>CM034624.1:1456598-2913196 GCA_020080225.1 Gynochthodes officinalis | reverse complement strand
GGTGGGCCATCAACTACAATTCCTTTTCTCCGGTCAAAAATATCTAAAAGATGCTTAGGATAATGAGACTTATTTGACATAAGTTCTTTGAATTGTATAGTTTCAGTTAGTTCTTCCAATGTTCTTGGTTGTGGATCCACCTTCTGAATGGTTAAATGAGAAGTCTAACTTTGCCTTTTCTTCATTGGAATTCTTCGATTGGGATGGAGGATCCCTTGAGAAGTCTGACTTTTTTATATCAAAATAAGCCTTCTCTTCCTTGGACCATTTGGACAAGATGATACTGCCCATCAAAATCTTCATATGGGTTTTCCTTTTTCTACTGATATGTCCCAACTTTTTTCACATATCCCATTCCAAGCTTGATTCATTTAGGTATTTAGCCACTAAGAGGAAACGATAAGTGAAAAAGTCCGGAAAATGTAAGTTTTGATTCATTTTCAACATCTTTTTTGTCTCCTGACAAGAGTAAATTATCTGAACAATTTTTTGACCCTTTTTAGAGTTTGCATATTTTGAATTGATAATTTGCTGAACTTGCTGCACATCATTTGTTCATAGGACTGCTGAGATTTGTCTAATTAGTCTGGACAATTTTTACACTGACTAATGTAGTTTTAGGATATGTATTAACAGTAGATATGGGGTTATGTGTTCGTGAGAGTTTGAGATAATTTTTTTTATGAATTTCTTAGAATTGAAATGCATGTTGTAACCTTTGTACATTTTGACTTTATAAAGTAGTATCAAATTGTTATTCTAATCCTTTCTTGATTGGAAAATATGTATCCTGCAGCAGCTTTTTTGAGCAATCTGACTTTTCCTTTTCTGTCTTGGAATTCTTTGATTGGAATGAAGGATCCGTTGAGAAGTCTTGACTTTTTTATATCAAAATAAGTCTTCTTTTTCTTGGAACTCTTAGGAAACAAATCTAGGGATGGAGGAACCAGCAAGAAGTCTGACTTTAGTCTATCAGAATAAGGCTTCTCTTTATTGTAATTCTTTGGCAACAGATTCTGTCTAGCAAAGCTCTCTTTTATCACTTCCCTGACCTCATCAAAACAATCTCTGGTAGATCCATCAACAGAAATTTTTGGGTTTTCAAATTCCAACGTTCTGTGGTTTGAATATCCAAATCGATCAGACATAGTATTTTCAATGCCTACTGCATCAAGTTTTCCTCCTCCACCCTTTTCCTTCCTCTTTTTCTTCAACTTATTGGGGTGAGTTGTAGTGCGAGGACGATGTCGTGGCTGTCGGCTGTGGGACAACGGGAGCTTTGTTGATTTATGGTGCGGGATGGGGGTGGGGACGGGGACAACGGGTGTGGGATGAAGGGTCACTACGCAAGGGGTTGGGGTTTTTTTTTTTTTTTTTAATTCCATCTTTACCCACGGCTAGAAAGTCACATGCAGTGCACGTGGGTCATTTAACAAAAAAACAGACGGATAACTAACGGAGGACCAAAAGTTCCGATTTATGAATTTTGAAGGACTATTTGTTCCCGTTTTAAAAGTGGAGGATGAAAACGATTATTCGCTAAAATGTGAAGGACGATTTTGGGTGTTTCCTCGACAAATTATATAGTCTCAAAATATTTTTTTAATTTCATATCAAACTTTTCTAAATATACAATTATCTCATTCAAAGCCTATATAAATAATTTTTTCAATTTTTCAACTATTTTTTTTCATTTAATTAAGCATTATTCACTTTGAAAATATATATGCAAAAAATACAAACATAGTCATTATTCCATTGCAGCTAGTAGAAAAATTGTTGTTATAATAGTTCACAATAATGAACTTTATTAGATTTTTGAGATGAGGAAAAATAGAAAATAATGAGTTATCTTTTTTTTTAAAAAAATTTTATTTGTTACTAAAAATAGGAAAAATATATTCATCCCAATTATGCATATCATTTTGCATGTCAAGGGTCAAATTTTGGGATTTATTTTGCTATTTGGCCAAATCTTAAGAGGAGTAAACTAAAACTTTCTTGACTTGTAAACTAAGATAATTTACAAAATTAAATTTAGAGTCTCCAAATAAAACTATTTATGTAACAACAATAAAAGGTTGTTTTCTGACATTTTATTTTCAAGTTGCTAAGGTGGACAACTTGAAACTATGTCATGTGTGATCAATTTGGTCTAATCAGAATTTGATTCAAATTTGTGAGAACTAAGTCCTACTTTTGTGGTCTGTTCAATTTTTCTAGTCAGCTAAAACGTGGGAATTAATGAACTAACTTGGGTATAACATGGCGATGTTGAATTGCATGTCATAGCAAATATATGCTGGGATTTTGAACTCGTCAGAACTGTTTAATTATGACACTGTATGAACTGAGAATTTTGTCAAACCATCAATGAATTTCATGGAAACGAAGAACGAAGAGTACTACTTGGTTCCAATTTGGACTCAAATACCGTTGCCAACTATAGAGAGAACAAGACTTTGACGGAGACCCAAGAAAGCATCCTCAACAAGATAGAACAATGTCCTGTAGATTAGTCATACACAGTGTAGGACTTGTGTCTTTCACAAGGATTTTGAATCTCTTTCACTATTTTATTGATCCTAAAATCAAAATTTTAAGATTTTTCCTTCTGTAAGATATAAATAATACACTGTATTCCTCCACCCTGATCGAGTCACATGTTCAAACATGGGGAGAAAGCAAATTGCTCATCATCATAATAAGCATCCCATTTCCTCTCTACATTCCTTCTTCCTAGCTATGTTGATTTTATCTAAGGAAATGATGGCGGCAGAGTTCAGGGCTGTACTTGTTAATGTCGGGTTGGTTCTTGATATGAATTCATGGGCTGGAAAGATGTCTTCAAGCTGTATCTCTATGGCCCTTTCTGATTTTTATCAATCCCATGATTATTATAAGATGAGGCTGGTTGTTCACACAAAAGACTCTAACAATTCTGTGATTGAGGCTGCTGATGCAAGTTTTGCTTTCTTCTTCTTTCACTCTGCCACTCTCTCCTGCTGTGTTTTTTCATTTTACAAACATGCATATTAAGTTGGGTTATTTATTATTAAAGTGACACATTCTTAATTTGATATGGGGAATCAACTCGCTTTAAATAAATTCATTGCAGTTGTAGACCTAATGAGAAATGCCAAAGTGCAAGCTATTCTTGGTTCACAAACATCTATGCAAGCCAATTTCGTGATTAATCTAAGACAGGATGCTAAGGTGCCCATTATTTCATTTTCTGTCACAAGTCCTTCCCTTTCCTCTCTAAGAAGTGAATACTTCATAAGAGTAACTCCGAATGATTCATATCAAGCAAAAGCCATCAGTTCTCTAATTCAAGTCTTTGGTTGGAGAGCAGCTGTGCCAATCTACATTGACATTGAGTTTGGAGAGGGTATTATCCCATACTTGACCGATGCCTTGCAAGAAGTTGGGGCTCATATTCCATATAGAAGTGTTATTCATCCATCAGCAACTAAAGATGAGACTGTTGTTGAGCTTTATAAGTTGATGATAATGCAAATGAGAGTTTTCATTGTGCATATGCCTCCCATTCTAGGCTATCAGCTTTTTGCCCAAGCAAAAGAGGTGGGAATGATGACTGAAAAATATGTTTAGATCGTAACTACTGGGATGACTAATCATTTTTCTACATCCTTTTGCCAAAGAATCAATGGAAAGGGTACTAGGAGTGAAACCACATATTCCAAGAAAGAAAAAGCTCAATCAATTCATCACTCACTGGAAAAGGAAAAATTAGCGGTTGATCAATGATCACGTTGATCTCAACTTCTTTGGATTATGGGCATATGATGCTGCCACTGCACTTGCAATGACAGTTGAAGGAACTTATATTATGGGAATCAGATCAACAAAAGTTATCCATCCTAGTTCATTAGATCGTGAGATCTCTATAGTCTCACAAATAGGCAAACATCTCTCAAAATTATTATCAAAAAACAGATTTAATTGCCTTACTAGGGCTTTTCATGTGTTAATGGAGAAATCCAATCATTCTACCTCCAAATTGTGAATATCCTAAGCAATGGGGGGAGGGGGATTGGATATTGGACACTCAAAATGGGAATAACTAGGACATTGAAATTTTCTAAGTCCAAAGTTTACTCTTTTTCAAAAGCAAGCCTAAAAGGCATCATATAGCCAGGTGATACCACATCAAGAAGAAGTTGAGAATAGGAATCCCAGTTAGAAGTGGTCCTAATGCTTTCGTGAATATAGTAAGAGATCCATGCACCAATAGAACTACTTTCACAGGGTACTTTATAGATGTCTTTGATTCCCTAATGAAAATGTTGCCCTATCATGTTCCATATGAATATGTTCCTTTTGCAAGACCAAATGGTGAGAGCACTGGAACCTATAATGACTTGGTGTATCAAGTTAATCTTTGGGTGAGTTACAATATGCAGTTTGTTTAATTTGTTTTTCAGTAGTATGAGGTCCATATGTTTTTATATTCTATATCAACTTCATTGCCACAAGGAAAATATACACTAGAAGGGAAAGGAAAGAGTAACCAAATGTTTTATTTACTTACATGTGTATCATCTAAATTGAACTGATCATGGTAGAATTATGACGCTGCTGTGGGAGATATTACCAGTAGAGCCAATTGGTCCATATATGCCAACTTTACGCAACCATACATTGAGTCTGACATAGCCATGGTTGTGCCTGTCCAAGACAGAAGGACAAAGAATGCATGGGTGTTCTTGAAGCCATTGACATGGGATCTTTGGGTGATAAGCGCTTGTTTCTTTGTTTTCATTGGTTTCTTGAGCATCAGACTAATGAAGACTTTGTTGGATCTAGTCCACATCAAGTTGGCACTGGCTTCTGATTTTCTTTTTCAATCTTGGTATTTGCTTATAGTAAATCTCTCTCTTGTTTATTTATACATAACATTATTAATTAGTTAACTAGGGGCGGGGCTACGCCTGACAAATATTGCATAAAATTGAAAGGACGGCTAGTTTAGTAATTCTGACTACATACTTTACTTCTGTTTTCTTTCTTATTTTGGCTTATTCTGGAAAATATGATTTCCCTTGATTTGTCACATTCAAATGCAACTACAGGGAAGAAAGTGGTTAGCAACATCACAAGTTTGTAGTCATCATATGGTGCTTTGTGGTTCTAATCTTAACTCAGAGTTACACAGCCAGTTTGACATCAATGCTAACCATCCAATTGCTTGAGCCAAGTGTGGCTCATATCCAGGATCTTATTGCCAGTGTAGACAATTTGAGGCACCCAAGGGACTCTTTCATTATATATTTCTTAAAGCAGAAGCTCAAGTTTGATGAGTCGAGCTCAAGGAATATGATAGCTTGGACAAACTGGAACTATTTTTCAGTAAGGACAAACAACATGGTGGTATTGCTTCTGTTGTCGATGAAACACCTTACATGAAGTTTTTCCTGTCTAAACATTGCTTCAAGTATACCATGGTTACCCCATTAATTAAGACAGATGGATTTGGGTTTGTATGTCCTCCTTCTCTTTCTCTAACATGGCCTAATTTGCTTGAAAATATAGTCCATCTGATCATAATTTGCAGGCCTTTCCAATAGGTTCTCCGCTTGTACCTGATGTATCAAGTGCTGTCTTGAACCTTACCGAAGGGGACAAAGTAGCTAGGATTGAGAAAGAGTGGTTTAGAGAGCAAAGCAATTGTGCAAAACAAAGCACTCTGTTATCATCATCTCATAGTCTTGGAATTAATGGCTTCTGGGGCCTTTTTCTCATTGTCGGAATTGCTTCTCTCATTGCCCTTATCATCTTCGCATCTATGTTAATGTATGAACATTGGCAGCATGTACTAAACAACTTAGGATCATGACATCTCTTGGGAAAGATTTTTTCATTCACCGAATTCCATGAGAAAAAGATGGAGAGAGCGATCCAAATTCCACACACTTGGAAATGACAAATCACCAATATTGTCCATCCATGCACCCCAAGCATTTTGGGACTAATATGTCTCACCGATCATCATCATCATCGTCAAGCCAGTCCAGTAGCACAGATTGCCAGAGTTCTTTAGCTTGAATATTCAGAAGGAAGAAGGAACTTCATTTTCATAATTTTACTCCAAATTAAAGAGACAGCCAGATGATTCTGCTAATCAAATCCCATACTTGTGAATTGTGATCATTAATTTGGGTTTGGTTGTAGTGATAAATTACTGAATTAGCATCTCATGTCAAATCTACAGCTTTTAGGTATTAATTATAGATAGCCATCTATAGAACTAATGCGTATTCCATTAGTGTTAAAAAAAATTTAGTTTGAAAAATTTTCTTTATTCTAAAAAAATTTCACTTTTAGGGTAAAATTCTTGTATTACCCTTACTAATGATAACAATGTATAACTCAAATTAAAAAAAAAATAAAAATAAAAAATTATATATTTAATTGTGCATTAATTGTGTTGTATTTTGCAATTTAAAAAAGGTTATAGAAAATCAAAAGTGGACTCATTTTTTTGGAATAGAGGGAATATTATTAATAGCTTGTGAATACATATTTAATTATTGGAATATAATGTAATATTCCATCCGTCCAAAAAAAGAGTTTAGTTTGTAAAAGAAAATTGTCCCAAAAAAAGAATCCACTTTTGAGATGAAATTTTCATATTGCCATTACTAATGTTAATAATGTATAAACTAAATTAAAAATTAAAGAGAAAAAAATAAAATTATATATTTAATTATACATTAAGTATGTTGCACATTGTCATTTAGAAAAAAGTTGTTTCAAATTTAAAATATATTCTCCTTTTTTTTTGGAATGGAGAGTAAATCTTTTATTGTTTTTGGTGCGTGCAAAATTAATGGATTAAACACTTAACTATGTTTGATACAATAAATTTATAATTTCCCAGTCCATTATATGGGTTGGGAGTAGAAACCGCATCAGGCCCAAGCGTTGGGCAATACCCACCTAATAGGAAGGCATTGAGAATTGGAATTCCATAATATTTTAGTGAGTATAATAACAAATTCATGGGTTACCAACATTGCCATGTTATAGTTTATATGAAGGAGATGGGGTTGGTAATGCTGATGCTACCTAACAAATATCTTTTATGTTAATAAAATTTGAACCAAAATTTTCCAACATTTAAACTCAAATTTAAACTAGTAACTTAATACCCAAATCAAACCGATACATTAAAGATATATGAACATTTCAAAACAAGTGCTCATAAGTTTTTTCCTAATTATTATGAATTTTCAAGTGTGATAAGAACCTATTTAGGGCTGCTAATGATCCTGTCAACTTCTACACTTCCTTCAAGGTCCGGGGAGGTGCCATCTCGGCAATGGCCCTTATTTTGTGTAGGTTGGATTTTATCCCCATCTTAGAGACCATAAATTCTAAAAATTTGCCAGATCCTACCCCAAAAGTACGCATTTTAGGGTTCAAATGCATTCCAACATCTAACATGGTTTGTAGAGTCTCCTTTAGATCTCTAAGGGCACTTTCACTCTTCTTGGGCTTTATCACCATGTCATCTACATATATTTCTAAGTTCCTGCCAATCTAGTTGGAGAATACTTGGTTGACTGAACGATGAAAAGTTGCTCCGACCTTTTTCAATCCAAAGGGCATTTTTTGTAACAATAAACCCTCATCTCTGTGATGAAGGCTGTCTTCTCAGCATCTTTCTCAGCCATCAAGATTTGATGGTAACCTTTGTAGGCATCAAGGAAACATTAGAACCTCATACCCTAATATGGCTTCAAGTTTTGGTCAATTACCGGTAGTGGATAGCAGTCTTTTGGACAATACTTATTGAGATCCATATAATCAATACACATTTGCCAACTATCATCAGGTTTTTAACCAAAACTAGGTTTGACAACCATGTAGGGTAAAATACATCTTCAATGATGTCGGATTGAAGTAGTTCCTTCATTTCTTTATTAACCACCTCATTTCTTTTTGGAACCAGTGATTTTTTTCTTCTGTTGAATAGGCTTCACCCTAGAATCAATGTTTAGCTTGTGTGTCACCAAGGATGGTGAGATCCCTAGCATATCCTCTAGACCTTATGCAAAAACTTCTTTATACTAGCGAAGGAAGCTAACGATGCAACTTTTGATCTTAGCTGGCAGCGTAGTCCCTCATTTTAACCGTTCTATCAGGATAGTTGTCATCTATTACCATTTCTTGTACCTCATCAGTAATCTCCTGCAATTCAACTGGAATTTTTTTTTATACCGGTATCATGAGATTTTGAGGTGTGACCTCAGAATTTTTGGCGTCTCAAGGGTTCCGAGGTGTGATCTCAAAATTTCTAAGAGTTTCTCAAGGTGCCACCTCAAAATTTTTAGAGGGACACAACATTCTTTTTCCTTTTCCTACTTCTTCCTGATGTGGCATATTGGGGTTAGGCTGTGGTATCTCTGGAGTTTGTATGGCATGTACGCCCTTGATCAAAGTGCTTTTTCCTTTGCTAGCAATACGCATGGATTCCTTTGCAATATACTAATCTCCTCATATAGATACCACTCCATGTTCTGTTGGGAATTTCATGACTAGATGGTAAGGCAACCAAATGGCTTTGGCTTTATTTATCCATGATCTTCCAATAATGGGCATTGAAGGGAGAAAGGGCATCCACTACATAGAAATCAGTCATTATAGTCTTATTTTCGGGGGTAATCCCCCACTGTAATTGCCAAAGTGATTATGCCCATTGGGTGAACAACTTCATGGGCAAATGTCACTAAGGGCATACTAGATGGCTTCATGGCACTAAAATCGATTCCCAACTTGCGAAAACAATTAATATATAGGACATCAGCTGCGCTACCATTATCAACATAAACCCGATGTACCTCTTTATTTGCAAATAAAGCATCATTATGAGGGCTAATAGTGAGAACTGTATCGTCTTTTGAAAAACAGATAATCTCAAAAGGTTTGAAGCGCTTGTGGACTGGTTTTTGAGGTGAGATCCTCTTGGCATTAGCTTTGATTGCAAACTGGAATTGTCCTTCCAGGTAACCACCAAATATGGCATGGATAACACCAGTGACATTGCGGTTGTCATGTGGTGGATGTTGGGATGTTAACTGTTGTGAAGGATTGCTTTGGTATTGTTGATATGGTTGATTCAGGGAGGGGTCCCATCTCGGTCGAAATCTGCTTGATGTGAAGGGATACCTCGTCCACCTTGTCTTCCATCTTGTCCTCCTGTATGGTAGCCACCTCCCGGCCTCTAAACCGGGGTTGGACTCTATCAAAATGAGAGTGCCACCTTTGTACATACTGATCAAGTATTCCATTTCGGATGCAATCTTCTATTTCTTTTTTGAGATCTTTGTACTCCTCATTATCATATATATCCATGATCATTATGAAAAGCACACCACAAATGTCGCAGCCTTTTGTGTGGTGCTGTAGTCAATGGGACTAGGGGTTTCAAGATATCTCTATGTATAGATGGGATCTTGGAGCAACTCTTAGTGAGTGGAGTGAGAGTCTTTTCTTAAATTCGAGAATCCAGATGACCACGGTTATAACTCAACCTATCAAAGTCGCTTTTCTGGGTATTTTTCCCTTTAGCATCCTCTTGATGCTTTTTCTCATTCTTCTCATTTTCTCGCTTTCTCCTATTGGCTTCTTCTCCTTTAGTATAACTCTCAACCATTTGCTATAGTGTTTGAGTGTCAGTTGGTGTGTCCTATGCCAATTTAGAGTAGAATGATCCAGGATTCAAACAATTCATAAAAGCCAAAATTACCAACTGATCTGTTTGATCAGCCACATGAAAATTTTCATCATTAAATCTTTCTACATACAATTTCAGGGATTCATCTTTCTTTTGCTTGAGATTCATTAGATATGCAGCTGTCTTATGAAATTTCTTCCTTTAAAAGAAACTAGTATGGAAAAGCTGCGCTAACTGTCTAAAAAACAAGATGCTGCTACGAGGTCGGCCATTAATCCACACATGTGTCTTTCCATTGAGATAGATGGGGAATGCCTTACACATCACCTCTATCGGAGCATTTTTAAATTTCATCGTGTATTTGAATTGCAATAAAAAATCTAGGGGGTCAAAATCCCCCTCATAAGATAGGATCCAATCAGGCAATTTGAATTCTGTGGGCATTGGATATTGCATGATGTCAAGCGTGAAGGGTAACGGAGCATCTTCTTCATCATCGAAACCCAACAAACCTCGAATATCATTAGCCACTCTATTGCTAATCTGAAGAAAATTATGATGCCGAGGACGTATTGGATCATGCTTCGACCTAACCTTGGAACGGTCATTTTGGTAATTATCACCAGCGTGGGAGGCTGAAGCCTCTTTCCCATTGTCATTCCTCTTCCGTTAGGCATGTTTCAGGTCATCATGTCTCACTCCAACTTCTGATGGACGTTGGTTATGCCTAACCCTACGGAATTCTTCAAATTGTGCCCGGTGTTGCTTCATAAAAGCTTTCTCGTCTTCTTCATACCATTTCTGTGTTGGCGAATTGTCCTGATTTGAAGTCGTGCGTAGTGAATATTCACTTTTATAGGCAGAGAGATGTTCAAATCATTCGAGAATCCTACATAAACGTAATGGATTGTTTTCAGCAGGGCCTGAATGACTATGTCATGCCCCTCATATACTGGTTCCTTTAGCTACTCTACATTCTCCATATCTAGTATCCACCATCTTTAAATCGTTTGAAATAGGGAAAAAATTTCCAAATATTCCTTTCAAAATTAAATTCCCATAGACGGCGCCAATTGAAGAAGGCCGTATCCGCAACCCTTTAAGATTCGTTAAAATGATCCTGATATGAAACTCTTCATCTTTCTTGATGTTAAGTGGTCCTCCAAAACAAATTCCGAAGTGGCTTTTCAAGGTAAACCCTCCGATGTTTAAGCCAACCCTTTGTATGTAGGTCATACTTTGAATTTTTTAGAGTCTCTTTACCTGGTTGTTTTTTTCTGTTTATAAATCCTTTTCTCTCATTTTTGGAATTCGTTGTCACTTTTTTACATGTTGGCCACAGCTGTAATTGCTAATTATACGCCATTATATTTCTTCATGATTGTTGCATATTGTTACACTTATGAATAAGTATGACCTCACTGAATATTCACTTTGTTGGTGTAGTTTGTGATCTCGTGTGTTCTTAATCCAAAGTCCCCTACATTTGGTGTGATTTTAGTGTGCTTCTATACTTAGACCATGAGGCTAACTAAGATTCAGGCCTTCAATTTGTTGGGGTCAGAGATCCACGAATGCAAGGATCTCATGTATTGCTGAGATCCAGATTTTAGTTGGGAGGAGGTTCCATCTCGTGTATTGCTGAGATCCAGACTTTAGTTGAGATAGAGTCCTATATATATCACAAATCAATGTTGGTCTTATTTTTTGGTTTTTATATCTACTAAATTAATGTGAATCCGTAGGAATATGTCCTAAAAAAACCTAGAAACAAATTGATAAATGTGCTTAGAATAATTATTACGTATCCAACAATGTGTAGGAAAAAGACTAAGACAAACCCTAATAAGATTGAATTGCCCACGTGGTTTCATAAGGCCCAAGCACCCTTAAGGCCCAAAGTATAGAAAATTACAAAAATAAAAATGCTAATGTGTAGAGCTAAGTTACAATACAGCTAACTGGGCTCTTTAAGCCCAAATGTCTACTTGATTCAAATTCACTTAATACAATGGCCATCCAACATGTGTTAAGACTAAAAGGTCAGGAGTTCGAACTCGCCTCTCACATCCCTTCCTCTCGTCCTCCCTATCTCTTAGTTAATTTGAGAATCTCACCTCACATTATATGATGCACACACTGTTGTTGTAATAGAATAGGAATACCATTGTAATAGAATAGCAATGTCTTAAATCAAATTCACTAGAATGCACCCTTCTTCCTTTGAGCTCGGGTTATCTCCTAAAACCACTTGCTTAGCTTGAATATCTTCAATTAATCTGCTCAAATTTTTTTCACATGTTGAGCTCTCGTAAATGGTCCATCAATAATGTGTAGTGGATCATGTGCTGATTCTCATGTAATACGATTCTCATCATAATATTTTTTTTCTTTTGGCAACAAGAATAACTAATTGTATTCAACTATTTTAATTTTTTTGTGAATAGCATATAAAGCATGTATCTTGATTTTTATAATACAATTAAGAAACTTAGATTTCTATAATGCTTTTAAGCATTAACTAAATCACATTACCACAATCTCCAATGAGGTAAAAGTCAATGAACTATAATTCCTCCTGTTACAAACACTATTGCAACAGAAAAAAGTTATTGCATACCAAATAAAGAAGCAAAAAAACTTTCAAGTTAGTACTATATTTTATTTATTATATATATTATATATTTTTTATTATGAACTACTAATATATATTGAATTGTTGATGGGATCAATAGCTAATGATCATGTGGTTTCCATATTCCCAAGTAAAAATCTGCAACTTATTACAACAAAATCGTGGGATTTCATGGGTGTCTCTCACAACGTTCATCACAATATTAGCGTTGAGAGTGATATTATAATAAGAGTGCTGATAATCGGAATTTTGCCGTAATCGTAAAGCTTCAATGATCATGGTGTTGGCCCTATACCAGCAAAATGGAACGGTGTCTGTCAAGGTGGCAAGTAGTTTTCTTGAAACAAGTATGTTCCCTTTATATATATATATACATATATATATATATATATATATATATATATATATATATATATATATATATATATATATATTGACACCATACACATTTCATGCACAATTTGTATAATTTTTTTCTTTGGGAGAGTTTTGTTAAGGCTTGCATGAATTAAATAATTATTATAAATACTTCGCAATTTTGAGTAAATTATCATCAAAGATATTTTATTACAAATATGTTCTTTTACATAGTACTCCATTTGTTCACAAAATAGAGTCCACTTTTTGTTGATTCTAAAATAAAAAATGCTCTTTTCAATATGAACCCAAATTCTGCTCCTAGACTTGATGGTATGACTCCCCTTTTCTTTCAGTCGTATTGGAATGTGATTAGTATTGATCTTTGTTTTGCTATTAAGCACTTTTTTATGCACAATAAAATGCTTAAGCAAGTTAATCATACGATAATCACTTTGATTCCGAAAATCAAAAATCCTCATTCTATTGCCCAGTTTCGTCCAATTAGTCTATGCAATGTTATATATAAAGTCATTTCCAAAATCTTAGCTGATAGGATGAAAGTTTGCCTTCACAAATGCATTAGCCCCTTTCAGGCTGCTTACATCCCTAGGAGACAAATTTTAGATAATGTGGTAGTGGCTTATGAGTGCATTCATACCTTAAATGCTAGAATCAAGGGGAAAAAGAGGTGGATGGCTATCAAACTTGACATGGCCAAAGTTTACGACAGAGTTGAGTGGAAATTCTTATGTGAGGTCCTGGGTAAGATGGGTCTTGAAACTACCTTTATTAGGTGGATTTGGCATTGCATTAGCTCTTCAACTCTCTCAGTTAACATCAATGGTGAGAAATGTGGGTATATCCAGCAGACCAGAGGAATTAGACAGGGAGATCCATTATCGCCTTATCTTTTTTTGGTCGTTTCTGAGGCATTTTCCAACATGATTAAGCAAGCCAGTTTGAGGGAGGAATATAAGGGTTTGAGAGCTAGCTTCAAAGGTCCCCAAATTACACACCTATTGTTTGCAGATGACTTTATTTTCTTTTATGAAGCAGGAGTGGAGCAAGTGTGCAGAATTAAAGCTCTTTTATCCAATTTCCGTCGCTACTCTGGTCAAATGGTTAATTGGGAAAAGTCTTCTATCTTCTTCAGCAAGAACATTCCTAAGTTGGTCAAAGATGAGATTTGCCAGTCGTTGGATAGAATCAAAGAGAAGTTGAAGGCCAGGTACTTGGGTCTTCCCATGATCATTGGCAGATTGAAGAAAGCGGTGTTCAATTTTGTGGGAGAAAAAGTCAAACAGCGAGTTACCGGGTGAAAAAATAGGTTTTTTTGCCAAGCCGGCAAAGAAGTGCTCATTAAGGTTGTCCTTGATGCGCTTCCGACGTACATGATGTCATGCTTTAAGACTCCTAAAGTTGTCTGCCAGCACATCATTATTAGCATCTCTAATTTCTGGTGGGGTGACAAAGGTGAGGGTTTTTCTAAAATTCATTGGAAAGCTTGGAAAGACCTCACTTGGCCAAAAAATGAGAGGGGATTGGGGTTCAAAAACATCCAACTTTTAACGATGTTCTCATTGCAAAACAACTTTGGCAAATCACTACACAACCAAATCTTCTTATGGCTAGGGTACTTAAAGCCAAGTATTTCCCAGATAGTGGTATAATGCAAGCATCAACTAAATCAAATGCTTATTGGTTGTGGAAGTGTTGGATGAGAGCTCGTTATATTCTTTAGAGCGGGGCAATGTTCCATGTTAAGGATGGCAAATCTATCCGAATATGGGAAAGCCCTTGCATCCCTGGTAGACCCTTATACCGTCTTTTAATGATTCCGAATTAGAATGTGTCTGTAACTTGGGTAAGTGAGCTTTTGAAGGTTAATGATGATAGGTGGAACGAGAACCTCGTGGGCCAAATATTTAACAAAAATGATGCTGATGCCATTGTGAGCATTCATCACCCTAGTGTTAGGCTATCTGAGGCTAATGATAAACTTGTATGGCAATTTACAAATCAAGGAATCTACACGGTCCAGTTTGCTTACCAAGACGCCCTCAAAAAGCTCAAGGAGACATACCAACAAGCAGAGTCTAGCTCAACCAGGGATGAAATGACAGGCGTTTGGAAGCACACGTGGAACCTTCGCATCTAAGGGAAGCTTAAACACTTTATTTGGAGATGTTGGCATAGTATCCTTCCCACAAAAGATCAGTTACTAAGAAGAGGCATCCAAGAAGATCCCATTTGCAACATGTGTGGTGCTTCTGAAGAAAACCTTGATCATGTCCTTCTTCATTGTGAAAAAACGAAAAAGGTGTAGAAAATTGCTTGGATTATGTGGCTTGTGAAGGATAGTTATGAGCTGAGTTTTAAGGATTGGTGGCTTAACATTTGTAATGGGAAAAAGGACTCGTTATGGCAAGATAGAGCAGAATTGTCTGTATACATTCTATGGATGATTTGGAAGGTAAGAAACTTATGGATCTTTCAAAATGAATGGATGGAAGATTCAGTAGTTGCAGAGCGGGCCCAAGCAGAATAGCTGGAATTTAAGGAAGTAACTCAACTCATTGGTACTCAGTTTTAAGTTTGTGATTAGGAACTTGTTAGTGTTCGTGATCTCTTTCATTATCAGCAGGTATTTTTTTTTGCAGAGGCTATTACTATAATGGAAATAATATCCATCCAAAATAGATTCTGGATATTATTGTCATTACTGTTTCATATGTTGTTATTGGATCTTGTGAAGGAATATTTTTGTCCTTCCTTGATAGATAATCCTTTGCCTATTAGGTTTTGAAGTTAGTTAGTTTGGTAGTTAGTTGTAGTACTATGGCTTTTGCGGGAATTTTCCAAGCTGTTACACTTAGTCTCAGTGCGAGATCTAAGGCTGTCGTCACCATTGGGCGAGGTTGTAAATGTAACAATTTTGTCTTGGTATATATGCAATATCAATCATTTTGGAAAAAAAAGAAGGTATAATACATTTAATAAATAATTTTAAATCTTTGTCCTTACTTTTTTATTATAGACATACATAATCATTATTAGTAAAGATATTAAAGAATTTTCATTTTAAAAGTGGACGTTTTTTAGGACAAAAAAATATTTTAAAAATGATTTTTTTTTAAATGTAGGGAGCAAATATTTTGTTCTGCGTGCTATTGTATGAGTGCAAAGAACTATTATGCCATTTTTAATAATATTGGCTACAAATGTACCTTTAATGCAATTTTTTCATTTCTTTTAATCACATGAGAGAAATCTGTATGGTTTGCCCATAGGAAAATCATCGAAGCACGATCCTATTTTCCTAACACCTCTTGTAGAGATTTAGATGGTCATGGATGGCACATTGCATCAATAGTAGCAGGAAATAATGTCAAAAATGCAAGTTTTTTTGGAATTGCCAAAGGTATAACAAGAGGTGGGGTTCCCTCTGCGTGGATTTCTATGTATAAAGTTTGTGCAGGTGGTAGTTGTAGCGAGATAGCTATATTGGCTGCATTTGATGATGCTATCATAGATGGAGTTGATATCCTCTTAGTCTCTCTGGGAGCATGATATCCCATGGGTCTTGAAAGGGATGCTATAGCACTGGGTTCTTTTCATATAGCCCATAAAGATATTCTCACCTTGCAATCAACCGAAAATGCTAGTCCAAAAACAAAAATAATCACCAGCAATGTGCCATGGTTGTTTACTGTTCCCACAAGTACTATAAATCGAAAGATCATCCGCAAAGTTGTGTTTGGAGATGGAACAATATCAATTGTACATAATCTAAACTTAACTTTCACATAATTTTGACACTATCCTAGTATCATATAAATTAATTCACAAACATAGAGAGTACATTCACCAATGAATTTGACGTTTTCATTTAATTTATAAATTACTTTACTTTCTAAGACTATATTCGGTTAATTCTTTTAAGTTGCATGGGAAACAATTTCCAGTCGTATATGGAACTGATGCTTCAAAGAAATGTCGTGCCCTAACAGCCAAGTAAACTTACATTATTCAGTCAAATGACCTGTCTTATAATTGGAGTTTTAACAGTATGATTGAATTAGAGTTTGTTCTTTGATTTAGGTTTTGTATGTCTCACTGTTTAGATAAAAAATTAGCGAAGGGGAAGATTGTACTTTGTAGAACATTGAGAAGCATTGAGGAAGCAGGTGACGCGGGAGCCTTTGGATTAATATCATTACAAAATGGATGGGAAAATATCTCCTTCGTTTTTCCCTATGTTACATCAATATTAAATGAGGACCAATTTAAATTGGCAGAGAGTTATTACAACTCAACCAAGTAAGCCTTTTTTTTCAATTTTTTTTTATTTAACACCACTTGGAGTGATCCAATATTTGTTTATTATGTTAGAAATGAATACAAGTTTATAATGAGTGATGCTGAATTTTTTTCTTTATGGTACATTGAGTAAAAATGTAATCAAGATAGATGGGGTAGTATATATAAACCTTATCACCTAAATAACTTTAGGAAGCAAATTAAAATTGCATGTTCTTTCTTACGAAGTTTTAGAATAAGTAATGATCACTAATTCTATCAGAACTAACTTTTTCGCACATTCACTTTCAATATATAGGATTCCTACAATGAACATATTGAAAAGTGAAATTACAGAGGATTTGGTTGCTCTTGTAGTGGTTGTTTTCTCTGCTAGAGGGCATAATCCGATAATCCCATATATTCTAAAGGTACAATAAATTAATGAAAATATTTCTAACATTTTCTTTTGTTACCATTTCTAAAATATCTATAATATAGTACAATAGATATTCTTTGCTCTAGGGGTAGAAATCTTAGCAGCATTTTCACCTGAAAGTCCTCCTTCCGACTATTCCATGGATAAGAGATCTGTATCTTATAATATACTATTTGGAAGATCAATGTCTTGTCCTCATGTCACTGGTGCAACTGTTTATGTGAAATCATTGCATTTTGATTGGTCATTTTCTGCAATTAAATCTGCTTTAATGACTATAGGTAATAACACACTTACCATCACCAAAATATAATATGGTTGACGTTCATAAGCACATTTAATCAAGGCCCACATCAATGTATTTTCCCTTTTATGGTAATGAAAAAAATATAGTAGTTATTTCGCTATTTGATCACAACATTGCTAAGTTAAAAAACTAACTTTATTCGCAGCTTCAAGCATGAATGCTACTAATGCAAAGTATGGAGACACTGAATTCTCTTATGGAACAGGACATCTTGATCCAGGAAAAGCTGTGAATCCAAGAATTGTGTATGAGACATCTAAAGAAGATTACACTAAATTTCTATCCAGCATGAACATCACTTCATCTAAGATCGCAAAGATAATTGGATATAATGTTACATGTACTGATGTGGATCCCATAAAACCAAAGGATTTGAATTATCCCTCAATGGCAGTTTAAATTGACCAAGACAATATGGATAAACCATTTAAGTTGGAGTTCCCAAGAACAGTTACAAATGTTGGCCTTCCAAATTCAACATACAAGGCCGTGATCACCACCACGTCTTCTCCATGCAATATCACTGTGGTGCCTCGTATTCTCTCTTTCAAAAAGTTAAATGAACCAAAATCCTTCATAGTAACTGTGATTGGGGAAATAAATGAAGGCATGATGATCTCTGCTTCACTAGAATGGTTTGATGGCATTCATGTTGCCCGTAGTCCAATAGTTGTGTATGTGAGTGACTAGTTTTGACAAATTGTTAGGCTTTTAAATTGTAATAGTGAAAGTTATTATCTAGGAATTTTGAATTGATATTAAAATAAAAGATTTTCTTTAATTTTGTGTGTATGCCTTACTACTTAAGAGAACTATGCATGATCACTTGAACATCTCATTTATATTTATGCTTGTAAATTGTAATTAGGATTATTTGTGCTTAAAGTTTAACAAAAATGAAATTTCTTAAAATCATAATTTTTCCTATTGCATAAAATTGGAAACAAATAGAACCCTACATTAAGGTAAATTTCCTTTTTCTTATCTTTTGTACAGGAATCAATCATGGATAAAAGCTAAATATGGTAGCAATATCAAAATTCCAACCTTTTTTATAGTGGGTTTTCACTTTAACATTTATTTATTTTGTAAATTTTGAATTAAAGAGATCTTGAAATTTAGGGCTTCAATTATATATAAAGCCCAAAGTGAGACAGGTAATAAAAAAAATAAAAATTTAACACTTCATGTTAAAAATTGACGTTAAGGGAATAAAACTTGTCTTCTTTGTCGATTCGCTCTTCTTTTCCTCGCAACTATAGATGAAATTCCATTCTCAAGATCTACACATTTACTTCAAGAATCTCCAATTTAAGACACAATGGATCTCCCGTTATACTTTTTGTATGTCATTTTATGTTACTATTCTAATAAATTAGTATAAAACTTGTAATTTGTGTCAATATTTATATCATAATATTCATTTTCATCATAATAAATTTTAGTGTTAAGAGTTTTTTTGGCTATTAGATTATATTTATTTAAAATTTTTAGCATTAAAAAAATACTATAAAATTTTATTAAAATATTGATTTAATACAAAAGATAGAAAAATTTAATATGAAAATTAACTATAATGAAAATGAATACTAATAGTATATATATTACCATAACTTATAAGATTTATATTAACGTATTAGAGTATCTAATGTCCCACAAAAGTATAATAACAGATCTAATATGAATTTAATGTAGAGCAATCTCTATTAGAGTAGAAAGATAAACAAAAATATTTCACTTTTTCCACTCATCTAAATCTTCTTCAGCTTTCAAAGCATCTAGGTTCGAAACTTCTCTAGATTTGATCTTAATTTTGTATTTCTGGCTTCTTTTAGTCGAGAATTATCATGTACTTTATTGTGTTACTAAGATGTGTGTGATAGCTATTGCAAAATGCAGAGGGGCTAGAAGGAAAAATAGGACTAAAGTTAGACCCCTAAACTATTTTCGACCAACTGACATCACTTGCCAATGACTAATGTCAAATTTCCAATTAGGCTGTCAAGTTAGACGAATTGGGTGATCCGTGAGCCAAAAGCGTTATAAATGTTTAAGTGTGGATTGATATTATGAGGGAAACCGAACAGGTTTCGAGTAACTTTGGAAGAGTTGCGAATTGCCGACTCTCATTTATACTTTAAGGAGAAAGATATTCCTACAACTATCATTTCTGATTTTTCCTTCAAGACTTATATAGAGGGTTGAGGTGTTAGTACTTGGTGAGTTTTAAGAAAGTGTGGAATTTGACCCTCTACTAGTCGGGAAGCATTTGTGGGCATTGAGTTAAACTTGCTTTGAGCTTGGGCAAGCGTTTGTGGGCATGGCTAGATTTTGGGATGTTGGCCTAAGGAATCTGCGTGAGGCATTGGTGCAGAGTGGCTTGTGAGACTTTGAATTGCAAGTGTGTAACGGGCATGTATGCATGGCACATAGTTGGAAAAACTTCGACTGAGCTTAGCTAGTGATAATGGTTGGATTTTCAAACTTGAAGCAATGTCGTAATAGTTTGACAGATTATGCGTGGTGAATCGGACTCACATGTATGCACTAAAAGACCTACTCCACCTCGTCCGTAAGTTCTAATTGGTCTTCACCTAGCAGATGAGGCGGACAACTGGCCCACTATCAATTTTGGCCTACAAGCAAGGTAGCAACTCACATAATTGAGTGTAGGAGAATTTGTGTTACAAGTTTGAAGATTGTCTCTTGTAATTCTTTGAGTGATTTGAATGCGAGGTTGAATCATTAGATTTGTAAATTTCATTTGTGTCTTTTACTTGTTTTAATTCGTGTAAACTCTTCCTATTCTATGATTAGGGTCGAGTTGAGTGAATCCAAACACGAGAGAACCAATGAGAACAAATTAACAGAGAACTTAGAAATCTGTTGGGTGTTGGAAAATGACGCGGAACTAACTTCATACACAACTTCCTCACAAATAGGAGCTGGTTCACAGACCCCTGCCCGCTCTTCCAACAAGATAAAGAACAATAAATTAAGAATGTTTCCTTAAAAAAAATTTGTGGATTTGTGGAAGGGAAGATGCCAAATCTAAAAAGATTTAGCATCAACAATTTGTATTCGGCGGTTATTATTTATTAAGGTGTGAATAGTTTTCTTTTTTTCAACAACAATCTCATCACTCCAGGGGTGGGGAAGGGGGAACCGTTATGATTTACTTTGAATTTGCATTGAGATGTCGGGGGAGAGTTTTGGAAGCAAAGCATTAACAATTTCTTGATCATCCAGCAAAACAAAATAAAAAGTATGGACGGGCAAAAGCTGCCCTTCAACAAGTCGCTCGTGTTTTGGACGTCGGTATATGTTTCAATGGCTTTTCCTGCAACACTGAAGGTTTTGACACTTTGTATTACAAATTTACAATCCCAGCTTTTACAGACATGGAGAGTAAAAAATGAAAGACAAAAAAATAGGAATATAAGGATTAAAAATGTTGAGGACTTGACAATCCTACTGAAATTCCAGGTCAATTACTCTGTGGAAATAAGGCTTAAACCAAAAATAATAATAATAATAATAAAAAATCTTGATGGCTCATTTTTAATCCTTCCCATGTGTTCAATTTTGAATGTTCGAACTTTAATATTGCTGGTCGCTGGTCCTTGATGAGAATGACTTTAATCTAATGGATAGCAGTCTTAGAGTTTGGCTGCCTAAAATGTTTATGCGTTTTGAAATTTCACTTCTTAAATTCAAAATAAATTCTACGGATGACCATTTTTTGTGGAAAGAAATGAAATTCTATCATTAAGATTGCAATTGTTCATAGTTCAATTACTAAACATTTTAGCAGATGAATTACTATGGTGAACAAATAAGTAGGTGAATAGTTTAATTAAGAGGTAAGAATTATTATCATTGTTTGCCACTTTGAGGCATGATCTCATTTCACATTGTCTCTCTTATTTATCTTTTTCCCCATTTTCCTTCCGACCCATTCCTCTCTAAAAATTCGTTTTGATAAAAATGTTGTTTATTGAGTTGTAATACTAATTACTATATTTGAATATGTGGTTAGTATTTATTTGGCACATCCAAGTACATTGGATGTATAATTTTGGGTCTAAAAAATGCATGCATAAATAGAAGGAAATGTTGTGCTGTGTAAAAAATCTACGTTGTTTAAAACTATGGTTATTATGTTAAAACATGATCCTATACTCTCTTAATTTAACATTTTTAATTTGGCTCTCTTATTTTTTTAATTTCATTTTCTTTTAAAATTTTTCTTTTTATTGATTTAAATTTTCTTTAAACCATTATTATCTTGAGTATATATGACAACCAGGCGAGTTTAGACACCCGCTCCATTTATATAATTCCCTTCCCGCAACCTACCTCCTTTCCACTGGTCCCCGGCCTTGTCCTGTCTTGCCTCCCTTGTAAGTCCCCTTGTGCTGCACTCTGCTAAATCCGACAATGTTCATGTTTTTCCCATATATTGCATTGGTTAACAATTAACCAAAGTAAAACTTGAAGCCCCATTTTTAATAAAAATAAATTTATTTTATTTGTAAGTTTATAAATATAAAGATTGTTGGTTTGAATATATTTTATAATGAGCATATACATGATTTTATATAATTCAATTGCACAAGTTATGAAACATTAATCAAGAATTTTAATTTTTATTATTCTACATAATAAAACTTAAAGTATAATATACACACACATGATGTACAATATATACTATCAATTACTTATAGTAAGTAGTATATTATTAATCACTAATAATCCAATATAATGAAGAAGTACGTTAGTTGTAATGTTGTTCAACTCAATTGTAGAAGCTATGAAATATGATGCTTTAATTCTTATTTTTTAAAATCATAAAATTTAAAATATATAATATACTATATATATCAAATTAATAATGACATGCAAATACTTAATAATAGACTATGAATACTAATTATATATTATAATAAAAAAAGTTACGAATAAATAAATTATAATTCATTATTAATAGAGAACAAATCATAAACTAATAGTAAGTTGTAACTAATACTAAAATATAATCACTAAAAAATTCATTAGTATAATTTTAATATAAATATAGTCTAATGATAATTAAAAAATAATTTGATACTAAATCAACATTATAACTAATATTAGTAAAATAATATATATACATATATATAAATAATATATTTACTAATATATGTATATAATATCTATTAAAATTTATATATATATTATATATAAAAAAATTAAACGGTTAAACGATGTTGGATATGGGGAAGCAAGGGAGAAAATCCCCTTTCGCACATACTTGCCAACCATCCCCCTCCCATTTCTGGGAGTCAAAATGGGGCAAATATTCGTGAGTGACGAGGTAAATTGTTATATCTAATCTTGAGTTTTAATCACTCAACAAAATAAATTTTCAATAAATTCCCTGTAATGTTGATGACCTCAAATTAAATTTTTCTAATTTTTCAATCTGTGTTTGTTCAATTCCAAGGTTTTTTTTTTTTTTTTTCAATATAAACTTCTTAACTTTGATGGTCTCAACTATTTTCCTTGCTTTTGTATTGCTTTTTTCTCTTTGAATTTCTCCCTTAAGTGTCATTTTTAATAATTTTTATGCTTTTGTATTTCTTTTTTCTCTTTGAATTTCTCCGTAAAGTGCCATTTTTAATAATTTTTATTGAATTAGTTCCGAACCTTTTATAATGAAAACTAACTTAGGGAAAAAAAGGTTTGTAATTGAATGAAAAAGGATGAAAAAAAAATGCAATGGTTTAGGATTATGAAAAAGTAAAAAAATGAAGCCATCTAAACAAAAATAAATGTATTTAAAAATAACTGGGATGAAGATGTGGAAATGCTTCAACAACAAAATTATAAAGGGAAAAAAGAAAAAAGCCCACAAAATCGAGAACAGTAAAATCAAAATAAATTTAGTGAGACATATTTGAAATTATATGGAAAAAAACTTAAAGAAAAGGACATTTTCTGCAAAATAATTTAAAAGAACATAAAAATTAAAAAATTTATAGTGGAAAATTTTATTTCGAACCCTAAAGTCTCGAGTATTTGTCATTGAATAATGGTGAGCGCATTTGAGCTCAGTAGACGTTGGGCCTGTGTTTATGTATCCCTAATGTTGGGGCATGCAACGGTTTTAGTCCTTAAAAGTTTAAGTTTATAAATATATTTAAATAATTTTAATTTAGAAAAATAAAAAAATTGACCTAATTAACTTTTTCAAAACAGAAGTGATGAGCTCCAAAGATCCCATCATGATAACAACAAAGACAAGAACAATGAAGATCAAGTTGTGAATAATGCTTCTCAAAATGAGACTCCTTCTCCACCTCATGCACTTGATGGAATGGCCGGTCCTATGACTCGTTTAAGGAAGAAAAGGATGGAATAATCTTTGTCTAATTTGATCATTCAAGTCCATGACAAAGAAAGGACCAATGCTACCAAAGTTCAGCCCACTTGTTACAACATTTTGCAAGTATTGGACCTAGATTCAAAAGGGGCTAATTAAGTGAGTTGTTGCTGATTCTTAACCACTTTATTTGGTCCAAAATAATGCAATTTTCGTTTACCCCAAGTCCCAAAAGTCAGTCCACAAATCGCCAAAATGACCCAATTTCAAGTCCAAATTCATCCCACCAAGTGATGAATTTTCAAGAAAATTCAAGAAGCTTCTAAGGATCAAAAACATGGTGAAATGGACGAAATTATGAAGTATTTTGAAGATTCCATCTGATTTCCTTGGTCAAAATTCAACTACCAAGTGTAAAGGTGAAGACTAGTCAAAGAATTCTAGAAGTCCATTTTGGCGGCTGAATTTTGGACGAATTTCCAACCATTTTTTTTGAAGACTTTTCAAGTTGTTTTCTGCATTTTTAATATTTAGATTAATTGTTTAAAGAGTCTTTTTAGGTCATAGAGTTTTTCTTGGTCAAAGAGTATTTATTTAATGCTAGTTTGGCCAAAAGAGTTCAGATTTACTACTTTAGTCCTTTTGTAATTTTCAACTTTGGTCCCTCTTGAAACACTATAAAAAGGGGCCTTGGTTAAGCATTTTCAATCAGATTTGAGTAATAAATTTCTTAAGGATTTTTTCCTTTCTTTGCTAGTTTCTTTGTGAGCTAGTTTGAGTCTTGCAAAATTGCTTGCAAAACTTACAAGGCTTATCAACTAAAACTCTTCCTTTTAGTTGTGGTGCCTCTACTCAGCTTTTTCTTTTCCTTTCATAATCCAAAGGTGTTAGGTTCATCCTAGTGTTGTTGGATTTGAAGATTAGAGGGGTTGGGAATAGTGAATTCTATTTAGCCTTATTATGATTCAAAGGTGATAGGTTTCATCCTATTATTGTTGGGTCTAGTTTGGTTAGGTTGTTTTGGCTTGGAAGATTTCAAGATTTCTTTCTCCAAGTATGATTCAAAGGTGATAGGTTCATCCTATTGTTGTTGGGTTCACTTGGGATTGGTGTTTTGCCCAAGATCATTCAAGGACGATTCTACAATTAAGTTGAGTCCTCCCGGATTCACATCAAGAAGAGTAAAGTGACATATATTTGTTTTATTTTACAAATAAGCTTCTATAAAAAAAAAGTAGCATTTTTTTGTTCCATATTTTTCATTTTTTTCTCTATTAATACTGATTTGAAAAATAAATAATAAATGTATGTTAATTTATCCTTCCCATTCTTTTCAGGCACTAAGGTTAGTTTCTCAAAATTTTTTAAATTGAAACTCTAAAATTAGATTTGTCCACCTAAATTATTTGGAACTAAAATTGTCAAATTTTTAGATATTGAGGATTAAAACTATCAAAACCCCATGTGTTCTAACTATTAAAATTTTAACTTTTTTTTCCAATTGATTTTAAATTATTAAAAATTAAAACTATAAATATTAGATTTATCGACCTAAAAACGTTAACAACTAAAACTGTTGAAAAACTCTTAAACTTTCTTGCATAATGATGTTGACCCAAAAAAAAAAAAACTTAAAGAGAGAGTAGCACGTTTTTATGACGATTGCAGCTCCTAAAAATTTTATTTTCTAATAATAATAATACTCTCTCGGTTTCAAAAAAATAGTCCACTTTCAAATCTAATTTTTAAAATATTCTTACTAAAAATAATTGTGTAAACTCACAATTAAAAAGTAAGAATAAAATGTAATTACATATTTAGTTAGCGTATTAAATGTGTTGTACCTAATAACTAATTAAAAGTTATAGCTAAATTAAAATGAACTTGTTTTTCTTTTTTGGGAACAGATAGAGCAATAATATATGTGTGTGCTCCCTTTTACTTTCAAAAAATTAAAGATGCTTTTCTAAGCTTACTGTTGTTCCTTCTCGAAGAGTTAATTAACGGTCAAAAGTATCAAAATGAGACAATATCATTTTATTAAAATTAGAGTTTAGAGTTTAAAATTAAACAATAATGCAATTATTAAAATTTTGAATCTCTTTAATGGGGTTTCTGGGAAAATATCATTTTTAATCCTTAATGTTTTTTTTTTTCCTTTCACTTGGAGGTATCCCCACATTCACTGACAAGTGGGACCCGAATTGCCCTCACTCAGTGTCCCTTAGCAAGGATACCTCCAAGTGGGGAGGTATCCCCACATTCACTGACAAGTGAGACCCGAATTGCCCTCACTCAGTGTCCCTTAGCAACGTTGGTGCGGACCCATCTGACAAGTGGAACCCGAACTGCCCTCCGAACTGCCCTCACTCAGGGTCCCTTAGCAATTGCCCTCACTCAGTGTCCCTTAGCAATGTTGGTGCGGACCCATCTGACAAGTGGGACCCGAACTGCCCTCACTCAGTGTCCCTTGGTACGGTGGTGCGGACCCAGAGATCAACGGGCCTACGGAACCCACTAGGCAGGCGTGGGACTAATCCTTCAAGACCAAGTGGAATTTGCCCCAAACTCCACCCAACGACGATAGTCAGGTTCGATCCCCTGACCTCCCCAAGGAAGCAACTTAAGGCCCCTCAAGGAAACCATTGAACCACATGCCCTGGGGGCTTAATCCTTAATGTTTAACTAGTCCTTTTAGTGGCTAATATTTTCAAACCTACATATTCAGTCTCCTATTTCTGATTTTTTGACACATTTAATCCAGTTAATGGAAATCAGTATTAAAATAATGGTAAAATTGTAGTTGACCGTTAGATATTCACTCTTTTGGTCCTTAGTGTTTTTAAATTGATAATTTTAGTCTCTAAAATTAGAAAAATAACTCAACATATGTCAGCTGATGAAAATTGATGCACAACAACCCGATTTTGCATATGTAGATATTAGTTGTATTATTTAATTATAAGAATACAATTTATCTTCGAAGTGTAAAATACGAAAGTGATCCTTTTATATTTTAAAAATATATATTAATGAATCTTTTTTGAATAAGGAATATTAACAAATTTCACATTCTTCTAAAAATGACAAAAAATTTCATGGAGTAGTACATTTTTAATTTAGAAAAGGATTGTCTAATATTTTTATATTTGATTCATATTTTTACTAGCATCATTAATATTTCCATTTCTAATAATTACTCACAAAAATGTAAAAAATTAATGAATCCTTTTTTTGAAAAAAAAAAAAATAGTAATCAGTTGTACATTTTTTTTGAAAACACACAAAAATAAAACATGGGATGAAAAGAGTAGCTTTTTACTTTAGAAAAGGATTTAGTAATATTTTTATATTTTTTTATTAATATTTTTAAATCATAAAGGGATTAATACTCGCAAAATAAATATAATAATAAATCTTTTTTTTCTGAATAAAATATTAATAAATTATCCATTCTCCTAAAAGTGACCAAAAATGGGAAGAAAAATGATTTTTTAATAATTAAATAATATAACCAACATTTATATAAGGTAAAATTTAGTAGTTTAGCATCAATTTTAATCAGTTGTTTAAATATTGAGCTATTTTTTTAATATTGGAGATTAAAATTATTAATATCAAAATGTTATATACTAAAAGTGTCGACCTCTAACGATGAACTAAACTTTTATAAGAAAATATTTCATGTATCTTACCCTCTCCCTGTATTTCCAATTTTTAGCATGAAAACATAATAATAACTTGAAGTTTTAAACGTAGTGCAAATCTTCCCAAATTTAGAAGCATTCTGTGTCTTGAGCTAAAGCAGATCCCTGCAATTTCCATTACCCTCGCTATGTGCACAGTAGCTAAAGATGCAATTATTTTCGGAAATTACTATTAACTAGCAGGCACTTTCCGCGCAATGCGCGGTTTTTTGAGTGCCCACTATATCGCACAGTATATTAAAAAATGAAGGATAAAATTAAAATAATGCTGATAAAAAAAAATTACAATACCATAAAAAGGAAGAAATATTCGGAGAAAAGAAATTACATAGTAGGAGTTAATTAATGTAGAATAGAAATAGAGTAAACATATTCTAATTTATTTTAAATTTAAATTGCCAGGGATATAGTTTTTCTATCCCATGACTGTTAAAAATAATAACAGCGAAAATATTTTCTATTTGTGGTATGAAAACTAAATAGTCATTCTCTTCCAAATTATGATCTTCTACGAACTGATGCCAATTTCGACGAAGTGAAGAACGCCTTACAGTGATGTCATATACTCGATTCCCAGATTTCAAATGAATGTCACACTGTTTTGCTTCTTCCAAATAAAAATTTGAATATTTTGGAATAATCTATGGGACAACAAGAAAATTGTATGAAGTTAATAAAACAAAAAAACGCAAATAAATTTGTAGAATAAATTTGCAAATAAGAAACAAATTGTAATATTACCAATCTAAAAGTATCTGATGCTGTAAACTGCTGGAAGAAAGAATAGTGTTGAGTTGAAATGAACTTTTGGAATGGATGTAGTGAAGATGACAGGATATTATGTTGAAGATTCGTTGTTTTGAAAACTGGAAATAATACATAGAGTTCATTATGACATTACAAATTATTTAATTAAAACAAAAAATGTATTATGTTAAATAAACAAACCTTGTTTTGGCAATATAGGTAATGGCACTGTCCATGGCATCATGATTTCGCCCTTGAAATTATTGAACGTAAGACAATCAAATTTGTTATTTCCACGAAATCTTAATAAGATTGAAACGATCTTGATTGAGTAAATTATCATCAAAGAATTGATCCGACCAAATGTGAAAACATGTTGATTGATTGTTAACTGCCATTGCAGTTGTCCTTGTTGGATTATGATTTCATCCTTATCGGCAAAAATTTGGATAGCATAGAGACCTATTGGGACTGCCTATGAAAAAAGACAAAAGTTTTTTCATTGCGTTGAATGCAATAACAAGTAATTGTTGTAGCAAATATAAAAGGAAAATTTATAAAGATATAAAGTTGAACCTGATTCTCTCTTTGAAGGGATTTGAAGAATAAGCAACATGGCTTTTCATTTGTACCTTTGAAAGGTGAGTAAAAAAATTAGAAAGAACAATATGAAATATTGTTATTTGTATGAAAAGTATCAAATGGAAAAAAGTATGAATGAAATTGATAGAATTACCTTGTAATTGAAATAGCATTGGATTAGCAAGTAATACATTTTGCATCCAATCTTGAATTGATTTTTACGATTGTGCATTTGGATATCCAATGTATTTAAATATCGTTGGATAAGAGATGAAAAAATTAGAACATATTCGATAATTGATCGATTGGCTTGCACATATGTTAAAGTGCCCGATGTACACGTGTATGGGCGAGTAACAAAATAAAATTTTCGGTCATGACCATTTTGTTTGGTCAACCATTTTGTAAATGGATTATTTGTCGTTATCATCACCTATAAGAATAAGAAATTGAATAAAATAGCTTATTTTAAAAAAGCAATCATCAAAACTAAGAAAGCAATAGAAATTGGAGTAGGAAAATGAAGTACAAGCAATCTTTTGCTAGTAATTATAAACAAAAATCAGCTAAACAAGCGGTATTTTAGCTTTTTGCAATTGGTACCATTTTATTGCAGGAACATGAAGCACAACATAAAAAAAGGAATAGGAAAATGAAGTAGCATTTGGTAGCATTTTATTTGCAATTACTACTATTTTAGCTTATTTGCAATTTGCAATTGGTAGCATTTGACAATTTTTTTCAGTTGATTGCAAAAGTCAGCACTAAAATGCATAAATCAATCCGTTTCTTGTGGGAAAAATCTGTACAGCTTTAAAAAACAGAAATGCAGGTAGAGGAATGTTTTTTGAGCATACTGCAAATGGCAGCATTAAAATGTACCAATTAATCCATTTTTTGCACCAAAGTGGAGTATATAATTGTAAGAATCAGTAGGAAAATGAAGGACAACAAATGTTATTGCAACTGCTTTGAAAATGCCAATAGAACATGGTAAAAATGCACAAATCATTACAACAACGAAGGGATTAACCACAAATCATTGGCAAGGGATTAACCACAAACAAACAAAAGAATCAAGTTAGGGTTTGTCAAAATGGAAACAGAAATAATAGAAATTGCAAAACGGGTAGTCAGATCTGGAAGAAGACAGCCAAGAAATGGCGAAAATTTCAGTGTTGAAGAAATGGCGAAGAAATGGTGCGGAAAATTTGACCAACATCAGAACAAGCATTAAACAGAAATCTGAAGTTTCATAACATGGAAAAGTAATCTCTAAAAAACGAAAGGGAAGATCTGGTAACATATATAAATCGAAATGCAGGTAAAGAATACAATTTTTCCATATTATGATTTTCTATATGGAAGCTGAATTATGACTACTATACTAAATGCCTATTAGCATGAAGTTATGTACTCCTGCTGATAAAAAGCAGAATTTTTTCTTTCACAGAAAAGCACATGTCAGTGCTGGGTAGTGATAAAGAGCATACATGGCCACTGAAGAAAAAAAGGGGAAATTTTTTTTAAAATGTTCTCATCAGTTATAAGAGTCCTAGGATGGTATCCTACAAGGTCTCTTTGAAAGATCAAAACCTTTAAGATACTGAATTAATGCGCTTAAATTAATAGATAATACAGAGGCACAAGAAAGTAGGTAAATAATTTTAGATATGTCATTTCAGATAGAAATGACATACATACCATTCAGAGATGTCATTTGAGATAGAAATGCAGGTAAAGAATTGTTTTTTCAGCATACTGCAAATGGCAGCATTCAAATGCACCCATTAATACAATTTTTGGTGAGAAAATGGAGTATAGAATTGTAAAAATCAGTAAGAAAATGGAGGACAGTGAATGTTGTTGCAGTTGCTTTGAAAATAACAACAAAACATAGTAAAAATGCACAAATCATTACAAGGTTGCATAAAACGTATCCATACATACCATTATATGTAAATAGTATACATAAACTCAGGAAGATGTATCCATAGTAAAAGTTGTCAAGATCTAAAATAGTGCAATCTGAAAGCAATATTATTGTAAATTTCAGCATACATAAATTCGACGTCATTACAAAGGAAAGGCATTTCTTTCAAATGACATAGGAAATCACCGAAAAAAACCGCTTCTCTATCTTATGTACATTAACAGTGTGTATTTATTCAGCCTATTTGAAGAGTGAAGAGCAGACAGTGCGAGAACTAATGTAGTCACTTGATAAATTGAAAAACTGGTAGGGGAGTCTCTGTTCAAACACCCTGAACTCCATAGAATCAAGAAATATAGCTGAAAGTGCATCCAGATATCGCAAAGTTGACAAGTATGTGCAGAAAATTTTACCAACATCAGAACAAGCATCAAACACAAATCAAGTTTCATAACATGCAAAAGCAATCTCTAAAAATGTAAGAGAGAGAAGAAGAGTCATTTTACCTTTTGAAGAGTGACTGTATGATCAGTTTCCCAAGATGCATTGGCAATCAATTTGTATTCAATGTACATACAATAAGGAAATAAAAAAAGGTTAGAGTACAGCAAGTAGAAACAAAGAATATGCAGTTCAAGAGGACTACACTAACCACATTTCTATCCTACACAAAGGAAAAGTATTGCTACTTAACTTATATTCGATTTTGATGACACCATCAGCAGTATTATCAGTCTTTATTTTTTAACTATCAACAGTACTCATACAAATATCTTAAGTAGTAATATGTTAACAGCTCAACCCAAATAATAGCACGTATTAATTGTTTAAAGTAAAAATGAAAGGCAGTAAGAAGCATGAGGATTTAACTTTGAATGATAACAAAAAACAACAAACAGGAAAATGGATGAATGAATGTTACACAGTGCACGTATGTTTCTAACCATGAAATAAATAAAGGCATCAGTAAGTTAAGAAGAAACAGAATCTTTTGATGGAAGATATGATTGACTAATCAATCCAATGCAGTGGAGTTGTAGCAGTTACTTACGAGTTTTTGTTCGCAGGTTTAAAAAAAAATAGAAGGTGAAGTTACAAGCTAGGAAGAAGTATACCGTTGACTAATAAAACCAATGCAGTGGAGTTCTAACAGAGAACTTCTGACTTCCTGTTTGGGAGGAAAAAGGAAGCAAAAACTTAAGTTACAAGGTAAGACATTACTTGAGCTTTTGTTTTGGGGAAAAAACAAGCTTTTGAAGTCACAAGCTAAAAGGAGTATTTTTTAGAAAGAAAGCAGTGGAAGATAGAGAAGTATATGACCTGCGTGCAGTATTTGTTGTATAGCACTACAATTAATGGCATGGTTCTACTTATAAGAAAACTTGTACAATGTGCTTGATGGTGATGTGACATCTTTTTACTTTTACAGCTGTGTTTCAGTTGTCAACTCAAACTGGGCAGTCACATGGGTATGTTAAAGAAAAAGCTGCAGAAACAGAAGTTGCAATTTTGCCTTGGGAATAATGAACACAAATAGAAATGTTTACATTGGAAAACGGATCTGGAAACAACAATCTCTGTTGCATAATATTAAAATCATAATGATGTTATCTTAGGCTGAATGTGGAGGTACAATAATATATATGTAGAGCATGGGAAAAAATAGTATATGATTCAGATAATATTGAGATTATTTGCAAGGCAGGAAGTATTTTTTTTAAGAATTTACTGGTTTTTGTCTTTAGATCACACACAAGAAGAGACAAACATTGGCTGGTATTGTCAAGTATTAGACATGCATAGATAAAACGTGTTTGAGAAACACAAGAAGTAAAAGTAGTAATTGGCAAAAAATATTTAAAACAGCAAAGACACAACAGGTGCAGACCATTTACAAGAGGTGCAGACCATTTAATATGAAATTTAATTCTTATTAATATAATAATAGATATACATAGTGGAGTGTCTTGAAGTTTACATACATGTATATATATATACACACATATATATAGAGAGAGAGAGAGAGAAATATACAAGAGCTCACCCTTTCAAGTGAAGTATTTTGAGTATAGAGATTGCCTCCACCACGATACAGGCGACCATACTTGGTGACGTCCTGTTGCATATGCTAAGCATTAATCCAAGCACTTAAAACATTATGCGAATTGGACAACAGAGAGAGAGAAACAACTTAATCAAACTGTTTTCAAATGATTACATATCAAATGCACTTTTGATATGCAATCAGCGTATCAGCATCTTACGAGTGGCCTAAGGAATTCGAAACACCCTAAAGACTGGGTCCAAGTATGTCCATAACCTGAAAGCAGAACGATTAGCATAAATAGTAGGAAATCCTTGAACAAAAGCAACATAGCCACGCTCACCAGGATGTAAAAATCTCCTCGACGACCCTTGTAGTGAACCCAAAGGATCCGATAAAATCCATTTAAGCTGCTATTCATTCAAAAGTAAGAAAAAGAAACAGAAATCGTTTTTTAATATAAGATATTAATATAGAGAAAACAAAACCAGTTGCATGGAAAACTTTCAAAATTAACAGTGAGGAGCTTACTTGTACAGCTGCCATTCATAAAGAGGGCCATAGTTGCAGCCCTTGCTATGAAGGTGTTCAAACTTGAATGCAACCTGAAAAGGGAATTTATTTCAGATGTCAAGAGATACATAAGAAGAATCTCTATATTTGGCCACAAGGAACAAAATCAAACCTCTAATGCATAAAGTCCTGTTTTCTCAGTGCCACCAGTAACCCGTAGAGAAACAGTACAAAAAACAATGGCAACAGATAGCTAAATAGAACAAGAACATAAATGTTGTTATGTAGCAAACAGAAAAAGAAATAGTATAAAGACCTAATAAATCATTGGAATTGAAGATATAATCATAGTAAAATTTGTTTAGAATACAAGCAACATTAGTCTTATATAAAAAGGAGTAGTAAAGGAACGTACTTTCAGATGACAAACACAAGCAGTCTAGACAAGAGTCTGGTGTAAAATGCTCCGCCTGTAATATGATACACAGATTCAATAAACAGTGTCATAACTTGTATTTAAATCTTTAGACTGGTCCTAAACAATGCCATAATAGGGAAATAGTAATGCCTATTACTTCATTTCATAAAGGCGGCTGTTATATTTTAAAAATGATGAGTAAAATGCAAAGAATACATACAGCAACAAATTGGACAAAAAAGAAAGAGAAAGCAACAGTAACTGTACCTTTTAAAGTGCAATTATATCATCCAATTAGTTCCCAACATCGAATGAGAATCCCAGTTCATTCAATGCAAATATAGAAGTAAAGGAAAGAGTTAGTTTTTTTTTTAAAAAAAAAATAAAAAGAAACATGCATTACAACAGTAGATCATGGGAAAAAATGATACCCTACTGAAAGATGTCCATTTTTTTAACTACAAAAAGACAAATACAGAAGCGTAAACACATTTGCAATATACAATCAGCACTTGTATTACAAAAATTCGTTCTCTCAACTATATCAGTGAATCAGTTCCAAACATTCATTAAGAATGACAATTCAAAGAAATAGAGAAGTAAAGGAAAAAGTTCGTTTGTTTTTAAAAAAAAAAAAACAACAACGAACATGTATTACAAGAGCAGAACATTAAAAAAAATTATATCCTACAGCAAAATGTAATTTTTCTTAATTACAGAATGACAAATACAGAAGCGTAAACATATTTGCAATATACAATCAGCACTTGCATTCGACAAACACACTAAGCCGATGAAGTATAGATTGTGACAGTGACCTAACAACTAAATACAAACTTCCATAAGCATTACATAGGCAAAAGGAGCATGCACAGTGGAGTAATACCTTTGAACTTGTACAGAACAAAGGACAGCTATTTTCCTTTGACACAAACTTTTAAAGGGCAGAAAGAATGGTTCGAAACTAAGCTGTATGTATTAAATAGTTTTAGGAAGCGAAAAAATCCACGCTACATCTAAAATTTATCCATTTTTGAAAGGATGCAAAAGAAAGCTAACAGATTGATTGGACAGATGCATTAAGCAGTTGTAGTGTATATCGTGACGATTGCAAAAAGGTATGATTCATAGCACAACCTTGTTGGACAGAAAGGGTTTTTTTTATTTGGAAGAAGGAAGAAAATGCATAAAGTAGGTAAAGTCGCGAATTCATACAAAGAATAGTTTGAACAAATTTGTTGCGACAGCAAATCGAGAGTGCAACACACAATTTGTAACATGTAAAAAGGAAGACGAAGCAAAACCTATGCGCTATTCACAGTTGTGTCATTGTCAATAGCACAAACTTGCAAAGACATTATACATGCACATTCAACATAAAAAGATAAGAACCATTCATGAGATAGACTGTTTTTTTTTTTTTGTAAATGAAAAACCAGAACACGTGTACTATTTATCCATTTTAGGAAACACTACAGTGCAAAATAATGCACCTCAGAGATTATACAAAACAAAATTCATAGACATCATTCTTTTTTCATGAAAACAGAAACCATACAATACTAAACATATATAGTATTTACTATGTAAGTCGCCTACTAACCAATGACAACTAACAAACAGGTAAGAAACAACTATTAAAAAAAAAAAAACATCACCATATGCATCAAGCAACTGCAATACGCAAAAGAAGTATATATCACAAGTCGAAATGAGAAACAGCACAAAAAACAATGGCAACAGATAGCTAAATAGAACAAGAATATAAATGTTGTTATGTAACAAACAGAAAAAAAAAGAGTATAAAGACCTAATAAATCATTGGAATTGAAGATATAATCATAGTAAAATTTGTTTAGCATACAAGCAACATTAGTCTTATATAAAAAGGAGTAGTAAAGGAACGTACTTTCAGATGACAAACACAAGCAGTCTAGACAAGAGTCCGTGCAAAATGCTCACTTTGTAATATGATACACAGATTCAATAAACAGTGTCATAACTTGTATTTAAATCTTTAGACTGGTCCTAAACAATGGCATAATAGGGAAATAGTAATGGCTATTACTTCATTTCATAAAGGCGACTGTTATATTTTAAAAATTATGAGTAAAATGCAAAGAATACATACAACAACAAATTGGACAAAAAAAAAAGAGAAAGCAACAGTAACTGTACCTTTTAAAGTGCAATTATATCATCCAATTAGTTCCCAACATCGAATGAGAATCCCAGTTCATTCAATGCAAATATAGAAGTAAAGAAAAGAGTTAGGTTTTGTTTTTTTGAAAAAATAAAAAGAAACATGCATTACAACAGTAGATCATGGAAAAAAATGATATCCTACTGAAAGATGTCCATTTTTTTAACTACAAAATGACAAATACAGAAGCGTAAACACATTTGCAATATACAATCAGCACTTGCATTACAAAAATTCGTTCTCTCAACTATATCAGCGAATCAGTTCCAAACATTCATTAAGAATGACAATTTAAAGAAATAGAGAAGTAAAGGAAAAAGTTCGTTTTTTAAAAAATAAAAAATAAAACAACAAGGAACATGTATTACAAGAGAAGAACATTAATAAAAATTATATCCTACAGCAAAATGTAATTTTTCTTAATCACAGAATGACAAATACAGAAGCGTAAACATATTTGCAATATACAGTCAGCACTTGCATTCGACAAACACACTAAGTCGATGAAGTATAGATTGTGACACCGACCTAACAACTAAACACAAACTTCCATAAGCATTACATAGGCAAAAGAAGCATGCACAGTGGAGTAATACCTTTGAACTTGTACATAACAAAGGAGAGCTATTTTCCCTTGACACAAACTTTTAAAGGGCAGAAAGAATGGTCCGAGAGTGCAACACACAATTTGTAACATGTAAAAAGGAAGACGAAGCAAAACTTATGCGCTATTCACAGTTGTGTCATTGTCAATAGCACAAACTTGCAAAGACATTATACATGCACATTCAACATAAAAAGATAAGAACCATTCATGGGATAGACTGTTATTTCTTTTTTTGTAAATGAAAAACCAGAACACATGTACTATTTATCCATTTTAGGAAACACTATACTGCACAATAATGCACCTCAGAGATTATACAAAACAAAATTCATAGACATCATTCTTTTTTCATGAAAACAGAAACCATACAGTACTAAACATATATAGTATTTACTATGTAAGCGGCCTACTAACCAATGACAACTAACAAACAGGTAAGAAACAACTATAAAAAAAAAAAAAAACATTACCATATGCATCAAGCAACTGCAATACGTAAAAGAAGTATATATCACAACATGGGGTAATAACTAACAACACAACAATGAAGTAAGTAGGAAACTAATCCAAAAAAGATTGATTTTTCCATCCTGTTAGAAGACTGAAGAAAAGTAAGAGTATAAAAAGAAAAATAACCCAAAGGTTCAAAGCTAGTAGAAAGGCTTTTATATATATATATATATATATAAAACCTTTTAAACAGATGAGGGGGCTATATTTTTCTCCCAAGGACATTCTATTTGTAAAGGTTCATACATTCTATCTGTAAAAGTTCATATAAACCTAATTCATTGTATAAACAACCAGGAAAAATTCGGAATGCCACAATCTCAAGCCAACAACCAGTAACATTTGGCCTACTAAACACATTTCATCACACACGCACATTAACAACCTATATCACACCAAGTAAATATATATATTTCTCAGAACAAACAACAAGTTAAAAAGGAAAAACGTTGTTGGAAGTCTCAAAACGACTTAGGAAAAAGGAAAAACAAGTTGGAAGATTTAAAACCAGAAGCAGTTAAGGCATCAATTAAACACCGAATATTGAATGCAGTAAAGAACAAGCAGGAAGCAATGAATTTGGTTTATAAATACGATAAGCATTAATACCAAGAACCAAAATGGAAGAACGGTCCTATATTTCATATTTCATTTAATGCAAGAATGAACAAAGATTAATACCAATAAAGAAAAGAATGCAGAACAAAGGGACAAAAAGTGTTAGGAAAAAAGAGCAACAAAAACATACCTAAAGACAATGAAAGAGTTTGAAGCAATTACTAAACACACGGTTAGAGAAGTAACAGATATAATGGCAGAAATAAGAAGGACAAAAGTAAAAGATGGCCGTGAACAAGCTATCAAAAATACTGACACTTGATATGAGAGTGATTAGAAAGAAAGTGGGCTAATAAACGAGGAGTTAATGTTTACACACTGGAAGACAGCAGCAATCAAATATTTACACTTTGGACAATACCCATACAGACATAGGTAACAGCGAAATAAAACACTTGACAGGTAGCAGCCGATTAAGAGTTAAAACAGTTCATTTTAGAGCCAAAAAAATAAAACAAAAAGCAATCAAATTACTTAGCTTTTCAAATAGGCGGTAGGTGATTCCTGGTGACCTAAGCAAGGATGCGAGCTGTAGTTCGATCAAAACAAAAGATTCGGATATCTCGATTACCAAAGAGAGAAGAAATGAGATGATGCGAACGAAGGCGGAAATAAAAAAGCAAGCATTGCGTGGTTACCAAAGTACGAATGGTCGCGACGGAAAGATGGATCTCGGCTAACATAAGCGAAGCGAAACAAAGCAGTTCAATACGGAACAAATCTAGTTAGTTTCTCCGCCCAAAAAATTTCTGAAAACTAAAAGGAAAAATAAAATAGTTCTTCCTTCTTCTCCGACCCTCCAACCGAGGCTTTCACCGGCCAATTGCCGCAGGACGAGGACCAAAAGCTACAAATCAAAACAAGTTCCGGCGAAATAAAGTTTTTTTGGGAAAATTTAAACATTTTATTTATGACATGAAAATAGAAACAACAGGAATTCCGGACGCGCGCGGCAAAAACCTGCAAATCAAAGAGAACATCCGGTCAGGTCACATAAGAAATAAAAAACTAAAAAAAAAACTAAGAAAACCTATTAAGAAACAAGTACCATAAGATGCGAAGGAAGACAAAAAAATTAATGGAACATCTGACGGAGGGCCGCCGTCGAGATCTGCAAAAAAAAGGGAAGATCCATTCGGGTAAGAGAAGAAAAGAAAAGCAAAAAAAACCTTTAAAATCATATTAAGAAACCGACACCGGTAGATACTAAGGAACTCTAGGAAAAAAGAGTGTCAAACAGGAACTCTAGCAAAAAATAATCGCTGGAGGAAGAGAGTCGGCGGAGGAAGAGAGATAAGAAAGGAAATGGAAAAAAAATGGTAAAGTCGCCGGAGGAAGAGAGTCGGCGGAGGAGGAAGAGAGATAAGAAAGGAAATGGAAAGAAAATGGTAGGGTTTGCAAGGCGTTTCCAAGGCTCGCTGGTGACATGGAGAACACGTGCAGACACGTATACTAACGCAGTCAACGTGGCAAGGAGTAGGCGCGCAAGGCGCGGGCAAATTTGTGTCCACGTGTCTTCGCCTGGTACTTCTTGTTCCGGCTTTATTACTATATGCTAATAAGATGCTCCACTAATAGAACCATGGTTTTCAATGACACATATAAGTCCCAAGGGCTATAGTTTTTTTGCGGTCCTTATTTAGTAGTACACATTATTTGAGATACACACAAGTGAGTATCCTTATTCTTGTTACATATTTGGTTCTTTAATCTAGTTAGAAACTGATTGGATACTTTGGTTGTCTGTTCGGTAGAAAGAGCCCAAAATGCTTCTCATATTCAGGACTCTTTTGATCCTCATCAAACAATGCAAAAATGTATGTTTCGATAGCTCTTCCTGGCCTTTTAGGAGTTCCTGATCCTCCATTCTCATGCCGGATCAAATTGTTATTGTAAGTCCTGGCATTATCGATTGCAGTTGCTTGTCCTCCTGCGATGGCCAACCAGTCTCGATACAACAATTTGAATAGATGATCCTCCGGACATTTCAAGTGCCGAGTATGTGGCATCCAATAGAGCATCGAAAAGATTTTGATACCTTACACCATCCGGTGTAACAATGCCGAATGATGTAAAAGTGCATATTCAAGACTAATGTTCTGTGATTGTTTATGCACGCAAAGTATGGGTACACATTAACGAGTATTGGGGCGCCATTGCTAGCTAAGAACCGAACTATGGGTTCAATAAATGATCGAAATTGTGGTTGAAAAACACCGGTGATGGAGGAAAACCGTTTCCAACAAGTCCAGTTTCAATAGCTGTGGAGACTTTGATCCGGTTCCCTAGGCTGCAGAGATTGAGTTGAAGATGTTTAGCATGGAAGGAAGAAGAAATTCTGTCTTGGCGGTGTCTCGAAGGGGACTAACTTCATTTCCAAGCGCAATGTACAGAATCTCTCATTGGGGTAGTTCCCGATATTGTTCTGGACCCAATTATTAGCATTAGCTTGGTTTGCAGCAATATTCAAGATCGGTGTTTGGGACCCTAGAATGACTTCAATGTTTGATCTGTAAGGGCTTGAAGAGTTGGCTGATCCGGATCATAGATTTGCATTCTTCGATGTTGTCTGTTTGCACAGGGCTACAACATCCGCTGGAGATGGCAATCCATTCCCATTTCTTCCATTACAAACTCGGTTTGAGCTCCTGCAACAATTGAGTACATGTTCAGAAGATGCATGAGTCATGGTAAAGAAATTGATGAATTTCTTTCTCAGATTGCAGCTTGCATATCAGCATAAAAAGTGCAACTTCATGTAACCATATTTTTTGGGATTGGCCAGTATTCAACTAGCATAATTAGATTGATCATATTGTGCATTTTCATCAAGCTTACTGTAGCAAATAATATCCTACCAATATGGCTCTATAAAGAGACTTGTGTCTTAAACAACAGAATAGAAGGCCAGAGAGTGTTTCAGACCAATATTCTGCGTAGCATATTTAGAGGCTACATTGAAATTGTAATTCAGGGGAATGGGCAAGACCTGTAAAATCAAAGGTGGTTATTATTAGCAGCACAAGCAGAATCAAAGAGGCCATAAATTGTGGTTTTGCAGCAGCCATTGGTGATAAATGGGACAAACCTATGGCAATGTAAATGGAGCAGTTAATGTTGTGACAATAAGCATTACAATCTGCACCTTTTATAGACATGGAGAGGGCTAAAAGGGGACAGGAGAAAAGTAGGAGTAACTGAGTAAGGACTTAAAAATCTTGATGACTTAGGGAAGTCTACTGAAATTCCAGGTCAATTACTCTGTGGAAATAAGGCTTAAACAAACAAAAATTTCTTGATGGTTGATTTTGGTACTCATTTACATATGTTAAATTTTCAGTATTCTAACACTAATATAGCTTGTCCTTGATGAAAATGACTTTATCCAATGGATGGCAGTCTTATAATTAGGCCGCCCTAAAATGTTTGTGCATTTGCAAATTTAACTGTTTGAATTAAGAATAATTTTATGGATGAGGATTCTGGTGAAAGAAATTAGGTTATAGCATTCAGATGAAGATTGTTCATCTTTGATTTACTACTAATAAATATTTGCACAAAATCATTTACTACGTTAAACAAACGGGTATTTTTCAAGATGCGTGTGTTTCTGTTTTTTGTAAATGAAATTTCTCTGTATTGCTTTTCGCCCTTTACTTGCTACAGAATTTTACAAAACATATGTTACCTAATCTCACTAGCTATTAGAATAAAAAGTTAAATATTTTTTGGTTAAATCCCCATATGAAATTCTAGGGTTAGAAATATACACAAAGTAAAAGAAAGTGTTTAGTGCAAAATGTACCTCATCCAAACATACCATTTTCTTTTTTTTTTTTTTTTGGGGGGGGATTATTCAAGAATCTGATCCTAGAAGAAGCTGATGGAAATTGTCAAAAAATTAGTCTATATTTGAACTTTCTTCCATGATGTGAAAGTTGATAGTATTCGCTATTTTATGATAATGGCAGCCCCTAAGAATTTTATCCTAGTAATAATAATAATAATAATTTCTTCTGATTAATTCCGTTAGAATAATTTCTGCTGACTAATTCCGTTAGAATGATCTTTGTCTTTGTCATGAAGTTATGATACAAGACCAAGAACCTACCAAACCCAGGAAAGAAAATATATTTTTTTGGATGGAACTAAAATTTCAACACTATGTTACGCAGAAAACCTTATCCTACAGTACTACTATACCCGAAATGGAATGAAATTGGTATGTGTATTAATTTTTATTTTTTTTTTTGACAATAAACGTTAATATTTTTATTTAAAATGGATAACTGTACAAGTTTAGCCACCAAAATGAGATTAATTGCTCTCCCTGGTGTTTGAACTTAACCACGAAGGAGCAGACAATTCCAGTACATGACTGTGTATACAACTACAAAGCTAAACTATGCAAAAATATTGTACAAAAATATTGATATAATATGCTATAGTAACAAAACTAATTTTAACTGTTTTTATTGACTAAATTTACTCACTATTTTCGAGATATCAATCGCAATCTATCCTACTACCAACCAAACTTGTTGACCCACTATACACATTCTCTAAATCCAAACTACATCCCACACCGTCCACGAGGCATTGCCAACCATACAAAGCCAGTAATATAAGTAGAACGAAGGATAGGAAAGAACAAAAACTCAGCCTTCAACCACAACACACATCAGGCAGCCATTACTTACAGGTATGCTTTGCTTCCAACGATCAAAAATTTTCCTACTTCCTCAGCTTCCTAAATGCATTCTGAACCACACATAAAGATATTGGAGTCTGAACATAGATGACTTCCATAAGCATTGAGAGCAGTAAAAAGAGTAAAAACACATAATAACACCTCTTCCAACCAATGTTGACCGCATCCAACCAGAAACAACAAACGCCAATCAACTACATCCAGCGAGAAAAATCCAGCAATCAACAAACACCATGAAAAATCAACACATATACCATGAAAAATCCAGCAAATCCACAAACACCATTATGAAATGGAAAAGATAAGAAAACCATACTCAGCAGATCCAAATATCTATACTCAACTTTGGATAACACAATCAAAGGATAACACAACAGAGCCATTACACGCATCTATTCTTTCCTCATGCCAGAAAAAGATTATGAAGAAGATAAGCAAAAGACACAAGACCACAGCAAAGAATTCAGAAACCATGAGTGATGCTTGAGGGCCATGAACTCACTGATAAAACAAAAAAAATAAAAAACAGTAGCCTGCTATCACTCCATCGCAAAAATTGAAAGAATGTCAGAAAATTCCATCCATTCCATAAGAGCCCTTTCCACAATCTCCTTTTCCAATGTTTGCCTCTGCTGAAAAATCCAAAATTCCGCGTCTTCCACAACATCCACAGCAAATAGACCAAAAGTTGCACATGGTCCTGAGCTATGCTATCTTTCCCTAACCTGCAAGGGTTGCCCTACCAATTTTGAAAGTTATGACAAAATGGTTGCAATCCATCCCAGCTTCCAGGAGATAGTCTCCACACTTTATTTCTCTCTTTTAATTTTGAATGCAAATAATCTAGTTTCAATAACGATGGGAGCATAGTAAAAAGTCATAACAAATCCTGTAACTACTTGTACTAAAAAAATAGGTAAGTTTAATTTTCCCTAGGAAAAGAACATTGAATATAGTGATTATATCATGTAAAATTATATAACTTGATTAATTTAGTAGGTTGTTTTTAATTTTTACATAAATTATTTAAAACCAACATCAAAATACAATCAATTTTTTATTTTAACAATCGTTTTGGTTCATAAAATGAGAGAAGAAGAGGAATTTTTAAAAAAGCTTAGAGGAATGAGGTTTAATAAAAGACTTTGAAATTCGAGATTTGTAAGGGTTCATAGTTATTTTTAAATTTGTTAAAGTTAAAAAAGACAATTGCCTACCATCAAATCAACGTAATACGGCTGTAGCTATCACTCACTGAATGCAGCAACTATGCTAAACTTTTTCTGTATCTATCACTCACTGAATGCAGCAACTATGCTAAACTTTTTTTTTTTTTTTGGTCGTCATCATAACAAAATCATTTTCTGTTTGGTATACAATTGATTTATGAAGTGAGTGTAGGTCGATTTCAAATTTCAATTGCACAAAATTCCAAGAATGAAAAAAGTGATTAATTTTGTCAATAACCGAAATGTGATGCGAATATGCGACTGTGAATTCACAAAGGATAACGATATTGCATCCTATCAAGTACTATTGTATAGAATGAATAAACTGCAAGTTAAAAGTGTAAATTTAGCACCCCTTAGGGGTAGCCAAATTAGTGTGGCGGGTGAACGCGTAACCGTAAGGTTACGAGTTTAAATCCCCTGTTAACACCTTTTTGGTTGAGCTAATCGCACAGGGCTTACCTAGTGCAGTTTACTTCTCCTGTAAGGGTTTGCAGGCTATTCCACAGAAGCAGGGTTTACCCAGAGCACACTCTTGGTAGCGGTTGCGGGTTTCCTTGTCAACAAAAAAAAAAAAAGGTGTAAATTTAGCACCAAAAGTATACACAAATTAAAGAGTTAAATTTATTCTTCTTTTTCAATTAATTTGCTACCATAAAACTAAAAACAGAACTATTATACTTGCTTTTTGGTCGTGAATTCAAACTAAAAATATAACTATTATACTTGACATTTAATCAATAATTCAAGTGACTTTTTAGTAAATGACTTTTTAACTTTTTAACAACGGTTGAAACAATGAAATAAAACTTTTTTTTTAGAAGATGAAGACCATGATATGACAATCTTGAAAGCTGCCCCATTGATTTTATTTCCAAGATATGCTTATAATATTTACATCTATATTTTTGAGGATTGTAAAAATAAACTAGCCGCCATGTTTGGATTAAAGTTTATTTGAAAAATTCTATGTTGGCACTTCTAAAAATTTTAGTGAGACTTTTTTTTAAAAAAAAATTATTTTAAAAGAAAAGTAAATTTTGTATTGAAAGAAAAAAAAATTTAAAAATTTTTTGATTTTAAATTTTAAAATAAAAATATGTTTAAATATTTTATTTATTTTGAGAGAAAAAAAATAACTTTTTATATGTAAACCACAATTCAAAAATAGCACTGTACTTAGGATTGAAAAATCAATCTTGTCAGTCGATAACCGTTTGAGTTTCCCTGTATAAAAAGGGTTTTAATCTACTTTAATTTGATAACTAAGGAAACAAATTTTGAACAAAATATTTCATTTGTAGCTCACCACATATTTCACTCATCCAACATCAGAAAGTTGGAAATTTCAGCAAGGCTCCGTAAAATTCAGCCAAGAGTCCAGATTTAGGATAAGTGAGTGCGTTAAAACAACATTTTCATGCAAACTGGAGCTTTCTGATGCTTCATATTTGAGATATGCCATGAAAGATGCTTCTGTAACTGAGTTACCTTTATATAGCCCCTCTTGAATGCCTCGATTCCATTAATATTCCATTAATATTACACCAAGTTTTTGGACAGCCAAATGTGGTAAATCAGTTTGTCTACACGAGTTACTCCAAAGATAGCTCCCCCAATAAATTCATTTTGGAATGTGACAAAGAGAATGACAAATTTCAAACAAGGTACCTTCAAGTTATATGAAAAGAACCCAAACTAAACAAAGAATATCTAGACCTAGAAAATTTCTATCTACATTACAGTCATCTCACTTCCTAAGTTCAGGAAAATAAATATCACAATACGGAATCACATCTTATGCTCATAAATAATTCAGAGTACAAAAACTTATTATGGCAGCCAGAACATATTAGCCTTTTCTCTATGAGAATTAGATTGATTATTGGATATTAAATTGTGACAAAAAGTAGAAAACTTCACTTTTCCATAAAAGACTGCCAAAATAAGTACCGAAATCATCAAAACCATTCACGCAAACAGGGATATTGAACAATAATGAACTCCTCAACCAAGAAATTTAGCCAGTAAAATGGCAATATGAAAAATTACATTTGCAAGACAATTCTTACACAACCCACTTTTTATTATTGTAAAGCTTACCTTATCCTGAGTCTTGAGCAATTGTTTTCTGCTAAGTTTCAGACGGATGGCAGCATAAAAAGGCAAAGCATTTCCACCACAAGTTACCTCATCTGCCATCGCCTTTGCCTGACTTCAAATTTGCTCTTACCTGGAGGGGAAAAAAATCTCGAAATGTTAAGGCCAGCTGCCATTTAACAGATCAAGTAACAGACTAACATCTAATGCATGTTTGAATGAAGTTCTGACCTGGTTAACAAAAAAGATAAAAGTGCGAGAATGAGCTAACGAATAATGGATTTTTCTAAGTGCTTGTGTCATTATTTTAGGGGTAAATTACTCCAATAGTCCCCGTTGTTCAGGCCAGGTCGCGATTTAGTCCTTTAGGTTCAAAAAATATCAATTGGGTCCTCCAACATCTAAATTGGCGCAATTAAGTCCAAAGTGGTGGCACCACCACCAGAACCACCACCAATTCTCAAAACGTGCGTGGCACGTGAGTCATTAAGGGGCAAAAACGGAATGAGCTAAAGACATTGAGCAGCCACGTGGCATGGGAGAAAAAAGGTAAAAAAACAAAATGAAATATTCCCCCCCAACAGTCGTTCTCTTCGTTTGGCAATTGGCGCGAAGAAAGGGGAAGAGGGGAAATTGGAGAAATTAGGGAAATTGGGGCTTGTAGCTTTGGCGACGACTGAAACCTGCATTCACTTGAAGGATGTGGCGTGGAGTTGACTATAAAGATAAAGATTTGGAGAAGGATGGAGAGTGTCCAAAATATAGTAAGTTTTACATGTGGGGAACGGGTGAATGGGTTTTTTTATATGTGGGGGACCGAACATGGGGTACCATGTTTGTTGTTTTTTAATGTCTTATGCTTGATATGTCTGTTATGTATAGAATGGAAAACGATGTATCATGTTTGTTTGTGGTTTGACTCTCTGGTGAATGGGGTATGTCTACTGCCCGGGTAGGGGAAAAGGGAAACAGAAATAATGTTTTTTGTTTTTTTACTGTCTATTGTGGAATGGAATCTCAGGCATGTTGGGCGAATTTTTTTACTGTCTTACATTTTGCTTTGTATATGTTTGTTTGTTTGTCATTTTCGAGCCCTACGTACATAGTAATTTGTTAGTACCAAGTTGTGTTGAGTTGGTATTCCATTTTTGTCTGTGGTAACAGGTGATGACTCAAGCCATATCAGCCTTAAAATAAACCATGGTGGTGGATTTTTTATTGGGGAAAATTTGGTTTATCAGGAGGGGGAAGTAAACTACGTTGATTTTGTAGAAAGTCAGTTGTTGCAAATGGATGAGATATTCCATTTCTGTGACCGTATAGGATATTCTCCACCCCATAAACTGTACTATGAGACCCCCGGAAAGAGCCTGAAACAGGGTTTGAGGTTGATTAGCAGGGACTTAGATGTGAGTAGAATGGTAGAGTACATGAATGAGAGTAGAATGGTGACTATGTTTAGGATTGGTGCAGATGATCTAGACCCTTTAGAGGCTATGGACAGTGAGGAACTGGACGAAGGGCAGGAAGACGATGGGGGGGATAGTGATTATGGGTCGTTAGAAGATAGTGACTACGCAGATAGTGGGGAGGATGACCAACTGTTTGAAAAGTATGTAGATGCTGAGCTTGAGGTTGCTGGATGGGCAAAATACAGTACAACACCTAAAAATCAAGAAGAACAAACTAGTCGTGGGGTTAAGGGTAAGCGGAAGCGTGTCACTAGGAGTTCATCTAGGGCTGATATTGATTCTGAATCAGATATTGCCTCACAGTCAGACCTTGAAAGTCCAGACCGCTTACGATGATGAAGAGAGCAGCCAGGCTGTAGTTAGGTTTAAACAATTTAATGCTGAAAAAGACATGGAAAACCCAAATTTTGAAGTAGGTATGGAATTTGCTACCAAAGCTGAGTTTCTGAAGGCTATTAGGATGCATGCCATTGCACAACGGAGGGATGTGAAAGTTCTGAAAAATGACAAGATTAGGGTTCGAGTTAGGTGTCGCGGCCAGTGTTCATGGGAGTTGTATGCTAGGAAGAAAGAGGATGTACCTACATTTCAGATTAGAACACTAAATCGTAAGCACACATGTAGAAAAGTTTGAAATTCAAAAATGTGCAATTCTAAAGTTGTTGCAGATTGGTGCGTTGATGACTTCGGATCTGACCCCAATATGACCATATCCCACCTAATGTTTAGAGTACAGAAAGAAAGAAAAATAACTCTTACGAAATGCCAAAGCTGGAGGTCTAAAAGGGCTGCCTTAGAGAAGCTTAGAGGGAAAGTTGAGGAACAATATGCAAAATTAGAGGACTATGTTGCAGAACTACTTAGGACAAATCCTGGGTCCTCAATATATGTTAGCACTGAGGATGATGATGGGGAGAGATTTAAGAGAATGTATATTTGCTGGGCGGCTACAAAAAGGGGGTTCATGGAGGGATGTAGGAAGGTCATAGGAATGGATGGATGCCATTTAAAAGGGCCCTGTGGTGGTCAATTACTGACTGCTATTGGAGTCGATCCCAATAATAACTTGTACCCAATTGCATATGCACTGGTGGAGGTGGAGAATAAGGTTGCGTGGAAATGGTTTTTACATAATCTCATAGATGATTTGCAAATTGCCAATAGCACAGAATGGGTGATCATCACTGATAGGCAGAAGGTAACATTTGTCACATCTTAGTATAAAAGTTTTTTTGGTTTTTGTATTAATCTGGTTGCTTATATATGCTATGTTTAATGTGTGTTTCTAGGGATTGTGTCCTGCAGTGTATGAATTATTGCCTAATGTTCAACACAGACATTGTGTGAGACACTTGTATAATAATTTTAAAAAGGCGCATCCTGGACTGCTTTTGAAAAGGAAAATGTGGAAAATAGCCAAAGCAGCGTGCATGCAAAGGTATAGTGCCTTGATGGAACGGCTTAAGGAGGAAGATGAAAGTGCACATGCTTGGTTGTCACAAGAGGCCCCTAAGTTCTGGACTAGGTCACATTTCTTCACTGAGCCTAAATGTGATATCTTGATCAACAATTTCTGTGAAAGTTTCAATGCAAAGATCTTGGAGGCAAGGAATATGCCCATCTTAGGAATGCTAGAATGGCTCAGATTATATATGATGCAAAGATTCCAAGGGAAAAGAGATTGGATGGCTAAGACAAATTGGGAGGTATGTCCCAAAATAATGAAGAAATTGGAAAGAAATTCAGAGCGTGCCGCAGGATACAACTGCATTTATGAGGGTGATGGAAATTTTCAAATCAATTGTTCAGGAGGAGAACAGTATGTAGTTGATCTAGTTGGGAGGAATTGTGCATGCAGAAAATGGGATTTGAGTGGAATCCCGTGTTCTCATGCCATTAGAGCTATCATAGATAATGGAGAGCAACCCGAGGATTACCTCAGCCATTGGTACAAGCGAGACATGTATGAGAAGGCTTATGCTCCTGTTATAAAACCAATAAATGGACCTGAATTGTGGCCGAGAACCATATTACCTCCAACCCTCCCTCCTCGGTTCCATATACAGCCAGGAAGGCCAAAAATTGCAAGGCGGAGGGAACCAGACTCACCTATTAAGAAAAGAAGCTGTGGGGGAGAGAGAATAACAAGGGCAGTGGGCAAGGGGCAAAACCAGTGTGGCCATTGTAGGGTCGTGGGCCACAGCAAGAAACCATGCCCAGCATTAGCAGCTCAGCAGCAAAGGCGCAATGTATAAATTATGCTTACATGTCTTGATGTATATTATTTCATATTTGTTTTCCTAACACCTCTTCCCTCTATAGGTCCAACATCCAGTAGATGAGAACTTGGTAGATGTAACTGTCCAGAATCCAGTACAGGGTTCGACTTTGGTTGATGTCATTGTCCATCATCCAGTAGAGGAGGAGAACATGGAGAACTTAGATGTCCAGCAAATAAGTGCACAACAAGAGGGGTTTGAAGACAGGGACTTTGATGATTGGTTCAATCAGGTAAAAGGCTTGTTTAAATTGCACCTACGTTTCTCTTTTCTGGACAAACAGCACTAATTTTGTGGCTTGATCCCCTAAATGCAGGTTTCGATGAATGAGACAACACACATTGCATTAGAGGAGTTGGCACTTAGTCAACCCCACACTCGGCAAACTGCTGAAAATGTACCCCAGCCTGAGGTTGGAGCGCAACCAGATGACCCTCTTACAGTTGGGTCGCAAGAAGCTGAAGTTGAAGCTCGCAAACTCACACCAGAACCTGAAGATGCTGAACCTGAAGTTGTTGAACCTGAAGTTGCCACTCAACTTTCTACAAATAAAAGATGGAATGTCTACTATGGGGCGGATCCACGACAACGGCCAAAACCAAGGAAACCAGTCCGCCATAGCAATGAACCTCAACTGCAGACGATCACCCAGTACGCTGCGCAAAAAGCACATGAAGAGAAAACAAGAAAGGAACGGGATCATGAAGTGCCTTCTGGAACATGGAAATATGTCAGTGTAGTAGAAAATGTCGTGGTGCTACAACCGCCTCCTGGAACGGAAGAAGCCGTTAGGCAAATGCGTGAGCAACAACATTTATTCCTTTCAACTAGGAAGTAGTAACCAGCAGACTAGATGCAATGGCATTGCTGTTTTGTTACCTGGATAGTTAAATTTGAGAAGTTTATTTCTTTTGGGAATTTTTTGGGAAATTATCATGAACATGTTTTCTATGTATTGATGGCTGCAAGTGTATGGAACAATGGCATTGCTGGTTTGTTACCTAGATAGTTATATTTGAGAAGTTTACTTCTTTTGGGAATTTTTTGGGAAATTATCATGAACATGTTTTCTATGTATTGATGGCTGCAAGTGTATGGAACAATGGCATTGCTGGTTTGTTACCTGGATATTTGTTGTGATGGAATGTCATTTTCTTGCATGTATCCTTCTGGTTTTTCCTTATCATTTTTGTTTGCCATTTGGGAATAATATTTCGAAACCAACATTGTGCTTTGCAGACTCAGCTTTTTCATAAACAGTGTTCATACATTATGCTTCGTGCCCTACCACACATTTCTTCATTGCTACCACATGAAGAGTAAATACAATAAAACCAAAAAAGTAAATACTACAAAAGGAAAATAACAACATCAAAGGAAAATGCAGAACTTCTCCTTCACCTCAACAAGATGACTCTTACTTGCTTTTTTTTTCGCAAAAAGTCAAGAAATGTACCAACACTACCAAAATGGAAATTATTACCTTCAGCCTCTTCACTCTCTTCTCAAATGCTTGCAATTTTACATCTTTTTCTCCTAAAGACCTCAACAACCCTGGTATAATTTGCTTTCCTCGAATGCACATTTCTGGATCATACCATTCGAAGAAATTGCAAGCAAATGCTTCACCATACCTTCGGCATCCAAGAAATCTCCTCCCTGGGTTTGTTGTCGTCCAAGAAGTCCTTCTCATGGTAGGTAAACCACAGTGGCACGTACCACTCCCGCTCTGCGTCCCCTGCTCACTCGTTCTTCTGAATGCCATTTGCTGAGTGGGCTTCGAGGACTTCTTCTGCTCTCAGCTTGAGGATGATGACCTGAAGTTGGATTGCCCCAATTGCTGGCTGGGGGTGGGGGGTTGGGGGGAATATTTCATTTTGTTTTTTTACCTTTTTTCTCCCATGCCACGTGGCTGCTCAATGTCTTTAGCTCATTCCGTTTTTGCCCCTTAATGACTCACGTGCCACGCACGTTTTGAGAATTGGTGGTGGTTCTGGTGGTGGTGCCACCACTTTGGACTTAATTGCGCCAATTTAGATGTTGGAGGACTCAATTGATATTTTTTGAACCTAAAGGACTAAATCGCGACCTGGCCTGAACAACGGGGACTATTGGAGTAATTTACCCTTATTTTAGATTGTATGTCTCTGGCGCAGCCAAACTCCATAGAGTCATGTTGCGGATTTTACATGCAAGTGCACGTGATTGTTAACAAGTAATATAAAGTGAATATAAATTATCGATCCCACAAGGACTAATTGTTTATCAACTACCGAAATTTAGTTAATTCTACCTTGGACTAATTGTTTATCAACTACCGAAATTTAGTTAATTCTACCTTTATTTGAATGATTAAAAGATATTTTATGAATAAACTAAATTAAAACTAAATTTAAAATTTGAATTAAAACTAAATTTAAAACTAGGCAAAGCAAAGGAATGAATTAAGTTGGAGAAAGCTCTAGGGTTTTCGATTTCACCATAACTAATCCATCTTAATATTAATTTATTTCTATAGTTTAATTTATTTTCCTGGTTGACCCAAAAAAACTCTTAAACTTTCTTGCATAATGATGTTGACCCAAAAAAAAAAAAAACTTAAAGAGAGAGTAGCACGTTTTTATGACGATTGCAGCTCCTAAAAATTTTATTTTCTAATAATAATAATAATACTCTCTCGGTTTCAAAAAAATAGTCCACTTTCAAATCTAATTTTTAAAATATTCTTACTAAAAATAATTGTGTAGACTCACAATTAAAAAGTAAGAATAAAATGTAATTACATATTTAGTTAGCGCATTAAATGTGTTGTACCTAGTAACTAATTAAAAGTTATAGCTAAATTAAAATGAACTTGGTTTTCTTTTTTGGGAACAGATAGAGCAATAATATATGTGTGTGCTCCCTTTTACTTTCAAAAAATTAAAGATGCTTTTCTAAGCTTACTGTTGTTCCTTCTCCAAGAGTTAATTAACGGTCAAAAGTATCAAAATGAGACAATATCATTTTATTAAAATTAGAGTTTAGAGTTTAAAATTAAACAATAATGCAATTATTAAAATTTTGAATCTCTTTAATGGGGTTTCGAGGAAAATATCATTTTTAATCCTTAATGTTTAACTAGTCCTTTTAGTGCCTAATATTTTCAAACCTACATATTCAGTCTCCTATTTCTGATTTTTTGACACATTTAATCCAGTTAATGGAAATCAGTATTAAAATAATGGTAAAATTGTAGTTGACCGTTAGATATTCACTCTTTTGGTCCTTAGTGTTTTTAAATTGATAATTTTAGTCTCTAAAATTAGAAAAATAACTCAACATATGTCAGCTGATGAAAATTGATGCACAACAACCCGATTTTGCATATGTAGATATTAGTTGTATTATTTAATTATAAGAATACAATTTATCTTCGAATGTAAAATACGAAAGTGATCCTTTTATATTTTAAAAATATATATTAATGAATCTTTTTTGAATAAGGAATATTAACAAATTTCACATTCTTCTAAAAATGACAAAAAATTTCATGGAGTAGTACATTTTTTATTTAGAAAAGGATTGTCTAATATTTTTATATTTGATTCATATTTTTACTAGCATCATTAATATTTCCATTTCTAATAATTACTCACAAAAATGTAAAAAATTAATGAATCCTTTTTTTGAAAAAAAAAATAGTAATCAGTTGTACATTTTTTTAAAAACCCACAAAAATAAAACATGGGATGAAAAGAGTAGCTTTTTACTTTAGAAAAGGATTCAGTAATATTTTTATATTTTTTTATTAATATTTTTAAATCATAAAGGGATTAATACTCGTAAAATAAATATAATAATAAATCTTTTTTCTGAATAAAATATTAATAAATTATCCATTCTCCTAAAAGTGACCAAAAATGGGAAGAAAAATGATTTTTTAATAATTAAATAATATAACCAACATTTATATAAAGTAAAATTTAGTAGTTTAGCATCAATTTTAATCAGTTGTTTAAATACTGAGCTATTTTTCTAATATTGGAGACTAAAATTATTAATCTCAAAATGTTATATACTAAAAGCGTCGACCTCTAACGATAAACTAAACTTTTATAAGAAAATATTCCATGTATCTTGGCCTCTCCCTATATTTCCAATTTTTAGCATGAAAACATAATAATAACTTGAAATTTTAAACGAGTGCAAATCTTCCCAAATTTAGAAGCATTCTGTGTCTTGAGCTAAAGCAGATCCCAGCAATTTCCATTACCCTCGCTATGTGCATAGTAGCTAAAGATGCAATTATTTTCAGAAATTACTATTAATAAGATGCTCCACTAATAGAACCATGATTTTCAATGGCACATATAAGTCGCAAGGGCTATAGCTTTTTTGCAGTCTATATTTAGTAGTACACATTATTTGAGATAGACAAGTATCCTTATTCTTGTTACATATTGGTTCTTTAATCTAGTTAATTAGAAACTGATTGGATACTTTGGTTGTGTGTTTGGTAGAAAAAGCCCAAAATGCTTCTCATATTCAGGACTCTTTCGATCCTCATCAAACAATGCAAAAATGTATGTTTCGATAGCTCTTCCTGGACTATTAGGAGTTCCTGATCCTCCATTCACATGCCGGATCAAATTGTTATTGTAAATCCTGGCATTATCGATTGCAGTTGCTTGTCCTCCTGCTGATGGCCAACCAGTCTCTGATACAACAATTTGAATAGATGATCCTTCAGACTTTTCAAGTGCCGAGTATGTGGCATCCAATAGGGCATCGAAAAGATTTTGATACCTTACACCATCTGGTATCAAGATTTTGATATCCAAAGTATCCAATAGAGTATCCCTTTATAGTTTTAACATTTTTATTTATTTCTTTATCTATTTATATATCTATTTATTTTATTATATTTTCTTTATTTTATGAATTTATGTCTTTGGTTTCATCAACCGCCGACCCCAATTAGTTTGGGATAAAGGTGATGATGATGATGATGACACCATCTGGTGTAACAATGCCAGATGATGTAAAAAGTGCATATTCGAGATTAATGTTCCTGGGATTGTTTATGTACGCAAAGTATGGGTACACATTAACGAGTATTGGGGCGCCATTGCTAGCTAAGAACCGAACTATGGGTTCAATAAATGATCGAACTTGTGGTGGAAAAACACCAGCTCATGGAGGAAAACCGTTTCCAACAAGTCCAGTTTCTTTGCGGAGACTTTGATCTGGTTCGCTAGGCCTGCTGCAGAGATTGAGTTGAAGATGTTTCGCATGGAAGGAAGAAGAAAATCTCTGTACTGAGCGGTGTCTCGAAGGGGACTAACTTCATTTCCAACTGCAATGTACTTGAATCTCACATTGGGGTAGTTCCTGATATTGTTCTGGACCCAATTATTAGCATTAGCTTGGTTTGCAGCAATATTCTGAAGATCGGTGTTTGGGACACCTAGAATGACTTCAACGTTTGATCTTGTAAGGGCTTGAAGAGTTGGCTGATCAGGATCATAGATTCGCATTCTTCTGATGTTGTTCTGTTTGCACAGGGCTACAACATCTGCTGGAGATGGCAATCCATTCCCATTTCTTCCATTACAAACTCCAGTTTGAGCTCCTGCAACAATTGAGCACATGTTCAGAAGATGCATGAGTCATGGTAAATAAATTGATGAAAATCATTGTTTCTTTCTCAGATTGCAGTTTGCCTATCAGCATAAAAAGTGCAACTTCATGTTACCATATTTTTGGGGTTGGCCTGTATTCAACTAGCATAATTAGATTGATCATATTTTGCTTTTTCATCAGGCTTATTGTAGCAAATAATATCCTACCAATATGGCTCCAAAAAGAGACTTGTGTCTTAAACAACAGAATAGAAGGCCAGAGAGTGTTTCAGACCAATACTCTGCGTAGCATATTTAGAGGCTACATTGAAATTGTAATTCAGGGGAAAGGGCAAGACCTGTAAAACCAAAGGTAGCTATTATAAGCAGCACAAGCAGAACCAAAGAGGCCATAAATTTGCAGCAGCCATTGGTGATAAATGGGACAAACCTATGGCAATGTAAATGGAGCAGTTAATGTTGTGACAATAAGCATTACAATGCCCACCTTTTATGGACATGGAGAGGGCTAAAAGGGGACAGGAGAAAAGTAGGAGTAACTAAGTAAGGACTTAAAAATCTTGATGACTAGGGAAGTCTACTGAAATTCCAGGTCAATTGCTCTGTGGAAATAAGGCTAAAACAAACAAAAATTTCTTGATGGTTGATTTTGGTACTCATTCCCATATGTTAAATTTTCAGTATTCTAACACTAATATAGCTTGTCCTTGATGAAAATGACTTGATCCAATGGATGGCAGTCTTATAAATAGGCCGCCCTAAAATGTTTGTGCATTTGCAAATTTAACTGTTTGAATTAAGAATAATTTTATGGATGAGGATTCTGGTGAAAGAAATTAAATTATAGCATTCAGATGAAGATTGTTCATCTTTGATTTACTACTAATAAATATTTGCACAAATTAAATCATTTACTACGTTAAACAAACAGGTATTTTTCAAGATGTGTGGCTTTCTATTTTTTGTAAATGAAATTTCTTTGTATTGCTTTTCACCCTTTACTTGCTACAGAATTTTACAAAACATTTGTTACCTAATCTCACTAGATATTAGAATAAGAAGTTAAATATTTTTTGGTTAAATCCCCATATGAAATTCTAGGGTTAGAAATATACACAAAATAAAAGAAAGTGTTAAGTGCAAAATGTACCTCATACAAACACACCATTTTCTTTTTTTCCTTCTTTTGGGGCGTTATTCTAGAATCTGATCCTAGAAGAAGCTGATGGAATTTGTCATAAAATTAGTCTATCTTTGAACTTTCTTCCATGATGTGAAAGTTGATAGTATTCACTATTTTATGATAATGGCATAATAATAATAATAACAATTTCTTCTGATTAATTCCGTAAGAATAATTTCTTCTGACTAATTCCGTTAGAATGATCTTTGTCTTTGTCATTGTCATGAAGTTATGATGCAAGATCAAGAACCTGTCAAACCCAGGATAGAAATTTTATTTTATTTTCGGATGGTACTAAAATTTCAACACTATGTTAGGCAGAAAACCTTATCCTATAGTACTACTGTATCCGAAATGGAATGAAATTAATGTGTATTATTATTCTTTTTTTGACAATAAACATTAATATTTTCATTTAAAATGGATAACTGTACAATTTTAGCCACCAAAATGAGGCTAATTGCTCTCCCTAGTGTTTGAACTTAACCACGGAGGAACAGACAACACCAGTACATGACTGTGTATACAATCACAAAACTAAACAATGCAAAAAGATTGCACAAAAAAATTAATATAATCCGCTATAGTGGCAAAACTAATTTCAACTGTTTTTATTGACTAAGTTTACTCACTATTTTCGAGATATCAATCGCAATCTATCCCTAATGCCAACCAAACTCTTGTTGACCCACTGTACACATTCTCTAAATCCAAACTACATCCCACACTGTCCACAAGGCATTAGGGGTGGTCATGGTTTGGTTAAACCGAATAAACCGACCGAAAAAACCGAGTCGAAAAACCGAATAAACCAAACCGAAAATGAATTCGGTTTATTCGATTTGGTTACAACCGAACCGAATTAGTTATATGATTTTCGGTTCAGTTTATGGTTTGGGGTTCTGAAAACCGAACCAAACCGAATAAACCGAAACGAATAAGGAATCGAATCGAATAAGAAAACCGAATCGAATAAGAAACCCGAATAAATCGAATAAACCGAATTTTATAATTTGTAAATATATTATATATATATGTATATTTTTATTTTATAGTTATTTTAATATGTTTTATATATGTATATATATTATTTTATATTTTTATATTTGTATATTTGTATAAATATATATTATTTTATAGTTATGGTTTATAGTTTATAAAGCCATTGTAGACTTTGTAGTTATGTATATATATTTTTGTATAATTAATTTATTGTTATTATAAAATTTATCATGTATAGATATTAATGATAATGGACAATATAATGAATATATAATTATATAGTAATATTAATATAGTATATAACTATGTATTACTAATTACTAAACAATTTATAGTTTATACTATAATTTTAATTTATCAATTTATTTAAAAGTTAAACAAATATGAAATATCAAATTACAAATAAAGAAAAATAAAATAATGCATAAGTTGACAAAGTTGTTAAAATGTTAAGCATATAGAAGATGTAGGACACTAGGGCCAATAGGCTATGTAGAGTGTAGTGTACTAGTGTGTAACTATATAGCATGCGATTATTATGTTTTATATATTTAACTAGAATCAAATATCATAGATTCATAATATCATCAATTATTCAATATAATAGTCAATAATTAATAACTTATTGTTGTTAACTAAGTGATTACTAAGTATTAAATATTAAATGTCTGAGTGTTGAGTTTTTGAGTAATCAATTTATTCAATTATAACTATATAATATTTACTAACGGTTATTTATTCAAAATTCAAAATTATTTATGATTTGCAAATTAATTATACGTATTTAAATCAAGTCAAATATCATAATGCTTATAATTAGTTATTATTAATCAAGTAATTATTATTAAAACTAAATAGTAAATACTAACCTAGTTAAACTTATAATACTAAGAAGTACTAATTTAGTTAATACTTAATAGTTAATACTAACTTAGCTATAGCCTATAGTAATAAGTTAATAACTAATAATGATTAATGAATAATGAGTACTAAGTTTATTAACAAACTAAGCACTAAATTAGTTAGTACTTATTTAATACTAACTTAGTGTTGAGCAATACTTAATATATATATAAGTTAATACTAACTTAGTTAACACTGATAAATACTAAATTACTAACTAAGCATTAACTTAGATAATACTATCTTAGTTTTGAGTAATAACTAATAAGTACTAACTTAGCTAATGCCTAATTGGCTAATAAGTAATAGCATAATACATTATTAATACTTATATATTATAACTTATAAGTTATAACACTAATAAATTAATAATTATAATATGCAAATGATTTTTATATTATAATTATAAATTTAAACAGTTAAACTAAATAAGCAAAAAAAAAAAAAAGAAGAGGAATTCAGTTTATTTGGTTAACCAAACCGAATAAGAAACCGAATAAACCGAATAAGAAACCGAATTTCTTATATGGTTTTATTTGGTTTAAACCGAACTGAATAAAAAACCGAATAAGAAATTCGGTTTGGTTTATTCGTTTTATTCGGTTTTAGGTTCAGTTTTCGGTGGATGGGTTTCAAAATGTCAAACTGAATAAACCAAATCGAATAAACCGAACAAACTGAAAACTGAACCGTTGACCAGCCCTACAAGGCATTGCCAACCATACAAAGCCAGGCATATAAGTAGAACAAAGGATAGGAAAGAACAAAAACTCAGCCTTCAACCACAACACACATTAGGCAGCCATTACTTACAGGTGTGCTTTGCTTCCACCGATCAAAAATTTTCCTACTCCCTCAGCTTCCTAAATGCATTTTGAACCACACATAAAGATATTGGCCCACAGAAAATATAATTCTGGCGTCTGAGCATAGATGACTTCCATAAGCATTGAGAGCAGTAAAGAGAGTAAAAACACATAATAACACTTCCAACCAATGCTAACCGCATCCAACCAGAAACAACAAACGCCAATCAACTACATCCAGGAAGAAAAATCCAGCAATCAACAAACACCATGAAAAATCAACACATATACCATGAAAAATCCAGCAGATCTACAAACACCATTATGAAATGGAAAAGATAAGAAAACCGTACTCAGCAGATCCAAATATCTATACTCAGCTTTAGATAACACAATCAAAGGATAACACAACAGAGCCATTACACTCATCTATTCTTTCCTCATGCCAGAATAAGATTATGAAGAAGATAAGCAAAAGACACAAGACCACAGCAAAGAATTCAGAAACCATAAGTGATGCTTGAGGGCCATGAACTCACTGATAATACAAAAAAATAAAAAACAGTAGCCTGCTATCACTCCATCGCAAAAATTGAACTTACAGAATGTCAGTAAATTCCATCCATTCCATAAGAGCCCTTTCCACAATCTCCTTTTCTGATGTCTGCCTCTGCTGAAAATCCATAAATTCTGCGTCTTCCACAACATCCACAGCAAATAGACCAAAAGTTGCACACGGTCCTGAGCTATGCTATCTTTCCCTATCCTGCAAAGGTTGCCCCACCAATCTTGAAAGTTTTGACAAAATGGTTGCAATCCATCCCAGCTTACAGGAGATAGTCTCCACACCATTTTTGCTCTGTCACAGTAAAAAAAAATGTGTTCTAATGTTTCCTCATTGTCCCCACACAAACATCAAATTGGATCCAGCTCAAGCCCTTTGGTATGTGTATTAATGGACGAAAGAAATTTTGGAAGCCATCCAATTGCTACTATTCTATCTTCTCACCTTTTACTTTTAGGCTGGCATTCCCTAGCCTTGACTAACTATTCTTAGTCTTTTTTTTTTTTTTTTTTTGTATGTAAAGATATTCCCACTCAACTAGTTATGAGCTTACGCCACATATTTTGAAAATGGGACTAATCCTCCACAGCTAGGCATACCCGCACCAAGGCTGCCCAGCAACATTAGTTTGGGGATTCGACTCTTGGTCTTCTTGGTTACTACCTTGGAAAAGTACTAGTTACGTTGAGCCCAGGGGACACTAACTGTTCTTAGTCTAACAAGACAAGAATTACTTGTGTTTAAAGCTATGTACAAAATTGCGTCCGCAATTTTTATTTAATAATCTTTATTTCGTCAATGTAAAAATACAAAACGAAAATGCAATTCATGTGAACTCTAATTTGTCTTAGAATCACTTTATTTCTCTCTTTTAATTTTGAATGCAAATAATCTAGTTTCCATAACGATGGGAGCATAGTAAAAAGTCATAACAAATCCTGTAACTACTTGTACTAAAAAAAAAGGTAAGTTTAATTTTCCCTAAGAAAAGAACATTGAATATAGTGATTATATCATGTAAAATTATATAACTTGATTAATTTAGTAGGTTGTTTTTAATTTTCACATAAATTATTTAAAACCAACATCAAAATACAATCAATTTTTTATTTTAACAATCGTTTTGGTTCATAAAATGAGAGAAGAGAGGAATTTTTTAAAAAACTTAGAGGAATGAGGTTTAATAAAAGACTTTGAAATTCGAGATTTCTAAAGGTTCATAGTTATTTTTGAATTTGTTAAAATTAAAAAAGAAAATTATCTACCATCAAATCAACATAATACAACTGTACTATCACTCACTGAATGCAGCAACTATGTTAAACTTTTTTTTTTTTTTTTGTTGGTCGTGATCATAATAAAATCATTTCTGTTTGGTATACAATTATTTACGAAGTCAGTGTAGGTCGATTTCAAATTTCAATTGCACAAACTTCCAAGAATGAAAAAAGTAATTAATTTTGTCAATAACCAAGCGTGTGGTCAGGAGGAGAGTTTTAGATACACACAACTCTTTTGATGTATAATAATGAAAAGTTGAAAACACTCTCTTTTTTTTTTTTTTTTTTTTTTTTTTTTTTTCACTTGGAGGTATCGCATTCATTTGTGGCGTGCCCGAACTACCCTTCCTCGGTGTCCCTTGCAGCGCGATTGTTGCGACCAGAGATCATGTCTACTGAACCATAAAGTCGAGCGTGGGTAATCCTCAGCCAAAGTGAAATTCGCGCCAACTCCACCCGTGACGATAGTCGGAGTTGAACCAGTCTTTTTTGTTTTTTTGGAAAAGAGAGAATTGTATTAACTTGCTCAAGTTAATTGTTACATTTGGTGTCACGAAAAGGACTCTTCTTAGCTCTAGAATATAATAGGCCAAGTGGCGCCGCTGCCGAGGATTGGTTTTTTAGAATTTATTCCTTTTATTTATTTATTTACATTTTTATTTCTATTTCTATTTCTATTTCTATTTTTATTTTTATTTTTATTTTTTTTATTTTTGCCTTTATAATTGTTTTGTTCTTTTATGCCACGTTCTTCTCGCACAGGTCAACTCACATACGATCCAGAGATAGAGAAGACAACACGTAGGCTTAGAAAAGAAACCAAACAATGATCTCAGGGAGTATCATCTTCTTCATCTTTTGAATATAATTTGTCTGAATTATTTAATAGTGAAGAAGAAAACATGGCTAGAAATAATGAACGAACTTTAAAGGAATTAGCTATGCCTGATTTAAACCAACAACCATTGTGCATTGATTATCCTACTTTAGAAGTGCCTTTTGAATTAAAATCAGGATTGATTCACTTACTCCCCACTTTTCATGGCCTTGCAGGTGAAGATCCTCATAAGCACTTAAAGGGATTCCATATGGTGTGTTCCACGATGAAACCGCAAGGAGTGACTGAGGATCAAATTAAGTTGCGAGCTTTTCCTTTTTCTTTAGATGGAGTTGCTAAAGATTGGCTATACTACTTGCCCTCTGGTTCAATAAACACATGGATCGAGATGAAGAGGCAATTTTTGGAAAAATTCTTTCCTGCCTCATGAGCTGCCACAATTAGAAAAGATATATGTGGTTTACGGCAGCAACATGGAGAAACTATGCATGAATATTGGGAAAGGTTTAAGCAATTATGTGCAAGTTGTCCTCAACATCAAATTCCTGATCAACTTCTTATCCAATATTTTTATGAGGGACTAACAGTGATGGATAGGAATATGATTGATGCCGCTAGTGGAGGTGCATTAGTACACAAAACTCCAACGGAGGCAAGGACTTTAATCTCCAACATGGCTGCCAATACACAACAATTTGGCATCAGACGTGAAGATACATCTAGGAAGGTAAGTGAGGTAAGTACTTCCTCTATTGATCAACGTTTAGACAATTTGACTACTTTAGTGGAAAAGTTGGTTGTAGGCAATATTCAACAGGTAAAGGCTTGTGGTATTTGCTCCAATTCAAATCATCCCACTGACATGTGCCCAACGTTGCAAGAAGGTCAATTTGAACATGCTAATGCCGTTGGTAGATTCCCAGGGCTACCACAAAGGATGTATGACCCTTACTCAAATACCTACAATCCGGGATGGAGGGATCATCCCAACTTCAGTTATGGGCCACGACCTAGTGGATTTCAAGCTTGGCAGCAAAACCCACCATACCCACCGCCTTCCAAACAAGGTAAATCTCTTGAGCAATTAGTTGAATCTCTTGCTAATAGTTCTATTCAATTTCAACAGGAAACTCGAAACAGCATTCAAAACTTGGAAAATCAAGTGAGCCAATTAGCATCTTCCGTGAGCAAATTGGAATCACAAGGTAAGTTACCTTCTCAAACAGTTGTTAACCCAAGGCAAAATGTTAGTGCAATGACTTTGAGAAGCGGAAAGGTGTTAGAAGAGGCCAAAACACGTGATCATAAAGAGGTGGAAAAAGAAGTAACAACCCCACAGCAGCCTAAGGTAATCGAGACAACCCCTCCTTTCCCTACAAGATTTGCCAATTCGAAAAAAGATGAGGAAGAAAAGGAGATTCTTGAGACTTTTCGCAAGGTAGAGGTAAATATTCCTTTAATTGATGCAATTAAACAAATACCTCGCTATGCTAAATTTCTCAAAGAATTATGCACCAACAAAAGAAAATTGAAAGGCAATGAAATTTTAAGTGTGGGGGAGAATGTCTCAGCTGTGCTACAAAAGAAATTGCCTTCAAAATGCAAGGATCCAGGTATGTTTATCATCCCTTGTAAAATAGGCAATATGAAAGTTGAAAAAGCCATGTGTGATTTGGGTGCTTCTATAAATGTCATGCCGTTATCTATTTATAATTCTTTGAATTTGGGACCTTTGAAAGAAAGCAGGCGTGATAATTCAACTTGATAGATCTAATGTTTATCCCGAGGAGTATTAGAAGATGTTTTGGTGCAAGTAAATGGATTAGTGTTTCTATGATTTTTATGTACTTGATATGGAGGAAGATCACTCTCCTAACTCAAAGTTAATTTTATTTGGGAGACCTTTCTTGAAAACATCTAGAGCAAAAATTGATGTGCATGAAGGAACATTAACTATGGAATTTGATGGTGAGATTATTAAGTTTAACATTTATGCTGCCATGAAATATCCTAATGATGTATGTGCTGTTTATGCTTTTGATGCTATTGATACTCTAGCTCAGAAAACATTTGATTTTTGTGATAAGGATAAAGTAAAAATTGCACTTGATAATAATTTGACTTCTGAAGAAGTGCAGATTTTTGAACAAGAATTTGTGATAGATAATGATCTTCAAGATGTGGTTTATGACTTCAAAAAACCCGTTGCACATAATTCTATTAACATTACTAATTTTAGTGTGCAGGATGTTTTTGAAGAAAAAAGTATAAGTCAAGTTGAATTGAATGCACAATTACAAGTGAATGAGAAGGCAATGGTACCTTTTGAGAAAATGCAAATGTGGTCCAAACAATTAGTGAAAATTTAATAACTTAAAGAGAAGTGGAGATGTCTAGCCAAAGACGTTAAATGAAGGCGCTTTTGGGAGGCAACCCAAAATTTTAATTTATTTTTTCTTTCTTGTTATTTAAGTTTAATTTGATTAGTTATCTTATTATGTTTACTACTTTGTTTTATTACAAAGTAGCCAAAAAAAAAAAAAAAGAGAAGATTTGAAATTCTATTTTGGTTTTTCCTTTTCATTTTCATTTTTCTTTTTTACAGTTTCTTCTACCAACCAATGCTCAGCCATGGCCATAACATCGTCTGATCCTTCATGCTTTCTTCACTCATATAGGATGTCTCTCACCTTCACCACAGCTCCAGTTGTCTACCGCGGCTCAGGGAAGTGTCTTGTTCCCTTGTCTTTATTTTATTTTCTTTCTTGTCCGCGTGTGCATATTTTCCATACATTGAGGACAACGTATGATTTAGGTGTGGGGGGGTGTCTTGTGTTTCATTGATTATTTCTAAATTTTTCATTGACATTCTGATATCTTCTTTGAAATTTCTCACTCTTTTGATGCTCATTTAGAATAATTTTGAGTTATATGCATTAATGATTTGGGTTGGAATGTATGAATGAGATGAGTATGATTAGCCTTTGTTTGGAAATTTTTAAAGCATCTTGTTAATTTTAATAATTGAATTGAATGAGAATGTGCAATATTTGATACATTGAAACCATTGTGAGTATTTGAGCCTAAGAGCATTTTCTTTTTCATGCTCACATATTTCTTTGTTGAGATTGACAAATATGGTATGATCATTCTAGAACTTGCTTTGTTATGCATGTTGAGATCACATTGTGAATTCATGTTGAAAAATGATAAGGGCATTTAGGATCACCAATTTTAAACTTTCTAAAAAAAAAAAAAAAAAGAAGAAGCTTAACCTTATATTACATATACCCCTAGTCACCCAATTTTGAGCCTTAGCCTTTCTTTATTATAACACCACATTGTTTAGCCTTAAATCTTTGTCTTTGTTCACCATTGTTGAACCCTTGGTCAAGAGTATGTGGGAATGAATTGCATGATTCTGATGATTCCAAAGAAAAGAACCACTGAAAAATAAATGAAAAAAAAAAGAAAAGAAAGAAGAAGTGAAAAGTATTTCCTACAAAGACGCATGTCATGTGGAATAAAGAAATTGGTTCTACTATGCTATTTGTTACTTTTGAGTCATGCAAGGAAATTCCTATATATCTTGATATCTGTAGCCTATATTTTCCTTTCTTTTTACTTACCTTAACCTAAGCCCCGTTACAACCCTTTTAAAGACCCTTTGATTTTTGTATGAGTTCGTATTATAAGTGGTGGAGATGTGATATATAAGCAAGCCTATGGTAATGACATGCTATGTTTGATTTGAGCGCTGAATGAACCCTAAACACTTTGAGTGATTAGAGTGCAACCTATGAGAGGTTATCAAATTTTGTTGCATTTGATTTCGATGAAATTATTGGGATTGATGAGATGCATATGTTTTGTTTTGAAAAATCAGGCTATGAATACTTATTCTTTGATTTGTTATTCCAATTTAGATCTTTAATGTGTAATGACTTTGAGTTCTTTGTGGATGGGTTGAAAAGGGTGTGGAATAGAGAGGAAGATGTTGATCTAATGCAAGCTTGAGGACAAGCTTTGATTTAAGTGTGAGGGAATTTGATAGAGTGTATAATTGCATATTTATTGGATCAATTCTCTTGTATTTTAATTGATTAAAATGCTTGTTTATAAGGATATTAATTATTGTTGTGATTAATGGTTAGATGAAGCATTTTTCCTAAAGAATGTAGCCTCACAAGACAAGTGGCACAAGAAAGCCTTGAATTAAGGCTTGAATTGAGGAAAAGCAAATCCTTGAATTAAGGCTTGAATTGAGGAAAAGCAAATTCTTGAATTAAGGCTTGAATTAAGGAAAAGAAAAGCCTTGAATTAAGGAAAAGAAAAGCCTTGAATTAAGGAAAAGCAAAGCCTTGAATTAAGGAAAAGAAAAGCCTTGAATTAAGGAAAATGAAAGCCAAATGTCTTGAATCCTTGCCTATAAATAGGCAAGGTTTGGAGACAATCAAGGCATCCCATTTTTAGGCTTTCCTAGTTCAATAGAGAGGAAAACAAGGTTTGAAGATGAGAAGGAAGAAGAGGGAATGAATTTTCAACCACAATTCATCCTTTCATGGAGTGAGCTACGGCCGAAGAAGACGAAAGCCGCACGGATCGACAAAAGAGCGATCATTTGATTTTCTTTGTATTTTCTTTTAATTATGTTTAGCTAAATTTTTATTTTCCAATCAATTTTAATTAAGGTTTGATTCCAACAATTGTGAGGTTCCGGTAATTTTATTATTTCTTTTATTCTTGAGTATTTATATATTTTCTATGCTTCATTATATTATTGAATTGAATTGTTAGACAAGAGGCCTATTGTTTGATAGTTGAATTCAATATATAGTCATTTAGAATAATTAATCTTTTGTTGATTGTTCTAATTCAAGTGACAAATAACAACATCGAAAGGTAATCAACGCCTTAGATTGTATGTTATGAAAATATATAATCTAGCTTAAATAAACACGGCGTTTCCGGGTTTACTGGTTAGTAATTGGGTCTTTTTGAATCTTAATGCAATTAATAGACATAACTCATAGGACGGATCCGAAGGTTGTGTTTGTTAATTAGAGAAATAACTCATAGGACAGATCCGAAGGTTATCGAAAAAGTAAGAAAAGATTGGTTGTTAGAGGACGGATCTTCAACAACTATAACCAATTTATTCAAGATAAAAGAACCTATCTTTTGAATCAATGATCAATTCAAGGAATCAATACCGAAATTAACTCTTGATTGGAAACTTCTTCTTATTAATTTTTCCTCATATTTTTAATTAGTTATTTAATTTGGTTGGTGTTTTTAATTAATTCTTGTTTAGTTTCATAACACAAAAACCCCCCTTTGTTATTTTATTTTGTTTAAGGAATAAATCTAACCAATCTCTGTGGATTCGACCCTCTCACTACTATCTACAGAACTTAACCAGAGAAGGATTATTTTTGGTGGTTTCGACACTCATCACCAAGACTAACCGACTAAACGTCAAAGATCTAAACACATTCCCACAAAAAAACACGATAGAAACATAGTGGAAGTGCTAACCGGATTAACTAACAAAAGAGGTTAGAATGACCACTATCTTTCCTGCCGCACTCCATCTTCTATACTAGACAACCACTGATCGTTTTGTTGATCCTAGCTATCTAATCAACCCTATTGTCTTGCTGAAATTCCATCCAGTTTTGTTGTGCCAAATCCACGACTTTCCTCTCCTCCATCCATTCACCCAGAAAAAACCCAAAGGTTTCAGCTCTTCCAAATCATCCAAAATATATTGGCCGTGAGCTGTAGCCTTTCCTACCACAAACTCGCTGTTTTATGAACACAAAGATCCTTCCACCATTGCCCAAAGGTAGGTACTTGTTCTCTATTATAATGTCACGCCACTGGTGCCATTTTCCAAATTTTTTAAGTTCGGGGGCATAAGAACATGAAATGTTCCAAAGTTTTTGTTGTCTCCTCACACATTGAACATATGTTATCCACTGATATCTTTCTTTGTTGTAATCGAGCCTTCAATGGTAATATATCATGGCAGCACCTCCACAAGAAATGCCGCAATTTTCCTGTAACATTCAAGTTCCATACTACTCTCGGCTTGCTGGATTCCTGTCTGTTGGCTCTTTCTCAGTTGCATGTATGCAGATTTTACATTGTATTCTTTGTCCTTACTGAAGTTCCACATAATCTGATCTTGTCTACTTGTATCTTCCAATGGCATTTCCAGTATTGCATCCTCATCTTGCTGATGGAAAATTCTGGAAATCAGAGTCCCATTCTAGCCGCTTCCATTTGGATGCATCAGTTCATGCACGCATGTGACTGAATGTTGGTCTACATTGCAGATGGTCCTTGGCCTAAAATCCTTCCTCCATGGAATCCACGGTGATTCCCACACCCTAATGGATTTCCTATCCCCAACATTATATCGTGCTCCAAGTTGAAGTATATGTTTTGCACCCATCCAGCCCTTCCACATCCAAGAAGCATTTCCTTTGTATTCTGTCTTCAAGAGTCCATCACGTGGGAAGTACTTTGCTTTCAGAATTTTGCTCATCATCAGCTCTGGTTTGGTGATCACATGCCAAAGTTGTTTTGCAAGTAGAGCATCATTAAACTTTTGAATATCATGGAAACCCATTCCTCCATCAGACTTCGCCTTCGCTAAATCTTGCCAACTTTTCGAACGGATTTTCTGTTTTCCATCTTTATGTGCTCCCCACCAGAAATTTGCTATGAGCCTGCATATTTCTTTGCACAAGCCAATTGGCAACTTGAAGCATCCCATGACATAGGTTGGTAGCGCATTGAGCACCGCTTTGACAAGAACTTCTTTGCCAGCCGAACTTAAAAAGTTATTCTTCCCATTCTGAATTCTTTTCTGAACTTGCTCCAGCACAAAGTTAAAAACCTCCTTTTTGGATCTCCCTATTCTCATTGGTAGCCCCAAGTACCTTGCATTGTGTTGTTCTTTAACCCCTTCCATCTCTTGACCAATCTGCATTGTGTTTTAGATACACACAACTCTTTTGATGTATAATAATGAAAAGTTGAAAACACCCACATGACTTGGGCGCAATTTGAGCAATTATTAGTCAAGCAACCGAAATGTGATGCGAATATGCGACTGTGAATTCACATAGGATAACGATATTGCATCCTATCAAGTACTATTGTATAGAATGAAAAAATTGTAAATTAAAAATGTAAATTTAGCACCAAAAGTATACACAAATTAAAGAGTTAAATTTATTCTTCTTTTTTCGATTAACTTGCTACCATAAAACTGAAAATAGAACTATTATACTTGCTTTTTGGTCGTGAATTCAAACTAAAAATATAACTATTATACTTGACATTTAATCATTAATTCAAGTGACTTTTTAGTAAATGACTTTTTAACTTTTTAACAACGCTTGAAACAATGAAATAAAACTCTTTTTTTTTTCAAGAAGATGAAGACCATGATATGACAATCTTGAAAGCTGCCCCATTGATTTTATTTCCAAGATATGCTTATAATATTTACATCTATATTTTTGAGGATTGTAAAAATAAACTAGTCGCTATGTTTGGATTATGGTTTATTTGAAAAATTTTATGTTGGCACTTGTAAAAATTTTAGTGAGACTTTTTTTTTTAAAAATATTTTAAAAGAAGAGTAAAATTTGTATTGAAAGGAAAAAATTTTAAATTATTTTAAAAATTTTAAAAGAAAATTTTTAAATTTTAAATGTTAAAATAAAAATATGTTTAAATATTTTATTTATTTTGAGAGAAAAAAAACTTTTTAGATGTAAACCACAATTCAAAAATAGCACTGTACTTAGGATTTTAAAATCAGTCTTTTTGTCAATAACCGTTTGAGTTTCCTTGTATAAAAAGCGTTTTGTTCTACTTTAATTTGATAACTAAGGAAACAAATTTTGAACAAAATATTTCATTTGTAGCTAACCACATATTTCACTCATCCTACATCAGAAAGTTGGAAATTTCAGCAAGGCTCCGTAAAATTCAGCCAAGAGTTCAGATTCAGGATAAGTGAGCGCGTTAAAACAGTATTCCAATTTACCAATGAGTCTAAATTCTCATACATCCAGACCTTTTCAGTTAGTTCATATGGTAAGCAGTTACACTTTAGTAACTGTACAGATGAAAAATAATAATAATTAGTAGTTCAGCCATCCACTCTTGGCTCTAATATCTTCCAAACAACCAAGTCATACTGCTGCCTTGAGGACTTTTTCAAGTCTCAAGTTTCAAGTTTCAAGCTTCAAGTCTGGGAGAAGTTGCCACTCGACTGTACAAAAGATAATATTTCTCATGCAAACTGGAGCTTTCGGATGCTTCATATTTGAGATATGCCATGAAAAATGCTTCTGTAACTGAGTTATCTTTATATAACCCCTCTTGAATGCCTCGATTCCATTAATATCCCATCAAGGGTCTCCTCCTGTTTAAGATTTTCTCGGAAACAATTGACATCTTAAGTTACTGACTACTTGATCCATTACAACAATATTTGCAGCAAAATAATTTTCAGCTTCCTCCTTGGAGTTCAAAGTTTTGCCTTCTATGAAGTAATTTCCGCCTTCATGCAAAATACTTCCATGTTCACAAGCCAATTCCAAAATCTCCGATACACAACATATACCCCGTCCAAACTTTATCGTCAAATCAGCATTTTTCATTGCAGGTGCCAGTTTATTTTTAATTACTTTCGCACAGACCGCAAGACCAGTAGCCTGAGGAGGGGAAAAACTGAATCAACATTATTTACACCAAGTTTTTGGACAGCCCAAATGTGGTAAATCAGTTTATCTACACGAGTTACTCCAAAGATAGCTCCCCCAATAAATTCATTTTGGAATGTGACAAAGCGGATGACAAATTTCAAACAAGGTACCTTCAAGTTATATGAAAAGAACCCAAACTAAACAAAGAATATCTATACCTAGAAAATTTCTATCTACATTACAGTCATCTCACTTCTTAAGTTAAGCAAAATAAATATCATAATACGGAATCACATCTAATGCTCATAAATAATTCAGAGTACAAAAACTTATTATGGCAGCCAGAACATATTAGCCTTTTCTCTATGAGAATTAGATTGATTATTGGATATTAAATTGTGACAAAAAGTAGAAAACTTCCACTTTTCCATAAAAGACAGCCAGAATAAGTACCGAAATCATCAAAACCATTCACGCAAACAGGGATATTGAACAATAATGAACTCCTCAACCAAGAAATTTGGCCAGTAAAATCGCAATATGAAAAATTACATTTGCAAGACAATTCTTACACAACCGACTTTTTATAATTGTAAAGCTTACCTTATCCTGAGTCTTGAGCAACTGTTTTCTGCAAAGTTTCAGACGGATGGCAGCATAGACAGGCAAAGCATTTCCACCACAAGTTACCTCATCTGCCCGATGATCGCCTTTGCCTGACTTCAAATTTGCTCTTACCTGGAGGGGGAAAAAAATCGAAATGTTAAGGCCAGCTGCCATTTAACAGATCAAGAACAGACTAACATCTAATGCATGTTTGAATGAGGTTCTGACCTGGTTAACAAAAACGATAAAAGTGCGAGAATGAGCTAACGAATAATGGATTTTTCTAAGTGCTTGTGTCATTATTTTAGATTGTATGTCTCTGGGCAGCCAAACTCCATAGAGTCAATTTCAAATTGTGGAACAAAGGCAGCCACCTGCAAAGCATTTAAGGGCACCCACAGCAGCCCTTTTTGGGGCTGGCTATGGGTGGCCGCGGCCATGCCTAGTCAGCGAAAATGCTGATGTGGCCTGACTACAGTACTCCAATGGCCGCGGCCCCTCTATATATATTTTTTTGCCACGTAGGCATCAAAACGACGTCGTTTTGGTCCGTGTGCCAACTGACACACGGCTGACACGCTAACGGTGTGTTAGACATGACGTACGCCAATTGAGCGCCCGCCACATGAACAAAACGTTGCAAACCAACCATTGGTTTGCAACGGTCAAAATCATTTTTTGTTTTTTTAAAAAAAAAACAACTAAAATTGACATCGAATAGGAAATATTTTTTATACAAATTGACATGCACTTGCCTATCTTTTGAGCAAAATATGATATTTTATGTTCCATAACTGTTTTAAGTATTTCATATTTAATTTAAAGTATTTATTTTCATGTTTTAAGTTTATTATTAAATTTTTATTTTAATGTAATGAAAAATTATTTTCTATTAATTTTTTTTAAGTATTTAGTGTATGATAAATAAAATTATAAGTTATAAATTTAATATAAAAAAAATTTGATAATGGCTGTGTGAATAGTGTAGGCTAGACCTTTGCTTCAAGGCCTGGCCTTCACTATTTACACAGGCATGATAAAAAATTACCCATGCTATTAAAAATTTTATGTTTAATTTATTGTATTTATTTTCATGTTTTAAGTGTATTATTAAATTTTAATTTTAGTGTAATGTAAAATTATTTTTCATTAATGTTTAAGTATTTTATATTTAATTTAGAGTATTTATTTTCATGTTTTAAGTGTATTATTAAATTTTAATTTTAATGTAATGTAAAATTATTTTTCATTAATTTTTTTAATTATTTAATGTATGATAGTTGAAATTATAAGTTGTATTATTAATACAAAAAAAATTTGATAATCGCTGAGTGAATAGTGAAGGCCAGGCCAACTAGCGTGGGTATTTTTTGATAATGGCTGCGTGAATAGTACTAACTTGGCCATGAGCTGATGTGGCATGGTCGTGACCAGGAGCTAGTGTGGATGCTCTAAAGTTTCAATGCGAATCACAAACATGAAGCTAGTGTGGATGCCCTAAATTTTCAATGCGAATCACAGACATGAATATATAAAAGCCTAAAAGTCAGGAAAGGTAGGAAGTAGATAATTTTTTTAAAGTTTATAAGATTTCGAACTTTAACTGTCTTCTAATTACTTCAAATTATTAAAAATTATTGTGCAATTACTTCAAATTATTAAAAATTAATACACAATAAGTAGATAATTTTTTTAAAAGTTTGTAAAATTTAGAAATTCAACTATTTTTTAATTATTAAATAATATTAACATTAATATTAAAGGACAACAGAAAAATAATTTAATTTTTAATATTTGTAATAATTACATTGAAATTATGGACAAAATTTTACTTTTCATGTAATAGAGATAGAGATGACAATTTGGCAGATGAATAGTGTTCATGCCCATTCCCCATTGTTGTGAACGCATATTGAAAAATCTAACTTCACAAAACATTTGGAGCCAAGTGCAGCTCATATAATCTCAATTGCCAGAGTCAGCCTATCGTTGTTTCTGGATGCACATGATCTTGCTTGAGTCATTATATATATTCGAAGCAAATGTAACAAAAGTTAAAATTATTTACTGATCGCCGTAATATGAATATTTATATCAATGTTACCTTAACATCCTCCACTAATCATGAAAAAGATCATTTCCTTTGCACCATCAACATTTATGGATTTAACATTAATAAAGTCAGCTAGGCTTAGGCCAAATCCCAATGCTTATTATCAGTCACGGAAGCTTCGGTTTGATCTCATTATGCCCAAGCTAAAATATAAGCAAAAGCAAAGCTCATGAGGGGTGGGGGTAAATACTACTGAAGCAAAATTTTAAGGCAGAAAATTATGTGTTGAAGAATAAACAACAAAAAACTAAGGTGATGATCAAATAGTGATGACAAATTATTCATAAAGTTTATGGAAGGTCACAATTCGAGGAGACAATGAAGAAAATAAACTGGTTAATTACATCCCTTTCCTTGTGTTTTCACCTTATTACCAATTGACTTTTGCCCCTTGTAAATATTATAATTACTCTAGTTAATAGTGTAAATGTGTAACAAATAACCCCTTACACCTCACGGGGTTATAATGTTTGTTAACGTTTACTTAAAAATTATATAAATATTTTAAAATACTCTTCTGTCATAAGTTTTAAAATACTTTTACCTCCCAAAATATATTTATATTACTGAACAAATCCTAGAAATTCTACATTGTCATTTTATTTTGTTATTTTTTTATTTTGTATACGGGATTATATGTGAAGAATCTCTTCTTGACTCTCTCTTTAGCCCTATGTTTTTTAACCCTAAGTGGTCTTCCATCATTAATAGTTTTTTTTTTATAAAAAATTTCTATTTATTCTAGTGTTTATTTCATTTATTCCATACTTAGAATAGGGAGGATACAGTTTATATCATGATTTTGAATCAGAAAAGAGATTTAAAGAAATAGCATATTTGTTCATTCTAAATCACAAAATGTTATAATTCTTACATCAATTTTTTGAATTCTTTTCAAAAGTAATAGCAACATCTGCCTTTATTGAGCCGAAAGGCTGAAAGAAAATGTTTTTTATTGTTCATAGGCCGATTTAGGTGCGATTCAAGGTGCAAATTTTACTATTCATGAATAGTAATTTTACTGTTTACTGTTTTTTTTTTAGTGGCTGGCAATAGTCGGATTTTGTGTCCCTCGTAGGGGAAGACGAGCAGTGCGTTTTCTTGTTAGATCGTGATGGTACCAGTGAGGCTTCCCTTCTGAAGGGATTTGCTGTCCTAGCTTGAGAGGAGGGGCAAGCACGTGATAATACGCAGCGTAAGTCCACGCAGGGACAGGGGTTAGGACTAACCAGTGCCGCACAGGGTAAATCTGCTTGGTCCATTGCTTCGGTTGTTGCTAAGGGGAGCTGTGCAAGTAGAGGCCAACAAGCTAGGGTTTTTGTTGCTCTTAGCTAGGTTAGTTAGGATGTGCAGTCCCATTTTATCGGGGTGCCATGTATTAACCGTGAGCTACTGAGTTAGGTTAGTTGTGTTAGGACAAGGTCTTAAATGACCCTATCATATAATGTATTAACTTTGTAATTTCAACAGTTAATACAATCAGCTACTTTTGGTAAAAAAAAAAAAAAACATGTGCCTTTATTTGCTGGTCATAATGAAAAAGAGATTTAGCCTATTTTTGAAATAAACAATCCATACACACTTTTATATATGTGTGGATATATGGAACATATAATCTTTAAATGGATTCATTTGGTTTTTGATTGTCACATGAACCAAATGATGAAAAACTCGAATGATTAAAAGAGGGTAAATAACTCCAACAAACTATAATATCTAAAATTTTCACGTTTTTCTCACAATTTTTTATTCTTTTCATATTTTCTTCTTTTTTATTTCCTAATATTTTCCTTTGACTGTAGGAAACAAAATACTATTTATCATTTTATTTCCATTCAATTAAAAAATAAGTAACACCTTATTCACCACCATTAATTTAGATTTTAGTTACTAAAAAAGAAACACTAGAGGGGATCAAGGTTTAAACGAAATATTCTCACCCAATAAAAATATAGGAAATATTAAAATAATAATATGATCACTTGAATACTTAGACAAATAAATAGTAACTGTGAAAAAATAATGGTATTAGTGGTATTAAACGGAAATGATCTGGTGGTGATAGTAGATAAATAAGGTGCAATATAATAAAAAAAATTGATTTTGGGCATTTTATTAAATAAAATGAAATCATCATTTCAAAAAGGAAACCAAAAGAAAAAATGGGCTTGAGTTTTGCGGTAATAATTTTGGTTTTTGAAATTTATCAGGGTTATGTTGTAATTAATTCAAATCTCGGAGGGTAAATATCATATTTTTTAAATTATTTTTCTTTTTTATCTTTTCACCCTTTCTATCAGTTGACTTTAATAGATATTAAGTGTGAGAAAAAATTGATAATTTTTTTAAAATATATTAAACCAAGCTGTAATGTTGTCAAACCACAGAAGACAGATGTAATTAACCCAAAAATAAATTGAAGGAAGATAATGTAGCATTTGTTGTGGATAATTTACCCTTCTTGATAGCAAATTTTGATAGAAATTTTTGTAACAGAATTTTGTTACAAATTTTGTCATTTCCTACTTTAATAGCAATCAATTGTACCATATTCATCAAAATATGAAAGTTTGAGGACTAAATGTGTCAGATTTAAAACATTGGGGACTAAAAGTGATATTGGATAAAACATTTGAGGCTAAAATGTGATTCTCCCCCTTTTGATAATTAAAATTGATGTATATTGTGAAAATTATGAAGTTGAAGGTGAAAAAATGTGAAATAAACTTTTACTTTGCCAAACAGTAATAGTTTAAAGTGATTATTTGTAATTTACTATTTTTATTTTGGTTTCTTCTACAATCCTAAATATATGTAAGTCATGTGATTGGATGCATTAGGTCCTGTTTGCTTTGATTTTATTAGAAGAACTAATGAGAATCAAAATTATAAATTAAAAAACCAATTGAAACTATTTGAATATGAAAAACTAAATCAAATTAAGGTCCCCCGTTGAGGAACTAATCATACTATTTACCCCATCCCTCTATATGTATTAATTCTCATTTATCTAGTTAGTGTTTTATTATTTTAACATGCAAACAATACATCCTGGGCCTTCTTTGGGCCAATAATCACACAATTTTTTTGTATATATATAAGATAATATTGTTGAATATATATGTGCATACATACATACATATATATATATATATATCTATATAGGGGCCCTTTTTGGTAATAACTCATTCGTTAATTAGTCAACATATCCAGTTGTAAGCAAATGAAACATAAAGATTGTTGTGATTTTATGTTACCCTATACCATTGCAAATATTTATTATTTAGATGACTTAATAGTTTTTATTGTTTTCTTCCTTAATGACAGGACTACATAATATACATGGGAGCCCTTCCTTCGAATACAAAGTATTCACCTAAAGAACACCATATGAGCATGCTTCAAGAAGTGGTCAATAGCACGTAATTAAACATGATAACTTTCAGTTCAAAACTAGATAATATAAACATCAAAGAAGATTAGTTTCCTATTTCTTTTTTTTTTATATATAAAATAAATATACTGATTTGATTGTTCCTGACTAAAGTTATGCTAGGCAATCCATGATCGAAAGTTACACAAGGAGTTTTAATGGATTTGCTGCCCATCTCACTGACAAAGAAGCAACAAAACTTTCAAGGTAGTACTATATTTTATTTATTATATATATTTTATTGTGAACTACTAATATATATTGAATTGCTGATGGGATCAATAGCTAATGAGCATGTGGTGTCCATATTCCCAAGTAAAAATCTGCAACTTCATACAACAAAATCGTGGGATTTCATGGGTTTCTCTCACAATGTCCATCGTGATATTAGCGTTGAGAGTGATTTTATAATAGGAGTGCTGGATACTAGAATTTGGCCAGAATCAGAAAGCTTCAATGGTCATGGTTTTGGCCCTATACCAAAAAAATGAAAGGGTGACTGTCAAGGTGGCAAGGATTTCTCATGTAACAAGTATGTTCCTTTATATATATATATATATATATATTAACACCATACACATTTCATGCACAATTTGTATAATGTTTTTCTCTGGGAGAGTTATGTTAAGGCTTGCATGAATTAAATAACTATTGATAAATACTTCGCAATTTTGAGTAAATTATCATTCGAGATATTATATTACAAATATGTTCTTTTACATAGTATTCCCTTTGTCCTCAAAATATGGGTTGAATATAATTTTCTTTTAATTATTAAATACAACACATTTAATAAATCATTAAATATATAATTTTACATTTTTGTCCTTACATCTTTATTATAGGCACACATAATCATTATTAGTAAGGATATTAAAGAATTTTCATTTTAGGAATGGACTTTTTCTAGGACAAAAAAATATTTTGAATGAAATTTTTTCTTTGTTTTGAGACGGAGGGAGTAAATATTTTGTTCTACATACTATTGTATGAGTGCAAAGAACTATTATGCCATTTTTAATAATATTTGCTATAAATGTACCTTTAATGCAATTTTTTCATTTCTTTTAATATCCAACGTTAATCACATGAGAGAAATCTGTATGGTTTGCCTATAGGAAAATCGTTGGAGCAAGATCCTATTTTCCTGAGACCTCTTGTAGAGATTTTGATGGTCATGGATCGCACACTGCATCAATAGCAACAGGAAATAATGTCAAAAATGCAAGTTTTTTTGGAATTGCCAAAGGTATAACAAGAGGCGGGGTTCCCTCTGTGCGGATTGCTGTGTATAAAGTTTGTGTAGGTGGTAGTTGTAGTGAGATAGCTATATTGGCTGCATTTGATGATGATATCGCAGATGGAGTTGATATCCTCCCAGTCTCTCTGGGAGTACGATATCCCATGGGTCTTGAAAGGGATGCTATAGCACTGAGTTCTTTTCATGTAGCCCATCAAGGTATTCTCACCGTGCAGTCAGCCGGAAATGGTGGTCCAGAAACAAAAATAATCACCAGCAATGTGCCATGGTTGTTTACTGTTGCCGCAAGTACTATAAATTGAAAGATCATTAGCAAAGTTGTGTTTGGAGATGGAACAATATCAATTGTACGTAATCTAAACTTAACTTTCACATAATTTTGACACTATCCTAGTATCATATATATTAATTCACAAACATAGAGAGTACATTCACCACTGAATTTGATGTTTTCATTTAATTTATAAATTACTTTACTTTCTAAGACTATATGATGATGTTGTAGGGTTATTCGGTTAATTCTTTTAAGTTGCATGGGACACAATTTCCACTCGTATATGGAAATGATGCTTCAAAGAAATGTCGCGCCCTGACAGCCAAGTAAACTTACACTATTCAGTCAAATGACCTCTCTTGTAATTGGAGCTTTAACAGTATGATTGACTTAGAGTTTGTTCTTTGATTTAGGTTTTGTATGTCTCATTGTTTAGATGAAAAATTGGTGAATGGGAAGATCGTACTTTGTAGAACATTGAGAAGCATTGAGGAAGCAGGTGAAGCGGGAGCCCTCAGATTAATATCATTACAAAATGGATGGGAAAATATCTCCTTCATTTTTCCCTATGCTACATCAATATTAAATGAGGACCAATTTAAATTGGCAGAGAGTTATTACAACTCAACCAAGTAAGGCTTTTTTTTTTCTTTTGCTTTTTTTATTTAACACCACTTGGAGTGATCCAATATTTTTTTATTATGTTAGAAATGAATATAAGTTTTTAATGAGGGATGCTGAATTTTTTTTTTATGGTACATTGAGTAAAAATGTAATCAAGATAGATGGGGTCATATATAATATATATATATAAACCTTATCACATAAATAACTTCAGGAAGAAAATTAAAATTGCATGTTCTTTCTTATGAAGTTTTAGAATAAGTTATGATCACTAATTCCATCGTAACTAACTTCTTTGCACATTCACTTTCAATATATAGGAGTCCTACAATGAACATATTGAAAAGTGAAATTGTAGAGGATTTGGTTGCTCCTGTAGTGGCTGTTTTCTCTTCCAGAGGGCCTAATTTGATAATCCCAGATATTCTAAAGGTACAAGAAATTAATGAAAATATTTCTAACATTTTCTTTTGTTACCATTTTTAAAATGTATATAATATTGTACAGCCAGATATTGCTACTCCAGGGGTAGAAATCTTAGCTGCATTTTCACCTGAAAGTCCTCATTCTGACTATTCTATGGATAAGAGAAATGTATCTGATAATATACTATACGGAACATCAGTGTCTTGTCATCATGTCACTAGTGTAGCTGTTTACGTGAAATCATTGCATCCTGATTGGTCATTTTCTGCAATTAAATCTGCTTTAATGACTACAGGTAATAACACACTTACCATCACCAAAATATAATATGGTTGATGTTCATAAGCACATTTAATCAAACCTCACATCAATGCCTTTTCCTTTTTGTGATAATGAAAAAATATAGTAGTTATTTCGCTCTTTGATCACAGGATTTCTAGGTTAAAAAAATAACTTTATTCGCAGCTTCAAGCATGAAGGCTACTAATGCAAAGTATGGAGACACAGAATTCTCTTATGGAGCAGGACATCATGATCTAGTAAAAGCTGTGAATCTAGGAATTGTGTACGAGACATCTAAAGAAGATTACACTAAATTCCTATACAACATGAACATCACATCATCTAAGATCGCAAAGATAATTGGATATAATGTTACATGTACATAATTGGATATAATGTTACATGTACTTATGTGGATCCCATAAAACCAAAGGATTTGAATTATCCCTCAATGGCAGCTCAAATTGACCAAGACAATATGGATAAACCATTTAAGTTGGAGTTCCCAAGAACAGTTACCAATGTTGGCCTTCCAAATTCAACATACAAGGCCGTGATCACCACGTCTTCTCCTTGTGATATCACTGTGGTGCCTAGCATTCTCTCTTTCAAAAAGTTAAATGAACCAAAATCCTTCATAGTAACTATGATTGGGGAAATAAATTAAAGCTTGATGATCTCTGCTTCACTAGAATGGTTTGATGGCATTCATGTTGCCCGTAGTCCAATAGTTGTGTATGTGAGTGACTAGTTTTGACAAATTGTTAGGCTTTTAAATTGTAATAGTGAAAGTTATTATCTAGGAGTTTTGAATTGATATTAAAATAAAAGATTTTCTTTAATTTTGTGAGCCTTACTACTTAATAGAACCATGACTACTCAAACATCTTATTTATATTTATACTTGTAAATTGCAATTAGGATTATTTGTGCTTAAAGTTTAACAAAAACGAAATTTCTTAAAATAATAAATCGTTTCCTATTGCATAAAATTGGAAACAAATACAATCCTAATTAAGGTAAATTTCCTTTTCCTTATCTTTTGTACAGGAATCAATCATGGATAAAAGTTAAATATGGTAGTAATATCAAAATTCCAGCATTTTTTTATAGTGGTTTTTCACTTTAACATTTATTTATTTTGTAAATTTTGAATTAAAGAGATCTTCAAATTTAGGGCTTCAATTATATAGAAAGCCCAAAGTGAGACGGGCAATAACAATAAAAAATTAAAAATTTAACACTTCATGTTAAAAATTGACGTTAAGGTAAGAGTGGCAATTAGGTCGTATTTCAAGTTCACGTGTCGTGTTTAAACATAGGTATTATAGATTTTACACGAACTCGAACTCGACCCATTTAATTATATGTGTCAGGTAACATAACATGAACACAACCTATTTATTTCGTGGATAACACGACACGAAAATACCTTTATATACGTGAAATTTATGAAAATTTAATTATTTATTTATTTCATGGGTAATACAATACAATAAAAAAATACTTATAAAATATTAAAACACCAAAAATATCTAAAAATATATCTTATACAATGCCTTTTAATTTTATAAAATTATTATTAGATAATTTTTTAAATTATCTTAAAAAGGATAAACGAGTTGACCTGTGAGTTGACTTGATTGAACCCATTTATTTTTCTTGTTATACGGGTTCGACCTGATTTTGATTCGAACTCGCAAAGGGGTATACCTATACCTGTTAAATAAGTGTTAGGTTCATATTGTATTTCTGTGTTGTGTAATGAATTGCTACCCCTGCGTTAAGAGAACAAAACTTGTCTTCTTGGTCAATTCTGCTCTTCTTTTCCCTTGCAACAGGAGATGAAATTCCATTCTCAAGATCTACACATTTACTTCAAGAATCTCCAATTTAATATACAATGGATCTCCTGTTATACTTTTTTGTATGTCATTTTATGTCACTATTCTAATAAATTAGTATAAAACTTGTAATTTATGTCAATATTTATACCATAATATTCATTTTCATCATAATAAATTTTAGAGTTAAGGGTTTTTTTTTGTTATTAGATTATATTTATTTAAAAGTTTTAAAGTTAAAAAATAAAAAATGCTATAAAATTTTATTAAAATATTGATTTAATACAAAAAATATCAAAACTTAATATCAAAATTAACTATAATGAAAATGGATACTAATAGTATATATATTACCATAACTTATAAGATTTATATTAACTTATTAGAGTACCTGATGTCACACAAAAAGTATAATAGGAGATCTAATATGAATTTAATGTTGAACAATCTCTATTAGCGTAGAAAGATAAACAAAAATCTTTCACTTTTTCCATTCATCTAAATCTTCTTCAGCTTTCAAAGCATCTACGTTCAAAAAACTTCTCTACCTTTGATCTTAATTTTGTATTTATGGCTTCTTTTAGTCAAGAATTATCATGTACTTTATTGTGTTAACTAAGATGTGTGTGATAGATATTGCAAAATGTAGAGGGGCTAGAAGGAAAAATAGGACTAATGTTAGACCCCTAAACTATTTTCAATCAACCCACATCACTTGCTTGTGACTAATGTCAGATTCCTAATTAGGTCGTCAGGTTAGACAAATTGAGTGATTCGTGAACCAAAATTGTTATGAATGTTTAAGTGCGGATTGATATTTTGAGGGAAATCAAACGGGTTTCGAGCAACATTGGAAGAGTTGAGGGTTGTTGACCCTCATTAAAACTTTTAGGAGAAAGATCTCCTTGCAACTATCATTTCTGATTTTTCCTCCAAGACTCATAAAGTGTGGAATTTTACCATCCACTGGCTGGGAAGCATTTGTGGGCATTGAATTAAACTTGCTTTGAGCTTGGGTAGTGTTTGTGGGCATGGCTAGATTTTGGCACATAACTGGAAAAACCTCGACTGAACTTAGCTAGTGATGATGGTTGGACTTCCAAACTTGTAGTAATGCTATAACGTTTTGACAAATTAAGTGTGTTGACTTGGACTTACATGTATGCACTAAAAGACCTACTACTCTTTGTCCTTTAGTTCTAATTGGCCTTTACCTAGTAGTTGGGGCTATCAACTGTCCCACTATCAATTTTGGCCTACAAGCAAGGTAGTAACTCACGGAATTGAGTCTGGGAGAATTTGTGTTACAAGCCTGAAGATTGTTTCTTGCAATTCTTTGAGTGATTTGAATGCAAGGTTGAATTGTTAGATTTGTAAATTTTGTTTGTGTCTTTTGTTTGTTTTAATTCGTGTAAACTATTAAGATTTTGTGATTCGGGTTGAGTTGAGTGAATCCAAATACAAGAGCATTGGTGAGAACAAATTACCAGAGGACTTGAAATTTGATGGGTGTTGGAAAATAATGTGGTTGATAAAGTTTTCGTGACAACTAACTTCTTACACAACTTTCTCACAAATAGGAGCTGGTTCACTGACCCTACCCGCTCTTCCAACAAGATAAAGAACAATAAATTAAGAATGTTTTCTTTTAAAAAAATTGTGACTTTGTGGAATGAGTGAACAATTTTTGTTTTCTCAATAACAATCTCATCACTCCAGGGGCGGGGGTAACTGTTATGATTTACTCTAGGGATTTTGTAAGAATTTTGTGTGCTTCTTAATTTACTCTTCTAAATATCAGTATGTGTAACCCACCTAGTATTTTCAAGTAGAGAAATGAGTTGTAACCGGTTATAAGACTAAAAGAGTCACTACTGAAGTGGTAAAGGGCTAAAAAAAAAAATCAGTTTTAAATGTGTGGGACAAATAAAACTTTTTAAGCAAATGTTTGATACAAAAATGAAATTTAATCTTAAAATAATGTTATGATTTTCTATCTATCCTTTGTGGACCAAATGGACAAAATGACATAAATTGCTGCTATTTTTAATGAAGAAAATGTGTAATGACCACAATTTCAACATTTAAAAATAGTAGTGAAGGGTCTTACTCAAGAAGTAAGGTGTCCATTGTATTTTCAAAAATAATAAATAATAAATTTGTAATTATTTTAAATGTATATTTTAAATTATATTATCAGTTTCCTAATTTTATTAAGTTTTAAAATCATTAATTCTTTTTAAAATGAACAAAGTAATTAATATTTTATGACAATAAAGTATTAAAATCATAACAAGATTCTAAATTAATGGTAATTGCTCATTATATTTCTCCATTTAATTAAATAAGAACATAAAAAGACAATTACATGGAGGTTAAAGTGTGAAAATTAAATGAAATCAACTATTAAATAATTAATTTAGAAAATAAAATTGTGATGTGAGAAATTGATTCTTGTAAGATAAACATATCATTTAAAAGAAAATCAAATTTGCATTGAGATGAGACATAAAATGAGATTTGATGAAAAAATAAAGTATTAGAACAACAATAGAATTCTGTGTTTATAGATAACCACTCATTTTGTTTCTCTATTTCAATAAATATGGGGAAAAAAACAACTATTAATATGGTTAGATATTAGTGAAAATTGGATAAGACTAATATTTAATAGAACTCTTTCAATATTAATATTTTTAGCAATAAAACCTATATGATTAATTTTGAAACCTAAAGTGAAAATTGATAAAATAATTATATAATAGTATGCTACCCGTGCAATTACATGAATAATGATACTGTTGGAAAAAAATGTAACTATAAAATTTATTATTTATCATTGGATAATATTATTACTTCATGATAAATTAAAATAATATAAAAAATAATTAATTTTTTTTATAGAATTTTTATTATACATTTAATTTTTTTAAAATAATACGATTAAAAAATTTAAAAATAAGAATTTTAAATTTGGATAAACTATATTGAATATAAATTTGTTTGAAAGTTCAATACAACATAAATGATTTGAAAAATCTGATTATTAACTTGTGAAATAAAGAACATGAATTTAATAAAGAGACATGAATTCAATAAGAGAGGTTTTTAAAAATAGAACTAGTTCTATTTGAATATCACACAACAAGTCAAGCTATTTAAAAAAAAAAATCAAAAAAATTCCTATCTCATGTAGGTATGAAAGTTCTTGCAATGTTTTAGTGAAGTCAATAACTCTTAGGCTTTGTTTGGTGCCTTAGAATTAGAATTGAATTAAAATTGTAAATATGTAGAATTGAATTTTATGATATTAGAATTCTAAATTCTTTAAATTCTTCTGTTTGGTAAATTACTTAAATCAACATAGAATTCATTTATAATTCCAAATTCCTTGTTTGGATATTGATGAATTACATCTAAATTGAAATTTCAAATACAACTATAATTTACTAATCATGCATGTATAATAAATAACAAGATAAAGAATCTTGCAATGTAAATCTGCAATGCTTCATAGTTCATATTGTAAGGACTTTATATTAAATGGTTCAAACAAGAAGTCTTGGGTTCAATACAAGAAAGATTATAACATGGCATGGTGGTCACAAAATCAAGATTACAAATGCAATTGTTAAAGTGAAAAAGGCACACTCTTCAAAGCATAAAGTTCTGAGGGACCAAAATGGATGGACAAGCTTGTTGAACCGTCACCAAAAAACCTTAAATCAGTTGGTCTAACCAATGCTTTGCACAAAGGACAAGTTCTTTCTCTTTCAAACTTGCAAAACGCGACCCCCCAACTGGTTAGGAAAGAGTTAATAAAGATCATAATCACTAACATAGAGTTCAAAGTACTAAGCAACTGCCAACTTCCATATGTAAGCGAAAGACATAAAAAACTTCTGGGGAACCAACATAAAAATGCAATAAATAATTTGGTTAATAACTTTCAACCCACACAAAATATCACATTGTTCCTTCTTAATAGGAAATGCCACCTCTGGTGTTGGCTGATATAGAAAGATTTCAACATAGAATGGCTCAAAAGAGCAGTATTAATCATTTCAAATACATAAAACTGAAGATTATGCTTCCAAGGCCAACCTTCTTGCAACCCTTTTGAACTCCAGATACATAATGCACTTTTTTCAAAACTCAAAGATGATACAAAATGCCAATAATACTCTTTCAAAGAGAATTGTATAACATATCAAACAACTATCCATGTACAAGCTCTTGGAACCAATAACAACCCTCACACAATCACTTCAGAAATTACTCAATCTATTATGAGGCAAGGAACATGAACATAGAATTTCAGTAAAATCAGTAACAAAACATGCATTTGTTAGAAAAATAGAATTAAATTTATCTGCTCTGTACAGGCCATCTGCTTAAGCTTTCAAGTTAAAGATAAAAACCATTAAATGCCATGACGTTCGTAACCCTATGTAGAAAAACCAAGTCAGCCAAAAGCAAGTTACATTTCAGCCAACCATCAAGTTCAAGTTCATATAAGAAATACACAAGAATTAAAAACTTCTACATTTGAGAATCCAACATTTTTATGTTATTCTACCATGAATCAAAAACTTCTACATTTGAGCAAATAAATTTAGCAATCTAATCAGTGTTATTTCATAGATATATATGTAGTCTGTCATAAAATGCACATGATTGTAATGAAAACACACATATCAGAGAGAATCAAAGACCAACCATCATCTTCTTCACAGTTGATCGTGTTTCTGAGTCCAAATCTGATAGTTTGCTACTTTTAGGCTCTACCTTTTGTGTATCAATTTCAGGGTCACCCTTCACCAAACACTTCCACCATTCCATCTAATTGTGTTTGGTTAGGAGTACAGAGACAAATTTCTGATCTTATGCACAAATCCAAAAAAAGGAAATTGGCCTTACGCATGAACAACAATCAATTGCTAAGAGCAAAGCAAAAATTAGCAAAAAAGAGTTCTAATTTGAGTCTTGGAAGGGAGAGGGGGGGGGGGGGGGGGGGGAGGGGGGAAACCTCATTCAAATGGGCAGAAAGATACTTATAAATACTAAGACAGGACAGTATGTACATCAATGTACACAAACTAAGATCAAGTCTAGACATACCTAAGCTCCAAAAGGAATCCTCGACTTTGACTGGTTGATAAAGTTCACCCTGAAAACATGAGCAGAGGAAATAAATAGATTAATAAAGTAGATAGACTTAACTTAATGCTAACAGTACATACTAGAAGATAAACCTCATGCTAGCAGTATTAACTAAAAGGTGCTCCAAAAAAAAAAAAAGAAAAAGAAGACCACTAAATACCAGAAGATAAACGTACATCTATGATTGGAGGTTGATTCTTTAGGCCAACTTTCAGATGATTCGTCTTTATTTCACATGAAATGAACCTTGATTTTGTTCCAGAAGGGACAGGGATATTGACTATGACCTCCTAGAGTGACTGAACCCACGAGTATTTATCCAGATCAAGGCCATTACCTTGGTTGGAAGCTGCTCAAATATGCAACAGCAAACAAACGGACATCAATAGTGCACAATAAAGTTCATGAGTAATAGTACAATAATCCTTTAACAGCCTTTCACACCACACACAATAAATTTACTTCAAGAAGAACAAAGGGGAACTCCTCTTGAAAAACGCAACCAATGATGTCCTGAGTGTACACTTAAAGAAAATAGAATCCAATACTATTGAAAGCAAACAACCTATAAAAATATGGTCTGCAATTGAGCTGTTTTGGAAATTCCAGCCCCGTTGGATTAAGGCTTAATTACCATCCATATTCTTGAGTTGGTACAGTTTGCACTCCAGATAAATATCTGGTCTCCACCATTGGTGAATTCCATGATCTTGCTTGAAATCCTAACAAGGGCTGACATTAGTTGTGAGGTATGCAGAAGGTAGGAGATGAAATGCATCGCAATCATTCCCTCTAGCGTTCGTTAAAATTGCAATCTTTCCAATTTTTCCTCCACCGATTGGCATCATCTTCTCCATGTGTGCAAAATATCCGATTTATTCTGCACAAATAAGATCAGATGGATTCACGAACAAGTACGGAATCCATGCCAATAAAGCAAGAAATTGTTCATCTTGCTTTGGCCTAAAGGTGTTGAGTTTTACTGTAGCAGCCAATCCAACAGTAATGATACTAGTTGAAATCCAGGCTCCATGCTTCAACTTCTCATTCTTAATCTTTTCAAATGGGAACGAAGGGAATGGCGAATTGAAGAGATATGTTTCAAGATGAAAGCCCATCTTGGCCATGCTCCTGCCGACAAGCAAAGCGATTGCAGAGCCCAAAGAGTGTCCAACTAACCAGACACTGCCTACTCGAGCTGTATGAAAAATATTTTGAACAAATTGCAAGCCAACCCGAAAGCGGGCGCTGTGTTGAAGACTATTGAGGATAATCTAGATATCCAACTTGACGTCCTATAACCAGTTGTCTGGTTTATTTATGGTGCCTCTGAACAGATCTTCTTTCTGGGAAATAATAAGTTGGGCATTAATGTTCGGGGAATTAGAAGAAGGAGAAAGAGAAGAAGAAGAAGCAGGCGTCGACGAGGTTGGATTCACGTTTCCATCATCAGACTGGGAAGATGATATGACGACGGCCAAGAGGAAGAAGGAGAATAGGGCAATTTTGGGCTAATTTGACCCATTTTGTTATGACCGAAATGATTGCATTTTACCCGAAATAGGATCCGTGTGTTTGAAGATTGTGGAATTAGGAGATAATAGAATTAGTGTAGAATTTTAATTTTTAAACTCTTTACAAAAATAAATAGTTGAATTGGAATTGGGGCTTCAATTCCAATTCCAAGCCCCAATTCCATAGAAACAAACAGAAACAACTAAAAAATAGAGCCCAAGAATCAACTAAATAATCAAGAAGAGCACAGTAAAGAGTTTCAAGAGAGTTCAGAGCTAACAACAACATACGGGATGGATAGTGAAGAAAGTTTTTCAAGAGCAAAAGAGGTGGAAGAGCTGGTTCGAAAGCTGAAACTATCTAGGGATGAAGAAGGAGGAGTGGCGCTGACGGTAGGAGATGTAGTAGGGGGTAAAGAGGAAGGCAAAAAAAGTCTGATTGGCAAGTTATTTGGAGGAAAAAAAGCAAACTACTTAGGACTGAAGCATACTATGCAAGCGATTTGGCAAACCACAGATTCAATTAAAATAAGGGAAATTGGAGCAAATTATTTTCAGTTTGTTTTCACAAACCAGGAAGATAAAAAGAGAGTTTTGAAAGGGAAGTGTTGGACGTTCAAGCAACAATATCTGATTTTGAGGGAATGGACCGAAGATATCACATAGCAGGATAAGGAGTTCCAACAGGTAGATATATGGGTGCAAATCTGGAATCTTCCCATCCATTGGCTTACAAAACAGACAGTAGCTCGTATAGGTTCAGTTTTTCTGAAGGTTCAAGATATTATCATACCAGAGAGTGAAAGTACAGCAGGCAGACATATCAAAATGCTACTAACCATGGACCTAGAGAAACCCTTAATGAGGGGGACAATGGTACGATTAGAGAGCAGGTCAATCTGGGCGGAATTCAAATATAAGCAATTAGCAGGTTTCTATCATTATTGTGGGAAAGTAGGACATCAAGAACAAAGCTGTCTTACCAGGAGAGAAGATCAAAGGCTAGGGGAGATGTTAGAAGGGCAGTATGGAGACTGGATAAAAGCCACAGGCGTTAGAAAGGAGAAAAATACAAACTGGTATAAGGAGAACGCAGAAAAAAGAAAGAAAGGGACTAACACCATATTCAAGACTTTAGTAGCGAGACCAGAGGTTGAAGAAACACAAGAAAGGCAAAATGGAAAGGAGATTGGGCAAGAAGAGCCTCAAGAAGCAAGAAAGGGACAAAGGGAAAAGGTAGGAAATAATGTAATGAGCATAGAAACAAGGTCCAGGGAGAAGAACAGGAGTGCAGAGAACTTAGCTCTAGAGGAAAAGAGAGGACAAGAATACATGGTACAGGCAAGTTCCTCAGCCACCAAAGAGCAATACGATATACAAGTAGTGGCAATGGAGGAAGATTTGAATCAGGTACAGGATAAAGAGAAGCTACAAGGGAATGATGATGATACATTGGTAAATATACCAATAGAAAGTTCAGGAATCGGCAGCAAGAATAGAAGGCAAAGCAGTCAGAGAAAAGCAAAGGCTATAGGTGAAAAAGAAATTATAGAAGAGAGCAAGAGTGGAAAATAAAAGCGAGCAAAAAGAATGGCAGGCCAGCAAATGGATAAAGAGGAACCAAAAATCCAAGGTATGCTCAGAATTGGAGACAAAGATTTAGAGGAGAACAAGAGGACAATTCAGAAGGGGATGAAACTAAGCTTATTAAGAGAATGAGAAAACAGAAACATAAAGTAGATAACATGCTCAAGGTGGGAGAAACCAGCCATAAATGATCTCAAAGTGATCAATGAGAGTATGTGTGTGGAATTGTAGATGTTTGGGAAGGCCCTCTACAATTTCCCAGTTGAGGGGGACTGTGTACTTCCACCGACCAAAACTACTATTTATTTCAGAAACAAAACAGAAATAGAAATTTGTAAAGATAGTGTGCAAAAGATTGAAGTTCAATAATAGATGGGAAGTTGTGGAACCAATAGGAAGGAGTGGAGGCTTGTTAGTTTATTGGGATGCTTCAATAAAAATACTGAGCTGCAAAACAAACTCATTTTCCATTCAACTGGAATGCCAAATAGAAGGAGAAGCAGGGAATTGGTGGGCAGTTTTTATATATGCATTTACAGAAGCTAAAAGAAGGAAAGAGCAATGGCAGTGCTTGGAAAATAAAAAGAGCAAATGGGGAGATTTGTGGTTCATGGGAGGAGATTTCAATGACATAACTGATCTAGAGGAGAAAAAGGGATTAAGAAGGAGATTAACCACAAGTTGTTTGCAATTTAATGATTTTATCCGAAAGATGGAAATGGTTGAGTTGGGTTTCATTAGACACAAATATACTTGGGCAAATAATAGGGAGGGAGAAGGATATGTAGAGGAGAGACTTGATAGATTTTTTGTATCACCCCAATGGAGGCTAAAATTTCAGAATGCCAAAGTATATTATAAGGATAAGCAAGCATCGGATCATAAGTTAATTATGATGGATACTGAACCTGCCACACAGAGGGTTAAAAAAAGATTCCTATTTGATAAAAGATGGATTAAGAAGGAAGGGATATTGGAGAGAGTAGGAGCAAGTTGGCAGCATACAAGAAGAGGATCTGCAATGTACCAAGTATGTGGGAAAATCCAGAAATGCCAAAGGGATTTACTACAATGGAGTAAGCAGAATGATCAAAATGCAGCTAGGAAAATCAAACAGCTTAAAGAGAGGATGGAGTTTTTAAGTAGACAAGGGGGATTAAGGGACTGGATGCTATGGGGGAGACTAAAGAGGGAATTGGATACAGCTTACAGTGAAGAGGAAATTTTCTGGTAGGAAAAATCAAGACTACAATGGCTAAAGGAGGGGGATAAGAACACCAAATATTTTCATGCAAACACTGTTCAAAGAAGGCAAACCAATGGGATATTTAGACTAGTGACTAAGCAAGGGGCTGTAAAGGAAAATAAAGAAGAAATACAGCAGGAGATCACAGGTTTTTTTGCTAAGCTCTTTACATCAAATGAGTCTCAAAGAGGTCAACAAGGTTTGGAAGGCATCCCTACATCGGTTACACAAAATATGAACATGAACTTGATCAAACCAGTTGAAGATGAAGAAATCAAACAGCATTGTTCCAAATGAATCCAAACAAAGCTCCAGGTCTATATGGTATGACTCCTTTATTTTTTCAGAAATTTTGGCATGTGGTTGGAAATGATATATGTGTAGCTGTCAAAGAATTCTTTTATAAAGGCAGAATGTTAAGACAGTTAAATCATACCTTAATCACGTTGATTCCAAAAGTGCATAATCCTACTTCTATATCACAGTATAGGCCAATTAGTCTTTGCAATGTTGTGTATAAAATAATTTCAAAAATTTTGGCTGAAAGACTTAAAATGTGCCTTCATGATTGTATAAGTCCAAATCAAGCTGCATTTCTTCCTGGCAGACAAATATATGATAATGTAGTGGTAGCACATGAATGTTTTCATACTCTCCACTCAATGAAAAAAGGGAAGAAGGGATATATGGCTTTAAAAATTGATATGGCTAAAGCATATGACCGTGTGGAATGGGACTTTTTAAAAAAAGTGATGAGGAGAATGGGGTTTGTAAGAACCTTTATAGAGTGGATCATGCAATGTCTGAGTACAATTTCTATGTCTTTCAATATAAATGGAGAAAAGTGTGGATACATTAAAACATCAAGAGGACTTAGACAAGGTAATCCTTTATCACCATATCTTTTTTTGCTTGTGACTGAGGCTCTTTCAAATTTAATCAAACAAGCAAATCTAAGAGGAGATTATAATGGAATGAGAGTTAGCAAAAATGGCCCTATGATCACACATTTATTCTTTGCAGATGATTCGTTACTTTTCTGTGAAGCTAACATAGAACAGGTACAAAAGTTGAAAGAAATGCTGGAGATCTATTGCACACATTCGGGTCAACTAGTTAACTTGGAGAAATCAGCTATTTTTTTCAGTAGTAATGTGTCCATGACTCTAAAGGATACAATCTGCAAAGCACTAGATGGAGTGAAAGAACAATGTAAAGCCAAATATTTGGGACTTCCAATGCATATTGGTAGATCTAAAAGAGAAGTTTTCAACTTTGTGGTGGAGAACGTAACAAAAAGAGTCCAAAGTTGGAAGACAAGATTTCTAAGTCTAGCAGGTAAGGAAGTTTTGATTAATTCAGTACTTAATGCTTTACCTATATGTATTATGGGATGTTTTAAGCTTCCTTTGGCAGTATGCAAAGATATTAGTAGCATTAAAGCTAAGTTTTGGTGGGGAAACAATGAGGAATGCAAGAAAAAGGTTCATTGGAAAGCATGGAAAAGCCTCACAGAATCAAAATGCAAGGGAGGATTGGGTTTCCAGGATGTGCAAAGATTTAATGAAGCATTGTTGGCAAAGCAGCTATGGAGGGTAATCACCCAACCCCAGCTTCTTATGAGCAAAATTCTCAAAGCAAAATATTTTCCACAAGGAGGGCTGCTGAAGTTAGAACCCAAAAAGAGTTCATGGCTTTGGAAATGGTGGATGGGAGCAAGGTACTTGTTACAACAAGGAGCAAGGTATAAGGTGGGAGATGGTAAATCGATTTGGATATGGGAGTCTCCTTGGCTTCTGGCAGCAAAGATTTTAAACCAAAGCCAAACAATCCTAATATGGAGAAAGTAACGTGGGTAAATGAGCTTCTACTAGAAAAGAACCAAGGCTAGAAAAAGGAGTTGATCTTTAATGTATTTGAGAAGCAAGAGGCAGCAGAAATCATTGGTTTACCAATTGGACCTGAAGGAAGCAAAGATCAGCTATCATGGCAACATAATCCGCAGCAATGAACGATTGTCAACTCTACCCAGACAGTAGTAGTTTCCAACTATTCAACGTCTGCAAGGAGCACCACGAATCGTCCACGACGAGAGTTAGGGACCCTGCAGGCGTTCAGTTTCTTTCATCCGTTGCGATTTGCTGTGCACTAGTCGAGACGGCGTCTTAATTTTGTAGATTGTTATAATTTGGTCGACCCTAGTTAGACTAGCAGTCACTTTTGTAGGCCTTTGAGGTTGGTTGTTTTGTCTTGCTGGGTGTTTTGTGTTTGTTTTTCCGTTTTAAGTGGGTTTTTTCCTCTTCAGAAGATGCTTGTCTTCGTGGGTTAGGTATCGTCCAACACCACGAAACTCCATCAGCCTTTTTGGCTTTGTACTTTTTGTCAATTGGCCATTTAATATATCTAACGTTATTGGAAAAAAAGATGTGTCGGCTTTGATAATGTATAAAAATAAATTGAAATAGTAAATATAAAGATATGGATGATGGATAAAAACATGGATTCAATTTGAGTGAGAAACTTGAACCGTTTGTTATTATTATTATTATTATTTTAACACAAAATTAATCGTAAGAATTTTATATTATTAAAAGTAAAGATAGCAGAAGAAGAATCTATCATATGAAGTAAAGATAAAAATGGAATTAAAAATTAGTGAAAATTAAAAAAAATAAAGATTGAAAATGAAGAACACGGGAGGACAAAACATATCACTAACGAAATTTTGGCTTTATGATATTTCTTTATTTTTACAAAATTTCAATATGAAAATAGAGAACATTTACAGCATTATTTTTTTCTAGGGTTTTTTCTTTCACAACTACAATGAAAATGAAGACCATGGGTGGAGAAAAAAAAAGTTGAATTGAAATAATATAATTATTTTAGTTACATGGATTAAGAATGAAAATTTTGAATTTTAGATAATCACAAGACTCATATAGATAATTATAAAAATTATAAATAAAATAAGTTTCTGGTGACAAATGAATGTAGTTGGTGGAGTGAATAGCAGATAAATAGATATTTTATTTTATTTTACAATTATTAAAAATGATAACTAATTTGAATTCTAATGTGATAAGATGCCAAGATTTAGTTAGATATTACCAAATTAGTGTGAATCAATAATGTGGAGATTAATATTAATAGACCCATGAAGAAGATGAACAAAGTGAATGACTATCAAAAGCCATAGGCAATGAACAAAGGAAAAGAAAGAGGAGAAAACTAATTGGGAATAACAATTAATGAAAATTATTATCATAACAACATTCACACCCATAATTATAGACAAGGATTAGAATAAAATTATATTAGAATGAAGATAACTTCAATTAGTTATCATGTTATTCAAATTTAATAAGGAATAGTTAATATTTAAATTGAATACATACAATATTAAGGATGAATGATTTAAAGGAGAATTAAAATTGTACATGTGACGATATTATAATAATACAATTAGTCTATGTGACAACAAAATAGGAACTAGACACTGTTATATATATATATATATATATATATATATATATATAATAGATACTACTAATCCTTAATAATAGTTTTATAACAATTATGTACTGTCGTTGGTTGCTGGTAAACTAAATGCTTCATAGCTTTGGAAGGGTTGGATGGGGGTAAGGAATATTGTCAGAGGGGAATCAAATAAGGGTATGCAGGTTTATTCAGTGAAGTCGGCGTATCATAAGTTGCGGCAGAATAGGCAACTTGCAGAACAAGTCCCTGAGGCTAGTAATGCTAGAGAAAGAAGGCATCGTATATGGACAGTTACTTGGAAGCTCAAGGTCACTGGTAAGATCAAACATTTTGTATGGCGGTGTTGTCATAATATTTTGCCAGCATATGATAAGCTGCATCAAAGAAAGCTACCAATTGAGCCTACTTGTCCAATGTGTGGCGTATCGGCTGAAACTCTAGAACACCTCATGTTTCATTGTTCTAGAGTTCAGCAAATTTGGGAGCTGGCTCATGTGGATTGGTTTAGGGTTCTGCCTCCGGACAATTTTCAGCAATGGTGGCAACATCTCTGTTCTAGGCTTAGGGAGAATGGCTGGGTTGAACGGATACAGTTCATAGCGTATCTTATGTCGATGATATGGAAGAGTCGGAACATGTGGGTTTTTCAGAGAGAATGAATGCCAGTGAAGGATGTAGTTGAGTTGACGAGACATGCGTGGTTGAAATTTACACAAGCCAATATGGTAGTTTAGATACTGTTTCTACTTTTGTGTATGCTTTTGTGTATACTTTTGTGTTTGTACTTATAGGTGTTGTTTTGGATGTTTTTGGTGTTGGTTTCATGTTCTTGAGCTGGTTTCTGCTGTTTCAGAACCAGGGTTTGCTTAGTGTACAGAGGGCATGCTACCGAAATTTTTGAGGGGTAGGTTAGTTAGCTAGGATCATGGGAAAGATCAGTGGCTGACGAATTTATCGCCGAGAGAACATGATATGTATAGCCACAGTACTAATTACCACATCGAATGGTGTTAGTCATTTAACAATAACTTGTTATTTTAATAATCAAAATTTTAAAAATAATAATTATATACATTTTCATTAAATTGTTGCACGAAATTTAAGAATACCAACCACCATCCATAATTAATAATCAGTGGAAGGAATGGGCCTTGGAGGCGAGGTACGCACTTGAGCTCTCTTATCCTACATGCGAGTTATGTGCAATTTTGGTGCGACGGATTGAGTTTTCTTCTGTGTTAAGTTTTCTGTCTTTGAGGCCGTGGTTGTGTCGGTGAGGTGCTTGCTCTTGGCGGTTGGTTCTTGTTGGTTACCAGATGCCTTCCGGGGGTGCTGCTTCTTGGGAGTTGGAGGTCGCTAGACTAGTGCAACAGCTTCGGTTGTCTTCGGTGGAGGGGGGAGGAATTGTTCTACGTTCCGAGGATGTTCTTGCTAGCTAGGAGGAGGGTCGGAAAAGTCTGCTGGGGAGAGTGTATGGGGATAGAAGGGCTAATTTCATGGGGTTGAGGGGTACGGTGATGGCTATTTGGCCGATTACTAGTTCGTTTGTTGTTCAGGAATTGGGGTTAATTTTTTTCAATTTGTGTTTGAGTCAATGGAGGATAGGAGGAAGGTTCTAGCTGGGAGGGGGTGGACATATGATAGGCAGTACTTGGTGTTAAGGGAGTGGGGGCTGAGTGTCACTTGTGAGGATGTGGAATTTAGGAGGGTGCAGATTTGGGTTCAAGTTTGGAACTCGCCTCCCCACTGGATAACAATAGCTACGGGGTGTCAAATTGGGAGTGTTTTTTCTGAGTTGCATGAAGTGTTTATCCCTCCGGGAGGTAGTGCACATGATAGACATCTTCGGTTGTTGGTTATGCTGGATTTGGAGCAGCCTTTAATTTGCGCAACTCAGGTTCTTTTCCAAGATTTTTCTAGCTGGGTGTTGTTTTAGTATGATTTCTTACTGCTTTTTGTGTCTATTGTGGTCGAGTAGGACATTTGCAAAATTTGTGTGCTTGGAGGAGTGAAGATAAGCGCGATAATAAGCTAGTTGTAGGGCAATTCGGTGATTGGATTCGTGCTAGGTTTGCTTTGACAGACAGCAGAGATATAGAACTGTTGTCGATGGTGAGGAAGAGGGACGGCAAATATCGAGATCATGGTAGCGAGGTGTTGTTTTTTGATCCCATGTTGCCGCATTCTCTGAAGAAGTTGGTGTTGAGGAAGGCTGAGTCGTCTATTGTGCCATCTTCTTCAGTTGACGACCATAAAGTTTTGTTGCTGGAGGAGCTGAAGTTGTAGTCTCAGTCGTGTATGGCGGTTTTGCTGCTCCAGCCAAAAAGAGTTGTTTTGTTCACAAGATGTGGGGGTGGATAAACAGCCGCCTGTGGTGGAGGACATCTTGCTGCCTCCTATGCTTCAACTTCCTCTTTGTGCGAAAGTTCTGGATGCTCCAATTCAGGTTCAGCCAAGTGATCAGCTGGTCCAGGTGTCGCGTTCTGGGCATGATGAGTCAACGGATGTTGTGTCCAATTTTCACCAGTTGCAGCCTGCTTCTTCGGCCAGTTATTGTGGCCGTTGGACGAGATCACGGTCTCGTTTGCTGTCGGTTCATGGTGCTGAGTTGTTGCAATCTTCGGTGGCCGTGGTTTGTGAGGAGAAAAGGGATAGCTCATTGTTAGAGGAGGAGCAGGGACTGAATGTAATGTAGAGGCATCATCTTGTGGCCGATCAAGTAACTGAGGTAAAAGGGGCTAGCCTTTTAGGATCCTATCCTACGGGATGAAGATTAGGGTGTGGAATTGTAGAGGATTGGGTGCAATCTCGACAATTTCCCAATTGCGAGAGTCTCTTACGTCTTAGCATCCAGATGTGGTCTTCCTATCGGAAACTAGGCAGAAGAAAGAATATGTTCGTAAAGTGTGTAATGGTTTGGGGTTGCCGGATCGTTGGCATTATGCGGAACCTGAGGGTCTTAGTGGAGGTATGTTGGTGTGTTGGGCCAATTCTATTTCTATTTTAAGTTTGGTATATAATACTTTTTGTGTTCAAGTGCAATATCAAGTCAAAGGCACGTTAGAGGTGTGGTGGGCTATTTTTGTCTATTTTAGTACGGAGAGTTTGGTTCAGACACAACAATGGCATTTCCTGGTGACTGAAAAATGTAAATGGGGTCCGAGGTGGATTTTGGGTGGGGATTTTAATGATATTGCACTCCCGCAGGAGAAACATGGGAGGAGGCAAAGGTCGTTTTCTAGTTGTCTCACATTCAATAACTTCATTATGGATATGGAAATGGTTGATCTTGGGTTTGTGGGCAAGCAATTCACATGGTCTAATAATCGTGTGGGGGAAGGCTTTTTCGAGGAGTGGTTGGATCACTTCTTTTGCTCACCTGGGTGATGGCTTCATTTTCCTCGTACTAAAGTGTTTCATTGTGAGAAGCAAGTGTTCTATCATTCTTTCTTTTTATTGAATACTGATCCTCAACACCAGCATCGTAAGCGACGCTTTATTTTTTACCAGAGATGGGTCAATAAGAAGGGTGTGTTCGAAGGGGTGTCTCAAGCTTGGTAGAAAGTGCAGAGTGGGGCTAAGCAATCAATTGTGAGTGGTAAAATTGGGCAATGCCGGGTAGCGTTACAGCGATGGAACAGGCAAAATGGTATTCATTCTACTAGGCAAATTCAGGATCTTAAATAACAATTGGTGGCTATGAGTCTCCAGGGTGGGTCTCAAGATTGGCAGCAATAGTATGCCCTCAGGAGTCAGTTGCATCATGCTTATAGGGAGGAAGAGGCTTATTGGCGCCAAAAGTCGAGGATTCAATGGCTACGGGAGGGGGATAGGAATTCTAAATTTTTTCATGCTTCCACAACTCAAAGAAGAAAGGTGAATTGTATTGAGCACTTAACCACTACCTCGGGACAGGAATGTCAGAATAAGAACGAGGTAGAGAAGGAGATTCTAGGGTTTTATGAGCATCTCTATGCCTCTAGTTTACCATCACATGGTCCGCATTTGCTTGAGGGTTTGCCGAAGTCTATCACCTGGCAGATGAACTCTGCTTTGATGAGGCCCGTGCTCGACGAGGAAATTCGACATGCTCTTTTCCAAATGAATCCTAATTCTACTCCCGGGCCGGATGGTATGACGCCTTTTTTTTTCCAAACGTATTGGCCTGTGGTTGGGCTAGATATTTGCAATGCTGTGCGGGATTTATTTTTATATAAGCACATGTTTCGTAAGCTTAATCATACGTTGCTTACTTTGATTCCTTAGGTGGAAGTTCCAATCTCTATTTCTCAATATTGACCAATTAGCTTATGTAATGTGGTCTATAAAATTATATCTAAAATATTGGCTGATCGTCTCAAAGTCTGTCTCTCTTGGTGCATTAGTTCGGAACAATCTGCCTTTCTTCTGGGAAGACAAATCCTTGATAATATTATCATTGCTCACGAGTGCCTTCATTCATTAAATTCAAGGAGGAAGGGGGTTCATGGCATTAAAAATTGATATGGTTAAGGCTTATGACCGGGTTGAGTGGTGTTTCTTGGAGAAGGTGATGAGGAAAATGGGGTTTTATAGGGGGTTCATTGGTTGGATTCGGCAATGTATTAGCATGGTTTCTCTATCAGTTAATATCAATGGGGAGCAATGTGGTTTGGTCCAGCCTTCTAGTGGGATTAGGCAAGGGGATCATATTTTTCCTTATTTATTTCTCATTGTGTCGGAGGCTTTTTCTCACTTATTGAAACAGGCAAGGTTGCGGGGTGTGTTTAAGGGGATGCAGGCTAGTCGCAATAGTCCGGCCATTACATATTTGTTTTTCGCGGATGATTCCTTAGTGTTTTGTGAGGCTGATCAGGGGCAAGCTCAACAATTGAAAGCTATTCTGGACATCTATAGCCGCAGTTCTGGTCAGCTGGTTAACATGGCCAAGTCCTCAAATTTCTTTAGCTCCAATGTCTCCAGGGAGTGTCGAAGTCAGCTTTGTCAAGTGTTGCAAGGAGTCAAGGAGCAGGCTAATGCTAGATATTTAGGTCTACCAATGCGGATTGGACGATCGACGAAAGAAGTTTTCAACTTTGTGCTTCATAGAGTTCGGCAAAGGATGCAGAGTTGGAAGAATTGCTTTCTTAGCCAAGCGGGCAAAGAAGTCTTGCTTGAATCGGTGGTAAGCGCTTTGCCTAATTATGTTATGGGTTGTTTTAAACTTCCGGTTAGCTTGTGTAAGGAGATTTGTAGGTTGTCGGCCAATTTTTGGTGGGGAATGCATGCTGATGGAAAGGAAAAGATTCATTGGAAAGCTTGGACAGACATGTGTAAGTTGAAAAGTGAAGGAGGGCTAAGCTTCCAAGATCTACAGCAAGTCAATGATGTTTTGCTGGCTAAACAACTTTGGCGTGTGCTTACTAAACCGGAATTGTTGATGAGTAGAGTTATAAAAGCGAAGTACTTTCCCAATGATGAGTTTTGGCAGGCACAATATAAACCTACTGCTTCTTGGTTGTGGAAAGGATGATTGGCAGCGAAGCATGTGCTTCAGGAGGGAGCAAGGTATCGAGTGGGGATGGTTAATCAATTCAGGTGTGGGAACCTCCATGCAACTGGGTTAGTGAGCTTCTCAAAGAGAATGGGAGTGATTGGGACTCCAGTTTGGTTTCCTCTATTTTTTTGCAGCAAGATGCGGAGATAATATTACAGTTACCTTTGGATCCTGAAGGCAGCCAGGATAAACTAACTTGGCAATTTAGTAGGGATGAGGAGTACACTGTCAAATCGGCTTACATACAGCTGCAAAATACCAAATTTCTTCTTAGATAGTGCGCTGAGAGTAGTTCATCTCGCGCTCATAGACACAGTATGTGAAAGACTACCTGGAAGCTGCAGGTGAGTCCAAAGTTGAAGATCTTCATGTGGCGATGTTGTAGTGATATCTTGCCTCTCAATGCACAGTTACACAAACGTTGAATTCTGGTGGACTCCTTTTGTCCTATGTGTTGTGAGGAGCCGAAAACGTTGGAACATGCTTTCTTATCTTGCCGATTTGTGCAGCGCATATGGAGTCTTGCTTCTTTTGGATGGCCTCGTCCACCTCGTTTTTTTGATCATTTTTCGAAGTGGTGGCAAGATATTTGTGCTACTTAGCAAGCACCTTTTTAGGCGGAGATGACTCAATTTACGGTGTACATTCTGTGGCAGATTTCGAAAAGGAGGAATTTGTGGGTGTTTCAGCAGGAATGGATGGACAAGCAGCTCTTCCTACAATTGGCTCAGCAGGAATGCCTAGAGTTTTGGCATTCCGTTCTTCGGTGATCTTTTTATGGCTTTTGTATATAGTTTGTGTGGATAGCTGGGGTTTGTATATAGGTTTGTTAGTATATATGTGTTGGGTTACAAACAAGATTGGGCTGGTTTTTGCTGTTTTAGAACTAGGATTTTGTTAGTTTTCAGGGGAGATACTGCCAAAATTTCTTCTTGTTAGCAGTGGTAATGCTGCATTCCACAATACGGGTTTGTAGTGTTCTTCTGTGGGAGAACGAGGTTCAGTTAGTAACCTGAGGTCAGTTAGTCTTAGTCGATTTCTGTGCTAAAAATAATCCTCTTTGGGGACCTTCCATGTATGCATTAACTTTCATGAAATTAATACAGATCACAAATTTTGGACAAAAATAAAATAAAATAAAATAAAAAGGAAGGAATGGACCTTAAGACACCAAAGGGTTGAGAAAGGTGGGTCGGGCGGATTTGGCCCGCTCCGATGCTAAACAAACGGGTCGGTAGCCGCTCCTCACTCTATGAATTGACCGCCCGCCGTTAAGACGACACAACCAAATTGCCATATCTCTGCATTTTCGTTCTCCTCTAACAAAAAAAAGTGGCCATTTTGTGCAAATGTTGGCCTTGATTTGCGTTGACGCCTATGTTAATTCAATAGGGCCCTTCTGAACTGAGTTGAAGTGGGTTGGCTGTGATCGAGAAATTGAGAAAAGAAAATGGCTGGGGAGACTCGGGCGATTCAGTCCCTGTTCAAAGAGTGTGGCAAGAAGAAGCATGTTACTTTTCAAAATACTGTTCCGACTTATTTAGGTTTGATGATGATGCCCTTTTGTGCTTACGGCCAAATTAAGATTTTTCTACCGTTTTATTAAGCTTTGTAGTCTGTTGATTTTCTCTCCGTGTTTCTTTGTTGGGTTACTGTCACTAAGAGGATGTGCAATTCATTTAACTTGTTAATAGGTGGCTAATTATTTCTGTTTTCTTCTTTAGATTTGTCCTGCGTATTGGTATTATCAATACAAACAATCTCTTCAATTATTTCTTTCCCCTCTTCTTTCCTTCTCTACACACTCACTCACTATGGCGACTCCAGGCCCGGAGGTCTCAACTCCACCGTCATTTTCCGCCCTCTCGGCCTGTTCCTCCATCATCAATTGAGTTCGTATCTATCACCTTTGCCATGCCCCATATGCTTATTAAAAAGATATTTTTATGATAGTAGAATTCCCACCAATTTTATTTTTTTTTAAATTTTGCTTGCAGGTGTGTTTGTATGATTGGTGGCTCATCAAACCTGATTCCAGTTCCATTGCAAACGATTAAGTGTTGGAGGCATTAACTCCGAAGAGTAAATTCCGTTCACCTTTTTTCTGTACTACAATTACTGTAGTTTATGTGGCAATTTGTGGAATGCGTATTGCTTCTTATGACAAATTTATATTCATTTTCCAATTGAGTATTTAGTTCTTCATACATTATAGGATTTGTTATTTAATTTCTATATTGCAGGAGACTAGGAATGAGGGTTTTTCATTCAGCTCCAATTCTGAAAAGATACAACGATGTTACTCTTAAGACTACAGATGGCATTACAGTCACTATTCGTGGGACTATAAATAGGCCTCGAACGCTGCAAAATGGCTTCACACAAGAGGTACTAATTGATTATGATATTAGCTAGTGCTTTGTCATGTATTTACTAGGGCTGTAAACGATCCGAACGATCTCGAACGGACATTGTTAAAGATCTGTTCGTTTATTTTAAACGAACACGAACCGATTTCGAACACAAATATGAAAAATTTAAACGAACACGAGCCGATCTCGAACATATTTATTAATGTTCGTTAATGTTCGCGAACATGTTCACGAACACTTAACGAACATGTTCACGACATGTTCACGAACATTAAACGGGCATGTTCACGAACATTTAAACAAACATGTTCGCGAATGTTTAAACGAAAATGTTTGCAAGCACTTAAATAAACAAAAATTTAAAATAATATAATATATAAATATTACATATATATTTATACATGTTCATCGAAAGATCTGTTCACTTACACCACTAGAGCTTCTAGTGTACAATTTCATACTAAAAACGAGTAACTTATAGAAAGAGTAAAGCAACGACGTAGTTTTGACAAAATTGTATATATTTTTAATATTATGATAACTATTAATATTATTATATATATTTATATATATTATTTTAAATGAACATGAATCAAACATGTTCACGAACACTAAACGAGTTTTAAACGAATATTAATCTAACGTGTTCACGAACATTAAATGAGCTTGTTCGCGAACATAAACAAACCGAACACATGTCTGTTCGTGTTCGTGTTCGTTTATTAAACAAACACTAAAATCTATTCGTCTATTATTCATTTAGTTTAACGAACGAACATAAATGAACGTAACCGAGCTTGTTCACGTGATGTTCATTGAACATACTAGTTCGCTTACACCCCTAGTATTTACTAACTACATTTTTGTTTTGGATTTTGGGGTGATACATCCTTTTTCACCCTTATTATTTTCTAATGAGAAGTTTATGCAAAGGAATAGAATATTCTTAAAAGATGTTCTTGATTAACTCTTTCCCTGTGTCCCATTTGATAAATTTCTACTTTTATTGCATTGTACTCATTAAGGGAGCAAATATGTTCCATATTTAAAATGCTCTACTCATGACATTGAACAGGTTTGTAATCATTTCCTCATCACATTCCCTTATTACTGGGAGGAGTTTATTAATCAATTATTCTCTGAAGAATCAACTGAAGGGTTGTCTAACTTGACTGGAGTTGTTGCACCTTTGGATGGCTTCAGCACCTTTTCATCCAGATCCTTGGATGAGCTTCCAGGGGCTTTATTACGTGATTTCTCCCTTTCCACTTTTGGAGATTCTGCCAACTCTGAGCTAATCAAGAATATCTTGGAGATTCTGCCAACTCTGAGCTAATCAAGAATATGTTTGGAGATATATTAGAGAAATATGACAAACGGATATATGATGGAGGATTGTTGTCTTCTAAGAATAGCAAAAGTGATCATAAGCTGACAAGGAATTCCAGAGACAGACACTCCAACTAAGGGTAAGAAAAGTGCATTTCAGCAGAACCAAAAATGTGAGGATGATTTATCTCTAACAGAAACTAGAAGAAAGAAGTTGCAGAAAACTGCACTTGGAAAAAGAACTGGGTTTGAGTCAAATGCCTTAAGAAAGGGTCCTTTAACAAGAAGTATGGCTCACTTGAAAAATTCAAGGAACAAGAAAGATGAGAATGTAGATACACCTGACAGGAGATACAAAGGCCTGGTCACTGGAAAAATTGTTTCCAGTACAACTCAGGTAACCAGAAAGTTGACCTTAAGAAATCGTTCAGTGAAACTTAATGTCCAAAGTACTGGATAGGGTTTATGCATCAATGGTATAAAGTTTATGCTTCAATAGTGCTGTTAAGAGATCAAAAGAAAGTGATAGACACCATAAATCTTTCGGTGGAACTTAATGTCAAAAGTACTGAATAGGGTTTATGCTTGAATAGTATAGGGTTTATGCATCAATGGTGCTGTCAAGAGTTCAAAAGAAAGTGATAGACACCATAAACTGGTGGTCAACAAAATGTGAATGGTTGTTAAATTGACTCTCATACTGAATATTTTTAATGTTAAAGAAATATGGTGACAGGAAATCATATTGAAGCCCTTTTGCTGGCCTTATTTATTCGTGTCATTTTGTTGTACCATCGATTGCTAAAAAACTCTTCAAAGTTTGTGCCTTAATCAATTCCAATTGGCAAATTTTATTTTTGTTCTCTTAATTCATGAAAAGCAGAATCAAGCTTATCCATGACTACAGATTGCCATCCTGATTATCAAGTTTGTTAAAGGGCTTTCTAGTACCAACAAACTTGCTTAACTGGATTTCTTGTACCTGGAAAACTTAGATTGGTAAATCAGTGGGATACATGTACAACAATTGACCATAATGAGTTGTTCTACTAAGTTTTAGAGCCCGCAAATTGGACTACTTTTGAATGCTGTTACAAATCTTTTCATACAAAGTTCCATTTTGTACCTGATTTTGCTTTACTTAACTAATTTGGCAGAATAATGTAGTTATTAAAGGTTGGTTATGCAGAATTGCACTTGCCGCCGTCACTTTCCTGGGTTGAATCTGTTTCCACGCATTTCTGTCATTTGCTCTTTTGTTATTTTGACCATTCTGCTGGAATTAATCAATAACTTCTCTGATAGTACTTTCATATAATTATATCACTCATAACAAGTCGAGAGAAGAATAATGAAGTAGAACAGTACAGAATGCCATTTGTAAATTCTCAAAATTCTGGAATACTAAAACTTCAGTAAATATTGTCCACCACACTTAAGAGTTAACATAAAGTAGAATCCAAGTGGCTCAAAGATGCATAAAAGGTTAGGAGTGGAGATTTGGATGTCAAGGAACATCCGTGTTCCTTCAAGCAATCCTCGGAGCTTCTTCCAGATTTTGAGAAACCTGCAATCCATAAATATCTTCTTGGAGATTCATTTAATGTGAGAAAAATGTAGAATTAACAAGTTCGGTAACTTCTTGATTGCTGTTATAATTGAAAAAAGGGTCAAAATACACGGTATAAAGAAGAATTTAAAACATTACGACAAAGGCACAATGAGATAAACAAAAGAGGCAAACAAGTCTGCAGGAGATTGGCAGAATGAAAAATTGCCTGTTGGAAATATAGAAAGACTCACTGATCTCTTAGAGTTAGTACTGCAGAATTGCAGAGTATAAAACGAAGACTAGAATTCATGAAGTTTTGTAGAAGAAGTATAATTCTTCATAAATTGTCTCACAAAAAATGAATATGATCACTTCCACAACCTGCAAGAACTTAGAAATATGAGGGCAATCCAGGGTTTTAATTATTATTAATCGGAGGGATAAGTGTTATGCATTCTTGGAATGAAATCAGACAACCCAAATTTTCAAATAAGATCTTTCACGAATAACTGGACTGACAACCGATGTAGCAGAAGATGGCAAATTCGTAAGACATTCGATCTTCAGCTTGAATAATTTCTGTAGGAGAGAAACTAGGGAAACACTGGTAGTCCAAGACTTCATAGCAAAAATATTACCCTTTCTGTCCTAGACAAAGCATTCACTTTGAGTTGAGTACAATTTTCTTTTAGTTATTAAATACAACACACTTAATATACTATCAAATAACAATTTTATATTTTTATCCTTACTTTTTAATTATGAGCTACATATAGTTATTATTTGTAAGGATATGATAGGAATTACTTTAAAAAACATACTCTTTTTTTTCTTGGGAACCGAGGGAGTATTAATTACCTGAATCGGACTAAGGCCCTACAACTTTTTAAATAGGCAAAACTAAAAACATTAAAGGAAATCTTGTCAACTAAAACCATAAAAGTATTAATATTGGCCAAGAGATACTATTTTGTTACAAGCCTAAAGACTTTCTGAGCTTAGTTTATTTAAGGACTAACTAGGCCTGAATATACGATTTGTGTCCCATTCCAACAGAGTGATGATGTAATATGTAATGGGAAAATAAATAGAAAGAACTGTAAATACAGGGAAAGGCATATGCATAACAGCCACAAGGAAAATATTACCATGCATAGTAACTAATTTCTAGTTTCATGGCAAGTTCTTTCTGAAGTAACTAATTATGAAAGGAAGTAATAATTACAGCTGTAACAAGCAATCATCATCTTATGGTGTGACATGTAACAGCAAAGAAATCTACCCAAAAAGCTAACCAAAATGGTACTTCATTCATACTTGGAAAGCCTGCTGATGCTTCAGTCACAACCGCAACACAATGCCATAGTGATCACAGACAGAGTGCTTAAAAGGATGCTTACTAAACTTGCAAAAGGACGCCAACATAGATTCCTTAAGTTTAAGAAGCTAATGTTTCCTACTTATGTTAATCTTCTTCCAACCCATCTAATTAGGATTTCTAAGTTTCATCAATAATGCATATACTTCAGTGACTGCTAGCCAACTGTAAGATATGCTTAGATGCCAAGTTGTCAACATGAGCTTCAACCACGTTTACTTTTTCTTAAAAAAAATTTTAGCTCAAGTTTAAACCAAGTTAATTCTTTAACTTTATTACTACTTTTTGTATTCAACCTATTCTAGAGGTAAAAGCCAGTCATTCACAATCTAAACTAATCTTCATATTAGCTTACAAAAAAAGAACATACATGTTCATACAGCAAGGGGTGTTTATTCAAAATTTAGGAAGGGCAAAGGATATAACCTGAAGATTTCATGTTCATATGGAAATTTTTCAGTGATTTCCAGAATCTCTTACATCCAAGCCAGCCACGAAAGCCTAAAAGTCCTAATTAACTTGCTAACTCTTAAGCAATTTTCTCTCTCTCTATCTCTCTCTCTCTCACATACACACAAATATATATAACTACCAAGCGAGTAAAGCATGAAGCAATGCTAGATCCACATTGACCTATCATGAGCACCATTGGAACCAAGTGCCATAAAGCAACTAACTGCAACATGCATTCTTGACTCCTACTAGCATTACAGGTTATCAAATACGATAACAATGACAATAACAATAATTACTATAATAATAATAATTATACACTACCATCAGACTTCAGGTCAAGATTTGATTGTTCTCTATTCAGTTTTAGCAGGCGCTCATTCAGTTACTTCCCTTAATGGCAAGAAAATACTTTCACTGAGTCCATGATAGGCAATAAAGGTGCCAGGATCATCCACATGTGCTTCAGTAACGTAGTCCAGGATTCAGAAACAAGAAAACATGAATCAGAAGTCCACCTGAATCAGATGGTCAATAAACTGATAAGCAACTGATAAGGATGTGTGTCTCAATTTAAGTTAAAGTGTAATATAGAAGATTACTTCTGAAAACTTGCATAATCTGAACTTGAATGCATGTCCAGCATCACCTCATATTTGTCATTGCAATTAATAAATACGAATTAGTTATCCATAAGTGTGCTGAATAACAATCCCAACAAGCTTTCTCAATGTTTTCTGGAAAGAAAATAGAATTGATTCAGGGTTCATATTACATATAACTTTTGTAAGTTAATGATTTAACAATGACATCGTTCAAGATTCATGTAAAATACATGCACATACCAAGATTCCATTCATCATCTGTTCTTTGCTTGCTCCTGCACTTCTTACCAGATTGCAAAAAATGTGTAGAATATACAGAAATGTCTTTTGGAGGTATGAGTAATTGGATTGGCAAGTAGGTCACTTGAAGCAAAATCTTTTCTGCATTAGCTCGGGAAATGCTGATTGGCAGTGGCTGCATATCTCATTTAGAAACAACATAATGCCAGTCTTCTAATCTAGAGCTGAATCTGCTGAGATCTTGATTTTTCTGATCCAGAGACAAGTAAGCATATGCACTTGATGTAAAAGCTTCCTATTTCTAAAGTCAATTGAAAGCATAGTCTGCAGTGGGGTTTCTTCCCTCTGGACATTTTCAGGAAGACCTTAAGTTCTGATGATGGCATTTGGGGGTGCTTGGCTACTTAACTGATGTGAGGATTGAGGTATTTGTTTTCTGGCTCTGACAGTAGGTCTAGACTGGTGTGCATCTGCTGCGTATTATTTCTTTGCATATCAATAAAAAGCTCCAAATTTTCCTTAAAAAGGGGGAATGGGGGAAATGCACATGCGAGAGAAACTTATTGGATGCTTAAAGATAACTTCATCAAGAAAGAAAAATCATTTCAAAAAGTAAACGATTATGTGTACCTGTGCATGACATTTGTCCTTTATTACTATGAGTTATCACCAAATACAGTTAAACTCGGGTCTGCAGCTAAGCTTAAGTTGCCCAACCAACACGTCCAGCAGCCAGTAAATTTCTTTGGATGCGGGAAGAGAATTGTCAGAAGCAGCAAATTGGAAAATCTTCTTCTCCACTTCAATCCAACTGGATCCAGGACATCTCTTTTCTACTGCAAGTTTCTTCATGTTTGCCCTGATTTTAGCAACTTTACCCCATTGGCCAGCTTCAGCATACATATTCATTAAAAGGTTGTGGTGTCCAATATTATTTGGCTCCAACACCATCAATTTATCAACAGCCAGTTGCGCAATCTCCAAGTTCTTGTGAAGCTTACACCCGCCAAGCAATGACCCCCAAATTACAGAGTTTGGTTCCATTCTCATGCTTTCTATCAATTCCAATCCTTCTCCAAGCAACCCAGCCTTACATAACAGATCAACCATGCACCCATAATGTTTAATTTCGGGAAGAATGGAAAAATCATGAATCTTTTTAAAAAATATGCTTCTTTCTTCTTCAATCAGCCCAGCATGAGCACATGCAGAAAGAACACTAATGAAGGTAATGCCTTTTGGCTTTATCTTATCCTTCTCCATCATATGAAACATTGCTAAAGCTTCTTTGGCATGACCATGAACCGAAAGCCCTTCAATCACAGAGTTCCAACAGAAAAGGTTTTTCTCTTACAATTTGAGAAATACAAGAAGGGATCTCTCCATGTTGCCACACTTTGCAAACATATCAATCAATGCTAACCCAATATAAACATCAAGATCAAAATTGGCATGCATTAAATAAATATCTATATCCTTCTCAATGTTCAACCACCCAAGATGTGCACAAGCAGAAATGATTGTTGACATGGTCATTTCATCAGGTTTAATCCCATTATCACTCATTTCATTGAAAATCTCTTATGCTTCTTCGTAGTGCTTGTTTTGAGAGTAGCAGTTTATCATTGTTGTCCATGAAATTAAATCCTTTTCAGGTATTTTATTGAAAAGCTCCTTCGCGGACTCAACGTCCCCAATTCTTGCAAATCCATGAATTATAGTATTCCACGATGCAGTATTTTGCTCAGGCATCTCAGTAAACAATTTCCTTGCAGAACTAAAATCCCCAGATCGGACATAAGATGAAACCATTTTTGTCCATGCAAAACCATCTCTCTCAGCCATTGTATCAAAGACTAGTCTTGCTTCACCAATTCTACCCAAATTTGCATAAAAGTCAATACGCGCAGTTTGAACATGAAGATGACATGCAAATCCATGCTTCCAAATCTGTACATGGATACATTCTCCAAAACTTAATCCAGATATAAATGTTCAGCTCTTTATGATTGATGAAAATGTGAAACTAGTTGGTCTCATTTCAGTTTTCAACATGTCAATATACATCTGTAAAGCTTGAGTGGGACAAAAACACCGAAGAAAGGCTCCTATCACTGCATTGTATACAAAAATATTGGGATCTTTTAACTCGTGGAAAGTGGCAATAGCCCATTCTGTACAGCGAAGAATGGAACATGCAGAGATAAATTGGTTAACTAAGAAGCAATTTTGCGTTTCATTGTTCTTGATCATGAAGGCATAAACAGACTCCAGATCTTTCACATTTGAACTTCTTTTAATTTTTTCTGCAAATTGAGTGATTTGCCTGTCTTGACTTGTGAGTCCTTGGCCTAAACAACAGAGTGAGATGCCCATTATTAGTATTGAATATCCATTTACATTTTCCCATTGAAGGACATCTGCAATTCGTTAATAATTCATTATCTATGCAATTCATTAATAATTCATTAAATGAAGTGGAAAATAGCTAAACAAAGTATTTGCACCAAAAAATCTATGACTAATTTCTTCTAGCAGCCTAAACATTTCTCTTTTTCCTGCTTCTCTTTCTAATATCTATCAAACAGATTTTATTAATGGTCACATTTTTAATCACATAAATCAACACAGATCCAGACAATCTGAATAATCTTCAAGTTGTTACAGAAACCAAGAATACCAGAAGATTACTGGCAAGAAGAAACAGAAAATACTGCATCGATATTTTTAATTTCAATTCCTAAGAAAATAATGTTTACATGGAAACTAAGAAGCTTGTTCCTTTTCCTTTAAAAATGAAGTCAAATGAAGCAATATGAGAACAAAAATGATCATGCATAATAAGATTTCAGGCCATTCTTACTCAATTTTAAGCATACAAGATGATGAACTCTTTCTTTTACTTTTGCAGTGGAACTACAATTCTATCAGTAATTAACTTAAAGAATAACTAGTTAAAAGATCACTAACAATATAAAGATTATTAAAAATGCCGAAGCAAATTACAACCACTGGCATAAAAATAATAACAATAAAGAGGACTGCCAGTTATTCTCCATCCATCCTTTGGAATCGGCAGCAGTTTTTGAGGCCATAGCAGCTAGCTCTCCTTTTATGAAATCATGGATATGGAAGAACAAAAAGGAACAAAAAGGGCATACGTAATCAGAAACCGTAAATAATCAACGGAAGAGTACTAAGAAAATGGAGAAAATTAAATTACAAACTTGGAGAAGTTTTGTCCATCCATCCAGTTGGGCGACTCGTGCTCTGTTATCATCATTATCAAAATGAAATTCATGACTATCTATAGTTGGGAGGGATTTCAACATTATCATCCACTAAAGAATTAATATAAACAAATTAATATTCATACAGAGGAAAACTTACCACTTTATGATAAGCTCTGGAACGTGTGCTATCTTCATCCAATCGGCTCCAGCTTCCTTTGAGTACTGCTCACGCAATTGATCGCATTTCCAAATTGTTAATGATTTGAGCGATGATGACTTCCCAAGGAGCCGATGTGGCAGTGCCTTCAGCTTGTAACAGCTATCAATATATAAGTTCTCAAGGCGTGGCATAATTGAGACAGTGCCATTCTTCATTTTCTCTTCATCTTCTTCACTTATGTCTTCCCATGTTTCCCAATTCGATAGAATTCCAATAAATAATGTTTTCAAACTGGGAAATGCTGTTACTTTAGCATTGTCATCGTCGTCATTATCATCATGGTGACCTGGGCCTTGTGCCTGCACATGATCAGGTAGTCCAAATAATTCACGACCTATATGTTTTAGGTTCGGAAGAGACGTAATCGTAATGGACTGGAGTGATGACAGCTTTCCCAAAGCAGGCAATGACGAAATATGAGCCTTCACTATATCCAAACGTCTCAAATTATTGATGAGAGACTTAGCCGCCGCAATCCACTTTGGTAATTCGGGTCTTGGATACCCGATAAGCAAAAGCATCTGTAAATTTGGAGGTGGTTCCATCATCTCGATCGAATTTGTAGTTTCTATATCTAAATTCTCCACTTCAATTAATATATACAGATTTTGCAAGTTAGTTTTTTCCCCCAGTTGAGCATTCTCAAAATTTACATGCCCACCAACATAAATTCCCAAGTATTCAAGCTGGTTCAAGTATTTCAACTTTACCATGTCATTCGACGGTGCAACATCAGCAATGAATCTGCCCAAACTCCAAAGCGAAGTCAACTTGTCTAACCCCGGTGGCATTTGTTTTACAGCATCCGTTCGAAAATTGAGAAGGTATCTCAAGTGTACAAGATCTCCAATCCTTTGAGGAAGGCACTGAAGTTCGTCACACTCAGAAACGTCTAATGATTCCAGATAATATAAATCACATATTGTTTCCGGCAATTCCTTCAACGGATTCCCACTGACATCTAAGAATCGCAGATGAATCAAATTTCCTATCTCTTGTGGCAATTCTCCTAATTTACAGTCAGACAATTTCTAAGATCTCACAGATCTTAAACAGCTACACAAATCTTGGGGAGGCTCAACATAAGAAGTGACATAAAAACTTCGAACCTTTTCAATTTCAAGAACTACAGAAGAATTTATTGACTTAGTTTTGCCAAGCAATGTTAGGTGACGAACTCTTTCTTTGGACAAGTGTCCTCTATTAGTCTCTATATTTTGGCAATCAACCTCATCAAATGCACGACATTCATTTTTTGTGAGAAATTGTGCAAAATCACGAACTATATCATGCATCTTGCACCCTTCAATTACAGATTCATCCCAATCAGCTCTTTCTAACCCTTCAAAGAAAGAACGCATTGCCAAATTTTTCAAATATTCACGACCCTTCACAATCCTCCGCCTGTCATCACCTGTTAGACTTGGTGGACCAAGATAACCTTGTGCCATCCACAATCTTACTAATTCCTCAGCATTCATGTCAGTGTCTTTGGGAAAAACAGCACAGTACGAGAAGCATCTTTTCAATTGAGGAGATAGCTCGTTATAACTCAAATAGAAATGAGGGAAAAGATCCACAGATGCTTCCTCCATCTGCCATATTTTACTATTTAAAACTTCTTGCCACTCTTGTACTGTGTCTTTCAATTGCAAAAGACTTCCCAAAATCTTTGCAGCAAGTGGTAAGCCTTTACATTTTTCAGCAATTTTTTGCCCAATCTTCCACTTTCTCACACAACTCGGATCTTTTAGGCAGTGCTATTCTTTTCAATATTAACCAAATCTGAATCGGCATTCTACCTAGAGGATGCTTGTAATCGGTGCCTACGACATTTGCTACTACATCCTTCCTCGTTGTCACAAGAATTATGCTTAGAGCACCATCCTTGAGTAAGCCTATTAATGGCTCCTAACTGAGTATTTCTCGGTCCAAACATCATCAAGGACAAGCAAGAATCTTTTCCCGGAAAAGTATTTTTCATATGTTGGAACAATGTTTCCAACTCTAATAAATTAATGTTGCTCTTTTCTGGGCTCTCAAGGAGAGCAATTGCAATCCTTCTCACATCAAAAGGATCTGACACACAAACCCATTTTCTAAGTTCAAAATGTTTTTGAACTTTATCATCATTGTATAGAATTTGAGCTAATGTGGTCTTTCCACTACCCCCAACTCCCACTATAGAAATAACATTAACCCCATCTTTCTCAACTTCTTTACTAGTATTAGTCCTACTCTCAGACAATAAGTGCTGGAGTAGAACTTCCTTATCAGAGTCTCGACTGTGCACCTTTGATTCATCAAAAGTGGAGGTAGTCATAGGGCGCCTAAATTCATTGGAATCCACATGCGCACCATGTGCAATAACAAAGTTAAATGGATTTGCCTCTGTCAATGTGGAATCTAGTTTACTATTGATCTCTTTAATCTTCAAAGCAATATCACCACGTACTGGAACTTCTTTAAGGCAAGAACAAAGAAATGGGATAAAAGAACGCACCTTCTTCAAGAGTATTGACATCCTTGTTCCTGTTAATTCAGGTTTCTGATCAAGATTCTTGGGCCTGTCAAGCTTAATAGTCCATTCGTCCAACACATCTTCCATCTCATAAGTGATGTCTTCAAGCTCTTCCAGCCATACCCCAACAGCTTCCTCCTTTAGCCTTCTCCTCTCAGCATCATGTAGTAGTTTTTGGATTCTTGTCAACTTAAAGGACAGATTACGCACCTCTTCTTCAACCCCCATCAGTAGGTTCACCCCTTCCGGAACTTTTGTAAAGACAACAACACTCAACTCGTCTATTATCTTTGGAACAAACAATTCGGCCATTGCTCAGAATTTGTTTGTTTGTTTGGATATATGATATGGGTGTTTATTTGTGCTAATTCATTGATCAAAAACAAACAACTTCATATGTATATATAGAGAGAGCAGAGTATGGCATCACCCAAAGAGTTCCGTGTTTAGAGTGGGCTATCCTTGACACTTGAAAGAACATGTATTATTTAGTTCATCATGTCAACTGTCAACAACTGAGTATATCCATGGCATACTCTAACTTGTGGATAGGGGTATTCATCGGGCGGGTTCTTCGGTTTTTCGGGTTCTTTGGTTCGGGTTTATTCGGTTTTCGGTTTATTCGGTTTGGGTTATTCGGTTTTCGGTCGAACCCTAATTTATTTTTTTATATTATATGTAATTATAAAAATAATATATATTAATATAAATAATACATAAATATATATTATATGTAATTATACGTATAATATATATACATATAAATAACAAATACATATATATTCGGGTTTCGGTTTGGTTTCGGTTTAATCCAAAACCCAAAAATCTAAAAATTCGGTTTTCGATTCGGTTTGAATTCGGGCAGATATTCGAGTTATCCAAATATTGAATACCCCTACTTGTGGACTATATGCATCGTGCTTTGTTTTTCCTAACAAATTAAAAGAATTGCGTTCTTATTCGGTGAAAACTAGTTGAACCAACACATTATAGTGAAAGGGCAAGAAATAAAATTTTCGAAAAAAAAAATCTCAATCATGGGGTACTATAGCCTTTACATTTTATTTTTTTTTTGGGTGAAAAGCTGATATTTTTTAGATTAATTTTCTAATCATGAACAAGAAGCAAAAAGGCACCATTCAAAGATCAAAGCCATGATAGCCCATTTCGTTTTCATCATTGTAGCAAATGTTAATTGAATTGCTTGGCATTTTTCATGACATACCACCTAATTGCTTATCTTTGTGTTATGTGCCAAAATCTTTTAATTTTAAATTAATGTATATTTAAAATTTTAATCTTGCCCCTACATCTGCAAAGTGCAAACAGAGTTGCTCTGTTATTTCCTGAACATTTTCGTTGATGCGAGAGTGATGAGACCTTGAAAAGAAAAAAGTCGGTCAGTATGCGAATGTTAATCGGAGTATGTGACCTTTGACGCTAAAAATCAATTACCAATATGTGACTGTATATAATTAATTTTTTTTAAAAAAAAATTATAGTCTCGTATTTGCTTTTTAACAAAATAATTGCGTTATGTTTTAACCAATAAAAAAGTGATATTTATTTTTTTTAAAGTATATATTGTCACATCTTAACAAACTTTTCATTAATATTTAATTTATAATTTTTATGTATTTTTCTCTATTCACCGTCAAATGTTACTTTTTAAAAATTATCTTTTAATCTTAAATTACATTTATATTTTATAGAATCCTTTCACTCTTATTCCCCACGATGTTTTTAAATTTAATTTTCATGAGTTCGATTATCACAGCATTGACCAATAGGAAGTGGATAACTCGAATATTATTACAAGATAATCACAAACTCATTGTCAAGAATTAATATGCCGTGTTGTTCTTGTTCAAATTTCTCCATCCCCCAATTATTAATATTAAGACGACCAAGACTTCCCATTGTGGTCTTAAATCAAATTATTGTGTAATTTTGAACATCATCCACTCGTGAATATCAACAAATTGAGCACCACACTTGTTTTTTTTTGAATGTGTGTGCATGTATCGACCACAATTAATTTAGTTGTTAATTAATTTATTTATACGTAATAATTACGAATCATTAGACTTATAAAATACAAAAGAATAAAAAGTGTTAAATCAAATTATCAAACTGACCAACATAATTTATCCATAAAAAATAAAAACAAAAATCAACAAATGCTTGAATTGAAAGAAAGAAAAAGAATTAAATTCAATACCTCATAATAATAATAATTGGATTACTCATGAATATCTGTTACGTTTAATTCCACCAAACAGGTGTGGTAAGAGAATTTTTCTTATTCGCACTTAAACAAAGAGGGTGGAGCTCGTTTACCTGCTTAAATTCTATTATATATAATATATATTTAAATTTTAATAAATATATTATTTATATAATTATTATAATATATTATTATTATATTTTTTAATTTTTGCATAAAGAATAAATTTTTTATTATTATTGTATAATTTAAAATATTAAAGTTTTAATTTTTTATATATATTTTTAATTTAAAATGAGTTTCTGTTAAGTATGCACGAGAAAATGAGGCGGGACAAGACGAGAGTCGAACAAACGAGAGCAAGTGGCTGATGAACTTCCCTCCATTAAAAGTTAAAACCTTATGTGGTCCAAACCCATCCTGATCGTGCTTTCAATCTGACTCATCCCTATTACTACAAAAGACACAAATTTTTGGCAGTTGCATACAATTTATGTCATCAACCTAACCCATTGAAATTCCATTATACACTCCTCTGGATATTAATACACCCATTCATATCTTACGGCCCAATATGCTTCAATAAGAATAGACAAGCGAGGTTGATTTTAAGGGACAGGCAAGATCATATGCTTTTCAGAGGTGATTTAATCAATCTATGGTATTAATTGTACGTTAACATGCATATACAGTTTTGAATCAATTCACACAGTACGATTTTTTTAGAATTCGTAATCATAACCACTGAAATGTTGGTACACGTTTCAAACTAAGTAACCACATGAACTTTTCGAAACGTGATTTTGTATGATGATATGAGATGATGGTTATAAGTCCTAATGATATACAAACTTATCTATGAAAAAGCAAAATTATGGTTCAAGTAAAACTATTCATTTGGACTCGTGAATCGGATCGATTCGACTTATTCAATTTTGAATCAGATCAACATGGATCGGTTTAAATTTTTCTATATTTTGGATTAGAAATAATTCATTGGGATCTGAATTGGTCCAAAGAAGAATTGAAAAAAAATAATTTATACTCACTTTGTCTCAAAAAAAGAATTTAGTTAGAAAATTTTTATTTGTTTAAAAAAAGGTCCTCTTTTAAGATAAAATTACTATATTACCCTTACTAATAATAATAATGTATAACTCAAATTAAAAAAAGTAAAGATAAAAATATAAAATTACATATTTAATTAGGCAATAAGTGTGTTGTACTTTGTAACTTAAAAAAAATTATATAAAATCAAAAGATGACTTTTTTTTTTTGGTACGGAGGAAGTAGCTTTTTTTCCCCTAAAAATGTATAACATAGGTTATGAAATGGGAATTTAGAATATTTTTTAGGGTCTATTTGATAACATCAATTACTGTTTAAAATTAATTGATTAAGAGATTTTATATTTTGGGTTGTTTGATAATGAAATTTCACTCAACTTAATTGTTTAAGCATTGCTTAATCTCTATAGAAAAATTTGAACAATAAAAGTTAGTTTAATACTTATCACTTAATGTTATCAATCAAACTTTATAACAAATTTTCCATATTTAGCCTCTTTTATTAAATCATTCAACAAACAAATTTAATTTTTCTCTAACTATAAATAATCCTTTTCATATGACTCTCTTTCCTTTTCTTTTTTATTTTTATTTTTGTAACACATATTTTCAAAAGTGTTTCTTATTTTTGTATAAAATGGATAAATAAATTTCAATTAATTTATTTTTTATTTTATTTGTTGTATTAAATATTAATTTCGATAGATTGTATCTTTTGCATGTTTTCATGAATAATATTTGATGCTTAATTTTAAAAAATTAATATTTGTACATATAAATAAAAAAATTAATAAAAGGACAAAATGATATAATTTGTGTGATCTAGCCTTCAAATTTAGTGTTTATCAAACAGTATTAATGGGTTTAACATTGTGATTCAAACATTTAAAACAAAAATTTAAACATTCAAATTTTAACAACTTAGTTATTTCAACATTTAGATTTAAGCATTCAACATTCAGCAATTAAATTTTAAACAGTTAGTTTTATCAAACAAGCCCTCAGTAGTTCACATGGTTTTTTTAATTAAAGCTAGTTAATTCTTGTGTAATTTTGAACATCATCCACTCGTGAATATCAACAATTTTAAAAGAAAATTGTTGAAGTTAATTTCTAAAAAATTGACTTTAAGATTGATTTATCATAAATCGATTTCAACATTTTGGAAATAGCTTTTAAAACGTCAATATTTTTTAATTTTATACAAAAACAACAATATTGTGTTAAATAATTCATTAAGAATAAAAAAGAAAAATGTATTTCAACCAATATGCTTTTAAGCATGGCCATAAATTAAGAGAAATCAACTGCATTAAAATTACCCTGTCATGAGATCCAAGCAAAAAAGGAAAAATCAACCATATTAAAATTATCTTTTGGGGATGTCCCTTGGGAGGTCTATTTGATATTTAAAAAGTACTCAACAACTTAGATAAGTAACGAATATTGGGGTGAATTAGAAAATTTTAGGTAGAGTCAAATTTAAGTGTTGGCTAGATAAGTATAATATTTAATTTTATCAATACGTGCTAAGGCTTCCTTTATTTAAAATACTATTAAATGTACAAATTTTTTTATTTTTAACTTTATTTTTTGTTTGTGGATCATATATATTCATTATTAATAAAGATAATAAAGAAATTTCATTAAAAAGTGGACTTCTTCTTAGGAAAAAAAATTAAAATTAGACTTTTTAAAAAAATACAAGGGATTATTATTTTATGTAAAAAAATTAACGTTGATATGTTGTTTATTATCTTATTATTTTATGTAAATTGATGTATTCTTCATTTGTTCATTTTAAAAAATTAACGATGTTTCTTGGAAAAAATTAGAATTATAAGAAGCTTTACAATTATAATATTGAAGGGAAGAAGAAATACTAAAAAGTAATTGCAATCGAGCTCTAACTACCATGAATCAACATGGTAGCGCATCTTTTGAAATTTGCCTATCAAATTTTCTTAGATTAATTACATTTACCTTCCCAAGTTTAGCTAAATAACAATTTCCCCTTGGAATGGCCGAACTATACCATAAAACCCCCTCCTCCTCTTAATTTTTTTTTGGCTAAAATGACAAATATGCCATTTGTATGGCAAATTATATAGTCACAAAATATATATTTTTTTTAATTTCAAATCAAACTTTTCTAAATATACAATTATCTCATTCAAAGCCTATATAAATAATTTTTTCAATTTTTTGAACTAATTTTTTTTCATTTAATTAAGCATTATTCACTTTGAAAATATATATGCAAAAATACAGAAATAGTCATTATTCCATTGCAGCTAGTAGAAAAATTGTTGTTATAATAGTTTTTTTCTCCAAACCAAATTGATAGTATACGTTGGAATACCCAAGCAACATAGTAAATAGAGTGTTCATAAAAGGACTAGTCTTAAATGGACGTGCCCTAACACAATTAACCTAACCCCAGTAGGGATTTGTTAAAGTATAAACCCTAATAAAACAGGACCGGCATACCCTAACACATTGGAACCGGTACCTCCTAGCTACTGACTAGTTAAGAGAACTACAACCCTAACTTGTCGGCCTCTACTTACACAACTCCCATCAGCAATAACTGAAGCAATAGACCAAGCAGATTTACCCTGCACGGCACTAGCTAGACCTAACTCCTATCCCTGCGCGGACTTATGCTGCATGTCATCGTGCTTGCCCCTCCTCTCAAGCTAGATCACAAAAATCCTCAGTATGGAAGCCTAGGCGATAGCATCCTAGAGCGCCACTGGTTTCACAGTCCAGCAATCTGACGTCTATGATTTATCTCATCTCCTCCGCCCATACTAGGAACCCCAAAACCTCTCAAACGGAAGACCCCCACGCTACACTAAAAAAAAAGAAAAAAAATTTACTGTAGCGACAATACAATACTGTAGTTACAAAATCGCACCTTTTTCGCACGCAGCTACAGTAACCTTTGTTTGAAAAAATGGCCATTAGCCTAAACTCTCCTTTTTTAGAAAATCATTTAGAAGATCATTTGTTATAATAGTTCACAATAATGAACTTTATTAGATTTTTGAGATGAGGAAAAATAGAAAATAATGAGTTATCTTGTTTTTTTTTTAATTTTATTTGTTGCTAAAAATAGGAAAAATATATTCATCCCAATTATACATGTCATTTTGCATGTCAAGGGTCAAGTTTTGGGATTTATTTTGCTATTTGGCCAAATATTAAGAGGAGTAAACTAAAACTTTCTTGACTTGTAAACTAAGATAATTTACAAAATTAAATTTAGGGTCTCCAAATAAAACTATTTATGTAACAGCAATAAAAGGCTGTTTTTTGACATTTTATTTTCAAATAGTTGAGGTTGACAACTTGAAATTATGTCATGTGTGATCAATTTGGTCCAATTAGAATTTGATTCAAATTTTTGAGAACTAAGTCATCCTACTTTTATGGTTTGTTCAATTTTTCTAGTCAACTAAAACTTGGGAATTAATGAACTGACTTGGGTATAACATGGCGATGTTGAATTGCATGTCATAGCAAATATATGCTGAGATTTTGAACTTGTCAGAACTGTTTAATTATGACACTGTATGCTGAGATCAATCCCATGATTATTACAAGATGAGGTTGGTTGTTGGGGATCAAACGACTATAGATTGTTTAGTTACAACAGGAGCTTTGAGTGCCACCGATGATCAAAGGACAAATTTTTTCCACTCTAAATATTTAATTAAAGAACAAATTTGTATGTTGATTATTGATGGAGGATCTTGTACTAACTTTGCTTCTACTTATCTTGTAGATAAATTGAAACTCAAGTGTTCCTTGCATCCTAAACCATACAAATTTCAATGGATGAATCAAAGTGGATCACTCCATGCCACAAAGCACACCTTGGTAAGTTTTAAAATTGGAAAATTTATTGACCAAGTTCTTTGTGATGTTGTTCCTATGCAAGCTACTCACCTACTATTAAGATGGCCTTGGGAGAATGATTGCAATGCAATTCATTCCGGGAGGACTAATAAGTATCATCTTAACAAGGATAGAAAAGCCTTCATACTAGCACCATTGCCACCTTCGGAAATTAGTAAGTTTCAGCAACAACAAAGGGTGAAGCACATGGAGTGGATAAAAGAACAAAAGAAGGTTGAAGAAGGTCAAAAATCTGCTCAACCCTTGAGTACACAAATTTCTTCAACTTCTAAAATAATTCCCAACCGAGCCAACTCTAAAGAGACCAAAGAGCTCCGACGGCAAGTTGAGGAATTGATAGATAAAGGTCATGAACAAGAAAGTCTTAGTCCATGTTCTGTTCCAATCAACCTTGTTCCAAAGAAGGAAGGTAAGTGGAGAATGTGTACAGTTAAGTATAGATATCCAATACATTGCTTTGATGACATGTTTAAAGAGTTGCACGGGTCTAAAATTTGTACTGAAATTGACCTTAACAGTAGATATCATCAAGTATGCATTAACAATTAAGATAAATGGAAAAATGCTTTTAAAACTAAGTTTGGTTTGTATGAATGGTTAGTTATGCCTTTTGGATTAACTAATGCATCTAGCACATTCATGCGACTCATGAATCATGTACTTAGGCAGTTTATAGAAAAATTTGTTGTGTATTTTGATGACATTCTTATTTATAGCAAGAGCTTAGAAGAGCATGTGAAGCATATTAAATTTTTTCTAAGTGTCTTGTGTGAAATTAGAATGTTTGGTTTTAAACTACTAACCCCTCTTGACTTAGTGCCATTGCCTCACAATGAGCGAATAAATTTTTATGGTGTAGCAAAGGCTAAGTTTGTTTAAGACTCACATGAGAAAGTACACCTTTACATCCTCAAGAAGAATGAATGTTATGCTCAAGTTGCCAATAGAGGGAGAAGGCAAGTAAGGACTAAACTTCATCCTTGATGAGATGGTCCTTTCCAAGTTATTGCTCGCATGGGTGAGAATGCATACCAACTTGTTATTCCAAGTGATTATGGAGGTAGTGCTGCATGTAATGTCTCTGATATTTCCTTGTTTGAGTTAGATGAAGAGTTTATGGACTCGAGGGTGAGTCCTTTTAAAGAAAGGGAGTCTAATGAAAATATGAGAACCACAATCAACCATCTAACTGGGACAACTCAACCAAATTCGAAAGAGACAAATCTAAGAGGACAAATTGGATGTTTAGTTGAGTATTCGCCTACAAAGAGACATCCATACCTTAATCCATTACAAGGTATTAGAAGGCCTATGACTAGATCAAGAGCTAAGAGAATGCAAGCTGCTTTAGCCATAGTTATAACCGAATTAAGTGAAGCTCAAGAAACTAAGGCAGCAAAGAAAGCAAGAAGACTTTTGGTCTTAGTTCATCATATGTCATTCTAGTCATCAATGAAGACTCGAGAAGGAAAGATCGAGTGTGGCTGATTTTCACTTGTGTAATCAAGATCATTAGGCCAATTTTAGAAAGCTCAAATGGATGTTTTTGGCAGCCTAATTCCAGCCCAATTCAGCTCAATTCCTCAGCACTTGGACTTATGGTTTAGGCAATTCCATTCAGTACTTGGGTGTTGATTTAGGAAGCTCAAATTCCAGCCAACACTTGAAGTGTAATTTCGGGAATTCCAGTCCACAAATAGATTTCTAAATTTGGCCAGCACACAATCCAATCCATATTTGGAGAGCCAACTCAAGCAACATTCGGCCACACAAGACAGAGTCCAACCTCACTTGGACTTTAGTTTAAGGAATGCTTAGATTCTAGATTAGGCAACTATTTGTTCTATTTCCTTTTTCTTAGATTAGGAGTCTTTCATTTTAGTAATTATGTTCTATTTCCTTTTCTTAGATTAGGAGTCTTTCATTTTAGTAATTATTTCTTTAGTTAGTTTCCTAACAAGCGAATCTAACTAGGGAATGGCTTCTTAATTCTTACAATTTGTAATCTATAAATAGAGGCTATTCAGCCCCAAGAAATTCAGATTTTTATCAATACAAACTTGAGAGCTTTTAGCTTTTTTTTGAGTTCAGTTTAGAACTTGTTTTGAGTCTTTGAGGATAGACCTTTAGGTTCATGTTTAAGCTATTTTGTTGAGTTTCTTTCTCTCAACAATTTAAGTGTGCCAGTTGGTTCCAAGAATAGTCAAAGTTCATATCTTGGGTCTTTGATAATTCCAGTGGCTGTCAAGTGGACAAAAGTAAGGTCCTTCTTCAATCTTGGAGTTGGTGTCTTGTTAAATAAAGACTTAGTTCAACTTAGAGGATGATACTAGGACCAACACTCTGGTATAGGTTCGAATTCTTATTCTTTGGTTTAAGATTCGTGTCAATGATTATTATAAGACGAGGCTGGTTGTTCACATAAAAGACTCCAACAATTCTGTGATTGAGGCTGCTGATGCAAGTTTTGCTTTCTTCTTCTTTCACTCTACCACTCTCTCCTGCTGTGTTTTTTCATTTTACAAACATGCATATTAGGTTGGGTTATTTATTATTGAAGTGACAAATTCTTAATTTGATATGGGGAATCAACCCGCTTTAAATAAATTCATTGCAGTTGTAAACCTAATGAGAAATGCCAAAGTGCAAGCTATTCTTGGTCCACAAATATCAAGCCAATTTCGTGATTAATCTAGGATAGGATGCTAAGGTTGCCATTATTTCATTTTCTGCCACAAGTCCTTCTCTTTCCTCTCTAAGGTTCCTATTAGCTCTGAATAATTCATATCAAGCAAAAGCCATCAGTTCCCTGATTCAAGTCTTTGGTTGGAGAGCAGCTGTGCCAATCTACGCTGACACTGAGTTTGGAGAAGGTATTATCCCATACTTGACCAATGCCTTGAAAGAAGTTGGGGCTCATATTCCCTATGGAAGTGTTATTCATCATCAGCAACTAAAGATGAGACTGTTGCCAAGCTTTATAAGTTGATGACAATGCAAACGAGACTTGGTGTATCAAGTTAATCTTCGGGTGAGTTACAATCTGCAGTTTGTTTAATTTGTTTTTCAGTAGTATGAGATCCATATGTTTTTATATTCTATATCAACTTCATTGCCACAAGGAAAATATACACTAGAAGGGAAAGAATAACCAAATGTTTTATTTACTTACATGTGTATCGTCTAAATTGAACTGATCATGGCAGAATTATGATGCTGCTGTGGGAGATATTACCATTAGAGCCAATCGGTCCATATATGCTGACTTTACGCAACCATACATTGAGTTTGGCATAGCCATGGTTGTGCCTGTCCAAGACAGAAGGACAAAGAATGCATGAATGTTCTTGAAGCCATTGACATGGGACCTTTGGGTGATAAGCGCTTGTTTCTTTTCATTGATTTCATGATTTGGATTCTTGAGCATCAGACTAATGAAGACTTTGCTGGATCTAGTCCACATCAGGTTAGCACTGGCTTCTGGTTCTCTTTTTCAATCTTGGTCTTTGCTCATAGTAAATCTCTCTCCTGTTTATTTATACATAACATTATTAATTAGTTAACTAGGGGGTGAGGCTAGTCCTGACAAATATTGCATAAAAACTAAAAGGAGGACTAGTTAAGTGTTTTTGACTACATATTTTACTCCTGTTTTCTTTCTTATTTTGGTTTATTCTGACAAATATGATTTCCCTTGATTTGTCACATTCAAATGCAACTACAGGGGAGAAAGTGGTTAGCAACATCACTAGGTTTGTAGTCATTATATGGTGCTTTGTGGTTCTAATCTTAACTCAGAGTTGCACAGTGATGAGAATCAAATATTCATAAACTTAGATATGTGTTTTTCACGCTTTTGCATAGATTTCATTGAGATATGCCATGTTTATTAGAGAAATCACATTATATTTGTGATTCTCATCTTTTATTTGTTTTGTAGGAAGAAGGGGATAAAAATCACTCATCTTCCGAAATTCATAACTTTTGATGAAAATGTCCAAATGAGATGATTGAAGATGATATGGAAAGATGAGAAAGAGAAAAAAAAACTTTCATGAACAAAGTTTTCTCAAATTCTGGAAGCAAATGGACCAAAACTGGACAAAAACAGAACAAGGCATGAACCAAAGAAGAGGAAAAAAGGGAGAAACATCATCCATCTTCCGGAGTTCAAAACTCTTGATGTAGACATCCAAATGAGATTATTAAAGATGATATGGAAAGCTGAGAAAGAGAGAAAAAACTTTAATGAATAAAGTTTTGTCAAATTCTGGATGAAAAGGGACTAAAAATGGACAAGATCAGAACAAGGCAGTCAGCCTTCGCCTGCAATCCTGAAATTTGCAAATCGCGTCCCTAATGTTTTGGAAGTTCTACATTTGCTCCCCAACGCCCCTACTTATATTAATACCCCATTTTCTGCAGAAAACAGTGGAGGGGAGTAGAGAGTTAGGGTTAGTTTTAGACAATTTGCATTTGCTCCCCAACTCACAACCGTGAGTTTCATTTGGCCCTTTTGGCTCTCAAAAACTGGAATCCTTGGAGTTGTTTTGGCTTGCTAAGTGTTGGAATTTGTTGGATTTACCAATCTTTTGATTAAGGGAAGTATTTCTTACGAATTTCTTATGCTTTCAATGGTGATATCTCCTTGTGATTGTTGTTTTCTTGAAGCCATGAGAGGCTAATGTATCTTGGGTGATTCTTGGTGTTTGATGTATGGGTTAGGTTTATTTTGATTCCTTGTGGGTTGTAGAGTGATGGGCTTGCATTAATTGAAGTCTTTTTACTTGTATTTAATGAATTGACATGCATTGAATTGTGGCCACATTTAGTTTGTGTTCTTGGTGTTCATGTGTGTTTTAGAATATACATGAACTTAGACCAAAAGTAGGAAGAACTACCTAGCATTCTCTAGATTTAGGTGTTTGAGATAAGAAACAACTACCATATGAGCTTAATTGTGCACTAAAATTGTGTGGAAGCCATAGGTTTTAGTGTGCACAAGGTAGAAGTGAGACCGAAAGGAGATCTTCTATTCTTTAATTCCATTGAGACCGAAAGGAGATGTGGAGTGAAAAATAGGTGGTTTCTTAGATTAAACACTTAAACTAGGGAGTGTGAAGTGGTTGGCTAAAACATCTAGGGCTAGAATTGTGCATTAGAGTTGTGTGGAAGCCATAGGCGCTAATGTGCTCTAGGTGGGGATGAGACCGAAAAGAGATTCCTCATTCTATAATTCCGATGAGACCGAAAAGAGATTCGGAGCAAATGGATGTAGCCACTTAGTTAAGATGCCCTACACTCGGTTGCCCTTAGGAGTCAAAGTAGCCGACCCTTGCATTGAACCCAAGGATCACCCTCCTTCCTTAATTGTGTGTTTATTTCCATGTTTCAATGGTGTTGTTTGGCTTAGCATTTAGAATCTAGTATTCCAATCTATTTGCATACTTTTCTTCATGCTTCTTAGTTAAACATCACTCTTTAAATCATTGCATTAGGACACAAAGATAGCAAATAATTAGTTGCACTTAAATTCTTGTTTTGTCCCCTTCCCTGTGGAGAATGATCCCTAAGCTTTACTACAATTGATTAAGTGAGGTTTAGGTGTAAATTTGTGTGAGTTTAAGTTATATTTTGACACACTTTTGCACACACTGAATCCGCTCACCACACAGCCAGCTTGACATCAATGCTAACCATCCAACAGCTTGAGCCAAGTGTGGCTCATATCCAGAATCTTATTGCCAATGCAAACAATGTGGGGTACCCAAGTTGCTCTTTCATTGTAGATTTCTTAAAGCAGAAGCTCAAGTTTGATGAGTTGGGCTCAAGGAATATAATACCTTGGACAAACTGGAACTATTTTTCATTAAGGACAAACAACATGGTGGTATTGCTGTTGTTGTCCATGAAACACCTTACATGAAGCTTTTCCTGTCTAAACATTGCTCCAAGTATACCATGGTTACCCCATTAATTAAGACAGATGGATTTGGGTTTGTATGTCCTCCTTCTCTCTCTAACATGGCCTAATTTGCTTGAAAATATAGTCCGTCTGATCATAATTTGTAGGCCTTCCCAATAGGTTCTCCGCTTGTACCTAATGTATCAAGTGCTGTCCTGAACCTTACCGAAGGGGACAAAATAGTTGGGATTGAGAAAGAGTGGTTTGGAGAGCAAAGCAATTGTGTAGAGCAAAGCACTCTGGTACCATCATCTCATAGTCTTGGAATTAATAGCTTCTGGAGCCTTTTTCTCATTGTTGAAATTGCTTCTCTCATTGCCCTCATCATCTTTGCATCTATGTTAATGTATGAACATTGGCGGCATCTGCTAAACAACTTAGGATCAAGACATCCGTTGGGAAAGATTTTTTCATTCATCGAATGCCATGACAAGAATATGGAGAGAGACGATCCAAATTCCACACACTTGGAGACGACAAATCAGGCAATATTGTCAATCCATGCACCCGAGCATTTAGGGACTAATTTTTCTCACCAATCATCATCATCATCATCAAGCCGGTCCAGTAGCACAGAATGCCAGAGTTCTTTTGCTTGAATATTCAGAAGGAAGATGGAACTTCGTTTTCATAATTTACTCCAAATTAAAGAGGCAGCCAGATGATTCCGCTAACCAAATCCCATAATTGTGAATTGTGATCATTAATTTGGGTTTGGTTGTAGTGATAAATTCCTAAATTAGCATCTCATGTCAACTCTACAGGTTTTAGGTATTAATTATAGATAGCCATCTATGGACAGTATGGTTAACTAAGAATTTTAGTTTTAGAGATTTGAATAGATTATAAATATAAAAAGAGGATTTCTGAATACTAGCATAAAAATGAAAGTTTTGTCTAATTTGAAATTTGAAACCTCAAAGTTACCCCAAATTTATTTATACACACACACATAAAACACAACCTTAATTACATTGAAACTGAAAAAATATTCTTCAAGTCATTCTGTTTCATTTTGAAAATTTTTCTTTATTCTAAAAAAAATTCACTTTTAGGGTAAAATTCTTGTATTACCTTTACTAATGATAACAATGTATAACTCAAATTAAAAATATAAATATAAATATAAAATTGTGTTGTATTTTGTGATTTAAAAAAGGTTGTAGAAAATCAAAAGTGGACTCTTTTTTTTTTTTTGGAATGGAGGGGATATTATTAATAGTTTGTAAATACATATTTAATCACTGGAATATAATGTAATATTCCATTCGTCCTAAAAAATAGTTTAGTTTGAAAAAAAACATTTGTCCCAAAAAAAGAGTCCACTTTTAAGGTGAAATTTTCATATTGCCGTTACTAATGTTAATAATGCATAAACTAAATTAAAAAGTAAAGATAAAAAAATAAAATTATATATTTAATTATGCATTTAGTATGTTGCACCTTGTAATTTAGAAAAAAGTTGTATCAAATTTAAAATATATTCTTTTTTTTTTGGAATGGAGGGAGTAAATCTTTTATAGTTTTTGGTGCTTGTAAAATTAACGGATTAAACCGCATCAGGCCCAAAGCGTTGGGGAATACCCACCTAATAGGAAGGTATTGAGAATTGGAACTCTAAAATTTGGTGAGTATAATAACAAATTCATGCGTTACCAACATTTTCATATTATAGTTTATATGAAGGAGATGGGGTTGGTAATGCTGATGCTACCTAACAGATATCTTTTCTGTTCATAAAATTTAAACCAAAATTTTCCAACATTTAAACTCAAATTTAAACTAGTAACTTAATATCCAAATCAAACCGATACATTAAAGATATATGAAAGTTCAAAACAAATGCTCATAAGTTTTTTCCGTAATTATTATGAATTTTCAAGTGTGATAAGAACCTATTTAGGACTGCTAATGATCCTGTCAACTTCTACACTTTCTTCAAGGTCTGCGGAGATGCCATCTCGACAATGGCCCTTATGTTGTCTGGGTTGGCTTTTATCCCCCTCTTAGAGACCATAAATTCCAAAAATTTGCCAAAATCCTACCCCAAAAGTACACTTTTTTAGGGTTTAAATGCATTCCAACTTCTAACATTGTTTGTAGAGTTTCGTTTAGATCTTTAAGGGCACTTTCACTCTTCTTGGACTTTATCACTATGTCATCTACATATATTTCTAAGCTCATGCCAATCTGGTTGGAGAATACTTAGTTGACTAGATGTTGATAAGTTGCTTCCGCATTTTTCAATCCAAATGACATCTTTTTGTAACAACAAACCCCCATCTCTATGATGAAGGCTTTCTTCTGAATGTCTTCCTCAGCCATCAAGATTTGATGGTAACCTTTGTAGGCATCAAGGAACATTACAACCTCGTACCCTGATATGGTTTCAATTATCGGTAGTGGCTAAGTAGTCTTTCGGACAATACTTATTGAGGTTCGTATAATCAATACACATTCGCCAACTATCATTAGGTTTTTTTAACCAAAACTGGGTTTGACAATCACGTACGGTAAAATACATCTTTGATGATATCGGACTAAAGTAGTTCCTTTATTTCTTTATTAACCACCTCATTTCTTTCCGGAGCCAGTGATATTTTGTTTTGTTGAACAGGCTTCACCCTAGGATCAATGTTCAGCTTGTGTGTCAACTAAGGACGGTGAGATTCCAAGCATATCCTCTAGACCCCATGCAAAAACTTCTTTATACTGGCGAAGGAGACTAACAATGCAACTTTGGATCTTAGATAGCAGCGTAGTCCCCCATTTTAAACGTTCTATCAAGATGGTTGTCATCTATTACCATTTCTTGTACCTCATAGGTAATCTCCTGTGATTCAACTGGGATTTTCTTTATACCGGCATCCTGAGATTTTTGAGGTGTGAGCTTAAAATTTCTGGCGTCTTGGCGGTTCCAAGATGTGATGTCAAAATTTCTAAGAGTTTCCCGAGGTACCACCTTGAAATTTTCAGAGGGACACAACATTCCTTTTCCTTTTCCTAATTCTTCCCAATGTGGCACATGGGTTAGGTTGTGGTATCTCTGGAGTCTATACGACATGTATGCCTTTCATCAAAGTGCTTTTTCCTTTGCTGGTGATACACATGCATTCCCTTGCAACATACTTATCTCCTCGTATAGATGCCACTCCATGTTCTGTAGGGAATTTCATGACCAGATGGTAAGGCGACCAAATGGCTTTGGCTTTATTCATCCATGATCTTCTAACAATGGTATTGAAGGGAGAAGGGGCATCCACTACATAGAAATCGGTCATTATAGTGTTATCTTGGGGGTAATCCCCCACTATAACTCCCAAAGTGATTATGCCTATTGGGTGAACAACTTCATGGGCAAATGTCAATAAGGGCATACTAGATGGCTTCAGGGCACCGAAATCGATTCCCAACTTGCGAAAACAATCAATATATAAGACATTGACTACGCTACCATCATCAACATAAACCTGATGGACCTCTTTATTTGCAACTATGGTCTTGATAACTAAAGCATCATTATGTGGGCTAATAGTGAGGACTGTAAATATGGCATGGATAACACCAGTGACATTGTGGTTGTCATGTGGTGGAGGTTGGAATGTTAGCTGTTGTGAAGGATTGCTTGGGTACTATTGATATGGTTGATTCAGGGAAGGGTCCTATCTCGGTCGATAATTTGCCTGATGTGAAGGGGGACCTCATCCACCTTGTCTCCCATCTTGTCCTCCTGTATGGTAGCCACCTTCCCCACCTCTAGACTGAGGTTGGACTCCATCAAAATGAGAGTACCACATTTGTACATACTGACCAAGCATCCCACTTCGGATGCAATTTTCTATTTCTTTCTTGAGGTTTTTGCATTCCTCAATATCATATCTATGATCATTGTGAAAAGCACACCACAAATGTCGCGACCTTTTGTGTGGTGCTGCAGTTAGTGGGACTGGGGGTCTCAAGAGATCTCTATGTATAGATAGGATCTCGAAGCGACTCATAGTGAGTGGAGTGAGAGTCTTTTTCTGAATTTCAGACTCCAAATGACCCCGGTTATAATTCAGCCTATCAAAGGTACTTTTCTAGGTATTTTTCCTTTTAGCATCCTCTTGATGCTTTTTTCGTTCTTTTCATTTTCTTGCTTTCTCTTATTGACTTCTTCTCCTTTAGTATAACTTTCAACCATTTTCCATAGTGTTTGAGTGTCAGTTGGTGTGTCCCATGCCAATTTAGAGTAGAATGATCCAGGATTCAAACCATTCATAAAAGTTGAGATTACCAACTGATCTGTTCGATCAGTCACTTGAAGACTTTCATCATTAAATCTTTCTACATACGATTTCAGGGATTCGTCTTTCCCTTGCTTGAGATTCATTAGATCTATAGCTATTTTGTTATGCCAATTGCCTAAAAGACAAGAAGCTGTTACAAGGTACGCCATCAATTCATACCCATGCCTTTCCACTGAGATAGATAGGGAATGGCTTACACATCACCTCCATCAAAATATTTTTAAATTTCATCGTGTATTTGAATTGCAATATAAAAATCTAGAAGGTCAAAATCCCCCTCACAAGATGGGATCCTGTTAGGCAATTTGAATCCTGCGGGCATTGGATATTGCATGATGTCGGGCATGAAGGGTAACGGAGCATCTCTTTCATCATCGGAACCCAACAAACCTTGAATATCATCAGCCACTCTATTGATAATCTGAAGAAAATTATGATGCCGAGGACGTATTGGATCATGCTTCGACCTAACCTTGGAACGGTTATTTTGGTAATTATCACCAACGTGGGAGACTGAAGCCTCCTTCCTATTGTTATTCCTCTTCATTCGGGCATGTTTCAGGTCATCATGTCTAGCTCCAAATTTGGATGGACGCTGGTTATGTCTAAACCTACAGAATTCTTCAAATTGTGCACGATGTTGCTTCATAAAAGCTCTCTCGTCTTCTTCATATTATTTTGTGCCGCTAAATTGTCTTGATTTGAAGCCATGCGCAGTGAATGTTCACTATTATGGGTGGATAGATGTTCAGATCATTTAGGAATCCCACCTAAATGTAATGGATTGTTTTCGGCAGGGCCTAAATGACTATGTCGTGCCTCTCCTTGGCTGGTTCCTTCAATTACTCTACATTCTCCAGATCTAGTATCCACTATCTTTAAATCGTTTGAAATAGGAAAAAAGATTTTGAATATTCCTTCAAAAATTAAATTCCCACAAACGGCGTCAATTGATAAAGGCCATATTCGCAACACTCTAAAATCCTTTAAGATGATCCTGATATGAAACTCTTTGTCTTCCTTAATGTTAAGTGGTCCTGTAAAACAAATCTTGAAGTGGTTCTCCGGGATAAACCCTTCGATGCTTAAGTCAGTCATTTGTATGTAGGTCGTACTTTGAATTTTTTAGAGTCCCCTTACCTAGTTGTTTTTCCCGCTTCTATATCTTTTTCCCTCCTTTGTGGAATTCATTGTCACTTTTTTATACATTGGGCACAACTGTAACTGTTGATTATACACCGTTATATTTCTTCGTGATTGTCGCATATTGTTACGCACTTATGAATAAGTATGATCTCACTAAACTCCCACCTTGTTGGTGTGGTCTAAGACCTCATCTGTTCTTAATCCGAGGTCTCTTATACTTGGTGTGATTTTAGTGTGCTTCTATACTTAGACCATGAGGCTGATTGATATTTAGGCCTTCAATCTGCTGGGGTCAAAGATCTACGAATGCAAGGATCTCATGTATTGCTAAGATCCAGACTTTAGTTGAGATGGGGCCCTATATATATCACAAATCAATGTTGGTCTTATTTTTTGGTTGTTATATCTACTAAATTAATGTGAATCGATTGGAATAAGTTCTAAAAAACCTAGAAACAAATTGATAAATGTGCTTAGAATAATTATTATGTATCCAATAATGTGTAGGAAAAAGACTTAGACAAACCCTAATAAGGTTGAATTGCCTATGTGGATTCATAAGGCCCAAAGTAGAAAATTACAAAGATAAAAATGCTAATGTGTACAGCTAAGTTTCAATACAGCTAATTGGGCTCTTTAAGCTCAAATGTCTACTTAATTCAAAATCACTTAACCATTGGGCTTGCTCCAATGGCCACCCAACATGTGTTGGGACTAAGAGGTTAGGAGTTCGAACTCACCTCTGACATTGCCCCCCTCGTCCTCCCTACCACTTAGTTAATATGAGAATCTCACCTCATATTATATGAGGCACAAACTGTTGTTGTAATAGAATAACAATGTCTTAAATCAAATTCACTTGAATGACCCTTTTTCCTTTGAGCTCGGGTTATCTCCTAAGACCACTTGCTTAGCTTGAATATCTTCAATTAATTTGCTCAAAATTTTTTCGCATGTTGAGCTCTCGTAATTGGTCCATCAATAATGTGTAGTGGATCATGTGGATCATGTGAGCTCTCATAGTGGATCATGTGCCGACTCTCAAGTAATACGATTCTCATCATAATTTTTTTCTTTTTTGGCAACAAGAATAACTAATTGTATTTAACTATTTAAATTTGTTTTGTGAATAGCATATAAAACATGTATCTTGATTTTTATAATACAATTCAGAAATTTAGATTTCTATAATGCTTTTAAGCATTAACTAAATCACATTACCACAATCTCCAATGAGGTAGTCAATGAACTATAATTCCTTCTGTTACAAACACTATTGCAATAGAAAAAAGTTATTGCATACTAAATATAGATAACAACTTATAGTCAAGAAAGCACAAGAATACTAGTATAAATAGAGAGGCTATGGTGGCAATGAAATATCATTCTTCTATAATACTTGAGAAATTCGAAAATGGCTACACTTCATTTGAAATGGTACTCTTTTGCATTGTTTGTAATTTGTGTTGCCATCCTTAGAGAAGCTTTAATTGTTGCAAATAAAGTGAGGAAGGTCATTTGCTTTTATTTGTTGCAAATTGTGTCATTCGTAATTCAACTTCATATGTTAGATCGATTTCATCTTTTATATTCAAAAAGTTTCAATTAAGTCTCTTAACTTGTAAATTCGGTTTTAATTGGTCCTTTTTAATAGATACAAGCCAAACAAGATTTAACGCATTTAGTCGTTGATTTGCACAATTTATAAACATTTTTTTTAAATTGCGTCAATTACATCTACTACCCTTGTGGTTTGTAAAAACTACTAATCAAACCCCGAGATTTGAAAAATTACCAATACCCCCTTAAATTTTGATAAATTCATAACATTTAGCCCCTTTAATCAACTAAATTTATAACATTTAACCCTTCAAATTCATAACATTTAGCCCCTTTAAGGGGGTATTGGTAGTTTTACCAAATCTCGGGGTTTGATTGGTAATTTACACAAATCTTGGGGGTGGTAAATGTAATTTACTCTTTTAAATTATATTTCTAATTATATAAATTGACATTTTTTTAGGTTTAGATAGTTAAAGAATAATTTATGTATTTATAATATATTTTTGACAACTAAAATTAATATATATTGTGAAAATTATGAAGTTGAAGGTGATAAAATATGAAATAAACTTTTAGGGATATTTTGCCAAACAATAAAAGTTTAAAGTGATTATTTGCAATGCACGATTTTTATTTAATTTGGTTTCTTCCACTTACCTTGATCCTAAATATAGGTAAGTCATGTGATTAAATGCATTAGGTCTCGTTTGGTTTGATTCTATTAGAAGAATCAATGAAAATCAAAGTTATAAATTAAAAGACCCAAATTGAAATATTTGAATATGAAAAACTAAATTGAATTAAGATCCCAAGTCCTGGAACTAATCATACTATTTACCCCATCGCTTTATATGTGTTAAATCTCATTTATCTAGTGAGTGTTTTATTATTTTAACATGCAAGCAATACATCCTGGGCTTCATTGGGCTAGTAATCATACAATTTCGCTATATATATATATATATATATATATATATATATATATATATATATATATATATAATGCTACACCATCCTTATATATATTTTTTATTATTTTTTGGTTTTAACTCATTCGTCAATTAGTCAACAAATCCAATTGGAAGTAAATGAAACATAAAGATTGTTGTGATTTTATATTACCCTATACTATTGCAAATCTTTATTATTTAGATGACTTAATAGTTTTTATTGTTTTCTTCCTTAATGACAGGACTATATAATATACATGGGAGACCTTCCTTTGAATACAAAGTATTCACCCGAAGAACACCATATGAGTATGCTTCAAGAAGTGGTTAGTAGTAGGTAATTAAACATGATAATTTTCAGTTCAAAACTAGATAATATAAACATCAAAGAAGATTAGTTTCCTATTTCTCTTTCTTTATAAAATAAATATACTAATTTGATTGTTCCTGACTAAAGTTATGCTAGGCAATCCATGATCAAAAGTTATACAAAGAGTTTTAATGGATTTGCTGCCCATCTCACTGACAAAGAAGCAAAAAAACTTTCAAGTTAGTACTATATTTTATTTATATAATATATTCTATATATTTTATTGTGAACTACTAATATATATTGAATTGTTGATGAGATCAATAGCTAATGAGCATGTGGTGTACATATTCCCAAGTAAAAATCTGCAACTTCATACAACAAAATCAAGGGATTTCATGGGTTTCTCTCACAATGTCTATCGCGATATTAGCGTTGAGAGTGATATTATAATAGGAGTGCTTGATACTGGAATTTGGCAAAAATCATAAAGCTTCAATGATCATGGTATTGGCCCTATACCAAAAAAATGGAAGGTTGACTGTCCAGGTGGCAAGGATTTCTCATGTAACAAGTATGTTCCTTTTATATATATTAACACCATACACATTTCATGCACAATTTTTATAATGTTGTTCTTTGGGGTGAGTTTTGTTAAGGCTTGCATGAATTAAATAACTATTGATAAATACTTCACAATTTTGAGTAAATTATCATCAGAGATATTATATTACAAATATGTTCTTTTACATAGTATTCCCTTTGTCTTCAAAATAGAGTTCACTTTGGGTTGAATATAATTTTTTTCTTATTTAGAAACAATACATTTAATAAATCATTAAATATATAATTTTACATTTTTGTCCTTACTTTTTTATTATAGGCATACATAATCATTATTAGCAAGGATATTAAAGAAGTTTTATTTTTATTTTCTTGAGACGGAAGGAGTAGATATTTTGTTCCACGTGCTATTGTATGAGTGCAAAGAACTATTATGCCATTTTTAATAATATTGGCAACAAATGTACCTTTAATGCAATTTTTTCATTTCTTTCAATATCCAACGTTAATCACATGAGAGAAATCTGTATGGTTTGCCTACAGGAAAATCATCGAAGAAAGATCCTATTTTCCTGAGACCTCTTGTAGAGATTTACATGGTCATGGATCGCACACTGCATCAATAGCAGTAGGAAATAATGTCAAAAATGCAAGTTTTTTTTGGAATTGCCAAAGGTATAGCAAGGGGTGGTGTTCCCTCTGCGCAGATTGCTGTGTATAAAGTTTGTGCAGGGGGTAGTTGTAGCGAGATAGCTATATTGGTTGTGTTTGATGATGCTATCACAGATGGAGTTGATATCCTCTCAGTCTCTCTGGGAGTATGATATCCCACGGGTCTTGAGAGGGATGCTATAGCACTGGGTTCTTTTCATGCAGCCCATAATGGTATTCTCACTGTACAATCAGCTGGAAATGGTGGTCTAGAAACAAAAATAATCACCAGCAATGCGCCATGGTTGTTTACTATTGCCATAAGTACTATAAATCGAAAGATCATCAGCAAAGTTGTGTTTGGAGATGGAATAATATCAATTGTACGTAATCTAAACTTAACATTCACATAATTTTGACACTATCATAGTATCATATAAATCAATTCACAAACATAGAGAGTAGTAAATTCACCACTGAATTAGATGTTTTCATTTAATTTATAAATTACTTTACTTTCTAAGACTATATGATGATGTTGTAGGGTTATTTGGTTAATTCTTTTACGTTGAATGGGACACAATTTCCAGTCGTATATGGACCTGATGCTCCAGAGAAATGTTGCATACGATTGCCAAGTAAACTTACATTATTCAGTCAAATGACCTCTCTTAGAATTGGAGCATTAACAGTATGATTGACTTAGAGTTTGTTCTTTGATTTAGGTTTTGTATGTCTCACTATTTAGATGAAAAATTAGTAAAGAGGAAGATTGTACTTTTTAGAACATTGACAAGCATGGTGGAAGCAGGTGAAGCGGGAGTCCTTGGATTAATATCATTACAAAATGGATGGGAAAATATCCCCTTCATTTTTCCCTACGCTACATCAATATTAAATGAGGACCAATTTAAATTGGCAGAGAGTTATTACAACTCAACCAAGTAAGCCTTGTTTTTTTTTTAATTTAACACCACTTGGAGTGATCCAATATTTGTTTATTATGTTAGGAATGAATATAAGTTTATAATGAGGGATGCTGAATTTTCCTTTATGATACATTGAGTAAAAATGTAATCAAGATAGATTGGGTCATATAAACCTTATCACCTAAATAACTTGAGGAAGCAAATTAAAATTGCATCTTCTTTCGTATGAAATTTTAGAATAAGTTATGATCACTAATTCTATCGTAACTAACTTCTTCGCACATTCACTTTCAATATATAGGAGTCCAACTATGAACATATGGAAAAGTGAAATTGCAGAGGATTTGGTTGCTCCTGTAGTGGCTGTTTTCTCTTCTAGAGGGCCTAATCTGATCATCCCAAATATTCTAAAAGTACAAGAAATTAATGAAAATATTTCTAACGTTATTTTTTGTTACCATTTCTAAAATATGTATAATATTGTATAGCCAGATATTACTGCTCCAGGGGTAGAAATCTTAGCTGCATTTTCACCTGAAGTCCTCCTTCCGACTATTCTACAGATAAGAGATCTATATCTTACAATATACTATTCGGAACAGCAATGTCTTGTCCTCATGTCATTGGTGTAGCTGTTTATGTGAAATCATTGCATCCTAATTGGTCATTTTCTGCAATTAAATCTGCTTTAATGACTACAGGTAATAACACACTTACCATCACCAAAAATATAATATGGTTGATGTTCATAAGCACATTTAATCAAACCCCACATCAATGTCTCTTCCCTTTTGTGATAATGAAAAAATATAGTAGGTATTTCGCTCTTTGGTCACAATATTGCTAAGTTAAAAAACTAACTTTATTCGTAGCTTCAAGCATGAATGCTACTAATGCAAAGTATAGAGACACAGAATTCTCTTATGGAGCAGGACATCTTGATCCAGTAAAACTTGTGAATCTAGGAATTGTGTACGAGACATCTAATGAAGATTACACAAAATTCCTATGTAGCATGAACATCACATCATCTAAAATCGCAAAGATAATTGGATATAATTTTACATGTACTGATGTGGATCCCATAAAACCAAAGGATTTGAATTATCTCTCAATGGCCGCTCAAATTGACCAAGACAATATGGATAAACCATTTAAGTTGGAGTTCCAAAGAACAGTTACAAATGTTGGCCTTCCAAATTCAACATACAAGGTCGTGATCACCACGTCTTTTCCATGCGATATCACTGTGGTGCCTAGCATTCTGTCTTTCAAAAAGTTAAATGAACCAAAATCCTTCATAGTAACTGTGATTGGGGAAATAAATGAAGGCATGATGATTTTTGCTTCACTAGAATGGTCTGATGGCATTCATGTTGCCCGTAGTCTAATAGTTGTGTATGTGAGTGACTAGTTTTGACAAATTGTTGATAACTCTATTTTATATAGAGTTTTCTTATTCATTTTGGTTAGAAATTGGCTTGTGTTTTAATTTGTTTTTACATATTTTGGCCAAATTATCCTTTGAAAACTCACTCATCTTCCAGAGTTCATAACTCTTGATACAGACGTCCAAATGAGATGATTCAAGGTGATATGGAAAGCTAAGAAAGAGAACAAAAACTTTCATGAAGAAATTTTTCTCAAATTCTGGAAGCAAAATGACCAAAACTGGACAGAAACTTGAAGATTTGTTTCTGAAATTTCCTTCAGCTACGGGTTCATATTATTGCAGCAGTTTACTTCACGTTTTGCAGCACAAATTGATAGTAAGTTTCAGTAATAAGAAGCCTTATTACTCAGCCAAAGCAGAAAGGAAAGATTAGCAACAAAATTCTGCTGCACTACGGGAAAGAAAGAAAGAAAGGAAACAACCCAGCTGCAAAGGAAAAATAGCCGCACATGCAAAGGAAACAACCCAGCTGCCATTCTTTTCTTTTTCTGAAGAAAAAATGCACATGGACAGCAAGAAAGTATCTTCAAAATGCAGTCTCACATGGGCAAAAGAAAGGAAAAATAAAAATACAGAAAGAAAGAAAGCTGGACAGCCGAAAGAGAGAAGAAAAAAAATTCCAGCAGCTGCATTTCTTGGGCCATCCGAATTTCTGCATGAAGAGAGAACATGCATTCAACAATTTTTATGGAGACCAGCTGCCATCTTTTTATTTTTCTGAAGAAAGAGTGCATGAGGACAGCAAGAAAGCCTCTCCAAAATGCAGCCTCACATGGGAAAAAGAAAGCCAAAGAAGAAAAGGAAATCTGTACAAAGACAAAAGGCAGCAAGAAGCATTAACAAAAGAAAAAGAAAAAGAAAAGAGAGGACCACAAGAGAGAATGGTGAAGAACATGAGGAATGGCATAAAGAAAAGATAGAAGAAAGTGGCCACAACCAAATGTCTTGAATCCTTGCCTATAAATAGGCAAGGCTTGGATATGATCAAGCATCCCATTCTTAGCAGCATATTTCTTTTCCTTTCTTCCTTAGTTTAGGAGTAGTAGTAGCACCTCCTTCCTGTTTTTTCTTTCCTTCCTTTAGTTTGTATTCAGTTTTAGCTAGCTTTCTTCTCTGTTTTCTTTTCTTTTCAGTAGTTTAGTAGAATTCCAGCAGCTTCCTCTCGGTTGTTTTCAGAAAACTTCAGCAGCCTTCCTCGGTTTTCTGCTGCAAACTTCAGCAGCTTCTTCGGGTTTCTTCTTTCTTTTCTGCAGCAATCTTTTCTTTGTTTTCTTCAGTTTTTTTTTATTTTGTTCTTGTTGCTTCATTGGTTTGTGATAAAAACTCAGCTGCCAAGACTTGACTTGGGTGTAAAGCTAGCATAAATTGTTGTTTCCTTTGGAAGCTACGGGCAGAAGCAAAACAAACCATGCAGAAATTTTTTTTCTCACATATTTTCTACTGTTTTTGTCTTCTTCTTGTTTTCTTTAGTTTATTTTAGTTATCAATTTTAGCTTTCTTTTATTGTTTTAGTTTTTAGTTTTATTTAGAAATTTTAGTAATTTAAGTTTTGTATTTTGTTATGAAATTTTGTTGCTAAGTATTATCATCTACGGCTTTTGTTTGGATTTTATCTCTTATTTTTCTTTTCAATCATGTTTAAATTTTTGGTGATATTCTTTTATATTAATATGAACTAAATTCTTTTTCTAGGGTTTCGATGTAGCCTAACTATGAAGTTTTAATATTTTTTCTATTAATATAGTTTGATTTAATTTTCCATGGTTGAGTATTTATCTTTATGCTTAATGCTTCTAATTACTTGATCACTAATTAGATGATTTGTTAATCATAACTAATTGGAAGAGGAGTTATGTGTCAAGTTCATTGAGATAAATGCCATAAATTACATGTAGGATAGGAATATGCCTACATGGTTTGTGTAGTTGCTATATGAGAATCCATAGAAATTAATGACTTCATAATTGTTGTAATTCACATAGGAATATAGTGAATTAGCAATTAGGAGGATTTTTATTAGATCTCGGGAGGGACTAGTAAATAAATTTGGGAATCTCGACTATCAACCAGGAAATTAAATTAGATTATAGAAATAGATTAATATTAGGATGGATTAGTTATGGTGAAATCGAAAACCCTAGATCTTTCGTCAACTTAATCTATTAACTTGCTTTGTTTAGTTTTTAATTTTAGTTTTAATTAAGTTTTAAAATTACTTTTAATTTAGCTTATCCATAAAATATTTTTTTTTTCAAATAAAGTTAGAACTATTTTAATTTCGGTATTTAATAATTCATTAGTATCTGTGGGAACGATAAATTATATTCACTCTATATTACTTGTTAACGATCACGTGCACTTGCATGTAAAATCAACCAACAATTGTTAGGCTTTTAATTTGTCATAGTGAAAGTTATTATCTAGGAGTTTTGAATTGATACTAAAATAAAAGATTTTATTTAATTTTGTGAGTATGCCTTACTACTTAATAGAACCATGACTACTCGAACATCTTATTTATATTTACAAGTATAAATATAACTTAAAATCATAAATATAAATAAGGTAAAATCATAAATATAACAAAAATGAAATTTCTTAAAATCATAAATCGTTTCCTATTGCATAAAATTGGAAACAAATACAACCCTACATTAAGGTAAATTTCCTTTTTCTTATCTTTTGTATAGAAATCAATCATGGATAAAAACTAAATATGATAGTAACATCAAAATTCCAATTAACCTTTTTCTGCAGTGGTTTGTTCACTTTAACATTTATTTATTTTGTAAATTTTGAACTAAAGAGATCGTGAAATTTAGGGCTTCAATTATATATATAAAGCCCAAAGTGAGATTGGTAATAAAAAAAAATTTAAAAATTTAACACTTCATGTTAATTGACGTTAAGGGAACAAAACTTGTCTTCTTGGTCGATTCTGCTCTTCTTTTCCCTCGCAACCGGAGATGAAATTTCATTCTCAAGTTCTACACATTTACTTCAAGAATCTCCAATTTAATAAACAATGGATCTCCCGTTATACTTTTTGTATGTCATTTTATGTCACTATTCTAATAAAATAATATAAAACTTGTAATTTGTGTCAATATTTATACCATAATATTCATTTTCATCATAATAAATTTTAGTGTCTAGAGTCTTTTTTGTTATTAGTTAAAAAATAAAAAACACAATAAATTTTTATTAAAATATTGATTTAATACAAAAAAATAGAAAAACTTAATATCAAAATTAACTATAATGAAAATGGATACTAATAGTATATATATTACCGTAATTTATAAATTTATATTAACTTATTAGAGTATCTAATATCATACAAAAAGTATAATAGGAGATCTAATATGAATTTAATGTAGAACAATCTCTATTAGCATAGAAAAATAAACAAAAACCTTTCACTTTTTCCACTCATCTAAATCGTCTTCAGCTTTCAAAGCATCTAGGTTCAAAAACTTCTCTATATTTGATCTTAATTTTTTTTTATTTTTCGCTCCTTTTAGTTGAGAATTATCATGTACTTTATTTTGCAACTAAGACGTGTGTGATAGATATTGCAAAATACAGAGGGTCTAGATGGAAAAATAGGACTAATGGTAGACCCCTAAACTATATTCAACCAACTAACGTCACTTGCCAATGACTAATGTCAGATTTCCAATTAAGTTGTCAAGTTAGACGAATTGAGTGATTCGTGAGCCAGCCAAAATCGTTATAAATGTTTAAGTGTGGATTGATATTCTGAGGGAAACCAAACCGGTTTCAAGCAACCTTGGAAGAGATGACGGTTGCCTATCCTTATTTACACTTTTAGGAGAAAGATCTCCCTACAACTATCATTTCTAATTTTTTATCCAAAACTTATATGGAGGGTTGAGGTGTCAGTACTTTGTGAGTTTTCAGAAAGTGTGGGATTTGACCCTCTACTAGGCGGGAAGCATTTGTGGGCATTGAGTTAACTTGCTTTGAGCTTGGGCATGGCTAGATTTTGGGATGTTGGCTTAAGGAATGTGTGTGAGGCATTGGTGCAAAGTGGTTTGTGATACTTTGCATTGTAAATGTGTAACAGGCATGTATGCATGGCACATAGCTAGAAAAACTTCGACTGAGTTTAGCTAGTGATGATGGTTGGACTTTGAAACTTTTAGCAATGTTGTAATAGTTTGACAGATTATGTGTGCTGACTTGAGCTTACATGTATGCACTAAAAGACCTACTACTTCTTGTCCCTTAGTTCTAATTGGCCTTTACCAAGCAGTTGGGGCTGTCAACTACCCCACTATCAATTTTGGCCAACAAGAAACGTAGCAACTCATAGAATTGAGTCTGGGAGAATTTGTGTTGCAAGCTTGAAGATTGTTTCTTGCAATTTTTGAGTGATTTGAATGCGAGGTTGAACTGTTACTCTTGTAAATTTTGTTTGTGTCTTTTGCTTGTTTTAATTCATGTAAACTTTTCCTATTCTATGATTCGGATCGATTTGAGTGAATCTAAACACAAGAGAATTGGTGAGAACATATTAACAAGGGATTTGAAATTTGTTGGGTGTGGGAAAATAATGTGATTGATAGAGTTTTTGTGGCAACTAACTTCATACACAACTTCCTCACAAATAGGAGCTGGTTCACCCACCCCTGCCCACTCTTCCAACAAGATAAAGAACAATAAATTAAGAATATTTTCTTTTAAAAATTGTGAATTTGTGGAAGGAGTGAACAATTTTTGTTTTCTCAACAACAATCTCATCACTCCAGGGGCGGGGGGAGGAGGGGGTAACTGTTATGATTTACTCCAGGGATTTTGTAAGAATTTTGTGCACTTCTTAATTTACTCTTCTAAATATCAGTGTGTGTAACTCACTTGGTATTTTCAAGTAGAGAAATGATTTGTAACCTGTTATAAGACTAAAAGAGTCACTCCTGAATTTGTAAAGGGCTAAAAAAATCAGGTTTAAATGTTAGGACAGATTGAAGTTTTTAAGCAAATGTTTGATACAAAAATGAAATTTAATCTTAATGTTATGATTTTCTATCTATCCTTTGTGGACCAAATGGACAAAATGACCTAAATTGCTACTATTTTTAATGAAGAAAATGTGTAATGACCACAATTTCAACTTTTAAAAATACTAGTGAAGGTCTTACTCAAGAAGTAATTAAGGTGTCCATTGTGTTTTCGAAAATATAAAATAATAAATTTTTAATTATTTTAAATGTATATTTTAAATTATGTTATCAGTTTTCTAATTTTATTAAATTTTAAAATCATTAATTTTTTAAAAAATATATAATTGTTATATGCGATTAGTGAAATTTACATGTTTTAGTGTTTTTTTATGTTATTGTCTTTCGTTATTCAATTATATTTGATAGTAAAACAAATGTCAAACTATTTTAATTTGTATACTAAATAAGTTTGAACTTCCTCATATTTAATTCTTCAAATATTGTGAATGAAGAGAAAAATTAGTAAAATTTGATGTTGAAATCAATGTTTTTTATATAAGGAACAAATCAATTGTATGATTTTAATTATCCAATTATATTATTTTAGCAAGTTGAATATCAATAAATCAAGGTATTATAAGAAAAACATAAATAGTCTACTTTAGTTTTGTTAGTATATTTATTAATTTTCTTTGTTATTAATTGAAATAAACACATAAGGGGAGGGTTAGGTTGGGTGATAATGAGACATTCGAGGCGGACTTTAGGGTCCAGGCAAGTGCCCTGCCTCCATGTGTCAAAAAAAAATTATAGTAGTAATAAATTTTTTTTATAGTAATATTAAAATTTGACCCCCACCTTTTTTTATTTTATTCTTTTTCTCCTGCGTCCAGCATCCAACAACAAGGCAACAAAAATCCCCTTCCCATCACAATTCACTCCATTCCGCGCCCTTCCCTTTTTATGTATTATAGAATGTTAGAGTTGGGAGTTCAGGCGAATTCATATACATTTTCTTGTGTTATGAAGTGTTTTGCAACTTTAAGGGATGTAGTTGAGGGTGAGAAGGCCTATACTTACCTGTTGAAATTGGGTTTTGGTTCTTATACTATTGTTGTGAATTTGCTTTTTACTTCAAGTGTGGAAGAATTGGAAGCGGGCAGAAGGTGTTTGATGAAATGTGTGAAAGAGATATTATATCATGGAATTCTATGATAAGTGGATATGTGGTAATGTGCCATGGATTTTAAATAAAAGAATTTAAATACAAGACACAATTTCTATCATTTCCTCCCATTTCTGGACAATTAAACTTCATCTACTTAAATTTTTTTTAGAATTTAGTGTAGAAATTTTATAGACTAAAATTATAAATATATATTTTTTATTTGTTTAATATCTATGTGTTTGCTTTTATGTGATGTAATATTTAATATTATTCTTATAAATAATATTAAACGTATTAAATTTTATTTATTTTTATAAATTAAATTTATATTTATTATTTTATTATTTATTAGTTATTAGTGTGACCCTCCCCTGTAAAATTTCTAGATCCGCCCCTAGTGACATTGAATCTATATAGTTTAAATATAATAAATTTTCAACGTAGTAAGCTAAGGTTTCAGTTTGGAGTTTAGAGACTTCCCAGCCTTACTCTAGATATGTTGACTATTACTTTCAAAATTAAAAAATTAAGGTTTTCTAGATAAATAGAATTGTAATAAAAGTCGAAAACAAAATATCTAACACTATTAGAAATAATTGTTGAAATTACCTAACAATTTCTTTATTGCCACATTTTTTTTCATGCTACTAATCAATTTTATTTGATATTTTGTCATTAATAAAGATTTTGGGTGATTGGCTGAGGAAAAAAAGAATATTAATAGCTAAAACACTTACGTACTACAAGTCATATTTATAATGTCAAATTTTTATCATGAATTTTTTTTCAAACTTTTTAAATTTTGTAATTTTTTGATTACATAATTATTGAAAATAAAATATTAAAATTAAAATTTAAACTCTTAAAATTTACAAATTAAAATCAGAATTAATTCTTAAAAGCTAAGTCAATTTAATTATTGGGATATATTAAAAAATATAAATAACATGAAAATCAAATCAAACTTGTAATACAATACCTAAAATGGACAAAATAATTAATGTTTTATGGCAATAAATTATTAAAATCATAACAAGATTCTAAGTTAATGGAATTGCTCATTATATTTCTCCATTTAATTAAATGAGCACATAAAAAGACAATTTCATGGAGGTTAAAGTGATAAATTAAATGAAATCAATTATTACATAATTAATTTAGAAAATCAAATTGTGATGTGAGAAAATGAATTCTTGTAAGATAAACATATCATTTAAAATTAAATTAAATTTGCATTGAAAAGAGACATAAAATGAGAATTTGATGAAAAAAATAAAGTATTAGAACAACAATATATTTTTGTGTTTATAGATAACTACTCATTTTGTTTCTCTATTTCAATAAATATGGGGAAAAAACTATTAATATGGTTAGATATTAGTGAAAATTGGATAAGACTAATATTTAATAGAACTCTTTCACTATTAATATTTTTAGCAATCAAACCTATATGATTAATTTTGAGACCTAAAGTGAAAATTGATAAAATAATTATATACTAGTATGCTACCATGCAATTACACGATAATGCTATTGTTGGAAAAAAAAATGTGATTATAAAATTTATTATTTATAATTGAATAATATTATTACTTCATGATAAATCTAAATAATATAGACAACAATTAAATTGTTTTATACAATTTATATTATAGATTTAAGTTTTTTAAAATAATATGATTAAAAATTTAAAAAATAAGAATTTTAAATTTGAATAAACTATTGAATATAAATTTTATTGTTAGTTCAATACAATATAAATGATTTGAAAAATCTGATTATTAACTTGTGAAATAAAGAAATATGAATTCAATAAAGAGACATGAATTCAATAAAGAGAGGTATTTAAAAATAGAACTGGTTCTATTTGAACATCACACAGCAAATAAAGCTATTTAAAAAAAAAAAATCAAACACCATACCTATCTCATGTAGGTACGAAAATTCTTGCAATGTTTTAGTGAAGTAAATAACTCTTGCGATGCTAATTTTCTACTGGAAAGTTAGAGCCCAAAAAATCAACTAAAACAATAAAAACAAATCATTTTCTTGCAGGTGACAATGGATATATCAACTTTTTAAAAAAAATAAAAAAAAATTCCTCCAAAATCCACATCCCTTCCCCTAGTTAAATAGTCACCTTGTGATATCAATAACTATTGTAGAGTTAAAAAAAAAAAATCAATTTCATCTCGTTCATTGAACATACCCGTTCATAATTTGTAAATTGGGTTTTATTGAAAATTCATATTTTCATAATTACAAAATAATTTTTAATAAATGGAGAAAGATCATACATTTGATAATGAAATTTAAAAAAAAAACAGTTGAAATTCATATTTTCATAATTTCAAAATAATTGATAATAAATAGAGAAAGGTCATACCTTCAATAATAAAAATAAAAGAGATACCGTTAACAAAAAAGAAAAAAATATTACTATTGAAAGCCAAACCTTATGAAATATGTATTTAAGTTGCCAAATAATTGATAATAATTATGCATATTGGTTAAAAAAATCAGTTCAAATGGCATAATTTTATTGCCCAAACTTGAATAGAGAAGTTCATAATTAAGCATAGACTATTGATTAAAGTCTTTTGAATAATAAACTGGGGTTCTCAAGTATCTCTGCATGAGAAGTGGTGCGACTTTGGTGCGACTAGGTGTACTGAAAAGTGAGTTCTGTTTCCTTCACGGTGAAGTTTCTTTTCTATGTCACAGGGTGTGTGTGGGTTGGGTGTTGTTCTCAGTGGCTAGAGGATGGAGTCGACTGGTGGTGTAACGTGGGAATCGGAGGTTGAGGGTCTGGTACAGCAGCTGCATCTATCTGAGGTGGAGGGGGTGGTATTCAGCTGCACGAAGGGGATATTCGAGAAGGTCAGGATGAAGGGCAGCATAACCTTCTTGGCTTTGTATTTGGACATAAGCAAGATAACTTTTTGGGCCTCAGGAGTACGATAAGGGCTATTTGGCCAGTTCCCAGTCCTTTCCTGGTGCGTGAACTGGGAATAAACTTCTTCTAGTTTGTGTTCTGGTCGGTGGAAGATAAAATGAAGGTTTTGGAGAGGCGGTGTTGGACGTATGACCGGCAATATTTAGTGTTGAAGGAGTGGGCGCCGTCGGTGACGAGTTTGGATTTGGATTTTCAGACGGTTGCAATTTGGGTTCAAGTGTGGAACTTGCCCCCTCACTGGATTTCAAAGGAAACGGGGGTCAAAATTGGAGGTATATTTCCTCAACTGCATGATGTTTTCATCCCGGAGGGTGGCAGTGAGCATGGTAGGTACTTGAAATTATTGGTCTCCATTGATCTGGCGCAGCTTTTGATTCGTGGAACAAAGGTTGGTTTTCAGGAGAGGGTTCGATGGATTATGTTTCAGTATGAGTTTCTTGTTGAATTTTGTGCTTATTGTGGCTTGTGGGGCATGTAAAGAACTTGTACGCCAAGCGTAGTGAGGACATGCGAGCTAATCGTTTGGTTGGGAGTCAGCTTGGGGCGTGGATTCGTGCTGGGTTCAAACTCTTTGGAGAGAGGAGTAAAAGAGCTCTCTCGATGGGGGGAAGGCATGTCTTGTTCACTCCACTGCTTCCTCATGAGCTTTATGAATTAGCACGGGGGAAGGCTGCTGTGAATGAGATTCAGGATTTGGTGGAGGGGGTTGCTGGGAGGGGCTTAGTAGAGAAGGCTGGGTTGATGGGTGTTCCTTCTGCTTCTCCTTCGGACGAGTGTGAGGTGTTGAAGCAGTCTTTGCCTTCAACAGTGGTGTGTTCGAGGGTTGTTACAAATGTCCATAAGGAGTGTCAAAGTGGTTTGATTTCTTTGGTTCAACATAAGTAGCAGCCTGCTTTGGATAGTTCTACGGAATTTCAGTTCCCAAAGGCACAAACTGCTTTGGCTAGTTCTTCTCCTTCCGTTTTGGTGTGTTCTGGACTTGTTGCGGATGATTATGAGGAGGGTCCAGGTGGGAGGATTTCTTTGGATCACAAACAGCAGCAGCCAGCTTTGGATAGTGCTTCGGATTTTCAACCTGTGCCTTCGGGAATGCAGCAGGATGCTTTGAAGAATTCCTCTCCTTCCGCTTTGGTGTCTTCGGGATTGCAGCAGCCTGCTTTGGAGCGTGCTACGGCTGTTAACGTGGAGACTCAATCGAATAATCACAACTTTCAGCTGCCTTCTTCGTTGTTTGATACGAATGATCATGTGGAGTCTCCAGTTGGTTTGCTTTCGGTGGATCATAAAATTTAGGTGCATCTACCAGGAAAGGCTTCATCTAAGGTGTCAAGATGGAGGAGGGTGGATGGACGGTTGTTCTCTATATCAACTTCGGATGGCCGAATGATGTCGTGTATGGGCGACAAACGTGAGTGGATTTTGGCAAGTGATGGTGCTAATTCATCGGATGGCCAGGAGTTGCAAAGGCAGAAATGCGTTGGCACGGAGACTAGCTTGTTATGGTCTCCAGGAACCTCATGAAGATAGGTGTGTGGAATTGTAGAGGGTTGGGTGCAATCTCTACAATTTCCCAATTGCGAGAGTCTCTCACGGCTCAGCATCCAAATTTGGTCTTTTTATCGGAGGTTAAGAAGAAGAAAGCATTTGTCACTAAAGTGTGTCGGAGTTTGGGGTTCGCGGATCGTTGGCAATATGCTAAACTTGAGGGTATTGAAGGAGGTATGTTGGTGTGTTGGGCTGATTCTATTTCTCTGTTAAGTTTGGTCTTTAATACTTTTTGTGTTCAAGTGCAATATCAAGTTAAGGGAAAGTTAGAGGTGTGGTGGGCTATTTTTGTGTATGCTAGAACGAAGAGTTCGATAAGGGCACAACAATGGCAGTTCCTGGTGAATGAACGATTTAAATGGGGTCAACGTTGGCTTTTGGGTGGGGATTTTAATGATATCACAACTCCGCTGGAGAAACGAGGGGGGAGGCCAAGGTTGGTTTCTAGTTGTAAACCATTTAATAGCTTCATTAAGGATATGGAAATGGTTGATCTTGGGTTTGTGGGAAAGCCATTTACATAGTTTAATAATCGTGTGGGGGAGGGCTTTGTTGAGGAGAGGTTGGATCGGTTCTTTTGCTCACCTTGGTGGAGGCTACATTTTCCTCTTACTAAAGTGTTTCATTGTGAGAAGCAAGTGTCTGACCATTCATTTCTTCTGTTGAATATTGAGCCTCAACAACAGCCTTGTAGGCGACGCTTTATTTTTTACCAAAGGTGGATCAAAAAGGTGGGTCAAAAAGGAGGGCATGGTGGAAAGGGTGTCTCAATCATGGCAGAAGGTGCAGCAAGGAAATAAGCAATCAATTATGTGTGGTAAAATTGGGCAATGTCGGGTAACATTGCAGCAGTGAAGCAGGAGAGATGACATACATTCTGCTCGGCAGATTCAGGATCTTAAACAAAAATGGAGGCCATGAGTCTCCAGGGTGGGTCTAAGGATTGGCAGCAATGGTATGTCCTTAGGAGTCATTTGTATCAAGCTTATAGAGAGGAAGAAGCATATTGGTGTCAAAAATCGCGGGATCAATGGTTATAGGAGGGGGATCGAAATTCTAAATATTTTCATGCTTTGGCCACACGAAGACAGAAGGTGAATTGTATTGAGCCACAGGCGAGGAATGTCGGACGAAGGAGGAGGTGGAGAAGGAGATTCTAGGGTTTTATGAGCAACTCTATACATCTAGTCAACAGTCACATTGTCCTACTTTGCTTGAGGGTTTGCCACGGTCTATTTCCAGGCAGATGAACGCTTGGTTGATGAGGCCCGTGCTTGATGAGAAAATTCGACAAGCTCTTTTTCAAATGAATCCTATTTCAACTCTTAGCCCATATGGTATGACACCGCTCTTCTTCCAAACTTATTGGCATGTGGTTGGGCTAGATATTTGCAATGTGGTACGGGATTTCTTTTTATATAAGTGTATATTTCGTAAGCTTAATCATATATTGCTTATTTTGATTCCTAAGGTGGAATTTCCAATTTCTATATCTCAATATAGACCAATTAGCTTATGTAATGTGGTCTATAAAATTATATCCAAACTTTTGGTTGACCGTCTCAAAGTATGTCTACCTCGGTGTATTAGTTCAGAACAATCAGCTTTTCTTCCGGGTAAACAAATACTTGATAATGTGATCATTGCACATAACTGCCTTCATTCAATGACTTCCAGGAGGAATGGGAAGAAAGGGTTCATGGCATTAAAAATTGATATGGCTAAGACTTATGACCGGGTGAAGTGGAGTTTTTTGGGGAAAGTGATGAGGAAAATGGTGTTTCATAGGGGTTTTATTAGTTGGATTAGGCAATGTATTAGCACGGCTTCTATGGCAGTTAATATCAATGGGGAGCAATGTGGTTTTGTCTGGCCTTCATGTGGCCTTAGGCAAGGGGATCCTCTTTCTCCTTTTTTATTTCTTATTGTGTTAGAGGTTTTATCTCACTTACTGAAATAAGCTAGGGGGAGGGGTGTGTCTAATGGTATGCAGGATAGTCGCCATGGTCCAGTCATTACACATTTGTTTTTTGCGAATGATTCCTTAGTATTTTGTGAGGCCGATCATAGGCAAGCTCAGATATTACAAGCTATATTTGACATCTATAGCCGCAGTTCTACTCAGCTTATTAACTTGGCTAAGTCCTCAATCTTTTTCAGCTCTAATGTCTCTGAGGATTGTAGAAGTTAGCTATGTCAGGTGATACAGGGAGTGAAGGAGCAACATAATGCTAGATATTTGGGCCTGCCAATGCGGATTGGAAGATCGAAGAAAGAAGTTTTCAATTTTGTGATTGATAGAGTTCAGCAACGGTTGCAAAGTTGAAAGAATTGCTTTCTTAGCCAGGCAGGCAAGGAAGTCCTGATTAAAGCTGTGGTAAGCGCTTTGCCTAATTATGTCATGGGTTGTTTTAAACTTCCAGTGGGCTTGTGTGAGAAAATTTGTAGGCTGTCAGCTAACTTTTGGTGGGGAAGGCATGCTGATGGATGGGAAAAAATTAATTGGAAATCTTGGTCGGAAATGTATAAGTCGAAGAGTGAAGGAGGGATGGGGTTCCAAGATATATAACAGTTCAATGATGTTTTGCTAGCGAAACAACTTTGGCGCGTTCTTTCTAAACCGGAATTGTTGATGAGTAGAGTAATGAAGGCGAAGTACTTTCCTAATGAGGAGTTTTGGCAAGCACATTGTAAACCTAATGCTTCTTGCTTGTGGAAAGGTTGGATGGCAGCGAAGCATGTGCTTTAGGTGGGGGCAAGATATAGAGTGGGGGACGGTCATTCAATTCGGGTGTGGGAATCCCCGTGGATTCCGGGGAGGCAAGATTTTCAAGTGCATGGTTGTCGCCAAGCACAACCTTTGGTTACTTGGGTTAGTGAGCTTCTCACGGAGGATTGGCGAGAATGGAACTCCAGTTTGGTTTCCTCAATTTTCTTGCAGCAAGATGCGGAGATAATATTGCAGTTACCTCTGGATCCTGAAGGCAGCCAGGATAAACTGACTTGGGAATTAAGTAGGGATGAAGAGTACACTATCAAATCGGCTTACATGCAGCTGCAACATACCAAACACCTTTTTGGTCAGGGAGCTGAGAGTAGTTCTTCTCGAGCTCGCGACATATCATGTGAAGGGCCACCTAGAAGTTGGCTGTGAATCTAAAGTTGAAGATCTTCATGTGGCGTTGTTGTACTGATATCTTGCCAATCAATGCACTGTTACAACATCGTCGAATTCTGAGGGATGCCTTCTGTCCTTTGTGTCATGAGGAAGTTGAAACTATGGCACATGCTTTCTTGTTTTGCAGATGTGTTCAGCAAATATGGAGTCTTGCTTCATTAGGATGGCCTCATACACCCTTACTTTGTGGTCCATTCTCGGCGTGGTGGCAGGACATTTGTGTTCATCAACAAGCACCTTTCTGGGCGAAGAGGGCTCAATTCACGGTGTACATTCTTTGGCATATATGGAAAAGGAGAAACTTGTGGGTGTTCCAGCAGGAGTGGATGGAGGAGTAGCTTGTGCTGGGGATGGCCCAGAGGGAATGTCTGGAGTTTCGGTAATCCAATTTAGCTAGGGGTGATGTTGGAGTAGTATTGGTAGCTAAATTGTTCGTACTTCTGTTGTCAGTTGATCTTCGCATTGCGTGTTGTTGATAGTTTGTGTTCATAGTTGTTGTTCATATGTTAGCTTGTGGGTATATATGTGTTTGGGTTGGTTTCTGCTGTCTCAGAACTAGGATATCGTTAGTTTCCAAATGAGATGCTGCCAAAATTTCTTCTGGTTAGAGGTGGTAATACTGCATTCCCCAATCAGGGTATGTAGTGTTCTTTTGTGGAATATCTAGGCTTAGTTAGTGACGTGTTGTCAGTCAGTTTTAGCCGATTTTTGTGCTAAGAATAGTCCTCTTTGAGGACCTTCTATTTACTCATTAATTTTCATGAAGTTAATACAGATCTCATCTTTAGTCAAAAAAAAAAAAAAAGAATAGTAAACTCATAGAAATTGATCATATTTAATTTTAGAATGTAAGAAGCATATACAAATTATACGGAGCAAATGTATCACCTTTGATAAGGTATAAAAATAAATTGAAATAGCAAAGATAAAGATATGGGTGATGGATAAAAACATGGATTCAATTTGAGTGGGAAACTTGAACCGTTTGTTATTATTATTATCATTTTAACAAAAAATGAATCATAAGAATTTTATATTATTAAAAATAAAGATAGCAGAATAAGAACCTATCATATGAAGTAAAGATTAAAATGGAATTAAAAATTAGTGAAATTAAAAAATAAAGATTGAAAATGAATAACATGGGAAGAGAAAACATATCACAGACAAATTTTTGACGTTATGATATTTCTTTATTTTTTCAAAATTTCAATATGAAAATAGAGAACATTTCCAGCATTATTTTTTTCTAGGTTTTTTTTTTTTTCAAAACTACACAATGAAAATGAAGAATGTGGGAGGAGAAAAAAAAAGATGGATTGAAATAATATAATTTTTTTAGTTACATGGATTAAGAATGAAAATTTTGAATTTTAGATAATCACAAGACTCTTATAGATAATTATAAAAAATTATAAATAAAATAAGTTTCGGGTGACAAATGAATATAGTTGGTGGAGTGAATAACAGATAAAAAGTTGCATTATTTCTATCATTACTCTATTTTAAATAGGGGACAACTATTAATATGTTCATATATTAATTAGAATTAGATAATATGAATGTTTAATAGAACTCTTGCATTGCTAATATTCCTAACAATCAATATGTGATTTATTTATTTTTTATAACAAGATTCTTAGGGATACTGCATTATAAATGTTTTTAATATACAACTAAAACAGTAAAAAGACGATTATACACATAACAATTATAATAACTAGGGAAGGGCTTTGCACAAAGCACAAATATGGCCTATATTTTTAAATGTAGTAAATAGCAATCATTAAACGTATTTCACATGTCTATTTTTTCATCTGAAATAAGAATGTAAAATTATTTTGAAGTCCTTAATATTTGATTCTAACTTTTCTCATACTTAGTTCTTCAAAGTATTATAATACACTTTTGTTGACTAAGGAACTCATGCTCGCTACCATGGGTGCACATTGGGTAAACCCTTACTCTTGTGTAATAGCTATAAACCATACAGTAGATGTAAAGCGCATTGGGCAAGCCCTATCACTGGATTCAACAAAGAAAGTGTTAAGAAGGAGATTTGAACTCTTGACCTTACGGTCTCGTGCTCGTTGCCACACCAACTCGGCCACCCCGAAGGCAAGTATTATAGTACACTTGACTCCATTTGTTGCTCCTTCGGGCAATTCAATGTTATTTTATAGTTTATAATATAATAAATTGTATTGCATTTTTTAATTTTGATGTTAGTGTGTTAGGTGTCAGGAAGTTAAAGTGTTATAAGAGTTATGATGTTTTCTATCTTAGTTTGATTAACATGTTTACTACTATTTTCTTTCGTTATCCACTGAAATAAATAAAATCCTATGAAAGGTAAACTTATAAATAAAATGTGGTTTAATCTGACATACAAGCAAATTTTTAAATTCTGGTGCAAAACCATAAGTGAATATGTTTTTTTTTAAATGCTTTATTTAAATACTACTCCCTATGTGTCCAAAAAACAATTTACTTTTAAAACTTTTTCTTGTCTAAAAAAAAAAAGGAGTTCACTTTTGAATCAAAATTTTAAAATAAATATTCTTACTAATAATAGTTATGTCTCTGCATATTTCTCTGACCAGCAAAAATCTAAAGTGACAAAAATCATTGCAAATCATTCTAAGCAACACTTGAATGTGTAACTTTAGTGCATATTTGTTTGACTTGCATGAGCAGACACTATCCTCATCAAACCTTTGGTAATCAACTCTCTCATGGCCTTTCCTGTACTTGCTCTCTACAATATTTTATAGGATCAAAAGAAAATTAATGAGTGGGCAATTCATGATGGATGGATTACTTCATCCAAGTGCTGAATTCAATAAACATTCGCAACGTAAGCAAAACAATTTTCAAGTTAATGCAAATATAGACCTCTAATGAAGACTACAACAATATGCCCATAAACCGAAATCGGTAGATGTAAATAGAGATAGCAAATGTGTCATAAGGTGGTCAAAGAAAATGAAAGAAGTGATGACGTTATATTTAGAAGCCTTTGATAAAAGCTTGTCATAGATGGCCTTGATGAACATCACTATGTTGTTCACCTTCTCTTTTTGCTTTTTCTTGCTCCACTTTTGTAATTTTCACATACACTCATGAGTATCGATGCATAAATAAAAGAAAATATATAAAAATCATCTCTTTCAAATAAGAATAAAAAAAAATAAAAAAACCTTGCCATTACCAGACTTAGCAAGCTTGGAGGGTGAAGGTGAAGCCTTTTCCTTCTTTGGTGCTTTAAATGCAATAATTTTGACCAAAAAAAAATGTAATACCTCAAACTCAAACTAGATACAATAATGTGGAGAGATTAATATTAATAGACCCATGAAGAAGATGAACAATGTTAATGACTATCAAAAGCCACATGCAATGAACAAAGGAGGAGAAAGAGGAGAAAACTAAAGCAGAGAGAAAATTTCATTTCTAATCATGCTAATTTAAAAATTGGATATAACAATTAATGAAAATTATTATCATAACAATGTTCATACTCATAATTATAGATATGGAGTAGGATAAAATTATATTAGAATGAAGATAACTTCAATCAGTTATCATGGTACTTAAATTTAATAAGGGATAGTTAATATTCAAATTGAATACATAAATATTAAGGATCAATGATTTGAAGGAGAATTAAAATTGTACATGTGACAATATTATAATAATACAATTAGTACATGTGACAACAAAATAGGAACTAGACATTGTTTTATATATATATATATATATATATATGTATATATATATCATAGATACTACTAATCTTTAATAGTAGTTTTATAACAATTATGTACTATTGTTTGATATTAATAAAACTGTTACTTGTTTTGTCTTAAAAATAATAATTTATTTTTAAATTTTTTAATTGTCATGAAAAAGAGTTCACTTTTGAATAAAATTGAACAAAGTTCTTTTAATAATAATGATAATGTAGTACTTAAATTTTTTTTGTGTCCAAAAGAAACCACTTATATTAACATGGGAACTCCCAAATTAATACAGTACAAGAAGAGACCTGATAAGGCAGAGCCTTCACTGGACAGGTCCTAACACAATTAACCTAAACCCAGTAAGGGTTAGTTAAGGCAATATCCCAAATTAAACGGGACCGGCATAACCCTACCCAATAAAATTGAAAAATAAAAATAAAAATAAAAATAAAAAATTATACATTTAATGATTTATGAAATATGTTGTACCTCATAGGTAATATATACATACATACATACATACATACATACATATATACATAGGATATTAATAAAACTGTTACTTGTTTTGTCTTAAAAATAATAATTTATTTTTAAATTTTTTAATTGTCATGAAAAAGAGTTCACTTTTGAATAAAATTGAACAAAGTTCTTTTAATAATAATGATAATGTAGTACTTAAATTTTTTTTGTGTCCAAAAGAAACCACTTATATTAACATGGGAATTCCCAAATTAATACAGTACAAGAAGAGACCTGATAAGGCAGAGCCTTCACTGGACAGGTCCTAACACAATTAACCTAAACCCAGTAAGGGTTAGTTAAGGCAATATCCCGAATTAAACGGGACCGGCATAACCCTACCCAATAAAATTGAAAAATAAAAATAAAAATAAAAATAAAAAATTATACATTTAATGATTTATGAAATATGTTGTACCTCATAGGTAATATATACATACATACATACATACATACATACATATATACATAGGATATTAATAAAACTGTTACTTGTTTTGTCTTAAAAATAATAATTTATTTTTAAATTTTTTAATTGTCATGAAAAAGAGTTCACTTTTGAATAAAATTGAACAAAGTTCTTTTAATAATAATGATAATGTAGTACTTAAATTTTTTTTGTGTCCAAAAGAAACCACTTATATTAACATGGGAATTCCCAAATTAATCTGATACAAGAAGAGACACGATAAAGCGAGCCTTCATTTGGGAGTCCTAACACAATTAACCTAAACCCAGTAAGGGTTAGTTAAGGCAATATCCCGAATTAAACGGGACCGGCATAACCCTACCCAATAAAATTGAAAAATAAAAATAAAAGTAAAAATAAAAAATTATACATTTATTCCCAGGGGCATAGGCGAGTTGGTAAGCCTGAGGTGATGTGGGGAGAAATCCTCCGGCAACGCAGGTTCAACCCTCGCGTGGGGCAGATTTTTCGCTGAAATATTGTGGGAGTCTGTCCTGGGGTGTTGGTCTGTTGGCTCTCTCCCTCAAGCCTCTGCCAATTCGTGCACATCCCTCGATTTACAACCCGCCTGGCTAAGGGCCTGCAGTGGGGAGTTTAAGCCTTAAGGAGGACTTTCTCCAAATCAAAAAATACATATATATATATATATAAGAGAATATCCTTTTTGAACAAAGTAAAATAATAATAATAATAAATGAACACAATGGAAAAATAAAGGTAAATATGTGTAGCCACAGTACTAATTACCACATCAAATGACGTTAATCATTTAGCAATAACTTGTTATTTTAAGATTAAATCACAAATTTAGTCCTTTACATTTGGGCTAAAGTTCTTTTTAGTCCTTTAGATTTAAAACGGTTCTTTTTCATCCTTTAGATTTATAAAATTGTCATTTTTAAACTAATGACCGGCAATAGCCTATTTTTCCGGTTAAATGACGCGTTGACTTATATTAGAGGGGTATTTTCGAAATAAGCAATTTAACATCGTTCAATTGGAGGGAGAGTCTGCAGAGGGAGACATTCGATGATGATGCAAGCGAGGATCTTGTGAGAGAGAGAGTGGGGAGGAAGAAGAAAATGAGGAGGAAGGCGAGGGGAGGAAGGCGGAAGTGGAGGAGGAGGAGCGGCCCAGAGGATGTCGTTGATGGCTTTGCTAGCGAGACGGATAGACAAATGGGTCTTGATGGGTCATCATATATGATGGATGAGGACGACGGCGGCGGCGGCGGCGATGATGAAGAAGAAGGTGCGTGGCGGGTATAACAATTCTTTGCGTGTGTATGGTTAGGCATAAAGGTGCGGCCTTTATACCTTGTGGACACACGTTTTGTAGACTCTGTTCAAGAGAGCTATGGGTTCAAAGAGGAATTGCCCACTCTGCAACAATTTCATATTGGAAATTCTTGACATTTTGAGCAATCTCCATCGTTACTTCGCTCCAATGATCCCGCATTGAAGGATTCACCAGTATGATAAATGTGTTTCCCTCTCTAGAATTTACTCCTTTTTTAAAAAAATTATTTGGGTAATTTTTATAGTAAAATTTATCCTTTTAGACAAATTTTTCTTTTTAATTTTTCGTTTTTAATTTGGGTAGGTAAATAAGAGGTCCTAAGACACCTTTTTCCCTTATTCCCCTCGTGAAAGTTTTCTCATTGATATGGTGATTGTAATCGAAATGGTAGGTCTGGTGGTTTTGGCCATTGAATGCGCCAATCCTGTATATTTGCTCCTGTAGGCTTGTAGTGTTTTCAACGTCTGTCTTTGTACTCTTGCTATCAATTATTGTGCGTTTGCGCAGGGGTGAAGTTGATGACTTATGATTCTGAGAAAACAGTGTGGAAAAATGGAAACTCAAAGTTCTCTTTTTGGGTTTCAATTTATGACTTCTAAACCCTTCATTCATAATTCTAGAACTCCATTATATTTATCACCTACCTAAAATCACACCAAGTCCATTTCTTTTTCTACCTCAGAAGGAATTTCATTCAAGACCTCTTAGTCTATTGCTTCTAATTTTTTAGTTACCCAGAAATCATTGAAGAGTAGAGTCTCTGTTAAGAATGTTAAGAGTGAAACAGCTAGTAGTGTTTTTGAGGATGCTTTGAAGGTAAAAATTAAGAGGAAAAGTCTTACTGTTTTTGTTTCCGGTGGTGGCTCAAATTTCAAATCACTTCTATTTTGAAACAGGACTAAAATTAGGGTTCTATTTTTAAATCAATTTGCGATTGAACGATGTTAAATTGCTTATTCCGAAAATACCCCCTCTAATATAAGTCAGCGCGTCATTTAACCGGAGAAATGGGCTATTGCCGGTCATTAGTTTAAAAATGACAATTTTATAAATCTAAAGGATGAAAAAGAACCGTTTTAAATCTAAAGGACTAAAAAGAACTTTAGCCCAAATGTAAAGGACTAAATTTGTGATTTAATCTTATTTTAATAATCAAAATTTTAAAATTAGTAAAAATTTAATTATATACATTTTCATTATACATTTCCATAATTAATAATTAGTGGAAGGAATGGGCATTAAGACAGCAAAGGGTTAAGAAAGGTGGGTCGGGCGAATTTGGCTCGCTCCGATGCTAAAAAACGGGTCGGTAGCCACTCCCTCGGCTTCTCGCTCCATGAATTGACCGCCCGCCATTAATACGACACAACCAAATTGCCGTATCTCTGTATTTTCGTTCTCCTCCAAAAAAAAGTGGCCATTTTTGTGCAAATGTTGGCCTTGATTTGCGTCGACATCTATGTTAATTCAATAAGGCCCTTCTGAATTGAGTTGAAGTGGGTTGGCTGGGATCGAGAAATTGAGAAAAGAAAATGGCTGGGGAGACTCGGGCGGTTCAGTCCCTGTTCAAAGAGTGTGGTAAGAAGAAGCATGTTGCTTTTCAAAATCTTATTCGACTTATTTAGGTTTGTTGATGATGCCCTTTTGTGCTTACGGCCAAATTAAGATTTTTCTTCTGTTTTATTAAGCTTTGTAGTTGGGTTGATTTCCCACTGTGATTAAAGTATAGTTTGGTTTTCTCTCCGTGTTTCTTTGTTGCAGTATCACTAAGAGGATGTGCAATTCATTTAACTTGCTAATAGTTGGCTAATTATTGGTACTATCAATACAAACAATCTTCTCAATTATTTCTTTTCCCTCTTCTTTCCTTCTCTACACTCAAAATACTCACTCACTATGGCGACTCCAGGCCCGGAGGTCTCAACTCCACCGTCATTTTCCGCCCTCTCGGCCTATTATTCTGTCATCAACCGAGTTCGTATCTCCCACCTTTGCCATGCCCCATATGCTTATTAAAAAGATATTGTTATGATTGTAGAATTCCCACCATTTTTTTTTTTGTAATTTTGCTTGCAGGTGTGTTTGTATGATTGGTGGCTCATCAAACCTGATTCCAGTTCCAATTGCAAACGATTAAGTGTTGGAGGCATTAACTCCGAAGAGTAAATTCCGTTCACCTTTTTACTGTACTACAATTACTGTTGTTTATGTGCCAATTTGTGAAATGCATATTGCTTCTTATGACAAATTTATATTCATATTCGAATTGAGTATTTAGTTCTTCATACATTATAGGATGTGTTATTGAATTTCTATATTGCAGGAGACTAGGAATAAGGGTTTTTCATTCAGCACCAATTCTGAAAAGATACAACGATGTTACACTTGAAACTACAGATGGCATTACAGTCACTATTTGTGGGACTATAAATAGGTCTCGAACGCTGCAAAATGGCTTCACACAAGAGGTACTAATTATTATGATATTAGCCGGTGCTTTGTCATATATTTACTAACTACATCATTTTTCACCCTTATTTTTTTCTTATGAGAAGTTTATGCCAAGGAATAGAATATTCTTAAAATATGTTCTTGATTAACTCTTTCTCTGTCTCCCATTTGATAAATTTCTACTTTTATTGCATTGTACTCATTAAGTGAGCAAATATGTTCCATATTTTAAAATGCTCTACTCATGAAATTGAACAGGTTTGCAATCATTTCCTTATCGGATTCCCTTATTACTGGGAGGAGTTTGTTAATCAATTATTCTCTGAAGAATTAACTGAAAGGTTGTCTAACTTGACTGGAGTTGTTGCACCTTTGGATGGCTTCAGCACCTTTTCATCCGGATCCTTGGATGAGCTTCCTGGGGCTTTATTACGTGATTTCTCCCTTTCCACTCTTGGAGATTCTGCCAACTCTGAGCTAATCAAAAGTATGTTTGGAGATATATTAGAGAAATATGACAAACGGAAAACTGATGAAGGATTGTTGTCTTCTAAGAACAGCAAAAGTGATCATAAGCTGACAAGGAATTCGGAGACAAAGACACTCCAACTAAGGGTAAGAAAAGTGTATCTCAAGAGAACCAAAAATGTGAGGATGATTTATCTCTATGAAACTAGAAGAAAGAAATTGCAAACGCACTTGAAAAAGAAAGCGGGTTTGAGTCAAATGCCTTAAGAAAGGGTCCTTTAACAAGAAGTATGGCTCACTTGAAAAATTCAAAGAACAAGAAAGATGAGAATGTAGATACACCTAACGGGAGATACAAAGGCTTAGTCCTTTGGAAAAATTGTTTCCAAAACAACTTAGGTAACGAGAAAGTTGAACTTAAGAAATCGTTGATGGAACTTAATGTCCAAATCTTGAATAGGGTTTATGCATCAATGGTTTATGCTTCAATAGTCTTTGGTAAGAGATCAAAAGAAAGTAATAGACAACATAAATTGTTTGGTGCAACTTATTGTCAAATGTCTTGAGCAGGATTTATGCTTTGATGATATGGGGTTCGTGCTTCAATAGTCTTTGTTGAGAGATCAAAAGAAAGTGATAGACTCCAGTCACACCATAAATCTTTCGGTGGAACTTAATGTCAAAAGTACTGAATAGGGTTTATGCTTGAATAGTATAGGGTTTATGCATCAATGGTGCTATCAAGAGTTCAAAAGAAAGTGATAGATAGCATAACCTGGTGGTCAACAAAATGTGAATGGTTGTTAAATTGACTCTCATGCTGAATATTTTTGATGTTAAACAAATATCGTAACAGGAATACTTGTTTTTATTTGGAATCATATTGGAGCCCTTTTGCTGGCCTTATTTATTCGTGTCATTTTGTTGCACTATCGATTGCTAAAAAACTCTTCAAAGTTCGTGCCTTAATCAACTCCAATTGCCAAATTTTATTTATGTTCTCTTAATTCATGAAAAGCAGAATCAAGCTTATCAATGACTACAGATTGCCATCCTGATTATCAAGTTTGTTGAAGGGCTTTCTAATACCCAACAAACTTGCTTAATCGGATTTCTTGTACCTGGAAAACTTAGATTGGTAAATCAGTGAGATACATGTACAACAATTGACCATAATGAGTTGTTCTACTAAGTTTTAGAGCGCGCAAATTGGACTACTTTTGGATGCTGTTACAAATCTTTTCATACGGAGTTTCATTTTGTACCTGATTTTGCTTTACTTAACTAATTTGGCTGAATAATGTAGTTATTAAAGGCTGGTTAAGCGAATTGCACTTGCCGCTTCATTTCTGGTGAATCTGTTCCCACGCATTTGTCATTTGCTCTGTCATTTTGACCATTCTGCTGGAATTAATTAATCAATAACTTCTCCGATGGTACTTGTCATATAAATATATCACTCATAAGTCATAACAAGTCGAGAGAAGAATAATGAAGTAGAATAGTACAAAATGCCATTTGTAAATTCTCAAAATTACGGAATACTAAAGCGTCGATAAATATTGTCCACCGCACTTGAGTTAACATAAAGTAGAATCAACATCTTCCAAGTGGCTCAAAGATGCTTAAAAGGTTAGAAGTAGAGATTTGGATGTCAAGGAACATCCGTGTTCCTTCAAGTAATCCTCGAGCTTCTTCTAGATTTATAGAAACTGCAATCCATAAATATCTTCTTGGAGATTCATTTAATGGGAGAAAAATGTAGAATTAACAAGTTCAGTAATTTGTTGATTACTATTATAATTGAAAAAAGGTGTAAATACACGGTATAAAGAAGAATTTAAAACAACAAAAAGTTACGTCAAAGGCACCATCAGATAAACAAAAGAGGCAAACAAGTCTGCAGGACATTGTGAATGAAAAATTGCTTGTTGGAAATATAGAAAGGCTCACCGATCTCTTAGAGTTAGTCTTGCAGAATCGCAGAGTATGAGATGAAGACTAGAATTCATGAAGTTTTGTAGAAGAAGTATAATTCTTCATAAATTGTCTCACAAAAAATGAATATGATCACTTCCACAACCTGCAAGAACTTAGAAATATGAGGGCAATCAAGGGTTTTAGTTATTATTAATCTGAGTAAGTGTTATGCATTCTTGGAATGAAATCAGACAACCCAAATTTTCATATAAGTTCTTTCACGATTAACTGGACTAATAGATGATGCAGCAGAAGATGGCAAATTCGTAAGAAATTCCAGCTTCAGCTTGAATAATTTCTGTAGAAGAGAAACTAGGGAAACAGTGTGACCTTCACCTTTGAAAAGTTTATGCACAAACTAGGAAAACACAGGTAGTGTGAGACTTCATAGCAAAAATATTACCCCTTTCTGTCCAAGAAAAAGCATTCACTTTGAGTTAAATACAACTTTTTTTAAGTTATTAAATATAACACGCTTAATACACTATCAAATAATAATTTTATATTCTTATTCTTATTTTTTAATTATGAGCTATATATAGTCATTGTTAGGAAGAATATGATAAGAATTACTTTAAAAAACATACTCTTTTTTCTTGGGAACCGAGGGAGTATTAATTACTTGAATTGGACTAAGGCCCTACAGCTTTTTAAATAAGCAAAACTAAAAATAATAAAAGGAAATCTTGTCAACTAAAACCATAAATGATAAAAGTATTAATATTCCTGAAATGAGCTAAACTAGACGGCCAAGAGATACTATTTTGTTACAAGCCTAAAGACTTTCTGAGCTTATTTTATTTAAGGTCTAACTAGGCACAGATATACGATTTGTGCCCCTTGCCAACAATGATGTAATATGTAATGGGAAAATAAATAGAGAGGAGAACTTGAACTGTTAATACAGGGAAAGGCATATGCATAACAACCACAAGGTAAATATTACCATGCAAAGTAACTAATTTCTAGTTTCATGGCAAGTTCTTTCCAAGTAACTAATTATGAAAGAAAGGAATAATTACAATTGTAACAAGCAATCATCATCTTATCTGCGACATGTAACAGGAAAAAATCTACCCAAAAGCTAACCAAAACAGTACCTCATTCATACTGACAACACCAACAAAATGCCATACTGATCACAGACAGAGTGCTGAAAAGGATGCTTACTAAACTTGCAAAAGGACGCCAACATAGATTCCTTAAGTTTAAGAAGCTAATGTTTCCTACTTATGTTAATCTCCTTCCAACCCTTCTAATTAGGATTTCTCAGTTTCATCAATAATGCATATACTTCAGTGACTGCTAGCCACCTGTAAGATATGTTTAGATGCCAAGTTGTCAACATGAGCTTCAACCACGTTTACATTTTCTAAAAAAAAAATTAGCTCAAGTTTAAACCAAGTTAATTCTTTACCTTTATTCCTACTTTTTGTATTCAACCAAATTCTAGAGGTAAAAGTCAGTCATTCACAATCTAAACTAATCTTCATATTAGCTTACAAAAAAAGAACATAAATGTTCATGCAGCAAGGGGTGTTTATTCAAAATTTAGGAAGGGCAAAGGATATAACCTGAAGATTTCATGTTCATATGGCAATTTTGTAGTGATTTCCAGAATCTCTTACATCCGAACCAGTCACGAAACCTGCAAGTTCTAATTAACTTGCTAACTCTTAAGCAATTCTCTCTCTCTCACACACACATGCACATATATAACTACCAAGCGAGTAAAGCATGACTCAATACTAGATCCACATTGACCTATCATGAGCACAATTGAAACGAAGTGAGCACCATTGAAACGAAGCGCCATATCAGACCACTTAAACATATCTTCTCCATAACAAGCAACTAACTGCAACATGCATTCTTGACTCCTACTAGCATTTCAGGTTATCAAATACAAATACAAATACAAAAAAAAATACAATAACAATAAAAATAATTACTATAATAATAATAATAATTATACACTACCATCAGATTTCAGGTCAAGATTTGATTGTTCTGTATTCAGTTTTAGCAGGTGCTCATTCAGTTACTTCCCTTAATGGCAAGAAAATACTTTCACTGAGTTCATGATAGGCAATAAAGGTGCCAGGATCAACCACATGTGCTTCAGTAACCAAGTCCAGGATTCAGAAACAAGAAAACATGAATAAGAAGTCCACGAATCGGATGGTCAATAAAATGATAACCAACCGATAAGGATGTATATCTCAATTTAAGTTAAAGTGTGAGAGAGAAGATTACTACGAAAACTTGCATAATCTGAACTTGAATGCGTGTCCAGCATCACGCATATTTGTCATTGCAATTAATAAATACGAATTAGTTATCCATAAGTGTCTTTGAATAACAATCCCAACAAGCTTCCTCAATGTTTTACGGAAAGAAAATAGAATTGATTCAGTTCATATTACATATAACTTTTGTAAGTTAATGATTTAACAATGACATCGTTCAAGATTCATGTAAAACAAATGCACATACCAAGATTCCATTCATCATCGGTTCTTTGCTTATTCCTGCACTTCATACAGTTGCAAAAATGTGTAGAATATCTGAAATGTCTTTTGGAGGCATGAGTAATTGGATTGGCAAGCGGTCCCTTGAAGCAAAATCTTTTGCATTAGCTTGGGAAATGTGGATTAGCGGTGGCTGCATATCTCATTTAGAAATAACATAATGCCGTCTTCTAATCTAGAGTGAATCTGCGAGGTCTTGATTTTTACGATCCAGAGACAAGTAAGCATGTGCACTTGATGTAAAAGCCTCCTATTTCTAAAATCAAGTGAAAGCATAGTCTGCAGTGGGGCTTCTTCCCTCTGGACATTTTCAGGAAGACCTTAAGTTACGATGATGGAATTTGGGGTGCTTGGCTACTTAAGCGATGCAGGATTGAGAAATTTGTTTTAGCTCGATAGTAGGTCTAGGCTGGTGTGCATCTGCTGCGTATTATTTCTTTGCATATCAATAAAAGCTTCAAATTTTCCTTAAAAAGGGAATGGAAATGCACATGCGAGAGAAACTTATTGGATGCTTAAAGATAACTTCATCAAGAAAGAAAAATCATTTCAAAAGTAAGCGATTATGTGTACTGCATGACATTTGTCCTTTATTACCACTTGTTATCACCAAATCTGATTAAACTCAAGTGCGTAGCTAAGCTTAAGTTGCCCACCAACACGTCCTCTTTGGATCTTTGGAAGAGAATTGTCGAAGCGGCCTGCTGGAAAATCTTCTTCTCCACTTCAATCCAACTGGATTGAGGATATCTCTTTTCTGCGCAACTTTCTTCATGTTTGCCCCGATTCTAGCAACCTTACCCCATCGACCACTTCGGATACATATTCATTAAAAGGTTGTGGTGTCGGTATTATTTGGCTCCAACACCATCAATTTATCAACAGCCAGTTGAGCAATCTCCAAGTTCTTGTGAAGCTTACACCGCCAAGCAATGACCCCACATTCTGAGTTTGTTCCATTCTCATGCTCTTTGTCAATTCCAATGCTTCTCCAAGCAACCCAACCTTACATACCAGATCAACCATGCACCCATAATGTTTAATTTCAGGAAGGATGGAAAAATCATGAATCTTTTTAAAAAAATATGCTTCTTCCTTCTTCAACCATTGACATGAGCACATGCAGACAGAACACTAATGAAGGTAATGCCTTTTGGCTTAATCTTATCTTTCTCCATCATATGAAACATTGCTAAAGCTTCTTTGGCATGACCATGAACAAAACCCTTCAATCACGAGTTCCAACAGAAAGGTTTTCTCTTGCAATTTGAGAAATACAAGAAGGATCTCTCCATGTCGCTACACTTTGCATACATGTCAATCAATCTTGACCAATATAAACATCAAGATCAAAATTTGCATGCATTAAATATAAACATCAATATCAAACTTAATCCAGATATAAGTGTGCGGCTCTTTATGATTGATGAAAATGTGAAACTAGTTGGTCTCATTTGATTTTCAACATGTCAATATACATCTGTAAAGCTTGAGTTGGACAAAAACACCGAAGAAAGGCTCCTATCACTTCATTGAATACAAAATTGGGATCTTTTGACTCATGATAAATGGCAATAGCCCATTCTCAGACAAAAAGTGGTACATGCAGAGAGATAAATTGGTTAACCAAAAAGCAATTTTGCGTTTCATTGTTCTTGATCATGAAGGCATAAGCAGACTCGGATCTTTCACATTTGAACTTCTTTTAATTTTTTCTACAAATTGAGTGATTGGCTGTCTTATCTTGTGAGTCCTTGCTTTGAACAACAGTGAGATGCCAATTATTAGTATTGAATATCCATTTACATTTTCCCATTGAAGGACATCGCAATTCGTTAATAATTCATTATCTATGGTTGTGATGTAAAATGTTACGATTCCAATTAGTAACTAGTGGACTAGAAAGTTTGTGCAACCAACTACATCCAAGAGTTCAAGTAAGGAGAAGCAAACATCCTAAGTTGCCCCTCTGTGCGAGAAATTGGCGGAGAAACACATTAAATGAAGTGGAAAATAGCTAAACAAAGCATTTGCACCAAAAATCTATGACTAATTTCTTCCAAAGCCTAAACATTTCTCTTCTTCTGCTTATCTTTCTAATATCTATCAAGCAGATTTTATTAATGGTCACATTTTTAATCACATAAATCAACACAAATCGGACAATCTGAATAATCTTCAAGTTATTACGAAACCAAGAATACGGAAGATTCTTGGCAAGAAGAAACAGAAAATACTACATTGATATTTTTAATTTCAATTCATAAGAAAATAATGTTTACATGGAAACTGAGAAGCTTGTTCCTTTTCCTTTAAAAATGAAGTCAAATGAAGCAATATGAGAGAACAAAAATGATTTCAGGCCATTCTTACTCAATTTTAAGTAGGCATAATATACAAAAATAGCCTGAACTTTGGCTCTTGTAACAATTTTAGTCCGACCTTTCAATTTTAACAATACAGTACCTGAACTTTTCAATTTGTAACAATTATGGCCTCGGTCAAAATTGATGACGTGGGTCAATCCAATCAACCATTAAAGTTGGAAAAAAGACAAAAAAGCCCTCCGATATAAAACATATAGTTTAAAATTCTAAAATAAATTTTTAAAAAGACAAAAAAGACAAAATTTAAAGACAAAAATTTAATAAAATTATTTACACTATATAATAGATTTTTTTAAACAAAAAAATAAAATTTAAAGATGAAAATTTAATAAAATTTAGAGACAAAAATGACAAAAAAATTTGAGGTTAAAAAACAAAGTATTTATAAAAAAAAATTGAAGTTAAAAATCAAAGTATCATATAATAATTTTTTGTCTGTTTGCATTAAAACTTTTAACAAAATTTTACATAATTTTATTAAATTTTTTCTTTTAAAAAGTTAATAAAAAAATTTAAACTATATCAATTTTGTGTCATTTTTGTCTTTAAATTTTACTAAATTTTCATCTTTAATTTTTTTTTTAGTTTAAAATTTTTTATTATATAGTGTAAATAATTTTATTAAATTTTTGTCTTTAAATTTTGTCTTTTTTTGTCTTTTTAAAAATTTATTGTAGAATTTTAAACTATATACTTTATATCGGAGGGTTTTTTTGTCTTTTTTCCAACTTTAATAGTTGACTGGGTTGACCCATGTCATCAATTTTGACCGAGTCCATAATTGTTACAAATTGAAAAATTCAGGTACTGTATTGTTAAAATTGAAAGATCGGGCTAAAATTGTTACAAGAGACAAAGTTCAGTCCATTTTTGTATATTATCCCTTTTAAGTATACAAGAGGATGAACTCTTTCTTTTACTTTTGCAGTGAAACTACAATTCTATTAGTAATTAACTTAAAGAATAACTAGTAAAAAGATCACTGATAACTAAACATTGTCAATAAAAACGATATGGAATATCATAATTCTCACGTACAAATAACACTAACAATATAAAGAGTATTAAAAATGCAGTAGCAAATTACAACCACCGGCATAAAAATAATAACAACAAAGAGAACTGCCAGTTATTCTCCATATAAGATGTGTGTGCGTGTGCGCACGTGCGCATAGAAAAAGAAGATGAAGTTGATGCATGGGATCCATCCATCCTTTGGAATCGGCAACAGGTTTTGAGGCCATAGTAGCTAGCTCTCCTTTTATGAAATCATGGATATGGAAGAACAAAAAGGAACAAAAAGGAACAAAAAGTGCATAAGTAATCAAAACCATAAATAATCAACCGAAGAGTACTAAGAAAATTGAGAAAATTAAATTACAAACTTGGAGAAGTTTCGTCCATCCATCCAGTTGGGCGACTCGTACTCTGTTATCATCATTATCAAAATGAAATTCATGACTATCTATAGTTGGGAGGGATTTCAAAATTATCATCCACCAAAGAATTAATATAAACAAATTAATATTCATACAGAGGAAAAATTACCACTTTATGATGATAACCATTGGAACGTGTGCTATCTTCATCCAATCGGCTCCGGTTTCCTTTGAGTACCGCTCACTCAATTGATCGCAACACTCAATTGTTAATGATTTGAGCGATGATGACTTCCCAAGGAGCCGATGTGGCAGTGCCTTCAGCTCGTCACAGGAACGAATCTGTAACTGCTCAAGGCGTGGCATAATTGAGACAGTGCCATTCTTCATTTTCTCTTCATCTTCTTCACTTATGTCTTCCCATGTTTCCCAATTCGATAGATTTGAAATATATAAGCTTTTCAAATTAGGAAATGCTGTTACTTTAGCATTGTCGTCATCATCGTCATCATCATCATCATGGTGACCTGGGCCTTGTGCCTGCAGATGATCAGGTAGTCCAAATAATTCACGACCTATATGTTTTAGGTTCGCAAGAGACCAGAGCTTAATGGACTGGAGTGATGACAACTTTCCCAAAGCAGGCAATGACGAAACATGGCCTTGCCATATAACCAAACCTCTCAAATTATTGATGAGAGACTTAGCCGCTGCAATCCACTTTGGTAATTCGGGTCTTGGATACCCGTAAAGCCCAAGCCACTGTAAATTTGGAGGTGGTTCTATCATCTCGATCGAACTTGTAGTTTCTATATCTAAATCCTCCACTTCAATAGATAATATCAGATGTTGCAAGTTAGTTTTTTTCCCCAGTTGAGCATTCTCAAAATTTACATGCCCACCAACATAAATTCCCAATAGTTCAAGCTGGTTCAAGTATTTCAACTTTACCATGTCATTCGACGGTGCACCATCAGCAATGAATTTGGACAAACTCCAAAGCGAAGTCAACTTGTCTAACCCCGGTGGCATTTGTTTTACAGTAAACGTCCCAACATTGAGAAGGTGTCTCAAGTGTACAAGATCTCCAATCCTTTGAGGAAGGCACTGAAGTTGACGACAATTAGAAACGTCTAATGATTCCAGATAATATAAATCACATATTGTTTCCGGCAATTCCTTCAACGGATTCCCACTGACATTTAAGAATCGCAGATGAATCAAATTTCCTATCTCTTGTGGAAATTCTTCTAATTTACAGTGAGACAATTTCAAAGACCTCACAGATCTTAAACAGCTACACAAATCTTGGGGAGGCTCACCATGAGAAGTGACATAAGAAAAACTTCGCACCTTTTCAATGTCAAGAACTACAGAAGCATTTATTGACTTAGTTTTGCCAAGCAATGTTAGGTGACGAACTCTTTCTTTGGATAAGTGTCCTCCATTAGTCTCTATATTTTGGCAATCAACCTCATCAAATGCACGACATTCATTTTTGGTGAGAAATTGTGCAAAATCATGAACTATATCATGCATCTTGCAACTAACAATTACAGATTCATCCCAATTAGATCTTACTAACCCTTCAAAGAAAGAACGCATTGCCAAATTTTTCAAATATTCACGACCCTTCACAATCCTCTGCCTGTCATCACCTGTTAGACTTGGAGGACCAAGATAACCTTGTACCATCCACAATCTTACTAATTCCTCAGCATTCATCTCAGTGTCTTTAGGAAAGACAACACAGTACGAGAAGCATCTTTTCAATTGAGGAGATAGCTCGTTATAACTCAAATAGAAATGAGGGAAAAGATCCACAGATGCTTCCTCCATCTGCCATATTTTACTATTTAAAACTTCTTGCCACTCTTGTACTGTGTCTTTCAATTGCAAAAGACTTCCCAAAATCTTTGCAGCAAGTGGTAAGCCTTTGCATTTTTCAGCAATTTTTCGCCCAATCTTCTCCACTTTCTCACACAACTCGATCTTTTATACGATGCTATGCTTTTCAATATTAACCAATCTGAATCGACATTCTACCTAGAGGATGCATGTAATCGGTGCGTACTACTCTTGCTACTACCTCCTTCCTAGTTGTCACAAGAATGATGCTTCCGGAGCACCATCCTTGAGTAAGCCTATTAATGACTCCCAACTGAGTATTTCTCACCCAAACATCATCAAGGACAAGCAAGAATCTTTTCCCGAAAAAGTATTTTGTATATGTTGGAACAATGTTTCCAACTCTAATACATTAATGTTGCTCTTTTCTGGCTCAAGGAGAGCAATTGCAATTCTTCTCACATCAAAAGGATCGACACACAAACCCATTTTACGAGTTCAAAATGTTTCTGAACTTTAGCATCATTGTATAGAATTTGAGCTAATGTGGTCTTTCCACTACCCCCAACTCCACTATAGAAATAACATTAACCCCATCTTTCTCAACTTCTTTACTAGTATTAGTCCTACTCTCGGACAATAAGTGCTTGAGTAGAACTTCCTTATCAGTCTCATTGTGCACCTTTGATTCATCAAAAGTGGAGGTAGTCATAGGCGCCTAAATTCATTAGAATCCACGCGCACTATGTGCAATAACAAAGTTAAAGCGATTTGCCTCTGTCAACGTGGAATCTAGTTTACTATTGATCTCTTTAATCTTCAAAGCAATATCACCACGTCGGAATTTCTTTAAGACAAGAACAAAGAGATGGGATAAAAGAACGCACCTTCTTCAAGAGTATTGACATCCTTGTTCCTGTTAATTCAGGTATCTGATCAAGATTCTTGGGCATGTCAATCTTAATAGTCCATTCGTCCAACACATCTTCCATCTCATAAGTGATGTCTTCAAGCTCTTCCAGCCATACCCCAACAGCTTCCTCCTTTAGCCTTCTCCTCTCAGCATCATGTAGTAGTTTTTGGATTCTTGTCAACTTAAAGGATAGATTATGCACCTCTTCTTCAACCCCCATCAGTAGGTTCACCCCTTCCGGAACTTTTGTAAAGACAACATCACTCAACTGGTCTATTATCTTTGGAACAAACAATTCGGCCATTGCTCAGAATTTGTTTGTTTGTTTGGATATATGATATGGGTGTTTATTTGTGCTAATTCATTGATCAAAAACAAACAACTTCGTATGTATATATAGAGAGAGCAGAGTATGGCATCACCCAAAGAGTTCCGTGTGTAGAGTGGGCTATCCTTGACACTTGAAAGAACATGTATTATTTAGTTCATCATGTCAACTGTCAACAACTGAGTATATCCATGGCATACTCTAACTTGTGGACTATATGCATCGTGCTTTGTTTTTCCTAACAAATTAAAAGAATTGCATTCTTATTGGGTGAAAACTAGATGAACCAACACATTATAGTGAAAGAGCAAGAAATAAAATTTTTGAAAAAAAAATTCTCAATCATGGGTACTATAGCCTTTACTTTTTTTTTTTTGGGTGAAAAGCTGATATCTTTTAGATTAATTTTATAATCATGAGCAAGAAACAAGAAGGCACCATTCAAAGATCAAAGGCATGATAGCCCATTTCGTTTTCATCATTGTAACAATTGTTAATTGAATTGCTTGGCATTTTTCATGACATACCATCTAATTGCTTATCTTTGTGTTATGTGCCAAAATCTTTTAATTTTAAATTAATGTATATTTAAAATTTTAATCTTGCCCCTACTGCTGCAAAGTGCAAATTGCTCTGTTCTTTCCTGAGCATTTTCGTTGATGCGAGAGTGACGAGACCTTGAAAAGAAAAATGTCAGTCAGTATGCGAATGTTAATCGGAATTGCATTATCCGTGTGGGCCAAAAACGCAAAAGTTGTGCATTATCCGACAGCAAAGATGATGGTGCAATTTGTGGTTGTGAATTGAAGAACATAGCATTCACGTCCCTGGATAAAGCACCGCGTCAAGGAAGGAAAGAAAGAAAGAAATTCTTACATAGAGTGTCGAAAAAAGCCCATATGATGATTAGTTTGTTTGGAATGGTTGAGCAACTGCAGTTTTTCCATCTTGAGTTGTTATAATAGTTTCATTACACACGACTAAATGAAATCATTGCTAAAGATTGGAGAATACAGGGTGATAAAGTGATAATTGTGCCTATTTTTGATGTTAATTATCACTTTATCTTTGGCCGAATTTGAACTAATTGGTGTTTATTTGCTAAAATTGTGATGTTAGGAGTTACAAGCACTAATTGGTGAAATTTTGTTTACAAGTGGATTGGAGCACATAAAAGTTGTAAGGAATTGAACGGGAGGAGAAATCAGCAATGCCGTCTCACTAGGACGTGATCTAGCCTTATCATTTGTGCACTGGGAAGCAGAACACCGCAATGGACTTCGACTAAGGCGAGGTCTCGTCTTACATCAAAGGCACTGCAGTTAATTTTTGGAAGGAGTCAAGACCTATTTCATAATTGGCAATTAATATTCTCAATTTCCTTTTTCCGTCTCAAATTAGTACCAAGACATTTATTAATATTGTTGTTTTTTTTAGGAAATAAATTAGGATTAGGAATCCTACTCCTATGGGAATTCCTACATTTTAGGAAGTTAGTTTTATCTTAAGTAGTATAAAGGAAAAGAAAACCTAGAGGGGTGATCGATCATCCAAGGAAAGGGAGAAGAAGAAAAGCAGCCGCCGTTCCACTCCTCCAAGAACACACGTTGGTTTCTTCTTTTCTTTTCAATTGAAGGATGTTCAACACCACCATGAGTGGCTAAACAATTGTTTCTGATCCAGGGGGATGGAAGTCAATGTTTTCTTCGTGAGGTTATGGTTTAATTAATTTCTTGTTATGTTTGGATGTTCGTTGATTTTGATAGAATTGATATGAACAATTAGGATTATTTGAATTGACGACTCAACTAGTTCTAATTCTTCAATTGCTTTACATATGATCTAAATCCGTACTTGTTAAGAATCATTTGTAATCAAGAGAACCGAGACTAATCTGCATGTGTAGAGTGAGAGCGATCGTGTAGTTTAGTTAAGGAAGTATTAATGAACCAAATCTAGAGAATTGTAGCTATCTCAGTTGTTTGGATTTGATTTAACCGTTTTCTCCAACTTAATGCTGCTTTCAATTCGATATGGAACGCTATCGTGCCCAGTTGGTTGAGAGTTAGGTTTGTTTGGATGCTGGGTTCAAACAAATAAATTTGGAAAACACAAAATCTTCTAGCTATCTAGTGGATTTTTGGTTAAATGTTTAAACTAATGAGAATATTGCATGAAACCAGTGATCGAGAAACATTGACAGAAATCACGTTCCCTGGGTCAGAGCTTTGGTAAGAGTGTTAAAGTCCGTCATTTATTTTGTTGTTAATTCAGTTAGTCTATTTCCCTTATTTAAATTTCCCTAGCTAGTAAACAATTTCAAACACCTTTCTCTTTTACGTGACTAAGAGCTTTACAGATTTCCCTGTGGGATCGACCTGGTCCACTTTTTGCTACAAATAATTAGAGGATCAGTAATTAATTTTAGAGGCTTCGACAAACCTGCCACAGGGCAGCTCCTGAGAATGCATGCATGAAATTTAGGTGGTTTTTCTAAACCCTATGATTTCATGGTTTTTTTTTTCTCTGAAACGATAATATATTGAAACTGGGCGCAATGGCCAATATTACAGAGCCGAAAGGCTTAGAGAGTTTCGTGGAGTCGGTACTGAAAAACAGCGCTATAACCCACGAAAACAACGACCCTGAACGGGACGAGAAGCCCTCAAAGGGGCACAAAACCACACCCGCAGAGCGGGACAAAAACCGCAAAGCGGCACAAGTTGAAAACCTAGACAACCTAGGCTCAACCAAACATACAAAAGCCCGGTTATATCGGGTCACTAATACTATACAAAAATGATACTACACTACACTCAAATAGCCCGCTACAAATGGCCTATGGTGAAAAAAACTTTAACTTAATAACTATCTCTCACCTCATGCCGTTGCGCGAAAGCCAAACTGCAGACGTTGAATAGCACCATCGTCGAATTACTGCCGCAAAACGTTGAATAGCGAGACGATGCGACTACTACCGGCTGGAGAGAGTGCAATACCTAAAAAAAAAAAAAAAATTATGACCGTTGCCTTGTATCACGGTGCTCTGATTACAACGATCGCACCAAAATCGCACCAAGCTACAGTAAATTGGAAGCAAAATTGGGCAGCCGCCCTGTTAATTTTATCCGAGTAATGTGATTTCATGGTTTTTTTTTTTTTTTCGAAACGATAGTAGTAGATTAATAGAGTGGCACAAAGGCCAATGTACAAAGCCACAAGGGCTTAGAGTTTCGTGGCGTCGCAACTGAAAACAGCGCAATAACCCACGAAAACAAAGACCCACAAAGGGGCAAAAAACCCACGAAGGGCAAGAAAAAGCAAGATAAAATAAACCCGCACATGACGGGAAGCTAAACCCGCACTAGACGGGAAGGGAGACAACCTAGACGACCTAAGTTCAACCTCATTGAACCCCGATCAAGACGGGAATGGTTGAGGATTTGGACAACTTAGGAACTACCCGAATACAAAAGCCCGGTTATATCGGGCTAATAATCTACAAAAATGGTACTACACTACACTTAAGTGGCCCACAACAATTGGCCTATGGTGAAAGAAACTTTAACTTAATAACTATCTCTCACCGCATGCCGTTGTGTGAAAGCCAAATTGCAGACGTTGATTAGCACCACCGTCGAACTACTGCCGCAAAGCGTTGAATAGCGAGACGATGCGACTACTACCGGCTGGAGAGAGTGCAATACCTGAAAAAAAAAAAAAAAAAAGGAAAACGTTCATGAGCAGTAAAAATTTACTGTTCAATAAACAGTAAATACTGTTCATGGTTTTCAATTGGTAAATCAGCATCTTTGTGTGCGTGAGAAACGATCAGACCTTCATATAAAGGTAAAATGTTAGTGGACAGTGGGCCAAGAAGCCTCAATTAGTGTGCAATAATAATATTCAGAGTTGGCCACAAGAAGTTAAAATTCATGGAATAATTATGAGTCTGAGAAGAATGACGCCGCCATCCAAGCATTGTCTTGGGTTGGATTCCACAAGGCAAGAAAAGCCGGGATAAATGCCAAGATCGCCCAAAGAACACTAAAGCGGGATAAATGCGACATCTAAGCATTATCTTTGGGTTGGATTCCACAAGGCAAGAAAAGCCAGGATAAATGCCAGCATCGCCCAAAGAACACTAAAGGCAAATCAATTCTCTCTTTGAGTCAATCTATTGCTGTAAGATTCCCACAAACATTTTTGTTTTTGGTCTCTAAGCAAAGGATAAATGCTTGAGAGCTATCTGTTACATTTTTAGACTTCCCGTATCTCATGTGAACTCTTCTAAATACAGACTACACAATCCAGCAGTTCTTTACAATTCATCTTTCATTATTTCATTTAGATTAATATTTTTAAATATGATTTATTTGGCATGTACATCTATCATATTATTTTTCTTATTTTATATCAATAATAGAGATAACCTTTTTTGGTACTTTTGTTAAAATATAATTTAAAATTTCTTAATTTTGTCAATTTCAACGTATAACAATATTTAAACCCAAAAGAAAACATATTAATTTTATAATAATATTTTTAAGTATAAATATATTTTTATAGTTTATAAAGAGTTTATTTATTGGTACTACCACAATAAGTTTCTGTACTAATAAATAATGAAAATTTAAAAAGATAAAGAAAACTAAAGAAATGTAAATAGGAAGAAAAATATGAAAAAGGTAATTTCAATGATAAATGTACAAATAAACCTATATTTTCATTAAAAAATGAATAATAATGCTAATGTCAATAATTTAATAGCAAAATTGATTATATAATCTGACTTGCCAGGAAAGAAATTAACAATGGTAGCAAAATACAAGCCAGCTTTCATTATGGTCTTGCCACTGATGAAATCAGTCAATGCCAATTAATGATGGTATTTTTCTTTCTGTGTTTTGATATGTTATTAGATACTTAATTCCTCATAAAACACAAGTTATTCATTTTACACTTATGTTGAGTATTTTATTTCTAATTTAATTCCAATTAGTAATTAATTTCTAATAGAATTCAAATAACATTTTTTTTTGAAAAAATTACTTGTAATAAACCCGAACTATATAAAATTTGATATTTAAACTTTTTTGCATGGTTTAATCTTATTTACGTTATTACTCTTTTTTTTTAAAGTGAACCAGAATTTATGTCATATGCATGGACTGTTAATTGAAATAAATACTAGTGTATAACAATGAAGGAAAATTTTAGTTGCTTAAGCGAACTTACCTAAGGCAAATTCAAATCTTGATATTGTACATTGTCTCAATTTCTTACATTGTCATAAGGTAGGTTTACTTTTTTTTGAAAGCATTCTCGTGAGGAATCACCTTATGGTTTACTTTCCCTTATATAGATTATGATTTATGTTAGCTAGTTCAAAACTAGTTTCAAGTTGTAATCAATGGAATAGTGGTCACTCTCAACTATTATTCCATTTTCCTCCTTGACTATTAAATTTAGACCAAGGAGATCATTTTAGCTTTTTTGGCTAACAATTGTACAGTACCATTCTTCATCAAATGAAAATATTATCGTTTCAGAGAAAAAAAAATCACGTATAGATGAATTTATTCAATTTTATCCTAACTTGTCAAAGATACAAGTTCCTTAGTACTAATTCTGTGTAAACCCACAATCCTTACTTTTTAAACGACAGTCGAGTAGGAATGCTAAACATTCTTTTTGTGGAATTTGATTTCTTTTTTGTAACTCAGTTTAATAATAACACTTTTTTTGAGACTTTCTTATAAATATATAGATTAACATATATGGATTGTGACTTTCTATATGTGTTTGAGGTTAATATATATAGATTGTGAGTTTAATATTAGTTTTTTAATATCAATTGGGTATTTTGTATGGTAAAAATATGATAATTTTTTTAAAAGAAAAATGTTGAAGTTAATTCCTAAAAAATTGACTTTAAGATTGATTTCTTAGAAATCGATTTCAACATTTTGGAAATAACTTTTAAAATGACAATATTTTTTAAATTTTATACAAAAACAACAATATTGTGTTAAATAATTCGTCAGGAATAAAAAAGAAAATGTATTTCAACTAATATGCTTTCAAGCACGACCATAAATTAAGAGAAATCAACTGCATTAAAATTAGAGAAGCAGAGGAATTTGCAAATATAGTAGCGTTGACCGTTGACTTTGCAAATATAACACTCTCCTTTTTTTCGTTGCAAACATAGCACTTTAGAGCTAAACAAAGACCTACATGCCCCTCTCTTTCTTCAAAATTGAACGGACGCACGAAATCTGCAAACCTTCAAATATAACTGTCTTCTTCAAACCTCTTTAGAACCTTCAATTATTCATTCTCTTAGTAATCTTCAGCCTCATAGCTTTCTTCAAAAGCATCATAACCCATTACTTTCAATGGCACGCACAAGGGGAGGACTATCTACCACCAAGGCGACCTCGACTGCAATAGAGAAGACAAAGAAGAAGGATACTCATCACCGCGAGGTAAGTTCTATATTACTAAAAATTGTCATTTTATTCTTCGTTTGCTTGAATGTGTAGATATTGTAGATATTGGGTTGTCTGAATTTGATTTATTGGAACTGGGTTATCTGAAGTTGATGGCGATAAAGGTCGAGCAGTGGTCAATAGGAAGTCGACCCGTCGTTCAAGCATTAGGGTCGAGCACTAAAAAACCATTAAATAGTCGAGTTATAGGTCGGGTTTTTAGTCGAGTTGAACAGTCGAGTCCTAAGTTAGTCGAGCTAATAGTCGAGTCAAAATATAATATAAGGTCGAGTTTTTAAGGTCGAGATGAAATTCGAGAATGAGGTCGAGTAATCTAAGTCGAATAATATAGGTCGAGTAATATGGTCGAGTATTATTGGTCGAGTAAACTAGGTCGAGTAAAATAGGTCGAGCCTTCATTCGAGCCCCAAGTCGAGCTATTTTAGTCAAGTTTTTACTAGGTCGAGTATATAGTCGATTTTTTTAGTCGAGCTTGTTGTCGATTTGCTGTACTTCTTTCCTAAACCCTAATTTTCTACACCTCTTTTCCTCAGGACCCTCTAAAGAAGCAAATGGTTGTTTAAGGTGAATTCTTCAATGCGAAGGTTTCGTAGTATTGCTACTATGAAGCAAATATGCTGCGCATAAGGACTAAACTAACCGGGCAGCAGAAGAACATACTCAGAAGGGATAGCAGTTTGGCTGGAATTGCTTTGGACCATGAACATACATTTGGGAGTAAACAGATCATCCACAGCGTGCTATTGCGCCAACTTAGGATAGATGAGGCAAACAAGGCGGACAATGGCATATACTTTAATTTCGCGGGTAAGAAGGTTAAATTTGGAAGAAGGGAGTTTGCACTAATCACTGGGTTGAAGATGGGAGATTTTGAACGCGAGTACACCAAATACCGGGCACCCGATGGTCCTAGTGTGATTAGTAAATATTTTACTGGGAAGGTAGGCATGAAGACACAACATATGCGGACGTTTTCAAAACTTACGATCAAATAGCCTTAAGCTATTCAGATGAAGTTGTTGTCTCACTTACTTTGTTATTGCTATACACATCCATCATTGTGGAACAAAAGAGAAACCATATTGAAGATAAGGTGGTTCATCTGGCATGTAACTGGAGAAAATTTGATGAAATGCCTTGGGGCGAAATTTCTTTCTGGGCGACAGTTGATAGTGCTAGAAAGGCTATAACCAATGCCTTGAAACAGTTCAGGGACGTCGATAATAGGACGTACACCGTTGGTGGCTTCCCAGTGGCTCTAGGGGTAAGGATTTAAGACGCATAAAGCATATTTTATTTTATTTTTTTCTTGATTTGAAAAAACTCATTAGTTTCCATTCATATTTGGAATCGTAGGTGTCCGCATATGAGGTGATGCTGCATTTTGAACGCTTCTCATTAGTGCAAAGGGTCGAAACCACTGGGTGCAAGCTAAGGATGTTCAGGTGGAAAGGAGTGAAAATCCACCGATCTGTCCAAGAAAAAAATCAAGTATGGTCGAAAAGGTTACTTAGCGGGGAGATATTATAAGTCATATTGTTTTGTTTTTTCCTCCCATAGTTGATTGTTGTACTGTGTAGTGTCATGACTTACCACATTTTGTATTGCAGCTAGTTAAAGTGATCCTAATAACTCCAACTCCTGAAGAAGCTGCACAATTTTTGACTTGGGAGGAAGGAGAAAAAAGAGAATCCGTCAAGGATATGGGGTTGGAAAACGATGAAGAAGAAGAAGACGGCCAGGACAGTCATGCCAAGGGCTCTGTGGGATCCGAACAGGCTGCCGATCCGTCAATGGAAAGGACAGCGAGACAAGAGGCTTGCCGTCTTATTCTAAGTCAAGTACTTGAACGGCTAAACAGGTCGGAGACTCGTATCACCAAATTGGAAAAACTTAATAAACAGCTGACCGCCACCGTCTAAAACTTGACACATACTGTAGAACAACTACGATCGGAAGTGTGTGGAAAAAAAAGGAGTTGGGAGTCCGATTGATGCTAAGGATAAAGATCCCGCTAACCCTTCAACTGCGTTGGTGGTTGTTGATCGATCCAATTATGAATAGAAAACTCCTTCCATTCCCATCATAGTTGAAATCGAAAGTCCTCTGCCAGCCCCGATGAAGCAGAAAGGTGAGAAAGAACATAGTATTACCATAGAAGACTCTCCCGGGGTTATCAATTTGAGCCCTATGCTAAGCATTGAATATACCACACCCTAACCACCAATAGTTGGCCAGCGTTTCAGTTTTGAAGATTTCCAACCGGGGCCCGACGATTTTGAGGACATGAATAAGTGACTGAAGCTGTCGAAGTGGTGGTTCCTGTGGACCCCTGTTTTTGACCGTGATTCAGACTTGTTGAAAAATATGCTGATTGAAAATGAATGGCCGTCAAATGATGTAAGTGCCCATTATACACCTTCGTCATTACACGGTACACATAGATTGGTTTTAAACTAATATTAGCGTCGTACTTTTTCAACATCTCAACTTATACACGTCTATGCTTCGGAAGAGGCTTCTGGTAATAGGCCGCAAAGATGTATCCATATTGGAGACACACTTCGATGTAAGTTACTGATCCTATTCCTCATTTTATGGCTGTATAGAATAGCACCACTGTTGATATTTCGGTGTGTTTATTTTTGGTAACAGACTGGTATGAAGACTCTATACACAACCCAGCGGGATCCAACCTATGAAAACTTGGCTATGAAGCAATTTGTGGGTTCAGTGCCATATGAACTTAACTGCCGGTACGTCAACCATTTCTTATTTCCTGCGCATGTTGATGGCAATCATTGGATACTAGTTAGGGTTGATATTAACTCAAGAACGATCCACGTGTACAATTCGCTTGACCAAAAGGGGATCGTGCCAAAACTAGACCACCTTGTTCGAACGATGCCAAAAATACTCTAGGCATGTGAGATGAAAATGATAGATAGTTAGCAGGTCAAGGTGAAGAAGGGATTGGTCGGGCAAACACTGGGGTTAGTACTTTTAAAAAACGCCATATGTCATTTCGTTCATTCATCTTTAATTTCTAATAACACATGTCTTTTGTTTCATATAGCACTGGAGATTGTGGAGTGTTTGTTTTGAAATGAGCTGGACGACTAATTCACAGGTTGCCGCTGGGATTGTTTAGAATTGACAATGTAATGGATGCTCGGACGGAGCTGGCCGCTGCATGATTTTTACATGCAAGACAAGAGGACCAAAGAAGAGGAAAGCCGGCCAAGAAAAAAACAACATGATTTCATTGTTTCATTTGAACTTTTATGTGTAATTATATATATATATTTATACATTCGTTCTTTTTGTGTAAATACATTTATATAGTTATTGCCCCATTTATGTAACTATGTAACCATGAAACTCGGTCATTATGTAATTATGTAATTATGTAATTAGGTCACTATGTAATCATGTTTTAGGTCGAGTTTATAATCTAGTTAGAGATCGAGTGTCACTGCAAGACAATAAGGAAAAGTCGAGTTACAGTCGAGCACATTACAGCAAAAAACCAATGTTAATTGGTCGAGTTTATAGTCGAGTTACAGGTCAAGTGTCACTTCAAGATAATAAGGAAAAGTCGAGTTACAGTCGAACACATTACAGAAAAAAAACTTATTTTAATATTTCGAGTTTTTAAGCGTATTACAACGACTTATTTTTAAGCGTTCATGGCTGAGATAAAGATCAAAAAACAATAACAAATATTTGAAAGAAATAGTTAACAATCACGCCATCAAAGCTTAACAAGTAATTTCATATCTATATAAATAGATTATATTATACGCTTCCGAATGTATACTAGGAAACTACATTACATAAACTGTATTACATATCAATTTTTCTCCTTAGTCACGTATGGATTCGAGCAAGTTTGCCAGTTGTGACCATTCCTTCCGCAACGACCACATTTCTTTGCAGCTTTCTCCTCCCCGATTGAACTGATTCTCTGTTTCTTGGGCCGACCGCTTTTAGACCTAGGTTCTGGAGGAGCTAGTTGAATGCATAGAATTTCTTCAGGCACAACCGCACAACCCAATTCTCAGGCTCACCGACCAGCATAATGGGATCTGCATATGGGGATAACAATGCATTGGTGTGATAAAAAAGCGAGCATAAAGAGTAGTGGTCAATTTGTCTGTGACGGGATGTAGCTAACGCATGACTACAAGGTAGTTGGTCCAATCAAACACTCGGCACGTGCACGTTCTACTTTGCAAATTCACTATAGCCGAACGATTTGATAGGTCTCGTACATTCCATATTTGTAGATCGACCGGCTTTGCAACATACGCTTGTGCTTCTCTCATTCTGCCATCAAGCTCAGTTTCGATGTATGGGGTTGTGTGTGAGTTCAATTCACCAGCCGCTGTACGCCTTTCATAAAACCATCTCTGTAGCGTGTTCCGAATGTACTCAACCAAACAATGAATAAGTAATTCACGTACATCCTTTAAAAGTGCGTTGAGACATTCCGCAATGTTGGTGGTTGTTATGGTATAGCTTCTCCCTTGAGAATGTGCCCTTGACCAACGTTCAATGCCGATCTCAGTTAAATACTCACATACCCGTGAATTTTGGCGTTCAAGGGTTCTCCACATCTTATTGAATTCAGCAAGAGTGTAAGCCTTTACAGCTTTAAAGTACACAGGGAGCATGTCGTTTCTTTTGAATGTTGCTCTCAGGTTGTTGCTCAAATAATAGATACACACTCCATGGAAGGCATTCGGGAAAACATTTGATATACCCTTTGTAATGCTCTTATGTCTATCCGAAACAAACACCAATCCCTCGATCTCATCACCTATAGTAGCCTGCAACTTTTTCAAAAACCACTTCTACGACGCATCATTTTCTGAATCGACCACTCCCCAGCCGATAGGGTACACTTGGTTGTTACCATCCATGCAAGTTGCAATACGTAATGACCCAGGGTATTTTTCTTTCAGGAAGCATGAATCAACAGCAATAACTAGACGCATAGAAGTGTGAAATCCACGTAGCGAAGGGCAAATGAGAAAAAAAGGTATTTGAAGTGTCCATCTTCTTCCATTTCAAAATCAGTAAACGTACCCGGATTACATGCCCTCAACATGTGCATATAAGCTGGAAGTATTCTATAAGAATCTTCAAATCCACCCCACATTTCTTCCAGCGCGGATTCCCTTGATCGCCAAGTCTTGTTGTACGTTATGTTCACAACCAACTCTTGGTGAATATCTGCTATGATTTCTCCGGGTTTATACGGCTGACATACTGCCTAGTACTTACACTTGATCCATGAACCAATAACTTTGCTGTTTGCCTACCTATTATCACAATGTAGCAACGATGATTGACAAGTGTGGGTGTTTTCAAATTTATTGACCTTCCAAGCTGTTGAATTCTCAATGGAAGATGCATTCAGTTTCCAATTGCAATTGGCATGTTTGCATCGTATGTACCAATACTTGCTATTTGCCCTAACAATCTTCTAGTCGAAAAAATGTTTCATAGCCAGCATACTCATTCGCAAGGATAATTGGTCCCTCATTTCAAAAATGTCATTTACCGCAACATCTACGATGGCGGCTAATCTATCAGAAGAAGTCCCACTGTCTGTGTGGGATGCTCTTGTTGTTGTATGGCATTGTATGACTGGTAGTTCACATATTTGAATATGATTGACAGGCTCACCATTTTCTAGTTGTTGGGTTGATACATTATCTTCTTCAACAACTATGGGATCGTCAACCAGTACGCCACCCGCATTGCTAGCTCCTTGAGGGTCAATTTTATCTATACAATTGTTTTTCACAAAACGATTTGGAGAAAAAATATCGTTAGTCCATATCGGACTATCTGATCCCAGTCGCTTTATCAATGAATTGCTAACATTAGCTTCAGTATGTGATGCTTCAGTGGGAGGTCAGACGCTAACACATATTTGGATTTTGGCATGTTCGGGCCATCTAATAATTTCCATTCAAAAAACACTTGACATAGTAATCAGTCTTGATAGGGATAGTGGAGACTTTAGACAAGTACTTTGGTAAATATTCGATGACCAGTCTGTTTTTTATCTTCATATCTAATTCCATGACAGATATTATGAGATTCACCGGGTCTGTGAAGCTTGCGTCCACTTTTAACATAAGAGGTTCAATCCTCTTATAATTAATGAAAATTCGTTCATTTGTATTGGGATCAACGTCCCATTCTCCCCCATAAAACACATGTACAGAGACCATAATGGGATGTGACATTCCTACAAATCCAACCAAAACCATCAATCAATAACTATTTGTTAAGAACCATAACCCAAATGAGGCATAACCAAGTAATAGGATAGTGGAAGGAAAGTAAATATTACTCGACCTAACCAAGCACTCACTCGATCTTATGCACGACTATTTATTCGACCTAACATAAGACTCGACCTTATGCACAGCCATTTATTCGACCTAACACAAGACTCGACCTTAGGCTAGACCAAGGGCTTGACCATGAGATGGACAGTCCAACTACTTGACCTTTCAACATATTACTCGACCTATAACTCGATATAATACTCGACCTTTCCTTTGCTTGACCTCGTGCTCCACCTAAGGCTCGACTAATTTCTTTTCAATTTCACAAACCCAGTTCACAACAGCTGATCCCTTCACTCCACAATAGTGATTTTCTTGCTTGCAGATGATGGGCCAATGGAGTTTGTGAACAATGGGGTGAGAAGAAATTTTGTTTACTCGATGCTGCTTCAATGGGGTTGGCAAACTTAGGGAGAAAAAACAAAGAAGATGATATTAAAGAGGAACTGAAGGGCTATGTCTAAAAGAAAGAGAGGGGCATGTAGGTCTTTGTTCAGCTCTGAAGTGCTATGTTTGCAAGGAAAAAAAGGAGAGTGCTATATTTGCAAAGTCAACGGTCAACGCTGCTATATTTGCAAATTTCCCGACCACATTAAAATTATCTTTTGGAAATGTCCTTTGGGAGGTCTATTTGATATTTAAAAAATACTCAACAGCCGTAGACAAGTAACGAATATTGGGGTGAATTAGAAAAATTTAGGTAGAGTCCAATTCAAGTGTTGGCTAGATAAGTATAATATTTAAATTTATCAATATGTGCTAAGGCTTCCCTCCTTTATTTAAAACACTATTTAATGTACAAATTTTTTTATTTTAACTTTATTTTTTGTCTGTGGATCATATATATTCATTATTAATAAAGATAATAAAGGAATTTCATTAAAAAGTGGACTTTTTCTTTATTTGTAAATTGGAATTTCATAATAAAGTGGAATTTCAGTAAATTGATGTATTCTTTATTTGTTCATTTTAAAAAATTAACGTTGTTTCTTGGGAAAAAAATAGAATTATAAGAAGCTTTACTATTATAATATTGAAGGGAAGAAGAAATACTAAAAAGTAATTGCAGTCGAGCTCTAATTACCATGAATCAACATGGATGCTCATCTTTTGAAATTTGCCTATCAAATTTTCTTACATAAATTAGATTTACCCTCCCAGGTTTAGCTAAATAACTATTTCCACCATGGAATGGCCAAACTATACCATAAAACCCCCTCCTCCTCTTAATTGTTTTTTGCTCAAATGACAAATATGCCATTTGTATGACAAATTATATAGTCTCAAAATATTATTTTTGATTTCAAATCAAACTTTTCTAAATATACAATTATCTCATTCAAAGCCTATATAAATATTTTTTTCAATTTTTTGAACTAATTTTTTTTTCATTTAATTAAGCATTATTCACTTTGAAAATATATATACAAAAATATATAAATAGTCATTATTCCATTGCAGCTAGTAGAAAAATTGTTGTTATAATAGTTCACAATAATGAACTTTATTAGATTTTTGAGATGAGGAAAAACAGAAAATAATGAGTTATCTTGTTTTTTTTTTAATCTTATTTGTTACTAAAAATAGGAAAAATATATTCATCCCAATTATGCATGTCATTTTGCATGTCAAGGGTCAAATTTTGGGATTTATTTTGCTATTTGGCCAAATCTTAAGAGGAGTAAACTAAAACTTTCTTGACTTGTAAACTAAGATAATTTACAAAATTAAATTTAGAATTTGGTCTAATCAGAAATTGATTCAAATTTGTGAGAACTAAGTCCTCTTACTTTTGTGGTCTGTTCAATTTTTCTAGTCAGCTAAAACTTGGGAATTAATGAACTAACTTGGGTATAATATGGCGATGTTGAATTGCATGTCATAGCAAATATATGCTGGGATTTTGAGCTTGTCAGATCTGTTTAATTATGACACTGTATGAACTGAGAATTTTATCAAACCATCAATGAATTTCATGGAAACAAAGATGAAGAGTACTACTTGGTTCCAATTTGGACTCAAATACCGTTGCCAACTATAGAGAGAACAAGACTTTGACGGGACTCAAGAAAGCATTCCTCAACAAGATAGAAAAATGTCTTATAGATTAGTCATACACAACGTAGGACTTGTATCTTTCACAAGGATTTTGAATCTTTTTTACTATTTTATTGATCCCAAAATCAAAATTTTAAGCGTTTTCCTTCTGCAAGATATAAATAATACACTGTATTCCTCCACCCTGATCGAGTCACATGTTCAAACATGGAGAGAAAGCAAACTGATCATCGTCATAATAAGCATCCCATTTCCTCTCTATTCCTTCTTCCTAGCTATTTTGATTTTATTCGAGGACATGATGGCGACAGAGTTTAGGGCTGTACCTATTAATGTCGAGTTGGTTCTTGATATGAATTCGTGGGCTGGAAATATGTCTTCAAGCTATATCTCTATGGCCCTTTCCAATTTTTATCAATCCCATGATTATTACAAGACGAGGCTGGTTGTTCACACAAAAAACTCCAACAATTCTGTCATCGGGGCTACTGATGCAGGTTTTGCTTTCTTCTTCTTTCACTCTGCCACTCTCTCTTGCTGTGTTTTTTCAAACATGCATATTAGGTTGGGTTATTTATTATTAAAGTGACGCATTCTTAATTTGATATGGGAAATCAACCCATTTTAAATAAATTCATAGCAGTTGTAGGTCTAATGAGAAATGCCAAAGTGCAAGCTATTCTTGGTCCACAAACATCTATGCAAGCCAATTTCGTGTTTAATCTAGGGCAGGATGCTAAGGTGCCCATTATTTCATTTTCTGTCACAAGTCCTTCTCTTTCCTCTCTAAGATGTGAATACTTCATAAAAGCAACTCTGAATAATTCATATCAAGCCATTAGTTCCCTGATTCAAGTCTTTGGTTAGAGAGCAGTTGTGCCAATCTACGTTGACACTGAGTTTGGAGAAGGTATTATCCCATACTAGACCGATGCTTTGCAAGAAGTTGGGGCTCATCTTCTATATAGAAGTGTTATTCATCCATCAGCAACTAAAGATGAAACTGCTGCTCAGCTTTATAAGTTGATGACAATGCCAACGAGAGTTTTCATTGTGCATACGCCTCTCATTCTTGGCTATCAGCTTTTTGCCCAAGCAAAAGAGGTGGGAATGATGACTGAAGAATATGTTTGGATTATAACTATTGGGATGACTAATCATTTTACATCCTTCTACCAAAGAATCAATCGAAGGGGGTACTAGGAGTGAAACCACATGTTCCAAAAAGGAAAAAGCTCAATCAATTCATCACTCGCTGGAAAAGAAAAAATCAGCGGTTGATCAATGATCACGTTGATCTCAACTTTTTTGGATTGTGGGCATATGATGCCGTCACTGCACTTGCAATGACAATTGAAGGAACTTATATTATGGGAATCAGATCAACAGAAGTTAGCCATCCTGGTTCATTAGATTGTGAGATCTCTACAGTCTCACAAATACGCAAACATCTCTCAAAATTATTATCAAAAACTAGATTTAATGGCCTTATTGGGGCTTTTCATGTTGTTAATAGAGAACTCCTGTCATTTTACTTCCAAATTGTGAATATCCTGAGCAATGAGGATAGGGGGATTGGATATTGAACACCCAAATTGGGAATAACTAAGACATTGAAATTTTCTAAGTCCAAAGTTTACTCTTCTTCAAAAGCAAGCCTAAAAGGCGTCATATGACCAGGTGATACCATATCAACACCAAAGGGTTGGGTTATACGCACAAATGGGAAGAAGTCTAGAATAGGAATCCCAGTTAGAAGTGGTCCTAATGCTTTCCTGAATATAATAAGAGATCTATGAACCAATAGGACTACTTTCACAGGGTACTCCATAGATGTCTTTGATTCCCTAATGAAAATGTTGCCCTATCATGTTCCGTATGAATATGTTCCTTTTGCAAGGCCAAATGGTGAGAGCACTGGAACCTAAAATGACTTGGTGTATCAAGTTAATCTTTGGGTGAGTTACAATCTGCAGTTTGTTTAATTTGTTTTTCAGTAGTATAAGGTCCATATGTTTTTATATTCTGCATCAACTTCATTGCCACAAGGAAAATATATACTAGAAGGGAGAGGAAAGAATAACCAAATGTTTTATTTACTTAAATGTGTATCGTCTAAATTGAATTAATCATGGCAGAATTCTGATGCTGCTGTGGGAAATATTACCATTAGAGCTAATCGGTCCATATATGCCAACTTTACGTAGCTATACATTGCGTCTGGCATGGCCATGGTTGTGCCTGTCTAAGACAAAAGGACAAATAATTCATGGGTGTCCTTGAAGCCATTGACATGGGACCTTTGGGTGATAAGTGCTTGTTTCTTTGTTTTCATTGGTTTTTTTATTTGGATTCTTGAGCATCAGACTAATGAAGACTTTGCTAGATCTAGTCCATATCAAGTTGGCACTAGCTTCTGGTTCTCTTTTTCAATCTTGGTCTTTGCTCATAGTAAGTCTCTCTCCTGTTTATTTATACATAACATTATTAATTAGTTAACTAGGGGGCGGGGCTAGTCCTAACAAATATTGCATAAAACTAAAAGGACGACTAGTTAAGTGTTTCTGACTACATATTTTACTTCTGTTTTCTTTCTTATTTTGGTTTATTCTGACAAATATGATTTCCCTTGATTTGTCACATTCAAATGCAACTACAGGGGAGAAAGTGGTTAGCTACATCACTAGGTTTGTAGTGATCATATGGTGCTTTGTGGTTCTAATCTTAACTCGAAGTTACATAGCCAGTTTGACATCAATGCTAACCATCCAACAGCTTGAGCCAAGTGTGGCTCATATCCAGGATCTTAATTCCAATGCAGACAATGTGTGGTACCCAAGGGGCTTTTTCATTGTAGATTTCTTAAAGCAGAACCTCAAGTTTGATGAGTCGGGCTCAAGGAATATGATACCTTGGACGAACTGGAACTACTTTTAAGAAAGGACAAACACCATGGTGGTATTGCTCCTATCTAAACATTGCTCCAAGTATACCATGGTTACTCCATTAATTAAGACAAATGGATTTGGGTTTGTATGTCCTCCTTCCCTTTCTCTAACATGGCCTAATTTGCTTGAAAATATAGTCCATCTGATCATAATTTGCAGGCCTTCCCAATAGGTTCTCCGCTTCTACCTGATGTATCAAGAGTTGTTCTGAACCTTATCGAAGGGGACAAAATAGTTGGGATTGAGAAAGAGTGGTTTGGAGAGCAAAGCAATTGTGCAGAGCAAAGCACTTTGGTACCATCATCTCATAGTCTTAGAATTAAGAGCTTCTGAGGCTTTTTTCTCATTGTCGGAATTGCTTCTCTCATTGCCCTCATCATCTTCGCATCTATGTTAATGTATGAACATTGGTGGCATTTGCTAAACAACTTAGGATCAAGACATCAGTTGGGAAAGATTTTTTCATTCACTGAATGCCATGACAAGAAGATGGAGAGAGATGATCCAAATTCCACACACTTGGAGACGAAAAATCAATCAATATTGTCCATCCATGCACCCGAGCATTTTGGGACTAATCTGTCTCACCAAGCATCATCTTTGTCGTCAAGCCAATCCAGTAGCACAGAATGCTAGAGTTCTTTAGCTTGAATATTCAGAATGAAGAAGGAACTTCAGTTTCATAATTTTACTCCAAATTAAAGAGATAGCCAGATGATTCCGCTAACCAAATCCTATACTTGTGAATTGTGATCATTATTTTGGGTTTAGTTGTAGTGATAAATTACTGAATTAGCATCTCATGTCAAATCTACAGCTTTTAGGTATTAATTAAAGATAGCCAACTATAGAACTAATATGTATTCCATTAGTGTTAAAAAAAATTCAATTTGAAAATTTTTCTTTATTCTAAAAAAATTTCACTTTTAGGGTAAAATTCTTATATTATCCTTACTAATGATAACAATGTATAACTCAAATTAAAAATATAAAATTATATATTTAATTGTGCATTAATTGTATTGTATTTTGTGATTTAAAAAAGTGGACTCTTTTTTTTTTGGAATGGAGGGAATATTATTAATATTTTGTGAATACATATTTAATCACTAGAATATAATGTAATATTCCATCTGTCCAAAAAAAGAGTTAAGTTTGAAAAAAAATTTTGTCCCAAAAAGAGAGTCCACTTTTGAGGTGAAATTTTCATATTGCCATTACTAATGTTAATAATGTATAAACTAAGTTAAAAAGTAAAGATAAAAAAATAAAATTATATATTTAATTATGCATTAAGTATATTACACCTTGTAATTTAGGAAAAAGTTGTATCAAATTTAAAATATATTCTTGTTTTTTTGGAATGGAAGGAGTAAATCTTTTATAGTTTTTTGTGCGTGTAAAATTAATGGATTAAACACTTAACTCTGTTTGATACAATAATTTTGTAATTTCCCAGTCCATTATATGGGTAGGGAGTGGAAACCGCATCAAGCCCAAAGCGTTGGGCAATATCCACCTAATAAGAAGGCATTGAGAATTGGAATTCCAAAATATTTTGGTGAGTATAATAACAAATTCATGCGTTACCAACATTGCCATATTATAGTTTATATGAAAGAGATGGGGTTGGTAATGTTGATGCTACCTAACAAATATCTTTTCTGTTAATAAAATTTGAACCAAAATTTTCCAACATTTAAACTCAAATTTAAACTAGTAACTTAATATCCAAATCAAACGGATACATTAAAGATATATGAAAGTTCAAACCAAGTGCTCATAAGTTTTTTTTCCTAATTATTATGAATTTTCAAGTGCGACAAGAACCTATTTAGGGCTACTAATGATCCTGTCAACTTCTGCACTTCCTTCAAGGTCAGCGGATGTGCCATCTTGGCAATGGCCCTTATTTTGTCTGGGTTGGCTTTTATCCCCCTCTTAGAGACCATAAATTCCAAAAATTTGCCAAATTCTATCCCAAAAGTACACTTTCTAGGGTTTAATGTATTCCAACTTCTAACATGGTTTGTAGAGTCTCCTCTAGATCTCTAGGGGTACTTTCACTCTTCTTGGACTTTATCACCATGTCATCTACATATATTTCTAAGTTCTTGCCAATCTGGTTGGAAAATATTTGGTTGACCAGACGTTGATAAGTTGCTTCTGCGTTTTTCAATCCAAAGGGCATTTTTTTGTAACAATAAACCCCCATCTATGTGATGAAGGCCGTCTTCACAGCGTCTTTCTCAGCCATCAAGATTTGATGGTAACCTTTGTAGGCATCAAGGAACATTAGAACCTCATACCCTGATATGGCTTCAATTTTTGGTCAATTACTGGTAGTGGGTAAGCAGTCTTTCAGATAATACTTATTGAGGTCTGTATAATCAATACACATTCGCCAACTATCATCAAGTTTTTTAACCAAAACTGGGTTTGACAATCACGTAGGGTAAAATACATCTTTGAAGATGTCGGACTGAAGTAGTTCCTTCATTTCTTTATTAACCACCTCATTTCTTTCCGAAGCTAGTGATCTTTTCTTTTGTTGAACAGGCTTCACCCTAGTATCAATGTTCAGCTTGTGTGACACTAAAGACGGTGAGATCCCTAGCATATCCTTTGGACCCCATGCAAAAACTTCTTTATACTGGCGAAAGAGGCTAACAATGCAACTTTTGATCTTAGATGGCAGCATAGTCCCCCATTTTAAACGTTCTATCAGGATGGTTGTCATCTATTATCATTTCTTGTACCTAATCGATAATCTCCTGCGATTCAACTGGGCTTTTCTTTATATAGGCATCCTGAGATTTTTAAGGTGTGACTCAAAATTTCTGGCGTCTTGGAGGTTCCGAGGTGTGATCTCAAAATTTCTAAGAGTTTCCCAATGTGCCACCTCGAAATTTTCAGATAGACACAACATTCTTTTTCCTTTTCCTAGTTTTCCCCTATGTGGCACCTTGGGGTTAGGCTGTGGTACCTTTGGAGTCTATATGACATGTATGCCCTTCATCAAAGTGCTTTTTCCTTTGCTGGCGATACGCATGCATTCCCTTGCAAGATACTAATCTCTTTGTACAAATATCACTCCATGTTCTGTTGGGAATTTCATGACCAAATGATAAGGTGACCAAATGGCTTTGATTTTATTCATCCATGATCTTCCAATAATGATATTGAAGGGAGAAGGGGCATCCACTACATAGAAATTGGTCATTATAGTGTTATCTTGGAGGGTAATCCCCCACTGCAACTCTCAAAGTGATTATGCCCACTGGGTAAACAACTTCATACGCAAATGTCACTAAGGGCACACTAGATGGCTTTAGGGCACCGAAATCGATTCCCAACTTGCAAAAACAATAAATATATAGGACATTGACTGCGTTACCATCATCAACATAAGCCTAATGTACCTTTTTATTTGCGACTGTGGTCTTGATAACTAAAGCATCTTTATGCGGGCTAATGCATCGTTTTCTGAAAAATAGATAATCTCGGAAGGTTTGAAGTGCTTATGGATTGGTTCTTGAGGTGGGATCCTTCTGGCATTAGCTTTGATAGCAGACTGAAATTGTCCTTCTGGTTAACCACCAAATATGGCATGGATAACACCAGTGACATTGTAGTTGTAATGTGGTGGAGGTTGGGATGTTAGCTGTTGTGAATGATTACTTTGGTACTATTGATATGGTTGATTCAGGGAGGGGTCCCATCTCAGTTGATAATCTGCCTAATATGAAGAGGAACCTCGTCCAACTTGTCTCCCATCTTGTCCTCCTGTATGATAGTCACCTCCCTGGCCTCTAGACTGGGGTTGGACTCCATCAAAATAAGAGTGCCACGTTTATACATACTGACCAAGCATCTCACTTTGAATGCAATTTTCTATTTATTTCTTGAGGTCTTTGCATTCCACAGTATTGTATCCATTATCATTGTGAAAAACACACCACAAATGTCGCAACCTTTTGTGTGGTGCTGCAGTTAATGGGACTAGGGGTCTCAAAAGATCTCTATGTATAGATAGGATCTTGAAGCGACTCTTAGTGAGTGGAGTGAGAGTTTTTTGTTTCTGAATGTGAGACTCCAGATGACCCCGATTATAATTCAGCCTATCAAAGGCGCTTTTCTAGGTATTTTTCCCTTTAGCATCCTCCTTATGCTTTTCTCGTTCTTTTCATTTTCTCGCTTTCTCCTATTGACTTCTTCTCCTTTAGTATAACTTTCAACCATTTGCCATAGTGTTTGAGTGTCAGTTGGTGTGTCCCATGCCAATTTAGAGTAGAATGATCCAAAATTCAAACCATTCATAAAAGCCGAGATTATCACCTAATCTGTTCGATCGGTCACTTGAGGACTTTTATCATTAAATCTTTCTACATATGATTTCAAGGGATTCGTCTTTCCCTTGCTTGTGATTCATCATATTTATAGCTATTTTTTGAAATTTCTTCATTTGAAAGAAACAAGTGTGGAAAAGTTGTGCCAACTGCCTAAAAGACAAGACGCTACTATGAGGTAGGCCATCAATCCACACCTATTCCTTTCCACTGAAATAGATGGGGAATGCCTTACACATTTCCCTTATCAGAGCATTTTTAAATTTCATTGTGTATTTGAATCGCAATAAAAAAATCAAGGAGGTCAGAATCCCCCTCATAAGATGGGATCCGGTGAGGCAATTTGAATCTTGCAGGCATTGGATATTGCATGATGTCAAGCATGAAAGTAATAGAGCATCTCCTTCATCATCAAAACCCAATGAACCTTGAATATCATCAGCCACTCTATTGCTAATTCGCAGAAAATTATGATACTGAGGATGTATTGAATCATGCTTCGACCTAACCTTGGAACGGTCATTTTGGTAATTATCACCAGCGTAGGAGGCTCCCATTGTCATTCCTCTTTCATTGGGCATGTTTTAGGTCATTATGTCTCGCTTCAACTTCGGACTGGTTATGCCTAACCCTATAGAATTCTTCAAATTGTGCACAATGTGATCAAAATATTAGAAGCAAGTTCGAGACCATCCAACAAACTAAGACAACTCCGCATTTGAGATGCCTACACTTTGATCCATTGCAAAGCATTGGAGGTCGTATGACTAGATCAAGAACTAAGAAAATGCAAGCTGCCTTAGCAACTCTTATAACTAAATTTCAAGCTAAGGAAACAATGAAGGATGAGGCAATAAAGATTGTCTCTCAATATGTCACTATGACCACTATGATTAGTGTTGTAAATGATGAGCTAAGTGTTTCTAATACTTCTTCATAATCGATAGGACAACTAAGGTGATTAGACTTCTAAATCCATAGCCATGATGAATAGAGAATATTCCAAATCTAATTCAAGAGTGGAAAGCTCCATTTGGCCAAACACAAACAAATCCAATCCACACTTGGATTATAGTCTAGGAAGTATTTCTTTTTCTTAGAATAATAGTTCTTTTAGTAATTGTTTCTTTAGGTAGTTAGTTTCCTAAAAGGCAAGGAGTTTTAATCCTTCTAGAAAATGGATTTCTCCATGGCCAAACCTTGTTAGCATATATAAATAAGGCAATTGGCCACACAAACAAAAACAACTTTTATCAATACAAACTTGAGAGCTTTTCGCTTTTCTTTGAGTTCTAATTTCTGAACTTGCTTTGAGTCTTTGAGGATAGCCTTTTAGGTTCATGTTTAAGTTATCTTGTTGAGTTTCTTTCCCTCAACAATTTGAGCGTGCTTTTTGGTTCCATGGAAACAGTCCAACTCACAATCGGGTTTTGGATTGATCATTCGGGTGTCAAGTAGACAAAACAAGGTCCTTATTCAATCTTGGAGTTGGTGTCTTGCTAAAGAAAGAACTAGTTCAACCTAGAGGACGATACTAGGACCTACACTCTGATATTTGTTTCGAATTTTGTACTTTGGTAGAGAATTTTTCTCGCGATGTTGCTCCATAAAAGCTCTCTCGTCTTCTTCATATTGTTTCCGTGCTGGCGAATTGTTCCAATTTGAAGCCGTTCGCAATGAATGTTGACTATTATGGGCGGAGGGATGTTCAGATCATTCAGGAATCCCATCTAAACGTAATGGATTGTTTTCGGCAATGCCTAAATGACTATGTCATGCCCCTCCTCCATTGGTTCCTTCAACTGCTCTACATTCTCCAGATCTAGTATCCACCATCTTTAAATCATTTGAAATAGGAAAAAAAATGTGAATATTCCTTCAAAAATTAAATGCCCACAAATGGCACCAATTGATGAAAGCTGTATCCACAACCCTCTAAGATCCGTTAAGATGATCCTGATTTGAAACTCTTCATCTTCCTTGATGTTAAGTGGTTTTGCAAAACAAATCTCGAAGTGGTTTTTCAGAGTAAACCCTCCGATGCTTAAGTCAGTCCTTTGTATGTAGGTCGTACTTTGAATTTTTTAGAGTCCCCTTACCTGGTTGTTTTTCCCGCTTATATATATTTTTCCCTCATTTGTGGAATTCGTTGTCACTTTTTTACACTTTGGCCACAGCTGTAACTGCTGATTATACGCCGTTATATTTTTCTGTGATTGTCGCATATTGTTACGCACTTATGAATAAGTATGATCTCAGTGAATTCCCACCTTGTTGGTGTAGTCTAAGAGCTCGTCTATTTTTAATCCGAGGTCTTCTACATTTGGTGTGATTTTAGTGTGCTTTAGTGTGCTTCTATACTTAGACCATGATGCTGACTGATATTTAGGCCTTCAATCTGCTGGGGTCAGAGATCTGGGAATGCAAGGATCTCGTGTATTGCTGAGATCCATACTTTAGTTGAGAGGATGTTCCATCTCGTGTATTGCTGAGATCCAGACTTTAGTTGAGATAGGGTCTTATAAATATCACAAATCAATGTTGTTCTTATTTTTTGGTTGTTATATCTACTAAATTAATGTGAATCTGTAGGAATAAGTCCCAAACAACCCAAAAACAAATTGATAAATGTGCCTAGAATAATCATTTTGTATCCAATAATGTGTAGGAAAAAGACTAGGACAAACCCTAATAATGTTTTTTACTAAAGTTTTGATTTTTATGCAAAAATCGAAAACTATAACCCACGGAAATATAAAATTTTCATTAATTTGTTGGCATGCAAAATACAGGTCATTTAATGCACAAAGAATTTGTTTCTCAATGATTCAATTTTTATTGAAAATCAAAGATTATTGCCCATGAAAATGTCAAATTTTCATAATTTTTAATTTGGGCGAGTTCGGCACCCCTTAAGGCCCAAAGAAGAAAATTACAAAGATAAAAAGGCTAATGTATACAGCTAAGTTACAATTCAGCTAACTGGGCTCTTTAAGCTCAAATGTCTACTTAATTCAAATTCACTTAACCACTGGACTTGCTTCAATGGCTACCCAACATGTGTTGGGACTAAGAGGTCAGGAGCTCGAACTCGCCTCTGACATCCCCCTCCCCTCGTCCTCCCTCCCTCTTAGTTAATATGAGAATCTCACCTCACATTATATGAGGCACACACTGTTGTTATAATAGAATAGGAATACCGTTGTAATAGAATAGCAATGTCTTAAATCAAATTCACTTGAATACACCCTTCTTCCTTTGAGCTCTGAATATTTCCTAAGACCATTTGCTTAGTTTGAATATCTTCAATTAATCTACTCAAATTTTTTTCACATGTTGAGCTCTCATAATTGGTCCATCAATAATACGATTCTCATCATAATTTTTTTTGGCAACAATAGTAACTAATTGTATTCAACTATTTTAATTTTTTTTTTTTGTGAATAGCATATAAAGCATGCATCTTGATTTTTATAATACAATTCAGAAATTTAGATTTCTATAATGCTTTTAAGCATTAACTAAATCACATTACCACAATCTCCAATGAGGTAAAAGTCAATGAACTATAATTCCTTCTATCACAAACACTATTGCAACAGAAAAAAGTTATTGCATACCAAATATAGATAACAACTTATAGTCAAGAAAGCACAAGAATACTAGTATAAATAGAGAGGCTATGGTGGCAACGAAATATCATTCTTCTATAATACTTGAGAAATTCAAAAATGGCTACACTTCATTTGAAATGGTACTCTTTTGCATTGTTTGTAATTTGTGTTGCCAACCTCAAAGGAGCTTTAATTGTTGCAAATGATGAGAGAAAGGTAATATGCTTTTCCTTTTATTTATCCTATAGGGCAATCGTGTCATTTGTAATTCAACTTCATATGTAAGTTCGATTTCATCTTTCATATTCAAAAAGTTTCAATTAAGTCTCTTGACTTGTAAATTCGGTTTTAATTGGTCCTTTTAATAGTTACAAGCCAAACAAGATTTAACACATTTAGTCATTGATTTGCACAATTTATAAACATTTTATTTAAATTATATTTATAATTATGTAAATTGACATTTTTTAGGTTTAGATAGTTAAAGAATAATTTTATCTATTTATAATATATTTTTGAAAATTAAAATTAATATATATTGTGAAAATTATGAAGTTGAAGGCGATAAAATATGAAATAAACTTTTAGGGATACTTTTCCTAATGGTAAAAGTTTAAAGTGATTATTTGCAATGCACTACTTTTATGTAATTTGGTTTCTTCCACTTACCTTAATCCTAAATATATGTAAGTCATGTGAGTAAATGCATTAGGTCCCGTTGGGTTTGATTCTATTAAAAGAATCAATGAGAATCAAAATTATATATTAAAAGACCAAATTGAAATTTTTGAATATGAAAAACTAAATTAAATTAAGATCCCAAGTTCAGGAACTAATCATACTACTATTTACCCCATCTCTCTATATTTGTTAATTCTCATTTATCTAGTGAGTGTTTTATTATTTTAACATGCAAGCAATACATCCTGGGCCTTCTTTGGGCCAGTAATCACACAATTTTGCTATATATATATATATATATATATATATATATATATATAGATAGATATAGATATAGATATAGATATAGATATAGATATAGATATTATGCTACACCATCCTTATATATTTTTTATTTTTTGTTGGTTTTAACTCATTCGTCACTTAGTTAACAAATCCAATTGGAAGTAAATGAAACATAAAGATTGTTGTGATTTTATGTTACCCTATACTATTGCAAATCTTTATTATTTAGATGACTTAATAGTTTTTATTGTTTTCTTCCTTAATGATAGGACTATATAATATACATGGGAGCCCTTCATTCGAATACAAAGTATTCACCCAAATGACACCATATGAACATGCTTCAAGAAGTGGTCAATAGTAGGTAATTAAACATGATAATTTTCAGTTCAATACAAGATAATATAAACATCAAAAGAAGATTAGTTTCCTACTTCTTTTTCTTTATAAAATAAATATATTGATTTGATTGCTCCTGACTAAAGTTATGCTAGGCAATCCATGATTAGAAGTTACACAAGGAGTTTTAATGGATTTGCTGCCCATCTCACAGACAAAGAAGCAAAAAACTTTCAAGTTAGTACTATATTTTATTTATTATATATATTATATATTTTTTATTGTGAACTACTAATATTGAATTGCTGATGGGATCAATAGCTAATAAACATGTGGTGTCCATATTCCCAAGTAAAAATCTGCAACTTTATACAAGAAAATCTTGGGATTTCATGGGTTTCCCTCACAACGTCCATCACAATATTAGCGTTGAGAGTGATATTATAATTGGACTGCTGGATACTGGAATTTGGCCAAAATCAGAAAGCTTCAATGATCATGGTTTAGACCCTATACCAAAAAAATGGAAGGGCGACTGTCAAAGTGGCAAGGATTTCTCATGTAACAAGTATGTTCCTTTATATATATATATATAGATATATATATTAACACCATACACATTTCATGCTCAAAGAACTATTATATGTTTTGAGACGGAGGGAGTAAATATTTTGTTCTAGGTGCTATTGTATGAGCGCAAAGAACTTTTATGCCATTTTTAATAATATTGGCTACAAATGTACCTTTAATGAATTTTTTTTCATTTCTTTTAATATTCAACGTTAATCACATGAGAGAAATCTGTATGGTTTGCCCACAGGAAAATCGTCGAAGCATGATCTATTTTCCTAACACCTCTTGTAGAGATTTAGATGGTCATGGATCTCACACTGCATCAATAGCAGTAAGAAATAATGTCAAAAATGCAAGTTTTTTTGGAATTGCCAAAGGCATAGCAAGAGGTGGGGTTCCCTCTGCATGGATTGCTATGTATAAAGTTTGTGCGGGTGGTAATTATAATGAGATAGCTATATTGGCTGTATTTGATGATGCTATCGCAGATGGAGTTGATATCCTCTCAGTCTCTCTGGGAGCACGATATCCCATAGGTCTTGAAAGGGATGCTATAGCACTAGGTTCTTTTCATGCAGCCCAAAAGGACAAAAATGGAGGCTCAAAAACAAAAATAATCAGCAGCAATGCACCATGGTTGTTTACTATTGCCACAAGTACTATAAATCGAAAGATCATCAGCAAAGTTGTGTTAGGAGATGGAACAATATCAATTGTACGTAATCTAAGCTTAACTTTATAATTTTGACATTATCATAGTATCATATAAATTAATTCACAAACATAGAGAGTAGTACACTCACCACTGAATTTGATGTTTTCATTTAATTTATAAATTACTTTACTTTCTAAGACTATATGATGATGTTGTAGGGTTATTCGGTTAACTCTTTTAAGTTGAGTGGGACACAATTTCCAGTCGTGTATAGAACTGATTCTTCAAAGAAATGTAGCGCCCTGACAACCAAGTAAACTTACATTGTTCAGTCAAATGACCTCTCTTATAATTGGAGCTTTAACAGTACGATTGACTTAGAGTTTGTTCTTTGATTTAGGTTTTGTATGCCTCACTCTTTAGATGAAAAATTAGTGAAGGGGAAGATTGTACTTTGTAGAACATTGAGAAGCACTAAGGAAGTAGGTGACACGGGAGCCCTCGGATTAACATCATTACAAAATGGATGGGAAAATATCTCCTTTGTTTTTCCCTATACTACATCAATATTAAATGAGGACCAATTTAATTTGGCAGAGAGTTATTACAACTCAACCAAGTAAGCCTTTTTTTTCCTTTTTTATTTTATTTTATTTTATTTAACACCACTTGGAGTGATCCAATATTTGTTTATTATGTTAGAAATGAATATAAGTTTATAATGAGGGATGCTGAATTTTTTCTTTATGGTACATTGAGTAAAAATGTAATCAAGATAGATAGGGTCATATATATAAACCTTATCACCTAAATAACTTCAAGAAGCAAATTAAAATTGCATGTTCTTTCTTATGAAGTTTTAGAATAAGTTATGATCACTAATTCTATCGTAACTAACTTCTTCGCACATTCACTTTCAATAAATAGGAGTCCTACAATGAACTTATTGAAAAGTGAAATTGTAGAGGATTTAGTTGCTCCTGTAGTGGCTGTTTTCTCTTCTAGAGGGCCTAATCCAATAATGCCATATATTCTAAAGGTACAAGAAATTAATGAAAATATTTCTAACATTTTCTTTTGTTACCATTTCTAAAATATGTATAATATTGTACAGCCAAATATTGCTGCTCCAGGGGTAGAAATCTAAACTGTATTTTCACCTGAAAGTCCTCCTTCCGACTATTCCATGGATAAGAGATCTGTATCTTACAATATACTATCCGGAACATCAATGTCTTGTCCTCATGTCACTAGTGCAATTGTTTATGTGAAATCATTGCATCCTGATTGGTCATTTTCTACAATTAAATATCCTTCAATGACTACAGGTAATAACACACTTACCATCACCAAAATATAATATGGTTGATGTTCATAAACACATTTAATCGAGGCCCATAACAATGTCTTTTCCCTTTTATGATAATGAAAAAATATAATAGCTATTTCGTTATTTGATCACAATATTTCTAAGCTAAAAAGCTAACTTTATTCGCAACTTCAAGCATGAATGCTACTAATGCAAAGTATGGAAACACTAAATTCTCTTATGGAGCCGGACATCTTGATCCAGTAAAAACTTTGAATCCAGGAATTGTGTATGAGACATCTAAAGAAGATTACACTAAATTCCTATGTAGCATGAACATCACATCATCTAAGATCACAAAGATAATTGGATATAATATTACATGTATTGATGTGGATCCCATAAAATCAAAGGATTTGAATTATCCCTCAATGGCAGCTCAAATTGACCAAGACAATATGGATAAACCATTTAAGTTGAAGTTCCCATGAACAGTTACAAATGTTGGCCTTTTAAATTCAACAGACAAGGCCATGATCACCACGTCTTCTCCATGCAATATCACTGTGGTGCCTAGCATTCTCTCTTTCAAAAAGTTAATTGAACTAAAATCCTTCATAGTAATTGTGATTGGAGAAATAAATGAAGGCATGATGATCTCTACTTCACTAGAATGGTCTGATGGCATTCATGTTGCACGTTGTCCAATAGTTGTGTATGTGAGTGACTAGTTTTGACAAATTGTTAGGCTTTTAAATTGTAATAGTGGAAGTTATTATCTAGGAGTTTTGAATTGATACTAAAATAAAAAAATTTCTTTAATTTTGTGAGGGTGCCTTGTTGGAGGAAAAGGCTACAATAAGAACAATAAGAGATGACTTGAGTATCAAGAAACGGCTTGAGTCATGCAAAAATTGCACTATCTTAAAAAAAAAATTTTGAAATTTGTGAAACATTTCCCCAAGATTAAACAAGCCTTCCCCGTTAGAGGGCAACAGGAACAACGAAAATCTCAATGAAAGAAAACCAATAGTATGATGATAAGCTTGAGTTTTGCGCTAAAAAGCCATGCATGTGCCTAATGTTTTCATGAGAGCTCTACAGATTTTAGCCAAAATTTTATAGGAGTGGCATCACTCCACTCTCATATAGGTGAATTCACGAAGTGTATACTGCTTTAAATACACCATCTTGAATTCATTAAGAGTTTTGAAACTCAACCTTATTATTAGTAGCAGTCATGACACTCACCATAGAAAAGACATAAATTTAAGTGTTTTAATGCAAATATTGATTTGTTATTACCCATATGAACCTAACTCAAATTAAACTTGAGTCGCATTATACTCAAACTTTACAATTAAACTCGAACTAGAGTTCACAATAATAGAGTGCAAGTTCTATTCGAAATAATCAAATCAATTTTAAGTATTAATTAAAAGACTATTTTAAATAAAAAAAACATTGAAAATGTTTTAATTTGTATATTTTATACAAAAAAATGTGTATAAAAATATATAAATTATACCATATAAAACTAAGGGTGCGCTTGGTTTATTGAGAGGAAAGAGAATGATAATGGAAATTCTAATAGTGGAAATGATAATGGGATTTTTCATTATAATTGTGTTGTTTAGTTAGTGACGTGGAACGATTATGATCATCAATGATCGTAGTTGGTTTTCTGAATCTTTAGGAATCAAAATTTAGTTAACTTTTTATTTTATTTTAAATCCCAAATGTATTATAATTAATTATGACATTTAGATTATGATATAAATTATGGCATTTAATCATGGAAATATGTTAATTTTATCAATTTGCATTTAATGTCTAATGTATTATAATTTTTTATTAATTATGTTTAAATTATAATGTAAATTCTGACAAAGATAATGTTTGATATAAGAGTAATAATCCTTCTTTTACTTTTTAACTATATAGGATCCTTGGATAGTTTGATATCTCATGATAAAACAATGCGGTCTCTACAACTTCAGGATTACGTCAACCAGTTAGAGTATAAATTTTTTGAACTCAAAATGAAAAATTGCGAATTCCAAGTTCCATTAATTAACAAAAGTAGATATGTCAATTCTTTGAAGTGAAAAACCTTTCACTATCAGAAGAAGATTGTGGAATGCTCATCATGTTTCAACCAAAATGCAGCTCCAATATCACTTCAATCTTAAAAGAGAGCTGCATTCAAAGAAAATGCTCATCATTCTTTAATTTGTCCATTCTACATCCTTAGAAACTACAATCTTAGAAGCAAGTTGTATTCCACATCTATGCTTTTGTCAACATAAAAAATTAAGGCGCTTTGCCCATATCAAGCTTTTTTCTACTTCAAATATATAAGTCAAACATAAGATACAAATGTCATCCATTACTAATTGCATTCCATATAAGTTCAAATAAGCAAAATAACCAAGTTAACATAACAAGGTTTGTTTTTCACCCCTAGATACAATATTATAGTTACAAAATACCCAACTGGTACAAAATAACCTGGTTAAGTAACATCAATTGTAGTCCAAATTTATATTAATTACAAAAGCCTTATATATCAAGTGTTGGAGTATATATATATATACTCCAACACTTGATTCATGGATTAGAAGATGGATAAAGAACCCAAGAACATAAGATCTTCTCATATGACTGGGCACAACAAACATAACATGAACTTTGGTAAGATCATGATAGCAAATTTCAGTAGCGCTGCCAACATCCATTTGAGATAGGCCAACATTAAGAAGTTCACAAATGACTTTGTGTATTTTCTCATTTATTAGGAATTTAGGTTTAGACTTTGTAGTTAAAACACTAGTAGCCGTGGCATAATGTGATGCCATTATATCACAAATGGCCTCAAACTTAGTGGTAAATTTGTCTAACCTCATGTCAATAGTATGTTGAAGTGTTGTTAGTTTCTTGTTCTTGTAAAACTTTTCCTTTTTTGTGAGAGTTTATTGACCTTTTTTTGATGTAAAGATATTTGATGAACTAATTAGGGATCCTTATGTATTAGCAACCATTACAAGTTCATCTTTACTTTTAGAAGAAGAACATACCGTCATATTATTTAAGTAGTTACTATTGGCATTTGCTTGAGTTTAGCAAACTAGAAATTGTAATGCAAATTTATCTTGAGGGACACTTAGACCATGAGGCCTTGAGATTGCATGTCAACCTCCGAAAAAAAAAAAGAAAAAGAACTACAAATCGGAAAAAAAAAAAAATGAATCCGAAAAAAAAAAAAAGAAATCATTAAAATAAAGAAAAATTTTTTTTATTTTTTTTTAAGAATTTTTTCCAAAATATTTAAAATATTTTTTAAAAAAAATAAAAATAAAAAAAAAAAAAAATAAAAAGTAAAAAAAAAAAAATAAAAAAACATAAATAAATTATAAAAAAATTAAAAATTTTTAAAAATTTAAATATTTAATAAAATTAAATGAAAAAAAATAAAAAATATTTAATATAAAAATTTATCAAAAAAAAAAAAAAAAATAACAAAAAAAAAAAAAAAAAAAAATAAGAAAAAAATTAAAAAAAAATAAAAAAAGAAAAATTACTTTTTGATAAAAAAAAAAAATTTTAAAAACTTAAAAAAAAAAAAAAAAAAAACTCCCTCCTTTTTTTCCTCTCTCCCCTCCCCTTTCCCTTCCTCCCCCCTTCCTCCCCCATCCCAGTTTCTCCTCCTCTCTCGACCCCATCTCCTCTCATAGTTGGTTCTTCTCGGCCTCCTCATCCTTTCCATGAATCTCTAACTTTGATTTTTAAAGTTTGTAACTTTTTTGTTTCTTTTTTTAATTTTTTTTTTTTTTGTTTTTTTTATTTTTTTTTTTTTTTTTTTTTTTTTTTTTTTTGTTTCGGGTTTAATTTTTGTTTATTGTTTTTTTTTTTTTTTGGGTGTTGTTGTACCGTGACTTTTTGTAGATTGTGGAGTTTAACGGATTTTAGGTTATTTAACAGGTGGTAAAGGCTATGGGTAGTTTATTGATTGCAACGCCCATTGCTGGACCATTGGATGAGATCAGTGCATTTATCTCTTGTCTGAAAAGTCCTCTGAGCTTTCTCTTCATTCGAGTGGGATTCTCAATGAATTAATCAAAGGCATGCCCTCTTGAAAGAGAAATTAAACGCTGCTTCTTGCTATTTTCTCGTAGAAATTCAAGGAAGTTTTTTAGAGAAACGGGTTAAGAATATAGGCGTAGGAGGTAGTGATTTTTTGTGGTAGTATAGATTAATGTATATTTAATTTTGAATTTAAAGTGTTCTATATATACTGAATTAAAATTGGTATTTGCGAAAATTTTTGGTTTGAATGTTTTTTTAGTTTTATGTTTCTTATTTGATTTTTGATATGATGATTTATATGATGATATTATTCATTTTCCATTATTGCCATTTTGGCATTGAATATTAAAATAACTAAATAACATGCATACTTATAACTTTTTTGTTTCTTTTATTTAGTTGGCTTTGGGTTTGCATTGCATTTTTATCTCTTTTAAAGTTTTCCTCTGCAAGTAAAAGAAGCTAGCTTGTGTAATGATTTCTTTTTTTTTTTCTTTAAATTTTTCTTCATAATTGGCCTGAGCGTGAGGAGTAGTAAGAAAGATTTTTTCTTTTTTTCTTTTCTAAATTCTTCTTAATTTTTTTTTAAATTTAAAAATTTTTTTTATTAAATTTTTTTTATAAAATTAAAAAATTTTTTAAAAAAATTTAAATAAAAAAATAAATAAAAAAAAAAGATTGGTAATTTTTTATTTTTCAAAAAGATTTAGATTAGAATTACAATACTTAATTACTTTGAAACTTTTGAAAAATTTTTTCCACCGCTAAACGAAAAGTTTGTTTTTTTTTTTATTCGGATTGTTTGCTTCCGGTTGTTTTTCGGAAATCTCATCTTCAAATTTTCGGCCAAAAGGATTTTTGCCGTAAAAATCCGTCGGAAAAAAAAATTTTTTCTTGTAGTGGTCGAGGCACACTGCCATCATGTGCTGGAGCCTTCCCAACCAAGCAATACATATATAAATTGCTTGTTTGGGTAATAAACTCCTAAAACATTTGTTGAAATACATAATTTTGTTTATGCGATATCGGAGTTTATCTTCGCTAGGAGGTGTAACTTTAATTCATGTCCCCATCTAAGCCTTATAAAGAACCCTTCAAATTAAAAAATAAGATGATTTAGCACTTACAATTAGGATTTGAATTTATTATAGGAAACGTTTTTCATATTGGTGGTATATCTTAATTATAATATTAAAGTACCTGAAAATATTTTCATCTCTCATTTTAACAATCTCTCATTTTAAAAATATGATGCAATCTTAAACTTACTAAAAGAATGTGATGAAATGTATGGCTCACAGTTTCTCTACTACGAGAAAAAAGTGGGCTAATTGTCCTGCTCTTTTTGTAGTGAGTCAAGGTGTATATAAATATTGCTACAACCTCTTCTATAGATGTGCTCTTAGTACGTTTTAACCAATATTTCTAACCATATTACAGACATCCTAAATAATACTTTATTCATATGAAGTTTACTAATATATGCAACATCACAATCTATTGTCAATCTAAACATCCATCTAACACGATCAACCCTTTTTTCTTCATTTGTTCTGCTTTCACAAACCTTATCTAGAAGGTAAAAATAAAGGATTACATAGTACAATGCAAATAAATAAACATATTAGTTGTTGTTTGCTGAAGCAATAATAATAGGTTTAATTTTCGACATCGTTCGAAACTAGTAGAACGAGCCATCTCGATCTACATATAGAAAAATAAGCAAATAATTGCAAATTTTAAAGGATAACAAGAATCCAAACAATCAAAATAACATGAAACATGATATACAAAATTTAGAAAAAGTCCTGTTAATTTATGTTAGCAAAACATGACAGCCACAACTTAATTTTAATTCATGTACATTCCACATCAACCCAGAGAAGACAACTTACATATAATTATATATTTCAAAAGAATGAAGGGAGGAAGGGAAATTGTGACGTTAATTTATAAAGAGAAACTAGGTTTCCCATTTTAGGGAAGAAAACTCCTCAACTATAGAAAAATCAACTTTAAGATGTCACAAATTTAGTCAAAATAATGATTATATGTGGCATTTATTTAGAAGAAAATATCAATATGAATTTGAAATACATAGTGTAGAAACAAAATTAGTAAATATCCACATCAAAAAATTGATATTCAAGTACAACCCTTTAATAAATAAGTGGCTCATTTGGAGTAGAATCTCAAACAAGACAGGCAAATACTAAATAACATCACAAAGAAATTTTGGAAAGGGTTCAAGCAACAAGTCACATTGCACAAATTTATAGACATATTTTTCTATGCAACAACATAGAATAATGCCAATAGAGAGGCTCAAAATGATATACTACAACTGGCAGCATTGTAATACTTGTTTGTCTTAGTGATAAAATGACTATAATTTTACTTTGCATTCTTAGAGCTAATATGGGTGTCACTCATCCACTTTTAAATTGGCAAGCCATAAAATGAACAAAGAAAAAAATTATCAAGAGAATTTGACAGTGAAATAGTTGTATGCTAATATAAAATATACTAATCATTTTCATCACTTTTTCAATCCCAGTAGCGTTACATCAATTTAATGAAAGGTAGAAAAACCTATCATTAAAACATGGGTTTAATGAAAATTCTTCCAACTCTCTAACACTCTACTGATGAGGAATAGAATGATTCAATCAACCGGTAAAATTTGAATCCACGTTGTAAATTTAGCATCTTTGAGGTTAAACACATTTGAATTTCTCCAAATAATAACACACTCTAATATAAATTCTAGCAAATGAAATCATGATTACAATGATAATCTATAACCAAGAATTTGAAGAAAAATACTTAAATCTCATCAAATATTACCTTTTAAAAATAGAGGGGAAAAATATATTAACAAAAGTTGCATATCGAATTAGCCAACTCTAGCGTCCCTACATTGAAAACAAGAATGTGAAATTTTCTTGAAAAGTTTCAAAACCAAAAATATTGAGATCATACAACTCAACAGTAACAAGGATATTTAGTGCAAAAGAAGAAAATAATCTAAAAGATTAGGAACAGGAATTTAGGAACAAAAGAATTTAAAAGATTACAACATTATTTTACATCAACTTAATGAAAAATTTAGGAACAAAAGGTAGAAAAATCTCATACGTTCCCCAACATGAGTTTAGGAATCGAACAAAAAAAAAGATCAATTATTCCCATCAAAAAAATTGAGACCACACAAACTCACTAAAATTGAGATGCACAAACTCACTAATTGTAAGGCTGTTTATCTGTTAATTTTATAGGAAGGTTGTGAATAAATCACCACAATTTTTAGGGCTTATAAGGAGTAATTGATAGGCTAAATGAAGACAAATATATGTGGAGAGAAATATAATATGGATGTTACTTGGACTTAGAACTTTACATCATGAAATATGATAATTTTTTTTCTCAAAGGAAGTTAATTAATTGCATAGAAAGTCACATGAAAGAAGAGAGTTCTTCTCAATGAGAGAGAGTCGTAAAAGAGATGTGAGATTGGAAATGTGATGAATGAAATATGAGGAAAAAAAGTTTTATTTGTTACTTACTTTTATAACCCCAAAATATGAGGGTATGGTGGATACACAAAAAGTAAGATTTGCAAGCACTATTTATGGAATGAAAAGTGTCCACCAAGCATTATTTATCATTCCTTTCCTATTCTCTTTCCCAAACCCTTCAACCAAGCATACCCTAATTTAGTGGTGTTCAAATCAACCAATCCGATCCGTTTCAAATCGGATCAAATTTCGGATAGGATTCGGATCGATCTATTTGATTCTTTTTTTTTTCTTCTTCTTTTTCTTCTCTTTTTTCTTCTTTTTCTTCTGAACCTCACATTTGGAATTGAATAAGGAAAAAGAATGTGTGATTCACATTAGCGGTTGAGAGGTGTTTTTTAATGGCCAGATTGCTATGGCCCATACCAGGAGACTCATTTCTCTTGGCATCAGGGAACTTGTGGAACGAAGTTGAAAAGAAATAACATAATCATTCATGCCTCCAGTAAAAACGCTTCTCTTTTGCTATATGATTTTTTGCCACCTACAGTATGATATGATTTTCTGTTTTCTTTGTCTATTTCTCTTGTTTTTGATTTGCTTGTTTTGTCCAATATTCATAGATATTTGTGGATGCCAAAAGTTTCATCCTTCCTCGTCTGGCATCCTCATACCTTTTTTTCTAAATCATCAGGAAATCAAATTTGTTGGAATCAGAATAGAGGTAAGTTAATGTAGGAAAAGAACAAATGAAAATAATGAAGGAAATAAAAGAAGCATAACAGAAAGCCCTTTATCCACATGGTAGAGAAGTGAAAAGGAAGCAAAACACTAAAGGAGGACCAATGCAACCTTTTCCTAAGTGAGATTAGGCAGTGCAAATCCGACTATTAAGCACATCAGCTAAAGAACTTAAAGCCTGACTCAAAGTATGCCTCCAGTTCATATCAACATTAGGTATCACCTCATATTCACCGATTACGAACTAAAATCTAGATTGCAGAATTCGTAGCATACGCAAGAACATTACTGGGAAGAGCCCAATATGGAGTAGCTTTTCCTATTTCTCACGACATTAAAAAGCGTAAGCAACAAAATGCAACTAAAAAGAAGAACAATCTAAAGAAGCGAAGAATACATATTACTCGGGTTTGAAATTTTATTGACATATAGTTTAACACCACCATATAACCCAAAACAAAAACAATGACAAACAACAAACCTCACCACCAATCCCATTGGACAAAAAAAAGAGGCCTGCTCTGCTCAAATCCACTGAAGAATGGTGCTCTGCTCCGTACCTACTTTAAGACAATTGAAGGCACAATCCAGATGTCCCTGAATAGATGGAAATAGGGGGCAAAGCTTGCTTAAGAATTTAGACACTTTCACCTCATTGGAATCAAGTAGTGTGCTCATTAATCATCTGAACAAAAATCATCACATCATAACCAAGTCTTAAATCTTGTAAGATCACTACAGCAAGAATCATAGTTCTGCATTTGGAAATAGCTTATTAATCATCTGAACAAAAATCATCACACCATATCCAAATCTTAAATCTTGTAAATATATAAATAGCATATTTTACAGAACTAATGGTTGTTAAATTCATTTTGATGTTATTCTGTTCAAGCCTTATAATGCTTTCACCAGTTTTCCTTGATACATAGTAATCACTTTTACAATTATGCATGAGATGTCCAATATTTGCCTTACTCAAGAAATTCCTAAATGATGTCAAATAATTATTGTAACCAACACCTTACTCAAGAAACAAAAAAACCAAAAAGAAGGTGTTACCTCTTATGAAGAACTTACCAATTTGTCCATCAACATCAACAATCGAGTGCTCTTCATTTAATCCATTATCACTACAATCAAACACAAAATAAGAGTAAGTTAGAGCCAACTAAAATTATTATGTCAAAAGTAAATGTTAAATTACATATTTCATCACTTGATTCGATTTTTTCAAGCTCTTCTAGGTACTTTTCCATGTTGAAAGGTTCATGACTTTTGCGCAACCAATCTTGTACACAAATCATAGCCTCTACCATTCTTGTAGACAAAGAGCTCTGGAAAGAGTCAAGAACACAACCTCTAGTACTAAAAGCTAATTCCGAAGCCACAGTTGACACTAAAATTGCCAAAACATCTCTTGCCATCAAAGCAAGTGTGGGATATCTATGTGCATTTGCCTTCCACCAATTAAGTATATCAAATGATGTATCACTTCCGTCTGTTTTTACATTAAGCAAATACACATCTAATTCCGTTTTATCCGTAACATTACTTGAATCATCATGATCCTCAGCATATAGTGTATTCATATATGCAGCAGCCTCAATTACATTATCAGTATCAACATTCAACACATTGAAACCAACCTGAGTGTCTAAATCCTTATAACTTACTAGACCATAAACATCAAACATTGCATATAAAGTGGTCTTCACTTTTTCTTTCAATTCCTCAGCTTGAATAATATCATATACTTTATCAATGACCCAACAAACATGACTCAATTTATATCAAGAGTCAAGGATAGCATCAATGAAAATAAGCATGTTCATCTTGTCAAAATTTGTCCAATGCCCTTCTACATCTTTCTTAATCAAATATAGGTATAGAAGATTTCATTTCCACTACCTTCATTTTTTGTTTAATTTATAGAAAGGGGACTTCCCGTATCTAATTAGATGATTAGGCAAAGAACTAGTACCCACGTTACTTGGACAAAATATCACATTTTGACAATAAACACAGGATGCTCTTCGCTCATTTTAGAGAAACCTTCAAGAATGTTATAATGTTTCCAAACCCATGATCTATGATTTTTAGACTTACCCTCAATTTGGGTATTACTTCTACCCTCTTGGGTGCTTGAAGTTTGATGTCTTGTGAGAATTCCAAATTGCTCACTACTCTCAGCTGTCGTACAAATATCATCTCCAATGCTCGACATCTAAAATAAAATTAAGCAAAGATATATAGTTAAGGATCAAAGGTGCTATAAACTGAAACCTAATTGAAGTCAATATCAAACAAGTAGACACCAACAAATTTGTGTTTTATTGGAGATCATTAGTAACATAATATCTAAAAACTAATATCCTTGTTTAAAGAGGAAATCTTTGCTTGACAACCTAATGTAACTGTACTTCAACTTTTCGTAACTGTCAATGAAGTTAGTGTGAGAACTCATGAAATTTCAAGCCATAAACCTTTAAACTAACATAGCATATGGATCAATCCAAATTTTAGCTTACAGCTGAGAACCAAGGTAGTTACTCATAAACAGAAATTACACACCAAATGTCATTAACTGATGTTCTGTATCTAGGATACAAAATAGAAAGTCAGTAAATTATGGCATTTGACAAAGGGAAAAGCATATTTCAGGCCTGACAAAGATTGTGGAAAAGTTACTACAATCATTTTCTCTAAAACACATTTTATTGGGAGCATAAGCATTACAATAACTCCTAGACAAAGGTGCCTGCTAAGCCATGATCTAAATAATGAACAAAGATGACTACATCATTAATCACAATAATACACATATAACCTTCCAAACAATAAAAAACCATTCCTTCCACAAACAAAACAACAAAAAAAGCATAAAGCAAAAGCATCAATATACTTTGGACAAAATTACTAACAGAATGTACGAAGAACGAGTGATTACATTTTGGGCAAAGCATCAAAAATACTCTGAGCTTCAACTATAACACCGACCCCAAACCTTTCGGCCTCTAACTCAGCTTGTCCAAGAATTTCAATTAACCAAATTAACAACGTTAAAACATTAAATTCATGAGGGAAAAAAAATCCCACATTCAGAACTAGATCAAACATTAACAAAATACCTAATAGCAGAATCTTCTTTGGCTTGAAGATTATTAAGATCAATAAAAAAAAATTACATCAAGTGGGTCTTCAACTTGACCCAAGAAAGTAAACTCCTTTATGTAATTAGCCTTCAATAGCCTAATGTTCCTCTTAGAACCAGACCCAGAATTTACTCGCTCTTGTACTTTTCAAATTCCTAGTTAAAGAATCTCAAAACCAAAAAAAATTAATCCCCACCCAAAACCACCCCAACTCCAAGTGGAAACAAGGAAAGGAAATCACAAAAAGGAGACAAGTACGAGGTATACAAGGTTGGATCAGCCGTAAAGGTGAAGTTCACTAAAGGTAGAGGGATGGCAAGCGGCTGGAAATCTGAAATGGATTGAAAATTGGCTAGAAAGAAAGAAAGTCTAAAATAGTCGACAGCAAAATGCAGAAAGATATGTTTCATTTCGGATCAAATCGGATCGATTCAGAGATCCGATCCGACCCAATCCGACTAAATAAAATAACCGACTTTGTTTGATCCGATTTCGAATCGGATCGGATCAGATTAGTGAATCGATCTGATCCGCATGTTAGTTTTGAACACTCCTACCTAATTGATCATCAAGCCTACTCGAGTTGCTCGATATTTGTAGAGCCACTCTAGCTGTTCAAAAAAAGTAATAATAGTTCTATTCAAAATAATCAAATCAATTTTAAGTATTGATTAAAAGGCTATTTTAAATAAAAAAATTGAAAATGTTTTAATTCATATATTTTATATACATAATGTGTATAAAAATATATAGATTATATTGTATAAAACTAATAGATCCCCGAGCCTACCCAAGTTGCTCAATATTCGTAGAGCCACTCGAGTTGTTTGAAAAGATCACATCAAGTAGTCTAATATGCTTCAGTTGCTCAAAAAGATCACATGAAATATCTAATAGGCTTTATTGTATCCTTTTTCTTCTTAATTAAGCCATTAAAAAAAATTATCTTGCACATGAAAGACATAGAGAATATTGAATTTGAATGATAATGTTTTTCAAGTTTGAAAAGCTTTCCTGGACAAGAATTTGAAAGATAATGTTTTGCAAGTTTGAAAAGCTTTCCTAGACAAGAATCTGGCAAGTTATCCAGTTGTATTAATGACGTCATTTTAACACTACTTGGTATGTGCTACACTCATTTTTAAACGCTGACTAAAGCCACGTAACTAGCTAAAGTATAAAATCATGCCTAATATTTGACCCAAAAAAATTACCCTTTCAATTCCAAAAAAAATTACTTTGAAATATTTTATTTATAAAAAATATATATCTATTTTTAAAGCAGATTCCTATATTATTTTTACTACTAATGATTATATCAGATTATCTTTAAATAGGAAGGATAAAAAGGAAAAATATATATATTTACTTATGAATTAAGTGCGTTGTATTTTTTAAATGAAAAAAATTATACCTTATTTAAAATAAACTCTCTTTTTTTGAGACGAAAATAATAGTATTTATAATAACTTTGCTAGACGGCCTAGACCATTTGGATAATAATATTAGCACCCTAATTTTTGTTATTAACACTTTACTTATATTATAAAAATACAATTAATTATACAATTTTATACTTTTACTAATGAATAAAGAGTGTTGATAACAAAAAAAAAAAAATACCATTATCATCACCCTAAATCCATTTAAGGGTCTGTTTATTTCCTTGTTATAATTAGAATTTGCTTAAAATTAGACACCTTTTCTTTTATAAATTTTAGTTTAAATTTTATAATTTATCCACATAATTTGAGAGTACGATAAAAAAAAAACATTATAAATGAGTTGGAATTTAAAAAAATCATAAAACTCAACCACATATAATAAAAAAAATTCTCTACTTTCAGGCGAATTCCAATTTTGATAAAAGAATAAATCGGAACCTTATACATATTAAGACTTTAAGTGCAGCATGTTATTCACAATGACCTTGCTCAATCACTAACAATATCCCATTCGTTTTCCAATTTTGATTGTGATAATTAACGAAGAAAATACTTAAATAATCAAAATCCGATCTTGTTTTTGTTATTGGGGGAATGCACTAAAATAATAAAGTTGCAACTATTCTATGTGTGGTTGGTTATAAATGACTTATTGTGGTGATTTGGAGCTCCTTCTCGTCATCTCCATTTGGCCTCAACTTCATAGTCAGTTCCTCATCTTCATCCATCACCACAATTTCGTAGTTGTCACCATTCTCAACAACTTCAACTTCTTGTGAATTCCCATCATCTCCTTCGGTACACGTTAGTTTTAGAATGGCTCAGTCGAACCTTCCTTCAAAGTCAGTTAAAATAAGATAATGTAAGATGTAACGTATGACAACATATACGTTATATAAGCATTAAGTTGAAAAAGGAAGTACTTGGGATTTGTCAATCATGGACTAACACTAATGGGAACTTGTCAAAGCAAACAAAATATGTAAAACAAAATACACACTGTCATTAGGCTATAAGAACTTGTCAAGGCAAGACAAGAACTCAAACTGTTGCAGTACTGGAAAGTGAAAGGAGAAATCTTCTTCCCCCCATTAAGACCAAAACCAATTAGGTCCTAAATAAAAACAATTTTCTCAGCCCAATACCAAGAAAGAGTAAAGAGGACTAAATGCTGAGCTTTCATGCATTAAGGGAGACTAAAACACAACATATTAAGTAAAAGAAAAATGTTCAAACGAAAAGCTTCTTTGGTTCAAAGGGTCAACATTTTCATCATCATCTCTCCAAAGTTATGATTATAATAATCTCATCAACCTATGAGCTTCTTTTGTAAAATCTCTATGATGCGATGCTAAAAAAATTCGGTTTTTTTTTTTAATCCGATCCGACTCAAAAATTGTGTATTGCAATGATAGGATTAGCCAAAGCGGCAACTTGGGTTGCTCGTTTAAGGGATAGTGTATGTAGAATAGAAAACATGTTGATCGAAAAAAATGTTTTGAAAATGAAAAGAATATGAGTGGAGAAGAGTTGGGGTACCTTTTAAAATGGGCTGAGGGGTAAATTTAATTTTACTCCCTCATTTTTATTTTACTTCATGGATTCAATTTCCATAGACTGCGCCACTTGATAAAACAAATATTCACAACTTACTTCAAGATGAATTGCTATCGTATTCCTCAACTAACGGTATGCCTACAAAACGAACCCTGCAATTGTTTTTGTGATAGACATTCAAATATTCACAACTTACTTCAAGATGAATTGCTATCGTATTCCTCAACTAACGACGAACCCTGCAATTGTTTTTGTGATAGACATTCCGATGCTTAAATTAGTTTTGAGGGTTGTGAGGTAGCCAAAGTTTAAAATGCTATAATTAGGGTTTCTTTCTCTCCCTTACCTAGTATGACCATAATATTTTTATGCATTAGTTCCAAAATTGTAGGAACATGCTTTGGAAGGAGTCTAAAAGTACGAACACTTTATATGTAGACGGGATTATATGTGAAAAATCTTTTCTTAACTCTCTCTTTAGCCCTATGTTTTTTAACCCTAATTAAGTGGTCTTCCTTCATTAATAGTTTTTTTTTTAAATTCTATTTATTCTAGTGTTAATTTCATTTATTCCATACTTAGAATAGGGAGGACACATGTTATATCATGATTTTGAATCAGAAAAGAAATTTAAAGAAATGACATATTTGTTCATTCTAAATCACAAAATGTTATAATTCTTACATCAATTTTTTGAATTTTTTTTTTCAAAAGTAATAGCAATATGTGCCTTTATTTGCTGGTTATAATGAAAAAGAGATTTAGCCTATTTTTGAAATAAAAAATTCATACGCACTTTTATATATGTGTGGATATATGGAACATATAATCTTTTACTGGATTCGTTTGGTCTTTTGATTGTCACATGAACCAAATGATGAAAAAATCGAATGATTAACAGAGGGTAAATAACTCCAACAAACTATAATATCTAAAATTTTCACTTTTTTCTCACAATTTTTTATTCGTTTCATATTTTCTTTCCTAATATTTTCCTTTGACTATAGGAAACAAAATACTATTTATCATTTATTTCCATTCAATTAAAAATAAGTAACACCTTATTCACTACTATTAATTTAAATTTTAGTTACTAAAAACGCAAGACTAGAGGGGATCGAGGTTTAAACTCAATATTCTCACCCAATAAAATTATAGGAAATATTAAAATAATAATATGATCGCTTGAATACTTAGACGAATGAATAGTAACTGAGAAAAGTAATGGTTTTAGTGGTATTAAATGGAAATGATCTGGTAGTGATAGTAGATAAATAAGGTGCAATATAATAAACCAATTTGATTTTGAGCATTTTTTCAAATAAAATGAAATCATCCTTTCGGAAAAGATACCAAAAGGAAAAATGGGCTTGAGTTTTACTGTAATAATTTTGTTTGAAATTTATGAGGGTTATGTTGTAATTAATTCAAACCTCAGAGGATAAATATAATTTTTTTTCTTTTTTTTAATAGAAATTAGGTGTGAGAAAATATTGATAATCTTTTAAAAATATATTAAACCAAGCTGTCATGTTGTCAAACCACAGAAGACGGATGTAATTAACCCAAAAATAAATAGAAGGAAGATGATGTAGCATTTGTTGTGGATAATTTACCCATCTTCCTTATTCCTTCAAGCTTAACAAAGAATATAACCACAAGGATTACATGTTCTCCATTCTATCAAACTACTAAAACGCTCCTTATAAATTATGGCATCTTTTTTCTCATTTGTTTAAACCAAAAACTTCTTGTTTAATTATTTGGCCCATTTTTTCTTATTATTTATTCAAACCTAAAACTTCATATTTAAATTGAGTAGAATTCTAGTAAAGATAAACCAATGAAATATTAAAATGAATAGAATGCTAGTAAGTCTAAGCCATTAAAATACGTATCAGTTGAGGAAATACTAGAAGGTCGCAACTTTTAACAGGTAACAAACCTTTAGTTAATATACCCTTTCAATTTATTTTGAAAGGTCACAACTCTTTAACTGATGTACCTCTTTATTCTATTTTAAAAAATTACAACTCTTCTAGTAACTATCTTTTCAGATTATTCTGAAAGGTATAACTTAATTTACTGTTTAGGTTGTGTTACATGCCTTTTCAGATTATATTTAATTGACTAAATATTGACTTTTAAATCGAAAATTAGTAAAATTAATTTCAAGTTTAAGCCACAAGATGTCCAAGTACCCTAATCAAGACTCTAAAATAATTATTATATTGTAATTAATTAGTAAAAAGAGCAATTTTGCTCTCCCTCTATAAATCTCTCCAAGCATTTATTTTTTGCTTCAAATTTATACAATAAAAAAAGAATGTACTTATATGACGGTAAGAAATTTTATCCTAAACAGTGTCGAACAAGTACGATTCTCATTTGACAAACTAATAATTTCAACAAAATCATGTCCAAATCAATAGATGTCTATCTAATAGATATTTAACTCATTAAGTTCTACTTACAGTTTAACCAATTGGAGAATTTCTTTGCGGTTTCGCTCCAATTTTCATGTGCATATATATTATTTTTATTATACTCATATTTAATTGAGTTCTACTCAAATCAAAACACTACGCCACCCCCTTAAAATAATCAACATGCTTCTATAGGTATGTAGATGTTGATATAAATATAGATATAAATATGCATATGAATTATTTTCATTTGTGTAATGGACGCCAAAGAATACTTATCATACTTATCTACGTTGTGATTTTATACTTGAAAAATCTACTTTTTAACTTTGAAGTAAATAAATTCGACTTCACTACTAAACCAAAAGTTCTTAAATTTTGGTTCTTCATGCAAAATGATTTTCAAATATCTATCTCAACTTGTGTAAAGCACCACACACACCTATATAAATTAATGCCTACTAACGAAAGTTATTTTTGAAAAAATCTTTGTGTGGCTCCAAATTTTATTTTTTTTCACTTAGAAAAACGAAAAATAAGATATGCAAATCAATGTTGGTCTTTTTTTTTTTTGGTATTTATATGTACTAAATTAATGTGAATCCGTAGGAATAAGTCCTAAAAAAACCTAGAAACAAATTGATAAATGTGCCTACAATAATTATTACGTATCCAATAATGTGTAGGAAAGAGACTAAGGCTTCGTTTGAGAAAAGTTGTATTAGAATGTCTGAAAATTTTGGTGGGTATTTTTTTGATAAAAAAAAAAAAGTATTTTGGAAGGAAAAATAAGAGGGCAATTTTTTAAAATTATATAAGAGTAATTTGAGTGGGAAAATTTAAATTTTAAATTTTGAAATAAAAATATATTTAGATATTTTATTTTTATGTGAGAAAAGTTAACTTTTTGTAAATAAAATCAGTGTCTAAACGAAGCCTAAGACAAACCCTAATAAGGTTGAATTATCCACGTGGCTACATAAGGCCCAAGCACCCCTTAAGGCCCAAAATATAGAAAATTACAAAGATAAAAGGGCTAATGTGTAGAGCTAAGTTACAATACGGCTAACTGGGCTCTTTAAGCCCAAAAGTCTACTTAAATCAAATTCACTTAATCACTAAGCATGCATCAGTAGTCACCCAATATATATTGGAACTAACAGGTTAGGGGTTCGAACTCACCTCTGACATCTCCATTTCCTCTTCTTTCCTATCTCTTGGTTAACATAGGAGTCTTACATCGCATTGTATGAGGCACACACTGTTGTTTTAATATAATAGAAATACCATTGTAATAGAATAGTATTGTCTTAAATCAAATTCATTTGAATGCACCCTTTTTCCTTTGAGCTTGGGTTATCTCCTAAGACCACTTGCTTAGTTTGAATATCTTCAATTAATTTGCTCAAAACTTTATCACATGTTGAGCATTCGTAATTGGTCCCTCAATAATGTGTAGTGGATCTTGTGTTGACTCTCACGTAATACAATTCTCATCATAATTTTTTTTTGGGTAACAAGAATAACTAATTGTATTCAACTATTTTTAATTTTTTTTTTGTGAATAGCATATAAATCATGTATCTTGATTTTTGTAATACAATTCACAAATTTAGATCTCTATAATACTTTTAAGCATTAACTAAATCACATTACCGCAATCTCCAATGAGGTAAAAGTCAAAGAACTATAATTCCTTCTGTTACAAACACTATTGCAACAGAAAAAAGTTATTGCATACCAAATATAGATAACAACTTATAGTCAAGAAAGCACAAGAATATTTGTATAAATAGAGAGGCTATGGTGGCAACGAAATATCATTCTTCTATAATACTTGAGAAATTCGAAAATGGCTACACTTTATTTGAAATGGTACTCTTTTGCATTGTCTGTAATTTGTGTTGCCAACTTCAGAGGAGTTTTAATTGTTGCAAATGAAGAAAGGAAGGTAATATGCTTTTCCTTTTACATATCCTGTAGGGAAAATATTGTTATTCATCATTCAACTTGATATGTTAGTTCGATTTCATCTTTTATATTCAAAAAATTTCAATTGGGTCTCTTAACTTGTAAATTCAGTTTTAATTGGTCCTTTTAATATATACAACCCAAACAATATATACAACCCAATATATTCATCATTAATATAAAATTGATTTACACATTTTATAAATATTTTATTTAAATTATATTTTTAATTATGTAAATCGATATTTTTTAGGTTTAGATAGTTAAAGAATAATTTTATCTATTTATAATATATTTTTGATAAGGAGAATCACACTTTTAGTCCCTAATGTTTTTTCAGTATCACTTTTAGTCCCAATGTTTTAAATTTGACACCTTTAGTCCTCAAACTTTTATATTTTGATGAATTTGGTACAATTGATGGCTATTAAAGTAGGAAATGACAAAATTTATACAAAATTTGCTATCAAATTTTTTAATTTACAAAATTTGAAAATTACCTTCTTTTTCTTTTATTTTTCATTCTCATTCTTTAATTAATTTATCTCACAAACGTTTAATATTTGAACATTAAAAAATTTTAGTTTTGAACCAAAAAAAAAGAACTAATTAAATTTGTGAAATAAATTTGATAAAAATTATGACTAAAAAAGAATGTAATTTTCAAAATTTGTAAATTAAAAAATTTTGATAGCAAATTTTGTCATTTCGTATTGTAATAGCCATTAATTGTACCAAATTCATCAAAATATGAAAGTTTAAGGACTAAATATGTCAGATTTAAAACATTGGGGACTAAAAATGATATTGGATAAAATATTTGAGGCTAAAAGTGTGATTCTCTCCTTTTTGATAATTAAAATTGATGTATATTGTGAAAATTATGAAGTTGAAGGGGTGATATAATGTTAAATAAACTTTTAGGGATACTTTGCCAAACAGTTAAAGTTTAAAGTGGTTATTTAAAATTTACTATTTTTATTTTGGTTTCTTCTACAATCCTAAATATATGTTAGTCATGTGATTTGATGCATTAGGTCCCGTTTGCTTTGATTTTATTAGAAGAACAAATGAGAATCAAAATTATAAATTAAAAAACCAATTGAAATTTTTTGAATATGAAAAACTAAATCAAATTAAGGTACCCCGTTGAGGAACTAATCATACTATTTACCCCATCCCTCTATATGTATTAATTCTCATTTATCTAGTGAGTGTTTTATTATTTTAACATGCAAGTAATACATCCAGGGCCTTCTTTGGGCCAATAATCACACAATTTTTTTTGTATATATATAAGATAATATTGTTGAATATATATGTGTATATATGTGCATATATATATATATATATATATATATATATTATGCTACGCCATCCTTATATTTTTTTATTATTTTTTGGTAATAACTCATTCGTTAATTAGTCAACATATCCAGTTGTAAGTAAATGAAACATAAAGATTGTTGCAATTTTATGTTACCCTACACTATTGCAAATATTATTATTTAGATGACTTAATAGTTTTTATTGTTTTCTTCCTTAATGACAGGACTACATAATATACATGGGAGCCCTTCCTTCGAATACTAAGTATTCACCCGAAGAACACCATATGAGCATGCTTCAAGAAGTGGTCAATAGCAGGTAATTAAACAGGATAACTTTCAGTTCAAAACTAGATAATATAAACATCAAAGAAGATTAGTTTCATATTTCTTTTTCTTTATAAAATAAATATACTGATTTGATTGTTCCTGACTAAAGTTATGCTAGGCAATCCATGATCAGAAGTTACACAAGGAGTTTTAATGGATTTGCTGCCCATCTCACTGACAAGGAAGCAAAAAAACTTTCAAGTTAGTACTATATTTTATTTATTATATATATATTATATATATTTTATTGTGAACTACTAATATAGATTAAATTGCTAATGGGATCAATAGCTAATGAGCATGTGGTGTCCATATTCCCAAGTAAAAATCTGCAACTTCATACAACAAAATCGTGGGATTTCATGGGTTTCTCTCACAACGTCCATCGCGATATTAGCATTGAGAGTGATATTATAATAGGAGTACTGGATACTGGAATTTGGCTAGAATCAGAAAGCTTCAATGATCATGGTTTTGGCCCTATACCAAAAAAATGGAAGGGTGACTGTCAAGGTGGCAAGGATTTCTCATGTAACAAGTATGTTTCTTTATACACACACACACACACATACATATATATCATACACATTTCATGCACAATTTGTATAGTGTTTTTCTCTAGGAGAGTTTTGTTAAGGCTTGCATGAATTAAATAACTATTGATAAATACTTTGCAATTTTGAGTAAATTATCATTAGAGATATTATATTACAAATATGTTCTTTTACATAGTATTCCCTTTGTCCTCAAAATATGGGTTGAATATAATTTTTTTAATTATTAAATACAACACATTTAATAAATCATTAAATATATAATTTTACATTTTTGTCCTTACTTCTTTATTATAGGCACACATAATCATTATTAGCAAGAATATTAAAGAATTTTCATTTTAAGAATGGACTTTTTCTAGGACAAACAAATATTTTGAAAATGAATTTTCTTTTTTTTGAGACAGAGGGAGTAAATATTTTGTTCTACATGCTATTGTATGAGTGCAAAGAACTATTATGCCATTTTTAATAATATTGGCTATAAATGTACATTTAATGCAATTTTTTCATTTCTTGTAATAGCCAACGTTAATGACATGAGAGAAATCTGTATGGTTTGCCTATAGGAAAATCATTGGAGCAAGATCCTATTTTCCTTAGACCTCCTGTAGAGATGCAGATGGTCATGGATCACACACTGTATCAATAGCAGCAGGAAATAATGTCAAAAATGCAAGTTTTTTTGGAATTGCAAAAGGTATAGCAAGAGGTGGGGTTCCCTCTGTGCGGATTGCTGTGTATAAAGTTTGTGTAGGTGGTAGTTGTAGCGAGATAGCTATATTGGCTGCATTTGATGATGCTAATCACAGATAGAGTTGATATCCTCTCAGTCTCTCTGGGAGCACAATATCCCATGGGTCTTGAAAGGGATGCTATAGCACTGGGTTCTTTTCATGTAGCCCATAAAGGTATTCTCACCGTGCAATTAGTCGGAAATGGTGGTCCGGAAACAAAAATAATCACCAGCAATGCGCCATGGTTGTTTACTATTGCCGCAAGTACTATAAATCGAAAGATCATCAGCAAAGTTGTGTTTGGAGATGGAACAAAATCAATTGTACGTAATCTAAACTTAACTTTCACATAATTTTGACACTATCCTAGTATCATATAAATTAATTCACAAACATAGAGAGTACATTCACCACTGAATTTGATGTTTTCATTTAATTTATAAATTACTTTACTTTCTAAGACTATATGATGATGTTGTAGGGTTATTCGGTTAATTCTTTTAAGTTGCATGGGACACAATTTGCAGTCGTATATGGAAATGATGCTTCAAAGAAATGTCGCGCCTTGACAGCCAAGTAAACTTACGCTATTCAATCAAATGACCTCTTTTATAATTGGAGCTTTAATAGTATGATTGACTTAGAGTTTGTTCTTTGATTTAGGTTTTGTATGTCTCACTGTTTAGATGAAAAATTAGTGAAGGGGAAGATTGTACTTTGTAGAACATTGAGAAGCATTGAGGAAGCAAGTGAAGCAAAGTCCTTGGATTAATATCATTACAAAATGGATGGGAAAATATCTCCTTCGTTTTTCACTATGCTACATCAATATTAAATGAGGACTAATTTAAATTGGCAGAGAGTTATTACAACTCAACCAAGTAAGCCTTTTTTTTATTTTTCTCTTTTTATTTAACACCACTTGGAGTGATCCAATATTTTTTTATTATGTTAGAAATGAATATAAGTTTATAATGAGGGATGCCGAATTTTTTCTTTATGGTACATTGAGTAAAAATGTAATCAAGATAGATGCGGTCATATATATAAACCTTATCACCTAAATAACTTCAGGAAGCAAATTAAAATTGCATGTTCTTTCTTATGAAGTTTTGGAACAAGTTACGATCACTAATTCTATCATAACTAACTTCTTTGCACATTCACTTTCAATATATAGGAGTCCTACAATGAACATATTGAAAAGTGAAATTGTAGAGGATTTGGTTGCTCCTATAGTGGCTGTTTTCTCTTCTAGAGGGCCTAATTCGATAATCCCAGATATTCTAAAGGTACAAGAAATTAATGAAAATATTTCTAGCATTTTCTTTTGTTACCATTTCTGAAATATGTATAATATTGTACAGCCAGATATTGCTGCTCCAGGGGTAGAAATCTTAGCTACATTTTCACCTGAAAGTCCTCCTTCCGACTATTCTATGGATAAGAGATCTGTATCTTACAATATACTATCCGGAACATCAATGTCTTGTCCTCATGTCACTGGTGCAGCTGTTTATGTGAAATCATTGCATCCTGATTGGTCATTTTCTGCAATTAAATCTGCTTTAATGACTATGGGTAATAACACACTTACCATCACCAAAATATAATATGGTTGATGTTCATAAGCACATTTAATCAAACCCCACATCAATGTCTTTTCCCTTTTGTGATAATGAAAAAATATAGTAGTTATTTCGCTCTTTAAATCACAGTATTTCTAGGTTAAAAACTAACTTTATTTGCAGCTTCAAGCATGAAGGCTACTAATGCATAGTATGGAGACACAGAATTCTCTTATGGAGTAGGACATCTTGATCCAGTAAAAGCTGTGAATCCAGGAATTGTGTATGAGACATCTAAAGAAGATTACACTAAATTTCTATGTAGCATGAACATCACATCATCTAAGATCGCAAAGATAATTGGATATAATGTTACATGTACTGATGTGGATCCTATAAAACCAAAGGATTTGAATTATCCCTCAATGGCAGCTCAAATTGACCAAGACAATATGGATAAACCATTTAAGTTGGAGTTCCCAAGAATAGTTACAAATGTTGGCCTTCCAAATTCAACATACAAGGCTGTGATCACCACGTCTTCTCCATGCAATGTCACTGTGGTGCCTAGCATTCTCTCTTTCAACAAGTTAAATGAACCAAAATCCTTCACAGTAACTATGATTGGGGAAATAAATGAAAGCATGATGATCTCTGCTTCACTAGAATGGTTTGATGGCATTCATGTTGCCCGTAGTCCAATAGTTGTGTATGTGAGTGATTAGTTTTGACAAATTGTTAGGCTTTTAAATTGTAATAGTGAAAGTTATTATCTAGGAGTTTTGAATTGATCTTAAAATAAAAGATTTTTTTTTTAATTTTGTGAGTATGCCTTACTACTTAATAGAACCATGACTACTCGAACATCTTATTTATATTTATACTTGTAAATTGCAATTAGAATTATTTGTGCTTAAAGTTTAACAAAAACAAAATTTCTTAAAATCATAAATCATTTCCTATTGCATAAAATTGGAAACAAATACAATCCTAATTAAGGTAAATTTCCTTTTTCTTATCTTTTGTACAGGAATCAATCATGGATAAAAGCTAAATATGGTAATCATATCAAAATTCTAGCCTTTTTTTTATAGTGTTTTTTCACTTTAACATTTAATTATTTTGTAAATTTTGAATTAAAGAGATCTTCAAATTTAGGGCTTCAATTATATATAAAACCCAAAGTGAGACGGGCAATAAAAAATAAAAAATAAAAAATTTAACACTTCGTGTTAAAAATTGATGTTAAGGTAGGAGTGGTAATCAGGTCGTATTTCAAGTTTGCGTGTCATGTTTAAACATATGTATTATAGATTTTACATGAACTCAAAGATGACTCATTTAATTATATGTGTCAGGTAACATAATATGAACACAACCTATTTATTTTGCGGATAACACAGCACGACACGAAAACGACACAAAAATACCTTTATACATGTGAAATTTATAAAAACTTAATTATTTATTTATTTCATGGGTAAGACAATACAAAAAAAAAACTTATAAAATATTAAAACATCAAAAATATCTACAAGTATATCTTATACAATGCCTTTCAATTTTATAAAATTATTATTAGATAATTTTTAAAATTATCTTAAAAATGTTAAATGAGTTGACCTACGAGTTGACTAGATTGAACCCATTTATTTTTTGTGTTATACAAGTTTGACCTGATTTTGATCCGAACTCATGAAAGGGTATACCTATACCTGTTAAATACGTGTTAGGTTGTATTTCTGTGTCGTGTAATGAATTGCCGCCCCTACATTAAGAGAACAAAACTTGTCTTCTTGGTCGATTCTGCTCTTCTTTTCCCTTGCAACTGGAGATGAAATTCCATTCTCAAGATCTACACATTTACTTCAAGAATCTCCAATTTAATATACAATGGATCTCATGTTATACTTTTTGTATGTCATTTTATGTCACTATTCTAATAAATTAGTATAAAACTTGTAATTTATTTCAATATTTATACCATAATATTCATTTTCATCATAATAAATTTTAGAGTTAAGAGTTTTTTTTTTGTTATTAGATTATATTTATTTAAAAATTTTAAAGTTAAAAAATAAAAAATGCTATAAAATTTTATTAAAATATTGATTTAATACAAAAAATATAAAAACTTAATATCAAAATTAACTACAATGAAAATGGATACTAATAGTATATATATTACCATAACTTATAAGATTTATATTAACTTATTAGAGTACGTAATGTCACACAAAAAGTATAATAGGAGATCTAATATGAATTTAATGTTGAACAATCTCTATTAGCGTAGAAAGATAAACAAACATCTTTCACTTTTTCCACTCATCTAAATCTTCTTAAGCTTTCAAAGCATCTACGTTCAAAAAACTTCTCTACCTTTGATCTTAATTTTGTATTTCTGGCTTCTTTTAGTCAAGAATTATCATGTACTTTATTGTGTTAACTAAGATGTGTGTGATACATATTGCAAAATGTAGAGGGGCTAGAAGGAAAAATAGGACTAATGCTAGACCCCTAAACTATTTTCAATCAACCCACGTCACTTGCCTGTGACTAATGCCATATTCCTAATTAGGTCGTCAGGTTAGACAAATCGGGTGATTCGTGAGCCAAAATTGTTATGAATGTTTAAGTGCGGATTGATATTCTGAGGGAAATCAAATGGGTTTTAAGCAACATTGGAAGAGTTGAGGGTTGCCAACCCTCATTAAAACTTTTAGGAGAAAGATCTCCCTACAACTATCATTTCTGATTTTTCCTCCAAAACTTATATAGAGGGTTGAGGTGTCAGTACTTTGTGAGTTTTCATAAAGTGTGGAATTTTACCATCTACTAGCTGGGAAGCATTTGTGGGCATTGAATTAAACTTGCTTTGAGCTTGGACAACATTTGTGGGCATGGCTAGATTTTTGGGATGTTGGCCTAAGGAATGTGCGTGAGGCATTGGTAGAGAGTGGCTTGTGAGACTTTGCATTACAAGTGTGTAACGAGCATGCACGCATGGCACATAGCTGGAAAAACTTCGACTGAACTTAGGTAGCGATGATGGTTGGACTTCCAAACTTGTAGTAATGCTGTAACGTTTTGACAGATTAAGTGTGTTGACTTGAACTTACATGTATGCACTAAAAGACCTACTACTCTTTGTCCTTTAGTTCTAATTGGCCTTTACCTAGTAGTTGGGGCTGTCAATTGTCCCACTATCAATTTTGGCCTACAAGCAAGGTAGTAACTCACAGAATTGAGTTTGGGAGAATTTGTGTTGCAAGCCTAAAGATTGTTTCTTGTAATTCTTTGAGTGATTTGAATGCGAGGTTGAATTGTTAGATTTGTAAATTTCGTTTGTGTCTTTTACTTGTTTTAATTCGTGTAAACTATTCTGATTTTGTGATTCGGGTCGAGTTGAGTGAATCCAAGTGCAAGAGAATCGGTGAGAACAAATTACTAGAGGACTTGAAATTTGTTGGGTGTTGGAAAATAATGTGGTTGATAGAGTTTTCGTGACAACTAACTTCTTACACAACTTTCTCACAAACAGGAGCTAGTTCACCGACCCTTGCCCGCTCTTCCAACAAGATAGAGAACAATAAATTAAGAATTTTTTCTTTAAAAAAAATTGTGGATTTGTGGAAGGAGTGAACAATTTTTGTTTTCTCAACAGCAATCTCATCACTCTAGGGGCGGAGTAACTATTATGATTTACTCTAGGGATTTTGTAAGAATTTTGTGCGCTTCTTAATTTACTCTTCTAAATATCAGTATGTGTAACCCACCTAATATTTTCAAGTAGAGAAACGAGTTGTAACCGGTTTTAAGACTAAAAGAGTCAATACTGAATTGGTAGAGGACTAATGATAAGTGAATATAATGATAACTTCTAGGTTAAGATATCTCTTTTATCTTATCTAATTATGGGAGAATTTAGCCTTATCTAACGTAAATTGCTATCTTGTAGGAGAATTGCTTAAAGAAAGATAAGATTGAAAAAAGATTGTTGTGGAAACAGGAAGGCCACGATTTTCTTGAAGAAAAGAAGGACTGGTATGTCTATGCCATGGCATGTAAATTTACATGCCATAGCATTGAGGAAATCGGCAGAATCACGGAACTTGAGAGATTTATGCAAATCAGATTATCCAGTTGAGACAAATGACTTCTACACAACTTGGACTGCTAATCTTCGTGGACGACAACAACTACAAATGGAAGAGACTAGCTTTAGAAAAAGGGCGACAGAACCCGTAGAGAACCCTTAGACAACGATAGAATAGAATAGTTAGACGTAGTTTTATTTTCATGCAAGCCATGTTTAGTGGCTGAAATTCTTTCTTTAGGACGGGGATGTAGCCATCATTACATAAACTTCATTTATATAATTGTGATATTTTCCAATATCTGATTTATTTGGTATTATTTCTTGTAAATGCTTGATCACCATTTGCATGTTTAAGGTATTGGTGAAGAGGCGACAGCTGACATCAATATTAGTTCGTAAATTTTTCAGACTTTAATTGTGAATCACGAGAGTAGATTCTCAATTTCTGCAACATAATATTCTGTTGTTCATCATGCATTCATAGTAATTTTGGAGTCACGAAAGTAGTCCCATGATTATTATTTGAATAGTAAGATTATACTCTGAGAGGAGATAATTTTTGATTATGTGAATAGTTGTGAGGAATTAGCACAAAATAATTATATGAATGGAATTTATAGTAATGGTTGGTGAAATCCCAAGTCCTAAAGTTTGTTTATCTGGAATCTCTTAATTGAACTTTTTAATCTTGTTTTTGCATTGATTTTTGTTATTATTACATCTATCTTCCTTTTAATGTTAATCTAGATAATAGGATAGATATTGCTTAACTGGTAGTTGTTCACCTCCTTGTGGGACGATACTCGTAATTATACTATAATTGCATGACTTGCAATTAGTGGTTAGGAAACACCGAGTCAAATTTTGGCGCCGCTGCCGGGGAGGCGTATTCAATATCAAATTAGCGATATTTTTCCTATTAATTTAGACTGTAGTTTATTACGTTTATTATTGTCTATTAATTCTTGTTGTGTTTTATGCTCAGGAGAACACGTGATTTAGTGCCATATAATCCTGAAATTGAAAAGACTTGCAGGGCATTAGCTAAAGAAACCAAACAAAAGAAGGAAGCTCTCAAGATGGCAGAAGAAAATCCAATTCCTGCAAGAGTTCTGCTACGCGATTTTGCTATGCCTACACCTGAAGGAGCACGTGCAAGTATCTCAAGACCTCTGGTAAACGCTAACAATTTTGAGTTAAAACCTGCACTTATTCATATGGTTCAGCAAATTCAATTTGGAGGAGAATTGTTTGAGGATCCAAATATTCATTTGTCAAATTTTTTAGAAATTTGTGATACTATAAAAATGAATGGGGTAACCGAAGATGCCATTAGATTAAGGTTGTTCTCTTTTTCCTTAAAAGATAAAGCTAAAGCTTGGCTCACTTCTTTTCCATCTGGTACTTTTACCACTTGGGCTGGTTTATCTCAAGCATTTTTAAACAAATATTTTCCTCCTGGTAAAACTGCTAAGCTACGTAATGATATTGCTAGCTTTACACAGTTAGATAATGAGTCATTATATGAGGCATGGGAAAGATATAAAGAACTGCAAAGGATGTGTCCTCATCATGGTCTTCCTGGGTGGCTAGTGTTACAAACCTTTTATAATGGGTTGAATCAATCTATTAAGACTTAGAGATGCAAATGGTGGTACTTTAATGGGTAAATCACTAGAGGACGCATATAATCTGCTAGAGGAAATGTCTTCAAACAATTTTCAGTGGTCTAATGAGAGAAATCAACAAAGAAAGGTGGCTGGAAAATATGGAGTAGATAAAGTAGATTTGTTGAGTGCAAAAATTGATTCCTTAACTAATATGTTTGAAAGATTGAGCAGTGCGAATGTTATCTCCAATTCTATTTTATGCTGTGAAAATTGTGGAGGATCTCACACCACTGCCGAGTGTTTACAGGTAGAGAATGCACATTTTGCTCAGAATTTCAATAGGCCACAGCAGCACAATCCATACTCCAACACTTATAATCCAGGCTGGAGGAATCACCCGAACTTTTCATGGGCAAACCAGAATAATGTTGGAAGCAGTAATGTGAGACAATTCAACCCAGCAGGATACCAGCAAAGGCCACATCAAACTGAGGTAAAACCATCATGGGAGGTGGCCATTGAAAAGCTGACCGGTGCCACTTCGGATAGATTTGAAAAACTGGAAGCAAAGTTGGATCAAGTTGTGGCAGTAAACAAGAATCTGGAATTTCAGATAGGCCAGATAGCCAATGCTGTGAATGCTAGAGACAAAGGAAAGTTACCTAGCATGCCAGAAATAAATCCCAAAGAGCAGTGCAAAGCAATAACCTTGCGCAGTGGAAAGCAGTTGGGTGAAGAGAACAAGAAGGACCAAGAAGAAGAACTTTTGACACCAGAAAAAGAAGAAAAGGTAAGGAAGGAAGAACCTGAGGTTGGAGGAGAACCAGTGAAGGAAACTCCTGAAGTAGTAAAGGAACCGGAACCTTATGTTCCACCAATACCATTTACTCAAAGGTTGAAGAAATTTAGAGATGACAAGCAGTTCCAAAAATTTGTTCAAGTGTTCAAGCAGTTGCACATCAATATACCTTTTGCTGATGCTCTTGCTCAAATCCCTGCATATCCTAAATTTTTGAAGGAAATCATGTCCAACAAGAGGAAGCTGGAAGACTTTGAGACGATACCCTTGACTGAGGAAACAAGTGCTCTAATTCAGAATAAGTTGCCTCAAAAGCTCAAAGATCCAGGGAGTTTTTCTATTCCATGTACCATTGGTGAATTAAACTTTTCTAAAGGATTATGTGATTTAGGAGCTAGTGTTTCTTTAATGCCTTTATCAGTTTCGGAAAAATTAGGATTAAAAGAGTTGCAACCTACTAACGTGACTTTACAATTGGCTGACAGGTCTTTAACACACCCAGTAGGAATTCTGGAAAATGTGCTTGTCAAGGTCAACAACTTCTTCATTCCTACAGATTTTGTGGTTTTAGAAATAGATGAGGACGTTGACATTCCAATCATTTTGGGAAGACCCTTTTTAGCTACAGCTGGGGCAGTCATTGACGTGAAGCACGGTAAACTAACATTTAAAATCGGTGATGAGCAGGTAGAATTCAATGTTTTTAAATCTTGTAAATACCCGTCTTTTACCGACCAAGTTTATGGTGTGGATATTTTTACAAAGCTAACTGATGAGTTTGTGAGAATAGACAAGTCGAAGGATCCGTTGGAGGAATGCTTAGTTAATGCAGGAACTACACAAGATAAGGATGAAGAAATCTCGTTGATGGCCAGTGCATTGGAAGGAGCTGAATTCAGTCCCACTCAACGAGGTAAAATTCCTGTTGAAGATTTAAAGAAAGATAAGTTACTATCATCTTCATCCAATAATCAATCTACAGGTATGGAGTTAAAACCTTTACCTTCTCATTTAAAGTATGTATTTTTAGATGATGATCAAAAATTACCTGTGATAGTAAATGCAAACTTAACTGACTTGCAATTAGAAAAATTATTGCGTGTCTTGAGATCCAAGAAAAAGGCTATAGGTTGGTCTATAAGTGATCTTAAGGGAATTAGTCCTTCTTTCTCAGATGCACAGAATTTTAATGGAAGAAAATCATAAACCCATTGTGGAAAATCAAAGAAGACTGAATCCAAACATGAAGGAAGTGATGAGATTAGAAATTTTAAAATTATTAGATGCCGGAATAATTTATCCCATTTCTGACAGTTTATGTATCAGTCCAGTACAAGTGGTACCAAAGAAGGGAGGAATCACAGTAGTGTTAAATGAACATGATGAACTAATACCCACAAGAACAAAGAATCGGATGGAGAGTCCAGATAGATTACAGAAAATTAAATAAAGCCACTAGAAAGGATCATTTTCCTTTACCATTTCTTGAGCAAATTTTAGAAAGACTAGCTGGCTATGCATTTTATTGTTTCTTGGATGGGTATTCAGGATATAATCAGATTCATATAGCACCTGAGGACCAAGAAAAAACGACCTTTACATGTCCATATGGAACTTTTGCTTTTCGCAGAATGCCTTTCGGATTGTGTAATGCTCCCGCTACTTTTCAACGTTGCATGATGGCTATATTCTCCGATTATGTTGAGAAAATTCTGGATGTGTTTATGGATGATTTCTCTGTTTTTGGTTCTTCATTTGATAACTGCCTAGCTAACTTATCTCAAGTCTTGTAGCGTTGTGAAGAAACAAATCTGGTATTAAATTGGGAGAAATGCCACTTTATGGTAACCGAAGGGATAGTTCTTGGACATAAAGTGTCAGCAAAGGGAATCGAGGTGGATCGTGCAAAAGTCGGAATTATTGAGAAATTACCTCTACCTACATCTGTTAAGGGAGTTAGAAGTTTTCTTGGACATCTTTGGTTTTCTGAGCGGTTTATAAAGGATTTTTCAAAATTGCAAAACCACTGTAACTTCTTTGAATAAAGATGTGAAATTTTATTTTGATTATAGCTGTTTAGAGTCTTTTAATAAATTGAAGCATGCTTTGATTTCTGCCCCTATTATGGCTGCACCCGATTGGAACTTACCCTTTGAACTAATGTGTGATGCTAGTAATTTTGCTGTAGGTGCAGTATTAGGACAAAGGAAGGATAATAAGTTGCATGTGATCTACTATGCTAGTAGAATGTTGAATGATGCACAACTAAATTATGCAACCACTGAAAAAGAATTACTTGCTATAGTTTTTGCAGTTGACAAATTTCGTTCTTATCTTGTAGGTTCCAAGGTGATTGTGTTCACGGATCACTCCGCCATCAAATACTTGTTATTGAAGAAAGATGCTAAGCCTAGATTGATTCGGTGGATATTATTGTTACAAGAATTCGATCTAGAAATTAAAGACAAAAAAGGATTAGAGAATACAGTAGCTGATCATCTTTCTAGACTAGAAGTTAATAATAAGGAACCAGAATCACCTATTAATGAAAATTTTCCTGATGAAAAACTATTAGCATATTCTATTTTACCTTGGTATGCAGATTTAGCTAATTATTTAGTAAGTGGAATTGTGCCTGCAGATTTCAATTATCAACAAAGGAAAAGATTATTTTGGGATGCTAAACACTATTTTTGGGAGGAACCCTTATTGTTTAAGTTCTGTGCAGATGGGATAATTCGAAGATGTGTACCTCAAGAGGATGTTTCAGATATTCTAAGCCACTGTCATTCTTTGGAATGTGGAGGCCATTTTAGCACATCAAAAACAGTGGCTAAGGTATGGCAATCTGGATTTTATTGGCCTTCAATGTACAAGGATGCAAGAAATTATGTTATCTCTTGTGATAAATGCCAACGGGGAGGTAATATTTCCAAACGTGATGAAATGCCTTTAACCAATATCTTTGAAGTTGAATTGTTTGACGTCTGGGGCATAGATTTTATGGGTCCATTTCCATCCTCTTATGGTCATAACTATATTTTAGTTGCAGTAGATTATGTTTCCAAATGGGTGGAAGCAATAGCCACTCAAACTAACGATTCTAAGGTGGTAATGAAGTTCATCAAGCGGAATATTTTCTCTAGATTTGGCATTCCTAGGGCCATCATAAGTGATGAAGGCACCCATTTCTGCAACAAATCATTGGAGGGACTGCTTAGGAAATATGGTGTTACTCATAGAATAGCCTTGGCATATCACCCACAAGCTAATGGGCAAGTAGAACTGGCCAACCGTGAGCTGAAAAGGATGCACTCTGGGCATATAGGACTGCATTCAAGACCAACTTAGGAATGTCCCCTTATAGGCTAGTATTTGGCAAATCCTGTCATCTGCCTGTAGAGGTAGAGCACAAATCATACTGGCCTGTTAAGGAATTAAACATGGACTTGAAGGCTGCTGGGAATATGAGGTTGCTTCAACTTAGTGAACTTGAGGAGTTTAGACTTGATGCTTATGAAAACACCCGAATTTATAAGGAAAAGATTAAGTTGTGGCATGATAAGCACATCAAGAGAAAAGTTTTTGAAGTAGGACAAAAGGTTTTACTTTTTAATTCAAGGTTGAAATTGTTCCCAGGAAAGTTGAGATCTCGATGGTCAGGACCATTCACAATCACAAAAGTCTTTCCCTACGGTGCTTGTGAAATTCACAGTGAAAGGACTGGGGTATTCAAGGTTAATGGTCAAAGATTGAAGCAGTATTTTGAAGGACAATCCGTACCAAATGGAGTTTCATGCTCCTTGTCCAGTCTACAAACAGATAACTAATGAGAAGTCGAGCTACAGACTATAAACAAGCACCTTGTTGTATATTTCTTTCCTTTTTTTTTATTTAGTTTAAGTCACTAAAGTTTGCTTTGTATTTTTCATGTCTATGAAGACAGAAGGCAGTCAATGGACAAAGAAAAGATGAGGAATAAAATTCTATCCAATGCCATGGCATGTAATATTGAATGCTATGGCATGATACTGGACAAGACAAGTAAAGCGTTGATCAGGGATGAGACATTTCCAATGCCATGGCATGTAAATTCGAATGCTATGGCATGAAAATACAGAAGGTTTTCAGCGCTGCGGCGCTTATTTCAGCACTGCGGCGGTCCATTTAAAAAAAAATAAAAAAAAATAAAATAAAATAAAAATAAAGTATTAAACTTACTCTTTGCCGGTTTCTAATTCAAATATTTTCAAAACTTCCTCTTCTGGTTTTCGCTCTGTTCTCTCTGCCAACCGACGAGCACCGCTCCGCGCCGCTGCCGTTCTTTCCATCACACCTCCTCACCACCGACTGTGACTCTATCAACTGCCGTTCCACATCGCCACCAGCAACCATCTACCGTTGAATACTCACCGCTTCGTTCCCAACGACCTCGTCGCCTTCACACATCTGGTTTGAATTTCTTCTTTCCTTTTTCGCGGTACTACTCTATTTTGTATTGTTCTTGGACTATAGTTATTTGTTTTTGCTGGGTATTAGTTAACTATCTGAGATTTGGGTTCCTTGATTTTGTTCATCTTTAAATCCTTGACAGTGTATTACATAATCCCCAAAATTTGAAAATACCTTAAATTTTGAAAATGCCACCCAAAAAGCGAACTAAAACAGGACAACAAATTCACCCCTCAAATTTTGTTAGTAGTCAAGCTGCTGCTAGATATAGGGCTTATAATAACAAGCGGATGGCTATCCCTGAACGAGGGTTGAATGTCCCAGGACCTATGAATGATGAAATCCATAAACGACACTGGGAAAAATTATGTGCCCATCCTGCCCCTGCTAGCTTACCCATAGTAATGGAGTTTTATGCTAATGCTAAAGAGGAAGGGGTAACTGATACAGTTTTTGTTAGGGGAAAAGCAGTGCTTGATGAGTGTAGCCATTAACAGATTCTATGAATTGCGGGAACTAACTGAAGATGAAACTGAACATTTTCATGAATGGTTAAATTACCCTCTTGATTGGAATGGTATTCTAAGTCATCTTTGTAAAGAACCCACAACCTGGAAATATTGTAAAATATTTGGAGATGTTTCTGTATTCCCTACCAAAAATTTGGCCGCGTATCCACGCGCTTGGTTTTATTTTATTTCTGCTACTTTGATGCCTGCTTCTCATTTAAGTTCGGTACATAAGAATCGCGCAGCATTGATTAACGCTATTATTCATGATATTCCTATTAACATTGGTCGAGTCATACATGAGTCTATTTCCTACTGCGTTCAAGATGACAGTTTAGCCTTTGTCTGTCCAAATCTTATCACTAGTTTATGTAAGGCAGCAGGTGTTCCTTGGAACGCGGATGAACCGTTACTGCCTGCAAAGGGAATTTTTGATGCTAAATCTTTCCATGCTATGAAGGATTCACAGAGTGGTTTTGGACCTGCTGCTGAATATGACCAACCACCTACTCCTCCTCCGAGACGTCAAAGCATAGGGCAGAAATTGGAGCAATTAGAAAAGATGGTAACTGATCATATTACTACAACTCAAACTAACTTTCTTGCCCATCAAAACAGGATCGAGGAGCTATTTGCGTATCAACGGCAAGCCAATGAAACCATTCACCAATCTTTGGTGCAGCTTGCTCAGAGAAAAGGCAAACAGCCTTTAGTGTTACCACCTTTACCAGTATTTCCGCAAAAAGATGGCAGTACAAATGATGATTCTGCTTGATTTCAATCAGGGAAGACCTTCTTTTCTTTATATTGTTCCTTGACTGTTTTTCTGTTGATTGTTACATTGAGGACAATGTGTATTTCAGTTTGGGGGGTAACTTTGTGTTTGAGTTTGACTGTGTGTGTTGCTGTGCTTCAAGATTGGTTGTATGTTAGTTTTGTTAGTATGCTTTGTTAGTTTTTTCTGGTTTCTGGTTAGTAAAAAAAAAAAAAAATTGAAAAAATGAAAACAAAAACAGAATGAAGAAAATGAGGAAATACAAAAACAGTATTATATGCTGAAATTCTTTGTTATGATCTATGATGAGAATGGTTTAAACCTCAAACTCATGGGAATACAAAAATGCTATGAGAATGAGTAACTCAAACTTTTGGTGTGATTTTTACTCTGTTTTAACATAACTGGAAATCCTTTTCAGCACAACTATGATCAGTCCTTTGTTCTATGTGCAAAGTCTGTATAAACTAAAGGTCTTTATCCTTTTGAATGCAATAATTTGACTTGATTTGGAGATGAAGGTCATAGGCAGTTCTTTGGCCGTTTGAACCTTTCAAGCTAACCTGATTTTGTATCTTATCCATTGAACCTATTTTGAGCCTAATTGATAGAATGGAAAGAACCACCATTCAAGAGTATTTTTTTTTCATAACCTCATTTACTACCTTATAGCCTTATTCCTGTTAAATTTTTATCCTTCTAAAGTCCCTTAAAAAGAGTTTAAATGCACTTTGGTATATATGATACAAGGGAAAGAGGGAGACATGAAGTCCAATGTGAGGTACAAGTTAAAAGAAAAATGGGTAGAAGAGGAGATAGGTTGTGGGCTTAAAAGATAAAGTCTCTTGATACATTGGGTTGAAGGAAGTTGTTATTCTGTTATGAATAATGTTCTGTTGTTGTTGATTTATTTATTTTCCAATAAAAAAAAAGAGAAAGAGAAAGAGAAAGAGAAAAAAGATGAAGCGAACTTATTCTGTTGTTCAGCCGCAAAGAATGCTTGGTTGGTGTACATTGTCAAAAGAGACTAGAGTACGATAAGTTGGGGGTTGTGATGGAAGGTGCTACAATAAGAAAAAAGAGTATATGTCCAATGTGCTTACAAGAATTAAACTCTTTTCTTTGCTTTTATATCTTTTCCCCTTCTTTGATAGCCAATCCTAAGCCTCACGTTACAAGCTAAAAGTCCTACCAGATCCAAATTGAGTTGGTTGTTTTTATATAAAGGATGTGGATATTTGTTTTATGCAACTGGCTTTAATCTGGAATGATGGGATGTGATCCATGACACACACACACTCTGGTGATGTTAAGCAGGTTTAGTTTGCCCTCTCGATTGGTCTTACTCATGATTGTGGTGTTTTAACTTTCCTGTGAGTATTGGTTGGAATCTCTGAGATTTTGTATAACACTGATTTCAGATATTAATTTCTTTTGCTTGAGGACAAGCAAGTGTTCAAGTTGGGGGTATTTTGATAAGTGAATATAATGATAACTTCTAGGTTAAGATATCTCTTTTATCTTATCTAATTATGGGAGAATTTAGCCTTATCTAACGTAAATTGCTATCTTGTAGGAGAATTGCTTAAAGAAAGATAAGATTGAAAAAAGATTGCTGCGGAAACAGGAAGGCCACGATTTTCTTGAAGAAAAGGACTGGTATGTCTATGCCATGGCATGTAAATTTACATGCCATAGCATTGAGGAAATCGGCAGAATCACGGAACTTGAGAGATTTATGCAAATCAGATTATCCAGTTGAGACAAATGACTTCTACACAACTTGGACTGCTAATCTTCGTGGACAACAACAACTACAAATGGAAGAGACTAGCTTTAGAAAAAGGGCGACAGAACCCGTAGAGAACCCTTAGACAACGATAGAATAGAATAGTTAGACGTAGTTTTATTTTCATGCAAGCCATGTTTAGTGGCTGAAATTCTTTCTTTAGGACGGGGATGTAGCCATCATTACATAAACTTCATTTATATAATTGTGATATTTTCCAATATCTGATTTATTTGGTATTATTTCTTGTAAATGCTTGATCACCATTTGCATGTTTAAGGTATTGGTGAAGAGCGACGGTGACATCAATATTAGTTCGTAAATTTTTCAGACTTTAATTGTGAATCACGAGAGTAGATTCTCAATTTCTGCAACATAATATTCTGTTGTTCATCATGCATTCATAGTAATTTTGGAGTCACGAAAGTAGTCCCATGATTATTATTTGAATAGTAAGATTATACTCTGAGAGAAGATAATTTTTTATTATGTGAATAGTTGTAGGAATTAGCACAAAATAATTATATGAATGGAATTTATAGTAATGGTTGGTGAAATCCCAAGTCCTAAAGTTTGTTTATCTGGAATCTCTTAGTTGAACTTTTTAATCTTGTTTTTGCATTGATTTTTGTTATTATTACATCTACCTTCCTTTTAATGTTAATCTAAATAATAGGATAGATATTGCTTAACTGGTAGTTGTTCACCTCCCTGTGGGACGATACTCGTAATTATACTATAATTGCATGACTTGCAATTAGTGGTTAGGAAACACCGAGTCAACTAAAAAAAAAAAAACAGTTTTTAAATGTGTGGGACAAATAAAATTTTTTAAGCAAATGTTTGATACAAAAATGAAATTTAATCTTAAATTAATGTTATGATTGTCTATCTATCCTTTGCGGACCAAATAGACAAAATGACATAAATTGCTGCTATTTTTAACGAAGAAAATGTGTAATGACCACAATTTCAACATTTAAAAATACTAGTGAAGGGTCTTACTCAAGAAGTAAGGTGTCCATTGTATTTTCAAAAATAATAAATGATAAAATTGTAATTATTTTAAATGTATATTTTAAATTATGTTATCAGTTTTCTAATTTTATTACATTTTAAAATCATTAATTCTTTTTGAAATGAACAAAGTAATTAATATTTTATGACAATAAAGTATTAAAATCATAACTAGATTCTAAATTAATGGTAATTGCTCATTATATTTCTCCATTTAATTAAATAAGAAGATAAAAAGACAATTACATGGAGGTTAAAGTGCGAAAATTAAATGAAATCAACTATTAAATAATTAATTTAGAAAATCAAATTGTGATGTGAGAAAATTGATTCTTGTAAGATAAACATATCATTTAAAATCAAATCAAATTTGCATTGAGATGGGACATAAAATGAGATTTGATGAAAAAATAAAGTATTGGAACAACAAAGAATTCTGTGTTTATAGATAACCACTCATTTTGTTTCTCTGTTTCAATAAATATGGGGAAAAAACAACTATTAATATGGTTAGATATTAGTGAAAATTGGATAAGACTAATATTTAACAGAACTCTTTCAATATTAATATTTTTAACAATCAAACCTATATGATTAATTTTTAAACCTAAAGTGAAAATTGATAAAATAATTATATAATAGTATGCTACCCGTGCAATTACACGAATAATGATACTGTTGGAAAAAAAATGTGACTATAACATTTATTAATTATCATTGAATAATATTATTACTTCATGATAAATTAAAATAATATAGACAATAATTAAATTTTTTTATAGAATTTATATTATACATTTAAGTTTTTTAAAATAATATGATTAAAAAATTTAAAAATAAGAATTTTAAATTTGGATAAACTATTGAATATAAATTTTATTGAAAGTTCAATACAATATAAATGATTTGAAAAATCTGATTATTAACTTGTGAAATAAAGAAATATTGAATTCAATAAAGAGACATGAATTCAATAAAGAGAGGTATCCGAATCCGTTTTATAATAACGCTTTTCTTGCCTGACTTCTGGTCTGGTCAATCTTAGGATTAGGATAGTTGACTAATGGGCCAACCGACTTAATTTGAGACCCAATCAAATGCGAGTGAAATAACTAATCATATAAATTAGGGAAATTTGCATATATAGCATTTCTTTAAAACCAGTTTGCATATATAGCACAAGCAACATAATTCTTGTAAATATAGCACTTTTCTTAGCGAAAAATATTGTATTAATTTAATTTTGTTATGTTTAATTCGGTTTGAAATGTATGATGTATAATGTATAATGTATAATGTACAATGTACAATTGTACATTATAGTATGGGAATATTCATGGAATTAAATTTGTTTTGATTATTTATCGATTAAAATAGTTGGGAAATATAAAAGCAACCTTTATCGCGATATAATATACCTTTTTTGTCCACATTTTCACAATAATTATAATTATAAAGTTCAAATTATACTTACTAAATGTTGCACAATGATTTAATCACAATCGGCACTAATCATTGTAAATATAGTAAAGACAAATAAAATTATTGCAATTGTTTAATGAATTATTAATTATAAAATTACATGTCCAGATTTAAATTATTATTTTTGAATTAAATTAATGTTTATGAAGTTATTTATTATACATGAATAAGAATATGTATATATACTATTAAATTATAACTACAATATTTAAGTAAATATTTATTAAAAGTAGCAAATTGATTTATTCACAATCTAACTAATTATTGTAAATATAACAAAAAAAATTATTTCCACTTGATTTTATAATGAAATATTAATTATAACATTACATTACAATAATTAAATAATTAATTGTTAAATTATTTAATGTTAATGAAGTTATTCATTTTACATGAATAATAATATGTAATTATAATATAATTATATTAATTGGACAAATTAGTAGGAATGAACTAGTATGTATTAATTAAGTATTCACTATAATATTGAATTAAATATTTCTTCTATTGTTTTCCACTCTCCAGAGATAAGTATACCGTCACATCGAAGCACTGAGGATAATGTTCATGAGGACAGTGATGATGACGATGATGTAGATGAGCACATAGAAATTGGTAATGCAGGAGTAGACCCTAATGTGACTCAAGAAGAGATTGTACACTTACGTAGATCTAGGAGAACCATTAGACCAACTATGTGTGGTACCCATGAAAAACTAAGAGGACATAAATAAATAATAAAACTTGTTTAATACAATTTGGAAAGTCCGACATTCATCAGTCTCCGTAGAATAAGTTGTATATGCTACATGTATTCCTCAAAATTAGCTCAAGCTAAATTCTTACACCAACCTCGTGAGTTTCATCAGAAACATACAATTAATTTGCACTTGGACAAAATTATTTCTTAAGAGATTGTTGTCCTTTACATGATCCCAATTTGGTACGTCACAACAAGAATATATTCGAAACTAAAAACAAACATTATTAACATGTTTGCATTTAAATTCTTGGAGAGAATCTGTTGTGGTTTTTCAAATTAGATTAATTTCTTTAGGATTGAACAACGAAACATGAAAGAAAGTAAACTAATCCAATTATGCAAAAGGGAACAAAAAAATATTAGTGCCACTGTCTTATGCACACGAATGGCAAAAACTTGGAAACAATAAATGGGAAATGATGAGTTTAACTTTGGAAATTACGACCAAAGGAAAACTCTTTTACCCTCTTATGAACCAAATATTGCATAGATTATTACAAATTTTTTTTTTTAGTGTAATAAATAATAGTTTTGATCCCTTAATTTGTACATACTTTATATAATAAATATACACTGTAATTTGTCACTATAAAAAATTATTAAAAGTATCTGTACTCTAAAATTATTCAAACGATACAATTCTACTGGGTACAACAATTGTATCCAATATTCTTTCCTCTCATTTGTCTTTGACAATATTCACAAAAAAAAAAGAGTACATTTTGGGTTGAATGTAATTTTTTTTTAATTATTAGGTTTGCATATTTTTAATGTATCATTACGAAAATACAGTAAATCACAGAGTTAGCAAAGCTACGATAAACAAAATGTTACAAAGCACACATTTGTATATGATAAAGCTTGAAATACCATATCTCTATGATGAAACGGCAAAAAATACTTGCTAGTGAATCATTCCAACATCACGTTGTGCTTAAAAAGGTACATTCTAGCGCACTATTCCAATATCTGCTCTACCTTCAACTTATATAGGCCCAAATGGGAAAAAGTAATTCACAATATCAATTCTAGTTAATTAATGTTTTCAATTGTTCGTTGCATAAACCCAAAACCCAAAATTGTAAATATTAACTTCTAAACTTCAAAACCTTAGATCTCACACCCTAAACCATAAACCCAAAACCCTAAACCCTAAAAGATAAACCATAAATCATAAACTCTGAACACTTAATGGCCTAATGCAATACATAGTAATACTACAATTATAATCCTATTATTACTATTTTATTGTCATTATTAATATTATATATATATATGTACGTGCCATGCAATAAATAAATATTCCACCTATAAATAAATAAAAGGTACATTGAAAATAACTTTACACGTATTATCATTATATCGATAATTTTTTTAATATTACAATAATTTATACTTATGTATATTTATCCTTTATATTTAAATAAACAAATAGTGTCGTCAAAATTTTAAACTCTAATTGTATTAACATTGAAATTTTATGAATTAGTAGGGTCATTCATATGATATTAATTTTTAAGATTGTTATAGGTACTAAATTTTTATTATTCATATCTTACTATTAATATTACTGTAATTCTTATAAATAACTATCATTATTATTATTTTTAAAATTAATTATAATAATAAAAATTATGTTATTCAAAATTATTATAGTTAATAATAATAATATTAATTATTAATGTTATTAATAATAGTTTAAATAAATTAAAATTATAAATGTTATTCAAAATTATTATAGTTAATGATCAAAATATTAATTATTTAAATGTGGATATAGGGGCGCATTCAAGAAATGCGCCCTTAAATAGGGCGCATTTCAGAAATGCGCCCTATTCTAAAGGCGCATTTCTTGAATGCTCAGTCCTGATGCATTAGCCTGCTCAGCAAGATTGTGAAATGCGCCCAAAAACTGGGCACATTTCACAAATGTGAACATCAAATGCGCCCAAAAACTGGGCGCATTTCACAAATGCGAACATCACATTTTTGGAACTTCTCCCTCCCCCAACCTACGAATTTCCTTTGTTTTTTTTCCAATCACACAAAGGGAAAAGCCTCCTTTTTTATCACGACTGATGTGTAACTATAATATGGCCCTCCATGTCATTATTATTTTAAAAAAAGAAGAAGAAGAAAACAACACAGCTTCTCCGGCTCTCTACCCACTTTCCGCCATACGTTCTGTAATTTTTTGCTGGGATCCGAGGAAGAAAAACACATACCGCTTCTTCTCGCTCTCGCCCACTTTCCGCCATACGATGCGCAATTTCTTTTGGGATCCCAACAACACGCCTTCTTCTTTATGGCTCTCTCACTTTTCGCCACGATGCCGCAATTTTTTACGATTAAGCCATCCAGTCACACCGTATGGACCTACAATTTTTTTGTCATTCCCAACTCTTACCATCTCCACCACCACCTCCCAGTATCATCATCGGTCACGATTCCAACCTCGACCACCGCTTATCGGAGGCTCCGTCCAAGGGACGACATACCGCCATCACAAAGCCATTCCGTGTTGGATCATCATTCTTTTCGGGGCAGCCATTTTTAGCTTGCTGATTTACGCGATACTAATAAACGGGATTTATAACAACATCGAACACCCCGCCAAGGCCGATTCCATCGTTGTATCTCCCCTGAATTTAACCAACAGCAATCAAATAACGGCGAACTAAAGCATTGGGATTTTAGTTAGGAATTCTTGTCAACATATGTCCATTGTTGACAAAAACACCTAGTTTTTGTCCAAGACAAGCGTTGATCAACTGTTTCGTGAAGAGCCTGGAAAACAGAGGAAACTGATGATGCAGCCGAAGGCGTGGCTGAGAGGGGTCAGCCATTCTGCGGCGGGCACCATTGATAAAGATAGAATGGATGGAGTTATTGATTTTGGTTTTGAAGGTTGGAGAAAACTCAACTTATTTACGTAAGGGTTTGGGTGGTGGGAAAGAATCAAGGATGTTTAACGTTGTTTGTGAGGATTTAAGCGTTGAATATTCTGCTAATGCTTCTCATGGGAGAATGCTTGAAGAGTCCAAGAAATGTTCAGTCAGGTGATTCATTATGTTGAAATATGGCATATCAATCAAGTAAAATTTTTGTGAACATTTTGGGTTTGATGCATATTCCATTTTCATGATGATTGATCTGTCCACTACCATTTTCATTGTTCTAGTTTACTAGGTGGTTTATGGACAGAGAGATGCAATTGAAAGGGTAATTTAGCTCTTGTTAAAGCTTCAGATTGAATAAGAGATTTTAACAAACTCCAATTTGACCATTATTGTTTTAACAAATTATTATTTTGGATTGATTCACATTGTCTTATTTTCTTTATATTTCTAGTGTGAAGAAAGCACGTACACCTTCTCTCTCGCCCAATTTAGTCCGTCCACCATTATACTTGGTTCTGCAATTTTTGCCTTAGAAGCGACAATTGTTTTCACTTCCGCGTGCCCTCTCGAATTTGCTTGAAGAGGACAAATATCGATAATTGATTCACGTATTGCCATAGAAACAGAGAGATCTTTTACTAATAAGTTCTCAGAATTGTTTTATCACACCAGTATGGATTCAATGCAAAAATTGCATCCATACGGTGGTCGGATGGCTTAAACACAAAAAATTGCAAACTATATGGCGAGCTGCAGAAGAAGCAACTGTGTTGTTTTCTTCCTGGGATCCCAGCAAAAAATTGCAGAACGTATGGCGGAAAGTGGGCAGAGAGCCGGAGAAGTTGTGTTGTTTTCTTCTTCTTCGTTTTTTTAATCTTTTTTTTTTAAAAATAATAATGACATGGAGGGCCACATTAGGGTTACACATCAGTCGTGATAAAAAGTCGCTATATTTAGTCGCTGTATGTATCATTACTCATTAGAGAAATATGACAAACGGATAAATGATGGAGGATTGTTGCCTTCTAGGAACAGCAAAAGTGATCATAAGCTGACAAGGAATTCCAGAGACAAAGGCACTCCAACTAAGGGTAAGAAAAGTGTATCTCAGCAGAACCAAAAATGGGAGGATGATTTATCTCTAACAGAAACTAGAAGAAAGAAGTTGCAGAAAACTGCAGTTGGAAAAAGAACTGTGTTTGAGTCAAATGCCTTAAGAAAAGGTCCTTTAACACGAAGTATGGCTCACTTGAAAAATTCAAGGAACAAGAAAGATGAGAATGTAGATACACCTAACAGGAGATACAAAGGCTTGGTCACTGGAAAAAATGTTTCCAATACAACTTAGGTAACCAGAAAGTTGAACTTAAGAAATCGTTCAATGGAACTTAATGTCCAAAGTACTAAATAGGGTTTATGCATCAATGGTCTAGAGTTTATGCTTCAATAGTGCTGTTAAGAGATCAAAAGAAAGTGATAGACAGCATAAATTGTTTGGTGCAACTTTTTGTCAAATGTACTGAATGGGGTTTATGCTTTGATGATATGGGGTTTATGCTTCAATAATGCTGTTGAGAGATCAAAAGAAAGTGATAGACACCATAAATCTTTCGGTGGAACTTAATGTCAAAAGTACTAAATAGGGTTTATGCATCAATGGTGCTGTCAAGAGTTCAAAAGAAAGTGATAGACAGCATAACCTGGTGGTCAACAAAATGTGGATGGTTGTTAAATTGACTCTCATGCTGAATATTTTTTATGTTAAAGAAATATCGTAACAGGAATACTTGTTCAAATAAGATCTTTCATGATTAACTGGACTAACAGATGATGCAGCAGAAGATGGCAAATTTATAGGACATTCAAACTTCAGATTGAATAATTTCTGTAGGAGAGAAACTAGGGAAACACTGTGACCTTCACCTGTTAAAAGTTTATGCACAAACTAGGAAAACACAGGTAGTCCGAGACTTCATAGCAAAAATATTACCCCTTCTGTGCTAGAAAAAGCATTCACTTTGAGTGAAGTACAATTGTTTTAAGTTATTAAGTACAACACGGTTAAGACACAATCAAATAACAAATTTACATTTTTATTTTTACTTTTTAATTGAGAGTTATATATAGTCAGGATATGATAGGAATTACTTTAAAAAACATACTCTCTCTTTTTCTTGGGAGCCGAGAGAGTATTAATTACCTGAATCGGACTAAGGCCGTACAACTTTTTAAATAGGCAAAACTAAAAACAATAAAAGGAAATCTTGTCAACTAAAACCATAAAAGTATTAACATTCCTGAAATGAGCTAAACTAGATGGCCAAGATATACAAGCCTAAAGACTTTCTGAGCTTATTTTATTTAAGGTTTAACTAGGCCCGAATATACTATTTGTGTCCATGCCAACAGACTGATGATATAATATGTAATGGCAAAATAAATAGAAAGAAGAACTTGAACTGCTAATAGAGGGAAAGGCATATGCATAACAGCCACAAGGTAAATATTACCATGCATAGTAACTAATTTCTAGTTTCATGGCAAGCTCTTTCCGAAGTAACTAATTATGAAATATAGGAATAATTACAACTGTATTAAGCAATCGTCATCTTATGCTGCGAAATGTAACAAGAAAAAAATCTACCCAAAAGGCTAACCAAAACAGTACCTCATTCATTCTTGGAAAGCTTGTTGATGCTTCACAGTGCCAACCCCAATAAAATGCCCATACTGATCACAGACAGAGTGCTGAAAAGGATGCTTACTAAACTTTCAAAAGGACGCCAACATAGATTCCTTAAATTTAAGAAGCTAATGTTTCCTACTAGTGTTAATCTCCTTCCAACCATTCTAATTAGGATTTCTAAGTTTCATCAATAATGCATATACTTCAGTGACTGCCAGCCAACTGTAAGATATGTTTAGATGCCAAGTTGTCAACATGAGCTTCAACCACGTTTATATTTTCTTAAAAAAAAATTAGCTCAAGTTTAAACCAAGTTAATTCTTTAACCTTATTCCTACTTTTTGTATTCAACCTATTCAAGAGGTACGAGTCGGTCATTCACAATTTAAACTAATCTTCATATTAGCTTACAAAAAAAGAACATACATGTTCATACAGCAAGGGGTGTTTATTCAAAATTTAGGAAGGAAAAAGGATATAATCTGAAGATTTCATCTTCAGATGGCAATTTTTCAGTGATTTCCAGAATCTCTTACATCCGAGCCAGACACGAAAGCCTGCAAGTCCTAATTAACTTGCTTACTCTAACTCTCTCTCTCTCTCACACACACACACATATGTAACTACCAAGTGAGTAAAGCATGAAGCACTACTAGATCCACATTGATCTATCATGAGCAGCATTGGAACCAAGCGCCATATCAGACCACTTAAACATATCTTCTCCATGACAAGCAACTAACTGCAACATGCATTCTTGACTCCTACTAGCATTTCAGGTTATCAAATGCAAATACAAATACAATAACAATAAAAATAATTACTATAATAATAATAATTATACACTACCATCAGATTTCAGGTCAAGATTTGATTGTTCTGTGTTCGCTTTAGCAGCGCCATTCGATTTCCCTTAATGGCAAGAAAATACTTTCACTGAGTTCATGATAGGCAATAAAGGTGCCAGGATCAACCACATGTGCTTCAGTAACCAAGTCCATGATTCAGAAACAAGAAAACATGAAGAAGAAGTCCACCTGAATCAGATGGTCAATAAAATGATAAGCAACTGATAAGGATGTATATCTCAATTTAAGTTAAAGTGTGAGATAGAAGATTAGTTCTGAAAACTTGCATAATCTGAACTTGGATGCGTGTCCAGCATCACTTCATATTTGTCATTGCAATTAATAAATACGAATTAGTTATCCATAAGTGTGCTGAATAACAATCCAAACAAGCTTCCTCAATGTTTTTTGGAAAGAAAATAGAATTGATTCAGGGTTCATATTACATATAACTTTTGTAAGTTAATGATTTAACAATGACATCATTCAAGATTCATGTAAAATACATGCACATACCAAGATTCCATTCATCATCTGTTCTTGGCTTGTTCCTGCACTTCTTACCAGATTGCAAAAACGTGTAGAATATACAGAAATGTCTTTTGGAGTTATGAGTAATTGGATTGGCAAGCAGGTCACTTGAAGCAAAATCTTTTCTGCATTAGCTTGAGAAATGCAGATTGGCAGTGGCTGCATATCTCATTTAGAAATAACATAATGCCAATCTTCTAATCTGGAGCTGAATCTGCTAAGCTCTTGATTTTTCTGATCTAGAGACAAGTGAGCATGTGCACTTGATGTAAAAGCTTCCTATTTCTAAATTCAATTGAAAGCATAGTCTTCAGTGGGACTTCTTCCCTCTGGGCATTTTCAGGAAGACCTTAAGTTCTGATGATGGAATTTGGGGGTGCTTGGCTACTTAACTGATGTGAGGATTGTTTTTTTTTTTTTTTTCTGGCTCTGACAGTAGGTCTAGACTGGTGTGCATCTGCTGCGTATTATTTCTTTGCATATTGTTGCTCGATTTTACACGCAAGTGCACGTGATCGTTAACAAGTAATATAAAGTGAATATAAATTTATCGTTCCCACAATGACTAATTGTTTATCAACTACCGAAATTTAGTTAATTCTACCTCTATTTGAATGATAAAAGATATTTTATGAATAAACTAAATTAAAACTAAATTGAAAACTTGAATAAAAAAAATAAATTTAAAACAAAGCAAGGCAAAGTAAAGTAATAAATCAAATTGGCTAAAGCTCTAGAGTTTTCGATTTCACCATAACTATTCCATCTTAATATTCATCTATTTCTATAATCTAATTTAATTTCTTGGTTGATAGTCAAGATTCCCTAATTTATTTACTAGTCCCTCCCGAGATCTAATAAAAATCCTCCTAATTGCTAATTCACTATATTCCTATGTGAATTACAACAATTATGAAGTCATTAATTTCTATGGATTCTCATATAGCAACTACACAAACCATGTAGGTATATTCCTATCCTACATGCAATTTATGGCATTTATCTCAATGAACTTGACACATAACTCCTCTTCCAATTCGTTATGATTAACAAATCATCTAATTAGTGATCAAGTAATTAGAAGCATTAAGCACAAAGATAAATACTCAACCATAGAAAATTAAATCAAATTATATTAATAGAAAATATTAAGACTTCATAGTTAGGCTACATCTAAACCCTAGAAAAAGAATTTAGTTCATATTAAAATAGAAGAACAACACCAATTTCTTAAACATAATTGCAAAAGGAAAAAAAATAAAAATAAACTTCAACAAAACCCGTAGGTGGTAGCCAAAAATTTCATAACAAAATACAAAACTTAAATTACTAAAAATGCTAAATAACACTAAACACAAAAACAAGGAAAGAAAAATAAAATAACTAAATTAAACTAAACAAAACTAAAGGAAATAAGAAAAGATAAAACCCGTAGATGAAGACTTGAAGACCAAGAATTCTGCATGGTTTGTTTCTTGCACGTAGCTTCAAGGAACAAAACAACAAATTTCTTCTTCTTTGTCTTTCAAGCTTGGTAGCTGAGTTTCTATGTGTATGTCTTTCCTAAGGCAAACTAAAGCAGAATAAAAACAAGAAGGAATGGATGTGTGAATTTGAAACCAAAAGACCGGTGACTGATTTTTTTAGCAGAAAAACCGTGGAGACAATTTGAAGTTCTAAAGAAAATCGAGCACAAGAAATCAAGGAAAAATTGGCGAAAACCAGGAGAAACAAGAAGAAGAAACAAGAAACTGTGGCTGTAAATCTACTAAGAAAACCGAGATAAACTACTACAAAGTTTAGACAACAAAACCAGGAAGAAGAAGATGATCAAATTAGAAAGAAAAACCAAGAAGGATGAAGACCAAAACAGAAACTCAAAAATAACTTCAGACCCGATGACTTCTTCTAAACTAATTGCAGAAAGAAAGACAAGAAAATAAAATGACTACAACTAAATCTAAACTAAAGGAAGAAAACAAAGGAAAGGAAATGTCTTTCATTGAAATGAGATCGATGAAATGGAATGTCTTCCTCCGTTGTAAGCTTTCTTATTTATAAGCAAGGATTTGCTCTTCTTTCTTTGCTCTGCGAAGGTGTTGTTGCTGCCATGTGCTTGGTTTCTTTTCCAGCAAATAAAACAGCCCAAGCTTTGCTTTTGTAGTTGGCAATTCATGTGACTTGATTCTCTTTTCTTTTCTTTCTTTGTGTGCATGCTCTACTGTTTGCTTGTTTCTCTCTATGTTGCTGCCCGATTTTTACGAGCTTTGTTTTTGCCCATGTGAGACTGCATTTTGGAGAGACTTTCTTGCTGTCCTCATGCACTCTTTCTTTAGAAAAATAAAAGATGCAGCTGGGTTGGTTATGCTCTCATGTGCTCAGTTCTTCACTCAAAAGTGGCTTCTTCCTTTCTTTTATTTCCTTCTTTATTGTCCAGTGTAGCAGCCTTTTGTTACTAAGCATTCCTTTCTTTTTACTTTATACTTGGCTGAGTAAGAAGGCTTCTTCTTCTTGAATGTTGCTATCAAATTGTGCTACAAAACCGTGAAGCGACTGCTGAATTTCAAACCGTAGCTAAAGAAAATTTCAGAAAAAATCTTTAAGTTTCTGTCCAGTTTTGGTCCTTTTGCTTCCAGAATTTGAAAACTTTCTTCATGAAAGTTTTTGCTCTCTTTCTTAGCTTTCCATATCATCTTGAATCATCTCATTTGGACGTCTGCATCAAGAGTTATGAACTCCGAAGATGAGTGAGTTTTCAAAGGATAATTTGCCCAAAATATGTACAAACAAATTAAAACACAAGCCAATTTCTAACCAAAATGAATAAGAAAACCCTATACAAAATAGAGTTATCAAATTACCCCCAACTTACATCAAAGCTTGTCCTCAAGCTTGCACTAGAAGAACATATTTCTTTTCTTTCCATATCCTTTCTAACTCACTCATAAATAATTCAAAGTCATTACATATTAGAGATCTAGATTGGAATAATAATCCAAAGAACAAGTATTCGTAGCCTCTTTTCTTTAACAAAATACACATCTTATTAATTTCAACAATTTTATAGAAATCAAATGCACAAAATTTGATAACCTCTCATAGGTTGCACTCTAACCACTCAAAGTGTTTAGGGGTTTCATTCAACACTCAAATCAAACATAGCATGTCATTACCATAGGCTTGCTTATATATCACATCTCCACCACTAATAAATATTAATCCATGCAATAATCAAAGGGTCTTTATAAAGGTTGTAATGGGGCTTAGGTAAGGGTAGGTAAAAAGAAAGGAAAATTTAGGTTTTTACAAATCAAGATATGTATAAACTTCCTTGCATGACTCAAAAGCAACAAGTAGCATATTAGAACCATTTTTTTTTTTTTTCAAATAACATACATCCCTTTTAACAACTTCAACATATAATTGGACCATCTTGTACACAATGAAAACATTAACTTTGTCCAATCTTCGTAAGGAATGTTGTTCACTCTTTTTTTTTTTTTTTCAATGGTTCTTTTCTTTGGAATCAATAGAAATTTTATCATGCAATTCATTTCTACATACTCTTGACAAAGGGTTCAACAGTGGTAAACAAAAACAACGGTTTAAGACTAAAGAATGTGGTATTATAACAAAGAAAGGTTAAGGCTCAAAGTTGGTTGACTAGAGGTATATGTAATGGTTAAGCTTTTTTAGAAAGCTAAAAATGGTTAATCCTAAGTAGTGCCCTTATCATTTCAAAGCATGAATCCATAATGTGATCTCAACATGCATAACAAAGCAAGTTCTAGAATGAACATACCATATTTGACAACACTCAATCAAAGAAACATGTGAGCAAAGAAAAAGAAATTGCTCTTAGGCTCAAATACTCACAACGGGTTTAATGTATATCAAATCTTGCACATTCTCATTCAATTCAATCATTAAAATCAACAAGATGCTTTAAAAATTTTCAAAACAAAGACTAATCATTCTTGCCTCATTCATACATTCCAACCCAAATAACTAATGCATATAACTCAAAATTATTCTAAATGAGTATCAAAAGAATTAGAAATTTCAAAGAAGATATCAATAAAATTGAAAACTTGGAAGGACTTTTCTTTTTAACCCAATAAAATTGAAATCTTGCAAAAATTTTGACAGAAATCCAACACAAAATTTCATGTATCCCACCCCCAACTTAAAATTGAGCATTGTCCTCAATGCAACAAGGAGCAAGATCAAGTATAGCAACTAAAGAGAACATAAGAAAAACGAAAAATGAGGAAACTGCCCTGTTTTGAACAAGTGTTGAAGATGGATTTCGTTCAGGTACCAAAAAAGCTCCAAAAATTCTGAAATTTTGTGGATATGAACCCAGTTGAATCTTCTACCTTGCTGTAAAATTTCAGCACAAAATTCCAATGGGAAAGCCTTGAACCGAATTCTTCTTCAGACTGGTGCAGCAAAAAGCAGAATTTCAAATAGTAAATTTTTTTTTTATAAGAAAAAAATAAGAATAATAATAATAAGAAGAAAAAATAAAAGCAATAAAGGTAAAAGAACTTGGGTTGCCTCCCAAGTAGCGCAATTGGTTAACGTCGTTATGCTCGACGTCCTCTATTGCTCAAATTTTTACCAATTGCTTGGACCACATCTGCATGTTTTTTATTGATTTTTCAGAAGCCACCATTGCATTCTCAATCACTTTAAAATGTGGATTAAGCCTCCTTTGTGGTTGGATGACTGTAGTGGGTTTGGCTTCTCCTAAGCCAAGTTTCCTGAAAACAGAGAGAGGCATAAGATTAATACTTGCACCAAAATCACACAAGGCTTTATCAAAATAAGAATTTCCTATAGTGCAAGGAATAGCAAAACTCCCTGGATCTTTAAGTTTAGGAAGAAGCTTTTTCTGCAAAATGGCACTGCACTCCTCAGTAAGTGCAACAGTCTCATACTCTTCTAGCTTTCTTTTGTTGGAGAGGATCTCCTTCATGAACTTCACATAGCTAGGCATCTGTTCCAAAGCATCAGCAAAAGGAATATTAATATGTAATTTCTTAAAAACATCAAGAAATTTAGAAAATTGCTTCTCTAGCTTTTGCTTCTGGAATCGCTGAGGATATGGCATCGGTGGCACATAAGGGGGTGGATTATCTGGAAACAACTTCGATGTGGGTTTCGTGACTTCTTCAATTTGTTCTCCAGATTTTCTGGTCTGCACTTCCACTATTTCTTGTTCTGGCTTTCTCTGTGTCACAGGTTCAGGTAACTCTTTGCCACTTCTTAGTGTAATTGCCTTCACTTGTTCCTTAGGGTTGATTTCCGTATTACTCGGCAAAGACCCTTGTGGTCTAGAATTTAATGCACTGGCAAGTTGTCCCACTTGAATTTCCAAATTTCGGATGGATGCTGACTGATTTTCCAATGTGGCTTCAGTCTTAATCATGAACTGTGAGGTGGTCATGCTCAATTGAGCAAGAGCATCTTCTAAAGACATCTTTTGTGCATGGGGTTGAATTGGCTGTGGAGGCTGAAATCCTTGGGTGTTATCAACAGGCTGATTGTTTCTCCAAGAAAAGTTAGGATGATCTCTCCATCCTTGATTGTAAGTGTTGGAGTATGGATTATACTGTCTATTTGAATTCCCTACAAATTGAGCTTGTTCCCTCTGCGATGGGGCAAAAGGATTTCCCACTTGACAATCACCACTAGAATGAGGTCCACCACAAAAATCACAAGCTTCTGGAGGAATATGGATGGCATTTGCATTGAGTGAACTAAGTTGCTTTGACAGTGTAGCAACCTGGGCTGATAGTGCAGTGAGGGCATCAACCTTATAGTTGCCATGATTTTTCGGTAGAGTGGATCTCCCTGAAGACCATTGGTAGTCTGTAGATGCCATCTCATCCAACAATGCATAAGCAGCCTCATATGTCTTCCCCATTAGTGAACCTCCTGCTGCAGCATCTACAAGTATCTTGGTTGATCGAGTCAACCCGTTATAAAAAGTCTGCAATTGTAACCAATCTGGGATACCGTGATGAGGGCATGCTCGCAATAAATCTTTGTACCTCTCCCATGCTTCAGAAAGTGATTCCATCTCATTTTGAGTGAATGTGGTGATCTCATTCCTCATCTTTGCAGTTTTTGTGGGTGGAAAATATTTCGTCAAAAATTTCTGCCTACACATGTCCCACGTGGTGATTGCTCCCGGCAAAGAAAGCAACCAACTCTTGGCCCTATCCTCGTGAGAATGGGAAAAGCCTCACCTAATGGCATCATCAGAGACACCATTCATTTTCAATGTAGCATGATCTCAAGGAAATTGATTAAGTGAGCATTAGGATCCTCATGTGCCAACCTGTGAACCGATTAGCTTGAACCATCCGGATTATGCACGACTTCAATTCAAAATTATTTGCCGCAATTGGAGGTATGACACTGTGGAGATCATATGTGGCAGTAGGCAAAGCATAGTCACGTAATGCTCTAGTGTTGGCATTAGCGACCGGGATAGCATTCTCTTCATGTTCAGCCATAGTGTTATGAGATTGTGCAGAAGTTCCTCTCTTTTCCTTTCTATTCAAACGACAAGTCTTTTCTATCTCTGGATCCAATGGGAGGAGATTATCACTTCCAAACCTTCTCATGCACCACAGAATAATATCTAAAAAGATAAAAGAACAAAAGTAAATAAAAGTTCAAATTAAAGGTAGAACTACTTGGTATCGATATTAATAAAATCAAATTAGTCCCCGGCAGCGGCGCCAAAAACTTGTTGCTCGATTTTACACGCAAGTGCACGTGATCGTTAACAAGTAATATAAAGTGAATATAAATTTATCGTTCCCACAAGGACTAATTGTTTATCAACTACCGAAATTTAGTTAATTCTACCTCTATTTGAATGATAAAAGATATTTTATGAATAAACTAAATTAAAACTAAATTGAAAACTTGAATAAAAAAAATAAATTTAAAACAAAGCAAGGCAAAGTAAAGTAATAAATCAAATTGGCTAAAGCTCTAGAGTTTTCGATTTCACCATAACTATTCCATCTTAATATTCATCTATTTCTATAATCTAATTTAATTTCTTGGTTGATAGTCCCTCCCGAGATCTAATAAAAATCCTCCTAATTGCTAATTCACTATATTCCTATGTGAATTACAACAATTATGAAGTCATTAATTTCTATGGATTCTCATATAGCAACTACACAAACCATGTAGGTATATTCCTATCCTACATGCAATTTATGGCATTTATCTCAATGAACTTGACACATAACTCCTCTTCCAATTCGTTATGATTAACAAATCATCTAATTAGTGATCAAGTAATTAGAAGCATTAAGCACAAAGATAAATACTCAACCATAGAAAATTAAATCAAATTATATTAATAGAAAAATATTAAGACTTCATAGTTAGGCTACATCTAAACCCTAGAAAAAGAATTTAGTTCATATTAAAATAGAAGAACAACACCAATTTCTTAAACATAATTGCAAAAAGAAAAAAAAAATAAAAATAAACTTCAACAAAACCCGTAGGTGGTAGCCAAAAATTTCATAACAAAATACAAAACTTAAATTACTAAAATTGCTAAATAACACTAAACACAAAAACAAGGAAAGAAAAATAAAATAACTGAATTAAACTAAACAAAACTAAAGGAAATAAGAAAAGATAAAACCCGTAGATGAAGACTTGAAGACCAAGAATTCTGCATGGTTTGTTTCTTGCACCCGTAGCTTCCAAGGAACAAAAACAACAAATTTCTTCTTCTTTGTCTTTCAAGCTTGGTAGCTGAGTTTCTATGTGTATGTCTTTCCTAAGGCAAACTAAAACAGAATAAAAACAAGAAGGAATGGATGTGTGAATTCCAGAAACCAAAAGACCAGTGACCGACTGATTTTTTAGCAGAAAAACCGTGAGCAGCAAGCTGAAGTTCTAAAGAAAATCGAGCACAAGAAATCAAGGAGAAATTGGCGTAAAAACCAGGAGAAACAAGAAGAAAAAACAAGAAACTGTGGCTGTAAATCTACTAAGAAAACCGAGATAAACTACTACAAAGTTTAGACAACAAAACCGAGAAGAAGAAGATGACTGAAATTCTGAAGAAAAACCAAGAAGGATGAAGACCGAAAACAGACACTCAAAAATAACTTCAGGACCCGATGACTTCTTCTAAACTAATTGCAGAAAAGAAAGACAAGAAAATAAAATGACTACAACTAAATCTAAACTAAAGGAAGAAAACAAAGGAAAGGAAATGCTGCTCGGCTGAAATGAGATCAGCTGAAATGGAATGTCTTCCTCCGTTGTAAGCTTTCTTATTTATAAGCAAGGATTTGCTCTTCTTTCTTTGCTCTGCCGAAGGTGTTGTTGCTGCCATGTGCTTGGTTTCTTTTCCAGCAAATAAAACAGCCCAAGCTTTGCTTTTGTAGTTGGCAATTCATGTGACTTGATTCTCTTTTCTTTTTCTTTCTTTGTGTGCATGCTCGGCTGTTTGCTTGTTTCTCTCTATGTTGCTGCCCGATTTTTCTGAGCTTTGTTTTTGCCCATGTGAGACTGCATTTTGGAGAGACTTTCTTGCTGTCCTCATGCACTCTTTCTTTAGAAAAATAAAAAGATGCAGCTGGGTTGGTTATGCTCTCATGTGCTCAGTTTCTTCACTCAAAAGCTGGCTTCTTCCTTTCTTTTATTTCCTTCTTTATTGTCCGAAGTGTAGCAGCCTTTTGTTACTAAGCATTCCTTTCTTTTTACTTTATACTTGGCTGAGTAAGAAGGCTTCTTCTTCTTGAATGTTGCTATCAAATTGTGCTACAAAAACCGTGAAGCAGCCTGCTGAATTTCTGAAACCCGTAGCTAAAGAAAATTTCAGAAAAAATCTTTAAGTTTCTGTCCAGTTTTGGTCCTTTTGCTTCCAGAATTTGAGAAAACTTTCTTCATGAAAGTTTTTGCTCTCTTTCTTAGCTTTCCATATCATCTTGAATCATCTCATTTGGACGTCTGCATCAAGAGTTATGAACTCCGGAAGATGAGTGAGTTTTCAAAGGATAATTTGGCCAAAATATGTAAAAACAAATTAAAACACAAGCCAATTTCTAACCAAAATGAATAAGAAAACCCTATATAAAATAGAGTTATCACATATCAATAAAAAGCTCCAAATTTTCCTTAAAAAGGGGGAATGGGGGAAATGCACATGCGAGAGAAACTTATTGGATGCTTAAAGATAACTTCATCAAGAAAGAAAAATCATTTCAAAAAGTAAACGGTTATGTGTGCCTGTGCATGACATTTGTCCTTTATTACCACGAGTTATCACCAAATACAGTTAAACTCAGGTCTGCAGCTAAGCTTAAGTTGCCCAAGCAACACGTCCAGTAGCCAGTAAATTTCTTTGGATGCGGGAAGAGAATTGTCAGAAGCAGCAAATTGGAAAATCTTCTTCTCCACTTCAATCCAACTGGATCCAAGACATCACTTTTCTACTACAAGTTTCTTCATGTTTGCCCTGATTCTAGCAACTTCACCCCATCGACCAGCTTCAGCATGCATATTCATTAAAAGGTTGTGGTGTCCAGTATTATTTGGCTCCAACGCCATCAATTTATCAACAACCAGCTGAGCAATCTCCAAGTTCTTGTGAAGCTTACACCCACCAAGCAATGACCCCCGAATTACAGAGTTTGGTTCCATTCTCATGCTTTCTATCAATTCCAATGCTCCTCCAAGCAACCCAGCCTTACATAACAGATCAACCATGCACCCATAATGTTTAATTTTGGGAAGGATGGAAAAATCATGAGTCAGTATAAAAATAGGCTTCTTCCTTCTTCAACCAGCCCAGCATGAGCACATGCAGAAAGAACACTAATGAAGGTAATGTCATTTGGCTTTATCTTATCCTTCTCCATCATATGAAACATTGCTAAAGCTTCTTTGGCATGACCATGAACCGAAAACCCTTCAATCACAGAGTTCCAACAGAAAAGGTTTTTCTCTTGCAATTTGAGAAATACAGCAGGGGATCTCTCCATGTCGCCACACTTTACATGCATATCAATCAATGCTGACCCAACATAAACATCAAGATCAAAATTTGCATGCATTAAATAAATATGTATATCCTTCCCAATGTTCAACCACCCAAGATGTGCACAAGCAGAAATGATTGTTGACATGGTCATTTCATCAGGTTTAATCCCATTATCTCTTATTTCATAGAAAATCTCTAATGCTTCTTGGTAGTGCTTGTTTTGAGAGTAGCAGTTTATCATTGTTGTCCATGAAATTAAATCCTTTTCAGGTATCTTATTGAAAAGCTCGTTCGTGGATTCAACGTCCCCAATTCTTGTAAATCCATGAATTATAGTATTCCACGATGCAGTATTTGGCTCAGGCATCTCAGTAAACAATTTCCTTGCAGAACTCAAATCCCCAGAACGCACATAAGATGAAACCATTGTTGTCCATACAAGACCATCTCTCTCAGCCATTGTATCAAAGACTAGTCTTGCTTCACCAATTCTACCCAAATTTGCATAAAAGTCAATAAGAGCAGTTTGAACATGAAGATGAGATGCAAATCCATGCTTCCAAATCTGTACATGGATACATTCTCCAAAACTTAATCCAGATATAAATATGCAGCTCTTTATGATTGATGAAAATGTGAAACTAGTTGGTCTCATTTCAGCTTTCAACATGTCAATATACATCTATAAAACTTGAATTGGACAAAAACACCGAAGAAAGGCTCCTATCATTGCATTGTATACAAAAATATTGGGATATTTTAACTCGTGAAAAGTGGCAATAGCCCATTATGTACAGCAAACAATGGAACATGCAGAGATAAATTCGTTAACCAAGAAGCAATTTTGCGTTTCATTGTTCTTGATCATGAAGGCATAAACGGACTCTGGGTCTTTCACGTTTGAACTTGTTTTAATTTTTTTTGCAAATTGAGTGATTTGCCTGTCTTGACTTGTGAGTCCTTGGCCTAAACAACAAAGTGAGATGCCCATTATTAGTATTGAATATCCATTTACATTTTCCCATTGAAGGACATCTGCAATTCATTAATAATTCATTATCTGTGGCTGTGATGTAAAATGTTCTGATTCCAATTAGTAACTAGAAAGTCAACTACATCCAAGAGTTCAAGTAACAGGAGAAGCAAACATCCTAAGTTGCCCCTCTGTGCCAGAAATTGGCAAACACATTAATGAAGTAGAAAATAGCTAAACAAAGCATTTGCACCAAAAAATCTATGACTAATTTCTTCCAGCAGCCTAAACATTTCTCTTCTTCCTGCTTTTCTTTCTAATATATATCAATAGATTTTATTAATGGTCACATTTTTAATCACATAAATCAACACAAATCCAAACAATCTTAATAATCTTCAAGTTGTTACAGAAACCAAGAATACCAGAAGATTACAGGCAAGAAGAAACAGAAAATACTGCATCGATATTTTTAATTTCAATTTATAAGAAAATAATGTTTACATGGAAACTAAGAAGCTTGTTCCTTTTCCTTTAAAAATGAAGTCAAATGAAGCAATATGAGAGAACAAAAATGATCATGCATAATAAGATTTCAAGCCATTCTTACTCAATTTTAAGTATACAAGATGATGAACTCTTTCTTTTACTTTTGCAGTGAAACTACAATTCTATCAGTAATTAACTTAAAGAATAATTAGTTAAAAGATCACTGATAACTACACATTGTCAATAAAAATGATATGTAATATCACAATTCTCACGTACAAATAACACTAACATTAAAAATGCTGTAGCAAATTACAACTAGCGGCATAAAAATAATAACAATAAAGAGAACTGCCAGTTATTCTCCACATAAGATGTGTGCGCATGCGTGCGTAGAAGAAGAAGATGAAGTTGATGCATGGATTCATCCATCCTTTGGAATCGGCAGCAGGTTTTGAGGCCGTAGCAGCTAGCTCTCCTTTTATGAAATCATGGATATGGAAGAACAAAAAGGAACAAAAAGGGCATAAGTAATCAGAAACCGTGTAAATAATCAACGGAAGAGTATTAAGAAAATGGAGAAAATTAAATTACAAACTTGGAGAAGTTTCGTCCATCCATCCAGTTGGGCGACTCGTGCTCTGTTATCATCATTATCAAAATGAAATTCATGACTATCTATAGTTGGGAGGGATTTCAACATTATCATCCACTAAAGAATTAATATAAACAAATTAATATTCATACAGAGGAAAATTTACCAATATCTGATGATAACCTCTGGAACGTGTGCTATCTTCATCCAATCAGCTCCGGTTTCCTTTGAGTACCACTCACGCAATTGATAGCAATCCCTAATTGTTAATGATTTAAGCGATGATGACTTCCCAAGGAGCCAATGTGGCAATGCCTTCAGCTTTCTACAGACCCAAATAACTAACTCCTCAAGGCGTGGCATAATTGAGACACTGCCAGTCTTCACTTTCTCTTCATCTTCTTCACTTATGTCTTCCCATGTTTCCCAATTCCATAGATCTTTAATAATTAATGTTTTCAAACTTGGAAATGCTGTTACTTTAGCATTGTCGTCATCATCATCATGGTGACCTGGGCCTTGTGCCTGCGGATGATCAGGTAGTCCAAATAATTCACGACCTATATGTTTTAGGTTCGAAAGAGACGAGAGCTTAATGAACTGGAGTGATGACAGCTTTCCCAAAGCAGGCAATGATGAAATATGACGGCCGACCAATTCCAAACTTCTCAAATTATTGATGAGAGACTTAGCCGCCGCAATCCACTTTGGTAATTCGGGTCTTGGATACCCGTAAAGCTCAAGCCTCTGTAAATTTGGAGGTGGTTCTATCATCTCGATCGAACTTGTAGTTTCTATATCTAAATCCTCCACTTCAATATATAATTCCAGACTTCGCAAGTTAGTTTTTTCCCCTAGTTGAGCATTCTCAAAATTTACATGCCCACGAACAAAAATTCTCAATTGTTCAAGTTGGTTCAAGTATTTCAACTTTACCATGTCATTCGACGGTGCACCATCAGTAATGAATTTGGTCAAACTCCAAAGCGAAGTCAACTTGTCTAACCCCGGTGGCATTTGTTTTACAACAATCGTCCCACGATTGAGAAGGTGTCTCAAGTGTACAAGATCTCCAATCCTTTGAGGAAGGCACTGAAGTTCGTCACAATCAGAAACGTCTAATGATTCCAGATAATATAAATCACATATTGTTTCCGGCAATTCCTTCAACGGATTCCAATTGACATCTAAGAATCGCAGATGAATCAAATTTCCTATCTCTTTTGGCAATTCTCGTAATCGACAGGAAGACAATTTCAATGACCTCACAGATCTTAAACAGCTACACAAATCTTGGGGAGGCTTAACACGAGAAGTGACATAAAAACTTCGCACCTTTTCAATGTCAAAAACTACAGAAGAATTTATTGACTTAGTTTTGCCAAGCAATGTTAGGTGACGAACTCTTTCTTTGGACAAGTGTCCTCCATTAGTCTCTATATTTTGGCAATCAACCTCGTCAAATGCACGACATTCATTTTTTGTAAGAAATTGTGCAAAATCATGAACTATATCATGCATCTTGCACCCTTCAATTACAGATTCATCCCAATCAGCTCTTTCTAACCCTTCAAAGAAAGAACGCATTGCCAAATTTTTCAAATATTCACGACCCTTCACAATCCTCCGCCTGTCATCACCTGTTAGACTTGGCGGACCAAGATAACCTTGTGCCGTCCACAATCTTACTAATTCCTCAGCATCCATCTCAGTGTCTTTAGGAAAGACATCACAGTACGAGAAACATCTTTTCAATTGAGGAGATAGCTCGTTATAACTCAAATAGAAATGAGGGAAAAGATCCACAGATGCTTCCTCCATCTCCACTTTCTCACACAACTCAGATCTTTTAGACAGTGCCATTCTTTTCAATATTAACCAGCAATCTGAATCTGACATTCTACCTAGAGGATGCATGTAATGGTTGTGTACTACTCTTGCTACTACCTCCTTCCTAGTTGTCACAAGAATGATGCTTCCAGGAGCACCATCCTTGAGTAAGCCTATGAATGGCTCCCAATCTGAGTCTTTCTCAGTCCAAACATCATCAAGGACAAGCAAGAATCTTTTCCCAGAAAAAAGTATTTTTTATACCTTGGAACAATGTTTCCAACTCTGATACATTAATGTAGCTCTTTCCTGGGCTCTCAAGGAGAGCAATTGCAATCCTTCTCAGATCAAAAGGATCTGACACACAAACCCATTTTCTAAGTTCAAAATGTTTCTGAACTTTATCATCATTGTATAGAATTTGAGCTAATGTGGTCTTTCCACTACCCCCAACTCCCACTATAGAAATAACCTTAACCCCATCTTTCTCAACTTCTTTACTAGTATTAGTCCTACTCTCAGACAATAATTGCTGGAGTAGAACGTCCTTATCATAGTCTCGACCGTGCACCTTTGATTCATCAAAAGTGGAGGTAGTCATAGGGCGCTTAAATTCATTAGAATCCACATGCGCACTATGTGCAATAACAAAGTTAAATCGATTTGCCTCTGTCAATATGGAATCTATTTTACTATTGATCTCTTTAATCTTCAAAGCAATATCAACACGTACCGGAACTTCTTTAAGACAAGAACAAAGAGATGGGATAAAAGAACGCACCTTCTTCAAGAGAATTGACATCCTTGTTCCTGTTAATTCAGGTTTCTGATCAAGATTCTTGGGCTTGTGAATGTTAATATTCCATTCGTCCAGCACATCTTCCATCTCATAAGTGATGTCTTCAAGCTCTTCTAGCCATACCCCAACATCTTTCTCCTTAAGCCTTCTCCTCTCAGCATCATGTAGTAGTTTTTGGATTCTTGTCAACTTAAAGGACAGATTATGCACCTCTTCTTCAACCCCCATCAGTAGGTTCACCCCTTCCTGAACTTTTGTAAAGGCAACATCACTTAACTGGTCTATTATCTTTGGAACAAACAATTCGGCCATTGTTAAGAATTTGCTTGTTTTTGCTGATATATGATATGGGTGTTTCGTTGTGCTAATTCAATGATAAAAAACAAATAAGTTCGTATGTATATATAGAGAGAGTAAAGTATGGCATCACCCAAAGAGTTCCTTATTTAGCGTGTGCTATCCTTGACTCTTGAAAGAACATATATTATTTACTTCTTCATGTCAACAACTGAATCTATCCGTGGCTTCTTCTACTTCTTTGGGATGAGCAAATAGATGCTCATCTAAGCTTCCAAGCAAAGAACAAAGACACAAAGAATTTGTAGCGTATGAATTTCTTTCTCAACAATCAACAACTATTTATACATCTACATGTTCTGCATAAAAATTAAATAATAAAAAGATACACATAGTAGGCAATCAAAATTTTAAAACAAATGATAAAGTTAAGAAATACTTTATCCTAGTACTTTGTCTTCACTAACTACTGAATATTTCTCATATTACATTTTTCATCACATAATAAGACAAGGTAGATTAACAAGTCATATAATTATGTCTGATTTTGGATAACTGCTTCTTTTCTAACTTTTGCATGACCAAGTGATAGATGATCTAGTAATTTGTATTGTTACATCCTACATACTTCCTTTTATAAAATAGTTAAGAATGGTTAGATAGGTAGATTTATATTGTGCCTATTAAATAATGTGTTTATTAAATTTACGCATTTTATGGCATATTTCTAACGTTTGTTTCTTTAAAAAAAATTATATTTTCTCATCGCATTTTCTTTGGTTTCTTTATCATATAACCCTCTAGTTTAAATATATATGAAGCTAATATTTGGAGTTAGTCGCTAGGATTGCTCTAGCGATTACCTAACTTTGTTGGGACTAGGATGAGAGGAGTTCGATCCGCCTTTGACATTCTCCCCTTTGCAACAAAGCAATTCTTTGCTGAAAGTGCTAAAAATCAACAAACTAGCTCTTTGCTAAAAGTGGGATGCAAAGTAATTCTTTGCTAAAAAATGGGAATTTTGAGATTGTAAGATTCAAAGTGGCAAAACAATTCTTTGCTAAATGTGAGAGCCTTGAGATTGTATGAGTCAAAAAAAAAAAAAAAAAAAAAGAAGTTTGGAGTTGTTTTGCACCAAAGCAATTCTTTGAAAGAAAGATTCAATACCTTGCTCCAAATAAGAGGCAATCAAGGGACTTTACGAAAGGCAGAAGGAATAAAAATTTCTAACCTTTTTTTCTTTTTTTCTTGAAAAAGGGCGATTGCGCAGTGCAAAGCAACGCGCGATTTTCAGACCGTTGCCGCTTTTTTTTTTTTTTTTTTTTTTTTGTTTTTTTTATTGTTTTTTTGTTTGCAGGCACTTCTTCATTCGTAGGTGGGTGATTCGACTATTCAACGTGATGCGGTAGTAGTGGTGGCAAATCGGGCGCTATTCAACGCTATGTAGTAATCGTGACGACTATTCAACGCTTATGGTGGATGACGATTGGATTCCACAACGGCATGAGTTCGCGGGTGTTGTTATTCAACGTGCCAGATTGGCTTTCACGCAACGCACGCGCGTGGTGAGATAGACATTAAGTTGTAGTTTCTTTCATCATAGGTCATGTGTAGTGGGCCATTTGAGTGTAATATAATTTTGTATAGTACTAATGTCCTAATATATCCGACTTTTGTATTCGGTAGTTCCTAGGTTGTCCAAGTCCTCAACCATTCCCGTCTTCGGGGAGGTTCAATGCGGTTGAACTTAGGTCGTCTAGGTTGTCTCCTTCCCGCTTCATCTGCGGGTTTAGCTTCCCATCATGTACCGGTTTTCTTTATTTTTCTTTACTTTGCTTTTTCTCGCCCCTCGTGGGCTTATTGCCCCCTTTGAGGGCCTTTGTTTTTGGTTATAGCACTTTGATTCTGGCCACGAAACTCTAAGCCCTTGTGGCTTTGTACATTGGCCTTTGTGCCACTCTATCAATATATCTACTATCGTTTTCGGAAAAAAAAAAAAAAAATCTAGAACTGAATGGTTTGTCTTGCACCAAAGTCATTCTAGTTTGCAAAAAAGATTCAATACCTTTCCCAACTTAAGAGACAAAAACCTCATTTTGGAGAAGTCAATGTGATACTTTCTAAATCTTTTTATATCAATGGGTCCTTTCTCATTTTGCTATCAATTATAAATGATTTTACTAGTCAATACAGACACATGCACTTGACAATAATGAATATATTTTTGATGTTTTCGAAGTTGGGAGTGGACAGCAGGAGATGCCTGTTGAACCCCTTTTAATGAAACTCCTCAACACCATAAATTTTACTCCTACCTATGACTTCTAATTGAGTTTATTTGAGGTGAACTCATATTTTACAAGTTGAAAACAAGAAAAGAAAGATTATGGTGCTATTTTGACTGTTTAAAATAATTTGTTTTCCTCAACAATTTTATGAAAACTTCATAAACGTACAAAAAATTATGAAAAGTTTAGAAAATTAATATGTTTAAAAAATCTAATATTCTCGTCCACAATAACTTTATTATTTTTTGTGAACACCATCATTTTTGGAAAAAAAAACCCATTTGTCCTCCTAACAACTCATGTTAGGAGAAAGGAGTCGGGAAATCACTTACGATGTATTGGAATGTGTGAAAATTTTGGTGAAAAGTTTTTAGTAGAAAAAGTATTTTGGAGGGAAAATAAAAGAGAAATTTTTTTGAAATCATGTGAGGAGAATTTGGTAAAGAGATTTTGAGTTTTAAATTTTGAAATAAAATGGTGTTTGGTGGTTTTATTTTTGTTTAAAAAAAGTTAACTTTTTCCAAATAAAACTCTATCCAAACATAAACACAATCTAAACATAGGAGTCTAACACGAATATTCCATAATATTAAGTAAGTGAACTTTGAATTTTTTTTTATTTGTTACTATTTTAATTGTTCCTTACTTGTTTGGATTTAGGAAAGCACTCTTAACTTCACTAAAAACAACTAATTGTTGCTTTAAATTATCAGATTTTTTTATTTAATTAATTTAATGAAACCCAGATGAGCAAACACATTATGATGCAAAATCAAGATCATCTCTCGAGGACTATAGCCATTACTTTCTACGAAAAACCAAGATTCTTGAAACGAAATTTATTTGGGCATTAATTCTCTACTTTTTTTCTTTCCAATTAAAATTAAAGAATACTGAAAATTTATGAAAATAAAGAGTTCCGAAAAAATTTAAAAAAAAATTCCTAGTTTTGGTGAGCTATATATATGGTCTTTCATTTTTCACTAGAAGTTGTGATAGATAGAAAATATCTCAATTCTATTTTAAATTTGAGTTTTTTATTTTTAGTTCAGTGAAAAATAACATTACACTGATAAATTAAGAAAATTAAAATTTAAAAAAAATCTCAACTCTCATGCACTTTAGCTATGTATGGATTGTGATTTATTTGAGAAATTTTGTATTGGAATGTGTGAGAATTTTTTTGGTAAAAAAGTATTTTGGAAGGAAAATAAAAAGAATATTTGAGGAATTTTTGTTAAAAATTATGTGAGAATAATTTAGGAGAGAAAATTTAATTTTAAATTTTGAAATAAAGAGGTGCTTAAATATTTTACTTTTTTTTAAGAAAAAGTTAACTTTTTGAAAATAAAACACAATCCAAAGCTTTAATAACAATTTACACACACATGCTACAAGCCAAACTTTTCACTCTCCAAATTTCTAATACTCCCTTTATTCCCGAAAAAAAAAATTAATTTTAGATACAACTTTTTATTAATTTTTAAATAATATATTTAATATATCACTAAATATATAATTTTATATTTTTGTCTTTGATTTTTAATTATGGGTATGTATAATTATTATTAGTAATTATATTTTAAAATTTTAGTTCTAAAAGTAAATTTTTAAAAAAATAACAAAAAAATTTAAAAGTAAACTTTTTTTAAAACAAAAGAAGTACATTTTAGCTATATAAAAAAGGTCATTAAAATTGAATGAAGTTAATATATGTCAATGTTCATATTGAATCATAGCAAGCCTTAAGGGTGGTATGGATAACGTTTTAAAGCATGTTTTTACATTTTTCAATATAGTGGTTATGAGATAAGAGATGCATTAATTGGAAACTGAAAAAGTGTATTAAAAAGCGCAGAAATTTGTTTTAAGAAGATAAAGTTATTTGTAGGTAGAAGTATGTGGACCAAAACACTTGAGTTGAACATTAGGAACGATAAAAAATAATACCGCTTTTTATCTCTTTTCTTTTCCTTGGTATAAAAAATAAATAAACAAATAAATCGGAGTTGCAATACGTAGTACAACACAAGAAATATTAAAAGGAAAAAAAAAGTGTGAGAAGTCAATTCTCAAAAACTTGTTGCACGATTTGGCATGGTTAACCTACATATTTTTACCGTTGTTGAATTAGTCCAATCCAAGGAATGTTTGAGCTCTTAATTATGTGTATGAATCACATTTTAAAATATATTTTTATTTTTTAAAGTAAAAATTAAAAATTAAAAATGGTCTAAAAAACATTAAAAAATTGTATTAAAAAATGTAAATGTAAGGAATCTTGGTGCTATTGCTACTAGGAGTCTATGACATCTAGGAGTTAGAGAATCAGATCGGTTCTATTAAGGACAGGTTGTATTGATGACCAAGAAAACTTTGGAGAAGAAGCAAGCTCCAACGCTTCCCAAGACACAACTGAAAAGTTTGTCACAACTTGCAAAATTAATCAATGATTCTTGAGTGATTGTAAGATAAATTTGTAGCAAAGTGGACTAGGTCGAATCCTAGAGAACCAAAATATAGTTTCAATTTTTCAAAAATAAATTAAAAATAAATAAAACAAGAGGGAGTTTTGAATGATTAACTACTTGACTGAATTCTAAAAATTAATAAAAAAATAAATATTCAAGTAGAAAAATAGAAAATGCAGAAAATTACCATCTTTACCAAGCTTCTGATCCAAATGTCGATCTCATTCAATTGCATCACTAATCATAGATTATGAAAACTTATCTTGTAAATTCAATATAATTGAATTTAGGATAGCTGTAATAATTTTTTGTTTTCCTAATATAATTGACCAAGTCCAGCACCCAAATCAAAACTTACCATTCATTGATTGGGCATGATAGCGTTCCATATTAAATTAATGATAGCATTAAAATCTATGAAAACAGTTACACCAAAATCTATGAACATGTATTATTTAGTTCATCATGTCAACAACTAAGTATATCAATGGCATACTCTAACTTGTGGACTATATGCATCGTGCTTTGTTTTTCCGAACAAATTAAAAAATTTGCATTCTTATTCAGTGAAAACTAGATGAACCAACACATTATAGTGAAAGACCAAGAAATAAAATTTTCGAAAAAAAATCTCAATCATGGGGTACTATATAGCCTTTACATTTTTTTGGGAGGGGGGGGGGTGGGGGGTGTTGTGAAAAGCACGGATTGCTGTATATAAAGTTTGCACAAGTGAAAGTTGTAGCGAGACTGGTACATTGGCCGCATTTGATGATGCAATAGCAGATGGAGTCGATATCCTCTCAGTTTCTCTTGGAGAGCAATATCCCACTGGTCTCGAAAGAGATGCAATAGCAATTGGTTCATTTCATGCAGCTGAAAGAGGCATTCTCACTCTGCATGTAGCCGAAAATGGTGGCCCTCAATCAGGATTAATCACAAGCAATGCACCGTGGTTGTTTACTGTTGCCGCAAGTACCATAGATCGCAACATCGTCAACAAAGTTGTTCTTGGCAATAGAACAATAGTAGATGTAAGTAATCTTCACATAATTTTGACACTATCATATTATCATATGTGCAAATTAATTCACAACACAAATAGTAAAGTATAACTTAATAATTAGGAGCCTATGTTATCATTGAAAACAAAAGATCTAATCTGCATTTAGCACATTTTTCTCTCTTTTAATCTTTCACTTAGCACTAAATTTAGTGTTTTTATGTTGTATACCTCATCATAAATTATATGATGATGTTGTTGGACTATTCAGCCAATTCTTTTAAGTTTTTTTTTTTTTTTTGTCGAAAAGAGAGCTGCTTGTATTAAGTGAAAAAATCCCAGTTAATACAGTACAAAAGTGATCTATCACTAGGACGAACAGGTCCTAATCCAATTAACCTAACCCAGTAGGGGTTGGTTAAGACAATTCTCCGTTAGAATGGGACTGGTAAAACCCACTCAGTGGGACCGATGCTTTCTAGTTACTACCTAAGTAAGAGACTAAAAGAAACCTAACCCTAGCTTGTCGGTCTCTACCTACACAGCTCCTCGCATGAATAGGACAAACGGACCACAACTCTCCGTGTAGTGTGGCGTTGCATTGATCAATCCCTCCTATCCGAGTGTGGATTTATGCTGTGTTGCAACCCCTGAGATACTCCACCCAAGTTAAGACTCTAGAAGCCTTCGGTAGGGAAACCTCGCCAAGACGGCTTAGCACTGGCTTTCTCACTAAGGAACACAACCTCTTTGTAAAGAAGTCGCGCCAATACCCTCACGAACTCTAAGACTCTCACCTACTTCAACTTTAGCAATAGTCATCTGTGAAATGGCACAGCTCGTGCTTCCATACGAGGAATAGCAAAAACCAACCACCATCGGCCACCAAAAAAAATGAAAAGAATTGGCTTAAGTTGACTGGAACACAATTTCCAGTTGTGTACGGAGCTGATCTTTCAAAGCGATATGATGTGATGTCCACTTAGCCAAGTAAATTTACTATATTTTTAATAAGTCCAATAACCTCTCTTATCATTGAAGAAGATTTAATCGAGTAGAGTTTGTTTTGTAATCCAGGTCTTGAAGATATTTAGATGAAACATTAGAGCATTTCCACAACATTTCCTTTGGGGTGGCTATGGTAGCGACCACGCCAAGTTAGCAAAAATGCTGACTTGGCGTCTAACAATGCTCTAGAGGCTGTGGTGCGTGGCCTCTGCCACAGCCAGGCTCCAATTTTTTTTTTTTTCTATTTTGATGTAAAAACGGTGCCATTTTGAGTCAAAACGATGCAAAACGACGTCGTTTTGAGCCATGTGTTAGCGGTCAGTGTTAACACACGGCTAACACATTGACGCACAGGCAGAATTGATGTGCGCTCAATGGGCGCGCGCCACGTAACCAAACCGTTGCAAATCAACCATTGGTTTGCAATGGTCAAAATCCTTTTTTTTTTAAAAATTTACCATGTAGTAGAAAATATTTTTCTCTACAAATTGACATCTACTTTGCCTATATTTTGAGCAAAATATGATATTTTTATTTTCCATTAATTGTTTTAAGTATTTCATATTTAATTTATATTATTTACTTTTATATTTTAAGTGTATTATTAATTTTTAATTTTAATGTAATGTAAATTTATTTTTCATTAATTGTTTTACGTATTTTATATTTAATTTAGAGTATTTATTTTCATGTTTTAAGTGTATTTATAATTTATAATTTTAATGTAATGTAAATTTATTTTTTATTAATTGTTTTACGTATTTTATATTTAATTTAGAGTATTTATTATCATGTTTTAAGTGTATTATTAATTTTTAATTTTAATATAATGTAAATTTATTTTCTATTAATTGTTTTAAGTATTTCATATTTAATTTAGAGTTTTTATTTTCATGTTTTAAGTGTATTATTAATTTTTAATTTAAATGTAATGTAAATTTATTTTTCATTAATTGTGTTAAGTATTTCATATTTAATTTAAAATATTTATTTTCATTATTAAGTTTATTATTAAATTTTAATTTTAATGTAATATAAATTTATTTTCCAAAAATGTTTTTAATAATGGCCCAAAAAATTATTAAAGTTGTATTATTAATATAAAAAAAGTTGATAATGGTAGTGTGAATAATGCAGGTCGAGGCAATTAGCGTGAGTCATTTTTTATGATAGTTACGTAAATAGTACTGACTTGGCAACGAGTTGATGTGGCGTTGAGGTGACACTGATGTGGCGTGGCCGTGGTCTGACTGCGACCAGGAGCTACCATGGATGCCCTTAGTGAAAGAAAGGATTGTACTTTGTAACACATTGCCAAACATTGAAGGAGTTGGTGTAATAGGAGCACTTGGATTAATATCATTACCGGACAGAGTTGACAATGTCTCGTATGTTTTTCCTTATCCTTCATCGATCTTAAATGATCAACAATTTAAATTGATAGAAAGCTATTACAACACAACCAAGTAATTTTTTTGGTTTTTTTTTTCTTTTTTTTTGAATTACACCACTTGGAGTTATCACATATTTGCTCATTATTTTAGGAATGAAAGTGCATTTATGAGAAAGATATTCTTGTCCATGATACATTGAGTAAAATTGTAAACAAGATAAAAAGGGTCATTTAAACATTATCTTCTAACTAACTTCATTAAAAAAATTAAAATTGCATCATCTTGTTTATGAAGTTTTGAATTAACTTATGACTATTCAACCATAACTACTTCCTTGATGTTCACTTTCAATGTGTAGGAGTCCTACGATTAACATTTTGAAAAGTGAAGTTACAAAAGATTTGGATGCTCCAATAGTGGCTATTTTGTCTTCAAGAGGGCTTAATTTGATACTTCTAGATATTTTGCAGGTACAACAAATTTATTAAATATTTCTAACTTTTTTTGTAAACCATATCTGAAATATTTATAACATTTTACAGCCAGACATAACTGCTCCTGGAGTAGGCATTTTAGCAGCATTTTCACCGAAAAGTCCTCCTTCGGGCTATTTAATTGATAAGAGATATGTATCTTACAATATCTTATCTGGAACATCAATGTCATGTCCTCATGTCACTGGTGCAGCTAGTTATGTGAAATCATTGCATCCTGATTGGTCTTCTTCTGCAATAAAATCTGCTTTGATGACTACAGGTAATAACACTTTATCTTTGTCTATATAATATTGTTAATATTCTGATATTCATATGTATGCATAATCAAACCCCACATTAGCTTATGATGAAAATTAGATATTCTTTTTTAGTGTTCAAAAATAAAATCCGGCCCAATGTTTGTGAATAACCTAATTAGAGAGTGATCACTAAATACTTTAGATTTCTAAATGGATCAAGAGTCACGCATCGTTTTTAATTATTGCTCTTGTGTATCATATGAATTTAAGTAGTTATTATAAGACCTAAGAGATTGATTTTCTCATGGATAGTTTGATTATAGATAACTCAAGAGATCTATTTTTATGATAAATGATTCCATTAATTGTCCATTTTTTTGCCTAAAATTACAAACATTAAAGATTGAGTTTATTTTTGAGAAATATTTGGGGATTTCACCATTCCATGAAATTTTGGAGCCCAAATGTGCATTTTCCCCTTAATTTATAATTATGGTTCAGTATGTTTAATAGAAGAGCAAATATGAGCCAAATTACTTACATTTTTAAGACAAAGTTGGGTCATCATCACTTTTTTTAGTTGATCCTAGATGTATTTTCTCGATCCCTAGGGAATCCTTAGCACGTACTTACTTTCTTGTCCATTTTAAAGTTTATTTTATGCAAAAATTGTCCCACTTTTTTTTTTTATTTTCCTTTTCAATTGATGAAAAAAATATACTAGTTAATTTGCTCTTTGATTGCAATATTACTAAATTAAAATCTTGCTTTACTTGTAGCTTCGAGCACAAAAATAATTAAACTCTTCAGCTATAGTCACAAAAATAATTGGATATAACATTACATGCACCAATGTAGATCGAATAGAACCCAAGGATTTGAATTACCCCTCAATGGCAGCTCAAATTGACAGGAGCAATATAAATGGAGCATTTAAGGTCCAGTTTTCAAGAAGAATTACAAATGTCAGCCTTCCAAATTCAACATACAAAGCCATAGTCACCAAGTCTTCCCCATGAAATATCACTGCGGTGCCTAGCATTCTTTCTTTTAAAATGTTAAATGAACAAAAATCCTTCATAGTGACTGTGATTGGGTGTTCATAGTAACATACACAAAAAATGGAAAAAATGATCTCTGCTTCGCTTGAGTGGTCTGATGGTATTTATATTGCTAGAAGCCCAATAGTTGTGTATGTTAAGAGTGAAAATATTATGTGAATGTTTTGAATTGATATTGAAAATAAAATTTTCTTTATTATTGTGATGTTGTTGTGTAATAAGCCTATAAAGACAACAAAAGTGGGATATAAAAATATCTAATGCACTATAATGAGGTTTAATCTGGCATACCAGCAAAATTTTTAAATACTAGCGCAAAATCCTTAGTGAATATGTTTTTTTAATACTTATGTTTATTTAGATACAACTCCCTCGATGCCAAAAAAAAAAATTCATTTTTAAAACTTTTTCATATCTGGATTATGTTGAGAATAAAGTTATTATGTGAATGTTTTAATCGATATTGAAAATAAAATTTTCTTTATTTTTGTGATGTTGTTGTGTAATGAGCCTACAAAGACAGATAAAGTGAGATATAAAAATATATAATGCACTACAATGTGGTTTAATATGGCATACAAGCAAATTTTTAAATACTAGTGCAAAACCATAAGTGAATGTGTTTTTTAAATGCTTTATTTAAATACTACTCCCTATGTGTCCAAAAAACAATTTACTTTTGAAACGTTTTCTTATTTCAGAAAAAAGAGTCCACTTTTGAACCAAAATTCTAAAATATCCTTAGTAATAATAGTCATGTATGCATATTTTTCCGACCAACAAATATCTAAAGTGACTAAAACCATTGCAAATCATTCTAAGCAACACTTGAATGTGTAACTTTAGTGCATATTTGTTTGACTTGCATGAGCAGACATTATCCTCATTAAACCTTTGGTAATCAACTCTCTCATGGCCTTTCCTGCACTTGCTCTCTACAATATTTTATAGGATCAAAAGAAAATTAATGAGTAGTGATAGCATGTATAAATTGTATATTTATTTGGTCAATTCTTTTGTGTTTTAGTTAATTAAAATACTTATATATATGGATATTAATTATTTTTATGATTGATGGTTAGGGTGGAGCATTTTTAAGAAAAAGTGAACAAAAGAGAAACTTTATCTCATTTTTATTTTTCTGGAAAGTAACAAGCTGCAAGAAGGAAAGAAAATAGCCGAAGAGAACAAAGAAAGAAAAAGGCAAGTAAGCAGCTGAACAAGGAAACAAAAGGGCGGCTGCAATTTGGTAACAAGAAACAAGAGGCAACCGTCCAAAAGAGGAAGAAAGGCTGTAGCAGCTGCACAAGGAAAAGAAAAAAAAAAGGAAACAAATCAGCCGCAAGCTGCAAATTAGAGAAAAGAAAAAGGAAATAGAAAGATAAGCGGGTAGCTGAATCTGCACAACAGGACAAAAGCCAAACAAGACAAGGAAACAAAGCAAATTAAGAAACAAAGAAGGCCAAGCGGCCCAGCCAAACAAGAAAAGGAAACAAGACAAAATCTGTACAAAGAAAATTGGAAACAAAGAAAGCCTGGTGGCAATTGGAAAACAAAGGAAAAGAAATAGGAAACAACCATGCCTATATGAAGAGGGAGTCTGTGGCCATTCATTCATTCATTCATTCATTCATTATTGGCTGGAGACAAACAAGCAGAGCCGCAATTCATTCTGTCCTGGAGTGAGCAACGGAAGACAAAAATCGCACAGGAGGAAAAACAAACGGCAGCCGCACCCTTATATTTTTTTCATGCCTTCTTCCACTATGTCTAGCTAAACTCTTATTTTCCAATCAAGATTAATTGAGGTTTGATTCCAACAATTGTGAGATTTCAGTAATTCTATTATTTCTTTTATTTTTGAGTATTTATATATTTTCTATGCTTCATTATATTATTAGATTGAATTATTATACAAGAGGCTTATTGTTTGATAGTTGAATTCAATAGATAGTCATTTAGAATAATTAATCGTTGGTTGGTTATTCTAATTTAAGTGACAAATGACAACGTCGAAAGGTAATCAACATTTTAGATTTATGTTATGAAAATATATAATCTAGTTTAAATAAACAAGACATTTCCGGGTTTACTGGTTAGTAATTGGGTCTTTCTGAATCTTAATGCAATTAATAGACATAACTCATAGAACAAATCCGAAGGTTGTTTTTGTTAATTAGAGAAATAACTCGGACAGAGAAAAAGTAAGAAAAAATTGGTTGTTAGAGGACGGATCTTCAACAACTATAACCAATTTATTCAATATAAAAGAATCTATTTTTTGAATCAATGATCAATTCAAGGAATTAATACCAAAATTAATTCTTGATTGGAAACTTCTCCTTATTAATTTTTCTTCATGTTTTTAGTTAGTTATTTAATTTGTTTGGTTGTTTTAATTAGTTTTTCTTAGTTTCAAAATACAAAAAACCCCCTCTTTTATTTTATTTTGTTTAAGGAGTAAATCTAATAAATCTCTGTGGATTCTACCCTCTTACTACTATCTACAAAACTAAGCTCAAAGAAGGATTATTTTTAGTGGTTTCAACACCCATCAAATTTTGGCGTCGTTGCTAGGAATTGGTTTTTTAGAATTTATTCCTTTTATTTATTTTTTATTTGTTTTATTTTTCATTTATAATTGTTTGGTTGTTTTATGCCACGTTCTTCTTGCACAGGTCATCTCACATATGATCCAGAGATTGAGAAGATAGCACGTAGGCTTAGAAAAGAAACCAAACAATTAATAATTAGTGGAACGAATGGGCATTAAGATAGCCAAGGGTTAAGAAAGGTGGGTCGGGCTATTGAGGTTAAGGATATAGATTGAAAACCTAGTCAATTCGTTGAAGTTGGTTTTTGAATTATATCCGACATCAAAATTTTTGGCGCAATCTTTTTGCTTTTAGTGGATCCTTTCTTTGTATAGTCATGTTGAAAGGGTTTTTAGTTTTTGTTCTAGTTAGTTTTCACATCAAATGAGATAGCGGTTATGATGTTATCGCATTTTCTTCCTGAGCTATTATGTAAGTCCAAGAAGAGCATTTAGCCTTTTTGGCTAACCCTTGTACAGTAATTATTCATCAATGAAAATGACTATCATTTTGGCAAAAAAAAAAAAAAGTGGGTCGGGCGAATTTGGCCCGCTCCGATGCTAAACAAACTGGTCGGTAGCCGCTCCTCGCTCCGTGAATTGACCGCTAGCTGTTAATACGACACAATCAAATTCCCGTATCTCTGCATTTTCGTTCTCCTCCAAAAAAAAGTGGCCATTTTTGTGCAAATGTTGGCCTTGATTTGCGGTAACATCTATGTTCATTCAATTTGGCCTTCTGAACTGAGTTGAAGTGGGTTGGCTGGGATCTAGAAATTGAGAAAAGAAAATGGCTGGGGAGACTCGGGCGGTTCAGTCCCTGTTCAAAGAGTCTGGCAAGAAGAAGCATGTTGCTTTTCAAAATACTGTTCCGATTTATTTAGGTTTGTTGATGATGCCCTTTTGTGCTTACGGCCAAATTAAGATTTTTCTTCTGTTTTATTAAGCTTTGTAGTTGGGTTGATTTCCCACTGTGATTATAGTTTGGTTTTCTCTCCGTGTTTCTCTGTTGGGTTACCGTCACTAAGAGAATAGACAATTCATTTAACTTGCTAATAATGTGTGGCTAATTATTTCTGTTTTTTTCTTTAGATGTCCTGCGTATTGGTATTATCAATACAAACAATCAAGGTTGTTAAAATCGAGTTTTTACGTAAAATCGGTGGAGAGTCCAAAAAATCGAATCGTAAAATCGTAAGATTCTACCAATTATGAAAAATAATTTAAAAAATATATTATATATAATTATATATATATTATATATAATATATCTTAAATTTATAAATTATAGACCTGTTTAAACTTATAAAAGTATACAAATTTCATTTAGAGAATATTATCAATCACACCTAGAAAGATCTATAGGTTCATTAAGTGTTGCACCACTGCCACTAGCATCTAAAGCCAAATTGTCTTTCAAATTGTCTTTACTAGGAGCACCTGCACTATTAACAACATGCAAATGATTAATTTCAATTGGATCATCATCATCATTAAGGTTCTCAGTTATTCACTCATCATCAGATGCTAGATCATCAAAGCTTTCTTCAAAATTTTGAACTTTTCTATCCTTCAACTTCAAATTGTAAATCACAAAAACCAAGTCATTCATCTTCTTTTGGAGCAATTGGATCGTAAAATCGAATCGTAAAATCATAAGATTCTAAGTTCCAGAATGTGAAATCGTAAGATTTCACCCTATTTAAGATTTTACCTACGTTTTGACTCGGACACTTGGTTTTGACTCGTAAAATCGTAAAAATGTACAAGTAAAATCGAGAGTTTAATAACCATGCAAACAATCTCTTCAATTATTTCTTTCCTCTCTTCTTTCCTTCCCTACACACGCTCACTCACTATGGTGACTCTAGGCCCGGAGGTCTCAACTCCACCGTCATTTTCCGCCCTCTCGGCCTGTTCCTCTATCATCAACCGAGTTCGTATCTCGGCATGCCCCATATGCTTATTAAAAAGATATTTTTATGATTACAGAATTCCCACCATTTTTTTTTAAAATTTTGCTTGCAGGTGTGTTTGTATGATTGGTGGCTCATCAAACCTGATTCCAGTTCCAATTGCAAACGATTGAGTGTCGGAGGCATTAACTGCGAAGAGTAAATTCCGTTCACCTTTTTTCTGTACTTCAATTACTGTAGTTTATGTGGCAATTTATGTGTATTGCTTCTTATGACAAATTTATATTCATATTCCAATTGAGTATTTAGTTCTTCATACATTATAGGATTTGTTATTGAATTTCTATATTGCAGGAGACTAGGAATAAGGGTTTTTCATTCAACACCAATTCTGAAAAGATACAACGATGTTACTCTTGAGACTACAGATGGCATTATAGTCACTATTTGTGGGACTATAAATAGGTCTCGAACGCTGCAAAATGGCTTCACACAATAGGTTCTAATTGATTATGATATTAGCTGGTGCTTTGTTATCTATTTACTAACTACATTTTTGTTTTGGGTTTTGGGGTGATACACCCTTTTTCACCTTATCATTTTCTTATGAGAAGTTTATGCAAAGGAATAGAATATGCTTAAAAGATGTTCTTGATTAACTCTTTCCCTGTGTCCCATTTGATAAATTTTTACTTTTATTGCATTGTACTCATTAAGTGAGCAAATATGTTCCATATTTAAAATGCTCTACTCATGAAATTGAACAGGTTTGTAATCATTTCCTTATCGAATTCCCTTATTACTGGGAGGAGTTTATTAATCAATTATTCTCTGAAGAATCAACTGAAGGGTTGTCTAACTTGACTGGAGTTGTTGCACCTTTGGATGGCTTCAGCACCTTTTCATCCGGATCCTTGGATGAGCTTCCTAGGGCTTTATAAATTGATTTCTCCCTTTCCACTCTTGGAGATTCTGCCAACTCTGAGCTAATCAAGAGTATGTTTGGAGATATATTAGAGAAATATGACAAACGGATAAATGATGGAGGATTGTTGTCTTCTAAGAAGAGCAAAAGTGATCATAAGGTGACAAGGAATTCCAGAGACAGACACTCCAACTAAGGGTAAGAAAAGTGCATCTCAGCAGAACCAAAAATGTGAGGATGATTTATCTCTAACGGAAACTAGAAGAAAGAAGTTGCAGAAAACTGCAGTTGAAAAAAGAACTGAGTTTGAGTCAAATGCCTTAAGAAAGGGTCCTTTAACAAGAAGTATGGCTCACTTGAAAAATTGAAGGAACAAGAAAGATGCGAATGTAGATACACCTGACAGAAGATACAGAGGCCTGGTCACTGGAAAAATTGTTTTCAATACAACTCAGGTAACCAGAAAGTTGACCTTAAGAAATCGTTCAGTGGAACTTAATGTCCAAAGTACTGAATAGGGTTTATGCATCAATGGTATAAAGTTTATGCTTCAATAGTGCTGTTAAGAGATCAAAAAAAAGTGATAGACAGCATAAATTGTTTGGTGCAACTTATTGTCAAATGTACTGAATGGGGTTTATGCATCAAAGGTGCTGTCAAGAGTTCAAAAGAAAGTGATTGACTCTCATGCTGAATATGTTTTTATGTTAAAGAAATATCGTAACAGGAATACTTGTTCTAATTTGGAATCATATTGGAGCCCTTTTGCTGGCCTTATATATTCGTGTGTCATTTTGTTGTACTATCGATTGTTAAAAAATTCCTTAAAGTTTGTGCCTTAATCAATTCCAATTGGCAAATTTTATTTTGTTCTCTTAATTCATGAAAAGCATAATCAAGCTTATCAATGACTACAAATTGCCATCCTGATTATCAAGTTTGTTGACGGGCTTTCTACTACCCAACTAACTTGCTTAATTGGATTTATTGTACCTGGAAAACTTAGATTGGTAAATCAGTGAGATACATGTACAACAATTGATCATAATGAGTTGTTCTACTAATTTTTTTTTTTTTTCAAAAACAGTCTTTATATAAACTTTGTGTGTCACAAAGTGAAAAGATACAAATATGGTTCCAATAGATTTGAACCCTCTTTGGCTCATCTAGTTGACCAAAGCTCGTCTGTCTCTCATCCTTCAACATATCTAGCATCTCTTTTGTTACGAAGATTCAATCTAAAGTTCTAGTGGATCAAATAACCTTCCTAAGTTAAGAGAGATTATTCTATCCACTCAATCTCCAACATACTATTTCCTCTCTTCTCTAAAGTAACCACTGACTGAAATGTTAAACACAGTCCTAGTTACACATTTTCCTCACATATCCTTACCTTATTGCATTCCAACCATTCTTCCATCACGATTTCCACTACAGTCCATTCCGGCATCCATTCGCTTGTGAAGAGCCATAGATTCCTTGATTTCCAAAGCATCCACAATATGTACACAGTTAGTTGGCTTCTTTCCCGCCCAAGAGAGGTCTTGGTGCTGTTGCCAATCTCTTGCCACCATTCTTCGAAGTGTAGTACAGCAACTTCAGTGTCATGCCATCGCACCGGGGCAAGGCGCCAAACTGTTTTTGCCCTTGAGTAGTTAAACAGTACATGTTCTAAGCTCTCTTCAACTTCCCCACACATTTGGCAGATTGGGTCAAGTGTCATCTTCCTCTTTTGCAGTGCTTTCTTGGTTGGCAATATGTCATGACAACACCTCCAAATGAAGTGTTTTATTTTGGCTTTGATGTCTGAATTCTAGTTGAACCTCCACATTGCCTTTCGTGTGTTTTCATTGCTGCTAGATTCTACTATATCTCGCTGATATTGTTGCTCTTGCTGTATCCGTTGATATGCTAATTTGACTGTGAATCTTCCCGTAGTGCTGTGTTGCCATATGAGTTGATCTTGGCTTCCTACTGATCCCGTCGGTAGCCGCATGATGGCTGCTGTTTCTTGCTTCTCAAATAACCGCGATATCAACTCCTTATTCCAGCCGTTACTCTCATACAGCAGAAGTTCATTCACCCACATTACTTTATCCTTGTTGGGGTTGTTTGGTTTTGGCTTCAAATCTTTGCTATCAGGGAGCCATGGAGAGTCCCACACTCGGATTGTTTTTCCATCTCCTACTTTGTATCGTAGTCCTTTTGCTAGCACATATCTCATTCCCATCCAGCCTTTCCAAAGCCACGAGCTGTTTCCCTTCGGTTCATACTCATCAGGCCTCCTTTAGGGAAATATTTTGCTTTTAGTACCTTGCTCATGAGAAGGTGAGGTTGAGTGACTACCCTCCACAATTGTTTTGCCATTAATGAGTCGTTGAAGCTCTGTAGATCATGGAACCCGAGCCCTCCCTTGCATTTTGGTTTAGTAAGCTTTTTCCAAGCCTTCCAATGAACTTTTTTCTTACCTTCCTCATGATTGCCCCACCAGAATTTTGCTGTGATATTACTGATTGTTTTGCACACTGCTAAAGGAAGCTTAAAACATCCCATAATATAAATTGGCATTGCATTAAGAACAGATTTTATAAGGACTTCCTTACCTGCCTGGCTGAGAAAGCGTGCCTTCCAACTTTGGATTCTTTGTGTCACTCTTTCTACCACATAGTTGAAAGCTTCTCTTTTTGATCTCCCTATGTGCATTGGTAATCCCAGATATTTTGCTTTGTGTTGTTCCTTCACTCCTTCTAGAACATTGCATAACCTGGCCTTGAGGCTCTCATGTATAGTATTACTAAAGAAAACAGCCGACTTGTTCATGTTTATCATTTGTCTCGAGTGTTACTGACTGGCCCAAAGCACTTCACAACTTTTGTACCTGTTCCATGTTAGCTTCACAAAAAAGTAAGGAATCATCGGCAAATAATAAGTGTGTGATCATTGGTCCATTTTTGCTCACTCGCATTCCATTGTATTCCCCCCTTAAATTTGCTTGTTTGATTAGATTGGATAGAGCCTCGGATACAATCAAAAACAGATATGATGATAGGGGATCGCCTTGCCGAAGTCCTCTTGAGGTTGGAAAATTTCCACATTTTTCTCCATTTATGTTAACAGACATAAAAACTGTACTCACACATTGCATAATCCATTCTATGAAAGTTCTTGCAAATCCCATTTTCCTCATTATTTTTTTAAAAAAATCCCATTCCACATGATCATATGCTTTGGCCATATCAATTTTTAAAGCCATGTAGCCTTTCTTTCCTTTTCTCATTGAGTGAAGTGTATGGAAACATTCATGTGCAACTACAACATTATCATAAATTTGTCGGCCTGGTACAAAGGCAGATTGATTATGGCTAATGCATTTATCTAGGCAATTCTTGAGTCTTTCCGCTAAAATTTTTGAGATGATTTTATATACCACATTGCAAAGACTAATTGGCCTATATTGGGATATAGAAGTGGGATTTTTTACTTTCGGGACTAGTGTGATTAGTGTGTGGTTTATCTGTCTAAGCATTCTGCCTCTTTGGAAAAAATCTTTTACAGCTATACAAACATCCTTTCCAACCACATTCCAGAATTTTTGAAAGAATAAAGAAGTCATACCATTTGGTCCTAGTGCTTTGTTAGGATTTATTTGGAACAATGTGGCTTTAATTTCTTCATCCTCCACTGGTTTGAGTAGATTCTGGTTCATAGATTGTGTAACTGATTTTGGTATCCCTTCTAGTCCTTCATGTCCTCCATAGGAGTTGTTGGTTGTGAAGAGTTTTGCAAAATATTCCGTTATCTCCTTCTGGAATTCTTTCTTTTGTTCCTTCACTGCCCCTTGCTCAGTCGCTAATCTATAGATACCATTGACTTGCCTTCTTTGTATGGTGCTTGTATGGAAAAATTTAGTGTTCTTGTTCCCCTCCTTTAGTCATTGTACTCTAGCTTTTTGGTGCCAATATTTCTCTTCCTCTTTATATGCCACATGCAGCTCTCTCTTCAACCTTTCCCAGTGCATCCACTCCCTTATGCCTCCTTCTTTACTCATTTGCTCCATCTTGTCCTTTATGTCTTTAATTTGCCTTGCTGAATTCTGGTTGTGTTGTTGGCTCCATTGCTTCAAATCTCTTCGGCATTGATTGATACGTGCACAAACTTGATACATTGCCGAGCCTTCTTGTAGATGCTGCTAGCTTTTCTCTATTCTATCCATTATCCCTTCCTTTTGAAGCCATCTCTTATAAAAAATAAATCTTTTCTTGACTGGTTGTGCTTGTGGTTCAGTATCCAGCACAAGTAGCATATGGTCTAAGGCTTGTTTTTCTTTGTGATAGACTTTAGCATTTTGGAACTTTAACCTCCAATTTGGTGCTGAAAAGAATCGATCCAGTCTCTCTTCTGCATACCCCTCTCCCTCTCTATTGTTTGCCCACGTGTATTTGTGTCCAATACACCCCATGTCAACCATTTCCATGGTTTGAATAAATTCATTGAAGTCCAAACAGCTTGTTACTGATCTTCTCCTTCCTCCCCTCTTTTCTTCTGGATTAATGATATCATTGAAGTCACCTCCTATGAACCACAAATCTCCCCATTTACTTTTTTCATTTTCTAAGTATTTCCACTATTCTTTTCTCTTATCAGCTGCTGTACTCGCATAGACAAAGACTGCCCACCACGTCATGGAATCACCTTCCTATTGACACTCCAATTGTATTGAGAAAGAGTTGGCTATACATTGCAGAACCTTAATTGTTTTAGCCCAGCACACCAATAAGCCTCCACTTCTTCCTTCTGGCTCAGTAGTTTCCCATCTATTTTGGAACTTTAATTTCCTACATACTATATTTACAAACTGTTTTTTTTGTTTTGTTTTTGCTAATTTTTAGAGCGAGTAAATTGGACTACTTTTGGATGTTGTTACAAATCTTTCCATACGGAGTTCCATTTTGTACCTTATTTTGCTTTAACTAATTTGGCTGAATAATGTAGTTATTAAAGGTTGGTAAAGCAGAACTGCACTTGGCGCCTTCACTTTCCTGGGCTGAATCTGTTCCCATGCATTTCTATCATTTGTTCTTTGTTATTTTGGCCATTCTGCTAGAATTAATCAATAACTTCTCTGATGGTACTTTCATATAATTATATCACTCATAACAAGTCGAGAGAAGAATAATGAAGCAGAATACAACAAAATGCCATTTGTAAATTCTCAAAATTCTGGAATACTAAAATTTCAGTAAATATTGTCTACCGCACTTAAGAGTTAACATAAAGTAGAATCAACATCTTCCAAGTGGCTCAAAGATGCTTAAAAGGTTAGGAGTGGAGATTTGGATGTCAAGGAACATCCGTGTTCCTTCAAGCAATCCTCGGAGCTTCTTCCAGATTTTTAGAAACCCGCAATCCATGTATATCTTCTTGGAGATTCATTTAATGTAAGAAAATTGTAGAATTAACAAGTTCGGTAACTTCTTGATTACTGTTATAATTGAAAAAAGGGACCAATTACACAGTGTAAAAAAGAATTTAAAACAACAAAAAGTTACAACAGATAAACAAAAAAGGCAAACAAGTCTGCAGGACATTGACAGGATGAAAAATTGCCTGTTGGAAATATAGAAAGACTCACTGATCTCTTAGAGTTAGTATTGCAGAATCACAGAGTATTAAACGAAGACTAGAATTCATGAAGTTTTGTAGAACAAGTATAATTCTTCATAAATTGTCTCACAAAAAATGAATATGATTGCTTCCACAACCTGCAAACACTTAGAAATATGAGGGCAATCCAAGGTTTTAATTATTATTAATTTGAGAGATAAGTGTTATGCATTCTCGGAATGAAATCAGACAACCCAAAATTTCAAATAAGATCTTTCATGATTAACTGGACTAATAGATGATGCAGCAGAAGATGGCAAATTCATAAGACATTCGAGCTTCAGTTTGAATAATTTCTTTAGGGGAGAAACTAGGGAAACACTGTGACCTTCACCTGCAAAAGTTTTGCAAGTCCTAATTAACTTGCTAACTCTAACTCTCTCTCTCTCACACACACACATATGTAACTACCAAGCGAGTAAAGCATGAGGCAATACTAGATCCACATTAACCTATCATGAGCACCATTGGAACCAAGCGCCATATCAGACCACTTAAACATATCTTCTCCATGACAAGCAACTAACTGCAACATTCATTCTTGACTCCTACTAGCATTTCAGGTTATCAAATGCAAATACAAATACAATAAAAATAAAAATAATTACTATAATAATAATAATTATACACTACCATCAGATTTCAGGTCAAGATTTGATTGTTCTGTATTCAGTTTTAGCAGGCGCTCATTCAGTTACATCCCTTAAAAATACTTTCACTGAGTTCATGATAGGCAATAAAGACTCCAGGATCAACCACATGTGCTTCAGTAACCAAGTCCAGGATTCAAAAACAAGAAAACATGAATAAGAAATCCACCTGAATCAGATGGTCAATAAAATGATAAGCAACTGATAAGGATGTATATCTCAATTTAAGTTAAAGTGTGAGATAGAAGATTACTTCTGAAAACTTGCATAATCTGAACTTCAATGCGTGTCCAGTATCACCTCATATTTGTCATTGCAATTAATAAATACGAATTAGTTATCCATAAGTGTGCAGAATAACAATCCAAACAAGCTTCCCCAATGTTTTCTGGAAAGAAAATAGAATTGATTCAGGGTTCATATTACATATAACTTTTGTAAGTTAATGATTTAACAATGACATCGTATAAGATTCATGTAAAATACATGCACATACCAAGATTCCATTCATCATCCGTTTCTTTGCTTGTTCCTCCGCCTACTGTAATGCAAAAATGTGTAGAATATACGTAAATGTCTTTTGGAGGTATGAGTAATTGGATTGGCAAGGTGTCACTTGAAGCAAAATCTTTCGCATTAGTTTGGGAAATGCGGATTGGCAAAGTGCATATCTCATTTAGAAACAACATAATGCCGCCTTCTAATCTAGAGTCGAATCACGAGGTCTTGATTTTTTTGATCCGTAAAACAAGTAAGCATGTGCACTTGATGTAAAAGCTTCCTATTTGTAAAATCAATTGAAAGCATAGTCTGCAGTGGGGCTTCTTCCCTCTGGACATTTTCAGGAAGACCTTAAGTTCTGATGATGGAATTTGGGGGTGCTTGACTACTTAACTGATGTGAGGATTGAGATATTTGTTTTCTGGCTCTGACAGTAGGTCTAGACTGGTGTGCATCTGCTACTTATTATTTCATTGCATATCAATAAAAAGCTCCAAATTTTCCTCAAAAAGGGGGAATGGGGGAAATGCACATGTGAGAGAAACTTATTGCATGCTTAAAGATAACTTCATCAAGAAAGAAAAATCATTTCAAAAAGTAAACGATTATGTGCAGCTGTGCATGACATTTGTCCTTTATTACCACGAGTTATCACCAAATACAGTTAAACTCAGGTCTGCAGCTAAGCTTAAGTTGCCCAACCAACAAGTCCAGTAGCCAGTAAATTTCTTTGGATGCGGGAAGAGAATTGTCAGAAGCAGCAAATTGGAAAATCTTCTTCTCCACTTCAATCCAACTGGATCCAGGACATCTCTTTTCTACTGCAAGTTTCTTCATGTTTGCCTGATTCTAGCAATTTCACCGCAAAGACCAGCTTCAGCATGCATATTCATTAAAAGGTTGTGGTGTCCAGTATTATTTGGATCCAACACCATCAATTTATCAACAGCCAGTTGAGCAATCTCCAAGTTCTTGTGAAGCTTACACCCACCAAGCAATGACCCCCAAATTACAGAGTTTGGTTCCATTCTCATGCTTTCTATCAATTCCAATGCTCCTCCAAGTAACCCAGCCTTACATAACAGATCAACCATGCACCCATAATTTTTCATTTCGGGAAGGATGGAAAAATCATGAGTCAGTTTAAAAAATAGGCTTCTTCCTTCTTCAACCAGCCCAGCATGAGTACATGCAGAAAGAACACTAATGAAGGTAATGCCATTTGGCTTTATCTTATCCTTCCCCATCATATGAAACATTGCTAAAGCTTCTTTGGCATGACCATGAACCGAAAACCCTTCAATCACAGAGTTCCAATAGAAAAGGTTTTTCTCTTGCAATTTGAGAAATACAGCAGGGGATCTCTCCATGTCGCCACACTTTACATACATATCAATCAATGCTGACCCAACATAAACATCAAGATCAAAATTTGCATGCATTAAATAAATATGTATATCCTTCCCAATGTTCAACCACCCAAGATGTGCACAAGCAGAAATGATTGTTAACATGGTCATTTCATCAGGTTTAATCCCATTATCTCTCATTTCATAGAAAATCTCTAATGCTTCTTGATAGTGCTTGTTTTGAGAGTAGCAGTTTATCATTGTTGTCCATGAAATTAAATCCTTTTCAGGTATCTTATTGAAAAGCTCGTTCGTGGACTCAACGTCCCCAATTCTTGCAAATCCATGAATTATAGTATTCCACGATGCAGTATTTGGCTCAGGCATCTCAGTAAACAATTTCCTTGCAAACTCAAATCCCCAGAACGCACATAGGATGAAACCATTGTTGTTCACACGCAAGTGCACGTGATCGTTAACAAGTAATATAAAGTGAATATAAATTTATCGATCCCACAAGGACTAATTGTTATCAATTACCGAAATTTAGTTAATTCTACCTTTATTTGAATTATAAAAAGATATTTTATGAATAAACTAAATTAAAATTAAATTTAAAACTTGAATTAAAACTAAATTTAAAACAAACCAAAGCAAAGTAAAGTAATGAATCAAATTGCTAAAGCTCTAGGGTTTTCGATTTCACCATAACTATTCCATCTTAATATTCATCTATTTCTATAATCTAATTTAATTTCTTGGTTGATAGTCGAGATTCCCTAATTTATTTACTAGTCCCTCCCGAGATCTAATAAAAATCCTCCTAATTGCTAATTCACTATATTCCTATGTGAATTACAACAATTATGAAGTCATTAATTTCTATGGATTCTCATATAGGTATATTCCTATCCTACATGCAACTACACAAACCATATAGGTATATTCCTATCCTACATGCAATTTATGGCATTTATCTCAATGAACTTGACACATAACTCCTCTTCCAATTCGTTATGATTAACAAACCATCTAATTAGTGATCAAGTAATTAGAAGCATTAAGCACAAAGATAAATACTCAACCATAGAAATTTAAATCAAATTATATTAATAGAAAAAATATTAAGACTTCATAGTTAGGCTACATCGAAACCCTAGAAAAAGAATTTAGTTCATATTAATATAAAAAAATATCACAAAAAATTTAAACATGATTGAAAAGAAACAAAAAAATGAAAAATAAATAAAATAAATTCCAACAAAACCCGTAGGTGGTAGCCACTCCCCTCTTTGTTCTTTGACTTTTGTCTTCTCTACCCGTAAACTTCCAAAGAGAAGGTTCAGCTGCTTCCTTTGTATCCAAGTCAAGCTTCGGCTGGAAGAACAACAAAAGAAGAAGAACAACAAACAAATGCTGAAATTCTGCTAAGAAAACCGAGGAAGGCGCTGAAAATTTTCAACCGAGAGAGGAAGCTGCTGGAATTCTACTAAACTACTGAAAAGAAAAGAAAACAGAGAAGAAAACTAGCTAAAACTGAATACAAACTAAAGGAAGGAAAGAAAAAACAGGAAGGAGGTGCTACTACTACTCCTAAACTAAGGAAGAAAGGAAAAGAAATATGCTGCTAAGAATGGGATGCTTTGATCATATCCAAGCCTTGCCTATTTATAGGCAAGGGTTCAAGACATTTGATTGTGGCCACTTTCTTTTATCTTTTCTTTATGCCATTCCTCATGTTCTTCATTATTCTCTCTTGTGGTCCTCTCTTTTCTTTTTCTTTTGTTAATGCTTCTTGCTGCCTTTTGTCTTTGTACAGATTTCCTTTTCTTCTTTGGCTTTCTTTTTTCCATATGAGGCTGCATTTTGGAGAGGCTTTCTTTTTGTCCTCATGCATTCTTTCTTCAGAAAAATAAAAAGATGGCAGCTGGTCTCCAAACCTTCATGTGCAGATGTTTCTCTTTTCATGCAGAAATTCGGATGGCCCAAGAAATGCAGCTGCTGGAATTTTTTTTTTTCTTCTCTCTTTCGGCTGTCTAGCTTTCTTTCTTTCTGTATTTTTCTTTTTCCTTTCTTTTGCCCATGTGAGACTGCATTTTGAAGATACTTTCTTGCTGTCCATGTGAGACTTTCTTCAGAAAAAGAAAAGAATGGCAGCTGGTTGTTTCTTTTTCTTTTGCTTCTTTGTTTCTTTTATGTGTTGCTCGGCTGTCTCTTTATCTTTTGTTTGCTGGCTTCTTTCCTTTCTGCAGTTGTCTTCTATTTCCAATTTGCTGCAGCTCAACGCTAAGGAAGTCTCCTTTTGTTTTTCTGTTGTGCAGCTTGCAACTTTGTCCCACGGTTCTTCGGCTCTTACATGCTGCAGCTGAAGAAAATTTTTCTTCTTTTGTTTGTGGCTGGTATTTGGATGTTTGAAGTGTGCGGCTTTCCTTCTCTTCTTTTGCTTTATACTTGGCTGACCAAAAGCATAGGAAAGAGCAGAATACATCCCAGCTGCTGAAAAAAATTAAGGCCAGACTGCTGCACAATTAGAAAACCCGTAGCTGCCAAAATTCAGAAAAGAACTGAACCTCTTGAACCCAAGTTTCTGCCCAGATTTTTGCACTCTTTGCTTCCGGAATTTGAGAAAACTTTCTTCATGAAAGTTTTTGCTCTCTTTCTTAGCTTTCCATATCATCTTGAATCATCTCATTTGGACGTCTGCATCAAGAGTTATGAACTCCGGAAGATGAGTGAGTTTTCAAAGGATAATTTGGCCAAAATATGTAAAAACAAGTTAAAACACAAGCCAATTTCTAACCAAAATTAATAAGAAAACTCTATATAAAATAGAGTTATCAGTTGTCCATACAAAACCATCTCTCTCAGCCATTGTATCAAAGACTAGTCTTGCTTCACCAATTCTACCCAAATTTGCATAAAAGTCAATAAGAGCAGTTTGAACATGAAGATGAGATGCAAATCCATGCTTCCAAATCTGTACATGGATACATTCTCCAAAACTTAATCCAGATATAAATGTGCAGCTCTTTATGATTGATGAAAATGTGAAACTAGTTGGTCTCATTTCAGTTTTCAACATGTCAATATACATCTGTAAAGCTTGAGTTGGACAAAAACACCAAAGAAAGGCTCCTATCACTGCATTGTATACAAAAATATTGGGATCTTTTAACTCGTGAAAAGTGGCAATAGCCTATTCTGTACAGCAAAGACTGGAACATGCAGAGTTAAATTGGTTAACCAAGAAGCAATTTTGCGTTTCATTGTTCTTGATCATGAAGGCATAAACAGACTCCGAGTCTTTCACGTTTGAACTTACTTTTAATTTTTTCTGCATATTGAGTGATTTGCCTGTCTTGACTTGTGAGTCCTTCACCTAAACAACAGAGTGAGATGCCCATTATTAGTATTGAATATCCATTTACATTTTCCCGTTGAAGGACATCTGCAATTCGTTAATAATTCATTATCTGTGGCTGTGATGTAAAATGTTCGGATTCCAATTAGTAACTAGAAAGTCAACTACATCCAAGAGTTCAAGTAACAGGAGAAGCAAACATCCTAAGTTGCCCCTCTGTGCCAGAAATTGGCAAACGCATTAATGAAGTAGAAAATAGCTAAACAAAGCATTTGCACCAAAAAATCTATGACTAATTTCTTCCAGCAGCCTAAACATTTCTCTTCTTCCTGCTTATTTTTCTAATATCTATCAAACAAATTTTATTAATGGTCACATTTTTAATCACATAAATCAACACAAATCTAGACAATCTGAATAATCTTCAAGTTGTTACAGAAACCAAGAATACCAGAAGATTACTGCCAAGAAGAAACAGAAAATACTGCATCGATATTTTTAATTTCAATTCATAATAAAATAATGTTTCCATGGAAACTAAGAAGCTTTTTCCTTTTCCTTTAAAAATGAAGTCAAATGAAGCAATATGAGAGAACAAAAATGATCATGCATAATAAGATTTCAGGCCATTCTTACTCAATTTTAAGTATACAAGATGATGAACTCTTTCTTTTACTTTTACAGTGGAACTACAATTCTATCAGTAATTAACTTAAAGAATAACTAGTTAAAAGATCACTGATAACTAAACATTGTCAATAAAAACGATATGGAATATCACAATTCTCACGTACAAATAATACTAACAATATAAAGAGTATTAAAAATGCAGTAGCAAATTACAACCACCGGCATAAAAATAATAACAATAAAGAGGACTGCCAGTTATTCTCCATATAAGATGTGTGTGGGTGTGCGCACGTGCGCATAGCAAAGTAAAGCTAGCTTTAAGAAGAAGAAGAAGATGAAGTTGATGCATGGATCCATCCATCCTTTGGAATCGGCAGCTGTTTTGGAGGCCATAGCAGCTAGCTCTCCTTTTATGAAATCATGGATATGGAAGAACAAAAAGGAACAAAAAGGGCATAAGTAATCAGAAACCGTAAATAATCACCGAAAGAGTATTAAGAAAATGGAGAAAATTAAATTACAAACTTGGAGAAGTTTCGTCCATCCATCCAGTTGGGCGACTCGTGCTCTGTTATCATCATTATCAAAATGAAATTCATGACTATCTATAGTTGGGAGGGATTGCAACATTATCATCCACTAAAGAATTAATATAAACAAATTAATATTCATACAGAGGAAAACTTACCAATCTATGATAACCTCTGGAACGTGTGCTATCTTCATCCAATCGGCTCCGGTTTCCTTTGAGTACCGCTCACGCAATTGATAGCAAATCCTAATTGTTAATGATTTGAGCGATGATGACTTCCCAAGGAGCCGATGTGGCAGTGCCTTCAGCTTGGCACATCTATAAATCTTTAACTGCTCAAGGCGTGGCATAATTGAGACAGTGCCATTCTTCATTTTCTCTTCATCTTCTTCACTTATGTCTTCCCATGTTTCCCAATTCGATAGATCTTCAATAAATATTGTTTTCAAATTAGGAAATGCTGCTACTTTAGCATTGTCATCGTCATCATCATCATCATGGTGACCTGGGCCTTGTGCCTGCACATGATCAGGTAGTCCAAATAATTCACGACCTATAAGTTTTAGGTTCGGAAGAGACGTAATCGTAATGAACTGGAGTGATGACAGCTTTCCCAAAGCAGGCAATGACGAAATATGAGCACGGAGTATAACCAAATGTCTCAAATTATTGATGAGAGACATAGCCGCCGCAATCCACTTTGGTAATTCGGGTCTTGGATATCCTTCAAGATGAAGCATCTGTAAATTTGGAGGTGGTTCCATCATCTCGATCGAACTTGTAGTTTCTATATCTAAATCCTCCACTCCAATAAATAATTCCAGACTTTGCAAGTTAGTTTTTTTCCCCAGTTGAGCATTCTCAAAATTTACATGCCCACCAACATCAATTTCCAAGTATTCAAGCTGGTTCAGGTATTTCAACTTTACCATGTCATTTGACGGTGCACCATCAGCAATGAATCTGCCCAAACCCCAAAGCGAAGTCAACTTGTCTAACTCCGGTGGCATTTGTTTTACAGCATCCGTCCCACTATTGAGAAGGTATCTCAAGTGTACAAGATCTCCAATCCTTTGAGGAAGGCACTGAAGTTGGTCACACATAAAAACGTCTAATGATTCCAGATAATATAAATCACATATTGTTTCCGGCAATTCCTTCAACGGATTCTCACTGACATCTAAGAATCGCAGATGAATCAAATTTCCTATCTCTTGTGGCAATTCTCGTAATTCACAGTCAGACAATTTCAATGACCTCACAGATCTTAAACAGCTACACAAATCTTGGGGAGGCTTAACACGAGAATTGAAATAAAAACTTCGCACCTTTTCAATGTCAAGAACTACAAAAGAATTTATTGACTTCGTTTTGCCATGCAATGTTAGGTGACGAACTCTTTCTTTGGATAAGTGTCCTTCATTAGTCTCTATATTTTGGCAATAACCCTCATCAAATGCACGACATTCATTTTTTGTGAGAAATTGTGTAAAATCATGAACTATATCATGCATCTTGCAACTAACAATTACAGATTCATCAACAGCTCTTTCTAACTCTTCAAAGAAAGAACGCATTGCCAAATTTTTCAAATATTCACGACCCTTCACAATCCTCCGCCTGTCATCACCTGTTAGACTTGGCGGACCAAGATAACCTTGTGCCATCCACAATCTTACTAATTCCTCAGCATCCATCTCAGTGTCTTTAGGAAAGACAAAGACAAGATTTAGAAGCATCTTTTCAATTGAGGAGATAGCTCGTCATAACTCAAATAGAAATGAGGGAAAAGATTCACAGATGCTTCCTCCATCTGCCATATTTTACTATTTAAAACTTCTTGCCACTCTTGTACTGTGTCTTTCAATAGCAAAAGACTTCCCAAAATCTTTGCAGCAAGTGGTAAGCCTTTGCATTTTTCAGCAATTTTTCGCCCAATCTTCTCCACTTTCTCACACAACTCAGATCTTTTAGACAGTGCCATTCTTTTCAATATTAACCAGCAATCTGAATCTGACATTCTAGGTAGAGGATGCATGTACTCGGTGCCTACGACATTTGCTACTACATCCTTCCTCGTTGTCACAAGAATTATGCTTCCAGGAGCACCATCCTGGAGTAAGCCTATTAATGGCTCCCAATCTGAGTATTTCTCAGTCCAAACATCATCAAGGACAAGCAAAAATCTTTTCCCAGAAAAAGTTTTTTTTATATGTTGGGACAATGTTTCCAACTCTAATACATTAATGTTGCTCTTTTCTGGACTCTCAAGAAGAGCAATTGCAATCCTTCTCACATCAAAAAGATCTGACACACAAACCCATTTTCTGAGTTCAAAATGTTTCTGAACTTTATCATCATTGTATAGAATTTGAGCTAATGTAGTCTTTCCAATACCCCCAACTCCCACTATAGAAATAACATTAACCCCATCTTTCTCAACTTCTTTACTAGTATTAGTCCTACTCTCAGACAATAAGTGCATGAGTAGAACTTCCTTATCAGAGTCTCGACCGTGCACCTTTGATTCATCAAAAGTGGAGAAAGTCATAGGGCGCTTAAATTCATTAGAATCCACATGCGCACTATGTGCAATAACAAAGTCAAATCGATTTGCCTCTGTCAATGTGGAATCTAGTTTACTGTTGATCTCTTTAATTTTCAAAGCAATATCATTACGTACCGGAACTTCTTCAAGACGAGAACAAAGAGATAGGATAAAAGAACGCACCTTCATCAATAGTATTGACATCATTGTTCCTGTTAATTCAGGTTCCTGATCAAAATTCTTGTGCTTGTGAATCTCAATATTCCATTCGTCCAACACATCTTCCATCTCATAAGTGATGTCTTCAAGCTCTTCCAGCCATACCCCAACAGCTTCCTCCTTTAGCCTTCTCCTCTCAGCATTATGTAGTAGTTTTTGGATTGTTTTCAACATAGAGGACAGACTACCCAGCTCTTCTTCAACCCCCATCATTAGGTTCACCCTTTCCCGACCTTCTGTCCAGGCGAGCTTAGTCAACTCGCCTATTATCTTTGGAAATAACGCTTCGGCCATTGCTACGAATTTGTTTGTTTGTGTGGATATATGATATGGGTGTTTAGTTGTGCTAATTCAATGATCAAAACCAAATAAGTTCATATGTATATATAGAGGGAGTAGAGTATGGCATCATCCAAAGAGCTCCTTATTTAGCGTGGGCTACACTCGGAAGAACATACATTATTCATCATGTCAACATCTATCCATGGCATATTCTATGTTAGGTGGTCATGGGCCACTTCCAAGTGCATGATTGTATGATTGTGGTTATATCCATAGTATACCCTATATTAGGTGGTCCGGCGCCACTTCCAATAAATAAAATGCATGATTGTGAAGGCTTTTGACCTGTAAATGTGCATTACTATTAAAATGCATGATTGCAGGCTTTTGACCCTGCAATAATTTTCAGTCGAAATATGTAAATTTTTTAGAATTATGTAATAAATTGTTTATGCAAAAATTTTAGTATTTTTCTTTTAACTTTTGTCTATAAATAAGAATAGATACGAAGCTTTTCAAAATATATACATTTCTTGTATTATAAACTAACTTTTTCTTTTTATCTCTCTTTCTTAACATAATTCTTTTATTCACATATCTAAATAAGTTTTATGAATTCTCTTGATAGATTCATGTTAGTATTTTGCAAATTTCCCCAACATCGCGAAACATACGGGCCAAGGAATGAGAAGATAATATCATGGAACCGTGATATTTAATTTATTTAAGTATATATTGTCACATCTTAACAAACTTTGCATTAATAATTATCTACTATTGCAAGTTACTTATAATACTTTATAATTTTTATGTATTTTTCTCTATTCACCTTCAAATGTTACTTTTTAAAAATTATTTTTTAATCTTAAATTACATTTATAATTTATAGAATCCTTTCACTCTTATTCTCCACGATGTTTTTAAATTTAATTTTCATGAGTTCGATTATCACAGCATTGACCAATAGGAAGTGGATAACTCGAATATTATTACAAGATAATCACAAACTCATTGTCAAGAATTAATATGCCGCATTGTTCTTGTTCAAATTTCTCCATCCCCCAATTATTAATATTAAGACGACCAAGACTTCCCATTGTGGATTACAAAGCACGTCACGTTCATACAAGTCAAATAAACATATTCTATCATTCCCATATTTAATTATAACCAAACTTCTTCTTCTTCTTCGTCTTCTTTTTTTGTGAATAGAGAGAATAATTATTAGACCGTTGTTTTTATTAAAATTTTAAATTTATCCTTCTTAATAAACTATTCTCTTAAATCAAATTATTGTGTAATTTTGAACATCATCCACTCGTGAATATCAACAAATTGAGCACCACGCTTGTTTTTTTTTTTTTTTTTGAATGTGTGTGCATGTATCGACCACAATTAATTTAGTTGCTAATTAATTTATTCATACGTAATAATTACGAATCATTAGACTTATAAAATACAATAGAATAAAAAGTGTTAAATCAAATTATCAAATTGACCAACATAATTTATCCATAAAAAGTAAAAACAAAAATCAGCAAATGCTCGAATTGAAAGAAAGAAAAAGAATTAAATTCAATACCTCATAATAATAACAATTGAATTACTCAGAAATATTTGTTACGTTTAATTCCACCAAACATGTGTGGTAAGAGAATTTTTCTTGTTCGCACTTAAACAAAGAGGGTGAAGCTCGTTTACCTGCTTAAATTCTATTATATATAATATATATTTAAATTTTAATAAATATATTATTTATATAATTATTATAATATATTATTATTATATTTTTTAATTTTTGCATAAAGAGTAAATTTTTTATTATTATTGTATAATTTAAAATATTAAAGTTTTAATTTTATATGTATATATTTTTAATTTAAAATGAGTTTCTGTTAAGTATGCACGAGAAAATGAGGCGGGACAAGACGAGAGTCGAACAAACGAGAGCAAGTGGCTGATGAAATTAAAAGTTAAAACCTTATGTGGTCCAAACCCATCCTGATCGTGCTTTCAATCTGACTCATCCCTATTACTACAAAAGACACACAAATTTTTGTCAGTTGCATACAATTTATGTCATCAACCTAACCCATTGAAATTCCATTATACACTCCTCTTGACAAGCGAGGTTGATTTTAAGGGACAGGTAAGGTCATATGCTTTTCAGAGTTCATTTAATCAGTCTATGGTATTAATTGTACGTTAACACATACAGTTTTGAATCAATTCACACAGTACGATTTTTTTAGAATTCGTAATCATAACCACTGAAATGTCGGTACACGTTTCAAACTAAGTAACCACATGAACTTTTCGAAACGTGATTTTGTATGATGATATGAGATGATGGTTATAAGTCCTAATGATATACAAACTTATCTATGAAAAAGCAAAATTATGGTTCAAGTAAAACTATTTATTTGGACTTGTGAATCGGATCGATTCGACTTATTCAATTTTGAATCATAGCAACATGGATCGGTTTAAATTTTTCTATATTTTGGATTAGCAAAAAAGGAAAAATCAACCACATTAAAATTATCTTTTGGGAATGTCCTTTGGGAGGTCTATTTGATATTTAAAAAGTACTCAACAACCGTAGGCAAGTAACGAATATTGGGGTGAATTAGAAAATTTTAGGTAGAGTCAAATTTAAGTGTTGGCTAGATATGTATAATATTTAATTTTATCAATACGTGCTAAGGCTTCCCTTTATTTAAAACACTATTAAATGTACAATTTATTTTATTTTTAACTTTATTTTTGTTTGTGGATCATATATATTCATTATTAATAAAGATAATAAAGGAATTTCATTAAAAAGTGGACTTCTTCTTAGGAAAAAAAAATTAAAATTAGACTTTTTTAAAAAAATACAAGGGATTATTATTTTATGTAAAAAAATTAACGTTGACATGTTGTTTATTATCTTATTATTTTATGTAAATTGATGTATTCTTTATTTGTTCATTTTAAAAAAATTAACGTTGTTTCTTGGAAAAAAATAGAATTATAAGAAGCTTTACTATTATAATATTGAAGGGAAGAAGAAATACTAAAAAGTAATTACAATCGAGCTCTAACTACCATAAATCAACATCGATGCGCATCTTTTGAAATTTGCCTATCAAAATTTCTTACATTAATTACATTTACCCTCCCAGGTTTAGCTAAATAACAATTTCCCCATGGAATGGCCGAACTATACCATAAAACCCCCTCCTCTTCTTAATTTTTTTTTTACTGAAATGACAAATATGCCATTTGTATGACAAATTATATAGTCTCAAAATATTGTTTTAATTTCAAATCAAACTTTTCTAAATATACAATCATCTCATTCAAAGCCTATATACATAATTTTTTCAATTTTTTGAACTAATTTTTTTTCATTTAATTAAGCATTATTCACTTTGAAAATATATATGCAAAAATATAGAAATAGTCATTATTCCATTGCAGCTAGTAGAAAAATTATTGTTATAATAGTTCACAATAATGAACTTTATTAGATTTTTGAGATGAGGAAAAATAGAAAATAATGTGTTATCTTGGTTTTTTTTTAATTTTATTTATTACTAAAAATAGGAAAAACATATTCATTTTGCAAGTCAGGGTCAAATTTTGGGATTTATTTTGCTATTTGGCCAAATCATAAGAGGAGTAAACTAAAACTTTCTTGACTTGTAAACTAAGATAATTTACAAAATTAAATTTAGGGTCTCCAAATAAAACTATTTATGTAACAACGATAAAAGGCTGTTTTCTGACATTTTATTTTCAAATTGTTGAGGTGGACAACTTGAAACTATGTCATGTGTGATCAATTTGGTCTAATCAGAATTTGATTCAAATTTGTGAGAACTAAGTCCTCCTACTTTTGTGGTCTGTTCAATTTTTCTAGTCAGCTAAAACTTGGGAATTAATGAACTCACTTGGGTATAACATGGCAATGTTGAATTGCATGTCATAGCAAATATATGCTAAGATTTTGAACTTGTCAGAACTGTTTAATTATAACACTATATGCTGAGATCAATCCCTTGATTATTACAAGACGAGGCTAGTTGTTCACATAAAAGACTCCAACAATTCTGTGATTGGGGCTACTGATGCAGGTTTTGCTTTCTTCTTCTTTCACTCTACCACTCTCTCCTGCTGTTTTTTTCATTTTACAAACATGCATATTAGGTTGGGTATTTATTATTGAAGTGACACATTCTTAATTTGATATAGGGAATCAACCTGCTTTAAATAAAGGGATAATATATTAAAATGTCCTGAACTTAGGCGTTTGTAACCATTTTGACTCGACCTTTCAATTGTAACAACATAATACATGAACTTTTCAATTTGTAACAATAGTGGCCTCTGACTGAAAAAAAAATGAAAATACCCTCCTTAATAAAGCATATAGTTTAAAATTCTAAAATAAATTTTGAAAAAGACAAAAAAGATAAAATTTAAAGAAAAAAATTTAATAAAATTATTTACACTAAATACTAAATTTTTTTAAACTAAAAAATAAAATTTAAAGATGAGAATTTCATAAAATTTAGAGACAAAATGCCAAAAAATTGAGGTTAAAAACAAAGTATCTGTAAAAAAAAATTTGAAGTTAAAATATAAAGTATCATATAATAAATTTTTGTCTTTTTGCATTAAAAATTTTAACAAAATTTTTAATAATTTTATTAAATTTTTATCTTTAAATTTTCTTTTAAAAAGTTAATTAAAAATTAAACTATATCAATTTTTTGTCATTTCTGTCTTTAAGGAGGGTATTTTTGTCTTTTTTTTAGTCGGATGCCACTATTGTTACAAATTGAAAAATTCATATATCGTGTTGTTACAATTGAAAGGTCGGGTCAAAACGGTTACAAGCGCCTAAGTTCTGGACATTTTAATATATTATTCCTTAAATAAATTCATTGCAGTTGTAGACCTAATGAGAAATGCCAAAGTGCAAGCTATTCTTGGTCCACAAACATCTATACAAGCCAATTTCGTGATTAATCTAGGATAGGATGCTAAGGTGCCCATTATTTCATTTTCGGCCACAAATCCTTCTCTTTCCTCTCTAAGAAGTGAATATTTCATAAGAGCAACTCTGAATGATTTCATATCAAGCAAAAGACATCAGTTCCCTTATTCAAGTCTTTGGTTGGAGAGCAGCTGTGCCAATCTATGTTGACACTGAGTTTGGAGTAGGTATTATCCCATAGTTGACCGATGCCTTGAAAGAAGTTGGGGCTGCTCATATTCCCTATAGAAGTGTTATTCATCCATCAGCAACTAAAGATGAGACTGCTGCTGAGCTTTATAAGTTTATGACAATGCAAACGAGAGTTTTCATTGTGCATATACCCTCCATTCTTAGCTATCAACTTTTTGCCCAAGCAAAAGATGAGAGAATGATGACTGAAGAATTTGTTTGGATCGTAACTACTGGGATGACTAATCATTTAAGTTTTCTACATCCTTCTATGAAAGAGTCAATGGAAGGGGTACTAGGAGTGAAACCACATGTTCCAAGAAGGAAAAAGCTCAATCAATTCATCACTCGCTGGAAAAGAAAAAATCAGCGGTTGATCAATGATCACGTTGATCTCAACTTCTTTGGATTTTGGGCATATGATGCAGCCACTTCACTTGCAATGACAGTTGAAGGACTTATATTATGGGAATCAGATCATCAGAAGTTAGCCATCCTAGTTCATTAGATCGTGAGATCTCTACAGTCTCACAAATAGGCAAACATCTCCTAAAATTAATATCAAAAACCAGATTTAATGGCTTTTCTGGGGCTTTTCGTGTTGTTAATGGAGACCTCCAATCATCCTACTTCCAAATTGTGAATATCCTGAGCAATGGGGAGAGGGAGATTGGATATTGGACACCCAAAATGGGAATAACTAAGACATTGAAATTTTCTAAGTCCAAAGTTTACTCTTCTTCAAAAGCAAGCCTAAAAGGCATCATATGGCTAGGTGATACCACATCAACCCCAAATGGTTGGGTTATACCCACAAATGGGAAGAAGTTGAGAATAGGAATCCCAGTTAGAAGTGGTCCTAATGCTTTCATGAATATAATAAGAGATCCATGCACCAATAGAACTACTTTCACAGGGTACTCCATAGATATCTTTGATTCCCTAATGAAAATGTTGCCCATCATGTTTCGTATAAATATGTACCTTTTGCAAGGCCAAATGGTGAGAGCGCTGGAACCTATAATGACTTGGTGTATCAAGTTAATCTTCGGGTGAGTTACGATTTGCAGTTTGTTTAATTTGTTTTTCAGTAGTATGAGGTCCATATGTTTTTATATTCTATATCAACTTCATTGCCACAAGGAAAATATACACTAGAAGGGAAAGGAAAGAATAACCAAATGTTTTATTTACTTACATGTGTATCGTCTAAATTGAATCGATCATGGCGTAATTATGATGTCATTGTGAGATATTACCATTAGAGCCAATCGGTCCATATATCCGAGTTTACGCAACCATACATTGAGTCCGCATAGCCATGGTTATGCTGCCCAAGACATGAGAAGGACAAAGAATGCATGAATGTTCTTGAAGCCATTGACATGGGACCTTTGGGTGATAAGCGCTTGTTTCTTTTCATTGGTTTCATGATTTGGATTCTTGAGCATCAGACTAATGAAGACTTTGCTGAATCTAGTCCACATCAGGTTAGCATTGGCTTCTGGTTCTCTTTTTCAATCTTGGTCTTTTCTCATAGTAAATCTCTCTCCTGTTTATTTATACATAACATTATTAATTAGTTAACTAGGGGGTGAGGCTAGTCCTGACAAATATTGCATAAAAACTAAAAGGAGGACTAGTTAAGTGTTTTTGACTACATATTTTACTCCTGTTTTCTTTCTTATTTTGGTTTATTCTGACAAATATGATTTCCCTTGATTTGTCACATGCAAATGCAACTACAAGGGAGAAAGTGGTTAGCAACATCACCAGGTTTGTAGTCATCATATGGTGCGTTGTGGTTCTTATCTTAACTCAGAGCTACACAGCCAGCTTGACATCAATGCTAACCATCCAACAGCTTGAGCCAAGTGTGGCTCATATCCAGGATCTTATTGCCAATGCAAACAATGTGGGGTACTCAAGTTGCTCTTTCATTGTAGATTTCTTAAAGCAAAAGCTCAAGTTTGATGAGTTGGGCTCAAGGAATATGATTCCTTGGACGAACTGGAACTATTTTTCATTAAGGACAAACAACATGGTGGTATTGCTGTTGTTGTCCATGAAACACTTTACATGAAGCTTTTCCTGTCTAAACATTGCTCCAAGTATACCATGGTTACCCCATTAATTAAGACAGATGGATTTGGGTTTGTATGTCCTCCATCCCTCTCTAACATGGCCTAATTTGCTTGAAAATATAGTCCATCTGATCATAATTTACAGGCCTTCCCAATAGGTTCTCCGCTTGTACCTAACGTATCAAGTGCTGTTCTGAACCTTACCGAAGGGGACAAAATAGTTGGGATTGAGAAAGAGTGGTTTAAAGAGCAAAGCAATTGTGCAGAGCAAAGCACTCTGCTACCATCATCTAATAGTCAAGAAATTAATAGCTTCTGGAGCCTTTTTCTCATTGTTGGAATTGCTTCTCTCATCACCCTCATCATCTTTGCATCTATGTTAATGTATGAACATTGGCGGCATCTACTAAACAACTTAGGATCAAGACATCCGTTGGGAAAGATTTTTTCATTCACCAAAGGCCATGACAAGAATATGGAGAAGGACGATCCAAATTCCACACACTTGGAGACGACAAATCAGTCAATATTGTCCATCCATGCACCCGAGCATTTTGGGACTAATTTTTCTCACCGATCATCATCATTATCGTCAAGCTGGTCCAGTAGCACAGAATGCCAGAGTTCTTTAGCTTGAATATTCAGAAGGAAGAAGGAACTTCATTTTCATAATTTTACTCCAAATTAAAGAGGCAGCCAGATGATTCCGCTAACCAAATCCCATAATTGTGAATTGTGATCATTAATTTGGGTTTGGTTGTAGTGGTAAATTCCTGAATTAGCATCTCATGTCAACTCTACAGGTTTTAGGTATTAATTATAGATAGCCATCTATGGACAGTATGGTTAACTAAGAGTTTCAATTTTAGAGATTTGAATAGATTATAAAAATAAAAAGAAGATTTATGAATACTAGCATAAAAATGAAAGTTTTGTCTAATTTGAAATTTGAAACCTCAAAGTTACCCCAAATTTATATATACACACACACATAAAACACAACCTTAATTACATTGAAACTGAATAAATATTCTTCAAGTCATTCTGTTTCATTTTGAAAAATTTTGTTTATTCTAAAAAAAATTCACTTTTAGGGTAAAATTCTTGTATTACCTTTACTAATGATAACAATGTATAACTCAAATTAAAAATAAAATAAAAATATAAAATTATATATTTAATTGTGCATTAATTGTGTTGTATTTTGTGATTTAAAAAAGGTTGTAGAAAATCAAAAGTGGACTCTTTTTTTTTTTTTGGAATGAAGAGGATATTATTAATAGTTTGTGAATACATATTTAATCACTGGAATATAATGTAATATTCCATTCGTCCAAAAAAAGAGTTTAGTTTGAAAAAAAATTTGTCCCAAAATAAGAGTCCACTTTTAAGGTGAAATTTTCATATTGCCATTACTAATGTTAATAATGTATAAACTAAATTAAAAAGTAAAGATAAAAAATAAAATTATATATTTAATTATGCATTAAGTATGTTGCACCTTGTAATTTAGAAAAAAGTTGTATCAAATTTAAAATATATTCTTTCTTTTTTTTGGAATGGAGGGAGTAAATTTTTTATAGTTTTTGGTGCTTGTAAAATTAATGGATTAAACCGCATCAGGCCCAAAGCATTGGGCAATACCCACCTAATAGGAAGGCATTGAGAATTGGAATTCTAAAATATTTTGGTGAGTATAATAACAAATTCATGCATTACCAACATTTCCATATTATAGTTTATATGAAGGAGATGGGGTTGGTAATGCTGATGCTACCTAATAGATATCTTTTCTGTTAATAAAATTTAAACCAAAATTTTCCAACATTTAAACTCAAATTTAAACCAGAAACTTAATATCCAAATCAAACCGATACATTAAAGATATATGAAAGTTCAAAACAAATGCTCATAAGTTTTTTCCCTAATTATTATGAATTTTCAAGTGCGATAAGAACCTATTTAGGGCTGCTAATGATCCTGTCAACTTCTGCACTTTCTTCAAGGTCCGCGGAGGTGCCATCTTGGCAATGGCCCTTATGTTGTCTGGGTTGGCTTTTATCCCCCTCTTAGAGACCATAAATTCCAAAAATTTGCCAAATCCTACCCAAAAGTACACTTTTTAGGGTTTAAATGCATTCCAACTTCTAACATGGTTTGTAGAGTCTCGTTTAGATCTTTAGGGGCACTTTCACTCTTCTTAGACTTTATCACTATGTCATCTACATATACTTCTAAGTTCCTACCAATCTAGTTGGAGAATACTTGGTTGACCAGACGTTGATAAGTTGCTTTCACAATTTTCAATCCAAAGGGCATCTTTTTGTAACAACAAGCCCCCATCTCTAGGATGAAGGCTGTCTTCTCAATGTCTTCCTCAGCCATCAAGATTTGATGGTAACCTTTGTAGGCATCAAGGAACATTAGAACCTCGTACCCTGATATGGTTTCAATTACCGGTAGTGGGTAAGTAGTCTTTCGGACAATACTTATTGAGGACCGTATAATCAATACACATTTGCCAACTATCATCAGGTTTTTTAACCAAAACTGGGTTTGACAATCACGTAGGGTAAAATACATCTTTGATGATATCGAACTGAAGTAGTTCCTTCATTTCTTTATTAACCACCTCATTTCTTTCCGGAGCCAGTGATATTTTGTTTTGTTGAACAGGCTTCACCCAAGGATCAATGTTCAGCTTGTGTGTCACTAAGGACAATGAGATTCTTAGCATATCCTCTAGACCCCATGCAAAAACTTCTTTATACTGGCAAAGGAGGCTAACAATGCAACTTTGGATCTTAGATGGCAATGTAGTCCCCCATTTTAAACGTTCTATTAGGATGGTTGTCATCTATTACCATTTCTTGTACCTCATAGGTAATCTCCTGTGATTCAAATGAGATTTTCTTTATACCGGCATCCTGAGATTTTTGAGGTGTGAGCTTAAAATTTTTGGCGTCTTGGCAGTTTCCCGAGGTGCCACCTTGAAATTTTCAGAGAGACATAACATTCCTTTTCCTTTTCCTACTTCTTCCCAATGTGGCACCCAGGGTTAGGCTGTGGTATCTCTGGAGTCTATGTGACATGTATGCCCTTCATCAAAGTGCTTTTTCCTTTGCTGGTGATACACATGCATTCCCTTGCAACATACTTATTTCCTCGTACAGATGCCACTCCATGTTCTATAGGGAATTTCATGACCAGATGGTAAGGCAACCAAATGGCTTTGGCTTTATTCATCCATGATCTTCCAACAATGGTATTGAAAGGAAAAGAGGCATCCACTACATAGAAATCGGTCATTATAGCGTTATCTTGGGGGTAATCCCCCACTATAACTCCCGAAGTGATTATGCCTACTAGGTGAACAAGTTCATGGGCAAATGTCAATAAGGGCATACTAGATGGCTTCAGGGCACCGAAATCGATTCCCAACTTGTGAAAACAATCAATATATAAGACATTGACTACGCTACCATCATCAACATAAACCCGATGAACCTCATTATTTGCAACTATGGTCTTGAAAACTAAAGCATCATTATGTGGGCTAATAGTGGGGACTGCAAATATGGCATGGATAACACCAGTAACATTGCGGTTGTCATGTGGTGGAGATGGGGATGTTAGCTGTTGTGAAGGATTACTTTGGCACTATTGATATGGTTGATTCAGGGAAGGGTCCTATCTCGGTCGATAATTTGCCTGATGTGAAGGGGGACCTCGTCCACCTTGTCTCCCATCTTGTCCTTCTGTATGGTAGCCACCTTCCCGGCCTCTAGACCGAGGTTGGACTCCATCAAAATAAGAGTACCATATTTGTACATACTGACCAAGCATCCCACTTTGGATGCAATTTTCTATTTCTTTCTTGAGGTCTTTGCATTCCCCAATATCATATGCATGATCATTGTGAAAAGCACACCACAAATGTCGCAACCTTTTGTGTGATGCTGCGGTTAATAGGACTGAGGGTCTCAAGAGATCTCTATGTATAGATAGGATCTCAGAGCGACTCTTAGTGAGTGGAGTGAGAGTCTTTTTCTGAATTTGAGACTCCAAATGACCCCGGTTATAATTCAGCCTATCAAAGGCGCTTTTCTAGGTATTTTTCCCTTTAGCATCCTCTTAATGCTTTTTCTCATTCTTCTCATTTTCTTTCTTTCTCCTATTGACTTCTTCTCCTTTAGTATAACTCTCAACCATTTTCCATAGTGTTTGAGTGTCAGTTGGTGTGTCCCATGCCAATTTAGAGTAAAATGATCCAGGATTCAAACCATTCATAAAAGCTAAGATTACCAACTGATCTGTTCGATCAGTCACTTGAAGACTTTCATTATTAAATCTCTCTACATACGATTTCAAGGATTCATCTTTCCCTTGCTTGAGATTCATCAGATCTGTAGCTATTTTGTGAAATTTCTTCATTTGAAAGAAACAAGTGTGGAAAAGCTACGCCAATTGCCTAAAAGACAAGACACTGCTACGAGGTAGGCCATCAATTCACACCCATGCCTTTCCACTGAGATAAATAGAGAATGCCTTACACATCACCTCCATCGAATCATTTTTAAATTTCATCATGTATTTGAATTGCAATAAAAAATCTAGGAGGCCAGAATCCCCCTCATAAGATGGGATCTCGTTAGGCAATTTGAATTCTACAGGCATTGGATATTGCATGATGTCGGGCATGAAAGGTAACAGAGCATCTCTTTCATCATCGGAACCCAACAAACCTTGAATATCATCAGCCACTCTATTGATAATTTGAAGAAAATTATGATGCCGAGGACGTATTGGATCATGATTCGACCTAACCTTGGAACGGTTATTTTGGTAATTATCACCAACGTGGGAGGCTGAAGCCTCCTTCCCATTGTTATTCCTCTTCACTCGGGCATGCTTCAGGTCATCATGTCTAGCTCCAAATTCGGATGGACGCTGGTTATGTCTAAGCCTACGGAATTCTTCAAATTGTGCACGATGTTGCTCCATAAAAGCTCTCTTGTCTTCTTCATATTATTTTTGTGCTAGTGAATTGTCTCGATTTGAAGCCGTACGCAGTGAATATTCACTATTATGGGTGGATAGATGTTCAGATCATTCAGGAATCCCACCTAAACGTAATAGATTGTTTTCGGTAGAGCCTAAATGACTATGTCGTGCCTCTCCTTGGTTGGTACCTTCAACTACTCTACATTCTCCAGATCTAATATCCACTATCTTTAAATCATTTGAAATAGGAAAAAAGATTCTGAATATTCCTTCAAAAATTAAATTCCCACAAACGGCGTCAATTGATAAAGGCCATATTCGCAACCCTCTAAGATCCTTTTAAAATGATCCTAATATGAAACTCTTCGTCTTCCTTAATGTTAAGTGGTCCTGCAAAACAAATCTCGAAGTGGTTCTCCGGGGTAAACCCTCCAATGCTTAAGTCAGTTCTTTGTATGTAGGTCGTACTTTGAATTTTTTAGAGTCCCATTACTTGGTTGTTTTTCCCACTTATATATCTTTTTCTCTCATTTGTGGAATTCATTATCACTTTTTTACAAGTTGGGTACAACTGTAACTGCTGATTATACACCATTATATTTCTCCATGGCTGTCACATATTGTTACGCACTTATGAATAAGTATGATCTCACTGAATTCCCACCTTGTTAGTGTGGTCTAAGACCTCGTGTGTTCTTAATCCGAGGTCTCCTATACTTGGTGTGATTTTAGTGTGCTTCTATACTTAGACCATGAGGCTGACTAATATTTTGGCCTTCAATCTGCTGGGGTCAGAGATCTACGAATGCAAGGATCTTGTGTATTGCTGAGATCCAGACTTTAGTTGAGATGGGGTTCTATATATATCACAAATCAATGTTGGTCTTTTTTTTGGTTGTTATATCTACTAAATTAATGTGAATCCGTAGGAATAAGTTCTGAAAAACCCAGAAACAAATTGATAAATGTGCTTAGAATAATTATTATGTATCCAATAATGTGTAGGAAAAAGACTTAGACAAACCCTAATAAGGTTGAATTGCCCATGTGGCTTCATAAGGCCCAAGCACCCCTTAAGGCCCAAAGTAGAAAATTACAAAGATAAAAATGCTAATGTGTACAGCTAAGTTACAAGACAACTAATTGGGCTCTTTAAGCTCAAATGTCTACTTAATTCAAAATCACTTCACCATTGGGCTTGCTCCAATGGCCACCCAACATATGATGGGACTAAGAGGTTAGGAGTTCGAACTCGCCTCTGACATTGCACCCCTCGTTCTCCCTACCACTTAGTTAATATGAGAACCTCACGGTCCTCACCTCACATTATATGAGGCACAAACTGTTGTTGTAATAGAATAGCAATGTCTTAAATCAAATTCACTTGAATGCACCCTTTTTCCTTTGAGCTCGGGTTATCTCCTACGACCACTTGCTTAGCTTGAATATCTTCAATTAATTTGCTCAAAATTTTTTCGCATGTTGAGCTCATGTAATTGGTCCATCAATAATGTGTAGTGGATCATGTGAGCTCTCATAGTGGATCATGTGCCGACTCTCAGGTAATACGATTCTTATCATAATTTTTTTTTGGCAACAAGAATAACTAATTGTATTTAACTATTTAAATTTTTTTTGTGAATAGCATATAAAGCATTTATCTTGATTTTTATAATACAATTCAGAAATTTAGATTTCTATAATGCTTTTACGCATTAACTAAATCACATTACCAATAGTATATCAAAAACTTAATATCAAAATTAACTATAATGAAAATGGATACTAATAGTATATATATTATTGTAATTTATAAATTTATATTAACTTATTCGAGTATCTAATATCATACAAAAAGTATAATAGGAGATCTAATATGAATTTAATGTAGAACAATCTCTATTAGCGTAGAAAAATAAACAAAAACCTTTCACTTTTTTCACTCATCTAAATCTTCTTCAGCTTTCAAAGCATCTAGATTAAAAAACTTCTCTATATCTTCTTAATTTTTTTTTTTATTTCTGGCTTCTTTTAGTTGAGAATTATCATGTACTTTATTGTGCTACTAAGACGTGTGTGATAGATATTGCGAAACACAGAGGGGCTAGATGGAAAAATAGGACTAATGTTAGACCCCTAAACTATATTCAACCAACTAACGTCACCTGTCAATGACTAATGCCAGATTTCCAATTAAGTTGTCAAGTTAGACGAATTGAGTGATTAGTGAGCCAAAATTGTTATAAATGTTTAAGTGTAGATTGATATTCTGAGGGAAAACAAACTGGTTTCAAGCAATGTTGGAAGAGATGAGGGTTGCCTATCCTTATTTACACTTTTAGGAGAAAGATCTCCCTACAACTATCATTTCTAATTTTTTATCCAAAACTTATATAGAGGGTTGAGGTGTCAGTACTTTGTGAGTTTTCAGAAAGTGTGGGATTTGACCCTCTACTAGGCGGGAAGCATTTGTGGGCATTGAGTTAACTTGCTTTGAGTTTGGGCAAGCGTTTGTGGGCATGGCTAGATTTTGGGATGTTGGCCTAAGGAATGTGTGTGAGGCATTGGTGCAGAGTGGTTTATGATACTTTGCATTGTAAATGTGTAACGGGCATGTATGCATGGCACATAGCTAGAAAAACTTCGACTGAGTTTAGCTAGTGATGATGGTTGGACTTCGAAACTTCTAGCAGTGTTGTAATAGTTTGACAGATTATGTGTACTGACTTGAGCTTACATGTATGCACTAAAAGACCTACTACTTCTTGTCCCTTAGTTCTAATTGGCCTTTACCAAGCAGTTGAGGCTGTCAACTACCGCATTATCAATTTTGGCCAACAAGAAACGTAGCAACTCATAGAATTGAGTCTGTGAGAATTTGTGTTGCAAGCTTGAAGATTGTTTCTTGTAATTTTTGAGTGATTTGAATGCAAGGTTGAACTGTTACTCTTGTAAATTTTGTTTGTGTGTTTTGCTTGTTTTAATTCATGTGAACTTTTCCTATTCTATGATTCTGATCGATTTGAGTGAATCTAAACATAAGAGAATTGGTGAGAACATATTAACAAGGGATTTGAAATTTGTTGGGTGTGGGAAAATAATGTGATTGATAGAGTTTTTGTGGCAACTAACTTCATACACAACTTCCTCACAAATAGGAGCTCGTTCACCGACCCCTGCCCACTCTTCCAACAAGATAAAGAACAATAAATTAAGAATATTTTCTTTTAAAAATTGTGGATTTGTGGAAGGAGTGAACAATTTTGGTTTTCTCAACAACAATTTCATCACTCCAGGGACGGGGGGAGGAGGGGGTAACTGTTATGATTTACTCCTGGGATTTTGTAAGAATTTTGTGCACTTCTTAATTTACTCTTCTAAATATCAGTGTGTGTAACTCACTTGGTATTTTCAAGTAGAGAAATGAGTTGTAACCTGTTATAAGACTAAAAGAGTCACTCCTGAATTTGTAGAGGGCTAAAAAAATCAGTTTTAAATGTGAGGACAAATAAAAAATTTTAAGCAAATGTTTGATACAAAAATGAAATTTAATCTTAAATTAATGTTATGATTGTCTATCTATCCTTTGTGGACCAAATGGACAAAATGACCTAAATTGCTACTATTTTTAATGAAGAAAATGTGTAATGACCACAATTTCAACTTTTAAAAATACTAGTGAAGGTCTTACTCAAAAAGTAATTAAGGTGTCCATTGTGTTTTCAAAAATATAAAATAATAAATTTTTAATTATTTTAAATGTATATTTTAAATTATGTTATTAGTTTTCTAATTTTATTAAATTTTAAAATCATTAATTTTTTAAAAAATATATAATTGTTATATGCGGTCAGTGAAATTTACATGTTTTAGTGTTTTTTTATGTTATTGTCTTTCATTATTCAATTATATTTGATAGTAAAACAAATGTCAAACTATTTTAATTTGTATACTCAATAATTTTGAACTTCCTCATATTTAATTCTTCAAATATTGTGAATGAAGAGAAAAATTAGTAAAATTTGATGTTGAAATCAATGTTTTTTATATAAGAAACAAATCAATTGTATGATTTTAATTATCCAATTATATTATTTTAGCAAGTTGAATATTAATAAATCAAGGTATTATAAGAAAAGCATAAATAGTCTACTTTAGTTTTGTTAATATATTTATTAATTTTCTTTGTTATTAATTGAAATAAACACATAAGTGGAGGGTTAGGTTGGGTTATAATGTGACATTTAGGGGCGGACCCCTTTAGGGTCCAGGAGGGGCAAGTGCACCCCACCCCCCCCCCCCCCCCAACCCCCCATGTGTCAAAAAAAAATTATAGTAGTAATAAATTTTTTTTATAGTAATATTAAAATTTGACCCCCCACCTTTTTTTATTTTATTCTTTTTCTCCTGTGTCTAGCATCCAACAACAAGGCAACAAAAATCCCCTTCCCATCACAATTCACTCCATCCCCTTTTTTTTTATGTCTGTATTATAGAATGTTAGAGTTGGGAGTTCAGGCAAATTCATATACATTTTCTTGTGTTATGAAGTGTTTTGTAGCTTTAAGGGATGTAGTTGAGGGTTAAAAGGCCCATGCTTACCTGTTGAAATTGGGTTTTGGTTCTTATACTATTGTTGTGAATTTGCTTTTTTACTTCAAGTGTGGAAGAATTGGAAGCGGGCAGAAGCTGTTTGATGAAATGTGTGAAAGAGATATTATATCATGGAATTCTATGATAAGTGGATATGTGGTAATGTGCCATGGATTTTAAATAAAAGAATTTAAATACAAGACACAATTTCTGTCCTTTCCTCCCCTTTCTAGACAATTAAACTTCATCTACTTAAATTTTTTTTAGAATTTAGTGTAGAAATTTTATAGACTAAAATTATAAATATATATTTTTTATTTGTTTAATATCTATGTGTTTGCTTTTATGTGATGTAATATTTAATATTATTCTTATAAATAATATTAAAGGTATTAAATTTTATTTATTTTTATAAATTAAATTTATATTTATTATTTTATTATTTATGAGTTATTAGTGTGACCCTCCCCTGTAAAATTTCTGGATCCGCCCCTAGTGACATTGAATCTATATAGTTTAAATATAATAAATTTTCAACGTAGTAAGCTAAGGTTTCAGTTTGGAGTTTAGAGACTTCCCAGCCTTACTATAGGTATGTTGACTATTACTTTAAAAATTAGAAAATTAAGGTTTTCTAGATAAATAGAATTGTAATAAAAGTGGAAAACAAAATAGCTAACACTATTGGAAATAATTGTTGAAAATACCTAACAATTTCTTTATTGCCACATTTTTTTTCATGCTACTAATCAATTTTATTTGATTTTTTCTCATTAATAAAGATTTTGGGTGATTGGTTGAGGAAAAAAAGAATCTTAATAGCTAAAACACTTATGTACTATAAGTCATATTTATATTGTGAAATTTTTATTATGAATTTTTTTGTCAAACTTTTTAAATTTTGTAATTGTTTTGATTACATAATTATTGAAAATAAAAAATTTAAATTTAAATTTAAACTCTTAAAATTTACAAATTAAAATCAGAATTAATTCTTAAAAGCTAAGTCAAATTTAATTATTGGGATATATTAAAAAAATATAAATAACATGAAAATCAAATCAAACTTGTAATACAATACCTAAAATGAACAAAATAATTAATATTTTATGACAATAAATTATTAAAATCATAATAAGATTCTAAGTTACTGGAATTGCTCATTATATTTCTCCATTTAATTAAATGAGCACATAAAAAGACAATTTCATGGAGGTTAAAGTGATAAATTAAATGAAATCAATTATTACATAATTAATTTAGAAAATCAAATTGTGATGTGAGAAAATGAATTCTTGTAAGATAAACATATCATTTAAAATAAAATTAAATTTGCATTGAAATGAGACATAAAATGAGAATTTGAAGAAAAAAATAAAGTATTAGAACAACAATATATTTTTATGTTTATAGATAACTACTCATTTTGTTTCTCTATTTCAATAAATATGGGGAAAAAACTATTAATATGGTTAGATATTAGTGAAAATTGGATAAGACTAATATTTAATAGAACTCTTTCACTATTAATATTTTTAGCAATCAAACCTATATGATTAATTTTGAAACCTAAAGTGAAAATTGATAAAATAATTATATACTAGTATGCTACCATGCAATTACACGATAATGCTATTGTTGGAAAAAAATGTGATTATAAAATTTATTATTTATAATTGAATAATATTATTAATTCATGATAAATCTAAATAATATAGACAACAATTAAATTTTTTTATAGAATTTATATTATACATTTAAGTTTTTTAAAATAATATGATTAAAAATTTTAAAAATAAGAATTTTAAATTTGAATAAACTATTGAATATAAATTTTATTGTTAGTTCAATACAATTTAAATGATTTGAAAAATCTGATTATTAACTTGTGAAATAAAGAAATATGAATTCAATAAAGAGACATGAATTCAATAAAGAGAGGTATTTAAAAATAGAACTGGTTCTATTTGAACATCACACAACAAATAAAGCTATTTAAAAAAAAAATCAAACACCATACCTATCTCATGTAGGTATGAAAATTCTTGCAATGTTTTAGTGAAGTAAATAACTCTTGCGATGCTAATTTTCTACTGGAAAGCTAGAGCCCAAAAATCAACTAAAACAATAAAAACAAATCATTTTCTTGCAGGTGACAATGGATATATCAACTTTTTTAAAAAAAATAAAAAAAAATTCGTGCAAAATCCACCTCCCTTCCCCTAATTAAATAGTCACCTTGTGATCTCAATAACTATTGTAGGGTTAAAAAAAATCAATTTTCATCTCGTTCATTGAACATACCCGTTCATAAATTAAAATTTGGGTTTTATTGAAAATTCATATTTTCATAATTACAAAATAATTTTTAATAAATGGAGAAAGATCATACATTTGATAATGAAATTAAAAAAAACCGTTGAAATTCATATTTTCATAATTTCAAATTAATTGATAATAAATAGAGAAAGGTCATACCTTCAATAATAAAAATAAAAGAGATACCGTTAACAAAAAAGAAAAAAATATTACTATTGAAGCCAAACCTTATGAAATATACATTTAAGTTGCCAAATAATTGATAATAATTATGCATATTGGTTAAAAAAAATCAGTTCAAATGGCATAATTTTATTGCCCAAACTTGAATGGAGAAGTGCATAATTAAGCATAGACTATTGATTAAAGTCTTTTGAATAGTAAACTGGGGTTCTCAAGTATCTATGCGTGAAAAGTGGTGCGACTTTGGTACGACTAGGTGTACTGAAGAACGAGTTCTGTTTCTTTCACGGTGAAGTTTTTTTTTTGTGTCACAGGGTGTGTGTGGGTTGGGTGTTGTTCTCGGTGGCTAGAGGATGGAGTCGACTGGTGGTGTAACGTAGGAATCGGAGGTTGAGGGCCTGGTGCAGCAGCTGCATCTATCTGAGATAGAGGGGGGTGGTATTCAGCTACATGAAGGGGATATTCGGGAAGGTCAGGATGAAAGGCAGCCAGGGGTGGCAATAGGTCTACTTTCGGGTTCACGTGTCGTGTTTTGAAAAAGTAACAAGATTGCAAAAAAAAAGTAGAGGGCAATAAAAGTTAGACCAATGCGATTGTTTTCGTGTCGAATTTTTGTGTTAGGTTCGGGTCATATTTTGTCTTACAATTTCGTGTCGAGTTTTCGTGTCATGTCAGAAATTGCCGCCCCTAAGGGCAGCGTAACCTTCTTAGCCGTGTATTTGGACATAAGCGAGCTAACTTTCTGGGCCTCAGGAGTACGATGAGGGCTATTTGGCCAATTCCCAGTCCTTTCTTGGTGCATGAACTGGGAATAAACTTCTTCCAGTTTGTGTTCTAGTCGGTAGAAGATAAAATGAAGGTTATGGTGGAGCGAGGTTGGATGTATGACCAGCAATATTTAGTGTTGAGGGAGTGGGCGCCATCGGTGACAAGTTTGGATTTGGATTTTCAGACGGTTACAATTTGGGTTCAAGTGTGGAACTTGCCCTCTCACTGGATTTTAAAGGAAACGGGGTCAAAATTGAAGTTATATTTCCTTAGTTGCACGATGTTTTCATCCTGGAGGGTGGCGGTGAGCATGGTAGGTACTTGAAATTATTGGTCTCCATTGATCTGGCGCAGCCTTTGATTCGTGGAACAAAGGTTGGTTTTCAGGAGAGGGTTCAATGGATTATGTTTCAGTATGAGTTTTTTGCTGAATTTTGTGCTTATTGTGGCTGTGTGGGGCATATAGAGAACTTGTGCGCCAAGCGTAGTGAGGACATGCGAGCTAATCATTTGGTTGGGAGTTAGTTTGGGGCGTGGATTCGTGCTGGGTTTGAACTCTCAGGAGAGAGGAGTAGAAGAGCTCTCTCGATAGGGGGAAGGCATGTCTTGTCCGCTCCACTGCATCCTCAGGAGCTTTATGAATTAGCGCAGGGGAAGGTTGCTGTGAATGAGATTCAAGATTTGGTGGAAGGGGTTGTTGGGAGGGGCTTAGTGGAGAAGGCTGGGTTGATGGGTGTTCCTTCTGCTTCTCCTTCGGGCGAGTATGAGGTGTTGAAGCAGTCTTTGACTTCAGCGATGGTGTGTCGGGGGTTATTACGGATGTCCATGAGGATTGTCCAAGTGGTTTAATTTCTTTGGTTCAACATAAGCAGTAGCCTGCTTTGGATAGTTCTATGGAATTTTAGTTGCCGAAGGCACGAACTGCTTTGGCTAGTTCTTCTCCTTCCACTTTGGTGTGTTCTGGACTTGTTGCGGATGATCATGAGGAGGGTCTAGGTGGGAGGATTTCTTTGGATCACAAACAACAGTAGCCTGCTTTGGCTGGTGCTTCAGATTTTCAACCCGTGCCTTCGGGAATGCAGCAGGATGCTTTGGAGAATTCCTTTCCTTCTGCTTTGATGTCTTCAGGATTGCAGCAGCTTGCTTTGGAGCGTGCTACTGCTGTTAACGTGGAGACCAATCAAATAATCACAAATTTCAGCTGCCTTCTTCGTTGTTTGATACGAATGATCATGTGGAGTCTCCAGTTGGTTTGCTTTCGGTGGATCACAAAATTTAGGCGCATCTGCCAAGAAAGGCTTTATCTAAGGTGTCAAGATGGAGGAGGGTGAATGGACGGTTGTTCTCTATGTCAACTTCGGATGGCCGGATGATACCATGTGTAGGCGACAAACGTGAGTGGATTTTGGCAAGTGATGGTGCTAGTTCGTCGGATGGTTAGGAGTTGCAAAGGCAGAAATGCGTTGGCACGGAGACCAACTTGTTATAATCTCCAGGAACCTCATGAAGATAAGTGTGTGGAATTGTAGAGGGTTGGGTGCAATCTCTACAATTTCCTAATTGCGAGAGTCTCTCACTGCTCAGCATCTAGATTTGGTCTTCTTATCGGAGGCTAAGAAGAAGAAAGCATTTGTCACTAAAGTGTGTCGGAGTTTGGGGTTCGCGGATCGTTGGCAATATGCGGAACCTGAGGGTATTGGAGGAGGTATGTTGGTGTGTTGGGCTGATTCTATTTCTATGTTAAGTTTGGTGTTTAATACTTTTTGTATTCAAGTGCAATATCAAGTTAAGGGAAAGTTAGAAGTGTGGTGGGCTATTTTTGTGTATGCTAGTACGGAGAGTTCGGTAAGGGCACAACAATGGCCGTTCCTGGTGAATGAACGATTTAAATGGGGTCAACGGTGGCTTTTGGGTGGGGATTTTAATGATATTACAACTTCGCTGAAGAAACGAAGGGGGAGGCCAAGGTTGGTTTCTAGTTGTATAACATTTAATAGCTTCATTAGGGATAGGGAAATGGTTGATCTTGGGTTTATGGGAAAGCCATTTACATAGTCTAATAATTGTGTGGGGGAGGGCTTTGTTGGGGAGGGCTTTGTTGAGGAGAGGTTGGATCGGTTCTTTTGCTCACCTTGGTAGAGGCTGCATTTTCCTCTTACTAAAGTGTTTCATTGTGAGAAGCAAATGTCTGACCATTCATTTCTTCTCTTGAATACTGAGCCTCAACAACAGCCTCATAGGCGACGTTTTATTTTTGACCAAAGGTGGGTCAAAAAGGAGGGCATGGTGGAAAGGGTGTCTCAATCATGGCAGAAGGTGCAGCGAGGAAATAAGCAATCAATTGTGTGTGGTAAAATTGGGCAATGCCGGGTGGTGTTGCGATAGTGGAGCAGGAGAGAGGGCATACATTTTGCTCAACAGATTCAGGATCTTAAACAAAAAATGGAGGCCATGAGTCTTCAGGGTGGGTCTGGGGATTGGCAGCAATGGTATGTCCTTAGGAGTCAGTTGTACCAAGCTTATAAGGAGGAAGAAGCATATTGGTGTCAAAAATCGGGGAATCAATGGTTATAGAAGGGGGATCGGAATTCTAAATATTTTCATGCTTCGACCACACAAAGACGGAAGGTGAATTGTATTGAGAATTTAACCTCAGCCACGGGCGAGGAATGTCGGACGAAGGAGGAGGTGGAGAAGGGGATTCTAGGGTTTTATGAGCAGCTCTATACTTCTAGTCAACCGTCACATTGTCTTACTTTACTTGAGGGTTTGCCACGGTCTATTTCTAGGCAGATGAACGCTTGGTTGATGAGGCCCGTGCTTGATGAGAAAATTCGACAAGCTCTTTTTCAAATGAATCCTAATTTAGCTCCTGGCCCAGATGGTATGACATCGCTCTTCTTCCAAACTTATTGGCATGTGGTTGGGCTGGATATTTGCAATGCGGTACGGGATTTCTTTTTATATAAGCGTATGTTTCGTAAGCTTAATCATACATTGCTTACTTTGATTCCTAATGTGGAATTTCCAATTTCTATATCTCAATATAGACCAATTAGCTTATGTAATGTGGTCTATAAAATTATATCCAAACTTTTGGCTGACCGTCTCAAAGTATGTCTACCTCAGTGTATTAGTTCAGAGCAATTAGCTTTTCTTCCGGGTAAACAAATACTTGATAATGTGATCATTGCACATGAGTGCCTTCATTCAATGACTTCCAAGAAGAATGGGAAGAAAGGGTTCTTGGCATTAAAAATTGATATGGCTAAGACTTATGACTGGGTGGAGTGGAGTTTTTTGGAGAAAGTGATAAGGAAAATGAGGTTTCATAGGGTTTTGTTGATTGGATTAGGCAATGTATTAGCACAGCTTCTATGGCAGTTAATATCAATAAGGAGCAATGTGGTTTTGTCCAGCCTTTACATGGCCGTAGGCAAGGGGATCATTTTTCTCCTTTTTTATTTCTTATTGTGTCAGAGGTTTTATCTCACTTACTGAAACAGGCTAGGGGGAGGGGTGTGTTTAATGGTATGTAGGCTAGTCGCAATGGTCCAGTCATTACACATTTGTTTTTTGCGGATGATTTCTTAGTATTTTGTGAGGCCGATCAGAGGCAAGCTCAGATATTTCAAGCTATTTTTGACATCTATAACCGCAGTTCTAGTCAGCTTATTAACTTGGCTAAGTCCTCGATCTTCTTCAGCTCTAATGTCTCTAGGGATTGTAGAAGTCAGCTATGTCATGTGATGCAGGGAGTGAAGGAGCAACATAATGCTAAATATTTGGGCTTGCCAATGCGGATTGGAAGATCGAAGAAAGAAGTTTTCAATTTTGTGATTGATAGAGTTCAGCAACGGTTGCAGAGTTGGAAGAATTGCTTTCTTAGCCAGGCAGGCAAGGAAGTCCTAATTAAAGCTGTGGTAAGCGCTTTGCCTAATTATGTCATAGGTTGTCTTAAACTCACGGTGAGCTTGTGTAAGAAAATTTGTAGGCTGTTCGCTAACTTTTGGTGGAGAAGGCATGCTGGTGAACAGGAAAAAATTCATTGGAAATCCTGGTCGAAAATGTGTAAGTCGAAGAGTGAAAGGGGGATAGGGTTCCAAGATATACAACAGTTCAATGATGCTTTGCTGGCGAAACAACTTTGGCGCGTGCTTTCTAAACCGGAATTGTTGATGAGTAGAGTAATGAAGACGAATTACTTTCCTAATGAGGAGTTTTGGCAAGCACATTGTAAACCTAATGCTTCTTGCTTGTGGAAAAGTTGGATGGCAGCGAAGCATGTGCTTCAGGTGGGGGCAAGATATAGAGTGGAGGACGGTCACTCAATTTGAGTGTGAGAACCCCCGTGGATTCCGGGGAGGCAAGATTTTCAAGTGCATGGTTGTCGCCAAGCACAACCTTTGGTTACTTGGGTTAGTGAGCATCTCACGGAGAATGGGCGAGAATGGAACTCCAGTTTGGTTTCCTCCATTTTCTTACAGCAAGATGCGGAGATAATATTGCAGTTACCTCTGGATCCTGAAGGCAGCCAGGATAAACTGACTTGGCAATTAAGTAGGGATGAAGAGTACAGTGTCAAATCGGCTTACATGCAGCTACAACATACCAAACACCTTCTTGGTCAAGGAGTTGAGAGTAGTTCTTCTTGAGCTCGTAGACATATCATGTGGAGGGCCACCTGGAAGTTGGCTGTGAATCCAAAGTTGAAGATCTTCATGTGGCGTTGTTGTACTAATATCTTGCCAATCAATGCACTGTTACAACATCGTCGAATTCTGCGGGATGCCTTTTGTCCTTTATGTCATGAGGAAGTTGAAACTGTGGCACATGCTTTCTTGTTTTGCAGATGTGTTTAGCAAATATGGAGTCTTGCTTCACTGGGATGGCCTCATACACCCTTACTTTGTGGTGCATTCTCGACGTGGTGGCAGGATGTTTGTGTTCATCAACGAGCACCTTTCTGGGTGAGAGAGGGCTCAATTTACGGTGTACATCCTTTGGCATATATGGAAAAGGAGAATCTCGTGGGTGTTCCAGCAAGAGTGGATGGAGGAGTAGCTTGTGCTGGGGATGGCCTAGAGAGAATGCCTGGAGTTTCAGCAATCCAATTCAGCTAGGGGTGATGTTGGAGTGGGTATTGGTAGCTAAATTGTTCATGCTTCCTTTGTCAGTTGATCTTCGTATTGCGTGTTGTTGATAGTTTGTGTTCATAGCTGTTGTTCATATGTTAGCTTGTGGGTATATACGTGTTAGGGCTGGTTTTTACTGTCTCAGAACCAGGATATCGTTAGTTTCCAGAGGAGATGCTACCAAAATTTCTTCTGGTTAGAGGTGGTAATACTGCATTCTCCAATCAGGGTATGTAGTGTTCTTTTGTGGAATATTTAGGCTTAGTTAGTGACGTGCTGTCAGTCAGTCTTAGCCGATTTTTGTGCTAAGAATAGTCCTCTTTGAGAACCTTCCATATACTCATTAACTTTCATGAAGTTAATACAGATCTCATCTTTAGTCAAAAAAAAAAAAAGAATAGTAAACTCATAGAAATTGATCATATTTAATTTTAGAATGTAAGAAGCATATACAAATTATATGCAGCAAATGTGTCGCCTTTGATAAGGTATAAAAATAAATTGAAAAGATAAAGATATGGGTGATGGATAAAAACGTGGATTCAATTTGAGTGGGAAACTTGAACCGTTTGTTATTATTATTATCATTTTAACAAAAAATGAATCATAAGAATTTTATATTATTAAAAGTAAAGATAGCAGAAAAAGAACCTATCATATGAAGTAAAGATTAAACTGGAATTAAAAATTAGTGAAATTAAAAAATAAAGATTGAAAATGAATAACACGGGAAGAGAAAAACATATCACTAACAAATTTTTGACATTATGATATTTCTTTATTTTTTCAAAATTTCAATATGAAAATAGAGAACATTTCCAGCATTATTTTTTTTCTAGGTTTTTTTTTTCAAAACTACACAATGAAAATGAAGAATGTGGGAGGAGAAAAAAAAAGGTGGATTGAAATAATATAATTATTTTAGTTACATGGATTAAGAATGAAAATTTTGAATTTTAGATAATCACAAGACTCTTATAGATAATTATAAAAAATTATAAATAAAATAAGTTTCGGGTGACAAATGAATATAGTTGGTAGAGTGAATAACAAATAAAAAGTCGCGTTATCTCTATCATTACTCTATTTTAAATAGGGGACAACTATTAATATGTTCATATATTAATTAGAATTAGATAATATGAATGTTTAATAGAACTCTTGCATTGCTAATATTCCTAACAATCAATATGTGATTTTTTTTTTATAACAAGATTCTTAGGGATACTGCATTATAAATGTTTTTAATATACAACTAAAACAGTAAAAAAGACGATTATACACATAACAATTATAATAACTGGGGAAGGACTTTGCACAAAGCACAAATATGGCCTATATTTTTAAATGTAGTAAATAGCAATCTTTAAATGTATTTCACATGTCTATTTTATCATCCGAAATAAGAATGTAAAATTATTATGAAGTCCTTAATATTTGATTATAACTTTTCTCATACTTAGTTCTTCAAGTATTATAAAAATTAAGAAACAATTTTAGTATTATAATACACTTCTGTTAACTAAGGAACACGTAACCGCTACCATAGGTGCGCATTGGGTAAACCTCACTCTTGTGTAATAGCCCACAAACCATACAGTAGATATAAACCGCATTAGACAAGCCCTATATGATGAATTCGATCAAGAAAGTGTTAAGAAGGAGATTTGAACTCGTGACCTTACGGTCTCACGCTCGCTGCCACACCAACTCGGCCACCCCCCCCCCTAAGGGGCAAGAATTATAGTACACTTGACTCCAATTGTTGCTCCTTTGGGCAATTCAATGTTATTCTATAGTTTATAATAGAATAAATTGTATTGCATTTTTTAATTTTGATGTTAGTGTGTTAGGTGTCAGGAAGTTAAAGTGTTATAAGAGTTATGATGTTTTCTATCTTAGTTTGATTAACATGTTTACTGCTATTTTCTTTCGTTATCCACTGAAATAAATAAAATCCTACAAAAGGTAGACTTATTATTACCTTAACAAATTTAAAAAAAAAATCGCAGGAAATACAATATATGGGGGAAAAAAAGAAATGAAAAAACGGGTCCATGACGTTACCACCAACCCCCCTGCCCCCCAACATAAGAAAAAAACATCAAAAAATAAAAAAGGGTCTCATTTGACTCGTTCTCTAGTACCTCTCCTAAAAACTCTTCTTTCAAGTTTTATTCACTTCAATAATATTAACTTATGATAGTATATTAACGTCATACTAATTCATTGATTATTAATAATCCTCCTTCCATTCTAAAACAAAAAGAGTTAAATTTCAAAGAAAAATAAAAATTATCCCAAAAAAGAGTTAATTTTTGTGTGAAATATTTGTATTATCCTTATTAATAATGACAAAACATAATCCACATTAAAAAGTAAGAATTTTTAAATACTAGTGCAAAATCCTTGGTGAATATGTTTTTTTAATACTTATGTTTATTTAGATACTACTCCCTCGGTGCCAAAAAAAAATATTTTTAAAATTTTTTCTTATCTGGATTATGTTGAGAATAAAGTTATTATGTGAATGTTTTCAATTGATATTGAAAATAAAATTTTCTTTATTCTTGTGATGTTGTTGTGTAATGGGCCTACAAAGACAGCTAAAGTGGGATATAAAATATATAATGCACTACAATGTGGTTTAATCTGGCATACAAGCAAATTTTTAAATACTGGTGCAAAACCATAAGTGAATATGTTTTTTTTAAATGCTTTATTTAAATACTACTCCCTATGTGTCCAAAAAACAATTTACTTTTAAAACTTTTTCTTGTCTCAGAAAAAAGAGTCCACTTTTAAATCAAAATTTTAAAATATTCTTACTAATAATAGTTATGTATGCATATTTCGCCAACCAACAAAAATCTAAAGTGACAAAAACCATTGCAAATCATTCTAACAACACTTGAATGTGTAACTTTAGTGCATATTTGTTTGACTTGCATGAGCAGACACTATCCTCATCAAACCTTTGGTAATCAACTCTCTCATGGCCTTTCCTATACTTGCTCTCTACAATAATTTATAGGATCAAAAGAAAATTAATGAGTGGGCAATTCATGATGGATGGATTACTTCATCCAAGTGCTGAATTCAATAAACATTCGCAACGTAAGCAAAACAATTTTCAAGTTAATGCAAATATAGACCTCTAATGAAGACTACAACAATATGCCCATAAACCGAAATCGGTAGATGTAAATAGAGATAGCAAAAGTGTCATAAGGTGGTCAAAGAAAATGAAGGGAGTGATGAGGTTATATTTAGAAGCCTTTGATAAAAGCTTGTCATAGATGGCCTTGATGAACATCACTATGTTGTTCACCTTCTCTTTTTGCTTTTTCTTGCTCCACTTTTGTAATTTTCACATACACTCATGAGTATCGATGCAAAAATAAAAGAAAATATATAAAAATCATCTATTTCAAATAAGAATAAAAAATAAAAAAAAAACCTTGCCATTACCAGACTTAGCAAGCTTGGAGGGTGAAGGTGAAGCCTTTTCTTTCTTTGGTGCTTGAAATGCAATAATTTTGAAAAAAAAAATGTAATACCTCAAACTCAAACTAGATACAGTAATGTGGAGAGATTAATATTAATAGACCCATGAAGAAGATGAACAAAGTTAATGACTATCAAAAGCCACAGGCAATGAACAAATGGTGAGAAAGAGGAGAAAACTAAAGCAGAGAGAAAATTTTCATTTTTAATCATGATAATTTAAAAATTGGGTATAACAATTAATGAAAATTATTATCATAACAATGTTCATACTCATAATTATAGATATGGAGTAGGATAAAATTATATTAGAATGAAGATAACTTCAATAAGTTATCATGTTAATCAAATTTAATAAGGGATAGTTAATATTCAAATTGAATACATAAATATTAATGATCAATGATTTGAAGGAGAATTAAAATTGTACATGTGACAATATTATAATAATACAATTAGTACATGTGACAACAAAATAGGAACTAGACATTGTTATATATATATATATATATATATATATATATATAATAGATACTACTAATCCTTAATAGTAGTTTTATAACAATTATGTACTATTGTTTGATATTAATAAAACTGTTACTTGTTTTGTCTCACAAATAATAATTTATTTTTAAATTTTTTAATTGTCATGAAAAAGAGGTCACTTTTGAATAAAATTGAACAAAGTTCTTTTAATAATAATGATAATGTAGTACTTAAAATTTTTTTGTGCCCAAAAGAAACCGCTTATATTAACGTGGGAATTCCCAAATTAATACAGTACAAGAAGAAACCTGAGAAGGCAGAGCCTTCACTGGACATGCCCTAACACAATTAACCTAAACCCAGTAGGAGTTAGTTAAGGCAATACCCCGAATTAAACGGGACCGACATAACCCTACCCAATAAAATTGAAAAAACAAATCATACATTTAATGATATATGAAATATGTTGTACCTCAAAGGTAATATATATATATATATATATATATATATATATATATATATATATATATAAAATTAAAAGTAAACTCTTTATAAGAAAAAGAGAGAATATCCTTTTTGAACAAAGTAAAATAATAATAATAATAAATGAACGGAATGAAAAAATAAAGGTAAATATGTATAGCCACAGTACTAATTACCACATCAAATGACGTTAATCATTTAGCAATAACTTGGTATTTTAATAATCAAAAATTTAAAATTAGTAAAAATTTAATTATATACATTTTCATTATACATTTCCATAATTAATAATTAGTGGCGGGAATGGCCATTAAGACAGCAAAGGGTTAAGAAAGGTGGGTCGGGCGAATTTGGCTCTCTCCGATGCTAAACAAACGGGTTGGTAGCCGCTCCCTCGGCTTCTCGCTCCATGAATTGACCGCCCGCCATTAATACGACACAACCAAATTGCCGTATCTCTGTATTTTCGTTCTCCTCCAAAAAAGAGTGGCCATTTTTGTGCAAATGTTGGCCTTGATTTGCATTGACATCTATGTTAATTCAATAAGGCCCTTCTGAACTGAGTTGAAGTGGGTTGGCTGGGATCGAGAAATTGAGAAAAGAAAACGGCTGGGGAGACTCGGGCGGTTCAATCCCTGTTCAAAGAGTGTGGTAAGAAGAAGCATGTTGCTTTTCAAAGCACTGTTCCGACTTATTTAGGTTTGTTGATGATGCCCTTTTGTGCTTACGGCCAAATTAAGATTTTTCTTCTGTTTTATTAAGCTTTGTAGTTGGGTTGATTTCCCACTGTGATTAAAGTATAGTTTGGTTTTCTCTCCGTGTTTCTTTGTTGGGTTACTGTCACTAAGAGGATGTGCAATTCATTTAACTTGCTAATAGTTGGCTAATTATTGGTATTATCAATACAAACAACTTCTTAATTATTTCTTTTCCCTCTTCTTTCCTTCTCTACACTCAAAATACTCACTCACTATGGCGACTCCAGGCCCGGAGGTCTCAACTCCACCGTCATTTTCCGCCCTCTCGGCCTGTTATTCTGTCATCAACCGAGTTTGTATCTCCCACCTTTGCCATGCCCCATATGCTTATTAAAAAGATATTGTTATGATTGTAGAATTCCCACCATTTTTTTTTTTGTAATTTTGCCTGCAGGTGTGTTTGTATGATTGGTGGCTCATCAAACCTGATTCCAGTTCCAATTGCAAACGATTAAGTGTTGGAGGCATTAACTCCGAAGAGTAAATTCCGTTCACCTTTTTACTGTACTACAATTACTGTTGTTTATGTGCCAATTTGTGAAATGCGTATTGCTTCTTATGACAAATTTATATTAATATTCCAATTGAGTATTTAGTTCTTCATACATTATAGGATTTGTTATTGAATTTCTATATTGCAGGAGACTAGGAATAAGGGTTTTTCATTCAGCACCAATTCTGAAAAGATACAACGATGTTACACTTGAAACTACAGATGGCATTACAATCACTATTTGTGGGACTATAAATAGGACTCGAACGCTGCAAATTGGCTTCACACAAGAGGTACTAATTAATTATGATATTAGCCGGTGCTTTGTCATATATTTACTAACTACATTTTTGTTTTGGGTTTTGGGTTTTGGGGTGATACATCCTTTTTCACCCTTATTATTTTCTTATGAGAAGTTTATGCCAAGGAATAGAATATTCTTAAAATATGTTCTTGATTAACTCTTTCTTTGTCTCCCATTTGATAAATTTCTACTTTTATTGCATTGTACTCATTAAGTGAGCAAATATGTTCCATATTTTAAAATGCTCTACTCATGAAATTGAACAGGTTTGCAATCATTTCCTTATCGGATTCCCTTATGACTGGGAGGAGTTTGTTAATCAATTATTCTCTGAAGAATCAACTGAAGGGTTGTCTAACTTGACTGGAGTTGTTGCACCTTTGGATGGCTTCAGCACCTTTTCATCCGGATCCTTGGATGAGCTTCCTGGGGCTTTATTACGTGATTTCTCCCTTTCCACTCTTGGAGATTCTGCCAACTCTGACCTAATCAAAAGTATGTTTGGAGATATATTAGAGAAATATGACAAACGGAAAACTGATGAAGGATTGTTGTCTTCTAAGAACAGCAAAAGTGATCATAAGCTGACAAGGAATTCCAGAGACAAAGACACTCCAACTAAGGGTAAGAAAAGTGTATCTCAGCAGAACCAAAAATGTGAGGATGATTTATCTCTAACAGAAACTAGAAGAAAGAAGATGCAGAAAACTGCACTTGAAAAAGAAACTGGGTTTGAGTCAAATGCCTTAAGAAAGGGTCCTTTAACAAGAAGTATGGCTCACTTGAAAAATTCAAAGAACAAGAAAGATGAGAATGTAGATACACCTAACAGGAGATACAAAGGCTTAGTCACTGGAAAAATTGTTTCCAATACAACTCAGGTAACCAGAAAGTTGAACTTAAGAAATCGTTCAGTGGAACTTAATGTCCAAAGTACTGAATAGGGTTTATGCATCAATGGTATAGAGTTTATGCTTCAATAGTGCTGGTAAGAGATCAAAAGAAAGTAATAGACAGCATAAATTGTTTGGTGCAACTTATTGTCAAATGTACTGAATGGGATTTATGCTTTGATGACATGGGGTTTATGCTTCAATATTGCTGTTGAGAGATCAAAAGAAAGTGATAGACTCCAGTCACACCATAAATCTTTCGGTGGAACTTAATGTCAAAAGTACTGAATTGGGTTTATGCTTGAATAGTATAGGGCTTATGCATCAATGGTGCTATCAAGAGTTCAAAAGAAAGTGATAGACAGCATAACCTGGTGGTCAAAAAAATGTGAATGGTTGTTAAATTGATTCTCATGCTGAATATTTTTGATGTTAAACAAATATCGTAACAGGAATACTTGTTCTTATTTGGAATCATATTGGAGCCCTTTTGCTGGCCTTATTTATTCGTGTCATTTTGTTGCACTATCGATTGCTAAAAAACTCTTCAAAGTTCGTGCCTTAATCAATTCCAATTGCCAAATTTTATTTATGTTCTCTTAATTCATGAAAAGCAGAATCAAGCTTATCAATGACTACAGATTGCCATCCTGATTATCAAGTTTATTGAAGGGCTTTCTAGTACCCAACAAACTTGCTTAATTGGATTTCTTGTACCTGGAAAACTTAGATTAGTAAATCAGTGAGATACATGTACAACAATTGACCATAATGAGTTGTTCTACTAAGTTTTAGAGCGCGCAAAGCGGACTACTTTTGGATGCTATTACAAATCTTTTCATACGGAGTTCCATTTTGTACCTGATTTTGCTTTGCTTAACAAATTTGGCTGAATAATGTAGTTATTAAAGGTTGGTTAAGCAGAATTGCACTCTTTGCCTTCATTTCCTGGGCTGAATCTGTTCCCACGCATTTCTGTCATTTGCTCTGTCATTTTGACCATTCTGTTGGAATTAATTAATCAATAACTTCTCTGATGGTACTGTCATATAATTATATCACTCATAAGTCATAACAAGTCGAGAGAAGAATAATGAAGTAGAATAGTACAGAATGCCATTTGTAAATTCTCAAAATTCTGGAATACTAAAACGTCAGTACGCACTTCAGAGTTAACATAAAGTAGAATCAACATCTTCCAAGTGGCTCAAAGATGCTTAAAAGGTTAGGAGTGGAGATTTGGATGTCAAGGAACATCCGTGTTCCTTCAAGTAATCCTCGGAGCTTCTTCCAGATTTTTAGAAACCTGCAATCCATAAATATCTTCTTGGAGATTCATTTAATGGGAGAAAAATGTAGAATTAACAAGTTCAGTAAGTTGTTGATTACCATTATAATTGAAAAAAGGTATAAATACACGGTATAAAGAAGAATTTAAAAAAATAAAAAGTTACGACAAAGGCACAATCAGATAAACAAAAGAGGCAAACAAGTCTGCAGGACATTGACAGAATGAAAAATTGCTTGTTGGAAATATAGAAAGGCTCACTGATCTCTTAGAGTTAGTACTGCGGAATCGCAGAGTATGAGATGAAGACTAGAATTCATGAAGTTTTGTAGAAGAAGTATAATTCTTCATAAATTGTCTCACAAAAAATGAATATGATCACTTCCACAACCTGCAAGAACTTAGAAATATGAGCGCAATCCAGGGTTTTAGTTATTAATCTGAGGGGTAAGTGTTATGCATTCTTGGAATGAAATCAGACAACCCAAATTTTCATATAAGTTCTTTCACGATTAACTGGACTAATAGATGATGCAGCAGAAGATGGCAAATTCGTAAGAAATTCCAGTTTCAGCTTGAATAATTTCTGTAGGAGAGAAACTAGGGAAACAGTGTGACCTTCACCTTTGAAAAGTTTATGCACAAACTAGGAAAACACAGGTAGTGTGAGACTTCATAGCAAAAATATTACCCCTTTCTGTCCAAGAAAAAGCATTCACTTTGAGTTGAATACAACTTTTTTTAAGTTATTAAATATAACACGCTTAATACACTATCAAATAATAATTTTATATTTTTATTCTTACTTTTTAATTATGAGCGATATATAGTCATTATTAGGAAGAATATGATAAAAATTACTTTAAAAAACATACTCTTTTTTTTTCTTGGGAACCGAGGGAGTATTAATTACTTGAATTGGACTAAGGCCCTACAACTTTTTAAATAGGCAAAACTAAAAATAATAAAAGGAAATCTTGTCAACTAAAACCATAAATGATAAAAGTATTAATATTCCTGAAATGAGCTAAACTAGACGGCCAAGAGATACTATTTTGTTACAAGCCTAAAGACTTTCTGAGCTTATTTTATTTAAGGTCTAACTAGGCCTGAATGTACGATTTGTGTCCCATGCCAACAATGATGTAATATGTAATGGGAAAATAAATAGAAAGGAGAACTTGAACTGTTAATACAGGGAAAGGCATATGCATAACAACCACAAGGTAAATATTACCATGCAAAGTAACTAATTTCTAGTTTCATGGCAAGTTCTTTCCGAAGTAACTAATTATGAAAGAAAGGAATAATTACAGCTGTAACAAGCAATCATCATCTTATGCTGCGACATGTAACAGGAAAAAAATCTACCCAAAAAGCTAACCAAAACAGTACCTCATTCATACTGACAACACCAACAAAATGCCATACTGATCACAGACAGAGTGCTGAAAAGGATGCTTACTAAACTTGCAAAAGGACGCCAACATAGATTCCTTAAGTTTAAGAAGCTAATGTTTCCTACTTATGTTAATCTCCTTCCAACCCTTCTAATTAGGATTTCTCAGTTTCATCAATAATGCAAATACTTCAGTGACTGCTAGCCAACTGTAAGATATGTTTAGATGCCAAGTTGTCAACATGAGCTTCAACCACGTTTACATTTTCTAAAAAAAAATTTAGCTCAAGTTTAAACCAAGTTAATTCTTTAACCTTATTCCTACTTTTTGTATTCAACCAAATTCTAGAGGTAAAAGTCAGTCATTCACAATCTAAACTAATCTTCATATTAGCTTACAAAAAAAGAACATAAATGTTCATACAGCAAGGGGTGTTTATTCAAAATTTAGGAAGGGCAAAGGATATAACCTGAAGATTTCATGTTCATATGGCAATTTTTTAGTGATTTCCAGAATCTCTTACATCCGAGCCAGCCACGAAAACCTGCAAGTTCTAATTAACTTGCTAACTCTTAAGCAATTCTCTCTCTCACACACACACATGCACATATATAACTACCAAGAAAGTAAAGCATGACTCAATACTAGATCCACATTGACCTATCATGAGCACCATTGAAACGAAGCGCCATATCAGACCACTTAAACATATCTTCTCCATAACAAGCAACTAACTGCAACATGCATTCTTGACTCCTACTAGCATTTCAGGTTATCAAATACAAATACAAATACAAATACAAATACAATAACAATAACAATAAAAATAATTACTATAATAATAATAATAATTATACACTACCATCAGATTTCAGGTCAAGATTTGATTGTTCTGTATTCAGTTTTAGTAGGTGCTCATTCAGTTACTTCCCTTAATGGCAAGAAAATACTTTCACTGAGTTCATGATAGGCAATAAAGGTGCCAGGATCAACCACATGTGCTTCAGTAACCAAGTCCAGGATTCAGAAACAAGAAAACATGAATCAGAAGTCCACCTGAATCAGATGGTCCATAAAATGATAAGCAACTGATAAGGATGTATATCTCAATTTAAGTTAAAGTGTGAGAGAGAAGATTACTTCTGAAAACTTGCATAATCTGAACTTGAATGCGTGTCCAGCATCACCGCATATTTGTCATTGCAATTAATAAATACGAATTAGTTATCCATAAGTGTGCTGAATAACAATCCCAACAAGCTTCCTCAGTGTTTTCTGGAAAGAAAATAGAATTGATTCAGGGTTCATATTACATATAACTTTTGTAAGTTAATGATTTAACAATGATATCGTTCAAGATTCATGTAAAACAAATGCACATACCAAGATTCCATTCATCATCAGTTCTTTGCTTATTCCTGCACTTCTTACCAGATTGCATAAAATGTGTAGAATATACAGAAATGTCTTTTGGAGGCATGAGTAATTGGATTGGCAAGCAGGTCACTTGAAGCAAAATCTTTTCTGCTTTAGCTTGGGAAATGTGGATTGGCAGTAGCAGCATATCTCATTTAGAAATAACATAATGCCAGTCTTCTAATCTAGAGCTGAATCTGCTGAGGTCTTGATTTTTCTGATCCAGAGACAAGTAAGCATGTGCACTTGATGTAAAAGCCTCCTATTTCTAAAATCAATTGAAAGCATAGTCTGCAGTGGGGCTTCTTCCCTCTGGACATTTTCAGGAAGACCTTAAGTTCTGATGATGGAATTTGGGGGTGCTTGGCTACTTAACTGATGCAGGGATTGAGATATTTGTTTTCTGGCTCTGACAGTAGGTCTAGACTGGTGTGCATCTGCTGCGTATTATTTCTTTGCATATCAATAAAAAGCTCCAAATTTTCCTTAAAAAGGGGGAATGGGGGAAATGCACATGCGAGAGAAACTTATTGGATGCTTAAAGATAACTTCATCAAGAAAGAAAAATCATTTCAAAAAGTAAACGATTATGTGTACCTGTGCATGACATTTGTCCTTTATTACCACTTGTTATCACCAAATACAGTTAAACTCAGGTCTGTAGCTAAGCTTAAGTTGCCCAACCAACACGTCCTCTTTGGATGCTGGAAGAGAATTGTCAGAAGCAGCACATTGGAAAATCTTCTTCTCCACTTCAATCCAACTGGATTGAGGACATCTCTTTTCTACTACAAGTTTCTTCATGTTTGCCCTGATTCTAGCAACTTTACCCCATCGACCAGCTTCAGCATACATATTCATTAAAAGGTTGTGGTGTCCAGTATTATTTGGCTCCAACACCATCAATTTATCAACAGCCAGTTGAGCAATCTCCAAGTTCTTGTGAAGCTTACACCTGCTAAGCAATGACCCCCACATTACAGAGTTTGTTCAATTCTCATGCTTTCTATCAATTCCAATGCTTCTCCAAGCAACCCAGCCTTACATAACAGATCAACCATGCACCTATAATGTTTAATTTCAGGAAGGATGGAAAAATCATGAATCTTTTAAAAAAATATGCTTCTTCCTTCTTCAACCAGCCCAGCATGAGCACATGCAGAAAGAACACTAATGAAGGTAATGCCTTTTGGCTTAATCTTATCCTTCTCCATCATATGAAACATTGCTAAAGCTTCTTTGGCATGACCATGAACCGAAAACCCTTCAATCACAGAGTTCCAACAGAAAAGGTTTTTCTCTTGCAATTTGAGAAATACAAGAAGGGATCTCTCCATGTCGCCACACTTTGCATACATGTCAATCAATGCTGACCAATATAAACATCAAGATCAAAATTTGCATGCATTAAATATAAACATCAACATCAAACTTAATCCAGATATAAGTGTGCAGCTCTTTATGATTGATGAAAATGTGAAACTAGTTGGTCTCATTTCAGTTTTCAACATGTCAATATACATCTGTAAAGCTTGAGTTGGACAAAAACACCGAAGAAAGGCTCCTATCACTTCATTGTATACAAAATTTTGATCTTTTGACTCGTGATAAATGGCAATAGCCCATTCTGTACAGCAAAGGCTGGAACATGCAGAGATAAATTGGTTAACCAAGAAGCAATTTTGCGTTTCATTGTTCTTGATCATGAAGGCGTAAACAGACTCCAGATCTTTCACATTTGAACTTCTTTTAATTTTTTCTGCAAACTGAGTGATTGGCCTGTTTTATCTTGTGAGTCCTTGGCCTAAACAACAGAGTGAGATGCCAATTATTAGTATTGAATATCCATTTACATTTTCCCATTGAAGGACATCTGCAATTCGTTAATAATTCATTATCTATGGTTGTGATGTAAAATGTTCTGATTCCAATTAGTAACTAGTGGACTAGAAAGTTAGTGCAACCAACTACATCCAAGAGTTCAAGTAACAGGAGAAGCAAACATCCTAAGTTGCCCCTCTGTGCCAGAAATTGGCAGAGGAAACACATTAAATGAAGTGGAAAATAGCTAAACAAAGCATTTGCACCAAAAAATCTATGACTAATTTCTTCCAGCAGCCTAAACATTTCTCTTCTTCCTGCTTATCTTTCTAATATCTATCAAACAGATTTTATTAATGGTCACATTTTTAATCACATAAATCAACACAAATCCAGACAATCTGAATAATCTTCAAGTTGTTACAGAAACCAAGAATACCAGAAGATTACTGGCAAGAAGGAACAGAAAATACTGCTTCGATATTTTTAATTTCAATTCATAAGAAGATAATATTTACATGGAAACTGAGAAGCTTGTTCCTTTTCCTTTAAAAATGAAGTCAAATGAAGCAATATGAGAGAACAAAAATGATCATGCATAATAAGATTTCAGGCCATTCTTACTCAATTTTAAGTATACAAGAGGATGAACTATTTCTTTTACTTTTGCAGTGAAACTACAATTCTATTAGTAATTAACTTAAAGAATAACTAGTAAAAAGATCACTGATAACTAAACATTGTCAATAAAAACGATATGGAATATCACAATTCTCACGTACAAATAACACTAACAATATAAAGAGTATTAAAAATGCAGTAGCAAATTACAACCACCGGCATAAAAATAATAACAACAAAGAGAACTGCCAGTTATTCTCCATAGAAGATGTGTGTGGGTGTGTGCGCACGTGCGCGTAGAAGAAGAAGATGAAGTTGATGCATGGGATCCATCCATCCTTTGGAATCGGCAACAGGTTTTGAGGCCATAGCAGCTAGCTCTCCTTTTATGAAATCATGGATATGGAAGAACAAAAAGGAACAAAAAGGGCATAAGTAATCAAAACCGTAAATAATCAACCGAAAAGTACTAAGAAAATTGAGAAAATTAAATTACAAACTTGGAGAAGTTTCGTCCATCCATCCAGTTGGGCGACTCGTACTCTGTTATCATCATTATCAAAATGAAATTCATGACTATCTATAGTTGGGAGGGATTTCAACATTATCATCCACTATACAATTAATATAAACAAATTAATATTCATATAGAGGAAAACTTACCACTTTATGATGGTAACCTTTGGAATGTGTGCTATCTTCATCCAATCGGCTCCGGTTTCCTTTGAGTACCGCTCACTCAATTGATCGCATGTGGAAATTGTTAATGATTTAAGCGATGATGACTTCCCAAGGAGCCGATGTGGCAGTGCCTTCAGCTCGTGACAGGAATGAATCTGTAACTGCTCAAGGCGTGGCATAATTGAGACAGTGCCATTCTTCATTTTCTCTTCATCTTCTTCACTTATGTCTTCCCATGTTTCCCAATTCGATAGATTTGAAATATATAAGCTTTTCAAATTAGGAAATGCTGTTACTTTAGCATTGTCGTCATCATCGTCATCATCATCATCATCATGGTGACCTGGGCCTTGTGCCTGCAGATGATCAGGTAGTCCAAATAATTCACGACCTATATGTTTTAGGTTCGGAAGAGACCAGAGCTTAATGGACTGGAGTGATGACAGCTTTCCCAAAGCAGGCAATGACGAAATATTAGCATTCCCTATAACCAAACATCTCAAATTATTGATGAGAGACTTAGCCGCCGCAATCCACTTTGGTAATTCGGGTCTTGGATACCCGTAAAGCTCAAGCATCTGTAAATTTGGAGGTGGTTCTATCATCTCGATCGAACTTTTAGTTTCTATATCTAAATCCTCCACTTCAATTAATAATTCCAGAATTTGCAAGTTAGTTTTTTTCCCCAGTTGAGCATTCTCAAAATTTACATGCCCACCAACATAAATTACCAATTGTTCAAGCTGGTTCAAGTATTTCAACTTTACCATGTCATTCGACGGTGCACCATCAGCAATGAATCTGGTCAAACTCCAAAGCGAAGTCAACTTGTCTAACCCCGGTGGCATTTCTTTTACAGCATCCGTCATATGATTGAGAAGGTATCTCAAGTGTACAAGATCTCCAATCCTTTGAAGAAGGCACTTAAGTCCGAAACACCAAGAAACATCTAATAATTCCAAATAATATAAATCACATACTGTTTCCGGCAATTCCTTCAACGGATTCCGACTGACATCTAAAAATCGCAGATGAATCAAATTTCCTATCTCTTGTGGCAATTCTTGTAATTTACAGTCAGACAATTTCAAAGACCTCACAGATCTTAAACAGCTACACAAATCTTGGGGAGGCTTAACACGAGAAGTGACATGAGAAAAACTTCGCACCTTTTCAATGTCAAGAACTACAGAAGAATTTATTGACTTAGTTTTGCCAAGCAATGTTAGGATTTAACTCTTTCTTTGGACAAGTGTGCTCCATTAGTCTCTATATTTTGGCAATCAACCTCATCAAATGCACGACATTCATTTTTTGTGAGAAATTGTGCAAAATCATGAACTATATCATGCATCTTGCACCTTTCAATTAAAAATTCATCCCAATCAGCTCTTTCTAACCTTTCAAAGAAAGAACGCATTGCCAAAATTTTCAAATATTCACGACCCTTCACAATCATCCGCCTGTCATCACCTGTTAGACTTGGCGGACCAAGATAACCTTGTGCCATCCACAATCTTACTAATTCCTCAGCTTTCATGACGGTGTCTTTAGGAAACACAGCACAGTACGAGAAGCATCTTTTCAATTGAGGAGATAGCTCGTTATAACTCAAATAGAAATGAGGGAAAAGATCCACAGATGCTTCCTCCATCTGCCATATTTTACTATTTAAAACTTCTTCCCACTCTTGTACTGTGTCTTTCAATTGCAAAAGACTTCCCAAAATCGTTGCAGCAAGTGGTAAGCCTTTGCATTTTTCAGCAATTTTTCGCCCAATCTTCTCCACTTTCTCACACAACTCAGATCTTTTATACAGTGCTATGCTTTTCAATATTAACCAGCAATCTGAATCTGACATTCTACCTAGAGGATGCATGTAATCGGTGCGTACTACTCTTGCTACTACCTCCTTCCTAGTTGTCACAAGAATGATGCTTTCAGGAGCACCATCCTTGAGTAAGCCTATTAATGGCTCCCAATCTGAGTATTTCTCAGTCCAAACATCATCAAGGACAAGCAAGAATCTTTTCCCAGAAAAAGTATTTTTTATATGTTGGAACAATGTTTCCAACTCTAATACATTAATGTTGCTCTTTTCTGGGCTCTCAAGGAGAGCAATTGCAATTCTTCTCACATCAAAAGGATCTGACACACAAACCCATTTTCTGAGTTCAAAATGTTTCTGAACTTTAGCATCATTGTATAGAATTTGAGCTAATGTGGTCTTTCCACTACCCCCAACTCCCACTATAGAAATAACATTAACCCCATCTTTCTCAACTTCTTTACTAGTATTAGTCCTACTCTCAGACAATAAGTGCTCGAGTAGAACTTCCTTATCAGAGTCTCGACTGTGCACCTTTGATTCATCAAAAGTGGAGGTAGTCATAGGGCGCCTAAATTCATTAGAATCCACATGCGCACTATGTGCAATAACAAAGTTAAAGCGATTTGCCTCTGTCAACGTGGAATCTAGTTTACTATTGATCTCTTTAATCTTCAAAGCAATATCACCACGTACCGGAATTTCTTTAAGACAAGAACAAAGAGATGGGATAAAAGAACGCACCTTCTGCAAGAGTATTGACATCCTTGTTCCTGTTAATTCAGGTATCTGATCAAGATTCTTGGGCATGTCAATCTTAATAGTCCATTCGTCCAACACATCTTCCATCTCATAAGTGATGTCTTCAAGCTCTTCCAGCCATACCCCAACAGTTTCCTCCTTTAGCCTTCTCCTCTCAGCATCATGTAGTAGTTTTTGGATTCTTGTCAACTTAAAGGACAGATTATGCACCTCTTCTTCAACCCCCATCAGTGGGTTCACCCCTTCCGGAACTTTTGTAAAGACAACATCACTCAACTGGTCTATTATCTTTGGAACAAACAATTCGGCCATTGCTCAGAATTTGTTTGTTTGTTTGGATATATGATATGGGTGTTTATTTGTGCTAATTCATTGATCAAAAACAAACAACTTCATATGTATATATAGAGAGAGCAGAGTATGGCATCACCCAAAGAGTTCCGTGTTTAGCGTGGGCTACTGCTGCAAAGAGCAAACAGAGTTGCTCTGTTCTTTCCTGAGCATTTTCGTTCATGCGAGAATGGTGAGTCATGAGACTTTGAAAGAAAAATGTCGGTTAGTATGCGAATGTTAATCGGAATTGCATTATCCGTGTGGGCCAAAAACGCAAAAGTACCGAGGAAAGAAAGAAATAAATTTTTACATAAAGTGTCGAAAAAAGCCCATATGATGATTAGTTTGTTTGGAATGGTTGAGCAACTGCAGTTTTTCCATCTTGAGTTGGCCACAAGAAGTTAAAATTCATGGAATAATTATGAGTCTGAGAAGAAAAGCATCGCCATCATAGCATTGTGCTGGTTTGGATTCCACAAAGCAAGAAAAAGCCAGTCCGACAACTATTTTGTTTTCAAATGCTTTACCCGAAAGAACACTAAAGGCAAATCAATTTTCTCTTTTAGTCAATCTATTGCTCTAAGATTCCCACAAACATTTTTGTTTTTGATCTCTAAGCAAAGGATAAATGCTTGAGAGCTATCTGTTTCCTTTTTGGACATACATAATATAAGAATGGACTTCCCGCATCTCATGTGAACTCTTCTAAATACAGACTACACAATCCAGCAGCTCTTTACAATTCATCTTTCATTATTTCATTTAGATTAATATTTTTTAAATATGATTTATTTGACATGCATAATTTAACATTTCTTAATTTTGTCAATTTCAACATATAACAATATTTAAACCCAAAAGAAAACATATTAATTTTATAATAATATTTCCAAGTACAAATATATTTTTATAGTTTTTAAAGAGTTTATTTATTAGTACTACCACAATAAGTTTCTGTGCTAATAAATAATGAAAATTAAAAAAGATAAAGAAAACTAAAGACATCTAAATAGCGAGAAAAATATGAAAAAGGTAATTTCAATGATAAATGTACAAATAAACATATACTTTCATTAAAAAAATGAATAATAATGATGATGTTAATAATTTAATAGCAAAATTGATTATATAATCTTGCTTGCCAGGTAGAAATTAACAATGTTGGCAAAATACAAGCCAGCTTTCATTATGGTCTTGCCACTGATGAAATCAATCAATGCAAATTAATGATGGGATTTTTCTTTTTTTGTTTTGATATGTTAGTAGATACTTAATTCCTCATAAAACACAAATTATTCATTTTACACTTATGTTGAGTATTTTATTTCTAATTTAATTCCAATTAGTAATTGATTTCTAATGGAATTCAAATGACGTTTTTTTTTTGAAAAAATTACTTGTAATAAACCCGAACTATATAAAATTTTGATATTTAAACTTTTTTGCATTGTTTTAATTTTATTTACGTTATTACTCTTTTTTTTTTGTTTAAAGTGAACAAGAATTTATGTAATATGCATGGATTGTTAATTGAAATAAATACTAGTGTATAACAATGAAGGAAAATTTTAGTTGCTTAAGCGAACTTACGTAAGGCAAACTCAAATCTTGATAGTTGTACATTGTCTCAATTTCTTACATTGTCACGGAATAGGTTTTCTAAAAAATTGACTTTAAGATTGATTTCTCATAAATCGATTTCAATATTTTGGAAATAGCTTTTAAAACGTTAATATTTTTTAAATTTTATACAAAAAAGTCATGTACTAATTAAATGCATAATTTTATATTTTCATTATTACTTTTTGATTGTAGATATACATAATTATTATTAATAAAAATATTTTAAAATTTTAGTTTAAAAGTGGATTCTGTTTTTAGGGCCAAAAAAATTTGAAAGTGGATTATTTTCTTAGAATGGAAAAGTAGTTGAACTATGTTTTCTTGCTCTTCTATAAAATAAGTTTGGATATAAGTTTCTAAATTATCCTCGTATAGTTTGGTTAGTAGTTTTTCTATTTTATAGGTTTTTGCCTCCTTTAGTTGTATTCTATTTGAGAATTTTGTATTTAAATATATAAAAAATTTAGTACGAAATTTTTAAAGAAAAAAGTGATATGAAAAGATAAATTGAAGGTAACACTTTTTTGAAATAGTGTGAAAAGAACTTTTGTAAGAATTTAAATTTTAAATTTTAAAATAAAAATTTATTTAAATATTTTATTTTTATAATAAAAAAATAATAATTTTTAATAAATAAAAACACAAACCAAACACGACGAATTGCCAAGCTCTGAGACTGACTGAGTGATCCTACAAAACATTGAAAGCATGGAAGGAATCAAGATAATTATAAAGTTGAAGCCAAAGACTTCTTTTGGAGCAGTTGCTAAAGACTTTCAAAATGGTGGAACTGTAAACATTGGGACATGGAGAGATGTTGAAAGAATATGTATTATTTAGTTCATCATGTCAACAACTTAACTTGTGGACTATATGCATCGTGCTTTGTTTTTCCGAACAAATAAAAAAAATTTGTATTCTTTTTCGATGAAAACTAGATGAACCAACACATTATAGTGGAAGAGTAAGAGATAAAATTTTCAAAAACAAAAAATCTTAATCATGGGGTACTATAGCTTTTACATTTTTTTATTTTTATTTTTATTTTATTTTGGGTGAAAAGCTGATATTTTTTAGATTAATTTTATAATCATGAGCAAGAAACAAGAAGGCACCATTCAAAGATCAAAGCCATGATAGCCCATTTCGTTTTCATCATTGTAGCAAATGTTAATTGAATTGCTTGGCATTTTTCATGACATACCACCTAATTGCTTATCTTTGTGTTATGTGCCAAAATCTTTTAATTTTAAATTAATGTATATTTAAAATTTTAATTTTGCCCCTACTGCTGCAAAGTGCAAACAGAGTTGCTCTGTTCTTTTCTGAGCATTTTCGTTAATGCGAGAGTCATGAGACCTTGAAAAGAAAAATGTCGGTCAGTATGCGAATGTTAATCGGAATTGCATTATCCGTGTGGGTCAAAAACGCAAAAGTTGTGCATTATCCAACAGCAAAGATAATGGTGCAATTTGTGGTTGTGATTTGAAGAACATGGCCTTCGCGTCAAGGAAAGAAAGAAATAAATTTTTACTTATAAATCTGTTAGTGCCGTGAACTGTTAGTGCCTTTGTAATCACGGCAAGTATAATATAGTTAATTGTAGGTACTTTTTCTTTTTTTATATCATTATTGAATGTCAGAGAGGCGCGTTGCCACGTTATTTCGGCAAATGTCCAAGTGGGCAGAGGGAGGGGTTTTTCAGCGGGGCAGTGATGAAGAAAATATCCACAGATATATATCTTTATAAACACACATATTGGGAAGATAATATCATGGAACCCTGAATGGACAATTTCGTAGGATATGACCCCTTTGGCGCTAAAAATCAATTACTAATATGTGATTGTATATAATTATATTTTTTTAAAAAATTATAGTCTCGTATTTGTTTTTTAACAAAATAATTGCGTTATGTTTTAACCAATAAAAAAGTGATATTTAATTTATTTAGGTATATAATGTCACATCTTAACAAACTTTTCATTAATAATTATCTACTATTGTCAGTTACTTATAATACTTTATAATTTTTATGTATTTTTCTCTATTCACCGTCAAATGTTACTTTTTAAAAATTATTTTTTAATCTTAAATTACATTTATATTTTATAGAATCCTTTCACTCTTATTCTCCACGATGTTTTTAAATATAATTTTCATGAGTTCGATTATCACAGCATTGACCAATAGGAAGTGGATAACTCGAATATTATTACAAGATAATCACAAACTCATTGTCAAGAATTAATATGCTGCATTGCTCTTGTTCAAATTTCTCCATCCCCCAATTATTAATATTAAGACTACCAAGACTTCCCATTGTGGATTACAAAGCAAGTCACGTTCATACAAGTCAAATAAACATATTCCTATCATTCCCATATTTAATTATAACCAAACTTTTTTTTTTTTGAACAGAGAGAATAATTATTAGACCGTTGTTTTTATTAAAAATTTAAATTAATAAAATTTTAAATATATACTTCTTAATAAACCATTCTCTGAAATCAAATTATTGTGTAATTTTGAACATCATCCACTTGTGAATATCAACAAATATGCATGTCTCTCATTGCTATGTTTGGACTGTGGTTTATATTGAAATGTGTGAAAATTTTAGTGAGAATTTTGTATAGAAAAAAAGTATTTTGGAGGAAAAATAAAAAGTGTATTAGAGGAATTTTTTTTAAAATTATGTAAAAAGAATTTAAAAGAAAATTTGAATTTTAAATTTTAAAATAAAAACTTATTTAGATAGTTTATTTATTTTGTAAGAAAAACATTACCAACTTTCCCATAATGATTTAAAAAAAGAAAAAGTACTTACAATTAACTATATTATACTTGTCGTGAATGGAAAGGCACTAACAGATTTATTATTATATTTTTTTTTATCCAGAAAGAGTCGTTTATTAACATTCTAAAAAAAAGTTAACAAGTACAAAGAGAGTCCACTGAAGGACTATCCCTATCTCGTGAGGAATAACGTATAGATGAATTTATTCAACTTTATCTTAACTTGTCAAAGATACCAGTTTTTTAGTGGTAATTCTGTGTAAACCCACAATCCCTACTTTTTAAGCGATAACCAAGTAGGAATGCTAAACATTCTTTTTGTGGAAATTGATTTTCTTTTTGTAACTCATTTAATAATAGCACTTTTTTTGAGACTTTCTTATAAATATATGGATTGTGACTTTTTATATGTGTTTGAGGTTAACGTATATAGATTGTGAGTTTAATATTAGTTTTTTAATATCAATTGTGTATTTTGTATGGGAAAATTATTAAAAATATGATAAATTTTTTTAAAAGAAAAATGTTGAAGTTAATTTCTAAAAAATTGACTTTAAGATTGATTTCTCATAAATTGATTTCAACATTTTGGAAATAGCTTTTAAATTATAGAGTAAGTTTTAAATTTTCTTTAAAAATAACAATATTATGTTAAATAATTCATTGGGAATAAAAAAGAAAATGTATTTCAACCAATATGCTTTTAAGCACGACCATAAATTAAGAGAAATCAACTACATTAAAATTACCCTGTCATGAGATCCTAGTAAAAAGGGAAAAATCAACCACATTAAAATTATATTTTGGGAATGTCCTTTGGGAGGTCTATTTTATATTTAAAAAGTACTCAACAACCGAAGACAAGTAATGAATATTGGGGTGAATTAAAAAAATTTAGGTAGAGTCAAATTTAATTGTTGGCTAGATAAGTATAATATTTAATTTCATCAATACATGCTAAGGCTTACCTTTATTTAAAACACTATTAAATGTACAAATTTTTTATTTTTAACTTTATTTTTTGTTTGTGGATCATATATATTCATTATTAATAAAGATAATAAAGGAATTTCATTAAAAGTGGACTTTTTCTTTAGAAAAAAAATTAAAATTAGAATTTTTTAAAAAATACAAGGGAGTATTATTTTTTGTAAAAAAATTAACGTTGATATGTTGTTTATTATCTTATTAATTTATGTAAATTGATGTATTCTTTATTTGTTCATTTTAAAAAATTAACGTTGTTTCTTGGAAAAAAAATAGAATTATAAGAAGCTTTACCATTATAATATTGAAGGGAAGAAGAAATACTAAAAAGTAATTGCAATCGAGCTCTAACTACCATGAATCAACATGGATACGCATCTTTTGAAATTTGCCTATCAAAATTTCTTAGATTAATTACATTTACCCTCCCAAGTTTAGCTAAATAACAGTTTCCCCCATGTAATGGCCGAACTATACCATAAAACCCCCTCCTCCTCTTAATTTTTTTTATACTGAGATGACAAATATGCCATTTGTATGACAAATTATATAGTCTCAAAATATTTTTTTAATTTCAAATCAAACTTTTCTAAATATACAATTATCTCATTCAAAGCCTATATAAATAATTTTTTCAATTTTTTGAACTAATTGTTTTTCCATTTAATTAAGCATTATTCACTTTGAAAATATATATGCAAAAATACAGAAATAGCTAGTCATTTTTCCATTGCAGCTAGTAGGAAAATTGTTGTTATAATAGTTCACAATAATGAACTTTATTAGATTTTTGAGATGAGGAAAAATAGAAAATAATGAGTTATCTTGTTATTTTATTTTATTTGTTACTAAAAATAGGAAAAATATAGTCATCCCAATTATGCATGTCATTTTGCATGTCAAGGGTCAAATTTTGGGATTTATTTTGCTATTTGGCCAAATCTTAAGAGGAGTAAACTAAAACTTTCTGTGACTTGTAAACTAAGATAGTTTACAAAATTAAATTTAGGGTCTCCAAATAAAACTATTTATGTAAACAACAATAAAGGCTATTTTCTGACATTTTGTTTTCAAATTCCTGAGGTGAACAACTTGAAACTATGTCATCTGTGATCAATTTGGTCTAATTAGAAATTGATTCAAATTTGTGAGAAGTCCTCCTACTTTTGTGGTCTATTCAATTTTTCTAGTTAGCTAAAACTTGGGAATTAATGAACTGACTTGGGTATAACATGGCAATGTTGAATTGCATGTCATAGCAAATATATGCTGGGATTTTGAACTCATCAGAACTGTTTAATTATGACACTGTATGAATTGAGAATTTTGTCAAACCATCAATGAATTTCATGGAAATGAAGAAGAAGAGTACTACTTGGTTCCAATTTGGACTCAAATACCGTTGCCAACTATAGAGAGAATAAGACTTTGATGAAGACTCAACAAGATAGAACAATGTCTTGTAGATTAGTCATACACAACGTAGGACTTGTATATTTCACAAGGATTTTGAACCTCTTTCATTGTTTTATTGATCCCAAAATCAAATTTTTAAGCGTTTTCCTTCTGCAAGATATAAATAATACACTATATTCCTCCACCCTAATTGAGTCACATGTTCAAACATGGGGAGAAAGCAAACTAATCATCTTCATAATAAGCATCCCATTTCCTCTCTACGTTCCTTCTTCCTAGCTATGTTGATTTTATTCGAGGAAATGATGGCGGCAGAGTTCAGGGTTGTACCTGTTAATGTCGGGTTGGTTCTTGATATGAATTCGTGGGCTGGAAAGATGTCTTCAAGTTGTATCTCTATGGCACTTTCTGATTTTTATCAATCCCATGATTATTACAAGACAAGGCTAGTTATTCACACAAAAGACTAACAATTCTATGATTGGGGCTGCTGATGCAGGTTTTGCTTTCTTTTTCTTTCACTCTGCCACTCTCTCCTGCTGTGTTTTTTCATTTTACAAACATGCATATTAAGTTGGGTTATTTATTATTAAAGTGACGCATTCTTAATTAGATATGGGGAATCAACCCACTTTAAATAAATTCATTGTAGTTGTAGACCTAATGAGAAATGCCAAAGTGCAAGCTATTCTTGGTCCACAAACATCTATGCAAGCCAATTTCATGATTAATCTAGGACAAGATGCTAAGGTGCCCATTATTTCATTTTTTGCCACAAGTCCTTCTCTTTCCTCTCTAAGAAGTGAATAGTTTATAAGAGCAACTCTGAATGATTCATATCAAGCAAAAGTCACGCCTGATTCAAGTCTTTGGTTGGAGAGCAGTTGTGCCAATCTACGTTAACACTGGGTTTGGAGAAGGTATTATCCCATACTTGACCGGTGCCTTGCAAGAAGTTTGGGCTCATATTCCATATGGAAGTGTTATTCATCCATCAGCAACTAAAGATGAGACTACTTCTAAGCTTTATAAGTTGATGACAATGCAAACAAGAGTTTTCATTGTGCATATGCCTCCCATTCTTGGCTATCAGCTTTTTGCCCCCATTTCCAACTGTTCAAAAGCCCCTCCGCGGAGTTCTTCTGAATTTCGAATAGTATTCAAGATCCTCTGCTTTCGATTGTCTAATAAATCGCTTAATGAAAGTAGATTATCTTTCCATTCATTCCTTTAAAAGCTTCCATAATCCCTTCCCAAACCAAACACGAATCTTTCGATTCATTTGGCTCTCAAGCTCAATTACTTAGAGTAAACTCTCCTATCTTTTCAAAAATGTAATGATAAGCCTATCCTTTCTTATTTGTTTAGATTCAAAACAAAAAAGAGTAAAAGAGGTGGGAATGATGACTAAAGAATATGTTTGGATCATAACTACTAGAATGACTAATCATTTTTCTACATCCTTCTGCCAAAGAATCAATGGAAAGAGGTACTAGGAGTGAAACCACATGTTCCAAGAAGGAGAAAGCTCAATCAATTCATCACTCACTGGAAAAGGAAAAATCAGCGGTTGATCAATGATCACGTTGATCTCAACTTCTTTGGATTATGGGCATATGATGCCACCACTACACTTGCCATGACAGTTGAAGGAACTTATATTATGGGAATAAGATCAATAGAAGTTAGCCATCCTAGTTCATTAGATTGTGAGATCTCTACAGTCTCACAAATAGGCAAACATCTCCCAAAATTATTATCAAAAACCATATTTAATGGCCTTATTGGGCCTTTTTGTGTTGTTAATGGAGAACTCCAATCATTCTACTTCCAAATTGTGAATATCCTAAGCAATGGGGAGAGGGGGACTGGATATTGGACACCCAAAATGAGAATAACTAGGGCATTGAAATTTTCTAAGTCCAAAGTTTACTCTTCTTCAAAAGCAAGCCTAAAAGGCATCATATAGCCAGGTGATACCATATCAACCCCAAAGGATTGGGTTATACCCACAAATGGGAAGAAGTTGAGAATAGGAATCCCAGTTAGAAGTGGTTCTAATGCTTTCGTGAATATAATAAAAGATCCATGCACCAATAGGACTACTTTCACAGGGTACTCCATAGATGTCTTTGATTCCCTAATGAAAATGTTGCCCTATCATGTTCCATATGAATATGTTCCTTTTGCAAGGCCAAATGGTGAGAGCACTGGAACCTATAATGACTTGGTGTATCAAGTTAATCTTGGGGTGAGTTAAAATCTGCAATTTGTTTAATTTGTTTTTCGGTAGTATGAGGTCCATATGTTTTTATATTCTGTATCAACTTCATTGCCACAAGGAAAATATACACTAGAAGGGAAAGGAAATAATAACCAATTGTTTTATTTACTTACATGTGTATCATCTAAATTGAACTGATCATGGCAGAATTATGATGTTGTTGTGGGAGATATTACCATTAGAGCCAATCGGTCCTTATATGTCGACTTTCCACAACCATACATTGAGTTTGGCATAGCCATGGTTGTGCTTGTCCAAGATAGAAGGACCAAGAATGCATGGGTGTTCTTGAAGCCATTGACATGGGACCTTTGGGTGATAAGCGCTTGTTTCTTTGTTTTCATTGGTTTCTTGATTTTGATCTTGAGCATCAGACTAATGAAGATTTTGCTGGATCTAGTCCACATCAAGTTGGCACTAGCTTCTGGTTCTCTTTTTCAATCTTGGTATTTGCTCATAGTAAATCTCTCTCTCTTGTTTAATTATACATAACATTATTAATTAGTTAACTAGGGAGCGGGGCTAGTCCTGACAAATATTGCATAAAACTAAAAGGACGACTAGTTAAGTGTTTCTGACTACATATTTTACTCCTGTTTTCTTTCTTATTTTGGTTTATTCTGACCAATATGATTTCCCTTGATTTTTCACATTCAAATGTAACTATAGGGGAGAAAGTGGTTAGCAACATCACAAGGTTTGTAGTCATCATAAGGTGCTTCGTGGTTCTAATCTTAACTCAAAGTTACACAGCCAGTTTGAAATCAATGCTAACCATCCAATGTACTTGAGCCAAGTGTGGCTCATATCCAGTATCTTATTGCCAATGCAGACAATGTGGGTACCTAAGACGCTATTTAATTGTAGATTTCTTAAAGTAGAAGCTCAATTTTGATGAGTCAGGCTCAAGGAATATGATACCTTGGACGAACTAGAACTACTTTTCAGTAAGGACAAACAACATGGTGGTATTACTGCTGTTGTCGATGAAACACCTTATATGAAGTTTTTCTTGTCGAAACATTGCTCCAAGTATTCCATGGGTACCCCATTAATTAAGACAAATGGATTTGGGTTTGTATTTCCTCCTTCCCTTTCTCTAACATGGCCTAATTTGCTAGAAAATATAGTTTGTCTGATCATAATTTGCAGGCCTTCCCAATAGGTTCTCCTCTTGTACCTAATGTATCAAGTGCTATCTTGAACCTTATCAAAGGGGACAAAATAGTTGAGATTGAGAAAGAGTGATTTGGAGAGCAAAGCAATTGTGCAGAGCAAAGCACTTTGGTACCATCATCTCATAGTCTTGGAATTAATAGCTTTTGGGGCGTTTTTCTCATTGTCGGAATTGCTTCTCTCATTGCCCTCATCATCTTCGCATCTATGTTAATTTATGAACATTGGCGGCATCTGCTAAACAACTTAGGATCATGACATCTATTAGGAAAGATTTTTTCCATTCACCGAATGCCATGAGAAGAAGATGGACAGAGACGATCCAAATTCCACACACTTGGAGACGACAAATCAGTCAATAATGTCTATCCATGCACCCCGAGCATTTTGGGACTAATCTGTCACGCCGATCGTCATCATCGTCAAGCCAGTCCAATAGCACAGAATGCGAGAGGTCTTTAGCTTGAATATTCAGAAGGAAGAAGGAACTTCATTTTCATAATTTTACTTCAAATTAAAGAGACAGCCAGATGATTCCGCTGACTAAATCCCATACTTGTGAATTGTGATCATTAATTTGGGTTTGGTTGTAATGATAAATTACTGAATTAGCATCTCATGTCAAATCTACAGCTTTTAGGAATTAATTATAGATAGCCATCTATAGAACTAATACGTATTCCACTAGTGTTAAAAAAAATTTTAGTTTGAAATTTTTTCTTTATTCTAAAAAAATTTCACTTTTAGGGTAAATTTCTTGTATTACTCTTACTAATAATAATAATGTATAACTCAAATTAAAAATAAAAATATAAAATTATATATTTAATTGTACATTAATTGTGTTGTGTTTTGTGATTTAAAAAATGTTATAGAAAATCAAAAGTGGACTCTTTTTTTGGGAATGGAGGGAATATTATTAATAGTATGTGAATACATATTTAATCATTGGAATATAATGTAATATTCTATCCATTCAAAAAAGAGTTCATTTGTAAAAAAATTTGTCCCTAAAAAGAGTCCACTTTTGAGATAAAATTTTCATACTGCCATTACTAGTGTTAATAATGTATAAACTAAATTAAAAAGTAAAGATAAAAAAATAAAATTTTATATTTAATTATACATTAAGTATGTTGACCTTGTCATTTAAAAAAAAGTAGTATCAAATTTAAAATATATTCTCCTTTTTTGGAATGGAGGGCGTAAATCTTTTATAGTTTTTGGTGCGTGCAAAATTAATGGATTAAACACTGCTTGATACAATAATTTTGTAATTTCACCCATTATATGGGTAGGAGTATAAACCGCATCAGGCCCAAAGCGTTGGGCAATACCCACCTAATAGGAAGGCATTGCGAATTGGAATTCTAAAATATTTTGGTGAGTATAATAACAAATTCATGCATTACCAACATTGCCATATTATAGTTTATTTGAAGGAGATGGGGCTGGTAATGCTGAAGCTACCTAACAAATATCTTTTATGTTAATAAAATTTGAACCAAAATTTTCAAACATTTAAACTCAAATTTAAACTAGTAACTTAATATCCAAATCAAACCAATACATTTAAGATATATGAAAAGTTCAAAACAAGTGCTCATAAGTTTTTTTTCCTAATTATTATGAATTTTCAAGTGCGATAAGAACCTATTTAGGGCTGCTAATGATCGTGTCAACTTCTATACTTCCTTTAAGGTCCGCAGAGGTGCCATCTCGGCAATGACCCTTATTCTGTTTGGGTTGGCTTTTATCCCCCTCTTAGAGACCATAAATTCCAAAAATTTGCCAGATCTTACCCCAAAAATACACATTTTAGGGTTCAAATGCATTCCAACTTCTAACATGGTTCGTAGAGTCTCCTCTAGATCTCTAGGGGCACTTTCACTCTTCTTGGACTTTATCACCATGTCATCTACATATATTTCTAAGTTCTTGCCAATCTAGTTGGAGAATACTTGCTTGATCAGATGTTGATAAGTTGCTCCTGCTTTTTTCAATCCAAAAGGTATTTTTTGTAACAATAAACCCCCATCTCTATGATGAAGGCTGTTTTCTCAGCGTCTTTCTCATCCATCAAGATTTGATGGTAACCTTTGCAAGCATCAAGGAACATTAGAACCTCATACCCTAATATGGCTTCAAGTTTTGGTCAATTACTGGTAGCGGATAGTAGTTTTTCGGATAATACTTATTGAGATCCGTATAATCAATACACATTTGCCAACTATCATCAAGTTTTTTTAACCAAAACTAGGTTTGACAACCACGAAGGGTAAAATATATCTTTGATGATGTCAGACTGAAGTAGTTCCTTCATTTCTTTATTAACCATCACATTTCTTTTTGAAACCAGTGATTTTTTCTTCTGTTAAATAGGCTTCACCCTAGAATCAATGTTCAGCTTATGTGTCACTAAGGATGGTGAGATCCCTAGCATATCCTCTGAGGCCTATGCAAAAACTTCTTTATATTGGCGAAGAAGGCTAACAATGCAACTTTTGATCTTAGCTGGCAGCGTAGTCCTCTATTTTAACCGTTCTATCAGGATGGTTGTCATCTATTACCATTTCTTGTACCTCATTAGTAATCTCCTGCTATTCAACTGGGCTTTTCTTTATATCAGCATCCTGAGGATTTCAAGGTGTGACGTTAGACTTTCTGGTGTCTCGGGGGTTCCGAGGTGTGATCTCAAAATTTCTAAGAGTTTCCCGAGGTGCCACCTTGAAATTTTCAAAAGGACACAACATTCTTTTTCATTTTCCTACTTCTCCCCGATGTGGCATATTGAGGTTAGGCTGTGGTATCTCTGGAGTCTAGATGGCATGTACGCCCTTCACCAAAGTGCTTTTTTCTTTGCTAGCGATACCCAAGCATTCCCTTGCAACATACTGATTCCTTACACAGATGCCACTCCATGTTCTGTTGGGAATTTCATGACCAGATGGTAAGGCGACCAAATGGCTTTGGCTTTATTCATCCATGATCTTCCAATAATGGCATTGAAGGGAGAAGGGGCATCCACTATATACAAATCGGTCATTATAGTCTTATTTCGGGGGTAATTCCTCACTGTAATTGCCAAAGTGATTATGCCCACTTGGTGAACAACTTCATGGGCAAATGTCACTAAGGGCATACTAGATGGCTTCATGGCACCAAAATCGATTCCAACTAGCGAAAACAATCAATATATAGGACATTGACTGCACTACCATCATCAACATAAACCTGATGTGCCTCTTTATTTGCAACTATGGCCTTGATAACTAAAGCATCATTATGCTGGCTAATAGTGGGGACTACATCGTCTTCTGAAAAATATATAATCTCGGAAGGTTTGAAGCACTTGTGGACTGGTTCTTGAGGTGAGATCTTCTTGGCATTAGCTTTGATTGCAGACTGAAATTGTCCTTCTGGATAAGCACCAAATATGGCATAGATAACACCAGTGACATTGCGGTTGTCATGTGGTGGATTTTAGGATGATAACTGTTGTAAGGATTGCTTTGGTACTATTGATATGGTTGATTAAGGGAGGGGTCCCATCTCGGTCAATAATCTACCTTATATGAAGGGAGACCTCGTCCACTTTCTCTCCTATCTTGTCCTCCTGTATGGTAGCCACCTCCCCAGCCTCTAGACCGGGGTTGAACTTCATCAAAATGAGAGTGCCACTTTTGTACATACTAGCCAAGCATCCCGTTTTAGATGCAATCTTTGATTTCTTTTTTGAGATCTTTGCAATCCACAATATCATGTCCATGATTATTATGAAATGCACACCACAAATGCCACAGCGTTTTGTGTGGTGCTTCGGTTAATGGGATTGGGGGCCTCAAGAGATCTCTATGTATAGATAGGATCTCAGAGTGACTCTTAGTGAGTGGAGTGAGAATCTTTTCTTGAATTCGAGACTCCAAATAACCCCAGTTATAACTCAGCCTATCAAAGGCATTTTTCTGGGTATTTTTCCTTTCAGCATCCTCCTGATGCTTTTTCTCGTTCTTCTCATTTTCTCGCTTTCTCATATTGGCTTATTCTCTTTTAGTATAAATCTCAACCATTTTCCATAGTGTTTGAGTGTTAGTTGGTGTGTCCCGTGCCAATTTAGAGTAGAATGATCCAAGATTCAAACAATTCATAAAAGCCAAAATTACCAACTGATTTGTTCGATCAGCCACCTAAAAACTTTCATCATTAAATCTTTTTGCATACGATTTTAGGGATTCATCTTTCTCTTGCTTGAGATTCATCAGATCTGCAGCTGTTTTGTGAAATTTCTTTCTTTGAAAGAAACGAGTGTGGAAAAGTCACACAATCGCCTAAAAAACAAGATGATATTACGAGGTCGGCCATCAATCCACACCCGTGCCTTTCTATTGAGATAGATGAGGAATGCCTTACACATCACCTCTATTGGAGCATTTTTAAATTTTATCGTGTATTTGAATCGTAATAAAAAATCTAAGGGGTCAGAATCCCCCTCATAAAATGGGATCTTGTCAAGCAATTTGAATCCTGTGGGCATTGGATACTGTATGATGTCGGGCGTGAAGGGTAACGGAGCGTCTCCTTCATCATCGGAACCCAACAAACCTTGAATATCATCAGCCACTCTATTGCTAATCTGATGAAAATTATGATGCCGAGGACATATTGGATCATGCTTCAACCTAACCATGGAACGGTTATTTTGGTAATTATCACTAGCGTGGGGGGCTAAAGCCTCTTTCCCATCGTTATTCCTTTTTCATCGGGCATGTTTTAAATCATCATGTTTCGTTCTAACTTTGGATGGATGATGGTTATGCCTAACCATACTGAATTCTTCAAATTGTGCATGGTGTTTCTCCATAAAAGCTCTCTCATCTTTTTCATACGGTTTCTGTGTTGGTGAATTGTCCCGATTTGAAGCCGTGCGCATTTAATGTTCACTTTTATGAGTTCACTTTTATGGGTGGAGAGATGTTCAAATCATTTGAGAATCCCACATAAATGTAATGGATTGTTTTTGGAAAGGCCTAAATGACTATTTCGTGCCCCTCATTGGCTAGTTCCTTCAGCTACTCTACATTTTCCAAATCTAGTATCCACCATCTTTAAATCGTTTGAAATAGGAAAAAATATTCCAAATATTCCTTCAAAAATTAAAATCCCACAGACAGTGCCAATTGATGAAGGCCATATCCGCAACCCTCTAAGATCTATTAAGATGATCTTGATATGAAACTCTTCATCTTCCTTGATGTTAAGTGGTTCTGCAAAACAAATTTTGAAGTGGTTTTCCAAGAAAATTCTCCGATGCTTAAGTCAGTCCTTTGTATGTAGGTCATACTTTGAATTTTTTAGAGTCCCCTTACCTGGTTGTTTTCCCACTTATATATCTTTTTCCCTCATTTGTGGAATTCGTTGTCACTTTTTACACGTTGGCCACAGCTGTAACTATTGATTATATGTCGTTATATTTCTTCATGATTGTTGCATATTGTTACACTTATGAATACGTATGACCTCACTAAATTCCCACCTTGTTGGTGTAGTCTGAGACCTTGTCTGTTCTTAATCCGAGGTCCCCTACATTTGGTGTGATTTTAGTGTGCTTCTATACTTAGACCATGAGGCTGACTGAGATTTAGGCCTTTGTTGGACATTTGGGCTTAAAGGCTGACTGAGATTTGTTGGGGTCAGAGATTTGTGAATGCAAGGATCTCGTGTATTGTTGAGATCCAGACTTTAGTTGGGAGGAGGTTCCATCTCGTGTATTGCTGAGATCCGGACTTTAGTTGAAATGGGGTCCCATGTGTATCACAAATCAGTGTTGGTCTTATTTTTTGGTTGTTATATCTACTAAATTAATGTGAATCCATAGGAATAAGTCCTATAAAAACCCAGAAACAAATTGATAAATGTGCCTAGAATAATTATTACGTATCCAATAATGTGTAGGAAAAAGACTAAGACAAACCCTAATAAGGTTGAACTGCTCACGTGGCTTCATAAAGCCCAAGCACCCCTTAAGGCCCAAAGTAGAGCTAAGTTACAATATAACTAATTGGGCTCTTTAAGCCCAAATGTCTACTTAATTCAAATTCACTTAACCACTAGATTTGTTACAATGGCCACCCAATATGTGTTAGGACTAAAAGGTCAGGAGTTCGAACTCGCCTCTCACATCCCCTCTCCTTGTCCTCCCTACCTCTTAGTTAATATGAGAACCTCACCTCACATTATATGACGCACACACTGTTGTTGTAATAGAATAGGAATACCATTGTAATAGAATAGCAATGTCTGAAATCAAATTCACTTGAATGCACCATTCTTCCTTTGAGCTCGGGTTATCTCCTAAGACTACTTGTTTAGCTTGAATATCTTCAATTAATCTGCCAAAAAAATTTCACATGTTGAGCTCTCGTAATTGGTCCATCAATAATGTGTAGTGGATCATGTGCCAACTCTCATGTAATACGATTCTCATTATAATTTTTTTGCTTTTGGCAACAAGAATAACTAATTGTATTCAACTATTTTAATTTTTTTTTATGAATAGCATATAAAGCTTGTATCTTGATTTTTATAATCCAATTCAGAAACTTAGATTTCTATAATGCTTTTAAGCATTAACTAAATCACATTACCACAATCTCAAATGAGGTAAAAATCAATAAACTATAATTCCTTATGTTACAAACACTATTGCAACAGAAAAAAGTTGTTGCATACCAAATATAGATAACAACTTATAGTCAAGAAAGCACAAGAATACTGGTATAAATAAAGAGGCTATGGTGGCAATGAAATATCATTCTTCTATAATACTTGAGAAATTTGAAAAGGGCTACACTTCATTTGAAATGGTACTCTTTTGCATTGTTTGTAATTTGTGTTGCCAACCTCAGAGGAGCTTTAATTGTTGCAAATGAAGAGAGGAAGGTAATCTGCTTTTCCTTTTATTTATCTTGAAGGGAAAATCGTGTCATTTGTAATTCAACTTGATATGTTAATTCTATTTCATCTTTTATATTAAAAAGTTTTAATTAAGTTTCTTAACTTGTAAATTCGATTTTAATTGGTCCTTTTAATAGATACAAGCCAAATAAGATTTAATGCATTTAGTCATTGATTTGCACAATTTAAAATCATTTTATTTAAATTTTATTTCTAATTACGTAAATTGACATTTTTTTAGGTTTAGATAGTTAAAGAATAATTTTATCTATTTATAATATATTTTTGACAACTAAAATTAAGATATATTGTGAAAATTATGAAGTTGAAGGTGATAAAATATGAAATAAACTTTTAAGCATACTTTGCCAAACGGTACAAGTTTAAAGTGATTATTTGCAATGCACTATTTTTATTTAATTTGGTTTCTTCCACTTACCTTAATCCTAAATATATGTAAGTCATGTGATTAAATGTATTAGGTCCCGTTTGGTTTGATTCTATTAGAAGAATCAATGAGAATTAAAATTATAAATTAAAAGATCAAATTAAGGTTTTGTTTGGATTGTTCTTATTTAAGAAAATTTGTATTGGAATGTGTGAAAATTTTGGTGGGTATTTTTTGATAGAAAAAGTATTTTGGAGGGAAAAATAAGGGGGGAAATTTTTTAAAATTATGTGAGAGGAATTTGAGTGAGAAAATTTGAATTTAAAATTTTGAAATAAAAATGTGTTTGGATAGTTTGTTTTTGTTTGAGAAATTTCTTATTTGCAAATACAAACTCCTTATCCAAATGAGACCTAAAATTTTTGAATATGAAAAACTAAATCGAATTAAGATGCCAAATCTAGGAACTAACCATACTATTTACCCCCATTGCTCTATATGTGTTAATTCTCATTCATCTAGTAAGTGTTTTATTATTTTAACATGCAAGCAATACATCCTAGGCCTTCTTTGGGCCAATAATATATATATATATATATATATATATATATATATATATATATATATATATATATATATATATATATTATGCTACACCATCCTTATATATTTTTTTATTATTTTTTGGTTTTAACTCATTCGTCAATTAGTCAACAAATCCAATTGGAAGTAAATGAAACATAAAGATTGTTGTGATTTTATGTTACCCTATACTATTGCAAATCTTTATTATTTAGATGACTTAATAGTTTTTATTGTTTTCTTCCTAATGATAGGACTATATAATATACATGGGAGCCCTTCCTTCGAATACAAAATATTCACCCAAAGAACACCATATGTGCATGCTTCAAGAATGGTCAATAGTAGGTAATTAAACATGATAATTTTCAGTTCAAAACTAGATAATATAAACATCAAAGAAGATTAGTTTCCTTTTTTTTTTTCTTTATAAAATAAATATACTGATTTGATTGTTTCTGACTAAATTTATGCTGGGCAATCCATGATCAGAAGCTACACAAGGAGTTTTAATGGATTTGTTGCCCATCTCACTGACAAAGAAGCAAAAAAAGTTTCAAGTTAGTACTATATTTTATTTATTATATATATTTTATTGCGAACTACTAATATTGAATTGTTGATGGGATCAATAGCTAATGAGCATGTGGTGTCCATATTCCCAAGTAAAAATCTGCAACTTCATACAACAAAATCGTTGAATTTCATGGGTTTCTATCACAACGTCCATCGCAATATTAGCGTTGAGAGTGATATTATAATAGGAGTGCTGGATACTAGAATTTGACCAAAATCAAAAAGTCTCAATGAACATGGTTTTGGCCCTATACCAAAAAAGTGGAAGGGTGACTGTTAAGGTGGCAAGGATTTCGCATGTAACAAGTATGTTCCCATTTATATATATATATATATATATATATATATATATTTATAAATACATCGCAATTTTGAGTAAATTACATAAGAGATATTATATCACAAATATGTTCTTTTACATAGTATTCCTTTTGTCCTCAAAATAGAGTCCACTTTGGGTTGAATATAATTTTTTTAATTATTAATTATAACACATTTAATAAATCATTAAATATATAATTTTATATTTTTATCCTTACTTTTTTATTATAGGCATACATAATCATTATTAGTAAGAATATTAAAGAATTTTCTTTTTTTTTAAATGGAGGGAGTAAATATTTTGTTCTATGTGCTATTGTATGAGTGCAAAAAACTATTATGACATTTTTAATAATATTGGCTACAAATGTACCTTTAATGCAATTTTTTCATTTCTTTTAATATCCAACATTAATCACATGAGAGAAATCTGTATGTTTTGCCCACCAGAAAATCATCAGAGCACGATTCTATTTCCTGAGACCTCTTGTAGAGATTTAGATGGTCATGGATCGTACGAATCTTTCCCACTTGGAGGTTGGAAAAAAAAAAGATGGAAATTTGTGGGGGAATTTTTGGTGATGTTTCAAAAAGGGGTTGGGTGCATTTGCCAAATGTGCCCAACCCCTTTTTGGAACATCACCAATAAACCCCCCCCTCCCCCCTTGGGCCGCAAACAAATTTTCATCTTTTTTTTCCCCACCTACCAGTGTTAGCAACCTTGGATCACACACTGCATCAATAGCAGTAAGAAATAATATCAAAAATGCAAGTTTTTTGGAATTGCCAAAGGTATAACAAGAGGTGGGGTTCCTTGTGCGTGGATTTTTGTGTATAAAGTTTGTGCAAGTGGTAGTTGTAGTGAGATAGCTATATTGCTGCATTTGATGATGCTATCGTAGATGGAGTTGATATCCTCTTAGTCTCTCTGGGAGCACAATATCCCATGGGTCTTGAAAGATCATCAACAAAGTTGTGTTTGGAGATCGAACAATATCAATTGTATGTAATCTAAACTTAACTTTCACATAATTTTGACACTATCATAATATCATATAAATTAATTCACAAACATAAAGAGTAGTACATTCATCACTAAATTTGATGTTTTCATTTAATTTATAAATTACTTTACTTTCTAAGACTATATGATGATGTTGTAGGGTTATTTGGTTAATTCTTTTAAGTTGAATGGGACACAATTTCGAGTCGCATATGGAACTGATGCTTCAGAGAAATGTTGAGCCCTGATAGCCAAGTAAACTTACATTATTCAGTCAAATGACCTCTCTTATAATTGGAGCTTTAACAGTATGATTGACTTAGAGTTTGTTCTTTGATTTAGGTTTTGTATGTCTCACTATTTAGATGAAAAATTAGTGAAGGGGAAGATTGTACTTTGTAGAACATTGAGAAGCATTGAGGAAGCATGTGAAGTGGGAGCCCTCAGATTAATATCATTACAAAATGGATGCGAAAATATCTCCTTCGTTTTTCCCTATGTTACATCAATATTAAATGATGACCAATTAAATTGGTAGAGAGTTATTACAACTCAACCAAGTAAGCTTCTTTTTTTTTTTTTTTTGATTTAACACCACTTGGAGTGATCCAATATTTGTTTATTAATGTTAGAAATGAATATAAGTTTATAACAAGGGATGCTGAATTTTTTCTTTATGGTACATTGAGTAAAATTGTAATCAAGATAGATGGGGTCATATAAACCTTATCACCTAAATAACTTTAGGAAGCAAATTAAAATTGCATTTTCTTTTCTATGAAGTTTTAGAATAAGTTATGATCATTAATTCTATCATAACTAAATTCTTCGCACATTCACTTTTGATATATAGGAGTCCTATAATGAACATATTGAAAAGTGAAATTGAAGAGGATTTGGTTGCTCCTGTAGTGGCTGTTTTCTCTTCTAGAGGGCCTAATCTGATAATCCCAGATATTCTAAAGGTACAAGAAATTAATGAAAATATTTCTAACATTTTCTTTTGTTACCATTTCTAAAATATGTATAATATTGTACAACAAGATATTGCTGCTCTAGGGGTAGAAACCTTTGCTACATTTTCACCTGAAAGTCCTCATTCTGACTATTCATGGATAAGAGATCTATATCTTACAATATACTATCCAGAACATCAATGTCTTGTCCTCATGTCACTAGTGCAGCTGTTTATGTGAAATCATTGCATCCTGTTGGTCATTTTCTGCAATTAAATCTGCTTTAATGACTGCAGGTAATAACACACTTACCATCACCAAAATATAATATGGTTGATGTTCATAAGCACATTTAATCAAACCCCACATCAATGTCTTTTCCCTTTTGTGATAATAAAAAAATATAGTAGTTATTTCGCTCTTTAATCACAATATTGCTAAGTTAAAAAAACTAACTTCATTTGCAACTTCAAGCATGAATGCTACTAATGCAAAGTATGGAGACACTGAATTCTCTTATGGAGCAGGACATCTTGATCCAGTAAAAACGGTGAATCCAGGAATTGTGTATGAGACATCTAAAGAAGATTACCCTAAATTCCTATGTAGCATGAACATCACATCATCTAAGATCGCAAAGATAATTGGATATAATGTTACATGCACTAATGTGGATCCCATAAAACCAAAGGATTTGAATTATCCCTCAATGGCAGCTCAAATTGACCAAGACAATATGGATAACCCATTTAAGTTGAAGTTCCCAAGAACAATTACAAATGTTGGCCTTCCAAATTCAACATACAAGGCCGTGATCACCACGTCTTCTCCAGGCGATATCACTATGGTGCCTAGCATTTTCTCTTACAAAAAGTTAAATGAACCAAAATCCTTCATAGTAACTGTGATTGGGGAAATGAATGAAGGCATGATGATCTCTGCTTCACTAGAATGGTCTGATGGCATTCATGCTGCCCATAGTCCAATAGTTGTGTATGTGAGTGACTAGTTTAGAAAAATTGTTAGGCTTTCAAATTGCAATAGTGAAAGTTATTATCTAGGAGTTTTGAATTGATATTAAAATAAAAGATTTTCTCTAATTTTATGAGTATGCCTTAGTGCCTACTTAATAGAACCATGACTACTTGAACATCTTATTTATATTTACAAGTATAAATATAACTTAAAATCATAAACATAAAAAAGGTAAAATCATAAATATAACAAAAACGAAATTTTTTAAATCATAAATCGTTTCCTATTGCATAAAATTGGAAACAAATACAACCCTACATTAAAGTAAATTTCCTTTTTCTTATCTTTTGTACAAGAATCAATCATGGATAAAAGCTAAATATGGTAGTAATATCAAAATTCCAATTAACCTTTTTTATAGTGGTTTTTTCACTTTAACATTTATTTATTTTGTAAATTTTGAATTAAAGAGATCTTGAAATTTAGGGCTTCAATTATATATAAAGCCCAAAGTGAGATGGATAATAAAAAAATAAAAATTTAAAAATTTAACACTTCATGTTAAAAATTGATGTTAAGGGAACAAAACTTGTCTTCTTGGTCGATTCTACTCTTCTTTTCCCTCGCAACTAGAGATAGAATTTCATTCTCAAGATTTGCACATTTACTTCAAGAATCTCCAATTTAATATACAATGGATCTCCTGTTATACTTTTTGTATGCCATTTTATGTCACTAGTCTATTAAATTAATATAAAACTTGTAATTTGTGTCAATATTTATACCATAATATTCATTTTTATCATAATAAATTTTAGTGTCAAGAGTTTTTTTTTTTGTTATTACTTAAAAAAATACAATAAATTTTTATTAAAATATTGATTTAATACAATAAAAATAGAAAAAATTAATATCAAAATTAACTATAATGAAAATGGATACTAATAGTATATATATTACTGTAATTTATAAGATTTATATTAACTTATTAGAGTATCTAATATCATACGAAAAGTATAATAGGAGATCTAATATGAATTTAATGTAGAACAATCTCTATTAGTGTAGAAAGATGAACAAAAATCTTTCACTTTTTTTTTCCACTCATCTAAATCTTCTTCAGCTTTCAAAGCATCTAGGCTCAAAAACTTCTCTACATTTGATTTTAATTTTTTATTTCTGGCTTCTTTTAGTTGAGAATTATCATGTACTTTATTGTGTTACTAAGACGTGTGTGATAGATATTGCAAAATGCAGAGAGGCTAGAAGGAAAAATAGGGCTAATGTTAGACCCCTAACTATTTTCAACCAACTAACATCACTTGCCAATGATTAATGTCAGATTCCCAATTAGGTTGTCAAGTTAGACAATTGGGTGATTCGTGAGCCAAAATCGTTATGAATGTTTAAGTGTGGATTGATATTCTGAGGGAAACTGAATGGGTTTCGAGCAACCTTGGAAGATATGAGGGTTGCCTATCCTCATTTACACTTTTAGGAGAAAGATCTCCCTACAACTATCATTTCTAATTTTTTGTTCAAAACTTATATAGAGTGTTGAGGTGTTAGTACTTTGTGAGTTTTCAGAAAGTGTGGGATTTGACCTTCTATTGGGCAGGAAGCATTTGTGGGCATTGAGTTAACTTGCTTTGACCTTGGGCAAGCATTTGTGGGCATGGCTAGATTTTGGGATGTTGGCTTAAGGAATATGTGTGAGGCATTGGTACAGAGTGGCTTGTGAGACTTTGCATTGCAAATACATAACGGGGTACGCATAGCACATAGCTAGAAAAACTTTGACCGAGTTTAGCTAGTGACGTGGTTGGACTTTGAAACTTGTAACAATGATGTAATAGTTTGACAAATTATGTGTACTGACTTGGACTTACACGTATGCACTAAAAGACCTATTCCTCCTTGTCCCTTAGTTCTAATCGGCCTTTACCAAGCAATAAGGGCTGTCAATTGTCCGTCTACCCCACTATCAATTTTGGCCAACATGCAACATAGCAACTCATAGAATTGAGTCGGGGAGAATTTGTGTTGCAAGCTTGAAGATTGTTTCTTGTAATTTTTTGAGTGATTTGAATGCAAGGTTGAACCGTTAGACTTGTAAATTTCGTTTGTGTCTTTTGCTTGTTTTAATACGTGAAAACTCTTCCTATTTTATGATTCGGATTGAGTTGAGTGAATTTAAACACAAGAGAATTGGTGAGAACATATTAACAAAGGATTTCAAACTTGTTAGGTGTGGGAAAATAACGTGATTGATAGAGTTTTTGTGGCAACTAACTTCATACACAATTCCTCACAAATAGAAGCTGGTTCACCAATTCGCCCACTCTTCCAACAAGATAAAGAACAATAAATTAAGAATGTTTTCTTTTAAAAATTGTGGATTTGTGGAAGGAGTGAACAATTTTGTTTTCTCAACAACAATCTCATCACCCAAGGGCGCTGGTGGGGAGGAGGAGGGTGGGGGTGGGTAATTGTTATGATTTACTCTAGGGATTTTGTAAGAATTTTGTGTGCTTCTTAATTTACTCTTCTAAATATCAGTATGTGTCACTCCTGAATTTGTAGAGGACTAAAAAAAAATCAGTTTTAAATGTGAGGACAAATAAATTTTTTAAGCAAATGTTTGATACAAAAATGAAATTTAATCTTAAATTAATGTTATGATTGTCTATCTATGCTTTGTGGACCAAATGAACAAAATGACCTAAATTGCTACTATTTTTAATGAAGAAAATGTGTAATGACCACAATTTCAACTTTTAAAAATACTAGTGAAGGTCTTACTCAAGAAGTAAGGTGTCCATTGTGTTTTCAAAAATAAAAAATAAAAAATTTGTAATTATTTTAAATTATGTTATTAGTTTTCTAATTTTATTAAATTTTAAAATCATTAATTCTTTTTAAAATATATAATTGTTATATGCTGTAAGTGAAATTTACATGTTTTAGTGTTTTTTTTTAATGTTATTGTCTTTTCATTATTCAATTATATTTGATAGAAAAACAAATGTCAAACTATTTTAATTCGTATACTCAAAAATTTTGAACTTCCTCATATTTAATTCTTCAAATATTGTAAATGAAGAGAAAAATTATTAAAATTTGATGTTGAAATCAATGTTTTTTATTTAAGGAACAAACAATTGTATGATTTTAATTATCCAATTATATTATTTTAGCAAGTTGAATATTAATAAATCGAGGTATTATAAGAAAAAAAATAAATAGTCTACTTTAGTTTTGTTAATATATTTATTAATTTGATTTGTTATTAATTGAAATAAACACATAAGGGGAGCGTTAGGTTGGGTGATAATGTGAAATTGAATCAATTTAGTTTAAATATAATAAATTTTCAACCTAGAAAGTTGAGGTTACAGTTTGGAGTTCAGAGACTTCCCAATTAAACCTTACTAAAGGTATGTTGACTATTACTTTAAAAATTAGAAAATTAGGGTTTTCTAGATAAATAGAATTCTAATAAAAGTGGAAAACAAACTATCTAACACTATTAGAAATAATTGTTGAAAATACCCAACCTTTTCTTTATTGCCACATTTTTTTCATGCTACTAATCAATTTTTTTTTTTTTTGTCATTAATAAAGATTTTGGGTGATAGTCTGAGGAAAAAAAGAATCTTAATAGCTAAAACACTTATGTACTATAAGTCATATTTACAATGTGAACTTTTTATTATGAATTTTTTTTTCAAACTTTTTAAATTTTGTAATTTTTTTGATTACATAATTATTGAAAATAAAATATTAAAATTAAAATTTACAAATTAAGATCAGAATTAATTCTTAAAAGGTAAGTCAATTTAATTATTGGGATATATTAAAAAATATAAATAACATGAAAATCAAATCAAACTTGTAATACAATATCTAAAATGAACAAACTAATTAATATTTTATGACAATAAAGTATTAAAATCATAACAAGATTCTAAGTTAATGGTAATTGCTCATTATATTTCTCCATTTAATTAAATGAGCACATAAAAAGACAACTACATGGAGGTAAAGTGCTAAAATTAAATGAAATCAGTTATTAACTAATTAATTTAGAAAATCAAATTGTGATTTGAGAAAATTGATTCTTGTAAGATAAACATATCATTTAAAATAAAATCAAATTTGCATTGAGATGAGACATGAAATGAGATTTGATGAAAAAAATAAAGTATTAGAACAACAATATAATTTTGTGTTTATAGATAACTACTCATTTTGTTCCTCTATTTCAATAAATATGGGGGAAAAACCATTAATATGGTTGGATATTAGTGAAAATTGGATAAGAGTAATATTTAATAGAACTCGTTCACTATTAATATTTTTAGCAATCAAACCTATATAATTAATTTTGAAACCTAAAGTGAAAATTGATAAAATAATTATACACTAGTATGCGACTGTGCAATTACACGATAATGCTATTGTTGGAAAAAAAATGTGAATAAAAAATTTATATAGAATTTATAGAAAATAATTAAATTGTTTTATAGAATTTATATTATACATTTAAGTTTTTTTTAAATAATATGATTAAAAATTTAAAAAATAAGAATTTTAAATTTGGATAAACAATTGAATATAAATTTAACACAAAATATAAATTGATAATCAACATAATTCCCGACAATAATTATGCCTATTGGTTAAAAAAAATCAGTTCAAATGGCATAATTTTATTGCCCAAACATGAATAGAGAAGTGCATAATTACGCATATACTATTGATTAAAGTCTCTTGAATAGTAAACTCATAGAAATTGATCATATTTAATTTTAGAATGTAAGAAGCATATACAAATTATACAGAGCAGATGCGTCGGCTTTGATAAGGTATAAAAATAAATTGAAATAGTAAAGATAAAGATATGGGTGATTGATAAAAACATGGATTCAATTTGAGTGAGAAACTTGAACAGTTTGTTATTATTGTTATTATTTTAACACAAAATTAATCATAAGAATTTTATATTATTAAAATTAAAGATAGCAGAAGAAGATTCTATCATATGAAGTAAAGATTAAAATGGAATTAAAAATTAGTGAAAATTAAAAAAAATAAAGATTAAAAATGAAGAACACGGGAGGACAAAACATATCACTGGCAAATTTTTGGCTTTATGATATTTCTTTATTTTTTCAAAATTTCAATATGAAATTAGAGAACGTTTCCAGCATTATATTTTTCTAGGTTTTTTTTTTTTCTAAACTACACAATGAAAATGAAGAACGTGGGAGGAGAAAAAAGAAAGATGAATTGAAATAATATAATTATTTTAGTTACATGGATTAAGAATGAATATTTGTGGTGACAAATGAATGTCGTTGGTGGAGTGAATAACAGATAAATAGATATTTAATTTTATTTTACAATTATCAAAAATGATAACTAATTTGAATTCTAATGTGATAAGATGCCAAGACTTAGTTAGATAATACTAAATTAGTGTGAATCAATAATGTGGAGATTAATATTAATAGACCCATGAAGAAGATGAACAAAGTGAATGACTATCGAAAGCCATAGGCAATGAACAAAGGAGGAGAAAGAGGAGAAAACTAAAGCAGAGAGAAAATTTTCATTTTTAATCATGATAGTTCAAAAATTGGGTATAACAATTAATGAAAATTATTATCATAATAACATTCACACCCATAATTATAGACAAGGATTAGAATAAAATTATATTAGAATGAAGATAACTTTAATTAATTATCATGTTATTCAAATTTAGTAAGGGACAGTTAATATTTAAATTGAATACATACAATATTAAGGATGAATAATTTAAAGAAGAATTAAAATTGTACATGTGATGATATTATGATAATACAATTAGTGCATGTGACAACAAAAGAGGAACTAGACACTACTACTATTATTATTATTAGTATTATTAGTATTGTATATGCTACTAATCCTTACTAGTAGTTTTATAACAATTATGTACTATTGTTTGATATTAATAAAATCATATCGGTTTTGTCTCCAAAAAAAAAAAATACTTTTAAAATTTTTAATTGTCATGAAAAAGAGTTCATTTTTTAATACAATAGAACAAAGTTCTTTATAATAATATGGATAAAATAGTACTTATAATTGAAAAATAAAATAAAAATAAAAAATCTTACATTTAATGATATATGAAATATGTTATACCTCACAGTTAATATATATATATATATATATATATATATATATATATATATATATATAATTAAAAGTAAACTCTTTATAAGAAAAAGAAAGAATATCTGTTTTGAATAAAGTAAGAAAATAATAAAAATAAATGAATGGAATGGAAAAACATAAGTAAATATGTATAGCCACAGTACTAATTACCACATCAAATGGTGTTAATCATTTAACAATAACTTGTTATTTTAATAATCAAAAATTTAAAATTAATAATTATATACATTTTCATTAAATTGTTGCGCGAAAATTAAGAATACCAACCACCATCCATAATTAATAATTAGTGGAAGGAATGGGCATTAAGACAGCAAAGGAATGAACAGTTTTTTTTTTTTTTAGGTGCTGCTGGTTCAACATTCGGACGTCGCTTGACTGTCCGTGTGCAGGTTGGCTTCCACGTCATGGTATTAGGTGATAGTTAGGGATTAATTTTCAGTTTTTGTCACAAACGGCCATTAGTGGTGGGCCACTTGGGATGAGTAGTATCCCCTTTGTATAGTACTAGTGTCCTGTTATAATCGGGCTTTTGTATTTTCGGCTGCTCGTCAGCCTGTCCCGCTTTGTCGGGTGCTTTTGCCCTTTATGGGCTTTTTCTCGCGTTTGTCGGGTGTTCTTGTCCTTTTGTGGGTCTTTGTTTTCGTGGGTTATAGCGTTGTACTCAATTACGATACCACGAAGCTCAATTTAGCCCCTGTGGTTATGTACATTGGCCATTGTGCCTTTTTCTAATATATTATCGTTTGGAAAAAAAAAAGACAGCAAAGGGTTAAGAAAGGTGGGTCGGGCGGATTTGGCCCGCTCCAATGCTAAACAAACGGGTCGGTAGCCGCTCCTAGGCTTCTCGCTCCATGAATTGACCGCCCGCCATTAATACGGCACAACCAAATTACTGGGAGGAGTTTATTAATCAATTATTCCCTGAAGAATCAACTGAAGGGTTGTCTAACTTGACTGGAGTAGTTGCACCTTTGGATGGCTTCAGCACCTTTTCATCCGGATCCTTGGATGAGCTTCCTGGGGCTTTATTACGTGATTTCTCCCTTTCCACTCTTGGAGATTCTGCCAACTCTGAGCTAATCAAGAGTGTGTTTGGAGATATATTAGAGAAATATGACAAACGGATAAATGATGGAGGTTGTTGTCTTCTAAGAACAGAAGAAGTGATCATAAGCTAACAAGGAATTCCGGAGACAAAGACACTCCAACTAAGCATAACCAAAAATGTGAGGATGATTTATCTCTAGCAGAAACTAGAAGAAAGAAGTTGCAGAAAACTGCACTTGAAAAAAGAACTGAGTTTGAGTCAAATGCCTTAAGAGAGGGTCATGGCTCACTTGAAAAATTCAAGGAACAAGAAAGATGAGAATGTAGACACACCTGACAGGAGATACAAAGGCCTGGTCACTGGAAAAATTGTTTCCAATACAACTCAGGTAACCAGAAAGTTGACCTTAAGAAATCGTTCAGTGGAACTTAATGTCCAAAGTACTGAATAGGGTTTATGCATCAATGGTATAAAATTTATGCTTCAATAGTGCTGTTAAGAGATCAAAAGAAAGTGATAGACAGCATAAATTGTTTGGTGCAACTTATTGTCAAATGTACTGAATGGGGTTTATGCTTCAATAGTGCTGTTAAGAGATCAAAAGAAAGTGATAGACACCATAAATCTTTCAGTGGAACTTAATGTCAAAAGTACTGAATAGGGTTTATGCTTGAATAGTATAGGGTTTATGCATCAATGATGCTGTCAAGAGTTCAAAAGAAAGTGATAGACGGCATAACCTGGTGGTCAACAAAATGTGAATGGTTGTTAAATTGACTCTCATGCTTAATATTTTTGATGTTAAAGTAATATCCTAACAGGAATACTTGTTCTAATTTGGAATCATATTGGAGCCCTTTTGCTGGCCTTATTTATTCGTGTGTCATTTTGTTGTACTATAGATTGCTTAAAAACTCCTCAAAGTTTGTGCCTTAATCAATTCCAATTGGCAAATTTTATTTTTGTTCTCTTAATTCATGAAAAGCAGAATCAGGCTTATCAATGACTACAGATTGCCATCCTGATTATCAAGTTTGTTAAAGGGCTTTCTAGTACCCAACTAACTTGCTTAATTGGATTTATTGTACCTGGAAAACTTAGATTGGTAAATCAGTGGGATACATGTACAACAATTAACCATAATGAGTTGTTCAACTAATTTTTAGAGCGCGCAAATTGGACTACTTTTGGACGCTGTTACAAATTTTTTCATACAGTTCCATTTTGTACCTGATTTTGCTTTACTTAACTAATTTGGCTGAATAATGTAGTTATTAAAGGTTGGTCAAGCAGAATTGCACTTGCTGCCTTCACTTTCCTGGGCTGAATCTGTTCCCACGCATTTCTGTCATTTGCTCTTTGTCATTTTGACCATTCTGCTGAAATTAATTAATCAATAACTTCTCTGATAGTACTTCCATATAATTGTATCACTCATAACTAGTCGAGAGAAGAATAATGAAGTAGAATAGTACAGAATGCCGTTTGTAAATTCTCAAAATTCTGGAATCCTAAAATGTCAGTAAATATTGTCCACCGCGCTTCAGAGTTAACATAAGTAGAATCAACATCTTCCAAGTGGCTCAAACATGCTTAAAAGGTTAGGAGTGGAGATTTGGATGTCAAGGAACATCCGTGTTCCTTCAAGTAATCCTCGGAGCTTCTTCCAGATTTTTAGAAACCTGCAATCCATAAATATCTTCTTGGAGATTCATTTAATGGGAGAAAAATGTAGAATTAACAAGTTCAGTAATTTGTTGATTACTATTATAATTGAAAAAAGGGACCAAATACACAGTATAAAGAAGAATTTAAAACAACAAAAAGTTACGACAAAGGCACAATCAGATAAACAAAAGAGGCAAACAAGTCTGCAGGACATTAACAGAATGAAAAATTGCTTGTTGGAAATATAGAAAGGCTCACTGATCTCTTAGAGTTAGTACTGCAGAATCGCAGAGTATGAGATGAAGACTAGAATTCATGAAGTTTTGTAGAAGAAGTATAATTCTTCATAAATTGTCTCACAAAAAATGAATATGATCACTTCCACAACCTGCAAGAACTTAGAAATATGAGGGCAATCCAGGGTTTTAGTTATTATTAATCTGAGGGATAAGTGTTATCAAACAACCCAAATTTTCATATAAGTTCTTTCACGATTAACTGGACTAATAGATGATGCAGCAGAAGATGGCAAATTCTTAAGACATTCGGGCTTCAGCTCGAATAATTTCTGTAGGAGTGAAACTAGGGAAACAGTGTGACCTTCACCTTTTAAAAGTTTATGCACAAACTAGGAAAACACAGGTAGTGTGAGACTTCATAGCAAAAATATTACCCCTTTCTGTCCAAGAAAAAGCGTTCACTTTGAGTTGCCAACTGTAAGATATGTTTGGATGCCAAGTTGTCAACATGAGCTTCAACCACGTTTACATTTTCTAAAAAAAAATTTAGCTCAAGTTTAAACCAAGTTAATTCTTTAACCTTATTCCTACTTTTTGTATTCAACCAAATTCTAGAGGTAAAAGTCAGTCATTCACAATCTAAACTAATCTTCATATTAGCTTACAAAAAAAGAACATACATGTTCATACAGCAAGGGGTGTTTATTCAAAATTTAGGAAGGGCAAAGGATATAACCTGAAGATTTCATGTTCATATGGCAAATTTTCAGTAATTTCCAGAATCTCTTACATCCAAGCCAGCCACGAAAACCTGCAAGTTCTAATTAACTTGCTAACTCTTAAGCAATTCTCTCTCTCTCACACACACACATGCACATATATAACTACCAAGCGAGTAAAGCATGACTAAATACTAGATCCACATTGACCTATCATGAGCACCATTGAAACCAAGCGCCATATCAGACCACTTAAACATATCTTCTCCATAACAAGCAACTAACTGCAACATGCATTCTTGACTCCTACTAGCATTTCAGGTTATCAAATACAAATACAAATACAAATACAATAACAATAACAATAACAATAAAAATAATTACTATAATAATAATAATTACACACTACCATCAGATTTCAGGTCAAGATTTGATTGTTCTGTATTCAGTTTTAGCAGGCGCTCATTCAGTTACTTCCCTTAATGGCAAGAAAATACTTTCACTGAGTTCATGATAGGCAATAAAGGTGCCAGGATCAACCACATGTGCTTCAGTAACCAAGTCCAGGATTCAGAAACAAGAAAACATGAATCAGAAGTTCACCTGAATCAAATGGTCAATAAAATGATAAGCAACTGATAAGGATGTGTATCTCAATTTAAATTAAAGTGTAAGATAGAAGATTACTTCTGAAAACTTGCATAATCTGAACTTGAATGCGTGTCCAGCATCACCTCATATTTGTCATTGCAATTAATAAATACGAATTAGTTATCCATAAGTGTGCTGAATAACAATCCCAACAAGCTTCCTCAATGTTTTTTGGAAAGAAAATAGAATTGATTCAGGGTTCATATTACATATAACTTTTGTAAGTTAATGATTTAACAATGACATCGTTCAAGATTCATGTGAAATACATGCACATACCAAGATTCCATTCATCATCTGTTCTTTGCTTGTTCCTGCACTTCGTACCAGATTGCAAAAAATGTGTAGAATATACAGAAATGTCTTTTGGAGGTATGAGTAATTGGATTGGCAAGCAGGTCACTTGAAGCAAATCTTTTCTGCATTAGCTTGGGAAATGCAGATTGGTAGTGGCTGCATATCTCATTTAGAAACAACATAATGCCAGTCTTCTAATCTAGAGCTGAATCTGCTGAGGTCTTTATTTTTCTGATCCAGAGACAAGTAAGCATGTGCACTTGACATAAAAGCTTCCTATTTCTAAAATCAATTGAAAGCATAGTCTGCAGTGGGGCTTCTTCCCTCTGGACATTTTCAGGAAGAACTTAAGTTTTGATGATGGAATTTGGGGGTGCTTGGCTACTTAACTGATGTGAGGATTGAGATATTTGTTTTCTGGCTCTGACAGTAGGTCTAGACTGGTGTGCATCTGCTGCACATTATTTCTTTGTATATCAATAAAAAGCTTCAAATTTTCCTTAAAAATGGGGAATGGGGGAAATGCACATGCGAGAGAAACTTATTGGATGCTTAAAGATAACTTCATCAAGAAAGAAAAATCATTTCAAAACGTAAACGATTATGTGTACCTATGCATGACATTTGTCCTTTATTACCACGAGTTATCACCAAATGTAGTTAAACTCGGGTCTGTAGCTAAGCTTAAGTTGCCCAGCCAGCACGTCCAGTAGCCAGTAAATTTCTTTGGATGCTGGAAGAGAATTGTCAGAAGCAGCAAACTGGAAAATCCTCTTCTCTACTTCAATCCAACTGAATCCAGGACATCTCTTTTCTACTGCAAGTTTCTTCATGTTTGCCCTGACTCTAGCAACTTTACCCCATCAGCCAGCTTCAGCATACATATTCATTAAAAGGTTGTGGTGTCCAGTATTATTTGGCTCCAACACCATCAATTTATCAACAGCCAGTTGAGCAATCTCCAAGTTCTTGTGAAGCTTACACCCGCCAAGCAATGACCCCACATTACAGAGTTTTGTTCCATTCTCATGCTTGCTATCAATTCCAATGCTTCTCCAAGCAACCCACCCTTACATAACAGATCAACCATGCACCCATAATGTTTAATTTCAGGAAGGATGGAAAAATCATGAATCTTTTAAAAAATATGCTTCTTCCTTTCAACCAGCCCAGCTTGAGCACATGCAGAAAGAACACTAATGAAGATAATGCCTTTTGGCTTTATCTTATCCTTCTCCATCATATAAAACATTGCTAAAGCTTCTTTGGCAAGACCATGAACTGAAAACCCTTCAATCACAGAGTTCCAACAAAAGAGGTTTTTCTCTTGCAATTTGAGAAATACAAGAAGGGATCTCTCCATGTCGCCACACTTTACATACATGTCAATCAATGCTGACCCAATATAAACATCAAGATCAAAATTTGCATGCATTAAATATAAACATCAACATCAAACTTAATCCAGATATAAATGTGCAGCTCTTTATGATTGATGAAAATGTGAAACTAGTTGGTCTCATTTCAGTTTTCAACATGTCAATATACATCTGTAAAGCTTGAGTTGGACAAAAACACCGAAGAAAGGCTCCTATCACTTCATTGTATACAAAATTGCGATCTTTTGACTCATGAAAAATGGCAATAGCCCATTCTATACAGCAAAGGCTGGAACATGCAGAGATAAATTGGTTAACCAAGAAGCAATTTTGCGTTTCATTGTTCTTGATCATGAAGGCATAAACAGACTCCAGATCTTTCACATTTGAACTTCTTTTAATTTTTTCTGCAAATTGAGTGATTGGCCTGTCTTATCTTGTGAGTCCTTGGCCTGAACAACAGAGTGAGATGCCAATTATTGGTATTGAATATCCATTTACATTTTCCCATTGAAGGACATCTGCAATTCGTTAATAATTCATTATCTATGGTTGTGATGTAAAATGTTCTGATTCCAATTAGTAACTAGTGGACTAGAAAGTCAGTGAAACCAACTACATCCAAGAGTTCAAGTAACAGGAGAAGCAAACATCCTAAGTTGCCCCTCTATGCTAGAAATTGGCAGAGGAAACACATTAAATGAAGTGGAAAATAGCTAAACAAAGCATTTGCACCAAAAAATCTATGACTAATTTTTTCCAGCAGCCTAAACATTTCTCTTCTTCCTGCTTATCTTTCTAATATCTATCAAACAGATTTTATTAATGGTCACATTTTTAATCACATAAATCAACCCAAATCCAGACGATCTGAATAATCTTCAAGCTGTTCCAGAAAACAAGAATACCAGAAGATTACTGGCAAGAAGAAACAGAAAATACTGCATCAAACATTATTACTGGCAATAACGTTTACACGGAAACTAAGAAGCTTGTTCCTTTTCCTTTAAAAATGAAGTCAAATGAAGCAATACGAGAGAACAAAAATGATCACGCCTAATAAGAATTCAGGCCATTCTTACTCAATTTTAAATATACAAGAAGATGAACTCTTTCTTTTACTTTTGCAGTGGAACTAGAATTCTATCAGTAATTAACTTAAAAATAACTAGTTAAAAGATCACTGATAACTAAACATTGTCAATACAAACGATATGGAATATCACAATTGTCACGCACAAATAACACTAACAATATAAAGAGTATTAAAAATGCAGTAGCAAATTACAACCACCGGCATAAAAATGATAACAATAAAGAGGACTGCCAATTATTCTCCATATAAGATGTGTGTGGGTGTGCGCACGTGCGCATAGCAAAGCAAAGCTAGCTTTAAGAAGAAGAAGAAGATGAAGTTGATGCATGGATCCATCCATCTTTGGAATCGGCAGCAGTTTTTGAGCCCATTGCAGCTAGCTCTCCTTTTATGAAATCATGGATATGGAAGAACAAAAGGAACAAAAAGGAACAAAAAGGGCATAAGTAATCAGAAACCGTAAATAATCAACAGAAGAGTATTAAGAAAATGGAGAAAATTAAATTACAAACTTGGAGAAGTTTCGTCCATCCATCCAGTTGGGCGACTCGTGCTCTGTTATCATCATTATCAAAATGAAATTCATGACTATCTATAGTTGGGAGGGATTTCAACATTATCATCCACTAAAGAATTAATATAAACAAATTAATAGTCATACAGAGGAAAACTTACCAATATCTGATGATAACCTCTGGAACGTGTGCTATTTTCATCCAATCGGCTCCGGTTTCCTTTGAGTACTGCTCACGCAATTGATCGCAATACGAAATTTGTAATGATTTGAGCGATGATGACTTCCCAAGGAGCCGATGTGGCAGTGCCTTCAGCTTGCCACAACTAAAAATATGTAAATGCTCAAGGCGTGGCATAATTGAGACAGTGCCATTCTTCATTTTCGCTTCATCTTCTTCACTTATGTCTTCCCATGTTTCCCAATTCGATAGAAATCGAATACTTAATGTTTTCAAACTGGGAAATGCTGTTACTTTAGCATTGTCGTCATCATCATCATCATCATCATGGTGACCTGGGCCTTGTGTTTTAGCTTCGGAAGATTGTTAAGGTCAATGGACTGGAGTGATGACAGCTTTCCCAAAGCAGGCAATGACGAAATATTAGCTTTCCCTATAACCAAACCTCTCAAATTATTGATGAGAGACTTAGCCGCCGCAATCCACTTTGGTAATTCGGGTCTTGGATACCCGAAAAGCCGAAGCCACTGTAAATTTGGAGGTGGTTCTATCATCTCGATCGAACTTGTAGTTTCTATATCTAAATCCTCCACTTCAATAGATAATACCAGATATTGCAAGTTAGTTCTTTCCCCCAGTTGAGCATTCTCAAAATTTACATGCCCACCAACACAAATTCCCAATTCTTCAAGCTGGTTCAAGTATTTCAACTTTACCATGTCATTCGACGGTGCACCATCAGCAATGAATCTGGCCAAACTCCAAAGCGAAGTCAACTTGTCTAACCCCAGTGGCATTTGTTTTACAGTATTCGTCTCAAAATTGTCAAGGTATCTCCAGTGTACAAGATCTCCAATCCTTTGAGGAAGGCACTGAAGTTCACGACACCAAGAAACGTCTAATAATTCCAGATAATATAAATCACATATTGTTTCCGGCAATTCCTTCAACGGATTCCGACTGGCATCTAAGAATCGCAGATGAATCAAATTTCCTATCTCTTGTGGCAATTCTCCTAATTTACAGTCAGACAATTTCAAAGACCTCACAGATCTTAAACAGCTACACAAATCTTGAGGAGGCTCAACATGAGAAGTGACATAAAAACTTCGCACCTTTTCAATGTCAAGAACTACAGAAGAATTTATTGACTTAGTTTTGCCAAGCAATGTTAGGTGACGAACTCTTTCTTTGGACAAGTGTCCTCCATTAGTCTCTATATTTTGGCAATCAACCTCATCAAATGCACGACATTCATTTTTTGTGAGAAATTGTGCAAAATCATGAACTATATCATGCATCTTGCACCCTTCAATTACAGATTCATCCCAGTTAGCTCTTTCTAACCCTTCAAAGAAAGAACGCATTCCCAAAATTTTCAAATATTCACGACCCTTCACAATCCTCCGCCTGTCATCACCTGTTAGACTTGGCGGACCAAGATAACCTTGTGCCATCCACAATCTTACTAATTCCTCAGCTTTCATGACAGTGTCTTTAGGAAACACAACACAGTACGAGAAGCATCTTTTCAATTGAAGAGATAGCTCGTTATAACTCAAATAGAAATGAGGGAAAAGATCCACAGATGCTTCCTCCATCTGCCATATTTTACTATTTAAAACTTCTTGCCACTCTTGTACTGTGTCTTTCAATTGCAAAAGACTTCCCAAAATCTTTGCAGCAAGTGGTAAGCCTTTGCATTTTTCAGCAATTTCTCGCCCAATCTTCTCCACTTTCTCACACAACTCAGATTTTTTATACAGTGCTATGCTTTTCAATATTAACCAGCAATCTGAATCTGACATTCTACCTAGAGGATGCATGTAATCGGTGCGTACTACTTTTGCTACTACCTCCTTCCTAGTTGTCACAAGAATGATGCTTCCAGGAGCACCATCCCTGAGTAAGCCTATTAATGGCTCCCAATCTGAGTATTTCTCAGTCCAAACATCATCAAGGACAAGCAAGAATCTTTTCCCAGAAAAAGTATTTTTTACACGGTGGAACAATGCTTCCAACTCTAATACATTAATGTTGCTCTTTTCTGGGCTCTCATGGAGAGCAACTGCAATCCTTCTCACATCAAAAGGATCTGACGCACAAACCCATTTTCTGAGTCCAAAATGTTTCTGAACTTTATCATCATTGTATAGAATTTGAGCTAATGTAGTCTTTCCACCACCCCCAACTCCCACTATAGAAATAACATTAAACCCATCTTTCTCAACTTCTTTACTAGTATTAGTCCTACTCTCAGACAATAAGTGCTTGAGTAGAAGTTCCTTATCAGAGTCTCGACTGTGCACCTTCGATTCATCAAAAGTGGAGGTAGTCATAGGGCGCCTAAATTCATTAGAATCCACATGCGCACTATGTGCAATAACAAAGTTAAAGTGATTTGCCTCTGTCAATGTGGAATCTAGTTTACTATTGATCTCTTTAATCTTCAAAGCAATATCACCACGTACCGGAACTTCTTTAAGACAAGAACAAAGAGATGGGATAAAAGAATGCACCTTCTTCAAGAGTATTGACATCCTTGTTCCTGTTAATTCAGGTATCTGATCAAGATTCTTGGGCATGTCAATCTTAATAGTCCATTCGTCCAACACATCTTCCATCTCATAAGTGATGTCTTCATGCTCTTCCAGCCATACCCCAACAGCTTCCTCCTTTCGCCTTCTCCTCTCAGCATCATGTAGTAGTTTTTGGATTCTTGTCAACTTAAAAGACAGATTATGCACCTCTTCTTCAACCCCCATCAGTAGGTTCACCCCTTCCCGAACTTTTGTAAAGGCAACATCACTCAACTGGTCTATTATCTTTGGAACAAACATTTCGGCCATTGCTAAGAATTTGTTTGTTTGTTTGGATATATGATATGGGTGTTTATTTGTGCTAATTCATTGATCAAAAACAAAAACCTTCATATGTATATATAGAGAGAGTAGAGTATGGCATCACCCAAAGAGTTCCGTGTTTAGAGTGGGCTATCCTTGACACTTGAAAGAACATTTATTATTTAGTTCATCATGTCAACTGTCAACAACTGAGTATATCCATGGCATACTCTAACTTGTGGACTATATGCATCGTGCTTTGTTTTTCCTAACAAATTAAAAGAATTGCATTCTTATTCGGTGAAAACTAGATGAACCAACACATTATAGTGGAAGAGCAAGAAATAAAATTTTCGAAAAAAAAATCCTCAATCATGGGGTACTATAGCCTTTACAATTTTATTTTATTTTGGGTGAAAAGCTGATATTTTTTAGATTAATTTTATAATCATGAGCAAGAAACAAAAAGGCACCATTCAAAGATCAAAGCCATGATAGCCCATTTCGTTTTCATCATTGTAGCAAATGTTAATTGAATTGCTTGGCATTTTTCATGACATACCACCTAATTGCTTATCTTTGTGTTATGTGCCAAAATCTTTTAATTTTAAATTAATGTATATTTAAAATTTTAATCTTGCCCCTACTGCTGCAAAGTGCAAACAGAGTTGCTCTGTTTGCGAATGCGAGAGTGATGAGACCTTGAAAAGAAAAAAGTCGGTCAGTATGCGAATGTTAATCAGAGTATGTGACTTTTGGCGCTAACAATCAATTACCAATATGTGACTGTATATATTTAATTTTTTTTAAAAAAAAAATTATAGTCTCGTATTTGCTTTTTAACAAAATAATTGCGTTATGTTTTAACCAATAAAAAAGTGATATTTTTTTTTTTAAGTATATATTGTCACATCTTAACAAACTTTTCATTAATATTTAATTTATAATTTTTATGTATTTTTCTCTATTCACCGTCAAATGTTACTTTTTAAAAATTATCTTTTAATCTTAAATTACATTTATATTTTATAGAATCCTTTCACTCTTATTCCCCAAGATGTTTTTAAATTTAATTTTCATGAGTTCGATTATCACAGCATTGACCAATAGGAAGTGGATAACTCGAATATTATTACAAGATAATCACAAACTCATTGTCAAGAATTAATATGCCGCATTGTTATTGTTCAAATTTCTCCATTGTGGATTACAAAGCACGTCACGTTCATACAAGTCAAATAATTAAACATATTCCTATCATTCCGATATTTAATTATAACCAAACTTTTTTTCTTTTTCTTTTTAATAAAGAGAGTAATTATTAGACCGTTGTTTTTATTAAAAATTTAAATTTATCCTTCTTAATAAACTATTCTCTTAAATCAAATTATTGTGTAATTTTGAACATCATCCACTCGTGAGTATCAACAAATTGAGCACCACACTTGTTTTTTTTTTTTTGAATGTGTGTGCATGTATCGACCACAATTAATTTAGTTGTTAAATAATTTATTCATACGTAATAATTACGAATCATTAGACTTATAAAATACAATAGAATAAAAAGTGTTGAATCAAATTATCAAACTGATCAACATAATTTATCCATAAAAAATAAAAACAAAAACCAACAAATGCTCGAATTGAAAGAAAGAAAAAGAATTAAATTCAATACCTCATAATAATAACAATTGAATTACTTAGAAATATATGTTACGTTTAATTCCACCAAACATGTGTGGTAAGAGAATTTTTCTTGTTCGCACTTAAGCAAAGAGGGTGGAGCTTGTTTATCTGCTCAAATTTTATTATATAGAATATATATATAAATTTTAATAAATATATTATTTATATAATTATTATAATATATTATTATTATATTTTTAAATTTTTGCATAAAGAGTAATTTTTTTATTATTATTGTATAATTTAAAATATTAAAGTTTTAATTTTTTTATATATCTTTTTAATTTAAAATGAGTTTTTGTTAAGTATGCACGAGAAAATGAGGCGGGACAAGACAAGAGTCGAACAAACGAGAGCAAGTGGCTGATGAAACCTAAGGGCATCCACAGCAGCCCCAAAAAAGGCCAGCCTAAGACCTAGCCACATCAGCGCCACATCAGCACCACATCAGCTTTGAACGGTCTTTACTATTCAGACAACCATCATAAAAAAAAAATGCCCACGCTCATGAACGGCCTTTACTATTCACGCAACAAATTTCTCTCTCCTCTACCTTCTTTTACACCATTTATTTAATATATTTAATACTTCTTATTTAAATTAATAATTCTAAAATATTATTTATTTTTCATTTATAAAATTCAATATATATTAATAATACAACTTATAATTTTAATTCGTTAATACAATTAATACTTAAACAATTAATGGAAAATAATTTTCATTACATTGAATTAAATTTTAAAAATACATTTAAAATATGAAAATCAATACTCCCAATTAAATATGAAATACTTAAAACAATTAATAGAAAATAAATTTACATTATATTAAAATTGAAATTTAATAATATACTTCAAACATTCGAATAAATACGATAAATTAAACATAAAATTTTTATTAGCGTGCGTAATTTTTTTATGACGGCTGTATTATTTAAAATTTATTTATTTTGCATTTATCAAATTCAATATATATTAATAATACAACTTATAAATTGTGCTTATCATATATTAAATAATTAAAAACATGAAAATGGAAAATAATTTTACATTACGTTAAAATTAAAATTTCTTAATACACTTAAAACATGAAAGCAAATACTCGTAACTAAACATAAAATACTTAAATATTAAACATTCAACTCTAAAACATAATAAACATCAGCTTAAATTAATACACTTGAAACATAAAACGTAGGATATGACAATTACTACTACATTCCTAAAAATTCGCTAAGCTTATTAAACATTTTTTTTTCAGTTTCTGATAAATTTTCTTCTCCACGGTTTGCAAAAGTAAGCCAAGCTTGAAACTTTTGATCACGTTTCTTGTCTTTGCGAGCAACTCTTTCCAATTCCTTTTTTTGTTGTCGAGCAATTCTATCCTCCTCAAGTCTTTCCCTTTCCAAAGCAATCTTCTCCCTTTCGATATCCATCTTCTCTTTATAGCTAATGCTCATAGGCTCCATTGCAGGATGTAGGGAAAATGATTGTTGGCCGACCTTTTGTTTTCCCTTACTTTTAGCCCTTTTCACACCCATTGGGCGTTTTACAGGACTAGTAGCGGTGTCTTCTACATTCATTTGAACATCTTCACCAACTGGAGATGATAGGTTGACGAAATCATCATTTGTGCGTGATCTCTTCCTGCTACTTGCGGTGTTTGGTGTTTCGGGGGTATTTGAATCATGACATGGTGGATTCGAAGTAGGCACAGCACACCCAACGGCAGATTCCCACTTAGGATAAACCCTTAATATCTTCCAATGTTCCATAAAGTTGAACTTATGACCCTTATTTGAATGCTCCCATATGGTAAGTGCAATTCGGATCACATCTTCATCATTCATTCTGCTTCTTTTTTGTCTCTCCGCCTCTGATAGAATTTCAACCCATTTTGACACGGCTGTAGCAATTCTCCTCCACCGAGATCTAATTTGATCCAAATTTCTGGAATTGATGTTGACATTGTCTTCTCGAGCAGATCTATAATGTGAAAGTATATCTTTCCACATCGTAGAACTTTTTTGAGATGTACCTATTTGCGGATTGGTAATGGTGTTAATATATGCCGAAATTAGAGCAGTGTCATCAATAAGTGACCAAGCAACTTTCTTTCCGTCTCCGTAGGCATCTTCATTGTAATCTTCACCTTGATAGTGGAAATTATCAATATTTGTAGCATTTCCACGATTTTGTTGAGGCATGACATTGGACATCATGTATTGTGGAAATGGGGTAAAATTTTGACTAGGAGCAAATTGACCAAAATTATATGATGGTTGAGATAAATTTTGAGGAATTTGGGTTCCAAATAGTGGATACTCATATGAATTTGGAAGGTTATTTGGACGGAATTGATTGTTTCTAATATTTCTTGAAGGATCCATTTGTTTGGAAAAGAAGAGAGATTTTTGAGAGACTTTGGGATATGATGCAAAAACAATGAAAACTATATGGTTTGTATAGATACTTTCTTATTCGTACTAATTTTTTTGACATGCATTCATGATTTGACAATACATGAATTATTTGTACCGATTTTTTTGATTATTGAGCATGATTTGACAATACATGAATTATTTGTACCGATTTTTTCGATTATGGAGATTGATATGACAACACATGAATTATTTGACAATACATGTTTTTGGAAAATTGAGCATGATTTGACAACACATGAATTATTTGTACCGATTTTTTCGATTATGGAGATTGATATGACAACACATGAATTATTTGTACCATTTTTTTTGATAATGGAGTATGATTTGAAAACACACTTATAATTTGTACCGATTTCTTGATAATTGAGCATTGATGTTGAAAACACATAAATTATTTGTACCGATTTCTCAAAAATTAATCATGATGTTGACATCGCATGAATTATTTGAACCGATTTCTTGAAAATCGAGCATGATTTTTAATTTGAACTCAAATTTTACTATATTTAATAATTAACATAATAAAAATTAAATTGTTTCTTTAATTCTTATATAAAATACAAAATTATAAATTTAGCATTATTTATCAATTAATTACAAAAAATTCTTTTTTATTTAGACAAACCTGATTATTTCTTTAATTTTGTAATTATTTATGTTGTTTAACTATGAATACATATAATTTTTAATAATCACATTCAATAATTTTATATAATATTATAGTCAAATTAATTGTTTTAAAATTTTTGTAATTATTAAATATGTATAAATAATTTTACATAATATTAAAATAAAAATTTAATATTATTAAACTTAAACTTAAAATTAATAGAAATATTAATAATTTTATATTAAAATTTATAAAATATTAATAAGTATATTATAATTTTTAATTATATTATATTTAAGAAAATCATATATTACTCCAAAAATAGTCAAAGTGCATGTCATTTTGTAGAGAAAAATATTTTCTACAAGTTGGTAATTTTTAAAAAAAAAGGAGGCCAAAAGGGGGTTGCAAACTGTGGAGGTTTGCAACCTGATGCGCGTGTGCGCCATTGGCGCGCAGCGTCCATTAGTAACGCAACGCCGCGCAACCAACGCTTTTTTAAAAACTTTAGTATAAAACGACGTCGTTTGGCGTCCATTGCTCTTAAAAGTTAAAACCTTACGTGGTCCAAACCCATCCCGATCGTGCTTTCAATCTGACTCATCCCTATTACTACAAAAGACACACAAATTTTTTAGGGTCTGTTTGATAACATCAATTAGTGTTTAAAATTAATTGATTAAGAGATTTTATATTTTGGGTTGTTTGATAACGAAATTTCACTCAACTTAATTGTTTAAGCGTTGCTTAATCTCTATAGAAAAATTTGAACAATAAAAGTTAATTTAATACTTATCACTTAATGTTATCAATCAAACTTTATAACAAATTTTCCATATTTACCCTCTTTTATGAAATCATTCAACAAACTAATTTAATTTTTCTCTAACTATAAATAATCATTTTCATATGACTCTCTTTCCTTTTCTTTTTTTTTAATTTTTGTAACACATATTTTCAAAAGTGTTTCTTATTTTTGTATAAAATGGATAAATAAATTTCAATTAATTTATTTTTTATTTTATTTGTTGTATTAAATATTAATTTTGATAGATTGTATCTTTTGCATGTTTTCATGAATAATATTTGATGCTTAATTTTAAAAAATTAATATTTGTACATATAAATAAAAAAATTAATAAAAGGACAAAATGATATAATTTGTGTAATCTAGCCTTCAAATTTAGTGTTTATCAAACAGTATTAATGGGTTTAACATTGTGATTCAAACATTTAAAAAAAAAATTTAAACATTCAAATTTTAACAACTTAGTTATTTCAACATTTAGATTTAAGCATTCAACATTCAGCAATTAAATTTTAAACAGTTAGTTTTATCAAACAAGCCCTCAGTAGTTCAAATGGTTTTTTTAATTAAAGCTAGTTAATTCTTGTGTAATTTTGAACATCATCCACTCGTGAATATCAACAATTTTAAAAGAAAATTGTTGAAGTTAATTTCTAAAAAATTGACTTTAAGATTGATTTATCATAAATCGATTTCAACATTTTGGAAATAGCTTTTAAAACGTCAATATTTTTTAATTTTATACAAAAACAACAATATTGTGTTAAATAATTCATTAAGAATAAAAAATAAAAATGTATTTCAACCAATATGCTTTTAAGTACGGCCATAAATTAAGAGAAATCAACTGCATTAAAATTACCCTGTCATGAGATCCTAGCAAAAAAAGGAAAAATGAACCACATTAAAATTATCTTTTGGGGATGTCCTTTGGGAGGTCTATTTGATATTTAAAAAGTACTCAACAACTGTAGACAAGTAACGAATATTGGGGTGAATTAGAAAATTTTAGGTGGAGTCAAATTTAAGTGTTGGCTAGATAAGTATAATATTTAATTTTATCAATACGTGCTAAGGCTTCCTTTATTTAAAACACTATTAAATGTACAATTTTTTTTTATTTGTAACTTTATTTTTTGTTTGTGGATTATTAATAAAGATAATAAAGAAATTTCATTAAAAAGTGGACTTCTTCTTAGGAAAAAAAATTAAAATTAGACTTTTTAAAAAAATACAAGGGATTATTATTTTATGTAAAAAAATTAACGTTGATATGTTGTTTATTATCTTATTATTTTATGTAAATTGATGTATTCTTTATTTGTTCATTTTAAAAAATTAACGTTGTTTCTTGGAAAAAATAGAATTATAAGAAGCTTTACTATTATAATATTGAAGGGAAGAAGAAATACTAAAAAGTAATTGCAATCGACCTCTAACTACCATGAATCAACATGGTAGCACATCTTTTGAAATTTGCCTATCAAATTTTCTTAGATTAATTACATTTACCTTCCCAAGTTTAGCTAAATAACAATTTCCCCTATGGAATGGCCAAACTATACCATAAAACCCCCTCCACCTCTTAATTTTTGTTTTTGGCTAAAATGACAAATATGCCATTTGTATGGCAAATTATATAGTCACAAAATATATTTTTTTTAATTTCAAATCAAAATTTTCTAAATATACAATTATCTCATTCAAAGCCTATATAAATAATTTTTTCAATTTTTTGAACTAATTTTTTTTCATTTAATTAAGCATTATTCACTTTGAAAATATATATGCAAAAATACAGAAATAGTCATTATTCCATTGCAGCTAGTAGAAAAATTGTTGTTATAATAGTTTTTTTTTCCAAACCAAATTGATAGTATTCGTGGGAATAGGCAAGCAACATAGTACATAGAGTGTTCATAAAAGGACTAGCCTTAAATGGACGTGCCATAACACAACTAACCTAACCCCAGTAGGGATTAGTTAAAGTATAAAACCCAATAAAACGGGACTGGCATACCCTAACACATTGGAACCGGTAGTCCTGGCCACGGTTCGGTTTGGAACCGGAACCGAACCGGAACCGAACCGGTCAAACGGGTTACGGTTTGGAACCGGAACTGAAACCGGCTATCAGTGGCCGGTTTCGGTTCATGATTTTTTGAACCGAAACCGGAACCGAACCGGAACCGGCCAAGCAAATATGCAAAATTTTGTCCATGGTGAGGTTTGAACCTATGACCTCCTTCAACTTGCATCTCAGTCTTAACCATTTAGACTAACCTTCTTGTGTGTCTGGTGTTTATTAATGATGCTACTTATACTATGTCTGGTGTTTATTATCCTACTACTCATTTATTTATGCAAGAATGTATTAATATTTCGTTGATTTTAGAAGAAACTAAAAAAGACATTTTATTAGAAAATACTATTAAATCAATGGAATTAAAATGGCTAAACTATTATAGAGATATTCCATCTATTTATTTAGTTGCTTGTGTTTTTGATCCACGTTGTAAAATTGATGGTTTATATGATTGCTTGCAAGCTTATTATGAATATTTAGGATTAAATGATAATGTAGATATTACAAAAATAATATCTTGTACTAGAGCCTTAGTAGTAAATGTATATGAAGAATTTTGTAAGACTTATAATGGCACTCTCCCATCCTCTCAATCTAATAGTAGACAAAATGAGAATTTAGGCATTAAAATGAATAAAGGATTAGAGATTATCATGCATAGGCATAAAAAATATAAGGCGGGATTAGGAAGTAATTCTGAAATAGATAATTATCTAATAACACATTTTGAGTTTGATGATAGTGTAGAATTTTAGATTTTTGATGATTTTTGTTTGGAACCGTATAAAATTGTTTTGAACCGTATTAAAATCAGAACTAAAACTGTTTTGAACCGTATTAAAACCGGAACCGTCCCGGAACCGTCGGTTTTGGAACCGTCCCAGAACCGTCTCTTAAAGGTTCGGTTTCGGTTCCTCATTTTTTTAAACCGGAACCGTCGGTTTCTGAACCGGAACCGTCGGTTCCTGAACCGTGGCCAGGACTAGGAACCGGTACCTCCTAACTACTGACTAGCTAAGAGAACTACAACCCTAACTTGTCGGCCTCTACTTACACACCTCCCATCAGTAATAACCGAAGCAATAGACTAAGAAGATTTACCCTACACGGCACTAGCTGGACCTAACTCCTGTCCCTACGCGGACTTACGCTGTGTGTCATCGTGCTTGCCCTTCCTCCCAAGCTAGATCACAAAAATCCTCAGTAGGGAAGCCTGGCCGATAGTATCCTAGAGCGCCACTGGTTTCACAATTCAACAATCTGACGTCTATGATTTATCTCAGCTCCTCCGCTCATACTAGGAACCCCAAAACCTCTCAAACGGAGGACCCCCAAGCTACACCAAAAAAAAAAGAAAAAAAATTCACTGTAGCAACAATACAATACTGTAGCTACAAAATCACACCTTTTTTGTACTTTTTCGCATGTAGCTACAGTAACCTTTGTTTGAAAAAGTGACCGTTGGCCTAAACTCTCCTTTTTTAGAAAATCATTTAGAAGATCATTTGTTATAATAGTTCACAATAATGAACTTTATTAGATTTTTGAGATGACGAAAAATAGAAAATAATGAGTTATCTTGTTTTTTTTAATTTTATTTGTTGCTAAAAATAGGAAAAATATATTCATCCCAATTATACATGTCATTTTGCATGTCAAGGGTCAAATTTTGGGATTTATTTTGCTATTTGGCCAAATCTTAAGAGGAGTAAACTAAAACTTTCTTGACTTGTAAACTAAGATAATTTACAAAATTAAATTTAGGGTCTCCAAATAAAACTATTTATGTAACAGCGATAAAAGGCTGTTTTCTGACATTTTATTTTCAAATAGTTGAGGTTGACAACTTGAAACTATGTCATGTGTGATCAATTTGGTCCAATCAGAATTTGATTCAAATTTTTGAGAACTAAGTCGTCCTACTTTTGTGGTCTGTTCAATTTTTCTAGTCAACTAAAGCTTGGGAATTAATGAACTGACTTGGGTATAACATGGCGATGTTGAATTGCATGTCATAGCAAATATATGCTAAGATTTTGAACTCGTCAGAACTGTTTAATTATGACACTATATGCTGAGATCAAACCCATGATTATTACAAGACGAAGCTGGTTGTTCACATAAAAGACTCCAACAATTCTGTGATTGGGGCTGCTGATGCAGGTTTTGCTTTTTTCTTCTTTCACTCTGCCACTCTCTCCTGCTGTGTTTTTTCATTTTACAAACATGCATATTAGGTTGGGTTATTTATTATTGAAGTGACACATTCTTAATTTGATATAGGGAATCAACTTGCTTTAAATAAATTCATTGCAGTTGTAGACCTAATGAGAAATGCCAAAGTGCAAGCTATTCTTGGTCCACAAACATCTATGCAAGCCAATTTCGTGATTAATCTAGGACAGGATGCTAAGGTGCCCATTATTTCATTTTCTACCACAAATCCTTCTCTTTCCTCGCTGAGAAGTGAATACTTCATAAGAGCAACTCTGAATGATTTCATATCAAGCAAAAGACATTAGTTTCCTGATTCAAGTATTTGGTTGGAGAGCAGCTGTGCCAATCTATGTTGACACTGAGTTTGGAGTAGGTATTATCCCATACTTGACCGATGCCTTGAAAGAAGTTTGGGCTACTCATATTCCCTATAGAAGTGTTATTCATCCATCAGCAACTAAAGATGAGACTGCTGCTGAGCTTTATAAGTTTATGACAATGCAAACGAGAGTTTTCATTGTGCATATGCCCTCCATTCTTAGCTATCAACTTTTTGCCCAAGCAAAAGATGTGAGAATGATGACTGAAGAATCTCTTTGGATCGTAACTACTGGGATGACTAATCATTTAAATTTTCTACATCCTTCTATGAAAGAGTCAATGGAAGGGGTACTAGGAGTGAAACCACATGTTCCAAGAAGGAAAAAGCTCAATCAATTCATCACTCGCTGGAAAAGAAAAAATCAGTGGTTGATCAATGATCACGTTGATCTCAACTTCTTTGGATTTTGGGCATATGATGCAGCCACTTCACTTGCAATGACAGTTGAAGGACTTATATTATGGGAATCAGATCAACAGAAGTTAGCCATCCTAGTTCATTAGATTGTGAGATCTCTACAGTCTCACAAATAGGCAAACATCTCCTAAAATTAATATCAAAACCAGATTTAATAGCTTTTCTGGGGCTTTTCGTGTTGTTAATGGAGAACTCCAATCATCCTACTTCCAAATTGTGAATATCCTGAGCAATGGGGAGAGGGAGATTGGATATTGGACACCCAAAATGAGAATAACTAGGACATTGAAATTTTCTAAGTCCAAAGTTTACTCTTCTTCAAAAGCAAGCCTAAAAGGCATCATATGGCCAGGTGATACCACATCAACCCCAAATGGTTGGGTTATACCCACAAATGGGAAGAAGTTGAGAATAGGAATCCCAGTTAGAAGTGGTCCTAATGCTATCATGAATATAATAAGAGATCCATGCACCAATAAGACTACTTTCACAGGGTACTCCATAGATATCTTTGATTCCCTAATGAAAATGTTGCCCTATCATGTTTCGTATGAATATGTTCCTTTTGCAAGGCCAAATGGTGAGAGCGCTGGAACCTATAATGACTTGGTGTATCAAGTTAATCTTTGGGTGAGTTACGATCTGCAGTTTGTTTAATTTGTTTTTCAGTAGTATGAGGTCCATATGTTTTTATATTCTGTATCAACTTCATTGCCACAAGGAAAATATACACTAGAAGGGAAAGGAAAGAATAACCAAATGTTTTATTTACTTACATGTGTATCGTCTAAATTGAACTGATCATGGCAGAATTATGATGCTGCTGTGGGAGATATTACCATTAGAGCCAATCGGTCCATATATGCTGACTTTACGCAACCATACATTGAGTCTGGCATAGCCATGGTTGTGCCTGTCCAAAACAGAAGGACAAAGAATGCATGAATGTTCTGGAAGCCATTGACATGGGACTTTTGGGTGATAAGCGCTTGTTTCTTTTCATTGGTTTCATGATTTGGATTCTTGAGTATCAGACTAATGAAGACTTTGCTGAATCTAGTCCACATCAGGTTAGCACTGGCTTCTGGTTCTCTTTTTCAATCTTGGTCTTTCCTCATAGCAAATCTCTCTCCTGTTTATTTATACATAACATTATTAATTAGTTAACAAAGGGGTGAGGCTAGTCTTGACAAATATTGCATAAAAACTAAAAGAAGGACTAGTTAAGTGTTTTTGACTACATATTTTACTCCTGTTTTCTTTCTTATTTTGGCTTATTCTGACAAATATGATTTCCCTTGATTTGTCACATGCAAATGCAACTACAGGGGAGAAAGTGGTTAGCAACATCATTAGGTTTGTAGTCATCATATGGTGCTTTGTGGTTCTAATCTTAACTCAGAGTTACACAACCAGCTTGACATCAACGCTAACCATCCAACAGCTTGAGCCAAGTGTGGCTCAAATCCAGGATCTTATTGCCAATGCAAACAATGTGGGGTACCCAAGTTGCTCTTTCATTGTAGATTTCTTAAAGCAAAAGCTCAAGTTTGATGAGTTGGGCTCAAGGAATATGATACCTTGGACGAACTGGAACTATTTTTAATTAAGGACAAACAACATGGTGGTATTGCTGTTGTTGTCCATGAAACACCTTACATGAAGCTTTTCCTGTCTAAACCATACTCCAAGTATACCATGGTTACCCCATTAATTAAGACAGATGGATTTGGGTTTGTATGTCCTCCTTCCCTCTCTAACATAGTCTAATTTGCTTCAAAATATAGTTCGTCTGATCATAATTTGCAGGCCTTCCCAATAGGTTCTCCACTTGTACCTAACGTATCAAGTGTTGTTCTGAACCTTACCAATAGTTGGGATTGAGAAAGAGTGGTTTGAAGAGCAAAGCAATTGTGCATAGCAAAGCACTCTGGTACCATCATCTCATAGTCTTGAAATTAATAGCTTCTGGAGCCTTTTTCTCATTGTCGGAATTGCTTCTCTCATTGCCCTCATCATCTTTGCATCTATGTTAATGTATGAACATTGGCGGCATCAGCTAAACAACTTAGGATCAAGACATCCGTTGGGAAAGATTTTTTCATTCACAAATGCCATGACAAGAATATGGAGAGAGACGATCCAAATTCCACACACTTGGAGATGACAAATCAATCAATATTGTCCATCCATGCACCTGAGCATTTTGGGACTAATTTTTCTCACCAATCATCATCATCATCGTCAAGTTGGTCCAGTAGCACAGAATGCCAGAGTTCTTTAGCTTGAATATTCAGAAGGAAGAAGGAACTTCATTTTCATAATTTTACTCCAAATTAAAGAGGCTGCTAGATGATTCCGCTAACCAAATCCCATAATTGTGAATTGTGATCATTAATTTGGGTTTGGTTGTAGTGATAAATTCCTGAATTAGCATCTCATGTCAACTCTACAGGTTTTAGGTATTAATTATAGATAGCCATCTACTTGAAAGATGGTTAACTAAGAGTTTCAATTTTAGAGATTTGAATAGATTATAAAAATAAAAAAGATTTATGAATACTAGCATAAAATGAAAGTTTTGTCTAATTTGAAATTTGAAACCTCAAAGTTACCCCAAATTTATATATACACACACACATAAAACACAACCTTAATTACATTGAAACTGAATAAATATTCTTCAAGTCATTCTGTTTCATTTTGAAATTTTTTCTTTATTCTAAAAAAAAATCACTTTTAAGGTAAAATTCTTGTATTACCTTTACTAATGATAACAATGTATAACTCAAATTAAAAATAAAAATATAAATATAAAATTATATATTTAATTGTGCATTAATTGTGTTGTATTTTGTGATTTAAAAAAGGTTGTATAAAATCAAAAGTGGACTCTTTTTTTTTTTTTTTGGAATGGAGGGGATATTATTAATAGATTGTGAATACATATTTAATCACTGGAATATAATGTAATATTCCATTCGTCCAAAAAAAGAGTTTAGTTTGAAAAAAACATTTGTCCCAAAATAAGAGTCAACTTTTAAGGTGAAATTTTCATATTGCCATTACTAATGTTAATAATGTATAAACTAAATTAAAAAGTAAAGATAAAAAATAAAATTATATATTTAATTATGCATTAAGTATGTTGCACCTTGTAATTTAGAAAAAAGTTGTATCAAATTTAAAATATATTCTTTCTTTTTTTTTGGAATGGAGCGAGTAAATCTTTTATAGTTTTTGGTGCTTGTAAAATTAATGGATTAAACCGCATCAGGCCCAAAGCATTTGGCAATACCCATCTAATAGGAAGGCATTGAGAATTGGAATTCTAAAATATTTTGGTGAGTATAATAACAAATTCATGCATTACCAACATTTCCATATTATAGTTTATATGAAGGAGATGTGATCGATAATGCTGATGCTACCTAACAGATATCTTTTCTGTTAATAAAATTTAAACCAAAATTTTCCAACATTTAAACTCAAATTTAAACCAGTAACTTAATATCCAAATCAAACCAATAGATTAAAGATATATGAAAGTTCAAAACAAATGCTCATAAGTTTTTTACCTAATTATTATGAACTTTCAAGTGCGATAAGAACCTATTTAGGGCTGCTAATGATCCTGTCAACTTCTGCACTTTCTTCAAGGTCCGCGGAGGTACCATCTCGGCAATGGCCTTTATGTTGTATGGGTTGGCTTTTATCCCCCTCTTAGAGACCATAAATTCCAAAAATTTGCCAAATCCTACCCAAAAGTACACTTTTTAGGGTTTAAATGCATTCCAACTTCTAACATGGTTTGTAAAGTCTCGTTTAGATCTTTAGGGGCACTTTCACTCTTCTTGGACTTTATCACTATGTCATCTACATATATTTCTAAGTTCCTGCTGATCTGGTTAGAGAATACTTGGTTGACTAGATGTTGATAAGTTGCTTCTGCAATTTTAATCCAAAGGGCATCTTATTGTAACAACAAACCCCCATCTCTATGATGAAGGCTGTCTTCTCAATGTCTTCCTCAGCCATCAAGATTTGATGGTAACCTTTGTAGGCATCAAGGAACATTAGAACCTCGTACCCTGAGATGGTTTCAATTCAGAGTGGGTAAGTAGTCTTTCGGACAATACTTATTGAGGTTCGTATAATCAATACACATTTGCCAACTATCATCAGGTTTTTTAACCAAAACTGGGTTTGACAATCACGTAGGGTAAAATACATCTTTGGTGATATCGAACTGAAGTAGTTCCTTCATTTCTTTATTAACCACCTCATTTCTTTCCGGAGCCAGTGATATTTTGTTTTGTTGAACAGGCTTCACCTGAGGATCAATGTTCAGCTTGTGTGTCACTAAGGACAATGAGATTCTTAGCATATCCTCTAATCCCCATGCAAAAACTTCTTTATACTGGCAAAGGAGGCTAACAATGCAACTTTGGATCTTAGATGGCAGCGTAGTCCCCCATTTTAAACGTTCTATTAGGATGGTTGTCATCTATTACCATTTCTTGTACCTCATAGGTAATCTCCTGTGATTCAAATGGGATTTTCTTTATACCAGCATCCTGAGATTTTTGAGGTGTGAGCTTAAAATTTCTGGCGTCTTGGCGGTTTCAAAATGTGATATCAGAATTTCTAAGAGTTTCCCGAGGTGCACCTTGAAATTTTCAGAGGGACACAACATTCCTTTTCCTTTTCCTACTTCTTCCCAATGTGGCACCTGGGGTTAGGCTGTGGTATCTCTAGAGTCTATATGACATGTATGCCCTTCATCAAAGTGCTTTTTCCTTTGCTGGTGATACACATGCATTCCCTTGCAACATACTTATTTCCTCGTACAGATGCCACTCCATGTTCTGTAGGGAATTTCATGACCAGATGGTAAGGCGACCAAATGGCTTTGGCTTTATTCATCAATGATCTTCCAACAATGGTATTGAAAGGAGAAGGGGCATCCACTACATAGAAATTAGTCATTATAGCGTTATCTTGGGGGTAATCCCCCACTATAACTCCCAAAGTGATTATGCCTACTAGGTGAACAACTTCATGGGCAAATGTCAATAAGGGCATACTAGATGGCTTCAGGGCACCGAAATCGATTCCCAAGTTGCGAAAACAATTAATATATAAGACATTGACTACGCTACCATCATCAACATAAACCTGATGGACCTCTTTATTTGCAACTATGGTCTTGAAAACTAAAGCATCATTGTGTTGGCTAATAGTGAGGACTGCAAATATGGCATGGACAACACTAGTGACATTGCGGTTGTCATGTGGTGGAGGTTGGGATATTAGCTGTTGTGAAGGATTGCTTTGGTACTATTGATATGGTTGATTCAGGGAAGGGTCCTATCTCGGTCGATAATTTGCCTGATGTGAAGAGGGACCTCGTCCACCTTGTTGACCTAGAGTATTCTAACCACTAATTACAAGTCCTATAATTGTAGTATAATTACGAGTATCATCCCACAGGGAGGTAAACAATTACCGGTTGAGAAATATTTATACCTATTATCTAGATCAATATGTAAAAGAAAAAGTGGATTTAGTAATAACAAGAATCACGTAAATGCAATATTAATCAAGTAAAGAATCAGATAAATAAACTTTAGGACTCGGGACTTCACCAATCATTAACTGTAAATTCCCTTCACATAATTACTTTGTGATAACATCCTCACAACTATTCACATAATTAAACATTATCCCTTCTCAGGGTATAATATTAGTATTCAAATAGTAATTTTGGGACTACTTTCGTGACTCCAAAATTACTATGGATGCATGATGAACAAAAGAATATTGTGTTGCAGAATCTGAGAATTTACTATCGTAATTCACAATTTAAGTCTGAAGAATTCACAAACTAATATTGATGTCAGCTGTCGCCTCTTCATCAATACCTTTAACATGCAAATGGTGATCAAGCACTTACAAGAAGATAATACCAAATCAATCAGATATTGGATAATACCACAATTATATGAATGAAAATTACGTAATGATGGTTAAATCCCTGTCCTAAAGGAAATAACTTCAGCCACTCAACATGGCTTTTCAAAAGTAAAAACTAAGTCTAGGCTATCTCTATTCCCTACTCTATCTACCTATATCGTGCTCTTTAACTGATGCTAGTCTCCTCTATTTATGCTTGTTCTGGTCCTTAAAGACTAGGAGTTAATATCGTGTAAAACTCTTCCGTCTGATCTGAATGATCTGATTTGCATAATCTTTTCCTTTTCCGTAATTCTGCCAACTTACTCCATGCTATGGCATTACAATTTACATGCCATGGCATTATCACCCAAGTCCCTTTCTTTTCTCCACCAAAATCGTGACTTTTTTATGCAAACAAATCTTTTCGATCCTTATCTTTCTCCAAGCAGTTTCCTTCCTACAAAATTGCAAATCAAGCTAGATAAGGCCAAATTCCCCAATAATTGGATAAGATAACATGAATATCTTAACTTAGAAGTTATCATTTAATTCTCTTATCACTTGTCTCCCATCTTGTCATTCTGTATGGTAGCCACCTCCCCGGCCTCTAGACCGAGGTTGAACTCTATCAAAATAAGAGTACCATATTTGTACATACTGACCAAGCATCCCACTTCGGATGCAATTTTCTATTTCTTTCTTGAGGTCTTTGCATTCCTCAGTATCATATGCATGATCATTGTGAAAAGCACACCACAAATGTCGCGACCTTTTGTGTGGTGTTGCAATTAATAGAACTGAGGGTCTCAAGAGATCTCTATGTATAGATAGGATCTCGGAGCGACTCCTAGTGAGTGGAGTGAGAGTCTTTTTCTGAATTTGAGACTCCAAATGACCCCGGTTATAATTCAACCTATCAAAGGCACTTTTCTAGGTATTTTTCCCTTCAGCATCCTCTTGATGCTTTTTTTCATTCTTCTCATTTTCTTTCTTTCTTTCTCCTATTGACTTCTTCTCCTTTAGTATAACTCTTAACCATTTTCCATAGTGTTTGAGTGTCAGTTGGTGTGTCCCATGCCAATTTAGAGTAGAATGATCCAGGATTCAAACCATTCATAAAAGCTGAGATTACCAACTGATCTGTTCGATCAGTCACTTGAAGACTTTCATCATTAAATCTTTCTAAATACGATTTCAAGGATTCGTCTTTCCCTTGCTTGAGATTCATCAGATTTGTAGCTATTTTGTGAAATTTCTTCATTTGAAAGAAAAAGTGTGAAAAAGTTGCGCCAACTACCTAAAAGACAAGACATTGCTATGAGGTAGGCCATCAATTCACACCCATGCCTTTCCACTGAGATAAATAGAGAATGCCTTACACATCACCTCCATCGAAGCATTTTTAAATTTCATCATGTATTTGAATTGCAATAAAAAAATCTAGGAGGCCAGAATCCCCCTCATAAGATGGGATCCCGTTAGGCAATTTGAATTCTACGAGCATTGGATATTGCATGATGTCGGGCATGAAGGGTAACAGAGCATCTCTTTCATCATCGGAACCCAACAAACCTTGAATATCATCAGCCACTCTATTGATAATTTGAAGAAAATTATGATGCTGAGGACGTATTGGATCATGCTTTGACCTAACCTTGGAACGGTTATTTTGGTAATTATCACTAACGTGGGAGGCTGAAGCCTCATTCCCATTGTTATTCCTCTTCACTCGGGCATGTTTTAGATCATCATGTCTAGCTCCAAATTCGGATGGACGCTGGTTATGTCTAAGCCTACGGAATTCTTCAAATTGTGCACCATGTTGCTCCATAAAAGCTCTCTCGTCTTCTTCATATTATTTTTGTGCTGGTGAATTGTCTCGATTTGAAGCCGTGCGTAGTGAATGTTCACTATTATGGGTGGATAGATGTTCAGATCATTCAGGAATCCCACCTAAACGTAATGGATTGTTTTCAGTAGGGCCTAAATGACTATGTCGTGCCTCTCCTTGGTTGGTTCCTTCAATTACTCTACATTCTCCAGATCTAGTATCCACTATCTTTAAATCGTTTGAAATAGGAAAAAAGATTCTGAATATTCCTTAAAAAATTAAATTCTCATAGACGGCGTCAATTGATAAAGGCCGTATCCTCAACCCTCTAAGATCCTTTAAGATGATCCTGATATGAAACTCTTCGTCTTCCTTAATGTTAAGTGGTCCTGCAAAACAAATCTCGAAGTGGTTCTTCGAGGTAAACCCTCCAATGCTTAAATCAGTCCTTTGTATGTAGGTCGCACTTTGAATTTTTTAGAGTCCCATTACTTGGTTGTTTTTCCCACTTATATATCTTTTTCCCTCATTTGTGGAATTCATTGTCACTTTTTTACACGTTGGGCACAACTGTAACTGCTGATTATACACCGTTATATTTCTCTGTGGTTGTCGCATATTGTTACGTACTTATGAATTAGTATGATCTCACTGAATTCTCACCTTGTTAGTGTGGTCTAAGACCTCATGTGTTCTTAATCCGAGGTCTCCTATACTTGGTGTGATTTTAGTGTGCTTCTGTACTTAGACCATGAGGCTGACTGATATTTAGGCCTTCAATTTGCTGGGGTCAGAGATCTATTTAATGCAAGGATCTCGTGTATTGCTGAGATCCAGAGTTTAGTTGAGATGGGGTCCTATATATATCACAAATCAATGTTGGTCTTATTTTTTGGTGTGAATCCGTAGGAATAAGTTCTAAAAAACCCAGAAACAAATTGATAAATGTGCTTAGAATAATTATTATGTATCCAATAATGTGTAGGAAAAAGACTTAGACAAACCCTAATAAGGTTGAATTGCCCATGTGGCTTCATAAGGCCCAAGCATCCCTTAAGGCCCAAAGTAGAAAATTACAAAGATAAAAATGCTAATGTGTACTGCTAAGTTACAAGACAGCTAATTGGGCTCTTTAAGCTCAAATGTCTACTTAATTCAAAATCACTTAACCATTGGGCTTGCTACAATGGCCACCCAACATGTGTTGGGACTAAGAGGTTAGGAGTTCGAACTCGCCTCTGACATTGCAACCCTCGTTCTCCCTACCACTTAGTTAATATGAGAGCCTCACCTCACATTATATGAGGCACAAACTGTTGTTGTAATAGAATAGCAATGTCTTAAATCAAATTCACTTGAATGCACCCTTTTTCCTTTGAGCTCGGGTTATCTCCTAAGACCACTTGCTTAGCTTGAATATCTTCAATTAATTTGCTCAAAATTTTTTCGCATGTTGAGGTCACATAATTGGTCCATCAATAATGTGTAGTGGATCATGTGAGCTCTCATAGTGGATCATGTGCCGACTCTCAGGTAATACGATTCTCATCATAATTTTTTTTTTTTTGGCAACAAGAATAACTAATTGTATTTAACTATTTAAATTTTTTTTGTGAATAGCATATAAAGCATGTATCTTGATTTTTATAATACAATTCAGAAATTTAGATTTCTATAATGCTTTTACGCATTAACTAAATCACATTACCACAATCTCTAATGAGGTAAAAGTCAATGAACTATAATTCCTTCTGTTACAAACACTATTGCAAAAGAAAAAAGTTATTGCATACCAAATATAGATAACAACTTATAGTCAAGAAAGCACAAGAATACCAGTATAAATAGAGAGGCTATGGTGGCAATGAAATATCATTCTTCTATAATACTTGAGAAATTTGAAAATGGCTACAATTCAGTTGAAATGGTACTCTTTTGCATTGTTTGTAATTTGTGTTGCCAACCTTAGAGGAGCTTTAATTGTTGCAAATAAAGAGAGGAAGGTAATCTGCTTTTATTTGTTGCAAATTGTGTCATTCGTAATTCAACTTCATATGTTAGTTTGATTTCATCCTTTATATTCAAAAAGTTTCAATTAAGTCTCTTAACTTGTAAATTTGGTTTTAATTGGTCCTTTTTGAAAGATACAAGCCAAACAAGATTTAACGCATTTAGTCATTGATTTGCACAATTTATAAACATTTTTTTAAAAAAATTGTGTAAATTACATCTACTACCCATGTGGTTTGTAAAAACTACTAATCAAACCCCGATATTTGAAAAATTACAAATACCCCCTTAAATTTGATAAATTCATAACATTTAGCCCCTTTAATCAACTAAATTCATAACATTTAACCCCTTCAAATTCATAACATTTAGCCCCTTTAGGGGGTTATTGTTAATTTTACCAAATCTCGGGGTTCGATTGGTAACTTACACAAATCTCGGGGGTGGTAAATATAATTTACCCATTTAAATTATATTTCTAATTATATAAATTGACATTTTTTAGGTTTAGATAGTTAAAGAATAATTTTATCTATTTATAATATATTTTTGACAACTAAAATTAATATATATTGTGAAAATTATGAAGTTGAAGGTCACAAAAAATGAAATAAACTTTTAGGGATATTTTGCCAAACAATAAAAGTTTAAAGTGATTATTTGCAATGCACGATTTTTATTTAATTTGGTTTCTTCCACTTACCTTAATCCTAAATATATGTAATTCATGTGATTAAATGCATTAGGTCTCGTTTGGTTTGATTCTATTAGAAGAATCAATGAGAATCAAAATTATAAATTAAAAGACCAAATTGAAATTTTTGAATATGAAAAACTAAATTGAATTAAGATCCCAAGTCCAGGAACTAATCATACTATTTACCCCATCGCTCTATATGTGTTAATTCTCATTTATCTAGTGAGTGTTTTATTATTTTAACATGCAAGCAATACATCTTGGGTTTCATTGGGCTAGTAATCATAAAATTTTGCTATATATATATATATATATATATATATATTATGCTACACCATCCTTATATATTTTTTTATTATTTTTTGGTTTTAACTCATTCGTCAATTAGTCAACAAATCCAATTGGAAGTAAATGAAACATAAAGATTGTTGTGATTTTATATTACCCTATACTATTGCAAATCTTTATTATTTAGATGACTTAATAGTTTTTATTGTTTTCTTCCTTAATGACAGGACTATATAATATACATGGGAGCCCTTCCTTCGAATACAAAGTATTCACCTGAAGAACACCATATTAGCATGCTTCAAGAAGTGGTCAGTAGTAGGTAATTAAACATCATAATTTTCAGTTCAAAACTAGATAATATAAACATCAAAGAAGATTAGTTTCCTATTTCTTTTTCTTTATAAAGTAAATATACTAATTTGATTGTTCCTGACTAAAGTTATGCTAGGCAATCCATGATCAGAAGTTACACAAAGAGTTTTAATGGATTTGTCGCCCATCTCACTGACAAAGAAGCAAAAAAACTTTCAAGTTAGTACTATATTTTATTTATTATATATATTCTATATATTTTATTGTGAACTACCAATATATATTGAATTGCTGATGGGATCAATAGCTAATGAGTATGTGGTGTCCATATTCCCAAGTAAAAATCTGCAACTTCATACAACAAAATCAAGGGATTTCATGGGTTTCTCTCACAACGTCTATCGCGATATTAGCGTTGAGAGTGATATTATAATAGGAGTGCTTGATACTGGAATTTGGCAAGAATCATAAAGCTTCAATGATCATGGTATTGGCCCTATACCAAAAAAATGGACAGTTGACTGTCAAGGTGGCAAGGATTTCTCATGTAACAAGTATGTTCCTTTTACATATATTAACACCATACACATTTCATGCACAATTTGTATAATGTTGTTCTTTGGGTGAGTTTTGTTAAGGCTTGCATGAATTAAATAACTATTGATAAATACTTCGCAATTTTGAGTAAATTATCATCAGAGATATTATATTACAAATATGTTCTTTTACATAGTATTCCCTTTGTCCTCAAAGTAGAGTTCACTTTAGGTTGAATATAATTTTTTTCTTATTTAGAAAAAATACATTTAATAAATCATTAAATATATAATTTTACATTTTTGTCCTTACTTTTTTATTATAGGCATACATAATCATTATTAGCAAGGAAATTAAAGAAGTTTTATTTTTATTTTCTTGAGACGGAAGGAGTAAATATTTTGTTCTACGTGCTATTGTATGAGTGCAAAGAACTATTATGCCATTTTTAATAATATTGGCTACAAATGTACCTTTAATGCAATTTTTTCATTTCTTTTAATATCCAACGTTAATCACATGAGAGAAATCTATATGGTTTGCCTACCGGAAAATCATCGAAGCAAGATCCTATTTTCCTGAGACTTCTTGTAGAGATTTAAATGGTCATGGATCACACACTGCATCAAGAGTAGTAGGAAATAATGTAAAAAATGCAAGTTTTTTTAGAATTGACAAAGGTATAGCAAGAGGTGGGGTTCCCTCTGCGCGGATTGCTGTGTATAAAGTTTGTGCAGGGGGTAGTTGTAGCGAGATAGCTATATTGGCTGCATTTGATGATGCTATCATAGATGGAGTTGATATCCTCTCAGTCTCTCTGGGAGCACGATATCCCATGGGTCTTGAAAGGGATGCTATAGCACTGGGTTCTTTTCATGCAGCCCATAAAGGTATTCTCATCGTACAATTAGCTGGAAATGGTGGTCCAGAAACAAAAATAATCACCAACAATGCGCCATGGTTGTTTACTGTTGCCATAAGTACTATAAATCGAAAGATCATCAGCAAAGTTGTGTTTGGAGATGGAATAATATCAATTGTACATAATCTAAACTTAACTTTCACATAATTTTGACACTATCATAGTATCATATAAATTAATTCACAAACATAGAGAGTAGTAAATTCACCACTGAATTAGATGTTTTCATTTAATTTATAAATTACTTTACTTTCTAAGACTATATGATGATGTTGTAGGGTTATTCGGTTAATTCTTTTAAGTTGAATGGGACACAATTTCCAGTCGTATATGGAACTGATGCTTTAGAGAAATGTTGCTCCCTGACTGCCAAGTAAACTTACATTATTCAGTCAAATGACCTCTCTTATAATTGGAGCATTAATAGTATGATTGACTTAGAGTTTGTTCTTTGATTTAGGTTTTGTATGTCTCACTGTTTAGATGAAAAATTAGTGAAGGGAAGATTGTACTTTTTAGAACATTGACAAGCATGGTGGAAGCAGGTGAAGCGAGAGTCCTCGGATTAATATCATTACAAAATGGATGGGAAAGTATCTCCATTTTTCCCTATGCTACATCAATATTAAATGAGGACCAATTTAAATTGGCAGAGAGTTATTACAACTCAACCAAGTAAGCCTGTTTTTTTTTTTTTAATTTAACACCACTTGGAGTGATCCAATATTTGTTTATTATGTTAGGAATGAATATAAATTTATAATGAGGGATGCTGAATTTTCCTTTATGCTACATTGAGTAAAAATGTAATCAAGATAGATTGGGTCATATAAACCTTATCACCTAAATAACTTGATGAAGCAAATTAAAATTGCATCTTCTTTCGTATGAAATTTTAGAATAAGTTATGATTACTAATTCTATCGTAACTAACTTTTTCGCACATTCACTTTCAATATATAGGAGTCCTACAATAAACATATGGAAAAGTGAAATTGCAGAGGATTTGGTTGCTTTTGTAGTGGCTGTTTTTTCTTCTAGAGGGCCTAATCTGATCATCCCAGATATTCTAAAAGTACAAGGAATTAATGAAAATATTTCTAACGTTATTTTTTGTTACCATTTCTAAAATATGTATAATATTGTATAGCCAGATATTGCTGCTCTAGGGGTAGAAATCTTAGCTGCATTTTCACCTAAAAGTCCTCCTTTCAACTATTCTACGGATAAGAGATCTATATCTTACAATATACTATCCGGAACAACAATGTCTTGTCCTCATGTCATTGGTGTAGCTGTTTATGTGAAATCATTGCATCCTGATTGGTCATTTTCTGTAATTAAATATGATTTAATGACTACAGGTAATAACACACTTACCATCACCAAAAATATAATATGGTTGATGTTCATAAGCACATTTAATCAAACCTCACATCAATGTCTTTTCCCTTTTGTGATAATGAAAAAATATAGTAGTTATTTCGCTCTTTGGTCACAATATTGCTAAGTTAAAAAAATTAACTTTATTCGCAGCTTCAAGCATGAATGCTACTAATGCAAAGTATGGAGACACAGAATTCTCTTATGGAGCAGGACATCTTGATCCAGTAAAAGCTGTGAATCCAGGAATTGTGTACGAGACATCTAATGAAGATTACACAAAATTCCTATGCAGCATGAACATCACATCATCTAAAATCGAAAAGATAATTGGATATAATGTTACATGTATTGATGTGGATCCCATAAAACCAAAGGATTTGAATTATCTCTCAATGGTAGCTCAAATTGACCAAGACAATATGGATAAACCATTTAAGTTGGAGTTCCCAAGAACAGTTACAAATGTTGGCCTTCCAAATTCAACATACAAGGTCGTGATCACCACGTCTTTTCCATGCGATATCACTGTGGTGCCTATCATTCTATCTTTCAAAAAGTTAAATGAACCAAAATCCTTCATAGTAACTATGATTGGGGAAATAAATGAAGGCATGATGATTTTTGCTTCACTAGAATGGTCTGATGGCATTCATGTTGCCCGTAGTCTAATGGTTGTGTATGTGAGTGGCTAGTTTTGACAAATTGTTAGGCTTTTAATTTGTCATAGTGAAAGTTATTATCTGGGAGTTTTGAATTGATACTAAAATAAAAGATTTTATTTAATTTTGTGAGTATGCCTTACTACTTAATAGAACCATGACTACTCAAACATCTTATTTTATATTTACAAGTATAAATATAACTTAAAATCATAAATATAAATAAGGTAAAATCATAAATATAACAAAAACGAAATTTCTTAAAATCATAAATCATTTCCTATTGCATAAAATTGGAAACAAGTACAACCCTACATTAAGGTAAATTTCCTTTTTCTTATCTTTTGTACAAAAATCAATCATGGATAAAAGCAAAATATGGTAGTAACATCAAAATTTCAATTAACCTTTTTTTTATAGTGGTTTGTTCACTTTAACATTTATTTATTTTGTAAATTTTGAACTAAAGAGATCTTGAAATTTAGGGCTTCAATTATATATATAAAGCCCAAAGTGAGATTGGTAATAAAAAATAAAATTTTAAAAATTTAACACTTCATGTTAATTGACGTTAAGGGAACAAAACTTGTCTTCTTGGTCGATTCTGCTCTTCTTTTCCCTCGCAACTGGAGATGAAATTTCATTCTCACGTTCTACACATTTACTTCAAGAATCTCCAATTTAATAAACAATGGATCTCCCGTTATATTTTGTATGTCATTTTATGTCACTATTCTAATAAATTAATATAAAACTGGTAATTTGTGTCAATATTTATACCATAATATTCATTTTCATCATAATAAATTTTAGTGTCAAGAGTCTTTTTTGTTATTAGTTAAAAAATAAAAAATACAATAAATTTTTATTAAAATATTGATTTAATACAAAAAAAGGAGAAAAACTTAATATCAAAATTATCTATAATGAAAATGGATACTAATAGTATATATATTACTGTAATTTATAAATTATATTAACTTATTCGAGTATCGAATATCATACAAAATGTATAATAGGAGATCTAATATGAATTTAATGTAGAACAATCTCTATTAGCATAGAAAAATAAACAAAAACCTTTCACTTTTTTCACTCATCTAAATCTTCTTCAGCTTTCAAAGCATCTAGGTTCAAAAACTTCTCTATATTTGATCTTAATTTTTTTTATTTCTAGCTTCTTTTAGTTGAGAATTATCATGTACTTTATTGTGTTACCAAGACGTGTGTGATAGATATTGCAAAATACAGAGGGGCTAGATGGAAAAATAGGACTAATGTTAGACCCCTAAACTGTATTCAACCAACTAACGCCACCGCCAATGACTAATGTCAGATTTCCAATTAAGTTGTCAAGTTAGATGAATTGAGTGATTAGTGAGCCAAAATCGTTATAAATGTTTAAGTGTGGATTGATATTCTGAGGGAAACCAAACCGGTTTCAAGCAACCTTGGAAGAGATGAGGGTTGCCTATCCTTAGTTACACTTTTAGGAGAAAGCTCTCCCTACAACTATCATTTCTAATTTTTTATCCAAAACTTATATAGAGGGTTGAGGTGTCAGTACTTTGTGAATTTTCAGAAAGTGTGGGATTTGACCCTCATCTTTGTCAGTACTTTGTGAGTTTTCAGAAAGGTCTTACTCAAGAAATAATTAAGGTGTCCATTGTGTTTTCAAAAATATAAAATAATAAAATTTTAATTATTTTAAATGTATATTTTAAATTATGTTATCAGTTTTCTAATTTTATTAAATTTTAAAATCATTAATTTTTTTAAAAATATATAATTGTTATATGCGGTCAATGAAATTTACATGTTTTAGTGTTTTTTTATGTTATTGTCTTTCATTATTCAATTATATTTGATAGTAAAACAAATGTCAAACTATTTTAATTTGTATACTCAATAATTTTGAACTTCCTCATATTTAATTCTTCAAATATTGTGAATGAAGAGAAAAATTAGTAAAATTTGATGTTGAAATCAATGTTTTTTATATAAGGAAAAAATCAATTGTATGATTTTAATTATCCAATTATATTATTTTAGCAAGTTGAATATTAATAAATCAAGGTATTATAAGAAAAACATAAATAGTCTACTTTAGTTTTGTTAATATATTTATTAATTTTCTTTGTTATTAATTGAAATAAACACATAAGTGGAGGGTTAGGTTGGGTAATAATGTGGCATTTAGGGGCGGACCCCTTTAGGGTCCAAGGGGGGCAAGTCCCCCCCCCCCCCCCCCCCCCACCCCTCATGTGTCAAAAAAAAATTATAGTAGTAATAATTTATTTTTGTAGTAATATTAAAATTTGACCCCCACCTTTTTTTATTTTATTCTTTTTCTCCTGCGTCCAGCATCCAACAACAAGGCAACAAAAATCCCCTTCCCATCACAATTCACTCCATCCCCCTTTTTTTTTTATGTCTGTATTATAGAATGTTAGAATTGGGAGTTCAGGCAAATTCATATACATTTTCTTGTGTTATGAAGTGTTTTGCAGCTTTAAGGGATGTAGTCACTACAAGAAAAATGGGTTTCAGTGACGACTGGAATATCATCATTAAAAGTTGCTTTTTCGTCACAAAAACCATTTAGTGACAGAAAAATAGTTCGTCATTAGGTCGTCACTAATGCTCCTTCACTAAAGGGTTTTAGTGACCGAAACAAAAAAGTCGTCACTAAGTGGCGTTAGTAACGAAAATTAGTGACGAAAAAAAATCGTCACAACAAGGGAAAAAAGTCGTCACTAAAAGTTAAGAGTAATCACTAATTGAGCACGTTTAGTGATGAAATTTAGTAACGAAAAATTTTCGTCACTAAAACTATTTCGGTCAGTTTGACAGTTGTGACGGTTTAGTAACGAATAAAAGATCGTCACTAAAAAAAACCTTGATCAACTCCTTCTATGATGAACTAGTGACGATATGTTTTGTCGTCACTAAATGGTTAGTGACGACTTTAAGTTTGTCACAAAAAATTTATTGTCACTAAATGATTAGTGACGACTTTAAGTTTGTCACAGAAAGTTTGTTGGCGAATGCAATTTTGTGACGGAAAATTTTGACGTCCTTTTGCATTAGTGACGGAAAAATCTCATCACTAAAAATTCGTTCGCAAATGAAATTAGTGACGAAAAAAATTTGTCACTAAATAGTGTTTTTTTTCTCGAAACGATAGATATTTCATTCAATAAATGATCAGAACTGTACAAATATTAGCCAGAAGGGCTACCTGATCTCCTTGGTCTAATGTACTAGCCAAGGAGGAAAATGGAAGAATGGTTGGGGATACCACTTTCCATTAGTTACATAGGGGAGTTAGCCGAGTAGGAGCTAACAATACAATACATCTAAAAAGTACAAATGTCAATAAACTATATTTACAAAAGGATTGCCTGAAAATTTGATGTGATGAGATATAGCGTAACAAGCTAACTTCAACTAAATGAGTAAGCTTGAACATTATAGGTGTAAACATCAGTCGCAAAGAGGTGGGTATACCTATTCCAAAAGAGTATGCTAACACACGTAAGAGGGAACCGGCCACTTGAGCCTTCTTCAAGAAGAAGTCACTCTTCGCAAAATAGTAGAGCAAGCAAAGATGGCAGCTGCCCTGTGCAGAGAGTGACAAAAAAGCTACCCAGTATCATTACCACATTCAGGCAGCAGCAGGTGAGACATTTAATGAAACCGTTGAAACTTTCCAGCCATTAACAAAAGGGGAAGGATTCTGACCAGAAAGTAAGAAGAAAGCTTGCATGTATCCTGTCACAGGTAATCAGTCATAACAAAACTCCAGGTCCATAGGGAGACTTACAAATTTCCGACTTGTAGGGAACGAATCATGAATAATCCAACAAAGCTCCCCAGGAATGAGATCCGACTTGTAGGGAACGAATAACTGAAGTTGGACATAGAGTGATGTGTGAAAAAACAAAAATACAGCATAAGTCTGTCTTAAAGAAAGAACAGTGCTTTTAAGAATGCACTGGTAGTAACTTTCCGCCCATTAGCATAAGGAGGTTGCTTCAGACCAGAAAGTATGAAGAACGCTTGCAAATAATCAAAACTACCTCCTAATACTTTTTCTTCTTTTTTTTTTTTTTTTTTTTTTCCATAATCCTTTTTGTCCTTTGTACTTTTTTCCACTCTTGGTTTTTTCCTCTCTCTTTTTTTAATATATATATTTTCCTCTTTTTTTTTTTTTTCTTCTTTTTTTTTTTTTTTTTTTTTTTTTTTCTTCTTGATTTTCACCTATTGATATCCAATCGGCCAGCTTGAGAATTCAGAGCACTTTAGGGAGCAGAAGATCTTGAGATACCTTTACATATTAGAGACTAAAGAATAGGCATAGAGGCAAAACATTACTAGCTTTGCATACCTGTTAGGTAAATGGAATGAAAAAAAACTATACAGAAAGGTGTAAAATCTACTAGCACTTTAACTCAGGGAATACTACTGGTAAACCAAATTGAGAAGGTTAAACTTACTTGACACCAAAGGGGTATCCTAAAAATCAACCTTTGGGAATATGTAGCGTATGCTATTCTTGCTAGAGAAACATATTGCCATCCTATCTATTTGTAGATGTTGGCTGTATTATTATTTTTTCTTTTTTTTTTTCCTTTTTTTCTTTTCTTCTTTTTTTTTTTTTTTTTTTTTGCCCTCCTTTTTTCCTTTTTTTTTTTTTTTCCTCCTTTTTTTTTTTTTTTTTTTTTATATCCCTTTTTTCTATTTTTTCCGTGCATTTACTTTTTCTGTCCATAATTTCCTTTTATCTAGGCATCACAGTCCATATATTTTTTCTTGCCATTTCCAAACATGACATGGATTCAAACAGCTTCTATGAATCCAATGTGCCTCTCCTCCTTCAGTGCATGAAATCCATTGAAACAGATAGACAACTGAATATCATCCTTCATCCTAACTTTTGAGACCATATGGCAAAACAATCCATGAAGTGACTAAGGAAAATGCAAGCAGTGAGCTCTCAACCGAGGGTATCCAAGGCATGCAGCTTGGTATCTATTTTTTCTTGTCAACATTTTATCAAACACCTTATGTACTATTTTATTAGTAAATAGTGTTATTAGTGACAATTTTAACCGAAACTATAACATTGTATATTTTAATATTTTATCAATAATAACATCAATATATTGATTGTGACATTATTTATCCTTTTAATACAAACATCATCGATATCAAAAATGTAATGAAAGCAATCTTACTAATCATTCAACATTCAAAACCCATATGAAGAAACGTACGAAAGATAAACTTGTGCATTGCAAAAGACAACATTTTACTTTCCTAACATACAAGAAAATAAAAGTTAAATATCGTAGTTGAATCATGAGAATAAAACATTATCCAAACATCTAACACCCCACAAAATAGTAATGTACACATAATTCCCACAGCATTCTAAAAGTAAATAAGCAAAAGGCTATTTTAAGACCTTGACAACAGCAACCAACTGGCCATTTGATTCCAAAGTATGTCTACAATCTGTGGATGCTTGGCACAACTTGGTGATGGATGCATCACTATTATAAGAAAAGGAAAAAGCACTAAATGTTATAAATTCAATCCAACACTGAATGTTATAAATTCAGAAAACATAACCGAAAACAAAACAATCACAACACTTCAGTTCAGAAAACCAGGAAAAAACAGCCCAAAATTTGTCCAGAAAAAACTACAAGTGAACCAGAAAAACAAACCACTCATACAAGCAGAAAAGGAGTTGGTTTTGTAGCTATATGGATTTGTTCAGAAATTTAGAAACTCTTTCCACATCTGCAACACAAGGAGCCCAGAAAAATCAGAAAAAAAAACCAAGAAAAAAATGAAAAGTCAATCCAGAACCAGCCAAAGAGAGAGAGAGAGAGAGAGAGAGAGAGCACATCAAGTAATTTATGAATAGGTTTTGTAACTATATGGATTTGTTCAGAGTTTCATAAACTCTTTCCCTCTATGCAATACTTCAGTCCAGAAAAATAAAAAAACCAAGAAAAAATGAAAAAATCAATCCAAAACCAGCCATAGAGAGAGAGAGAGAGAGCATCAAGTAATTTATGAATAAGAGTTGTAGCTATATGGATTTGTTCAGAATTTCAGAAACTCTTTCCCTTTCTGCAGTACTTCAGTCTAGGAAAACTAGTAGCATGCTACTTCAATTCAGAAAAATTCAAAGAACATAACCAAAAACAAAACAGTCACAACATTTCAGTTCAGAAAAACTAGAAAAAAAGAGCCCAAAATTTGTCCAGAAAAAACTACAGAGTGAACCAGAAAAACATACCACTCATACAACCAGAAAGGATTTGGTTTTGTAGCTATATGGATTTGTTAAGAAATTTAGAAACTCTTTCCACATCTGCAACACAAGGAGTCCAGAAAAATCAAAAAAAAAAAAAAAAAACCAGGAAAAAATGAAAAGTCAATCCTGAACCAGCCAGAGAGAGAGAGAGAGAGCATCAAGTAATTTATGAATAGGATTTGTGGCTATATGGATTTGTTTAGAGTTTCAGAAACTCTTTCCCTTTATGCAATACTTAGTCCAAAAAAATCAGAAAACTAGGAAAAAATGAAAAAAATAATCCAGAACTAGCCAAAGAGAGAGAGAGAGCATCAAGCAATTTATGAAATGGATTTGTAGCTATATGGATTTGTTCAGAATTTCAGAAACTCTTTCCCTTTCTGCAGTACTTCAGTCCAGAAAGTTTTTAAAAGCAACAAGTATCTTTGTTTTAAAAGCAATTTCAGCTACAAAAAGTTTTCATCACTTGCAGAAAACTAAATAAAAAGAGGACACAGATCAAACAACAGAACAGATGACGTGCATTACAGCCATAGACAATCACTTTATGCTTTGCAACATAAATTTTTTATACAAGGAAGCAAACTGAAAGTGACAACTTCTGCATTTTGCCAATAAAAACCAAAGACAATATTCCATCAGTTAAAGACCTTCATGATTTAGAACAAATTGAGGCCACTTCCAGTCACTATGAGGCATAATCAAGAATAGAAGAAAACTGAGAACGTATAAAGTGAGCAGAAGCTGGGAGAAATCTTGTTTCAACAAAAATATATAATAAGTCCCAATCAAGAATAGAAGAAAACTTACAGCAAATAGTAAGAATACTTACTGTATTAATAGTTTTATTACTATGGATAAATAGATAATATGGTGGAAACCAGAATCAATTTGTAATAAGAAATAGCAATGACACTGCCGATATCATGCATAAAGTGAATCACACACATGTGGATTTTGATAAAAAGGAACAAGTAATCCTACTAACGGACAAAATACTAAAGAAAACACTAAACTAAACCCTATGGAAGTCAAATTGCAACTGTACTGCTGCCTGAAACTGCATCACATGAAAATTAGAGGATTGAACCTACCATGGTGAACAAAAGAAAATAATTAGTCCAGAAAAAATCCAACAATAAAACCTGAATGCCGAAGAGCTTTCAGCAGGTAAAAATGGAAGTACATGTTTCAATTGTTAGCTTAGTTAAATAAAACTTGAACATTTTAACTGGATTTCCTTAGTTGCAACCAAAATGGATAATTTAATTTCCAAATGCCAGGTGAGCAGCTAATCAATGGAAGCAACCCATGTAACAGAAGTGTCTCCTTTTGAAGACAATTCAACCAAATTTCTTGAACTAATACTTGGGACGTGATGACTCAAACAGTTCAAGCTTTCAGCTTACATAGTAAATGCTAGCCTTAGCAATCTCTTGGAGCAGTTATACAGTTACATAGTAAATGCAATATGGGATGTCAAAATCTTGAAGTGTTGGATAGAGAACTTTGAAATCTGTATTATTCACATATTCAAAAATAAGACTTGGAGTCTTAGACTACTAATCTCTAACAATACCAAGCAACTTCACAATATTTGGGCCACCACAGAGATTCTGTAGTATCTTAATCTCCCTCTTTAAGGTAGAACATTTCCCAATATGACAGACTACAACTATTTCACGACATCTTTTGGCTATATGGAAGAACAGTTGAAAGGTGGTGAAATACAAAGCCCATGCATTTGACTTTGAAAGGATGGTCAACATCACTGGTCCATTCCTAGATTTTGACAATGATATTATTCAGCAAACAATACGAAATAACCACCTACTGAATGGATACCAAATTGCAAAACATAAGGTTATCTTTGCAACATGACAGAATTTTAGCCGAATGTCCTTCCAAAAAAATGATAAATTCATACAAGCAAAGAAATTGGAAAAAGACAGGCCAAGAATGATGATTCAAACTTTTGGATCTTCATAATTATTTGACAAAATTTTAGCAAAAACGACAAAGGATTGCATCTTTGCAAATAAGTGACTTAAATCACATAACAACCTTTTATTATCACCCCCATAGTCAACATCTCACATGAAAATAGTTATTTATACGAATCATTCAAGAAAACATACGATAAACAAAACTTGCTTATCCATTTGACCTGTTCTCAAGAACAAAAGTATCAAAAGTGAAGCATAAGTTGACATCAAAGGAGTTGCTACATTAACAGCAGTAAGAGAATTTTCAAGCTGTCTTCAATTGATGTCAAAGATAGTCCAAAACACACAGCTCAAATTGAAGAATTTTTTAGGAGAAAAGTCGATCGAAAATGAGGATGATTGTCGATTTCCTATTTAATGTGTATACATTCACATTTAAGACCCACAAGAGTTTCACATTCACATTAATTAATCTCCAAGTCTGTATGGCATTAATTCTGGTCTCACTTGTGAATTTAGAAAATTTTAATATTGAAAAAGAAAATCCTCGTGTGACTCCATTACTAGTCAATCTGCAAATCTTCTCCAATTTGATTTTCTACTTCATTTTCAGCACTGGCGAGCCAAGATAGTCAATCCCATGTGTTTGAATTGATCTCATCTCTTTCTTTTCTTTTTTTTTAATTATAAAATTTCATTTTTCTTTGTTGATCAATAATTTCATTTTTTATTTTTATGCTCATTTTTCTTTTTGCTCCATAAGTCTCCTTTTTTGGATTTTTTACATAATAGTAATATATAATAGTATTAATGACAATATACATATTTCAAAGTCAATACTGTAAAAATAATCGTCTTTTCAAATATTGATGCCGTTGTATTTATTCATTTCCTCAAGCATATAATTGAGTTAACTTAGTTATGGAATTCCTAAAAAGGGACTTAATATATATTTTTGCATAGTTAAAGATGAAAAAAATTCTCCTTAAGGGCAAATTAAGATTACAAATTCCTAAACAAGACACAAAAATATCCTAATCCTATTGAAAATTATTTTCAATGTTTTAATCATTTGTTCAATAACCTTCCTACCCATATCTAATTATTAGTCAAATTCTTCCAAATCATAAAACGTAATCTTTCTAACCCAAATGAAAAACAATCAAATTTTTCCAACCCAAATTAAAGAACAACACCTTGTTCCACATGCAAAGTCACCACCGACTAATTTGTTCTCACCTACTGCCATTATTCTCAATACGAAATCAACTATTCCTTACATACTTTCTAGGAAGAATTTGATTTTGATCATAACATCTTCAATTCAATGAAGTAAATGAAATAACCATAATGCATTATCATCTACAAAGGCATGTGTAACAAGCCAAGTGATACGACTTTGTAAAGTAATATTTTTTGTTGGCTCAAAAAAAACTATAATAGGCAAGAAAACAAAAATTCTGAAGTGCAACTCATCAAAATAACCAATTAAGTTTGAGTCAGTTCATATTTACATTGCTCTTCTTGATGATTCATTGAGAAATTAATCAACCTTGATCTGAAACAAGCAACATCGATTAAGATAATAAAAGATAACTATGAATCAGAAAGAAAAGAAAGAAAAGCCATGAACATATATTAGTGATTTTCACATGTATGTATGTATTTTGAGAGCCCTCACACGCTTATCGTAACCTAGCTATAAGAGATTTGACTAGATTATCAAATGTTTGTAGGATATAATGATTCACATTCTTAGGAGAAGTAATAGTTTACCACATACCAATTTCAAGTAGAGTTTTGTTAGGCAATACATAACCAGTACTCTCATCTTCAACTCGGGCCACAACATCTCTCCATTCACACAGACCCTGTAAGCAGTTTAGTAGCATGTAAATTAACCTTCACATGTGAAGGCTCTTTAATCATCTCAACATGTTAACTGCCTAAAAGAACCAAACACACAGACACATACAGAGAAAGATACCATAATTAGCTCAACTTTACCAACTACAACTCAGTAAAATAATGCTAGTTTATCACAGAATCTCAGTTAAGAGAAGAAAGTTCAAAAGTTGAGAACAAAAACTTACAGCAACAATAGCAAGCTGCTGAGCATTAAGACCAGCATCCTGCAATCTGCAATGTGAAGGTTTGGTGTGAAGAGGAAAAATGCACAAGAGAAGTACTGACTGAAACATGAATATTAATGTTAGACAATCACTTTTAAAGACATATTAGAAGTTCAACAATTAGCGATATGAAGCCTCCATTTTGACACATAAAAAAGAAATTTACCCATAAATATGAAGATATGAACTATCCGTCAAAAGCTCCTTCTCATGAAGCTGTGTGCAAATATCATAGCTTCGCTTGTACACCTGAAGTAGTAGATTAAATATAATTAGCTAAAAAAAATTGCAATCAACTAAGTCCCTTTCCAAAAGCAAAAGATTGTTTAATGACTTAGTATCATATCCTTGACATTAAAACTTCGTGAGACTCCTTTTATCCTTACTTTTCCTTGACCATTTTGCTCACCAATGACTTCAAAAAGTGGAATCAAATTCACCATCCCAAGGTAGTTGTTAGGTAAGGAAAAGGCTGGGAAACATCTTTGGCTTGTGCCAGAATCTTCACCCATTGTGTTCTCCCACTCCCACCCTCAAATACCCATCAAAGGTTATATAACCACATCTAATTTCACACAACTTTATGTTATTTGCACTTATTAGCTACCCCAAGGTGGCTGTTAGATAAGGAGAAGGCTGGGAAACACCTTCGACTCCACAAGTCTCACAGAATCTTCACTCATTGTGTTCTCCACCTCCCACCCTCAAATACCCATCAAAGATTATATAACCACCACATCCAATTTCAAGCAACTTTATGTCATTCGCACTCATTGGCAAACACAGAACAGGGCAGACACATCTGTTTGTCCTTTTCCAACAAAATAATTTATAAAAACTTTACTTCTCTTTATTTTTCTTCAGCATTTAATTCCTATAACAACACTTATACATATATATATATATAGAATAAAGAAGTCCTACGGCATTCATAAACCAAAAAACGAACACAATACCCCAATCCACAAGCTCCACAAACTTTTAGTTTAATAACTAAAGATTTGGGTTACTCCTAAGGTAAGCTGCTAGAGCATCTGCAATTCAGCCCCACCCAGTAAATTAGCTTCCAGCAGCTTAGCACCACATTCTACTTTTGCCGCCCTGTGAGTATCGTTTTGCCTCCCTCCTATCAAAAAAATTCAGCCCTTAAATCTAGTAAACAACAATCGGATTTCAAAAACTATCGGATTTTCAAAAACATTGAGCCTTCAAGAACAGACCGAAAAGTGAGAACAATAGAATTTCAAATTTCTAAAAAACCAACTATTGGATTCAGCCCTTAAATCACCATCCCACCGAATACAAAGCTATATGGAGGTTCCTCTAGTGTGTTCAGCAACTTAAAACAGCAAAAAATCATCAAGAAATGCAGAAAAATCAGAGTTTTACCGTTCTTCCAAAAATCGGGTATGAGCCTTCGAGTTTTCCAAAATCTGGCATAAACTAAGTTTTAAATCCTCCAAGACCTCTTCCAGAAGATTGGGGGAGCCTCTGCGCCACTCACAACCGGTTCAAACAACAGAAATCATCAAGAAATCACCGGGTCTAGCTTCGGGTCGACGGTGACCCTGTTGTACGACCCGACTGGATTCTTCAAAATACTGGAGAAATTCGGTTGTCTCCACTTCAGTAATGATCTTCAGTAGCTTACATTGGTTTCTATCAAGATGAGAGTCTCTATTCAACACCAAAATGAAGTGTTAAAGCTAGCCAAAGAGAGAACTAGGGCGAAGGAATGCTGGGTTCGGGAGTATGAATTTCGAAGGAGCAAAACAACAATTTTGTTGAAGTGTAAAGAGCTGGGCAGAGAATGTTGTAAAATTTGAGCCACTGTTTTTTAACATCCCGCTTTTTCCTCCTAACTAAATTTAGTTTCCCCCCTTTTGTTTTTTTAAGCATTTACGCATACCACATTTTATTATTAATTATTAAAAAACTCTTTACCTTTTTTGACTAGTAATCAATTTTTTAATTTACAATGCTACGTTCATTTATGCAAATTCTGATTTGAATATTTTTAATCTTTAAATTTTAAAATCCTAATTAGTTATTAAATGGCTAAAGTGAATTTTTTTACAAATATTTTCTCAAAAAATGTAATATTTATATTTTCATGTTAATATTGAAAAAATTATGTATATTACAAGCATGTGTATATTCTTGGGTATACAGCAAAAACCCTACGCCCTAACAGTTATTCATGGGCCCAAACCTAAACAACAAAGAAAAACAGAAACTCTAAACTACATAAGGTCTTTACAGGCATAGGGGCGTTGCCCCCACGACCCCCGCCTAGGGGCGCTGCCCCCTGGACCCCCGCCGAGGCGACTTTCCCAAACCCCCGCCCGCTCACCGGGGAGCAGGACTCCCGTGTTCGTTAAGGGACAATTTGTCGTTGCCTAAATGCGAAGTATGAACCATACCCAACATATATATGCAATAAAGTTATTATACTTGGTACTAATTACTTTTATTATAACTATATAACCACATAACTACTATATATATATGAATTAACTACTTATACTATAGATTTTAGTCATATATATATATATATATATATATATATATATATAAATACTCCCTTTGTCCTAAAAAAAAAAAAGTGTTTGTTTCAAAACATATCCACTATTTCAAAAGTGCATACTGATTATTCAACAAAATATTCAAAATACTCTTAGTGAGATAGATTACATAAAATGGTGTATGACATACAATACCTTTAATGAGGAAATTAGTTGTATAAAATCAGTTGTACTTGTATTTTGTTGACTAACAAGAAAAAGTTGTACATTAGTAAAACCGAACTCTTTTTTTAGAACAAAATGAGTATAATTGTATAAGCGTTTTCTACTTTTGTTATACATTATACATCTCATTATATATGTACATATGTTAATCACTACTTGTGTTGTTATATTACATTAGTGGCTATAATTAGTTTGAAACTATATATGTCCCAATGCATATGTTGTTATTAAAATTTATAATATTCAATTTCGTTGTATACCAAAGCAAATATTTTATATCTCCATAGTTAATAATATTATACACTAAAATACAATTTTGAGCCATTTCTTGTTAGTCAAATGGCAGAGCAATATTGTTCTTGATGAGGCTTTGTCACTTGTGGTTTGAGCCAAATTTAATTAAAATAGTGAAAATATTTTACATTTTCTCCTTCTCTCTCCATCTGTTAAAAATGACTAATTTAGTAAAACATCTTATTAGTTATAAACTATGAATACAACAAACATAATTAATAATATTATTAAACCCAATTTGTACGTCAAACTAGTAAACTAATTGGTTCTTGAGGTGCTTATTACTACTAACAAAATTATATATTTAAAGTGATTAAACTTATATGTGTAAATTCATATAATGTAGTCAAATTCATATATATGCGTAAATTCTCGAGTTGATAGTGTATCTACAAACAAATACTCTATTCGTTCATCAACTAATGTTGGCAAATGCATAAATATTTGGGTGTTTTAGTATAATTATTAAAAATTAAGAATTATATTTTTCAGAAGTTAACTTCAGCCCAATAAGTAAATTATATAGCTCAATTCTTAAGTAAACAAAAATTAAGGCCAATCCTTATATCAATTGTGGCCTAAGTAATTTAGCTCAAAACATTTTATCTACTCAATCCCAAATTAATTAGCTTAACACATATATTTTTTCATCAAATTTATAATATTATGTTTTATTATACACTAAAATAAATTTTTTCTATCGCCATATGTAATAATATTACACACTTAAACCCTATGTATATATATATATATATAAAAAAAAATTAATAGATTACAACTATTTTCTTTTTCATTGTCACTTTTTTACTAATTAAATTTTCTTTTGCACCAAAAAATTATTTTTATAATGCACTAAAAAATTTTATATTTTTTAATTACTGATATTTCACACATATACATATAATCAAGAATTTAATTAAAAATCATATATCAGTAGCGGATTTAGGCATTAACCAATCCCTACTGGGGTTAGGTACTTTGTGTTAATGCACGTCTATTTAAGTCTAGTATTTTTATGGACACTAATGTAATGTTTTAATTGGGGATTTCCACTTTAATACAATCAGTTTGGTTTGGCAAAAAAAAAACAAAGATAAGCAATTAGTGACGAAACAATAGCGTCACTAAAACATATTCCCATTAGTGACGAAAAACATATCGTCACTAAAAGGTATTAAAACTTAGTGACGATAAAATTTCGTTGCAATGATTATTTTAGTGACAATAATGAATGTCGTCACTGAATTCTCGTCACTAATTACGACCATTTTAGCGGGAAAGTTTTCCGCCACACTCTTTAGTGACGACTTTCTGTGATTCACACTAAAAATTGGGAGTAGACAAAAATTAGTGATGACAAAAGTTTTGGTCACTAAAGGTGATATTTAGTGACGATATTTTTTTTCGTCAATAGAAATTCCGTCACTAAAGGGGAGTTTTTCTTGTGGTGAGTTGAGGGTGAGAAGGCCCATGCTTACCTGTTGAAATTGGGTTTTGGTTCTTATACTATTGTTGTGAATTTGCTTTTTACTTCAAGTGTGGAAGAATTGGTAGCGCGTAATGCTTGATGAAATGTGTGAAAGAGATATTATATCATGGAATTCTATGATAAGTGGATATGTGGTAATGTGCCATGGATTTTAAATAAAAGAATTTAAATACAAGACACAATTTCTGTCCTTTCCTCCCATTTCTGGACAATTAAACTTCATCTACTTAAATTTTTTTTAGAATTTAGTGTAGAAATTTTATAGACTAAAATTATAAATATATATTTTTTATTTGTTTAATATCTATGTGTTTGCTTTTATGTGATGTAATATTTAATATTATTCTTATAAATAATATTAAACGTATTAAATTTTATTTATTTTTATAAATTAAATTTATATTTATTATTTTATTATTTATTAGGTATTAGTGTGACCCTCCCCTGTAAAATTTCTAGATCCGCCCCTGGTGACATTGAATCTATATAGTTTAAATATAATAAATTTTCAACGTAGTAAGCTAAGGTTTCAGCTTTGGAGTTTAGAGACTTCCCAGCCCTACTATAGGTATGTTGACTATTACTTTAAAAATTAGAAAATTAAGGTTTTCCAGATAAATAGAATTGTAATAAAAGTGGAAAACAAAATATCTAACACTATTAGAAATAATTGTTGAAAATACCTAACAATTTCTTTATTGCCACATTTTTTTCATGCTCTAATCAATTTTATTTGATTTTTTGTCATTAATAAAGATTTTGGGTGATTGGCTGAGGAAAAAAAGAATCTTAATAGCTAAAACACTTATGTACTATAAGTCATATTTATAATGTGAAATTTTTATTATGATTTTTTTTGTCAAACTTTTTAAATTTTGTAATTGTTTTGATTACATAATTATTGAAAATAAAAAATTAAAATTAAAATTTAAACTCTTAAAATTTACAAATTAAAATCAGAATTAATTCTTAAAAGCTAAGTCAAATTTAATTATTGGGATATATTAAAAAAATATAAATAACATGAAAATCAAATCAAACTTGTAATACAATACCTAAAATGAACAAAATAATTAATATTTTATGACAATAAATTATTAAAATCATAACAAGATTCTAAGTTAATAGAATTGCTCATTATATTTCTCCATTTAATTAAATGGGCACATAAAAAGACAATTTCATGGAGGTTAAAGTGATAAATTAAATGAAATCAATTATTACATAATTAATTTAGAAAATCAAATTGTGATGTGAGAAAATGAATTCTTGTAAGATAAACATATCATTTAAAATAAAATTAAATTTGCATTGAAATGAGACATAAAATGAGAATTTGATGAAAAAAATAAAGTATTAGAACATCAATATATTTTTGTGTTTATAGATAACTACTCATTTTGTTTCTCTATTTCAATAAATATGGGGAAAAAAACTATTAATATGGTTAGATATTAGTGAAAATTGGATAAGACTAATATTTAATAGAACTCTTTCACTATTAATATTTTTAGCAATCAAACCTATATGATTAATTTTGAAACCTAAAGTGAAAATTGATAAAATAATTATATACTAGTATGCTACCATGCAATTACACGATAATGCTATTGTTGGAAAAAAAATGTGATTATAAAATTTATTATTTATAATTGAATAATATTATTAATTCATGATAAATCTAAATAATATAGACAACAATTAAATTGTTTTATAGAATTTATATTATACATTTAAGTTTTTTAAAATAATATGATTAAAAATTTTAAAAATAAGAATTTTAAATTTGAATAAACTATTGAATATAAATTTTATTGTTAGTTCAATACAATATAAATGATTTGAAAAATCTGATTATTAACTTGTGAAATAAAGAAATATGAATTCAATAAAGAGACATGAATTCAATAAAGAGAGGTATTTAAAAATAGAACTGGTTCTATTTGAACATCACACAACAAATAAAGCTATTTAAAAAAAAAAATCAAACACCATACCTATCTCATGTAGGTATGAAAATTCTTGCAATGTTTTAGTGAAGTAAATAACTCTTGCGATGCTAATTTTCTACTGGAAAGTTAGAGCCCAAAAATCAACTAAAACAATAGGGTTAAAAAAAATCAATTTTCATCTCGTTCATTGAACATACCCGTTCATAATTTATAAATTGGGTTTTATTGAAAATTCATATTTTCATAATTACAAAATAATTTTTAATAAATGGAGAAAGATCATACATTTGATAATGAAATTAAAAAAAAACCATTGAAATTCATATTTTCATAATTTCAAAATAATTGATAATAAATAGAGAAAGGTCATAACTTCAATAATAAAAATAAAAGAGATACCATTACCAAAAAAGAAAAAAATTTACTATTGAAAGCCAAACCTTATGAAATATACATTTAAGTTGCCAAATAATTGATAATAATTATGCCTATTGGTTAAAAAAAATCAGTTCAAATGGCATAATTTTATTGCCCAAACTTGAATAGAGAAGTGCATAATTAAGCATAGACTATTGATTAAAGTCTTTTGAATAGTAAACTGGGGTTCTCAAGCATCTCTGCGTGAGAAGTGGTGCGACTTTGGTACAACTAGGTGTACTGAAGAGCGAGTTCTGTTTCCTTCACGGTGAAGTTTTTTTTTCTGTGTCACGGGGTGTGTGGGTTGGGTGTTGTTCTCGGTGGCTGGAGGATGGAGTTGACTGGTGGTGTAACGTAGGAATCGGAGGTTGAGGGCCTGGTGCAGCAGCTACATCTATTTGAAATGGAGGGGGGGTGGTATTCAGCTACACGAAGGGGATATTCAGGAAGGTCAGGATGAAGGGCAGCATAACCTTCTTGGCCATGTATTTGGACATAAGCGAGCTAACTTTCTAGGCCTCAGGAGTACGATGAGGGCTATTTGGCCAGTTCCCAGTCTTTTCCTGGTGCATGAACTGGGAATAAACTTCTTCCAGTTTGTGTTCTGGTCGGTGGAAGATAAAATGAAGGTTTTAGCGGGGCGAGGTTGGACGTATGACCAGCAATATTTAGTGTTGAGGGAGTGGGCGCTGTCGGTGACGAGTTTGGATTTGGATTTTCAGACGGTTACAATTTGGGTTCAAGTGTGGAACTTGCCCCCTCACTGAATTTTAAAGCAAACGGGGTCAAAATTGGAGGTATATTTCCTTAGCTGCATGATGTTTTCATCCCGGAGGGTGGCAGTGAGCATGGTAGGTACTTGAAATTATTGGTCTCCATTGATCTGGCGCAGCCTTTGATTCGTGGAACAAAGGTTGGTTTTCAGGAGAGGGTTCGATGGATTATGTTTCAGTATGAGTTTTTTGCTGAATTTTTTGCTTATTGTGGCTGTGTGGGGCATGTAGAGAACTTGTGCGCCAAGTGTAGTGAGGATATGCGAGCTAATCATTTGGTTGGGAGTCAGTTTGGGGCGTGGATTCGTGCTGGGTTTGAACTCTCTAGAGAGAGGAGTAGAAGAGCTCTCTCGATAGGGGGAAGGCATGTCTTGTCCGCTTCACTGCATCCTCATGAGTTTTATGAATTAGCGTGGGGGAAGGCTGCTGTGAATTAGATTCAGGATTTGGTGGAAGGGGTTGTTTGGAGGGGCTTAGTGGAGAAGGCTGGGTTGATGGGTGTTCCTTCTGCTTCTCCTTCGGGCGAGTATGAGGTGTTGAAACAGTCTTTGACTTCAGCGGTGGTGTGTTCGGGGGTTGTTACGGATGTCCATGAGGAGTGTCCAAGTGGTTTGATTTCTTTGGTTCAACATAAGCAGTAGCCTGCTTTGGATAGTTCTACGGAATTTCAGTTCCCGAAGGCATGAACTGCTTTGGCTAGTTCTTCTCCTTCCGCTTTGGTGTGTTCTGGACTTGTTGCGGATGATCATGAGGAGGGTCCAGGTGGGAGGATTTCTTTGGATCACAAACAGCAGCAGCCTGCTTTGGTTGGTGCTTCAGATTTTCAACTCGTGCCTTCGGGAATGCAGCAGGATGCTTTGGAGAATTCCTTTCCTTCCGCTTTGGTGTCTTCAGGATTGCAGCAGCTTGCTTTGAAGCGTGCTACTGCTGTTAACGTGGAGACCAATCAAATAATCACAACTTTCAGCTGCCTTCTTCGTTGTTTGATACGAATGACCATGTGGAGTCTCCAGTTGGTTTGCTTTCGGTGGATCACAAAATTCAGGTGCATCTGCCAGGAAAGGCTTTATCTAAGGTGTCAAGATGGAGGAGGGTGGATGGACGGTTGTTCTCTATGTCAACTTCGGATGGCCGGATGATGCCATGTGTGGGCGACAAACGTGAGTGGATTTTGGCAAGTGATGGTGCTAGTTCATCGGATGGTTAGGAGTTGCAAAGGCAGAAATGCGTTGGCACGGAGACCAACTTGTTATGGTCTCCAGGAACCTCATGAAGATAGGTGTGTGGAATTGTAGAGAGTTGGGTGCAATCTCTACAATTTCCTAATTGCGAGAGTCTCTCACGGCTCAGCATCCAGATTTGGTCTTCTTATCGGAGACTAAGAAGAAGAAAGCATTTGTCACTAAAGTGTGTCAGAGTTTGGGGTTCGCGGATCGTTGGCAATATGCGGAACCTGAGGGTATTGGAGGAGGTATATTGGTGTGTTGGGCTGATTCTATTTCTGTGTTAAGTTTGGTGTTTAATACTTTTTGTATTCAAGTGCAATATCAAGTTAAAGGAAAGTCAGAGGTGTGGTGGGCTATTTTTGTGTATGCTAGTATGGAGAGTTCGGTAAGGGCAGAACAATGGCAGTTCCTAGTGAATGAACGATTTAAATGAGGTCAACAGTGGCTTTTGGGTGGGGATTTTAATGATATCACAACTTCGCTGAAGAAACGAGGGGAGAGGCCAAGGTTGGTTTCTAGTTGTATAACATTTAATAGCTTTATTAGGGATATGGAAATGGTTGATCTTGGGTTTGTGGGAAAGCCATTTACATAGTCTAATAATCCTGTGGGGGAGGGCTTTGTTGAGGAGAGGTTGGATCGGTTCTTTTGCTCACCTTGGTAGAGGCTGCATTTTCCTCTTACTAAAGTGTTTCATTGTGAAAAGCAAGTGTCTGACCATTCATTTCTTCTCTTGAATACTGAGCCTCAACAACAGCCTCGTAGGCGACGTTTTATTTTTGACCAAAGGTGGGTCAAAAAGTAGGGCATGGTGGAAATGGTGTCTCAATCATGGCAGAAGGTGCAGCGAGGAAATAAGCAATCAATTGTGTGCGGTAAAATTGGGCAATGTCGGGTGGTGTTGCAGCAGTGGAGCAGGAGAGAGGGCATACATTTTGCTCGGTAGATTCAGGGTCTTAAACAAAAAATGGAGACCATGAGTCTCCAGGGTGGGTCTAGGGATTGGCAGCAATGATATGTCCTTAGGAGTCAGTTGTATCAAGCTTATAGAGAGGAAGAAGCATATTGGTGTCAAAAATCGGGGAATCAATGGTTATAGGAGTGGGATCGGAATTCTAAATATTTTCATGCTTCGACCAGATAAAGACAGAAGGTGAATTGTATTGAGAATTTAACCTCAGCCACGGGCGAGGAATGTCATACCAAGGAGGAGGTGAAGAAGGAGATTCTAGGGTTTTATGAGCAGCTCTATACTTCTAGTCAACCGTCACATTGTCCTAATTTGCTTGAGGGTTTGCCACGGTCTATTTCTAGGCAGATGAACTCTTGGTTGATGAGGCCCGTGCTTGATGAGGAAATTCGACAAGCTCTTTTTCAAATGAATCTTAATTTAGCTCCTGGCCCAGATGGTATGACACCACTCTTCTTCTAAACTTATTGGCATGTGGTTGGGCTGGATATTTGCAATGCAGTTCGGGATTTCTTTTTATATAAGCGTATGTTTCGTAAGCTTAATCATACATTGCCTACTTTGATTCCTAAGGTGGAATTTCCAATTTCCATATCTCAATATAAACCAATTAGATTATGTAATGTGGTCTATAAAATTATATCCAAACTTTTTGCTGACCGTCTCAAAGTATGTCTACCTCAGTGTATTAGTTCAGAGCAATTAGCTTTTCTTCCGGGTAAACAGATACTTGATAATGTGATTATTGCACATGAGTGCCTTCATTCAATGACTTCCAAGAAGAATGGGAAGAAAGGGTTCATGGCATTAAAAATTGATATGGCTAAGGCTTATGACCGGGTGGAGTGGAGTTTTTTGGAGAAAGTGATAAGGAAAATGAGGTTTCATAGAGTTTTGTTGATTGGATTAGGCAATGTATTAGCACGGCTTCTATGGCAGTTAATATCAATAAGGAGCAATGTGGTTTTGTCCAGCCTTTACGTGGCCTTAGGCAAGGGGATCCTCTTTCTCCTTTTTTATTTCTTATTGTGTCAGAGGTTTTATCTCACTTATTGAAACAGGCTAGGGGGAGGGATATGTTTAATGGTATGTAGGCTAGTCGCAAAGGTCCAGTCATTACACATTTGTTTTTTGCGGATGATTTCTTAGTATTTTGTGAGGCCGATCATAGGCAAGCTCAGATATTACAAGCTATTTTTGACATCTATAGCCATAGTTCTAGTTAGCTTATTAACTAGGCTAAGTCCTCGATCTTCTTCAGCTCTAATGTCTCTAGGGATTAAAGAAGTCAGCTATGTCATGTGATGCAGGGAGTGAAGGAGCAACATAATGCTAAATATTTGGGCTTGCCAATGCGGATTGGAAGATCGAAGAATGAAGTTTTCAATTTTGTAATTGATAGAGTTCAGCAACGGTTGTAGAGTTGGAAGAATTGCTTTCTTAGCCAGGCAAGCAAGGAAGTCCTAATTAAAGCTGTGGTAAGCGCTTTGCCTAATTATGTCATAGGTTGTTTTAAACTCCCGGTGAGCTTGTGTAAGAAAATTTGTAGGCTGTCGGCTAACTTTTGGTGGAGAAGGCATGCTGATGAAAGGGAAAAAATTCATTGGAAATCCTGGTCGGAAATGTGTAAGTCGAAGAGTGAAGGGGGGATGGGGTTCCAAGATATACAACAGTTCAATAATGCTTTGCTGGCGAAACAACTTTGGCGCGTGCTTTCTAAACCAGAATTGTTGATGAGTAGAGTAATGAAGGCGAAGTACTTTCCTAATGAGGAGTTTTGGCAAGCACATTGTAAACCTAATGCTTCTTGCTTGTGGAAAAGTTGGATGGCAGCGAAGCATGTGCTTCAAGTGGGGGCAAGATATAGAGTGGGGGACGATCATTCAATTCGGGTGTAGGAACCCCCGTGGATTCCAGGGAGGCAAGATTTTCAAGTGCATGGTTGTCGCCAAGCACAACCTTTGGTTACTTGGGTTAGTGAGCTTCGCACGGAGGATGGGCGAGAATGGAACTCCAGTTTGGTTTCCTTCATTTTCTTGCAGTAAGATGCGGAGATAATATTGCAGTTACCTCTGGATCCTGAAGGCAGCCAGGATAAACTGACTTGGCAATTAAGTAGGGATGAAGAGTACACTGTCAAATCGGCTTACATGCAGTTGCAACATACCAAACACCTTCTTGGTCAGGGAGTTGAGAGTAGTTCTTCTCGAGCTCGCAAACATATCATGTGGAGGGCCACCTGGAAGTTGGTTGTGAATCCAAAGTTGAAGATTTTCATGTGGCGTTGTTGTACTGATATCTTGCCAATCAATGCACTATTACAACATCGTCGAATTCTGAGGAATGCCTTTTGTCCTTTGTGTCATGAGGAAGTTGAAACTGTGGCACATGCTTTCTTGTTTTGCAGATGTGTTCAGCAAATATGGAGTCTTGCTTCACTGGGATGACCTTATACACCCTTACTTCATGATGCATTCTCGACGTGGTGGCAGGACGTTTGTGTTCATCAACGAGCACCTTTCTAGGTGGAGAGGGCTCAATTTACGGTGTACATCCTTTGGCATATATGGAAAAGGAGAATCTCGTGGGTGTTCCAGCAAGAGTGGATGGAGGAGTAGCTTGTGCTGGAGATGGCCTAGAAAGAATGCCTGGAGTTTCGGCAATCCAATTCAGCTAGGGGTGATGTTGGAGTGGGTATTGGTAGCTAAATTGTTCGTACTTCCTTCGTCAGTTGATCTTCGTATTGCGTGTTGTTGATAGTTTGTGTTCATAGCTATTGTTCATATATTAGCTTGTGGGTATATATGTGTTTGGGCTAGTTTCTACTGTCTCAGAACCAGGATATCGTTAGTTTCCAGAGGAGATGCTGCCAAAATTTCTTCTGGTTAGAGGTAGTAATACTGCATTCTCCAATCAGGGTATGTAGTGTTCTTTTGTGGAATATTTAGGCTTAGTTAGTGACGTGCTGTTAGTCAGTCTTAGCCGATTTTTGTGCTAAGAATAGTCCTCTTTGAGGACCTTCCATGTACTCATTAACTTTCATGAAGTTAATACAGATCTCATCTTTAGTCAAAAAAAAAAAAAAGAATAGTAAACTCATAGAAATTGATCATATTTAATTTTAGAATGTAAGAAGCATATACAAATTATATGGAGCAAATGTGTCGCCTTTGATAAGGTATAAAAATAAATTGAAATAGAAAAGATAAAGATATGGGTGATGGATAAAAACGTGGATTCAATTTGAGTGGGAAACTTGAACCGTTTGTTATTATTATTATCATTTTAACAAAAAATGAATCATAAGAATTTTATATTATTAAAAGTAAAGATAGCAGAAGAACCTATCATATGAAGTAAAGATTAAACTGGAATTAAAAATTAGTGAAATTAAAAAATAAAGATTGAAAATGAATAACACGGGAAGAGAAAAACATATCACTAACAAATTTTTGACGTTATGATATTTCTTTATTTTTTCAAAATTTCAATATGAAAATAGAGAACATTTCCAGAATTATTTTTTTTCTAGGTTTTTTTTTTTCAAAACTACACAATGAAAATGAAGAATGTGGGAGGAGAAAAAAAAAAGATGGATTGAAATAATATAATTATTTTAGTTACATGGATTAAGAATGAAAATTTTGAATTTTAGATAATCACAAGACTTTTATAGATAATTATAAAAAATTATAAATAAAATAAGTTTCGGGTGACAAATGAATATAGTTGGTGGAGTGAATAACAAATAAAAAGTCGCGTTATCTCTATCATTACTCTATTTTAAATAGGGGACAACTATTAATATGTTCATATATTAATTAGAATTAGATAATATGAATGTTTAATAGAACTCTTGCATTGCTAATATTCCTAACAATCAATATGTGATTTTTTTTTTATAACAAGATTCTTAGGGATACTGCATTATAAATGATTTTAATATACAACTAAAACAGTAAAAAAGACGATTATACACATAACAATTATAATAACTAGGGAAGGACTTTGCACAAAGCACAAATATGGCCTATATTTTTAAATGTAGTAAATAGCAATCTTTAAATGTATTTCACATGTCTATTTTATCATCCGAAATAAGAATGTAAAATTATTCTGAAGTCCTTAATATTTGATTATAACTTTTCTCATACTTAGTTCTTCAAGTATTATAAAAATTAAGAAACAATTTTAGTATTATAATACACTTTTGTTAACTAAGGAACTCGTAACCGCTACCATGGGTGTGCACTGGGTAAACCTCACTCCTGTGTAATAGCCCGCAAACCATACAATAGATGTAAACCGCATTAGGCAAGCCCTATACGATGAATTCGATCAAGAAAGTGTTAAGAAGGAGATTTGAACTTGTGACCTTACGGTCTCGCGCTCGCTGCCACACCAACTCGGCCACCCCCTGAAGGGGTAAGTATTATAGTACACTTGACTCCAATTGTTGCTCCTTTGGGCAATTCAATGTTATTCTATAGTTTATAATAGAATAAATGTATTGCATTTTTTAATTTTGATGTTAGTGTGTTAGGTGTCATGAAGTTAAAGTGTTATAAGAGTTATGATGTTTTCTAGCTTAGTTTGATTAACATGTTTACTACTATTTTCTTTCGTTATCCACTGAAATAAATAAAATCCTACGAAAGGTAAACTTATTATTACCTTAACAAATTAAAAAAAAAATCACAGGAAATACAATATACGGGGGAAAAAAAAGAAATGAAAAAACGGGTCCATGACATTACCACCAACCCCCCTGCCCCCCAACATAAAAAAAACATCAAAAAATAAAAAAGGGTCTCATTTGACTCGTTCTCTAATACCTCTCCTAAAAACTCTTCTTTCAAGTTTTATTCACTTCACTAATATTAACTTATGATAGTATATTAACGTCATACTAATTCATTGATTATTAATAATCCTCCTTCCATTCTAAAACAAAAAGAGTTAAATTTCAAAGAAAAATAAAAATTGTCCCAAAAAAGAGTTAATTTTTGTGTGAAATATTTGTATTATCCTTATTAATAATGACAATACATAATCCACATTAAAAAGTAAGAATTTTTAAATACTAGTGCAAAATCCTTGGTGAATATGTTTTTTTAATACTTATGTTTATTTAGATACTACTCCCTCGGTGCCAAAAAAAAATTATTTTAAAATTTTTTTCTTATCTGGATTATGTTGAGAATAAAGTTATTATGTGAATGTTTTCAATTGATATTGAAAATAAAATTTTCTTTATTCTTGTGATGTTGTTGTGTAATGGGCCTACAAAGACAGCTAAAGTGGGATATAAAATATATAATGCACTACAATGTGGTTTAATCTGGCATACAAGCAAATTTTTAAATACTAGTGCAAAACCATAAGTGAATATGTTTTTTTAAATGCTTTATTTAAATACTACTCCCTATGTGTCCAAAAAACAATTTACTTTTAAAACTTTTTCTTGTCTCAGAAAAAAGAGTCCACTTTTGAATCAAAATTTTAAAATATTCTTACTAATAATAGTTATGTATGCATATTTCACCAACCAACAAAAATCTAAAGTGACAAAAACCATTGCAAATCATTCTAAGCAACACTTGAATGTGTAACTTTAGTGCATATTTGTTTGACTTGCATGAGCAGACACTATCCTCATCAAACCTTTGGTAATTAACTCTCTCATGGCCTTTCCTATACTTGCTCTCTGCAATACTTTATAGGATCAAAAGAAAATTAATGAGTGGGCAATTCATGATGGATGGATTACTTCATCCAAGTGCTGAATTCAATAAACATTCGCAACGTAAGCAAAACAATTTTCAAGTTAATGCAAATATAGACCTCTAATGAAGACTACAACAATATGCCCATAAACCGAAATCGGTAGATGTAAATAGAGATAGCAAAAGTGTCATAAGGTGGTCAAAGAAAATGAAGGGAGTGATGAGGTTATATTTAGAAGCCTTTGATAAAAGCTTGTCATAGATGGCCTTGATGAACATCACTATGTTGTTCACCTTCTCTTTTTGCTTTTTCTTGCTCCACTTTTGTAATTTTCACATACACTCATGAGTATTGATGCAAAAATAAAAGAAAATATATAAAAATCATCTACTTCAAATAAGAATAAAAAATAAAAAAAACCTTGCCATTACCAGACTTAGCAAGCTTGGAGGGTGAAGGTGAAGCCTTTTCCTTCTTTGGTGCTTGAAATGCAATAATTTTGAAAAAAAAAAATGTAATACCTCAAACTCAAACTAGATGCAGTAATGTGGAGAGATTAATATTAATAGACCCATGAAGAAGATGAACAAAGTTAATGACTATCAAAAGCCACAGGCAATGAACAAAGGAGGAGAAAGAGGAGAAAACTAAAGCAGAGAGAAAATTTTCATTTTTAATCATGATAATTTAAAAATTGGGTATAACAATTAATGAAAATTATTATCATAACAATGTTCATACTCATAATTATAGATATGGAGTAGGATAAAATTATATTAGAATGAAGATAACTTCAATAAGTTATCATGTTATTCAAATTTAATAAGGGATAGTTAATATTCAAATTGAATACATAAATATTAAGGATCAATGATTTGAAGGAGAATTAAAATTGTACATGTGACAATATTATAATAATACAATTAGTACATGTGACAACAAAATAGGAACTAGACATTGTTTTATATATGTATATATATATATATATATATATATATATATATATATATAAAATAGATACTACTAATCCTTAATAGTAGTTTTATAACAATTATGTACTATTGTTTGATATTAATAAAACTGTTACTTGTTTTGTCTCAAAAATAATAATTTATTTTTAAATTTTTTAATTGCCATGAAAAAGAGTTCACTTTTGAATAAAATTGAACAAAGTTCTTTTAATAATAATGATAATGTAGTACTTAAAATTTTTTTATGTCCAAAAGAAACCGCTTATATTAACGTGGGAATTCCCAAATTAATACAGTGCAAGAAGAAACCTGAGAAGGCAGAGCCTTCACTGGACAGGCCCTAACACAATTAACTTAAACCCAGTAGGGGTTAGTTAAGGCAATACCCCGAATTAAACGGGACCGGCATAACCCTACCCAATAAAATTGAAAATAAAAATAAAATCATACATTTAATGATATATGAAATATGTTATACCTCATAGGTAATATATATATATATATATATATATATATATATATAATTAAAAGTAAACTCTTTATAAGAAAAAGAGAGAATATCCTTTTTGAACAAAGTAAAATAATAATAATAAATGAACGGAATGAAAAAATATAGGTAAATATGTATAGCCACGGTACTAATTACCACATCAAATGACGTTAATCATTTAGCAATAACTTGGTATTTTAATAATCAAAAATTTAAAATTAGTAAAAATTTAATTATATACATTTTCATTATACATTTCCATAATTAATAATTAGTGGAAGGAATGGGCATTAAGACAGCAAAGGGTTAAGAAAGGTGGGTCGGGCGAATTTGGCTCGCTCTGATGCTAAACAAACGGGTCGGTAGCCACTCCCTCGGGGGGAAATTTCAAAAATAGCAGGCCCGTGACCGTTCTTTACAAATATAGCAGCCGTGCTTTTTTTTTTTGAAACATGACAGGTCAACTGTGTTTGACCATGTGAAAATACCACAATGTCCCCCATCGTTTCACTTCAACTCACCATTTCTTCATTCATTATTCATTATTCTGAATTCTGAATTCTCGAGGATCATCGTTTCATCTTCTCATTTGCCTGGGTTGAACGATTTCCTAGTTTGAATGTCATCGTCGTTGTGTAGATATAAGCTTTCGTAAGTTAGCATGAAAAACAAAACCCTATCGACAAACATGGGCCATTTCCACTGCAAACAGGTTGTTTTATGGACTTGCATATGATATAAGTTTCAAAGTAAAAAATTATACATTCGTTTATGTATTCCACAATTTTGTCGACATTTTGGTCCATATTTTGGTCGACATTTGTTTATGTGTTCTATATATTGGTTGACATATTGATCGAGACTTTTGTCGACATTTGTATCGATATTGTTGTCGACATTTTAATCGACATTGCTCATTCTTGATTAACTTTTTTTATAAATTTGTCGACCAAAATGTCGACTCAATTGTCGAAAAAACTTATTGAAAAAGAAAACCACATGGCCATTTCGATCCAAATGGGTTTTATTGCAATATTTAATGGTTCGAATATAGAAATTAATGGAATGGAATGGAATATTGCATTTATTTTATTCCTCAAATTGTTGTGTTGTAGTAATATAACATCATATTTCCTTGCCAAACTGAATACATTTTAATATTCAATAGATGAAAGGAAAATAACTTCATCAATGGTTCTATCTACTAACGAGTGGATTTGAGCAAGTTTGCTGGTTATGTCCCTGTTGTCCACAACGGTCACATTTCTTTTGAACCACATGCTCGCCGGTTGAAGGAATTCTCTTTTTCTTACGCCTACCACTCTTAGCCCTCGATTCCGGAGGTAATAGCTGAAAAGCTACAATATCTTCGGGCACATTCCAATCCTTAGGATCACCAACGGGCATAATAGGATCTGCATATGCACCTGAGAGTGCATCTATGTGATAAAGTGGTGAGCATAAGGTGTAATGGTCAATTTGTCGGCGCCGAGCTGCAGCTAATGCATGCACACACGGGAGTTGATCCATATCAAACACTTTACACGTGCAAGTTTTCTCAAGCAAATCGACCGTAGCTGCACGGTTTGCAATGTCTCGGACACACCATCGGTTCATATCGACCGGCTCCACAACGTACGCTTGTGCTTCTCTCATCCTAGAGCCGATTTTATCTTCAATGTATAGGGTTGTCATTGTTTTCACTTCGGCAGCTGCGGTACGCCTATCGTGGAACCACCTTTGAAGAGTGTTGCGGATGTAATCGACCAAAGAATGGATAGGTAATTTCCGGGCATCTTTCAACAATGCATTTAGACATTCTGCTATGTTGCTCGTCATTATTGTATACCGTCGCCCACCAGAATGCGCCCTTGACCATCGTTCAATCCCAACATCTTTTAAATACTCGCTCACCCTTGGATTTTGTAGTGAAAGATTTCCAAACATCTCATTGAATTCAGCCACCGTGTAAGCCTTTGCAGCCTTAAAGAATAATTGGATCCCTGAACGGTCTTTGAATTTTGATTTTAGATTGTTGCTCAGATGGTAAATACACGCTTCATGGAAGGATTCTGGAAAAACATTGGCAATACCCTTTGCAATGCTCTTATGTCGGTCGGAAACAAACACCAACCCATCCATATCGTTACCAATTGCAGTATTAAGTTTTTGTAAAAACCAGTCCCATGATGAGTCATTCTCGGAATCAACAATTCCCCATCCGACGGGGTAGACTTGGTTGTTACCGTCCATGCTAGTTGCAACAAGTAATGATCCTGGATATTTTCCTTTCAAGAAACAAGCATCTACGGCAATAACTCGCTGCAGGTGGGTGCGGAATCCCTGGATAGATGCACCTTATGCGAAAAATAGATACTTGAATGTACCATCGTCTTCTCTACTTATCTCAATAAATGATCCAGGGTTTACCTCGTTCATCACGTGTAAATAAGCTGGTAGAATCCTATATGAATCCTCAAAATTTCCTCTAATTTCGTTCAATGCAGCTTCTCTTGATCGCCACGCCTTTTGGTAGGTAATGTTAACACCCAACTCTGTCCGAACATTAGAAATGATTTCCTTTGGCCTATACGATCGACACACGTCCGTGTACTTACACTTGATCTATGAGCCAAGTACACGGCTGTTAGCCTGCCGATTATCACTTCGGACCAAAGATGATTGACATGTATGGGTGTTGTCATATTTAGTGATCCTCTAGGGTTCCGAATTCCCAATGGCAGCCGCATTCAACATTCACTTGCAATTTTTGTCCTTACACCGTAAGTACCAGAACTGGCTATTTGCCCTTATAACCTTCCACTCGAAGAAATTTTTCACGGCCAGCATGGATATCCTCATGTACAAATGACGTCTGGTCTCAAACACATCCTTTACTGCAACATCCACTAATGTGGATAGTCTATCAGACGAGGTACCAGCATCCGCATGTGATGAATTGTTGCGTCTAGACAATGCACGCTCTCTGTAATCTGCTTCAATTTCTCTTTCTGTCTTGTTTCCGTGGGGACTCGTTGTCCATGATCCTCCCCAACAAATGTTTGGTCAACCCGATCCTCCTCCTCATCACTATCTCTACCAACTTCGTTCGATATGGTCAATATTCGCTCATCCATTTGTCTTGAAACAATGACATTGTTAGTCCATATTGGACTATCCAAACTCAATCGCTTCATCGGCGAGTTGCTAGCCCCATCTTCTAGGTTCGTAGCTCCAACGTCTTTGACGGTAACACAAAATGGTATCCGTGAGACCTCAAAACGTTTTATAATGTCATTCAAAAAACACTGGACTTGTCGATCATTCTGTATTGGCAAGACGCCGATGTTTGATAGATACTTTGGTAGGTGTTGAATCACTAGGTTATTCCTTAGTGCTAGGTCTAGACCCATGATACCCATGATCTCATCAACCACTTCCGAGAAGCTCGCGTCCTCTTTCAACAAAATACTGTCAAACTTCTGGTGGTTCACGAATCTATGTTCATTTGTGACGGGATCGACTATCCATTCGCCGCCAACTAACACATGGACAGTCCAAATGTTCAGGTGAGCCATTCCTGAAATATGAAAATAGAAAGATGGATGTAGGTGACCAATGTATGACCAATGCAAATGAGCAATGTAGATGTAGGTGAACAAACTCATAGAAGAATTATGCGAGTGAACAAACTCATAGAAGAATTATGTAGGTGAACAAAATCATAGAAGGACGATATAAATACTCCTTACCAGAAATGTATCCCGACCGATGAAACTGCTACAAAATTGGAAGTGTGATAGATTGATCGATCACTAGTTTCAGAGTCTGATAGAATGATTTCACTCACTAGGGCGTACATATGTGTTCCTATGAAGTAAAATAAAAATTCCCCGGCGCTTTTCCATTTCCTTTTTGCTTTTCCCGCGCAGACCCAACGACGTCGTTGCGCGTTGAACTCACTGCAAAATATCGACTAAATTGTCGACTAAAGTGTCGACGGTCAGAATTGTCGACTAAAATGTCAACTAATATGTCGACTAAAATATGGACTAAAATGTCAACAAAAATGTCGACTAAAATATGGACTAACTAAAATATGGACTAAAATGTCGATCAAAATGTCGACTAAATAATCCCATCTTAATTTCTCTTGCAATTTGTCGACAGAAATATCGACTAAAATGAATTTGTAGTATTATGCGAATAAATTTAGAAGCAGAAGCTTCACTGCATTGAATTTAACACATTTAAGCATGTAATATGACACATTTCTCTGGATAATGTGTAATGTATAGATTTGCATTGTGTAAATGTATATAGTTACATTGTATAATGTATTTTTTTACATTTCAAACCTATAATGTAAATGTATATATTTACAAGTAATCATCTATTTATATTGTATAATGTTTGTATTTCTCATATCAAATATCCATTTACATTGTATAATGTGTGTAGTCACAACCTATACGACATCTTGTTTTCTATGTCATTTCTTCTTTAGAGGTTTCTTTCGCCTTTTTGGCACAGCCTTTTGCTTAGCTTGTTGCGTAGCTGCCCTAGCTCTCCTTCTATCATCTGGTTGAAATTTATTTTGCTCGGAGGTGTGGGTAAAAAGCGTGTACGCCATCTGTTGACGCACCTTCAAAGCATTCGTTGGTGTGATTGTCATGAGCGGCGCGCCGTGGATAATACACTCGGCCCATTTTAAAACATAAATACCACAGTCGCCGCTCCTGCATTTACGTTAAGCCAGAAATTGAGGTTAGTATATAGACACTGTGATTAAACAACGTAACCGTTTCTTTCCGACATATGTAAACTTACGCCGGTTCTTGATGCACCATATTGGGCTCTACCTCGACCTCCCATCTATCCCGCAGAGGAATCCATTTGGAGTAGTGTTGGTAAAAATCACAGGCCTCGAATATCTTGGGCATTGTCTTCATTAGATAGTCTAACTTCTCAACGACAATGTCCCCTTGAGGCGATGGGTTGAACACATGGAATTCCTTTTCATATATGTCCATCTTTACCAACATCCAATGGTAGCCATCAATGTGGCAAGGGAATAGAATATAATCCAACATCCTGAGGTCGTGGGGAAATGGAGTATCACCAACGAATTGCTTCAGCGCCAAGTCATCGACGTCCACCTGCTTATTCGTGTCGTGTATAATCTTCATGCCAGTTTATAAAATAAGGAAAACAGTTAACATATGGAAGGAGCGAGTTTACATATGATATATTTTTGCCTAAAGTATTTAAATGTCCAACTTACATCGAAATATGACTCTATAATCGAGAGTCTTCCGCCGCCATTATCCATGATCCGTTTACGAAGCATGGAAGTATACAAATCAATTTGCTGCAAAACAAAAAACATTAGAAAGAGAATACAATTATACAAAACGAAGTTAGTATGGACAATAGATCAAACGTGAAATATTACGTGATCCGACAGCCAAAAACCCTTGGTCCACATTGACTCGAGCATTTCCGAGTCCACCGAAAAAAGCGGGGTCCATAAGTAACGGATTTCCGAGGCGGTCATCAATTCCTTCATTTCCCTCTCTTGTTCCTCGGTTGGCGGTAAAGGCAAAGGCATCGTGGACAAGGTATCTTTTCTCTCATTGACCACTGCTAGGTCAAGTGACAGGCCCAAATTTTGCCCAATAATGCCTTCCTCTACTGTTAATGTTATACTCTTCTCTTTTATCGGCGGAGGCGGAGCGGTATCGGCAGGGTCGACGGCCTTAGGCGATGGAGTACTGTGCTCAACAGTTAGCTGTTGGACAATATCCATTATATCGACCTCTTCGTTTGCCCGATCCAATGGTTGCTCTTTATCGGTTGCATCACCCGTCTGGCCGTCTTCAGGGGCATTGTCCCCATCATCGGGGCCTTCATCAAGACCCCCTTCACAGGACCCCTCTCCGGGCGAGAATCCTCTCTTCAGACGGATCCCCTCTCGGGCCATGAACCCCCGTCTCCAGGGCTTGACCCCCCTTCTTCTGATCCCCCTTCTTCATTGCCCCCAGTATCTCTGTCTGCACCCCCCTCTTCATTGCTATCATGGCCCGAAGTACTGGCCGGGAGAGGAGAAGCATCCTTGCCAATAATTTTTTGTACATATGCACTCAGCTGGTCGAATTTTGCGGACATCTAATCGAGTTGAATAGTCAAGCCATTCACTTTAGAATCCGTATCCGTGCTCAGACTATTGAGCTCCTCTTTTGTATCGAACAATTCTTGCTCAGTCTGCCTTAGACGTTCAAGCAGCTGCGTGTTTTGGGCATTTCTAGGATGCGCTTCAACCCCAGCCTCATGGCGAACCTTTGTTCTCTTTTCTCCTCCTGAAACTTCTTTTTCTCTGGGCCTCTTTCTATATGAGACGAAAAAAGTTGAGGACTCTCCTTCGTTTCCTTCTTCTCCTTCTTCTCTTGATTGGTTAGCCCCCTCATCATCCGTCTCATCTTCCCACTGCAAAAAATGTTCTTCTTCTTCCTCAGTTGGTTTTATTCGTGTAACTACCATTTTCTGCATATCATGAACATATTACTCAGGCAAGACGGAGCAACACATAAAATGATGACAACCCAATCATTTCATTACGTCGGTATACAATAATTGAAATAAAAAAATAACTTAGTAATACTTTCAATTACACAAATCTTACCTTCCCGTCGGCAGTTCGTTTCTCCCACACTTGCTTTCTTTCTTGTTCTCTACGCTGTGCGTTCATAGCCTTCCATTTGAACATCCTAAGCTTTACACATTCGATGTGGACCTTGTGCACCATCTTCAGACGCTCTAGATGTGGCATAACCTCATATGCAAATATCTGAGACATTGAAAGATAAATAAGAAGATGATGTGGCATAATATGGATTTATATAACAACATAAACCGTAACTTAAAAACAACATCGGTAGCCTTACCCCCAATGCAGACGGGAATTCCCCCAGAGTGTAAGTCCTAAGATGTGGGTGGCTAGTTTGTTTCAAGGCATTGATCATGCTCTTCCTAGCACTATCAACGGTCTGCTTGTATGATAATTCACCCCACGGCAATGCATCAAACCGAGGCCAATCGCATGCCAAATGAAATATCTTGTCTTCGATTTTTTTTCTCTTCGCCAGGCCATTTATTGATGTGTATAAGAGCAAGAGCGTAAGGCTAACGACATCAGCGTCTGGATAAGTTGAGTTGATGCGATCGTAAGCCTTTAACACTTCATCATACGTGGCTTCCTCGGTTGACCGCAACGGTTTAATGTACTTGATGATTGGTGTCGGACCATGTGGGGCATGGTATTTGCCAAAAGTAGTGTCAAAATCTCCCATCCTAAGGCCCGTGATGATGGCAAACTCCCTCATGCCGAACTTCACCTTCTTTCCTGCAAAATTGAAGTATATACTATTATCCCGTGTGGATTTCTCGTCAGGCTTCAGTTGCCTCATCAGCACGGAGTGTATGATCTGTTTGCACCATAATGTATGCTCATGGTCAAGAGCGATTGCAGCCAAACTACTCTCCATTCGCAGTATTTGCTTCTGCGGCTCTGTCATCTTAGACCGGATCATCTTCATATTTGCTTCATAATAGCAGTACTGCGAAACCTGAGCGTTGAAAAAGTCTCCTTGAACGACCATTCTATCCTTTAGGTGTTCCTGCACATAACAATAAGCATCAACAAAGCAGTTGATATTTTGTTCCACACAATTATCACCCAGATTAGTCAGCGTTTATATGTTTCGATGAAACTATAATATGTTTTTAGTGTGGATTTAATTGGTCACATTATTCGATATTTTACTCGATACTTCAGTCGATACTTCACTCGAGATTTACTCCATACTCTAAGTCGATACTTCACTCGAGATTTCACTCGAGACTTCAGTCGACACTTCACTCGAGGCTTTACTCCATACTCTCAGTCGATACTTCACTCTAGGTTTTACTCGAGACTTCAGTCGACACTTAACTCGAGATTTTACTCTATACTCTCCATACTCTCAGTCGACACTTCACTCGAGATTTTACTCGAGACTTCAGTCGACACTTCACTCGAGAGTTTACTCCATACTCTCCATACTCTCAGTCGACACTTCACTCGAGATTTTACTCCATACTCTCGTCGCCAATTCACTCGAGATTTTACTCCAAACTCTCGTCCATACTTTAGTCGATACTTCACTCGATACTTTAGTCGAGGGTTTAGTCTAAGGTAAACAGTCGACAGAAATGTCGGCATTTGGTCTCCATGTATTTATCCTCAAACTGTTTATGGCTAACATTAACATTTGCAAACGCGTATTCTTTCAACCGTTTGTTGTATATGAACAAAAATACTATGTGATAAAACCCTAACTTATAAGGTTCAAATATAATGTTCAAATAAGCAGAAATAAGCAAAACAACAATCAGCTACTAACTCACCAACACAACAAGCTTCAAATAAGTAAAAGAACAATGCATTCAACATCACACTTAGAAAAAACTGACCTTTTTCTTTTGCACATTCTTTGATTTCTCCTCAATTGTGTCCAACGACGGGCGTCCACCTCGGGTGCGTGCCATTGATGGTGTAGTGTAGGTACTTTGCTGAACGCGAACTACAAAGGATGGTTGGTAAGGGTGCTGAATCGGTCTGGAGCCTTTTGGAAGGAATTGGAACTTTTTGGAAGTAACTGCGAATGATGAGGGATAACTGAAAGGGAGTGGGAAAACGAACGGGCGCGACTTTCAAATGCGGTGGCATTTTCGTATTTTTCACCTCTCTAGTAAAATGTCGACAAAAATATCGACAAAAATTTCGACAAAAATATCGTCTCAAATGTCGACACATATATCGACTCATATGTGGAGTATAATGTCGACTAAAATATCGACCAAAACATCGACCAATATATAGAATACATAAACAAATGTCGATACATATATCGACCAAAATGTCGACAAAATCGTAAAGTACATAAACAACTGTATAATTTCTTTCTTTGAAGCTTGTATAAGATGTAGGTCCATAAAACAACCTATTTCCAGAGGAAATACTCCGTGTTCGTCGATCGGGTTTTGTTTTTCGTCCTAACTTACTACACAGCGACAATGAGGATGAAAACAGTGTATGGACTACACATCATTATAAACCGTTCAATGCAGCAAATGAGATGATGAAACGATGATCCTCGCAATTTGAGAATGAAGAATAATGAATCAAGAATCAAGATTACTGAAGAATAACGATGCAGTTTGCTATATTAAGGGACATTGTGGTATTTTTACATGGTCAAACACAGTTGACCTGCCATGTTTCAAAAGATAAACGCAAACCTGCTATATTTGTAAATACATGACACGGGCCTGTTATTTTTGAAATTTTCCCCTCCCTCGGCTTCTCGCTCCATGAATTGACCGCCCGCCATTAATACGACACAACCAAATTGCCGTATCTCTATATTTTCGTTCTCCTCCAAAAAAAAGTGGCCATTTTTGTGCAAATGTTGGCCTTGATTTGCGTTGACATCTATGTTAATTCAATAGGGCCCTTCTGAACTGAGTTGAAGTGGGTTGGCTGGGATCGAGAAATTGAGAAAAGAAAATGGCTGGGGAGACTCGTGAGTTCGATCCTGTTCAAAGAGTGTGGTAAGAAGAAGCATGTTGCTTTTCAAAGTACTGTTCCGACTTATTTAGGTTTGTTGATGATGCCTTTTGTGCTTACGGCCAAATTAAGATTTTTCTTCTGTTTTATTAAGCTTTGTAGTTGGGTTGATTTCCTACTGTGATTAAAGTATAGTTTGGTTTTCTCTCCGTGTTTCTTTGTTGGGTTACTGTCACTAAGAGGATGTGCAATTCATTTAACTTGCTAATAGTTGGCTAATTATTGGTATTATCAATACAAACAATCTTCTCAATTATTTCTTTTCCCTCTTCTTTCCTTCTCTACACTCAAAATACTCACTCACTATGGCGACTCCAGGCCCGGAGGTCTCAACTCCACTGTCATTTTCCGTCCTCTCGGCCTGTTACTCTGTCATCAACCGAGTTCGTATTTCCCACCTTTGCCATGCCCCATATGCTTATTAAAAAGATATTGTTATGATTGTAGAATTCCCACCATTTTTTTTTTGGTAATTTTGCTTACAGGTGTGTTTGTATGATTGGTGGCTCATCAAACCTGATTCGATTCAATTGCAAACGATTAAGTGTTGGAGGCATTAACTCCGAAGAGTAAATTCCGTTCACCTTTTTACTGTACTACAATTACTGTTGTTTATGTGCCAATTTGTGAAATGCGTATTGCTTCTTATGACAAATTTATATTCATATTCCAATTGAGTATTTAGTTCTTCATACATTATAGGATTTGATATTGAATTTCTATATTGCAGGAGACTAGGAATAAGGGTTTTTCATTCAAAGACCAATTCTGAAAAGATACAACGATGTTACACTTGAAACTACAGATGGCATTACAGTCACTATTTGTGGGACTATAAATAGGACTCGAACGCTGCAAAATGGCTTCACACAAGAGGTACTAATTAATTATGATATTAGCCGGTGCTTTGTCATATATTTACTAACTACATTTTTGTTTTGGGTTTTGGGTTTTGGGGTGATACATCCTTTTTCACCTTATTATTTTCTTATGAGAAGTTTATGCCAACGAATAGAATATTCTTAAAATATGTTCTTGATTAACTCTTTCTCTGTCTCCCATTTGATAAATTTCTACTTTTATTGCATTGTACTCATTAAGTGAGCAAATATGTTCCATATTTAAAATGCTCTACTCATGAAATTGAACAGGTTTGCAATCATTTCCTTATCGGATTCCCTTATTACTGGGAGGAGTTTGTTAATCAATTATTCTCTGAAGAATCAACTAAAGGGTTGTCTAACTTGACTGGAGTTGTTGCACCTTGGGATGGCTTCAGCACCTTTTCATCCGGATCCTTGGATGAGCTTCCTGGGGCTTTATTACGTGATTTCTCCCTTTCCACTCTTGGAGATTCTGCCAACTCTGAGCTAATCAAAAGTATGTTTGGAGATATATTAGAGAAATATGACAAACGAAAAACTGATGAAGGATTGTTGTCTTCTAAGAACAGCAAAAGTGATCATAAGCTGACAAGGAATTCCAGAGACAAAGGGACTCCAACTAAGGGTAAGAAAAGTGTATCTCAGTGAACCAAAAATGTGAGGATGATTAATCTCTAACAGAAACTAGAAGAAAGAAGTTGCAGAAAACTACACCTGAAAAAGAAACTGGGTTTGAGTCAAATGCCTTAAGAAAGGGTCCTTTAACAAGAAGTATGGCTCACTTGAAAAATTCAAGGAACAAGAAAGATGAGAATGTAGATACATCTAACAGGAGATACAAAGGCTTAGTCACTGGAAAAATTGTTTCCAATACAACTCAGGTAACCAGGAAGTTGAACTTAAGAAATCGTTCAGTGGAACTTAATGTCCAAAGTACTAAATAGGGTTTATGCATCAATGGTATAGAGTTTATGCTTCAATAGTGCTGGTAAGAGATCAAAAGAAAGTAATAGACAGCATAAATTGTTTGGTGCAACTTATTGTCAAATGTACTGAATGGGATTTATGCTTTGATATGGGGTTTATGATTCAATAGTGCTGTTGAGAGATCAAAAGAAAGTGATAGACTGCAGTCACACCATAAATCTTTCGGTGGAACTTAATGTCAAAAGTACTGAATAGGGTTTATGCTTGAATAGTATAGGGTTTATGCATCAATGGTGCTATCAAGAGTTCAAAAGAAAGTGATAGACAGCATAACCTGGTGGTCAACAAAATGTGAATGGTTGTTAAATTGACTCTCATGCTGAATATTTTTGATGTTAAACAAATATCGTAACAGGAATACTTGTTCTTATTTGGAATCATATTGGAGCCCTTTTGCTGGCCTTATTTATTCGTGTCATTTTGTTGCACTATCGATTGCTAAAAAGCTCTTCAAAGTTCGTGCCTTAATCAATTCCAATTGCCAATTTTTATTTTTGTTCTCTTAATTCATGAAAAGCAGAATCAAGCTTATCAATGACTACAGATTGCCATCCTGATTATCAAGTTTGTTGAAGGGCTTTCTAGTACCCAACAAACTTGCTTAATCGGATTTCTTGTACCTGGAAAACTTAGATTGGTAAATCAGTGAGATACATGTACAACAATTGACCATAATGAGTTGTTCTACTAAGTTTTAGAGCGCGCAAATTGGACTGCTTTTGGATGCTGTTACAAATCTTTTCATACGGAGTTCCATTTTGTACCTGATTTTGCTTTACTTAACTAATTTGGCTGAATAATGTAGTTATTAAAGGTTTGGTTAAGCAGAATTGCACTTGCCGCCTTCATTTCTTGGGCTGAATCTGTTCCCACGCATTTACTGTTTGCTCTTTGTCATTTTGACCATTCATTTGGAATTAATTAATCAATAACTTCTCGATAGTACTGTCATATAATTATATCACTCATAAGTCATAACAAGTCGAGAGAAGAAAAATGAAGTAGAATAGTCAGAATGCAATTTGTAAATTCTCAAAATTTTGGAATACTAAAGCGTCAAGAAATATTGTCCATCGCACTTGAGTTAACATAAAGTAGAATCAACATCTTCCAGCTGGCTCAAAGATGCTTAAAAGGTTAGGAGTGCACATTTGGATGTCAAGGAACATTCGTGTCCCTGCAGGTAATCGTCGGGGCTTTTTCCGTTTTTAGAAACTCGCAATCCATAAATATCTTCTTGGAGATTCATTTAATGGGAGAAAAATGTAGAATTAACAAGTTCAGAAATTTGTTGGTTACTATTATAATTGAAAAACGTGACCAAATACACGGTATAAAGAAGAATTTAAAACAACAAAAAGTTACGACAAAAGCACAATCAGATAAACAAAAGAGGCAAACAAGTCTGCAGGACATTGACAGAATGAAAAATTGCTTGTTGGAAATATAGAAAGGTTCACTGATCTCTTAGAGTTAGTCTTTGAGAATCGCAGAGTATGAGATGAAGACTAGAATTCATGAAGTTTTGTAGAAGAAGTATAATTCTTCATAAATTGTCTCACAAAAAATGAATGTGATCACTTCCACAACCTGCAAGAACTTAGAAATATAAGGGCAATCTAGGGTTTTAGTTATTATTAATCTGAGGGATAAGTGTTATGCATTCTTGGAATGAAATCAGACAACTCAAATTTTCATATAAGTTCTTTCACGATTAACTGGACTAATAGATGATGCAGCAGAAGATGGCAAATTTGTAAGACATTCGAGCTTCGGCTTGAATAATTTCTGTAGGAGAGAAACTAGGGAAACAGTGTGACCTTCACCTTTGAAAAGTTTATGCACAAATTAGGAAAACACAGGTAGTGTGAGACTTCATAGCAAAAATATTACCCCTTTCTGTCCAAGAAAAAGCATTCACTTTGAGTTGAATACAACTTTTTTTAAGTTATTAAATATAACACACTTAATACACTATCAAATAATAATTTTATATTTTTATTTTACTTTTTAATTATGAGCTATATATAGTCATTATTAGAAGAATATGATAAGAATTACTTTAAAAAACATACTCTTTTTTTTTTCTTGGGAACCGAGGGAATATTAATTACTTGAATTGGACTAAGGCCCTACAACTTTTTAAATAGGCAAAACTAAAAATAATAAAAGGAAATATTGTCAACTAAAACCATAAATGATAAAAGTATTAATATTCCTGAAATGAGCTAAACTAGACGGCCAAGAGCTACTATTTTGTTACAAGCCAAAAGACTTTCTGAACTTATTTTATTTAAGGTCTAACTAGGCCCGAATGTACGATTTGTGTCCCATGCCAACAATGACGTAACATGTAATGGGAAAATAAATAGAAAGGAGAACTTGAACTGTATTAATACAGGGAAAGGCATATGCATAACAACCACAAGGTAAATATTACCATGCATAGTAACTAATTTCTAGTTTCATGGCAAGTTCTTTCCGAAGTAACTAATTATGAAAGAAAGGAATAATAACTGCTGTAACAAGCAATCATCTTCTTATGCTGCGACATGTAACAGGAAAAAAATCTACCCAAAAAGCTAACCAAAGCGATTACCTCATTCATGCGACAACACCAACAAAATGCCATACGATCACGCATGAGTGCTGAAAAGGATGCTTACCAAACTTGCAAAAGGACGCCAACATAGATTCCTCAAGTTTAAGAAGCTAATGTTTCCTACTTATGTTAATCTCCTTCCAACCCTTCTAATTAGGATTTCTCAGTTTCATCAATAATGCATATACTTCAGTGATTGCTAGCCAACTGTAGGATATGTTTAGATGCCAAGTTGTCAACACGAGCTTCAATTCAACCACGTTTACATTTTCTAAAAAAAAATTTAGCTCAAGTTTAAACCAAGTTAACTTTTTAACCTTATTCCTACTTTTTGTATTCAACCTATTCTAGAGGTAAAAGTCAGTCATTCACAATCTAAACCAATCTTCATATTAGCTTACAAAAAAAGAACATACATGTTCATACAGCAAGGATATAACCTGAAGATTTCATGTTCATATGGCTATTTTTCAGTGATTTCCAGAATCTCTTACATCCGAGCCAGCCACGCAAAACTTGCAAGTCCTAATTAACTTGCTAACTCTTAAGCAATTCTCTCTCTCTCACACACGCATGCACATATCTAACTACCAAGCGAGTAAAGCATGACTCAATACTAGATCCACATTGACCTATCATGAGCACCATTGAAACCAAGCGCCATATCAGACCACTTAAACATATCTTCTCCATAACAAGCAACTAACTGCAACATGCATTCTTGACTCCTACTAGCATTTCAGGTTATCAAATACAAATACAAATACAAATACAAATACAATAACAATAACAATAACAATAAAAATAATTACTATAATAATAATATATATATACTACCATCAGATTTCAGGTCAAGATTTGATTGTTCTGTATTCAGTTTTAGCAGGCGCTCATTCAGTTACTTCCCTTAATGGCAAGAAAATACTTTCACTAAGTTCATGATAGGCAATAAAGGAGCCAGGATCAACCACATGTGCTTTAGTAACCAAGTCCAGGATTTAGAAACAAGAAAACATGAATCAGAAGTCCACCTGAATCAGATGCTCAATAAAATGATAAGCAATTGATAAGGATGTATATCTCAATTTAAGTTAAAGTGTGTGAGAGAAGATTACTTCTGAAAACTTGCATAATCTGAACTTGAATGCGTGTCCAGCATCACCGCATATTTGTCATTGCAATTAATAAATACGAATTAGTTATCCATAAGTGTCTTTGAATAACAATCCCAACAAGCTTCCTCAATGTTTTGGAAAGAAAATAGAATTGATTCAGGTTCATATTACATATAACTTTTGTAAGTTAATGATTTAACAATGACATCGTTCAAGATTCATGTAAAACAAATGCACATACCAAGATTCCATTCATCATCGGTTCTTTGCTTATTCTTGCACTTCTTGCATTGCATAAAATGTGTAGAATATACGTAAATGTCTTTTGGAGGCATGAGTAATTGGATTGGCAAGCGAGTCACTTGAAGCAAAATCTTTCTGCTTTAGCTTGGGAAATGTGGATTGGCGGTGGCTGCATATCTCATTTAGAAATAACATAATGCCGTCTTCTAATCTAGAGTTGAATCTGCTGAGGTCTTGATTTTTCCGGTCCGAGACAAGTAAGCATGTGCACTTGATGTAAAAGCCTGCTATTTCTAAAATCAATTGAAAGCATAGTCTGCAGTGGGGCTTCTTCCTCTGGACATTTTCGGAAGACCTTAAGTTACGATGATGGAATTTGAGGCGCTTGGCTACTTAAGCGATGCGAGGATTGAAATATTTGTTTTCGGCTCTGACAGTAGGTCTAGACGGTGTGCATCTGCTGCGTATTATTTCTTTGCATATCAATAAAAAGCTCCAAATTTTCCTTACAAAGGGAATGGGGAAATGCACATGTGAGAGAAACTTATTGGATGCTTAAAGATAACTTCATCAAGAAAGAAAAATCATTTCAAAAGTAAACGATTATGTGTACTGTGCATGACATTTGTCCTTTATTACCACTTGTTATCACCAAATACAGCTTAAACTCAGTGCGTAGCTAAGCTTAAGTTGCCCACCAACATGTCCGATGCTTGAAGAAATTTCTTTGGATCTTTGGAAGAGAATTGTCAAGAAGACACCTGGAAAATCTTCTTCTCCACTTCAATCCAACCGATCGAGGACATCTCTTTTCTACTGCAAGTTTCTTCATGTTTGCCCTAATTCTAGCAACTTTACCCCATCGACCAGCTTCAGCATACATATTCATTAAAAGGTTGTGGTGTCCAGTATTATTTGGCTCCAACACCATCAATTTATCAACAGCCAATTGAGCAATCTCCAAGTTCTTGTGAAGCTTACACCCGCCAAGCAATGACCCCCACATTATAGAGTTTTGGTCCATTCTCATGCTTTCTATCAATTCCAATGCTTCTCCAAGCAACCCAGCCTTACATAACAGATCAACCATGCACCCATAATGTTTAATTTCTGGAAGGATGGAAAAATCATGAATCTTTTTAAAAAATATGCTTCTTCCTTCTTCTACCAGCCCAGCATGAGCACATGCAGAAAGAACACTAATGAAGGAAATGCCTTTTGGCTTTATCTTATCCTTCTCCATCATATTAAACATTGCTAAAGCTTCTTTGGTATGACCATGAACCGAAAACCCTTCAATCATAGAGTTTAAACAGAAAAGGTTTTTCTCTTGCAATTTGAGAAATACAAGAAGGGATCTCTCCATGTCGCCACACTTTGCATACATGTCAATCAATGCTGACCCAATATAAACATCAAGATCAAAATTTGCCTGCATTAAATATAAACATCAACATCAAATTTAATCCAGATATAAATGTGCAGCTCTTTATGATTGATGAAAATGTGAAACTAGTTGGTCTCATTTCTGTTTTCAACATGTCAATATACATCTGTAAAGCTTGAGTTGGACAAAAACACCGAAGAAAGGCTCCTATCACTTCATTGTATACAAAATTGGGATCTTTTGACTCGTGAAAAATGGCAATAGCCCATTCTGTACAGCAAAGACTGGAACATGCAGAGATAAATTGGTTAACTAAGAAGCAATTTTGCGTTTCATTGTTCTTGATCATGAAGGCATAAAAGGACTCCAAATCTTTCACACTTGAACTTCTTTTAATTTTTTTCTGCAAATTGAGTGATTGGCCTGTCTTATCTTGTGAGTCCTTGGCCTGAACAACAGAGTGAGATGCCAATTATTAGTATTGAATATCCATTTACATTTTCCCATTGAAGGACATCTGCAATTCGTTAATAATTCATTATCTATGGTTGTGATGTATAATGTTCTGATTCCAATTAGTAACTAGTGGACTAGAAAGTCAGTGCAACCAACTACATCCAAGAGTTCAAGTAACAGGAGAAGCAAACATCCTAAGTTGCCCCTCTGTGCCAGAAATTGGCAGAGGAAACACATTAAATGAAGTGGAAAATAGCTAAACAAAGCATTTGCACCAAAAAATCTATGACTAATTTCTTCCTGCAGCCTTAACATTTCTCTTCTTCCTGCTTATCTTTCTAATATCTATCAAACAGATTTTATTAATGGTCACATTTTTAATCACATAAATCAACGCAAATCCGGACAATCTGAATAATCTTCAAATGCTCCAGAAACCAAGAATACCGTAAGATTACTGGCAAGAAGAAATAGAAAATCTGCATCGAACATTATTCGCAATAATGTTTACATGGAAACTAAGAAGCTTGTTCCTTTTCCTTTAAAAATGAAGTCAAATGAAGCAATACGAGAGAGCAAAAATGATCACGCCTAATAAGAATTCAGGCCATTCTTACTCAATTTTAAGTATACAAGAAGATGAACTCTTTCTTTTACTTTTGCAGTGGAACTAGAATTCTATCAGTAATTAACTTAAAGAATAACTAGTTAAAAGATCACTGATAACTAAACATTGTCAATACAAACGATATGGAATATCACAATTTTCATGTACAAATAACACTAACAATATAAAGAGTATTAAAAATGTAGTAGCAAATTACAACCACCGGCATAAAAATAATAACAATAAAGAGGACTGCCACTTATTCTCCATATAAGATGTGTGTGGGTGTGCGCACGTGCGCGTAGCAAAGCAAAGCTAGCTTTAAGAAGAAGAAGAAGGTGAAGTTGATGCATGGATCCATCCATCCATTGGAATCAGCAGCAGTTTTTGAGGCCATAGCAGCTAGCTCTCCTTTTATGAAATCATGGATATGGAAGAACAAAAGGAACAAAAAGGAACAAAAAAAGGCATAAGTAATCAGAAACCGTAAATAATCAACAGAAGAGTATTAAGAAAATGGAGAAAATTAAATTACAAACTTGGAGAAGTTTCGTCCATCCATCCAGTTGGGCGACTCGTGCTCTGTTATCATCATTATCAAAATGAAATTCATGACTATCTATAGTTGGGAGGGATTTCAACATTATCATCCACTAAAGAATTAATATAAACAAATTAATAGTCATACAGAGGAAAACTTACCAATATCTGATGATAACCTCTGGAACGTGTGCTATCTTCATCCGATCGGCTCCAGTTTCCTTTGAGTACCGCTCAGTCAATTGATCGCAATCCTCAATTGTTAATGATTTGAGCGATGATGACTTCCCAAGGAGCCGATGTGGCAGTGCCTTCAGCTTGTCACATCTCCAAATCTCTAGCTGCTCAAGGCGTGGCATAATTGAGACAGTGCCATTCTTCATTTTCTCTTCATCTTCTTCACTTATGTCTTCCCATGTTTCCCAATTCGATAGATTTGAAATATATAAGCTTTTCAAATTAGGAAATGCTGTTACTTTAGCATTGTTGTCATCATCGTCATCATCATCATCATCATGGTGACCTGGGCCTTGTGCCTGCAGATGATCAGGTAGTCCAAATAATTCACGACCTATAAGTTTTAGGTTTGGAAGAGACGTAATCGTAATGAACTGGAGTGATGACAGCTTTCCCAAAGCAGGCAATGACGAAATATGAGCACGGAGTATAACCAAACCTCTCAAATTATTGATGAGAGACTTAGCCGCCGCAATCCACTTTGGTAATTCGGGTCTTGGATAGCCTTCAAGATGAAGCATCTGTAAATTTGGAGGTGGTTCCATCATCTCGATCGAACTTGTAGTTTCTATATCTAAATCCTCCACTTCAATAATTAATCCCAGAATTTGCAAGTTAGTTTTTTCCCCCAGTTGAGCATTCTCAAAATTTACATGCCCACCAACAAAAATTCCCAATTCTTCAAGCTGGTTCAAGTATTTCAACTTTACCATGTCATTCGACGGTGCACCATCAGCAATGAATCTGGTCAAACTCCAAAGCGAAGTCAACTTGTCTAACCCCGGTGGCATTTGTTTTACATCATCCGTCCCAAAATTGAGAAGGTATCTCAAGTGTACAAGATCTCCAATCCTTTGAGGAAGGCACTGAAGTTCGTCACACTGAGAAACGTCTAATGATTCCAGATAATATAAATCACATATTGTTTCCGGCAATTCCTTCAACGGATTCCCACTGACATCTAAAAATCGCAGATGAATCAAATTTCCTATCTCTTGTGGCAATTCTCCTAATTGACACTTAGACAATTTCAAAGACCTCACAGATCTTAAACAGCTACACAAATCTTGGGGAGGCTCACCATGAGAAGTGACATAAGAAAAACTTCGCACCTTTTCAATGTCAAGAACTACAGAAGAGTTTATTGACTTAGTTTTGCCAAGCAATGTTAGGTGACGAACTCTTTCTTTGGATAAGTGTCCTCCACTAGTCTCTATATTTTGGCAATCAATCTCATCAAATGCACGACATTCATTTTTTGTGAGAAATTGTGCAAAATCATGAACTATATCATGCATCTTGCAAGTAAAAATTACAGATTCATCCCAAGGCACTCTTTCTAACGCTTCAAAGAAAGAACGCATTGCCAAAATTTTCAAATATTCACTACCCTTCACAATCCTCCGCCTGTCATCACCTGTTAGACTTGGAGGACCAAGATAACCTTGTGCCATCCACAATCTTACTAATTCCTCAGCATCCATCTCAGTGTCTTTAGGAAACACAGCACAGTACGAGAAGCATCTTTTCAATTGAGGAGATAGCTCGTTATAACTCAAATAGAAATGAGGGAAAAGATCCAAAGATGCTTCCTCCATCTGCCATATTTTACTATTTAAAACTTCTTGCCACTCTTGTACTGTGTCTTTCAATTGCAAAAGACTTCCCAAAATCTTTGCAGCAAGTGGTAAGCCTTTGCATTTTTCAGCAATTTTTCGCCCAATCTTCTCCACTTTCTCACACAACTCAGATCTTTTATACAGTGCTATGCTTTTCAATATTAACCAGCAATCTGAATCTGACATTCTACCTAGAGGATGCACGTAATCGGTGCGTACTACTCTTGCTACTACCTCCTTCCTAATTGTCACAAGAATGATGCTTCCAGGAGCACCATCCTTGAGTAAGCCTATTAATGGCTCCCAATCTGAGTATTTCTCGGTCCAAACATCATCAAGGACAAGCACGAATCTTTTCCCAGAAAATGTATTTTTTACACGTTGGAACAATGCTTCCAACTCTAATACATTAATGTTGTTCTTTTCTGGGCTCTCAAGAAGAGCAATTGCAATCCTTCTCACATCAAAAGGATCTGACACACAAACCCATTTTCTAAGTTCAAAATGTTTTTGGACTTTATCATCATTGTATAGAATTTGAGCCAATGTGGTCTTTCCACTACCCCCAACTCCCACTATAGAAATAACCTTAACCCCATCTTTCTCAACTTCTTTACTAGTATTAGTCATACTCTCGCAGTAAGTGCTCAAGTAGAACTTCCTTATCAGAGTCTCGACTCGGCACCTCTGATTTATTTAAAGTGGAGGTAGTCATAGGGCGCTTAAATTCATTAGAATCCACATGCGCACTATTTGCAGTAACAAAGTTAAATTGATTTGCCCTTGACAATGTGGAATCTAGTTTACTAATGATCTCTTTAATCTTCAAAGCAATATCACCACGTACCAGAACTTTTTTACGACAAGAACAAAGAGATGGGATAAAAGAACGCACCTTCTTCAAGAGTATTGACATCCTTGATCCTGTTAATTCAGGTTTCTGATCAAGATTCTTGGGCTTGCCAATCTTAATAGTCCATTCGTCCAACACATCTTCCATCTCGTAGGTGATATCTTCTAGCTCTTCCAGCCATACCCCAACAGCTTCCTCCTTTAGCTTTCTCCTCTCAGCATCATGTAGTAGTTTTTGGATTCTTGTCAACTTAAAGGACAGATTATGCACCTCTTCTTCAACCCCCATCAGTAGGCACACCCTTTCCTGAACTTTTGTAAAGGCAACATCACTTAACTGGTCTATTATCTTTGGAACAAACAATTCGGCCATTGTTAAGAATTTGTTTGTTTGTGTGGATATATGATATGGGTGTTTCGTTGTGCTAATTCAATGATAAAAAACAAATAAGTTCATATGTATATATAGAGAGAGTAGAGTATGGCATCACCCAAAGAGTTCCTTATTTAGCGTGGGCTATCCTTGACTCTTGAAAGAACATATATTATTTACTTCTTTATGTCAACAACTGATTCTATCCGTGGCTTCTTCTACTTCTTTGGGATGAGCAAATAGATGCTCGTCTAAGCTTCCAAGCAAAGAACAAAGACACAAAGAATTTCTAGAGTATGAATTTCTTTCTCAACAATCAACAACTATTTACACATCTACATGTTCTGCATAAAAATTAAGTAATAAAAAGATACACATGGCAGGCAATCCAAATTTTAAAACAAATGAAAAAGTTAAGAAATACTTTGTCCTAGTACTTTGTCTTCACTAACTACTGAATATTTCTCATATTAAATTTTTCATCACATAATAAGACAAGGTAGATTAACAAGGCATATAATTATGTCTGATTTTGGATTACTGCTTCTTTTCTAACTTTTGCATGACCAAGTGATAGATGATCTAGTAATTTGTATTGTTATATCCTACTTACTTCCTTTTATAAAATCGTTAAAAATGGTTAGATGGGTAGACTTATTGTTGTGCCTATTAAATAATGTGTTTATTAAATTTACGCATTTTATGGCATATTCCTAACGTTTGTTTCTTTAAAAAAAAATTATATTTTCTCATCAAATTTTCTTTGGTTTCTTTATCATATAAACCTCTAGTCTAAATATATATGAAGCTAATATTTGGAGTTAATCACTAGGCTTGCTCTAGCAATTACCTAACTTTGTTGGGATTAGGATGAGAGGAGTTCGATCCGCCTTTGACATTCTCCCCTTTGCAACAAAGCAATTCTTTGCTGAAAGTGCTAAAAATCAACAAACAAGCTCTTTGCTCAAAGTGGGATGCAAAGTAATTCTTTGCTTAAAAATGGGAACTTTGAGATTGTAAGATTTAAAGTGGCAAAACAATTCTTTGCTAAATGTGAGAGCCTTGAGATTGTATGAGTCAAAAAAAAGAAAAAAAAAAGAAGAAGTTTGGAGTTGTTTTGCACTAAAGCAATTGTTTGAAAGAAAGATTCAATACCTTGCTCCAAATAAGAGGCAAGCAAGGGACTTTACCAGATGCAGAAGGAATAAAATTTCTAATCTAATCTAGAAGTGAATGGTTTGTCTTGCACCAAAGTCATTCTAGTTTGCAAAAAAGATTCAATACCTTACCCAACTTAAGAGACAAAAACCTCATTTTGGAGAAGTCAATTTGATACTTTCTAAATCTTTTTATATCAATGGGTCCTTTCTCATTTTGCTATCAATTATAAATGATTTTACTAGTAAATACAGACACATGCACTTGATAATAATGAATGTTTTTTTGATGTTTTCGAAGTTGGGAGTGGACAGCAGGAGATGCCTGTTGAACCCCTTTTAATGAAACTCCTCAACACCATAAATTTTACTCCTACCTATGACTTTTAATTGAGAGTGAACTCAGATTTTACAAGTTGAAAACAAGAAAACAAAGATTATGGTGCTATTTTGACTGTTTAAAATAATTCGTTTTTCTTAACAATTTTATTAAAACTTCATAAACGTACAAAAAATTATGAAAAGTTGAGAAAATTAATATGTTTAAAAAATCTAATAATCTCGTCCACAGTAACTTTATTGTTTGTTTGAACACCATCATTTTTGGGGAAAAAAAATCCATTTGTCCTCCTAACAACTCATGTTAGGAGAAGGGAGTCGGGAAATCACTTACTATGTTTGGATTGTGATTTATTTGAGAAATTTTGCATTGGAATGTGTAAAAATTTTGGTGAAAAGTTTTTAGTAGAAAAAGTATTTTGGAGGGAAAATAAAAGAGAAATTTTTTTAAATTATGTGAGGAGAATTTGGAAGAGAGATTTTGAGTTTTAAATTTGAAATAAAATGTGTTTGGTTGTTTTATTTTTATTTGAAAAAAGTTAACTTTTTCCAAATAAAACTCAATCCAAACAGAAACACAATCTAAACATAGGAGTCTAACACAAATATTCCATAATATTAAGTAAGAGAACTTTGAATTTTTTTATTTGTTACTATTTTAATTCTTTCTTACTTGTTTGGATTTAGGAAAGCACTCTTAACTTCACTAAAAACAACTAATTGTTGCTTTAAATTATCAGATTTTATTATTTAATTAATTTAATGAAACCCAAATGAGCAAACACATTATGATGCAAATCAAGATCATCTCTCAGGGACTATAGCCACTACTTTCTACGAAAAACCAAGATTCTTGAAACGAAATTTATTTGGGCATTAATTCTCTACTTTTTTCTTTCCAATTAAAATTAAAGAATACTGAAAATTTATGAAAATAAAGAGTTTCGAAAAAATAAAAAAAAAATTCCTACTTTTCTTGAACTATATATATGGTCTTTCATTTTTCACTAGAAGTTGTGATAGATAGAAAATATCTCAATTCTATTTTAAATTTGAGTTTTTTATTTCTAGTTTAGTGAAAAATAACATTACACTGATAAATTAAGAAAATTAAATTTTTAAAAAATCTCAACTCTCATGCACTTTAGCTATGTTTGGATTGTGATTTATTTGAGAAATTTTGTATTGGAATGTGTGAAAATTTTAGTGAGAATTTTTTTGGTAGAAAAGTATTTTGGAAGGAAAATAAAAAGAATATTGGAGGAATTTTTTTTAAAAAAATTATGTGAGAATAATTTAGGAGAGAAAATTTAATTTTAAATTTTGAAATAAAGAGGTGCTTAAATATTTTACTTTTGTTTAAGAAAAAGTTAACTTTTTGAAAATAAAACACAATCCAAAGCTTTAATAACAATTTACACACACATGCTACAAGCCAAACTTTTCACTCTCCAAATTTCTACTACTCCCTCTATTCCCAAAAAAAAAAAAAAAATTAATTTTAGATACAACTTTTTATTAATTTTTAAATAATATATTTAATATATCACTAAATATATAATTTTATATTTTTATCTTTGATTTTTAATTATGGGTATGCATAATTATTATTAGTAATTATATTTTAAAATTTTAGTTCTAAAAGTAAATTTAAAAAAAATAACAAAAAAAAATTTAAAAGTATACTTTTTTTAAGACGAAAGAAGTACATTTTAGTTATATAAAAAAAGTTATTAAAATTGAATGAAGTGAATATATGTCAATGTTCATATTGAATCATAGCAAGCCTTAAGGGTGGTATGAATAATGTTTTAAAGCGTGTTTTTACATTTTTTGATATAGTGGTTGTGAAATAAGAGATGCATTAATTTGAAACTGCAAAAGTATATTAACAAGCGCAGAAAATTGTTTTAAGAAGATAAAGTTATTTGTAGGTAGAAGTATGTGGACCAAAATACTTGAGTTGAACATTAGGAACGATAAAAAATAATACCGCTTTTTATCACTTTTCTTTTCCTTGGTATAAAAAATAAATAAACAAATAAATAGGAGATGCAATACGTAGTACAACACAAGCAATATCAAAAGGAAAAAAAAAGTAGGAGAAGTCAATTCTCAAAAACTTGTTGCACGATTTGGCATGGTTAACCTACATATTTTTACCATTGTTGAATTAGTCCAATCCAAGGAATGTTTGAGCTCTTAATTATGTGTATGAATCACATTTTAAAATATATTTTTATTTTTTAAAATAAAAATTGAAAATTAAAAATGGTCTAAAAAACATTAAAAAATTGTATTAAAAAATGTAAATGTAAGGAATCTTGGTGCTATTGCTACTAGGAGTCTATGACATCTAGGAGTTAGAGAATCAGATCGGTTCTATTAAGGACAGGTCGTATTGATGACTGAGAAAACTTTGGAGAAAAAGCAAGCTTCAACGCTTCCCAAGACACAACTGATAAGTTTGTCACAACCTGCAAAATTAATCAATATGAGTAATTGTAAGATAAATTTGTAGCAAAGTGGACTAGGTCGAATTCTAGGGAACCAAAATATAGTTTCAATTTCTCAAAAATAAATTAAAAATAAATAAAACAAGAGGGAGTTTTGAATGATTAACTACTTGACCGAATTCTAAAAATTAATAAAAAAATAAATATTCAAGTAGAAAAATAGAAAATGCAGAAAATTACCATCTTTACCAAGCTTCCGATCCAAATGACGATCTCATTCAATTGCATCACTAATCATAGGTTATGAAAAATTATCTTGCAAATTCAATATAATTGAATTTATGATAGCTGTAATAATTTTTTGTTTTCCTAATATAATTGACCAAGTCCAGCACCCAAATCAAAACTTACCATTAATTGAGTGGGTATGATAGCGTTTCATATTAAATTAATGATAACATTAAAATTTATGAAAATAGTTAAACCAAAATCTATGAACATGTATTATTTAGTTCATCATGTCAACAACTAAGTATATACATGGCATAGTCTAACTTGTGGACCACATGCATCATGCTTTGTTTTTGCGAACAAATTAAAAAATTTGCATTCTTATTCGGTGAAAACTAGATGAACCAACAACACATTATAGTGAAAGAGCAAGAAATAAAATTTTCGAAAAAAAAATAAATCTGAATCATGGTTGGATTCCACAAAGCAAGAAAAGCCTGTCCGAAAGAACACTAAAGGCAAATCAATTCTCTCTTTTAGTCAATCTATTGCTGTAAGATTCCCACAAACATTTTTGTTTTTGGTCTCTAAGCAAAGGATAAATGCTTGAGAGCTATCTGTTACATTTTTAGACATACATAATATAAGAATAGACTTCCCGCATCTCATGTGAACTCTTCTAAATACAGACTACACAATCCAGCTGTTCTTTACGATTCATATTTCATTATTTCATTTAGATTAATATTTTTAAATAAGATTTATTTGGCATGTATATCTATCATATTATTTTTCTTATTTTATATCAATAATAGAGATAATCTTTTTTGGTACTTTTGTCAAAATATAATTTAACATTTCCTAATTTTGTCAATTTCAACATATAACAATATTTAAACCCAAAAGAAAACATATTAATTTTATAAGAATATTTCTAAGTACAAATATATTTTTATAGTTTATTTATTAGTACTACCACAATAAGTTTTTGTACTAATAAATAATGAAAATTAAAAAAGATAAAGAAAACTAAAAAAATGTAAATAGGAAGAAAAATATGAAAAAGGTAATTTCAATGATAAATGTACAAATAAACTTATATTTTCATTAAAAAAATAAATAATAATGATGATGTTAAATTGTTAATAATTTAATAGCAAAATTGATTACATAATCTGACTTGCCAGGTAGATATTAACAATGTTGGCAAAACACAAGCCAACTTTCATTATGATCTTGCCACTGATGAAATCAATCAATGCAAATTAATGATGGGATTTATATTTTTGTGTTTTGATATGTTAGTAGATACTTAATTCCTCATAAAACACAAATTATTCATTTTACACTTATGTTGAGTATTTTATTTCTAATTTAATTCAAATTAGTAATTAATTCTAATAGAATTCAAATGACAATTTTTTTTTTGAAAAAATTACTTGTAATAAACCCGAACTATATAAAATTTTGATATTTAAACTTTTTTGCATAGTTTTAATCTTATTTACGTTATTACTCTTTTTTTTTTTTAAGTGAACCAGAATTTATGTAATATGCATGGACTGTTAATTGAAATAAATACTAGTGTATAACAATGAAGGAAAATTTTAGTTGCTTAAGCGAACTTGCCTAAGGCAAACTCAAATCTTGATAGTTGTACATGGTCTTAATTTCTTGCATTGTCACAAGGTAGGTTTACTTTTTTTTCATAAGCATCCTCGTGAGGAATAATGTATAGATAAATTTATTCAACTTTATCTTGACTTGTCAAAAATACAAGTTCCTTAGTGCTAATTTTGTGTAAACCCACAACCCCTACTTTTTAAGCGATAACCAAGTAGGAATGCTAAACATTCTTTTTGTGGAAATTGATTTTCTTTTTGTAACTCGTTTAATAATAGCACTTTTTTTGAGACTTTCTTATAATATATGGATTAACATATATGGATTGTGACTTTTTATATGTGTTTGAGGTTAACATATATAGATTGTGAGTTTAATATTAGTTTTTTAATATCAATTGTGTATTTTGTATGGGAAAATTATTAAAAATATGATAAAAAAATTTAAAAGAAAAATGTTGAAGTTAATTTCTAAAAAATTGACTTTAAGATTGATTTCTCAAAAATTGATTTCAACATTTTGGGAATAGCTTTTAAAACGTCAATATTTTTTTAATTTTATACAAAAACAACAATATTGTGTTAAATAATTCATCAAGAATTAAAAAATAAAAATGTATTTCAACCAATATGCTTTTAAGCACGGCCATAAATTAAGAGAAATCAACTGTATTAAAATTACCCTGTCATGAGATCCTAGCAAAAACGGAAAAATCAACCACATTAAAATTATCTTTTGGGAATGTCCTTTGGGAGGTCTATTTGATATTTAAAAAGTACTCAACAACCGTACACAAGTAACGAATATTGGGGTGGATTAGAAAATTTTAGGTAGAGTCAAATTTAAGTGTTAGCAAGATAAGTATAATATTTAATTTTATCAATACGTGCTAAGGCTTCCCTTTATTTAAAACACTATTAAATGTACAATTTTTTAATTTTTAACTTTATTTTTGTTTGTGGATCATATGTATTCATTATTAATAAAGATAATAAAGGAATTTCATTAAAAAGTGGACTTCTTCTTAGGAAAATAAAATAAAATTAGACTTTTTAAAAAAAAATACAAGGGAGTATTATTTTATGTAAAAAAAATTAACGTTGATATTATGTTTATTATCTTATTATTTTATGTAAATTGATGTATTCTTTATTTGTTCATTTTAAAAAATTAACGTTGTTTCTTGGAAAAAAAAAAGAATTATAAGAAGCTTTACTATTATAATATTGAAGGGAAGAAGAAATACTAAAAAGTAATTGCAATCGAGCTCTAACTACCATTAATCAACATGGATGCGCATCTTTTGAAATTTGCCTATCAAATTTTCTTAGATTAATTACATTACCCTCCCAGGTTTAGCTAAATAACAATTTCCCCATGGAATGGCCGAACTATACCATAAAACCCCCTCCTCCTCTTAATTTTTTTTTTTTTGCTGAAATGACAAATATGTCATTTGTATGACAAATTATATAGTCTCAAAATATTTTTTAAATTTCAAATCAAACTTTTCTAAATATACAATTATCTCATTCAAAGCCTATATAAATAATTTTTTCAATTTTTTGAACTAATTTTTTTTCATTTAATTAAGCATTTTTCATTTTGAAAATATATATGCAAAAATACAGAAATAGTCATTATTCCATTGCAGCTAGTAGAAAAATTGTTGTTATAATAGTTCACAAAACTTTATTAGATTTTTGAGATGAGGAAAAATAGAAAATAATGAGTTATCATGTTTCTTTTTAATTATTTTATTTGTTACTTAAAATAGGAAAAATATATTCATCCCAATTATGCATGTCATTTTGCATGTCAAGGGTCAAATTTTGGGATTTATTTTGCTATTTGGCCAAATCTTAAGAGGAGTAAACTAAAACTTTCTTGACTTGTAAACTAAGATAATTTACAAAATTAAATTTAGGGTCTCCAAATAAAACTATTTATGTAACAACAATAAAAGGCTGTTTTCTGACATTTTATTTTCAAATGGTTGAGGTGGACAACTTGAAACTATGTCATGTGTGATCAATTTGGTCCAATCAGAATTTGATTCAAATTTGTGAGAACTAAGTCCTCCTACTTTTGTGGTTTGTTCAATTTTTCTAGTCAGCTAAAACTTGGGAATTAATGAACTGACTTGGGTATAACATGGCGATGTTGAATTGCATGTCATAGCAAATATATGCTGGGATTTTGAACTTGTCAGAACTGTTTAATTATGACACTGTATGAACTGAGAATCTTATCAAGCCATCAATGAATTTCATGGAAATGAAGAACGAAGAGTACTACTTGGTTCCAATTTGGACTCAGATACCATTGCCAACTATAGAGAGAACAAGACTTTGATGGAGACTCAAGAAAGCATTCCTCAACAAGATAGAACAATGTCCTGTAGATTAGTCATACACAGCGTAGGACTTGTATCTTTCACAAGGATTTTGAATCTCTTTCACTGTTTTATTGATCCCAAAATCAAAATTTTAAGCGTTTTGCTTCTGCAAGATATAAATAATACACTGTATTCCTCCACCCTGATCGAGTCACATGTTCAAACATGGAGAGAAAGCAAATTGATCATCGTCATAATAAGCATCCCATTTCCTCTCTATGTTCCTTCTTTCTAGCTATGTTGATTTTATCTAAGGAAATGATGGCGGCAGAGTTCAGGGCTGTACCTGTTAATGTCGGGTTTGGTTCTTGATATGAATTTGTGGGCTGGAAAGATGTCTTCAAGCTGTATCTCTATGGCCTTTTCTGATTTTTATCAATCCCATGATTATTACAATACGAGGCTAGTTGTTCACACAAAAGACTCCAACAATTCTGCAATTGGGGCTGCTGATGCAGGTTTTGCTTTCTTCTTCTTTCACTCTGCAGCTCTCTCCTGCTGTGTTTTTTCATTTTACGAACATGCATATTAGGTTAGGTTATTTATCATTAAAGTGACACATTCTTAATTTGATATGGGGAATTAACCCGCTTTAAATAAATTCATTGCAGTTGTAGACCTAATGCGAAATGCCAAAGTGCAAGCTATTCTTGGTCCTAAAACATCTATGCAAGCCAATTTCGTGATTAATCTAGGACAGGATGCTAAGGTGCCCATTATTTCATTTTCTGCCACAAGTCCTTCTCTTTTCTCTCTTAGAAGTGAATACTTCATGAGAGCAACTCTGAATGATTCATATCCAGGAAAAGCCATCAGTTCCCTGATTCAAGTCTTTGGTTGGAGAGCAGCTGTGCCAATCTACGTTGACACTGAGTTTGGAGAAGGTATTATCCTATACTTAACCGATGCCTTGCAAGAAGTTGGGGCTCATATTCCATATAGAAGTGTCATTCATCCATCAGCAACTAAAGATGAGACTACTGCTGAGCTTTATAAGTTGATGACAATGCAAACGAGAGTTTTCTTTGTGCCTATGCCTCCCATTCTTAGCTATCAGCTTTTTGCCCAAGCAAAAGATGTGGGAATGATGACTAAAGAATATGTTTGGGTCGTAACTACTGGGATGACTAATCATTTTTCTACATCCTTGTCAAAGAATCAATGGAAGGGGTACCAGGAGTGAAATCACATGTTCCAAGAAGGAAAAAGCTCAATCAATTCATCACTCGCTGGAAAAGGAAAAATCAGCGGTTGATCAATGATCACGTTGATCTCAACTTCTTTGGATTATGGGTATATGATGCCGCCACTGCACTTGCAATGACAGTTGAAGGAACTTACATTATGGGAATTAGATCAACAGAAGTTAGCCATCCTAGTTCATTAGATCGTGAGATCTCTACAGCCTCACAAATAGGCAAACATCTCCCAAAATCATTATCAAAAACCAGATTTAATAGCCTTACTGGGGCTTTTCGTGTTGTTAATGGAGAACTCCAGTCATTCTACTTCCAAATTGTGAATATCCGAGCAATGGGGAGAGGGGGATTGGATATAGGACACCCAAATTAGGAATAACTAGGACATTGAAATTTTCTAAGTCCAAAGTTTACTCTTCTTCAAAAGCAAGCCTAAAAGGCATCATATAGCCAGGTGATACCACATCAACTCCAAAGGGTTGGGTTATACCCACAAATGGGAAGAAGTTGAGAATAGGAATCCTAGTTAGAAGTGGTCCTAATGCTTTCGTGAATATAATAAGAGATCCATGCACCAATAGGAATACTTTCACAGAGTACTCTATAGATGTCTTTGATTCCCTAATGAAAATGTTGCCCTATCATGTTCCGTATGAATATGTTCCGTTTGCAAGGTCAAATAGTGAGAGCGCTGGAACCTATAATGACTTGGTGTATCAAGTTAATCTTCAAGTGAGTTACAATCTGTAGTTTGTTTAATTTGTTTTTCAATAGTATGAGCTCCATATGTTTTTATATTCTGTATCAACTTCATTGCCACAAGGAAAATATACACTAGAAGGGAAAGGAAAGAATAACCAAATGTTTTATTTACTTATATGTGTATCATCTAAATTGAACTGATCATGGCAGAATTATGATGTTGTTGTGAGAGATGTTACCATTAGAGCCAATCGGTCCATATATGCCGACTTTACGCAACCATACATTGAGTTTGGCATAGCCATGGTTGTGCCTGTCCAAGACAAAAGGACAAAGAATGCACGGGTGTTCTTGAAGCCATTGACATGGGACCTTTGGGTGATAAGCACTTGTTTCTTTGTTTTCATTGTTTTCTTGATGTGGATTCTTGAACATCAGACTAATGAAGCTTTGCTGGATCTAGTTCACATCAAGTTGGCACTGGCTTCTGGTTCTCTTTTTCAATCTTGGTCTTTACTCATAGTAAATCTCTCTCCTGTTTATGTATACATAACATTATTATTTAGTTAACTAGGGGGTGGGCCTACCTCTGACAAATATTGCATAAAACTAAAAGGATGACTAGTTAAGTGTTTCTGACTACATATTTTACTCCTGTTTTCTTTCTTATTTTGGTGTATTCTGACAAATATGATTTCCCTTGATTTGTCACATTCACATGCAACTATAGGGGAGAAAATGGTTAGCAACATCACAAGGTTTGTAGTCATCATATGGTGCTTTGCGGTTCTAATCTTAACTCAGGGTTACACAGCCAGTTTGACATCAATGCTAACCATCCAACAGCTTGAGCCAAGTGTAGCTCATATCCAGGATCTTATTGCCAATGCTGACAATGTGGGGTACCCAAGGGGTTCTTTCATTGTATATTTCTTAAAGCAGAAGCTCAAGTTTGATGAGTCGGGCTCAAGAAATATGATACCTTGGACGAACTGGAACTACTTTTCAGTAAGGACAAACAACATGGTGGTATTGCTGCTGTTGTCGATGAAACACCTTACATGAAGTTTTTCCTGTCTAAACATTGCTCCAAGTATACCATGGTTACCCCATTAATTAAGACAGATGGATTTGGGTTTGTATGTTCTCCTTCCCTTTCTCTAACATGGCCTAATTTGCTTGAAAATATAGTCCGTCTGATCATAATTGGTAGGCCTCCCCAATAGGTTCTCCGTTTGTACCTTATGTATCAAGTGCTATCCTAAACCTTACCGAAGGGGAAAAAATAGTTGGGATTGAGAAAGAGTGCTTTGGAGAGAAAAGCAATTGTGTAGAGCAAAGCATTCTGGTACAATCATCTCATAGTCTTGGAATTAATAGCTTCTAGGGTCTTTTCTCATTGTCGGAATTGTTTCTCTCATTGCCCTCATCATCTTCACATCTATGTTAATGTATAAACATTGGCGGCATCTGCTAAACAAATTTGGATCATGACATCTGGTGGGAAAGATTTTTTCATTCACCAAATGCCATGAGAAGAAGATGGAGAGAGACGATCCAAATTCCACACACTTGGAGACGACAAATCAATCAATATTGTCCATCCATACACCCGAGCATTTTGGGACTAATCTGTCTCACCGATCATCATCATCATCATCAAGCTGGTCCAGTAGCACAGAATGCTAGAGTTCTTTAGCTTGAATATTCAGAAGGAAGAAGGAACTTCATTTTCATAATTTTACTCCAAATTAAAGAGATAGCCAGATGATTCCACAAACCAAATCCCATACTTGTGAATTGTGATCATTAATTTGGGTTTGGTTGTAGTGATAAATTATTGAATTAGCATCTATGTCAAATCTATAGCTTTTAGGTATTAATTATAGATAGCCATCTATAGAACTAATACGTATTCCATTAGTGTTAAAAAAGAATTCAGTTTGAAAATTTTTCTTTATTCTAAAAAAAATTTCACTTTTAGGGTAAAATTCTTGTATTACTCTTACTAATGATAACAATGTATAACTCAAATTAAAAGTAAAAATGAGAATATAAAATTATATATTTAATTGTCTATTAATTGTGCTATATTTTGTGATTTGAAAAAAGTTATAAAAAATCAAAAGTAGACTCTCTTTTTTTCCGGAATGGGGGAATATTATTAATAGTTTGTGAATACATATTTAATCACTAGAATATAATATAATATTCCATCCATCCATAAAAAGAGTTCAGTTTGAAAAACAAATTTGTCTCAAAAAAAGAGTTCACTTTTGAGGTGAAATTTTCTTATTTCCATTACTAATGTTAATAATTTATGAACTAAATTAAAAATTAAAGATAAAAAAATAAAATTATATATTTAATTATACATTAAGTATGTTGCACCTTGTCATTTAGAAAAAAGTTGTATCAACTTTAAAATATATTCTCTTTTTTTGGAATAAAGGGAGTAAATCTTTTGTAGTTTTTGGTGCGTGCAAAATTAATGGATTAAACACTTAACTCTGTTTGATACAATAATTTTGTAATTTCCCAGTCCATTATATGGGTGGGGATTAGAAACCGCATCAAGCCCAAAGCGTTGGGCAATACCCACCTAATAGGAAGGCATTGAGAATTGGAATTCCAAAATATTTTGGTGAGTATAATAACATATTCATGCGTTACCAACATTGCCATCTTATAGTTTATATGAAGGATGGGGTTGGTAATGTTGATACTACCTAATAAATATCTTTTATGTTAATAAAATTTGAACCAAAATTTTCCAACATTTAAACTCAAATTTAAACTAGTAACTTAACATCCAAATCAAACCGATACATTAAAGATATATGCAAAGTTCAAAACAAGTGCTCATAAGTTTTTTTTCCTAATTATTATGAATTTTCAAGTGCGATAAGAACCTATTTAGGGCTGCTAATGATCCTGTCAACTTCTGCACTTCCTTCAAGGTCCGCGGAAGTGCCATCTCGGCAATTGCCCTTCTTTTGTCTGGGTTGGCTTTTATCCCTCTCTTAGAGACTATAAATTCCAAAACATTTGCCAGATCCTACCCCAAAAGTACACATTTTAGGGTTCAAATGCATTCCAACTTCTAACATGGTTTGTAGAGTCTCCTCTAGATCTCTAGGGGCACTTTCACTCTTCTTGGACTTTATCACCATGTCATCTACATATATTTCTAAGTTCCTGCGAATCTGGTTGGAGAATACTTGGTTGACCAGACGCTGATAAGTTGCTCTCGGATTTTTCAATCCAAAGGGCATTTTTTTTGTAAAAATAAACCCCCATCTCTGTGATGAAGGCTGTCTTCTCATCGTCTTTCTTAGCCATCAAGATTTGATGGCAACCTTTGTAGGCATCAAGGAATATTAGAAGCTCATACCTTAATATGCCTTCAAGTTTTGGTCAATTATAGGTAGTGGATAGCAGTTTTTCGGACAATACTTATTTAGATCCGTATAATCAATACACATTTGCCAACTATCATTAGGTTTTTATTAACCAAAACTGGGTTTGACAACCACGTAGGGTAAAATACATCTTTGATGATGTCGAACTAAAGTAGTTCCTTCATTTCTTTATTAACCACCTCATTTCTTTCCGGAACCAGTAATTTTTTCTTCTGTTGAACAAGCTTCACCCTAGAATCAATGTTCAGCTTGTGTGTCACTAAGGATGGTGAGATCCCTAGCATATCCTCTAAACTCCATGCAAAAACTTCTTTATACTGGCAAAGGAGGCTAATGATGCAACTTTTGATCTTAACTGGTAGCGTGGTCCCCCATTTTAACCGTTCTATCAGGATGGTTGTCATCTATTACCATTTCTTGTACCTCGTCAGTAATCTCCTGTGATTCAACTGGGCTTTTTTTTTTTTTTTATACCGGCATCCTAAGATTTTCGAGGTGTGACCTCAGAATTTCTGGCGTCTCAGGGGTTCCGAGGTGTAATCTCAAAATTTCTAAGAGTTTCACGATGTGCCACCTTGAAATTTTCAGAGGGACACAACATTCCTTTTCCTTTTCCTACTTCTTCCCGATGTGGCATATTGGGGTTAGGCTATGGTATCTCTGGAGTCTGTATGGCATATACACCCTTCATCAAAGTGCTTTTTCCTTTGCTAGTGATATTCATGCATTCTCCTACGACATACTGATCTCCTTATACAGATGCCACTCCATGTTCTATTGGGAATTTCATGACTAGATGGTAAGGCGGCCAAATGGCTTTGGCTTTATTCATCCATGATCTTCCAATAATGGCATTGAAGGGAGAAGGGGCATCCACTACATAGAAATCAATCATTATAGTCTTATTTCAGAGGTAATCCCCCACAGTGATTGCCAAAGTGATTATGCCCACTGGGTGAACAACTTCATGGACAAATGTCACTGAGGACATACTAGATGGCTTCATGGCATCGAAATCAATTCTCAATTTGCGAAAACAATCAATATATGGACATCGATTGCTCTACTATCATCAACATAAACCTGATGTACCTCTTTATTTGTAACTATAGCCTTGATAACTAAAGCATCATTATGCGGACTCATAGTGGGGACTGCATCGTCTTCTTAAAAATAGATAATCTCGGAAGGTTTGAAGCGCTTGTGGATTGGTTCTTGAGGTGAGATCCTCCTGGCATTAGCTTTAGTTGCAGACTGAAATTGTCCTTTTGGGTAACCACCAAATATGGCATGGATAAAACCAGTGACATTGCGGTTGTCATGTGATGGATATTGGGATGTTAGCTATTGTGAAAGATTGCTTTTGGTACTGTTGATATGGTTGATTCAGGGAGGGGTCCTATCATGATCGATAATCTGCCTAATGTGAAGGGACACCTCGTCCAGCTTGTCCCCATCTTGTCCTTCTGTATGGTAGCCACCTTCTCGGCCTCTAGACCAGGGTTAAACTCCATCAAAATGAGATTTTCACCTTTGTACATACTGACCAAGCATCTCATTTTGGATGCAATCTTCCACTATTTTTTTTGAGATCTTTGTATTCCTCAGTATCATATCCATGATCATTATGAAAAGCACACCACAAATGTCGCGGCCTTTTGTGTGGCGCTCCTATTAATGGGGCCAGGGGTCTGAAGATATCTTTATGTATAGATAGGATCTCGGAGTGACTCTTAGTGAGTGGAGTGAGAGTCTTTTCCTAAATTCGACACTCCAGATGGCCACAGTTATAACTCAACCTATCAAAGGCGCTTTTTCTGGGTATTTTTTCCTTTAGCATCCTCTTGATGCTTTTTCTTGTTCTTCTCATTTTCTTGCTTTCTCCTATTGGCCTTTTCTCCTTTAGTATAACTCTCAACCATTTGCCATAGTGTTTGAGTGTCAGTTGGTGTGTCCCGGGCCAATTTACAGTAGAATGATCCGAGATTCAAACAATTCATAAAAGCCAAAATTACCAACTGATATGTTTGATTAGCCACCTGAAAACTTTCATCATTAAATCTTTCTACATACGATTTCAGGGATTTGTCTTTCCCTTGCTTGAGATTCATCAAATCTGTAGCTATTTTGTGAAATTTCTTCCTTTGAAAGAAACAAGTGTAGAAAAACTGTGCCAACTGCCTATAAAATAAGACGCTGCTATGAGGTCGGCCATCAATCCACACCCGTGCCTTTCCACTGAGATAGATGGGGAATGCCTTACACATTACTTCTATCAGAGCATTTTTAAATTTCATCGTGTATTAGAATTGCAATAAAAAATTTAGGGGGTCAGAATCCCCCTCATAAGATGGGATCTCGTCAGGCAATTTGAATCCTGCAGGCATTGGATATTACATGATGTCAAGCGTGAAGGGTAGCAAAGCGTCTCCTTCATCATCGGAGCCCAACAAATCTTGAATATCATCAGCCACTCTATTTCTAATTTGAAGAAAATTATGATGCCGATGACGTATTGGATCATGCTTCGACCTAACCTTGGAACGGTCATTTTGGTAATTATCACCAGCGTGGGAGGCTGAAGCTTTCTTTCCATTGTTATTTCTCTTTCGTTGGGCATGTTTCAGGTCATCATGTCTCGTTCCAACTTCGGATGGACGATGGTTATGGCTAACCCTACGAAATTCTTCAAATTGTGCACAGTGTTGCATCATAAAAGCTCTTTCGTCTTTTTCATATTGTTTCTGTGTTGGCGAATTGTCCCGATTTGAAGCCGTGTGCAATGAATGTTCACTTTTATGGGCGGAGAGATGTTCAGATCATTCTAGAATCCCACATAAACGTAATGGATTGTTTTCGGCAGGGCCTGAATGACTATGTCGTACCCCTCCTTGGCTGGTTCCGTTAAGATAATCTTGATACGAAACTCTTCATCTTCCTTGATGTTAAGTGGTCTTGCAAAAAAAATTCTGAAGTGGTTTTTTGGGGTAAACCCTCCAATACTTAAGTCAGTCATTTGTATGTAGGTCATACTTTGAATTTTTTAGAGTCCCCTTACCTAGTTGTTTTTCCCTCTTATATATCTTTTTCCCTCATTTGTGAAATTCATTGTCACTTTTTTACACGTTGGCCATAGCTGTAACTGATGATTATACACCGTTATATTTTTTAGTGATTGTTGCATATTATTACACTTATGAATAAGTATGACCTCACTGAATTCCCACCTTGTTGGTGTAGTCTGAGACCTCGTCTGTTCTTAATCCGAGGTCCCCTACATTTGGTGTGATTTCAGTGCGCTTCTATACTTAGACCATGAGGCTGACTGAGATTTAGGCCTTCAATTTGTTGGGGTCAAAGATCTGTGAATGCAAAGATCTCGTGTATTGCTGAGATCCAGACTTTAGTTGGGAGGAGGTTCCATCTCGTGTATTACTAAGATCCATACTTTAGTTGAGATGGGTTCCCATATACATCACAAATCAATGTTGGTCTTATTTTTTGGTTGTTATATCTACTAAATTAATGTGAATCCATAGGAATAAGTCCTAAAAAATCTAGAAACAAATTGATAAATGTGCCTAGAATAATTATTACGTATCCAATAGTGTGTAGGAAAAGGACTAAGACAAACCCTAATAAGGTTGAACTGCCCACGTGGCTTCATAAGGCCCAAACACCCCTTAAGGCCCAAAGTATAGAAAATTACAAAGATAAAAATGCTAATGTGTAAAGCTAAATTACAATACAACTAACTAGGCTTTCTAAGCCCAAATGTCTACTTAATTCAAATTCACTTAACCACTGGGCTTACTACAACGACCACCCAACTTGTGTTAGGACTAAGAGGTTAGGAGTTCAAACTTGCCTCTGACATCCCCCTCCCCTCGTCCTTCCTACCTCTTATTTAATATGAGAACCACACTTCACATTATATGAGACACACACTGTTGTTGTAATAGAACAGGAATACCATTGTAATAGAATAGCAATGTCTTAAATCAAATTCACTTGAATGCACCCTTCTTCCTTTGAGCTCGGGTTATCTCCTAAGACCACTTTCTTAGCTTGATTATCTTCAATTAATCTGCTCAAATTTTTTTCACATGTTGAGCTCTCGTAATTGGTCCATCAATAATGTGTAGTGGATTATGTGCCAACTCTCATGTAATACAATTCTCACCATAATTTTTTTTTCTTTTGGCAACAAGAATAACTAATTGTATTCAACCATTTATTTATATTTTTTGTGAATAGCAAATAAAGCTTGTATCTTGATTTTTATAATACAATTCAGAAACTTAGATTTCTATAATGCTTTTAAGCATTAACTAAATCACATTACCACAATCTCCAATGAGGTAAAAGTCAATGAACTATAATTCCTTCTATTACAAACACTATTGCAACAGAAAAAAGTTATTGCATACCAAATATAGATAACAACTTATAGTCGATAAAGCACAAGAATACTAGTATAAATAGAGAGGCTATGGTGGCAATGAAATATCATTCTTCTATAATACTTGAGAAATTCGAAAATGGCTACACTTAATTTGAAATGGTACTCTTTTGCATTGTTTATAATTTGTGTTGCCAACCTCAGAGGAGCTTTAATTGTTGCAAATGAAGAGAGGAAGGTAATATGCTTTTCCTTTTATTTATCTTGTAGGACAAATCGTGTCATTCGTAATTCAACTTGATATGTTAAATCTATTTCATCTTTTATATTCAAAAAGTTTCAATTAAGTCTCTTAACTTGTAAATTCAGTTTTAATTGGTCCTTTTAATAGATACAAGCCAAACAAGATTTAACGCATTTAGTCATTGATTTGCACAATTTAAAAACATTTTATTTATATTTCTAATTATGTAAATTGACATTTTTTAGGTTTAGATAGTTAAAGAATAATTTTATCTATTTATAATATATTTTTGACAACTAAAATTAATATATCCTGTGAAAATTATGAATTTGAAGGTCATAAAATATGAAATAAACTTTTAGGGATACTTTGCCAAACGGTAAAAGTTTAAGTGATTATTTGCGCAGTATTTTTATTTAATTTTGTTTCTTCCACTTACCTTAATCCTAAATATATGTAAGTCATGTGATTAAATGCATTAGGTCCTGCTTGGTTTGATTCTATTAGAAGAATCAATGAGAATCAAAATTATAAATTAAAAGACCAAATTGAAATTTTTGAATATGAAAAACTAAATCGAATTAAGATGCCAAATCTAGGAACTAATCATACTATTACCCCATCGCTCTATATGTGTTAATTCTCATTTATCTAGTGAGTGTTTTATTATTTTAACATGCAAGCAATACATCTTGGGCCTTCTTTGGGCTAGTAATCACACAATTTGGCTATAACAATATTATCTTATATTTATATATATATATATATATATATATATATATATATATATATATATTTATTTATATATTTTGGTTTTAACTCATTCGTCAATTAGTCAACAAATCCAATTGGAAGTAAATGAAACATAAAGATTGTTGTGATTTTATGTTACCCTATACTATTGCAAATCTTTATTATTTAGATGATTTAATAGTTTTTATTGTTTTCTTCCTTAATGATAGGACTATATAATATACATGGGAGCCCTTCCTTCGAATTCAAAATATTCACCCAAAGAACACCATATGAGCATGCTTCAAAAAGTGGTCAACAGTAGGTAATTAGACATGATAATTTTTAGTTCAAAACTAGATAATATAAACATCAAAGAAGATTTTTTTTTTTTTACCAGAAACGATAACTATATTAATATGTACCAAAATATACACTTGCCCACTGGCAAGACACAACATTAGTTTTCACCTTGAAAATACTGAAAACTAACTAAAGTACAACAATTGTACAAACATCACCTAACTAAACTAGTTAAGTGACTAAACCTGAACCAACTGACCTCCACGGGAGCACCGTAACCGACATGTAGAGCTGCTTGATAAAAAATAGACTGCATCCACCGACATTCTTTATGATGCTTTTTCCATCAAATACTCCACCGTCAAGGCTCGGACCACAACCTCCATACAGGAGGACAAAACCCCAAATAAATAGGGAGCACACCATAGGTGGTTATCAAACTATTGCCGTACACGTTGAATAGTCCTGAAACTACTACCGCACACGTTGAATAGTCCTTAAACTACTACCGTACATGTTGAATAGTCCTAAAACTACTACCGCATACATTGAATAGCTCAATAACCAAACCCTAAAAAAAAAACCTAACTAACTAACCGATCTCACCTACGGTCGCACTAGTAATCACCTGCAGTAGAGAAAAATCGGCCAGAGGCCCCCCGAAACTAACTAAACATCAAAGAAGATTAGTTTCCTATTTCTTTTTCTTTATAAAATAAATATACTGATTTGATTGTTCTTGACTAAAGTTATGCTAGGCAATCCATGATCAGAAGTTACACAAGGAGTTTTAATGGATTTGCTGCCCATCTCACTAACAAAGAAGCAAAAAAGTTTTCAAGTAAGTACTATATTTTATTTATTATATATATTGTATTGTGAACTACTAATATTGAATTGCTAATGGGATCAATAGCTAATGAGCATGTGGTGTCCATATTCCCAAGTAAAAATCTGCAACTTCATACAACAAAATCGTGGGATTTCATGGGTTTCTCTCACAACGTCCATCGCAATATTAGCGTTGAGAGTGATATTATAATAGGAGTGCTGGATACTGGAATTTGGCCAGAATCAAAAAGCTTCAACAATCATGGTTTTGGCCCTATACCAAAAAAATGGAAGAGTGACTGTCAAGGTGGCAATGATTGCTCATGTAACAAGTATGTTCCTTTATATATATATATATATATATATATATATATATATATATATATATGTATGTATTTTAAACAATGCACAATTTGTATAATATTTTTATTTGGGTGAGTTTTGTTAAGGCTTGCATGAATTAAATAACTATTGATAAATACTTCGCAATTTTGAGTAAATTATCATCAGAGATATTATATTACAAATATGTTCTTTTACATAGTATTCCCTTTGTCCTCAAAATAGAGTCAATTTTGTGTTTAATATAATTTTTTTAATTATTAGGTACAACACATTTAATAAATTATTAAATATATAATTTTATATTTTTGTCTTTACTTTTTTATTATAGGCATACGTAATTATTATTAGCAAAAATATTAAATATTTTCTTCTTTTTTTTTTAACGGAGGGAGTAAATATTTTGTTCTACATGCTATTGTATGAGTGCAAAGAACTATTATGCCATTTTTAATAATATTGGCTACAAATGTACCTTTAATACAATTTTTTCATTTCTTTTAATATCCAACGTTAATCACATGAGAGAAATTTGAATGGTTTGCCTACAGGAAAATCATCGGAGCAAGATAATATTTTCCTGAGATCTCTTGTAGAGATTTAGATGGTCATGGATTGCACACTTCATCGATAGCAGTAGGAAATAATGTCAAAAATGCAAGTTTTTTTGGAATTGCCAAAGGTATAGCAAGAGGTGGGGCTCTCTCTGCGCGGAATGCTGGGTATAAAGTTTGCGCTGATCCAGATGTAGCGAGATAGCTATATTGGCTGCATTTGATGATGCTATCGCAGATGGAGTTGATATCCTCTCAGTTTCTCTGGGAGCACGATATCCCATAGGTCTTGAAAGGGATGCTATAGCACTGGGTTCTTTTCATGCAGCCCATAAAGGAATTCTCACCATGCAATCAGTCGGAAATGGTGGTCCGAAAACAAAAATAATTACCAGCAATGCGCCATGGTTGTTTACTGTTGCCGCAAGTACTATAAATCGAAAGATCATCAGCAAAGTTGTGTTTGGAGATGGAACAATATCAATTGTACATGATCTAAACTTAACTTTCACATAATTTTGACACTATCATAGTATCATATAAATTAATTCACAAACATAGAGAGTAGTACATTCACCACTGAATTTGATGTTTTCATTTAATTTATAAATTACTTTACTTTCTAAGACTATATGATGATGTTGTAGGGTTATTCGATTAATTATTTTAAGTTCAATGGGACACAATTTCCAGTTGTACATGGAACTGATGGTTTGGAGAAATGTCACGCCTTGACAGCTAAGTAAACTTACATTATTCAGTCAAATGACCTCTCTTATAATTGCAGCTTTAATAGTATGATTGACTTAGAATTTGTTCTTTGATTTAAGTTTTGTATGTCTCACTGTTTAGATGAAAAATTAGTGAAGGGGAAGATTGTACTTTGTAGAACATTGAGAAGCATTGAGGAAGCAGGTGACGCGGGAGCACTTGGATTAATATCATTACAAAATGGATGGGAAAATATCTCCTTCGTTTTTTCCTATGCTACATCAATATTAAATGAGGACCAATTTAAATTGGCAGAGAGTTATTACAACTCAACCAAGTAAGCCTCTTTATTTTTTATTTAACACCACTTGGAGTGATCCAATATTTGTTTATCATGTTAGAAATGAATATAAGTTTATAATGAGGGATGCTGAATTTTTTCTTTATAGTACATTGAGTAAAAATGTAATCAAGATAGATGGGGTCATATAAACCTTATCATCTAAATAACTTTAGTAAGCAAATTAAAATTGCATCTTCTTTCTTATGAAGTTTTAGAATAAGTTATGATCACTAATTCTATAGTAACTAACTTCTTCGCACATTCACTTTCAATATATAAGAGTCCTTCAATGAACAAATTGAAAAGTGAAATTGCAGAGGATTTGGTTGTTCCTGTAGTGGCTGTTTTCTCTTCTAAAGGGCCTAATCCAATAATCCTAGATATTCTAAAGGTACAAGAAATTAACAAAAATATTTCTAACATTTTCTTTTGTTACCATTTGTAAAATATGTATAATATTGTACAACCAGATATTGCTGCTCCAGGGGCAGAAATCTTAGCTGCATTTTCACCTGAAAGTCCTCCTTCTAACTATTTCATGGATAAGAGATCTATATCTTACAATATACTATCTAGAACATCAATGTCTTGTTCTCATGTCACTGGTGCAGCTGTTTATGTGAAATCATTGCATCCTGATTGGTCATTTTCTGCAATTAAATCTGCTTTAATGACTACAGGTAATAACACACTTACCATAACCACAATATAATATGGTTGATGTTCATAAGCACATTTAATCAAACCCCACGTCAATGTCTTTTCCCTTTTGTGATAATGAAAAAATATAGTAGTTATTTTGCTCGTTGATCACAATACTGCTAAGTTAAACTAACTTTGTTCATAGCTTCAAGCATGAATGCTTCTTATGCAAAGTATAGAGACACTAAATTCTCTTATGGAGCAGGACATCTTGATCCAGTAAGAGCTGTGAATCCAGGAATTGTGTATGAGACATCTAAAGAAGATTACACTAAATTCCTATGCAGCATGAACATCACATCATCTAAGATCGCAAAGATAATTGGATATAATGTTACATGTACTGATGTGGATCCCATAAAACCAAAGGATTTGAATTATTCCTCAATGGCAGCTCAAATTGACCAAGACAATATGGATAAACCATTTAAGTTGGAGTTCCCAAGAATAATTACAAATGTTTGCCTTCCAAATTCAATATACAAGGCTGCGATCACCGCATCTTCTCCATGCAATATCACTGTGGTGCCGAGCTTTCTCTCTTTCAAAGAGTTAAATGAACCAAAATCCTTCATAGTAACTATGACTGGGGAAATAAATGAAGGCATGATGATCTCTGCTTCACTAGAATGGTCTGATGGCATTCATGTTGCCTGTAGTCCAATAGTTGTGTATGTGAGTGACTAGTTTTGACAAATTGTTAGGCTTTTAAATAGTAATAGTGAAAGTTATTATCTAGGAGTTTTGAATTGATATTAAAATAAAAGATTTTGTTTAATTTTGTGAGTATGCCATACTACTTAATAGAACCATGACTACTCGAACATCTTATTTATATTTACAAGTGTAAATCTAACTTAAAATCATAAATATAAATAAGGTAAAATCATAAATATAACAAAAACAAAATTTCTTAAAATCATAAATTGTTTCCTATTGCATAAAATTGGAAGCAAAAAAAAACCTACATTAAGGTAAATTTCCTTTTTCTTATCTTTTGTACAGGAATCAATCATGGATAAAAGCTAAATATGATAGTAATATCAAAATTCCAATTAACCTTTTTTATAGTGGTTTTTTCACTTTAACATTTATTTATTTTGTAAATTTTGAATTAAAGAGATCTTGAAATTTAGGGCTTCAATTTTATATAAAGCCCAAAGTAAGAAGGGTAATAAAAATAAAAATTTAAAAATTTAACACGTCATGTTAAAAATTGACGTTAAGGGAACAAAACTTGTCTTCATGGTCAATTATGCTCTTCTTTTCCCTCACAACTGGAGATGAAATTTCATTCTCAAGATCTACACATTTACTTCAAGAATCTCCAATTTAATATACAATGGATCTCCCGTTACACTTTCTGTATGTCATTTTATGTTAGTATTCTAATAAATTAATATAAAACTTGTAATTTGTGTCAATATTTATGCCATAATATTCATTTTCATCATAATAAATTTTAGTGTTAAGATTTTTTTTTGTTATTAGTTAAAAAATAAAAAATACAATAAATTTTTATTAAAATATTAATTTAATACAAAAAAAAATAGAAAAACTTAATATCAAAATTAACTATAATGAATATGGATACTAATAGTATATATACTTCCATAACTTATAAAATTTATATTAACTTATTAGAGTATCTAATATCATACAAAAAAGCATAATAGTAGATCTAATATGAATTTAATATAGAACAATCTCTATTAGCGTAGAAAGATATAAACAAAAATCTTTCACTTTTTCCACTCATCTAAATCTTCTTCAGCTTTCAAAGCATCTAGGTTCAAAAACTTCTCTACATTTGATCTTAATTTTTTATTTCTGGCTTCTTTTAGCTGAGAATTATCATGTACTTTTTTGTGTTACTAATTTGTGTGTGATAGATATTGCAAAATGCAAAGGGACTAGAAGGAAAAATAGGACTAATGTTAGACCCCTAAACTATTTTCAAACAACCAACATCACTTGCCAGTGACTAATGTCAGATTCCCAATTAGGTTGTCAAGTTAGACGAATCGAGTGATTCGTGAGCCATAATCGTTATAAAAGTTTAAGTGTGGATTGATATTCTAAGGGAAACCGAATGGGTTTCGAGCAACCTTGGAAGAGATGAGGGTTGCCTATCCTCATTTACACTTTTAGGAGAAAGATCTCCCTACAACTATCATTTCTAATTTTTTATCCAAAACTTATATAGAGGGTTGAGGTGTCAGTACTTTGTGAGCTTTCAGAAAGTGTAGGATTTGACCCTCTACTAGGCAGAAAGCATTTGTGGGCTTGAGTTAACTTGCTTTGAGCTTGGGCAAGCGTTTGTGGGCATGGCTAGATTTTGGAATGTTGGCCTAAGGAATGTGTGTGAGGTATTGGTACAGAGTGGCTTGTGAGGCTTTGCATTGCAAATGTGTAACGAGCATGTACGCATGGCACATAGCTAGAAAATTTTCGACTAAATTTAGCTAGTAATGATGGTTGGACTTTGAAACTTCTAGTAATGCTATAATAGTTTGACAGATTATGTGTACTGACTTGGACTTATATGTATGCACTAAAACACCTACTACTCCCTGTCCCTTACTTCTAACTGGCCTTTACCAAGTAGTTGGGGCTGTCAACTGCCCCACTATCAATTTTGGCCAATGTTGTTAAACTCTCGATTTTATTAATACGTTTTTACGATTTTACGATTCAAAACCAAGTGTCCGATTCAGTTTATAGGTAAAAACTAAAATAGGTAAAATCGGGTAAACTCTCGATTTTACTAGTATGTTTTTACGATTTTACGATCCAAAACCAAGTGTCCGATTCAGTTTATAGGTAAAAACTAAAATAAGTAAAATCGGGTAAATTCGCGAGTTTGACACTTAGAATCATAAAATCAGCCAGCGATTCGTTTCTACAAAAACGCAAAACAAACAGCGTTTTGACTGAACTTCTGAATTCTATTTTACTTAGGGCTTTTTCCTGTCTTCTTCAATTTCTCTCCACCGCAACTCTGCCTCCCCAGTCCCCACCGCCCGCAACTCTCCATCTCCGCCGACCAGCCGAAATCTCTTCTCATTTTCCTTCTTCCCCTTTCCTTCCTTCATTCCTTCATTGCACTCGTTTTCTCCAGGTATTTTCTGTTCTCATCCCCCGCCAAAAGCATCATCAACTTCCTCCTCACTCCGCCTTTCACCGATCCTCTTCATTGCCATTAGCTTAAACTTCGATGATTAAGGACTTATGCTTTGTTATGCATGGTTGTTAATGAATTATGATTATTATTAATTTTTATGTGTGATTGATAATATTTTTTTAAAAAATTTGTGTATTTTTTATAAGTTTGAACAGGTTTGTAATTTATAAATTTAACATATATTATATATATTATATATAATATATTTATTATATTATTTTTCATAATTTGTAAACTCTTACGATTTTACGATTCGATTTTACGATCCGATTTTGTGGACCCTCTACCGATTTTATGTAAAAACTCGAGTTTAACAACCTTGATTTTGGCCAACAAGAAACATAGTAACTCATAGAATTGAGTCTGGGAGAATTTGTGTTGCAAGCTTAAAGATTGTTTCTTGTAATTTTTTTAGTGATTTGAATGCGAGGTTGAACCGTTAGACTTGTAAATTTCGTTTGTGTCTTTTGCTTGTTTTAATTTGTGTAGACTCTTCCTATTCTATGATTCGGATTGAGTTGAGTGAATCTAAACATGAGAGAATTGGTGAGAACATATTAACAAAGGATTTGAAATCTGTTGGGTGTGGGAAAATAACGTGATTGATAGAGTTTTTGTGGCAACTAACTTCATACACAACTTCCTCACAAATAAGAGCTGGTTCACCGACCCCTGCCCACTATTCCAACAAGGTAAAGAACAATAAATTAAGAATGTTTTCTTTTCAAAAATTGTGGTTTGTGGAAGGAGTGAACAATTTTTGTTTTCTCAACAACAATCTCATCACTCCAGGGGTAGGGGGAGGAGGGGGGTCACTATTATGATTTAATCCAGGGATTTTGTAAGAATTTTGTGCGCTTCTTAATTTACTCTTCTAAATATTAGTATGTGTAACTCACTTGGTATTTTCAAGTAGTGAAATGAGTTGTAACCAGGTATAAGACTAAAAGAGTCACCCCTGAATTTGTAGAGGACTAAAAAAAATCAATCCCAAATGTCAGGACAAATAAAAATTTTTAATCAAATGTTTGATACAAAAATGAAATTTAATCTTAAATTAATGTTATGATTGTCTATCTATCCTTTGTGGGCCAAATGGAAAAAATTACCTAAATTGCTACTATTTTTAATGAAGAAAATGTGTAATGACCACAATTTCAACTTTTAAAAATACTAGTGAAGGTCTTACTCAAGAAGGTATCCATTGTGTTTTCAAAAATAAAAAATAAAAAATAAAAATTTTTAATTATTTTAAATGTATATTTTAAATTATGTTATCAGTTTTCTAATTTTATTACATTTTAAAATCATTAATTATTTTTAAAATATATAATTGTTATATGTGGTGAGTGAAATTTACATGTTTTAGTGTTTTTTTATGTTATTGTCTTTTCATTATTCAATTATATTTGATAGAAAAACAAATGTCAAACTATTTTAATTTGTATACTCAATAATTTTGAACTTCCTCATATTTAATTCTTCAAATATTGTGAATGAAGAGAAAAATTATTAAAATTTGATGTTGAAATCAATGTTTTTTATATAAGGAAAAGATCAATTGTATTATTTTAATTATCAATTATATTATTTTAGCAAGTTGAATATTAATATATCAAGGTATTATAAGAAAAAAAATAGTCTACTTTAGTTTTTTTAATATAGTTATTTGTTTGCTTTGTCATTAATTGAAATAAATACATAAGGGGAGGGTTAGGTTGGGTGATAATGTGACATTGAATCTATATAGTTTAAATATAATAAATTTTCAACCTAGTAAGCTGAGGTTTCAGTTTGGAGTTTAGAGACTTCCCAATTAAACCTTACTAAAGGTATGTTGACTATTACTTTAAAAATGAGAAAGTTAAGGTTTTCTCGATAAATAGAATTGTAATAAAAGAGGAAAACAAAATATCTAACACTATTAGAAATAATTGTTGAAAATACCTAACAATTTCTTTATTGCCACATTTTTTTTCATGCTACTAGTAAAAAAAATTATTTTTTTATTTTTTTTGCCATTAATAAAGATTTTGAGTGATAGTTTGAGGAAAAAAAGAATCTTAATAGCTAAAACACTTATGTACTATAAGTCATATTTATAAAGTGAACTTTTTATTATGAATTTTTTTTTCAAACTTTTTAAATTTTGTAATTTTTTTGATTACATAATTATTGAAAATAAAAATTTTAATTTAAATTTAAACTCTTAAAATTTATAAATTAAAATCAGAATTAATTCTTAAAAGCTAAGTCAATTTAATTATTGGGATATATTAAAAAATATAAATAACATGAAAATCAAATCAAACTTGTAATACAATACCTAAAATGAACAAAATAATTAATATTTTATGACAATAAAGTACTAAAATCATAACAAGATTCCAAATTAATGGTAATTGCTCATTATATTTCTCCATTTTGTTGCGAATTTTACACGCAAGTGCACATGATCGTTAACAAGTAATATAAAGTGAATATAAATTGTCGATCCCACAAGGACTAATTGTTTATTAACTACCGAAATTTAGTTAATTCTACCTTTATTTGAATGATAAAAAGATATTTTATGAATAAACTAAATTAAAACTGAATTTAAAACTTGAATTAAAACTAAATTTAAAACTAAGCAAAGCAAAGTAATGAATTAAGTCGGCTAAAGCTCTAGGGTTTTCGATTTCACCATAACTAATCCATCTTAATATTCATCTATTTCTATAGTCTAATTTAATTTCCTGGTTGATAGTCGAGATTCCCTAATTTATTTACTAGTCCCTCCCGAGATCTAATAAAAATCCCCCTAATTGCTAATTCACTATATTCCTATGTGAATTACAACAATTATGAAGTCATTAATTTCTATGGATTCTCATGTAACGACTACACAAACCATGCAGGTATATTCCTATCCTACATGCAATTCATGGCATTTATCCCAATGAACTCGACACATAACTCCCCTTCCAGTTCGTTATGATTAACAAATCATCTAATTAGTGATCAAGTAATTAGAAGCATTAAGCACGGAGATAAACACTCAACCATGGAAAATTAAATCAAACTATATTAATAGAAAAAATATTAAAGACTTCATAGTTAGGCTACATCGTAGCCCTAGAAAATTAAATTAGTTCATAATAGAATAAAAGAAAACCACCAAAATCTTAAACATAATTGCAAAAAGAAAAAAAATAAAAATAAAAGAGAAAAATAGACGGGACAACTACCCTCAATTTGTGCTTTCTTTCTTCGGTTTTCTCCAGCAAAAGCCCAAAGACTGCTGCCCTCTCTTCGTTACTACTACTAAACTAAAACTAAAACTAAAAGAGAGAAGAAAAGAAAAGCCGTGAGAAAGAAGATGAAAGAAGCTGGCTGCTCTCTCCAAGTTCTCTCCAGAAAAGAATGCCGAATGAATGGCCACAGACCCCTCTTTATATAGGTGCAGCTGCTTCCGATTTTCCCTTTGTTCGAATATTTGTTACCAAATTCAGCCACCCTTTTTGTTTCCTATGTTTTTTTCTTCTCCAGTCAGCTTTCTTTCTTCTTGTTTTGTTTTCTTTTCTTGCCCGAATTGTAGCAGACTTTTGTTTCTTATTTCGGCCATTTCTTTTTCTTCAGCCTTTGTTTCCCAATTCAGTTGCTTGCTTCCCTTTTGTCTTCGGCGTTCGTTTCCTTTTTGTTGTCCAACACTTTTTCTTGTTTCCTAATTCTAGCTCAGTTTTTTTTTTCCAAATTACAGTCCAGCTCGGTTCTTGTCTTCTTGTTGTTTTCAGTTTCTAGCTCCTTCTTTCCCTTGGCTGATTTTGTTTCCTACTTCAGCTCTGTTTCCTTTTTTTTTTATGTCGTTCTTCTTCTCATTCCCGAACCAACTTTGCTTCCTCTTTTCTTTGTTCGCTGAAGTGGACTTCTTCCTCCGCTGCTTCTTCAGGAAATAAAACAGTGAGGTGCGGCTGAGAGAAGCTTGAAGTTGCAGCTGTCCTTTGTTTATTTGCGGCTGAGCAGGAGTTTTCAGCTCCAAATTGCAGCTTTCTCCAGGAAAACATGTTTTCGGCTGCTATTCTTCTTTGTTTTGTCAAGAATGCGGCTGAAGCTTTTGTTCTTCTACAGTTTCTTTCTTTCTTTCCAATTTGTGCAGCTGTAATTGAATGTAAATCTGAGAGAAGGAATGCATGCAAATTGACTTTCTTTGGTTTTATCTTGCACTTGTTTTGTCCTTTCCTTTGACCGTTTCCATCTTCAAAACTCACATGGGAAACTTCCTTGGACTGCAAGAATAAAATGTACATCATCAAGTTCCATGTTCTGCCATACAAATTTATCCAAATTTAACACCATTGAACCTCACTCATGTGAATGTTCGGACACATGGGACTGAATAAACTCTAGGCACAAAGAAACCTTGAAGATTTTGCCAAGAAAAATAATATTTTCCTTTATTTGTTAAATTTTTCCTACAAAGCTTCAATCTATCCATCAATAATAAAAACACTTAATATTCATATAAATAAGCATTTTAATCACTTAAACACAAGGAAATTGACCTAATAAATATACAATTATACATCTTATCACATTTAATTAAATAAGCACATAAAAAGACAATTACATGGAGGTTAAAGTGCTAAAATTAAATGAAATGAATTATTAAATAATTAATTTAGAAAATCAAATTGTGATGTGAGAAAATTGATTCTTGTAAGATAAACATATAATTTAAAATAAAATAAAATTTGCATTGAGATGAGACATAAAATGAGATTTGATGAAAAAAATAAAGTATTAGAACAACAATATCATTATGCGTTTATAGATGTTACACAATGTGTAATGGGTGCACGTATTACACAATATGATTCTGTAAATAACAATATCATACACATTGTGTAATATGATTCTGTAAATCACAATATGATACACAATGGAAAAATTTTTTCCAGACTCTTTTATTGGTATAGAAGGAGTATATACACTTGAAAATGTTAGAAACCTGCATATTTCTTGTTATGTCATGTAATTTACTCCAAGTGATGAAACTAAATTTCTTATTGAAATTAGAGTCAACAGCAATGAACTAGATCCAAGCAAAGTTTATAGGATCTTTTCAAGATAAATATTTTGATATTTAAGTAAGTAAGGAGTCATGGTGAAAAATATGAAATGACATAGAATATATTAGAATTAGAAATTGGAACTCTTATCTTTTTGCTATTAGTGATGTTTATAGATGATTATAACTGATTAAAAAACTTTTTCAAAGCTGACTATTAGTATTATCCCATTAATGAAAAATCTTATTGTGACGAAGTCAATATAACATAGTGGAGATGTGTTCTCAAAGTGAGAGATTTTTCCTTTTCTTTTTCTTTTTTTTCCCTATTTTGGAAGACAAATACTTAGTAAACATATATTTGGTCATATTTGATTAGCTATGTATATACTTATGTTCACCCCATAATCTTTCACATTATTCCATGTAATTCCTACTATTGGAGAGGTTTTATACATAGGGAGTTTAACTCGATCAGCCCAATAAGCAGTATGAGTCTATTTGAATCCAAAAGTTTAAGTTAGTGGGTTTTGGTTCCTTGCAACTTATTAAGTGCTCCAGTTCTTCTTAAGTTTCCAATGTGAGACAGTATTCATGAACACAACACTTACTAGTACATGGTAATTCTCACAACACCATGTAGCTCATGTAACTTCTGTTACCATGTAACTCATGTAACTTTTTAGACCATATAACTCATGTAACTTACATTTAAATTTTGTAATTGACAATGTTATTGTGGAAGGATGATCCTTAAGTCGATAATAGAGGTTTAGGTGAAATGAGAAAAAAAATATTTGCTCTTATTTTATTCTCTACTTCACGTTGCTTTCTACTTTAGTGGTTTTGTTTTCTACTTGTTATTTTAATTACTAGTATTATAACATAGTACTAAAAATTATTAATAGTAGTTTTTATAACACTTTATTTGCATGAATCTCAAGCCAACTCTCAATATTTCTTTTGAGTAAGTTTGGAAAGTTTTTATTTATTTTAATTAATTATCATTATCATTAATCTGGCAAAACTTGAGTTTGTTGTTCTTGAAATCACTAGAAAATGCTACTCTTCATGGTTACGAGATGTTGAAATTCACCTAAATGCAAATAGTTTTAAAGGAACTATCAGGAAAGAAAGTAAAGGCACAACCGCACAAATCAAACAAAAGCCAAAGCAATGGTCTTTCTCTATCACCACCTTGATGAAAGGCCAAAAATTGAGTATCTAACAGTGAAAGAACCCTTTGTGAACTTGTTTGGAAGAGAGGTATAAATGCCAAAAAATGGTTAGTCTTCCAAAAAAGCTAGTTATGATTAGATTTTGCAAAATTTTAAAACTGTGAATATAATTAAACTATCTTTTGAATTAGTTCTCAATTAAAGCTATATGGAGAAAAAGTAATTGATGAATATTTGTTGGAGAAAACATTCTCTACTTTTCACATATCTAATATGCTCCAGTAGCAGTAATATCATGAAAAGAGTTTTAAAAAGTATTCTAAGCTAATTTTTATCTTCTTATTATTGAACAAAATAATGAGCTTTGGTTAAAAAATTATGAGGCTTGTCCAACTAGTGCTATTTTATTTCCTAAAGTAAATGTGATAGCTATGCTATCCAACAATGCAGAAAATTGAAGTTGTGGTCATGGACATGGCCGTAGATATGGTCGAAATCATCACAATAATTGTTATCGATGGTGATATAAAAAATACAACTTACGATTAAACGTGAGAGAGTAGTAAAGAAAAAGATGGAAGTAAAAATAATAATAAAAAAAGTAAATAACAAGTATTACTATTGTGGCATGAAAGGACATTAGTCTCGCACCAATCATATACCAAAACATCTTTCTAATTTCTATCAAGAATTATTGAAGAATAAAGAAAAACAGATAAACACAAATTTCATTAGTGATGATGTTAATTTTGAATATGGTATTGTTTACAATAGCTTTATTGATTTTATTTCTTTGGATGTTACTGATTTCTTTGTTAATCATCTTCAATATGAAACTAATCATTTGCTTACTGATGGAAATGTCTAAAAATATATATTTTTAGTTAACCAATATAATATAATGAATTTCATTTGATGTTTTTAATTAAGGTGAATTACAAATATTACCCCGGAGGTTTAGTTAAAATACCTAACGAATCTCGAGATTTGGATAAGTTACCAGTATCCCTTTTAGACCTAATAACTATTAAAGTCAACTAATATAATAAGTGAAAATGCAGAAAAACTAGCCTAGAAAAATAACATATACCTCTTTAAGGTTTGTTTTAATTATGAAATGGTCCTTAAAGTTTTAAAATTTTAGGGAATCAAATTTAGTAATTTCTATTTCTTTATTTTATATTTTTCTTTTCTTTTTCTTTTCTTTCCATGAGGAATTATTTTATAATCTTATTTTATATCATAAACCAATGAACTAAAAAAATAATAAGAATATAATATCAACACATATCTTTAAAATTTTTGAAAATTAATTAATAAAATTAATAAAAAATACTTTTTTACCATATTACTATTTCATCATCATCAAATTTGAAAAAAAAAATATTTTTTTAATTTCTTACTATACTTTCAATATTAATATACCACTACTATCTCTTTAAATGATTAAATTATTAAATGATTGTTCTATTATTTTTAAACTATGTAAACTTTTTAAAAAATAATTATTTATTTAAACCTCTTGAAATTTTATTTTGGTTACTAGAATTTGATTTAATCACAATAAAATTAAGAATGATATTTATTAAATTAAGTTTAAATTGTTTGAATGGAAACGAAAAAATAAGTATAATAAAATATTGTAACATCTAAACTTTATGTGTATTTTGGTATAATGTTAAATTGTTAATAATGTAGAAAATCGTTTGAATTGTGTGTAAATTTTGATTGTCAATAATTGTTATTAAAATATTTTCACTCCATAATTAGATAGGAAAAAATATAGAGAGATCCATTTTGTTAAACCTGAGGGTCTATTTTGTAATTAAAATAAATTTCAAGGGGTTATATGTAATTCAAATATTATAGTTTAAAGGAGTAGTTTAGTAATTTCAAAAAAAATTAACCATTGACTAGGTCAAAAGTTAATGATCAACATTAGTCAACTAATAGTAAGAACTAAATGTTATGAATTTATTAAATTTAACAATGTATTAGTAGTTTCTCTAAATTTCAAGATTTGTTAGTCAATTCTGCTGAACCTCAAGGGGTAGCAAATGTAGTTTACCCTTTTAATTAAAATAGGATAAACTATATCTACATCCACTTAGGTTTAGAAAAACTATCAAATGAATTTCTAGAAGGAAAACTACCAATACACCTCTTGACCTAAGGATAGTTATTGTTAACAGCGAAATAAGTGAAAAAATGAAAAAAAAATCAGTATAGATAAATAACATATATCCCTTGAGGTTTTTTTAATTACAAAATGACCCTTAAAGTTTTAAAATTTTATTAAATAAAATTTAATAATTTCTATTTCTTTATTTCATATTTTTCTTTTCTTTTCATTTTATTTTTTTCTATGAGGAATCATTTTATAATCTTATTTTATATCATAAACCAAACAATTGATAAAGTAATAAGGATACTTATGACCAGATCAATATATACTTTTAAAATTTTTAAAGACCAGTTAACAAAATTAATAAAAAATATTTTACCATATTACAATTTCATCATCATCAAATTTAAAAAACTTATTTTCTAATTTTTCTATTGTACCTTCAACATTAATCTATCATTATTTTTCCTTTAAATGATTAAGGGATTATTTTATTATTTTATTAATATATTAATATTTAACAAATATTTATTTATTTAAATCTATGGCAATTTTGTTTTGGATATTAAATTTGATGTCATGATCTTAAAATTATTTTTTAAGAATTATTTTTACTATTTGAATTTATTTTTTAAAATTTCTTGTAGTTTTAATTTGGTTATTAAATTTGATATAATGGTTTCAAAATTAAGTTTTAATTTTGATATAGTAGTTTTAATTTTTTAATTAAATTTAAATTTTTTGAAAGTAAATTAAAAAATAAGCATGATAAATGATTGCACAATCTAAACTCTATAAGCATTTTAACAAGTTGCTAGCTTATTAAGCTGTGTTAAGAATTATTATATTTGTGCTTAAATTTTCATTGTCAATAATTATTATTGGAACTTTTTTCTACTAAGTAAAAAAGAGAAAAGTAGGATGGGATACATTTTGTTCAATTTTAGGATCTATTTTATAATTGAAACAAACCTCAAGGGTATAAATTCAATTCAAATATTATAGTCTAAATGATAATAGAAGAATTTCAATAAAATTTGATTTTTAACTTGATCAAAAGTCAATGGTTAACATTAGTTAATAAACAATAGGAGGCTAAATGTTATAAATGTATCAAACTTATGGGGATAATAATAGTTTTTCTAAATCTCAGGGTTCATTTAGTAGCTTCACCAAACCTTCGGAAAGGTAGATGTAATTTACCCAATAAAATATTAGTAATGTTTTTTTTCAATGTTTCTTATACTTTATAAATATTGTATTAAAAAAAAGATATTTCATTGGGAATTTTTATTTTTTTGTGAAGAAAATAGACGTTTGAATGACCAATAACAAAAAATTGTGTCTGGCAAATAATGCAATAACAAACTCTATATTTAAGGATAAGAAGTTTTTTTCTTAATTAATAATGAAAGAAAGCCATCTTAGGCTCTGGAATAGCAACTATAATTTTGTTTGGAGGAACAAAATTTTGCATTAATGATGCAATATTTTCATCAAAATTCAAAGAAATTTGTTGAATTCCAAATGTATTTGCCAAAATAGCTAGATATCATGGTGAGACAAAAAGCAAAGGTAATAACGAATACTTGTACGTCACAAGTATTGCTTCTGGAAATAATTTTTTGTTGGAAAAGTTATTTCTTATTCCTGTTGATTATATCATATACATATGCGTACTTTAAATCATGGAGTATATTATTATACATTAACAAATTATGATGAATTTATTATTTAGCATCAATTGGGCCATTTCGGTTCTATAATAATGCAAACAATTCTTGAGAATTCATGCAGTCATTATTTAAGAGATAGGGGAATTTGTCAATCTAATGGATTCTCATGTGTTGCTTTTCTTAAGGCAAGTTAATTATTAGGGCATTCACAGTAGCCCCAACATCAGCCAGCCTAAGAACACGTCACATCAGCTTTGAATGGTCTTTACTATTCAGACAACTATCATAAAAAAAAAGTGTTCATGCTCATGAACGGCCTTTACTATTCACGCAACAAATGTCTCTCTCCTTCATCTTCTTTTGCACCATTTATTGAATATATTTAATACTTCTTAGTTAAATTAATAATTCTAAAATATTATCTATTTTTCATTTATAAAATTCAATATATATTAATAATACAACTTATAATTTTAATTCGTTAATACAATTAATACTTAAACAATTAATGGAATATAATTTTCATTACATTACAATTATATTGTAATAATACATTTAAAATATGAAAATAAATACTCTAAATTAAATATGAAATAGGTAAAACGATTAATGGAAAATAAATTTACATTACATTAAAATTGAAATTTAATAATATACTTGAAACATTTGGATAAATACGATAAATTAAATATTAAATTTTTACTATTGTGAGTAATTTTTTTTATAATGGCTGTGTAAATTTTTTTGATTAATGAAAAAATTTTCTCATTACATTAAAATTAAAATTTAATAATAAACATAAAATATTAAAATAAATACTCGTAATTAAACATAAAATACTTAAAAATATTAAAATAAATACTCATAATTCACCACTAAAACATAATAAACATAACTTAAATTAATACACTTTAAACATAACTTAAATTAATACACTTTAAACATAAAACAAGGATCAAACATCCCAATCAGAAAGACTCAGATCATTCAAGCTCGCGAAATCGCCCAACAACGATCCATGATTGTCAATTATCGGTAGATAACACCCAGAATTCATCATCCCCATTGACACCAAGTGAAATTGTCCATTGAAATATATCACATTTGTCCATGGCAGAATATCTTCGTTCCTTGGATGTTCAGGGGCAGAGTTTTCCTGAATCTTTGCCATAATCATTTTCTTCTTCGAAAGAAAAACCTTCAAGATGGCAATAGCGGTGGACTTAGACTTAGTGCGAGTCTTCCTAATGACTTTAGACATAAAACTTGATCTTGACTTTGAAGAACACATTAGAAGAGAAGAGAGATTTTTGAGAGACTTTGGGATATGATGCAAAAACAATGAAAACTATATGGTTTATATAGACATTTTCATATTTGGTGATATATGCATTTATGATTTGACAACACATGAATCATTTGTATTAATTTTTTCGATAATGGAGCATGATTTGACAACACATGAATTATTTGTACTGATTTCTTGAAAATCGAGCATGATTTTTAATTTGAACTCAAATTTTACTATATTTAATAATTACCATTATAATAAATTAATTATTTCTTTAATTCTTATATAAAATTCAAAATTATAAATTTAGCATTATTTATCAATTAATTACAAAAAATTCTTTTTCATGTAGACAAACCTAATTATTTCTTTAATTTTGTAATTGATTTGGATACAAAATTATTTATATTGTTTAACTATGAATAGATATAATTTTTAATAATCACATTCAATAATTTTATACAATATTATAGTTAAATTAATTGTTTTAAAACTTTTCTAATTATTAAATAAGTATAAATAATTTTACATAATATTAAAATTAAAATTTATTATTAATACACTTAAACTTAATATTAATAGAAATATTAATAATTTTATATTAAAATTTATAATATATTAATAAGTATATTATAATTTAATAGTATATTACATTTAAAAAAATCAGATATTGCACAAAAAATAGGCAAAGTGCATGTCATTTTGTAGAGAAAAATATTTTCTACGCATTAGTAATTTTTTTTAAAAAAAGGGGGGGGGTAAAATGGGCGTTGCAAACCAGAGGAAGGTTTGCAACGCCCTTTTGACGTGGTGTGGCGCGCGGCCAATCACATCTGTTAGCGGACAGGCGTGTCAATGCCTGTCCACTAACCAAATTAAAAAAAAAAAAGAAAAACAAAAAAAAAAGGCAAAAACAACGCCAAACGACGTCATTTTTGCAAGCCACTCTGGACAAAAAAAATAAGCCACGGTTTTCACCGCATTTCTCGGAACAAATGGTCAAAAGGCCGTTTGTTCTGAGAAGGCCTCCATATTAGCAATTTTTGCTGATCTGGAGGTCGTTCCTGCTACGACCAGCCCCATTTTGGGGTTGGTGTGGATGGCCTTAGGCTATCACTATTAAAAATTAAAACTGAATCTCTTGCATTTTTTAGAAGGTATACATGAAAATATATATATGCCTATTCACCCATCTTGTAGATCATTTCAATATTTTATGATTTTAATTAATAAATTAATAAAATGGTCATGTTTATGCTTATTATCAACTCGCAATTTAGCGTTTGTGAGATTTTTTGAAGAATTAATTCAATTACGTACTCATTTTCCTAATTATTACATTAAAACAATTTGTCTTGACAAAGCAAGTAAATTTACTTCGTAAGCTTTTGATGATTATTTTATGTCTATTAGGACTTGCATAATAGTTTATATAGCACTTGCAATTAATTACTAAGCCATTATTTATATGAACAAATCTCCCAACTTTTGGTCGAGGACATACTATCTTGCATGTGGTAGTGTTAGTTTACACGAAGCCAACTAATTATCATTAATTCACTCCCCAACAATTGGCATTGAGTTAGGAACCAAATATTACACATCTAAAAATTTTTGGCAGTGCAATTTACATTCTTATTGCACCACTACAACGTGCAAATATGAGATTTCAAAGGAGGTTATGTTTGTATGTTTGAATTAATTTCCATCTATAATCAAATACTTTGAGCAATTGGTGATTTATTTATGGCTCGTTTTGCTTATTGTTATTTTGACAAATTAGTTTTTCCAACATTAGGGGAAAAAAATAGCTGCTTAAGAAAATCAATTTGAATGAATTATTATTGTCTCATGTTGATCCTCATATAAAATAATGTAAGCCTATATATAGAGGATGGGTGAACTTTAAGCCCAAATATAAAGGTTCAGGTGAAAGAAAGAAGGTGATGAAGGAAAAAAGAATTTCTTACTTTTTATTTTGCTCTCTACTCTCTACGTTGCTTTATATTTTGGTAATTTTATTTTCTACTTGTTATTTTAATCATTAGTATTATAATATAATACTACTAGTTCTTAGTAGTAGTTTTATAACAATTATGCACTCCCCCTGTCCCAAAAAATGAGTCCAATTTCAAACAAAATTCTTAAAATAATCTTACTAATAATAGTTGTATATACTCATAATTAAAACTTAAGGATAAGTATATAAAATATTATACATTTAGTTGGTGCATTGAATGTGTCATATCTAATAACTAATAAAAAGTTGTACATAAACCAAAGTAGACTCTTTTTTGGACGGGGGAGTATTATTGATTGATATTAATAAAAATATTGATGGAGAGAGTATTATTGATTGATATTAATAAAAATATTACTTTTTTCGTCTTGAAAAAGAGTTTACTTTTAAATAAAATTGAACAAAATTATTCTTAATAATAATGATAATATAGTGCTCAAAATTTTTAAAAAAAAGAATAAACATAAAAAATCGCACATTTAATTATACATGAAGTATGTTGTACTTTATAGTTAAAAATTATATCCAATTAAAAGTAGACTAGAAAAAGAGAGAATATCCTTTTTTACCAAAGTTCAAAAAAATGAATTAATGGAATGAAAAAAATATAAGTATGTATAGCCACAGTACCAATTGCCCCATCAAATGATTTAATAATTTAGCAATGACCTTGTTATTTTAATAATCAAAATTTTACAATTAGCAAATATTTAATTATATATTTTGATTAAATTGTTACATGAAATTTAGGAATACTAACCACAATCAATAATTAGTGGAAGGAACGCAAGTTTAATAATATGTTTTAGAAAATTTATTTTAGAAATTTATGTTGTTATTTAAATAATATGATTAAAAATTTGTATAGATAATAATGCTAAATTTAAATAACGCTATTGGATTAAAATTTGATTAGAAGTCCAATACAATATAAAATAATTTCAAAATTCTAATTGTTAACTTGTATAATAAAGAAACATATACTAGATTCAATAAAGAGAGATACATAGCAAAGTGTAGTTGTAGTGGATCATGGTAATGTTAAAAATTAAATTATTGCCATAATTAAAGATTTTTTAAATTAATTTTTATTTATTATTGCAAGGGAAAAGTTAAATAATTTTAATTTTTTTCATTGAAAGCGGAAATTCCTTAATGTCGTATTTAGAAGCAGAAAAATAATAATTATAGAGAAGTTAAAAAATGAAATACAATAACTTTTAAACAAATCAAAATTCAATAATATGTAGAGATGTGAAAAATAAAATATAATACTTACAATATCTTTTAAGAAATTAGAATACAATAATGAATTTTTATTTCTATTACAGTCAATTAAGAAAATATATATATATATATATATATATATATATATATATATATATAGATATATATATAATTGTCGCAAAATGCTTCAAGTAAAATGGTATTATGAAATTCAATCCCTCAAGTAGTAATAGAACACAATTTTAAAATCAAACTATTTAGCCGACCAACAAAAATCTAAAGTGACAAAAACCATTGCAAACCATTCTAAGCAACACTTGAATGTGTAACTTTAGTGCATATTTGTTTGGCTTGCAAGAGCAGACACTATCCTCACCAAACCTTTGGTAATCAACTCTCTCATGGGCTTTCCTGTACTTGCTCTCTACAATATTTTATAGGATCAAAAGAAAATTCATGATAGATGGATTACTTCATCCAAGTGCTGAATTCAATAAACATTCGCAAGGGAAGCAAAACAATTTTCAAGTTAATGCAAATATAAACCTCTAATGAAGAATACAACAATAGATGAGGAAGAGGGACTCGGCTTCAAGAATATACAAATGTTCAATGATGCATTAATAGCTAAGCAACTTTGGAGGTTGATCACTCAATCTAATTTGCTCATGAGTAAGGTGATGAAGGCCAAATACTTGGGAGGGGGGGGGGGTGTTGAGGGAGGGATTTTGACGGCTCAAGCTAAAGGCAACACTTCATGGCTATGGAAAAGTTGGATGGGAGCTAGATACATCATCCAAAAAGGAGCAAGATTTCAGGTGGGAGATGGGAGGTCTATAAGGATTTGGGATCATCCTTGGATCCTGGGAAGGCAAGAAGGTAAACCCACCCTTGTTCCCTCTACAAATGATCAAGTTACTTTGGTCAATCAACTTATGAATCAGGAAGGGATGGAATGGAATAAGGAATTGATTGGGCAAATTTTCAACCAATGTGATGTTGAGGCTATTCTGACCATCCCAATTAAAAGGGATGGTAGCAGAGACAAACTAATCTAGCAGTTTGGAAAACAAGGAAGTTACACCGTCCAGTTCATATAAGAAGGCAATGAGAGATCAATGGCAGCAATCCCAAAGACCAGAATGCAACACAAATAGAGGAGCATTGAAAAGAGTCTGGAGGACCACTTGGAATCTAGGCACTAAAAGTAAACTGAAGCATTTCCTCTGGAAGTGTTGGCATGGCATCCTACCGACAAAGTATTAGTTGGTGAAGAGAAGAATTCAAGAAGATCCTATATCCCAAATGTGTGGGGAGCAAGAATAAACTCTAGAGCATACACTTTTAAATTGTCGTCGAGCAAGGATGGTATGGAAGCTAGCACTAGTGAAATGGGGAGTTGCGGAGACATATGACGGGAGTTTCAAAAATTGGTGGCAGATATTTGTGTAAAAGAGAAAAGGGAGAGTTGGCAAGACAAAGCACAGTTGACTGTATATATATTATGGATGCTCTGGAAGACAAAGAATCTTTAGCAATTTCAGAAAGAATGAAGGGAAGAAAAACTAGTTGTGGATATAGCCATGGCTGAATGGTTGGAGTTCTAGGCAGCCAGTGATTAGGAAAGAGAACTTCAACCAAGCATGAATAGATGAGAAAGAATGAAATAGGGACTAGAAATAGATGATTAGGCTCAATGGTGCCTATTGTATAGAGAAAAGAGGGAGAAGTAGAAGCAATAGTGGGTGGGGTCTCTAGTGATTGGAGATGTTACCCATTGTTGGTGCATGTAATATTCTTTGTTTAGATCTTTTTGGTTACATAGACATATTGGTAAGGAGCTAAAGATTTAGGGAATTAGGAAGGTGGAAACCCTTTTTTTTTAGGCTTGGACTCAAAATGAGTACTAAGGAAGCAGTAGCCAGTAGGCATCCTGTAAATGATGATATTTTTGCAAAGTAAATACGACTACTGTTTTTAGTTTAAAAAAAAAAAAAGAAAGACTACAACAATATGCACATAAACTAAAATCAGTAGATGTAAATAGAGATAGCAAAAGTATCATAAGGCGGTCAAAGAAAATGAACGGAGTGAATTGGTTACATTTAGAAGCCTTTTATAAAGCTTGTCATAGATGGCCTTGATGAACATCACTATGTTGTTCACCTTCTCCTTTTACTTTTTCTTGCTCCACTTTTGTAATTTTCACATACACTCATGAGTATCGATGCAAAAATAAAAGAAAATATATAAAAATCATCTATTTCGAATAAGAATAAAAAACAAAAAAACCTTGTCATTACCGAACTTTGCGAGCTTGGAGAGTGAAGGTGGAGCATTTTCCTTCTTTGGTGCATGAAATGCAACAATTTTGAAAAGAAAAAATTAATACCAAAAACTCAAACTAGATATAATAATGTGGAGAGATTAATATTAATAGACCCATGAATAAGATGAACAAAGTTAATGACTATCAAAAGCCATAGGCAATGAACAAAGGGGAGACAAAGGAGAAAACTAAAGCAGAGAGAAAATTTTCAGTTTAATCGTGATGATTTAAAAATTGGGTATTGTTGTAAAATATTGCATTACAAATATATATAGAGAGAATGTAAAGAGAATAAATAGAGAAAGTAGAAAAACACCACAGATAGTAAGGAAAATCAGAGGAAAAATTCTTATTTCAACTTTTCTTCACACCTCCAGATGACCAACCTATGCTCCTATTTATAGGAGAATAAATATGTACCTATCAATGTATTTGGATAAATACATAAATTGGATAGGGATAAGTACTTACATTAGATAGAGATAAGTACATACATTAGATAGGGATAAGTACATACATTGGATAGGATGAATATACATTGGATAGGGATATGAACAAATATTGGGTAGGGATGAATATAATGAATATTCATTCATGTATTTCATAGTTATTTTACTCCCCCTTGAATATTCATTGTATTCATTATTTTACGAATGTGCATGATACTGCCTCATTAAAAACCTTGAGCTGGAAAAACCTAGTGGGGAAAAAAAACGGACAAAAGGGAAAAAGAGTACAGAGAACAAATCTTATGATCTTTTCCTTTCATAGATGCATTAATTGCCTCGTTAAAACCTTAAGTCGGAAAAATCCTGTGGGAAAAACCGATCAGGACGGAAAAAGAGTGTAATACATAGTTCATAATATTTCTCCCTCAATTGAGCTATATAACCACTATTGGGGCTAGTCAATCTTACATCTTGTGAACTAGCCGCATACCAATGCCATATACTAATTTCTCAAAAGTTGACATTGGCAATGATTTGGCAAAAAGATATGCAAGATTCTTTATGCATTGAATTTGTTTAACATCAATTTATCGACTTTCTTGGAGTTTGTGAGAGACTAGCAGTGGAGCGTAATTTAATCAGGGCTACCGCATGCAAAACTACATGACCCCATGCTGTATCTTTGAGATTCATTCTCAATAATAGAGTTCGGGCAATTATTTGGATGCGTTTAATCAAAGATTCTACCAATCCATTTTAAGTATGAACATGTGTGACTGGGTGCTCAGCCTCAATTCCGAGTGAAGCACAATACACATTAAAACTTTTTTATGTAAATTCACCAGTATTATCAATCCTTATACTTTTAATTGGATAATCAGGGAATTGAACCCAAAATTTTATAATCTACGCAAGTAAACATGCAAAGGCGACACTGCACTTAGATAATAGGCAAACATAGGACCATCTACAGGATGCGTCCACTAGTATCATAAAATATCGAAACAGTCTACTTGGTGGTTGTATTGACTCACAAATATCACCTTGAATTCTTTGTAGGAATAAAGGGGATTCAAGATTAACCTTTATTATAAAGAGTTTAATAATGAGTTTTCCTTATGAACAAGCTTCACAATTATAATCTTTGGAGAACAGTATCTTTGTATCCTTTAAAGGGTGTCTTTTTGTATTCTAAATTATTCTACGCATCATTGAAAGGCCAGGATGACCAAAGCAATCATGCCATAGTCCAAACTGATCAGGGTTTACCAATTTCCAAGACATAGAAGTGTACGTTTCAACGGCCTTAATTATGATACAATACAAACCCATAGAAGAAGCTTCCAACTTCTCATGGATAGTCTTCAGGCTCATCTTATAAGAGATTATATCGATATATTCCTTATTTTGCTCCTAAATTGTCTCAATACAGTATCCATTATGGCGTACATCTTTGAAACTGAGCAAATTCATTTTTGATCTATTGCTTAGAAACGCATCCTCAATATAGAGGATGCTGCCATTTGGAAAAATAATTGTGGCATTCCCAAAACCATCAATAATTAGAACAGGATCTGATATTGTATAGACATGTGTCTTATGCAATGTCATACTTGAGAAAAAGTGTCTACTACGAAAAATGGTATGTGTTGTTGCACTATCAAGCAAACAAACATCTTTCTTTTTTTCGAAATTTTCCATTTGTACTTACGTTGACAACTTCAGGTGTCAAGTATCATAAAATTAGAAGGATTTCCAAAATATCCACCGCCACTTCAGGAGCAAAATGATAAATTGATTTCAAAGTCAAGAAAAATAAGAAAATAAAGAAGATGGAGAATGATTAAAGAAAGCATTTACCTTGCAAAAATTATTTACTCAGTTGATAGCTTGTCGTGCTGATAACATGTTGTAAAATATTACTTTACAAGTATATAATAGAGAGAATGAAGAGAGATTAAGTAGAGAAAGCAAAAAAAACACCACAGATAGTAAGGAAAACTAGAGAAAAAAATTATTATTTCGACTTTTCCTTACACCTCCAAATGACCAACCTATGCTCCTATTTATAGGAGAATAAAGATGTACTTATCAATGTATTTGAATAAATACATACATTGGATAGAGATAAGTACTTACGTTAGATAGAGATAAGTACATATATTAGATATGGATAAGTACATACATCGGATAGAATGAATATATATTGGATAGGGATATGGATAAATATTGAGTAGGGATAAATATAACGAATATTCATTCATGTATTTCATAACAGGTATAACAATTAATGAAAATTATATCATAACAATGTTCACATTATAATTATAGATAAGGATTAGGATAAAATTAAATTAGAATGAAGATAACTTCAATTAGTTATCATGTTATTCAAATTTAGTAAGGGATACTTAATTTTCAAATTGAATACATACAATATTAAGAATGAATGATTTGAAGGAGAATAAAATCATACATATGACGAAATTATAATAATACAATTAGTACATGTGACAACAAAATAGGAACTAAACACTGTTTTATATATATGTATAATAGATACTACTAATCCTTAATAGTAGTTTTATAACAATTATGTACTATTGTTTGATATTAATAAAACTATTACTTGTTTTGTCTCCAAATTGAAAAATAAAAAATTGAAAAATTAAAAAAAAAATCATACATTTAATGATATATGAAATATGTTGTACCTCATAGTTATAATATATATATATACACACATACATATATCTATATATATAGATAGATAGATAGATATAATTAAAAGTAAACTCTTTATAAGAAAAAGAGAGAATATCCTTTTTGAAGAAAGTAAAATAATAATAATAACAAATGAATGGAATGGAAAAATATAAGTAAATATGTATAGCCATAGTACTAATTACCACATCAAATGGTGTTAATCATGTAGCCATAACTTGTTATTTTAATAATCAAAATTTTAAAATTAGTAAAAATTTAATTATACACATTTCATTAAATCATTACGCGAAATTTAAGAATACCAACCACCATCCATAATTAATAATTAGTGGAACGAATGGGCATTAAGACAGCAAAGGGTTAAGAAAGGTGGGGTCGGGCGAATTTGGCCCGCTCCGATGCTAAACAAACGGGTCGGTAGCCGCTCCTCCCTCCAGGAATTGACCGCCCGCCGTTAATACGACACAACCAAATTCCCGTATCTCTGCATTTTCGTTCTCCTCCGAAAAAACAGTGGCCATTTTTGTGCAAATGCTGGCCTTGATTTGCGTTGACATCTAGAAATTGAGAAGAGAAAATGGCTGGGGCGATGAAGAAGCATGTTGTTTTTCAAAATACTGTTCCGACTTATTTAGGCTTGTTGATGATGCCCTTTTGTGCTTACAGCCAAATTAAGATTTTTCTTCTGTTTTATTAAGCTTTGTAGTTGGGTTGATTTCCCACTGTGATTAATGTATAGTTTGGTTTTCTCTCCCTGTTTCTTTGTTGGGTTACTGTCACTAAGACGATAGACAATTCATTTAACTTGCTAATAATGGGTGGCTAATTATTTCTGTTTTCTTCTTTAGATGTCCTGCGTATTGGTATTATCAATACAAACAATCTCTTCAATTATTTCTTTTCTCTCTTCTTTCCTTCCCTACACACGCTCACTCACTATGGCGACTCTAGGCCCGGAGGTCTCAACTCCACCGTCATTTTCCGCCCTCTCGGCCTGTTCCTCTATCATCAACCGAGCTCGTATCTCCCACCTTTGCCATGCCCCATATGCTTATTAAAAAGATATTTTTATGATTGCAGAATCCCCACCATTTTTTTAAAAAATTTTTGCTTGCAGGTGTGTCTGTATGATTGGTGGCTCATCAAACCTGATTCCAGTTCTAATTGCAAACGATTGAGTGTCGGAGGCATTAACTCCGAAGAGTAAATTCCGTTCACCTTTTTTCTGTACTTCAATTACTGTAGTTTATGTGGCAATTTATGCGTATTGCTTCTTATGACAAATTTATATTCATATTCCAATTGAGTATTTAGTTCTTCATACATTATAGGATTTGTTATTGAATTTCTATATTGCAGGAGACTAGGAATAAGGGTTTTTCATTCAGCACCAATTCTGAAAAGATACAACGATGTTACTCTTGAGACTACAGATGGCATTATAGTCACTATTTGTGGGACTATAAATAGGTCTCGAACGCTGCAAAATGGCTTCACACAAGAGGTTCTAATTGATTATGATATTAGCTGGTGCTTTGTCATGTATTTACTAACTACATTTTTGTTTTGGGTTTTGGGGTGATACATCCTTTTTCACCCTTATTATTTTCTTATGAGAAGTTTATGCAAAGGAATAGAATATGCTTAAAAGATGTGCTTGATTAACTCTTTCCCTGTGTCCCATTTGATAAATTTCTACTTTTATTGCATTGTACTCATTAAGTGAGCAAATATGGTCCATATTTAAATTGCTCTACTCACGAAATACAGGTTTGTAATCATTTCCTTATCGGATTCCCTTATTACTGGGAGGAGTTTATTAATCAATTATTCTCTGAAGATTCAACTGAAGGGTTGTCTAACTTGACTGGAGTTGTTGCACCTTTGGATGGCTTCAGCACCTTTTCATCCGGGTCCTTGGATGAGCTCCCTGGGGCTTTATTACGTGATTTCTCCCTTTCCACTCTTGGAGATTCTACCAACTCTGAACTAATCAAGAGTATGTTTGGAGATATATTAGAGAAATATGACAAACGGATAAATGATGGAGGATTGTTGTCTTCTAAGAACAGCAAAAGTGATCACAAGCTGACAAGGAGTTCCAGAGACAAAGACACTCCAACTAAGGGTAAGAAAAGTGCATCTCAGCAGAACCAAAACTATGAGGATGATTTATCTCTAACAGAAACTAGAAGAAAGAAGTTGCAGAAAACCGCCCTTGAAAAAGAACTGGGTTTGAGTCAAATGCCTTAAGAAAGGGTCCTTTAACAAGAAGTATGGCTCACTTGAAAAATTCAAGGAACAAGAAAGATGAGAATGTAGATACACCTAACAGGAGACACAAAGGCTTGGTCACTGGAAACATTGTTTCCAATAGAACTCAGGTAACCAGAAAGTTGAACTTAAGAAATCGTTCAGTGGAACTTAATGTCCAAAGTAATGAATAGGGTTTATGCATCAATGGTATAGAGTTTATGCTTCAATAGCGCTGTTAAGAGATCAAAAGAAAGTGATAGACAGCATAAATTGTTTGGTGCAACTTATTGTCAAATGTACTGAATGGGGTTTATGCTTCAATAGTGCTGTTAAGAGATCAAAAGAAAGTGATAGACACTATAAATCTTTCGGTGGAACGTAATGTCAAAAGTACTGAATAGGGTTTATGCTTGAATAGTATAGGGTTTATGCATTAATGGTGCTGTCAAGAGTTCAAAAGAAAGTGATAGACAGAATAACCTGTTGGTCAACAAAACGTGAATGGTTGTTAAATTGACTCTCATGCTGAATATTTTTGATGTTGAAGAAATTTCGTAACAGGAATACTTGTTCTTATTTGGAATCATATTGGAGCCCTTTTGCTGGCCTTATTTATTCGTGTGTCATTTTGTTGTACTATCGATTGCTAAAAACTCCTCAAAGTTTGTGCCTTAATCAATTCCAATTGGCAAATTTTATTTTTGTTCTCTTAATTCATGAAAAGTAGAATCAAGCTTATCAATAGCTTATCAATGACTACAGATTGCCATCCTGATTATCAAGTTTGTTGAAGGGCTTTCTAGTACCCAACTAACTTGCTTAATTGGATTTATTGTACCTGGAAAACTTAGATTGGTAAATCAGTGAGACACACCAATTGACCATAATGAGTTGTTCTACTAATTTTTAGAGCGCGCAAATTGGACTACTTTTGGATGCTGTTACAAATATTTTCATCTGAGTTCCATTTTGTACCGATTTTGCTTTACTTAACTAATTTGGCTGAATAATGTAGTTATTAAAGGTTGGTAAAGCAGAATCGCACTTGCCGCCTTCACTTTCCTACTGAATCTGTTCCCACGCATTGCCTTCTTTCGTTATTTTGACCATTCTGGAATTAATCAATAACTTCTTACAAGATTTGATATAATTATATCACTCATAACAAGTCGAGAGAAGAATAATGAAGTAGAATAGTACGTAATGCCATTTGTAAATTCTCAAAATTCAAATACAAAAACGTCGTAAATATTGTCCACCGCACTTAAGAGTTAACATAAAGTAGAATCAACATCTTCCAAGTGGCTCAAAGATGCTTAAAAGGTTAGAAGTGGAGGATTTGGATGTCAAGGAACATCCGTGTTCCTTCAAGCAATCCTAGGAGCTTCTTCCAGGTTTTTAGAAATCTGCAATCCATGTATATCTTCTTGGAGATTCATTTAATGTGAGAAAAATGTAGAATTAACAAGTTCGGTAACTTCTTGATTACTGTTATAATTGAAAAAAGGGACCAAATAAGGTATAAAGAAGAATTTAAAACAACAAAAAGTTACAACAAAGGCACAATCAGATAAACAAAAGAGGCAAACAAGTCTGCAGGACATTGACAAAATGAAAAATTGCCTGTTGGAAATATAGAAAGACTCACTGATCTCTTAGAGTTAGTACTGCAGAATCGCAGGGTATGAAACGAAGACTAGAATTCATGAAGTTTTGTAGAAGAAGTATAATTCTTCATAAATTGTCTCACAAAAAATGAATATGATCACTTCCACAACCCGCAAGAACTTAGAAATATGAGGGCAATATTCTTAAAGTGAGGTAAACTAGACGGCCAAGAGATACTATTTTGTGACAAGCCTAAAGACTTTTTTAGCTTATTTTATTTAAGGTCTAAGTAGGCTCGAATATACGATTTGTGTCCCATGCCAACAGACTGATGATGTAATATGTAATGGGAAAATAAATAGAAAGAACAACTTGAACTGTTAATACAGCGAAAGGCATATGCATAAGAGCCACAAGGTAAATATTAGCATGCATAGTAACTAATTTCTAGTTTCATGGCAAGTTCTTTCCTAAGTAACTAATTATGAAAGAAAGGAATAATTACAGCTGTAACAAGCAATCATCATCTTATGTCATGACATGTAACAGGAAAACAATCTACCCAAAAGCTAACCAAAATAGACTTCATTCATACTTGGAAAGCTCACTGATGCTTCACAGTGCCAACCCCAATAAAATACCATACTGATCACAGATACTGAAAAGGATGCTTACTAAACTTGCAAAAGGACGCCAACATAGATTCCTTAAGTTTAAGAAGCTAATGTTTCCTACTTATGTTAATCTCCTTCCAACCCTTCTAATTAGGATTTCTCGCCATCAATATCGCATATACTTCAGTGACTGCTAGCCAACTTCAAGATATGTTGAGATGCCAAGTTGTCAACATGAGCTTCAACCACGTTTACATTATCTAAAAAAAAAACTTTACCTCAAGTTTAAACCAAGTTAATTCTTTAACCTTATTCCTACTTTTTGTATTCAACCTATTCTAGAGGTAAAAGTCGGTCATTCTCAATTTAAACTAATCTTCATATTAGCTTACATAAAAAGAACATACATGTTCATACAGCAAGGGGTGTTTATTCAAAATTTAGGAAGGAAAAAGGATATAACCTGAAGATTTCATGTTCATATGGCAATTTTTCAGTGATTTCCGGAATCTCTTACATCCGAGCCAGCCACAAAAACCTGCAAGCCCTAATTAACACACACACTCTCTCTCTCTCACTCTCACACAAACACATATAACTACCAAGCGAGTAAAGCATGAAGCAATACTAGATCCACATTGACCTATCATGAGCACCATTGAAACCAAGCGCCATATCAGACCACTTAAACATATCTTCTCCATGACAAGCAACTAACTACAACATGCATTCTTGACTCCTACTAGCATTACAGGTTATCAAATGCAAATACAAATACAATAACAATAACAATAACAATAAAAATAATTACTATAATAATAATAATTATACACTACCATCAGATTTCAGGTCAAGATTTGATTGTTCTGTATTCAGTTTTTTTAGGCGCTCATTCAGTTACTTCCCTTAATGGCAAGAAAATACTTTCACTGAGTTCATGATAGGCAATAAAGGTGCCAGGATCAACCACATGTGCTTCAGAAGTCCACCTGAATCAGATGGTCAATAAAATGATAAGCAACCGATAAGGATGTATATCTCAATTTAAGTTAAACGGTGAGATAGAAGATTACTTCTGAATACTTGCATAATCTGAACTTGAATGCGTGTCCAGCATCACCTCATATTTGTCATTGCAATTAATAAATACATGCACATACCAAGAATCATGTAAAATACATGCACATATGATGGGTGTCGAAACCACCAAAAATAATCCTTCTCCCAAGCTTTGTAGATAGCAAGTGAGAGGTCGAATCCACGTAGATTGGTTAGATTTATTCCTTGAACAAAATAAAATAAAGATGAGGGGTTTTTGTATTATGAAAGTAAACAAGATTTAATTAAAACACCAACCAAATTAAATAACTAATTAAAAATATGAGGAAAATTAATAAGAAGAAGCTTCCAATCAAGAATTAATTTCGGTATTGATTCCTTGAATTGATCATTGATTCAAAAGATAGGTTCTTTTATCTTGAATAAATTGGTTATAGTTGTTGAAGATCCGTCCTCTAACAACCAATCTTTTCTTACTTTTTCCATAACCTTCTGGATCTGTCCTATGAGTTATTTCTCTAATTAACAAACACAACCTTGGATCCATCCTATGAGTTATGTCTATTAATTGCATTAAGATTCAAAAGACCCAATTACTAACCAAGAAACCTAAACGCCGCGGTTTATTTAAGTTAGATTATATATTTTCATAACATACAATCTAAGGCGTTGATTACCTTTCGATGTTGTTATTTGTCACTTGAATTAGAACAATCAACCAAAGATTAATTATTCTAAATGACTATATATTGAATTCAACTATCAAACAATAGGCCTCTTGTCTAACAATTCAATTCAATAATATAATGAAGCATAGAAAATACATAAATACTCAAGAATAAAAGAAATAATAAAATTACCGAAATCTCACAATTGTTGGAATCAAACCTTAATTAAACTTGATTGGAAAATAAAATTTAGCTAAACATAATTAAAAGAAAATACAAAGAAAATCATATGATCGCCTCTTTGTCGATCCCGTATGCCTCGCCTTCTTGACGTAGCTCACTCCATGAAAGGATGAATTGTGGCTTGAGAATTCCAAACCTTGTTTTTCTCTATTGAACTAGGAAAGCCTAAAAATGGGATGCCTTGATTGTCTTCCAAGCCTTGCCTATTTATAGGCAAGGATTCAAGACATTTGGTTGTGCTTTTCCTTAAATCAAGGCTTTGCTTTCCTTAATTCAAGGCTTTTCTTTCCTTAATTCAAGGCTTTGCTTTCCTTAATTCAAGGCTTTTCTTTTCCTTAATTCAAGGCTTTTCTTTTCCTTAATTCAAGGCTTTGCTTTTCCTTAATTCAAGGCTTTTCTTTTCCTTAATTCAAGGCTTTGCTTTTCCTTAATGGCAAGAAAATACTTTCACTGAGTTCATGATAGGCAATAAAGGTGCCAGGATCAACCACATGTGCTTCAGAAGTCCACCTGAATCAGATGGTCAATAAAATGATAAGCAACCGATAAGGATGTATATCTCAATTTAAGTTAAACGGTGAGATAGAAGATTACTTCTGAATACTTGCATAATCTGAACTTGAATGCGTGTCCAGCATCACCTCATATTTGTCATTGCAATTAATAAATACATGCACATACCAAGAATCATGTAAAATACATGCACATACCAAGTTGCATTCATCATTTGTTCTTTGCTTGTTCCTGCACTTCTTACCATATTGCAAAAAATGTGTAGAATATACAGAAATGTCTTTTGGAGGTATGAGTAATTGGATTGGCAAGCAGGCCACTTGAAGCAAAGTCTTTTCTGCATTAGCTTGGGAAATGCGGATTGGCAGTGGCTGCATATCTCATTTAGAAATAGCATAATGCCAGTCTTGTAATCTAGAGCTGAATCTGCTGAGGTCTTGATTTTTCTGATCCAGAGACAAGTAAGCATGCGCACTTGATGTAAAAGCTTCCTATTTCTAAAATCAATTGAAAGCATAGTCTGTAGTGGGGCTTCTTCCCTCTGGACATTTTCAGGAATACCTTAAGTTCTGATGATGGAATTTGGGGGTGCTTGGCTACTTAACTGATGTGAGGATTGAGATATTTGTTTTCTCACTCTGACAGTAGGTCTAGACTGGTGTGTATCTGCTGCGTATTATTTCTTTGCATATCAATAAAAAGCTCCAAATTTTCCTTAAAAAGGGGGAATGGGGGAAATGCACACGCAAGAGAAACTTATTGGATGCTTAAAGATAACTTCATCAAGAAAGAAAAATCATTTCAAAAAGTAAACGATTATGTGTACCTGTGTATGACATTTGTCCTTTATTACCACGAGTTATCACCAAATACGGTTAAACTCAGGTCTGCAGCTAAGCTTAAGTTGCCCAGCCAACACGTCCAGTAGCCAGTAAATTTCTTTGGATGCTGGAAGAGAATTGTCAGAAGCAGCGAACTGGAAAATCTTCTTCTCCACTTCAATCCAACTGGATCTAGGACATCTCTTTTCTACTGCAAGTTTCTTCATGTTTGCCCTGATTCTAGCAACTTTACCCCATCGACCAGCTCCGGCATACATATTCATTAAAAGGTTGTGGTGTCCAGTATTATTTAGCTCCAACACCATCAATTTATCAACAGCTAGTTGAGCAATCTCCAAGTTCTTGTGAAGCTTACACCCGCTAAGCAATGACCCCCAAATTACAGAGTTTGGTTCCATTCTCATGCTTTCTATCAATTCCAATGCTTCTCCAAGCAACCCAGCTTTACATAACAGATCAACCATGCACCCATAATGTTTAGTTTCAAGAAGGATGGAAAAATCATGAATCTTTTTAAAAAATATGCTTCTTCCTTCTTCAACCAGCCCAGCATGAGCACATGCAGAAAGAACACTAATGAAGGTAATGCCTTTTAGCTTTATCTTATCCTTCTCCATCATATGAAACATTGCTAAAACTTCTTTGGCATGACCATGAACCGAAAACCCTTCAATCACAGAGTTCCAACAGAAAAGGTTTTTCTCTTGCAATTTGAGAAAAACAAGAAGGGATCTCTCCATGCCGCCACACTTTGCATACATATCAATCAATGCTGACCCAATATAAACATCAAGATCAAAATTGGCATGCATTAAATAAATATGTATATCCTTCCCAATGTGCAACCACCCAAGATGTGCACAAGCAGAAATGATTGTTGACATGGTCATTTCATCAGGTTTAATCCCATTATCACTCATTTCATTGAAAATCTGTAATGCTTCTTGGTAGTGCTTGTTTTGAGAGTAGCAGTTTATCATTGTTGTCCATGAAATTAAATCCTTTTCAGGTATTTTATTGAAAAGCTCCTTCGCGGACTCAACATCCCCAATTCTTGCAAATCCATGAATTATAGTATTCCACGATGTAGTATTTTGCTCAGGCATCTCAGTAAACAATTTCCTTGCAGAACTCAAATCCCCAGATCGGACATAAGATGAAACCATTGTTGTCCATGCAAAACCATCTCTCTCAGCCATTGTATCAAAGACTAGTCTTGCTTCACCAATTCTACCCACATTTGCATAAAAGTCAATAAGAGCAGTTTGAACATGAAGATGAGATGCAAATCCATGCTTTCAAATCTGTACATGGATACATTCTCCAATACTTAATCCATATATAAATGTGCAGCTCTTTATGATTGATGAAAATGTGAAACTAGTTGATCTCATTTCAGTTTTCAACATGTCAATATACATCTGTAAAGCTTGAGTTGGACAAAAACACAGAAGAAAGGCTCTTATCACTGCATTGTATACAAAAATATTGGGATCTTTTAACTCGTGAAAAGTGGCAATAGCCCATTCTGTGCAGCAAAGACTGGAACATGCAGAGATAAATTGGTTAACCAAGAAGCAATTTTTTGTTTCATTGTTCTTGATCATGAACTCCAGGTTTTTCACGTTTGAACTTCTTTTAATTTTTTCTGCAAATTGAGTGATTTGCTTGTCTTGACTTGTGAGTCCTTGGCCTGAGCAACAGAGTGAGATTCCAATTCTTAGTATTGAATATCCCTTTACATTTTCCCATTGAAGGACATCTGCAATTCGTTAATAATTCATTATCTATGACTGTGATGTAAAATGTTCTGATTGCAATTAGTAACTAGAAAGTCAGTGCAACCAACTACACCCAAGAGTTCAAGTAACAGGAGAAGCAAACATCCTAAGTTGCCCCTCTGTGCCAGAAATTGGCAGAGGAAACACATTAAATGAAGTGGAAAATAGCTAAACAAAGCATTTGCACCAAAAAATCCATGACTAATTTCTTCCAGCAGCCTAAACATTTCTCTTCTTCCTGCTTCTCTTTCTAATATCTATCAAACAGATTTTATTAATGGTCACATTTTTAATCACATAAATCAACACAGATCCAGACAATCTGAATAATCTTCAAGTTGTTACAGAAACCAAAAATACCAGAAGATTACTGGCAAGAAGAAATAGAAAATACTGCATCGATATTTTTAATTTCAATTCATAAGAAAATAATGTTTACATGGAAACTAAGAAGCTTGTTCCTTTTCCTTTAAAAATGAAGTCAAATGAAGCAATATGAGAGAACAAAAATGATCATGCATAATAAGATTTCAGGCCATTCTTACTCAATTTTAAGTATACAAGATGATGAACTCTTTCTTTTACTTTTGCAGTGAAACTACAATTCTATCAGTAATTAACTTAAAGAATAATTAGTTAAAAGATCACTGATAACTACACATTGTCAATAAAAACGATATGGAATATCACAATTCTCACGTACAAATAACAATAACATTAAAAATGCTGTAGCAAATTACAACCACCGGCATAAAAATAATAACAATAAAGACAACTGCCAATTATTCTCCACATAAGATGTGTGCGCACGCGTGCGTAGAAGAAGAAGATGAAGTTGATGCATGGATTCATCCATCCTTTGGAATCGGCAGCAGGTTTTGAGGCCATAGCAGCTAGCTCTCCTTTTATGAAATCATGGATATGGAAGAACAAAAAGAAACAAAAAGGGCATAAGTAATCAGAAACCGTGTAAATAATCAACGGAAGAGTATTAAGAAAATGGAGAAAATTAAATTACAAACTTGGAGAAGTTTCGTCCATCCATCCATCCAGTTGGGCGACTCGTGCTCTGTTATCATCATTATCAAAATGAAATTCATGACTATCTATAGTTGGGAGGGATTTCAACATTATCATCCACTAAAGAATTAATATAAACAAATTAATATTCATACAGAGGAAAACTTACCACTATATGATAACCTCTGGAAAGTGTGCTATCTTTATCCAATCGGCTCCGGTTTCCTTTGAGTACCGCTCACGCAATTGATAGCAATCCCTAATTCTTAATGATTTGAGCGATGATGACTTCCCAAGGAGCCGATGTGGCAGTGCCTTCAACTTGGCACATCTATAAATCTGTAACTCGTCAAGGCGTGGCATAATTGAGACAGTGCCATTCTTCATTTTCTCTTCATCTTCTTCACTTATGTCTTCCCATGTTTCCCAATTCAATAGATTTCCAATAACTATTGTTTTCAAATTAGGAAATGCTGTTACTTTAGCATTGTTATCGTCATCATCATCGTCATGGTGACCTTGGCCTTGTGCCTGCAGATGATCAGGTAGTCCAAATAATTCACGACCTATATGTTTTAGGTTCAGAAGAGAGAAGAGCTTAATGGACTGGAGTGATGACAGCTTTCCCAAAGCAGGCAATGACGAAATATCAGCTTTGCTTATAACCAAACCTCTCAAATTATTGATGAGAGACTTAGCCGCCGCAATCCACTTTGGTAATTCGGGTCTTGGATACCCGTAAAGCTCAAGCATCTGTAAATTTGGAGGTGGTTCTATCATCTCGATCGAACTTTTAGTTTCTATATCTAAATCCTCCACTTCAATTAATAGTTCCAGAATTTGCAAGTTAGTTTTTTCCCCCAGTTGAGCACTCTCAAACTTTACATGCCCACCAACACAAATTCCCAATCGTTCAAGCTGGTTCAAGTATTTCAACTTTACCATGTCATTCGACGGTGCACCATCAGCAATGAATCTGCCCAAACTCCAAAGCGAAGTCAACTTGTCCAACCCCGGTGGCATTTGTTTTACAGCATTCGTCCCACGATTGAGAAGGTATCTCAAGTGTACAAGATCTCCAATCCTTTGAGGAAGGCACTGAAGTTTGACACACCAAGAAACGTCTAATGATTCCAGATAATATAAATCACATATTGTTTCCGGCAATTCCTTCAACGGATTCCCACCGACATCTAAGAATCGCAGATGAATCAAATTTCCTATCTCTTGTGGCAATTCTCTTAATTTACAGTCAGACAATTTCAAAGACCTCACAGATCTTAAACAGCTACACAAATCTTGGGGAGGCTCAACACGAGGAGTGACATAAAAACTTCGCACCTTTTCAATGTTAAGAACTACAGAAGAATTTATTGACTTAGTTTTGCCAAGCAATGTTAGGTGACGAACTCTTTCTTTGGATAAGTGTCCTCCATTAGTCTCTATATTTTGGCAATCAACCCCATCAAATGCACGACATTCATTTTTTGTGAGAAATTGTGCAAAATCATGAACTATATCGTGCACCTTGCACCTTTCAATTACAGATTCATCCCAATCAGCTCTTTCTAACCCTTCAAAGAAAGAACGCATTGCCAAATTTTTCAAATATTCACGACCCTTCACAATCCTCCGCCTGTCATCACCTGTTAGACTTGGAGGACCAAGATAACCTTGCGCCATCCACAATCTTACTAATTCCTTAGCATCCATCTCAGTGTCTTTAGGATGAAAGACCTGATCGAAGCATCTTTTCAATTGAGGAGATAGCTCGTTATAACTCAAATAGAAATGAGGGAAAAGATCCACAGATGCTTCCTCCATCTGCCATATTTTACTATTTAAAACTTCTTGCCACTCTTGTACTGTGTCTTTCAATTGCAAAAGACTTCCCAAAATCTTTGCAGCAAGTGGTAAGCCTTTGCATTTTTCAGCAATTTTTTGCCCAATCTTCTGCACTTTCTCACACAACTCAGATCTTTTATACAGTGCTATGCTTTTCAATATTAACCAGCAATCTGAATCTGACATTCTACCTAGAGGATGCACGTAATCGGTGCGTACTACTCTTGCTACTACCTCCTTCCTAGTTGTCACAAGAATGATGCTTCCAGGAGCACCATCCTTGAGTAAGCCTATTAATGGCTCCCAATCCGAGTATTTCTCAGTCCAAACATCATCAAGGACAAGCAAGAATCTTTTCCCAGAAAAAGTATTTTTTATATGTTGGAACAATGTTTCCAACTCTAATACATTAATGTTGCTCTTTTCTGGGCTCTCAAGGAGAGCAATTGCAATCCTTCTCACATCAAAAGGATCTGACACACAAACCCATTTTCTGAGTTCAAAATGTTTCTGAACTTTAGCATCATTGTATAGAATTTGAGCTAATGTGGTCTTTCCACTACCCCCAACTCCCACTATAGAAATAACATTAACCCCATCTTTCTCAACTTCTTTACTAGTATTAGTCCTACTCTCAGACAATAAGTGCTTGAGTAGAACTTCCTTATCAGAGTCTCGACTGTGCACCTTTGATTCATCAAAAGTGGAGGTAGTCATAGGGCGCCTAAATTCATTAGAATCCACATGCGCACTATGTGCAATAACAAAGTTAAAGCGATTTGCCTCTGTCAACATGGAATCTAGTTTACTATTGATCTCTTTAATCTTCAAAGCAATATCACCACGTACCGGAATTTCTTTAAGACAAGAACAAAGAGATGGGATAAAAGAACGCACCTTCTTCAAGAGTATTGACATCCTTGTTCCTGTTAATTCAGGTATCTGATCAAGATTCTTGGGCATGTCAATCTTAATAGTGCATTCGTCCAACACATCTTCCATCTCATAAGTGATGTCTTCAAGCTCTTCCAGCCATACCCCAACAGCTTCCTCCTTTAGCCTTCTCCTCTCAGCATCATGTAGTAGTTTTTGGATTCTTGTCAACTTAAAGGACAGACTATACACATCTTCTTCAACCCCCATCAGTAGGTTCACCCCTTCCGGAACTTCTGTAAAGACAACATGACTCAACTGGTCTATTATCTTTGGAACAAACAATTCGGCCATTGCTCAGAATATGTTTGTTTGTTTGGATATATGATATGGGTGTTTATTTGTGCTAATTCATTGATCAAAAACAAACAACTTCATATGTATATATAGAGAGAGCAGAGTATGGCATCACCCAAAGAGTTCGGTGTTTAGCGTGGGCTATCCTTGACACTTGAAAGAACATGTATTATTTAGTTCATCATGTCAACTGTCAACAACTGAGTATATCCATGGCATAGTCTAACTTGTGGACTATATGCATCGTGCTTTGTTTTTCCTAACAAATTAAAAGAATTGCATTCTTATTCGGTGAAAACTAGTTGAACCAACACATTATAGTGAAAGAGCAAGAAATAAAATTTTCAGAAAAACAAAATCTTAATCATGGGGAACTATAGCCTTTACATTTTTTTTTAATTTTTATTGTTTTGGGTGAAAAGCTGATATTTTTTAGATTAATTTTATAATCATGAGCAAGAAACAGGAAGGCACCATTCAAAGATCAAAGCCATGATAGCCCATTTCGTTTTCATCATTTAGCAATTGTTAATTGAATTGCTTGGCATTTTTCATGACATACCACCTAATTGCTTATCTTTGTGTTATGTGCCAAAATCTTTTAATTTTAAATTAATGTATATTTAAAATTTTAATCTTGCCCCTACTGCTGCAAAGTGCAAACAGAGTTGCTCTGTTCTTTCCTGAACATTTTCGTTGATGCGAGAGTGAGGAGACCTTGAAAAGAAAAAAGTCGGTCAGTATGCGAATGTTAATCGGAGTATGTGACCTTTGGCGCTAACAATCAATTACCAATATGTGACTGTATATAATTAATTTTTTTTTAAAAAAAATTATAGTCTCGTATTTGTTTTTTAACAAAATAATTGCGTTATGTTTTAACCAATAAAAAAAGTGATATTTAATTTATTTAAGTATATATTGTCACATCTTAACAAACTTTTCATTAATATTTAATTTATAATTTTTATGTATTTTTCTCTATTCACCGTCAAATGTTACTTTTTAAAAATTATTTTTTAATCTTAAATTACATTTATATTTTATAGAATCCTTTCACTCTTATTCTCCACGATGTTTTTAAATTTAATTTTCATGAGTTCGATTATCACAGCATTGACCAATAGGAAGTGGATAACTCGAATATTATTACAAGATAATCACAAACTCATTATCAAGAATTAATATGCCGCGTTGTTCTTGTTCAAATTTCTCCATCCCCCAATTATTAATATTAAGACGACCAAGACTTCCCTTTGTGGTCTTAAATCAAATTATTGTGTAATTTTGAACATCATCCACTCGTGAATATCAACAAATTGAGCACCACACTTTTTTTTTTTTGAATGTGTGTGCATGTATCGACCACAATTAATTTAGTTTTTAATTAATTTATTTATACGTAATAATTACGAATCATTAGACTTATAAAATACAAAAGAATAAAAAGTGTTAAATCAAATTATCAAACTGACCAACATAATTTATCCATAAAAAGTAAAAACAAAAATCAACAAATGCTCGAATTGAAAGAAAGAAAAAGAATTAAATTCAATACCTCATAATAATAACAATTGAATTACTCACGAATATCTGTTGCGTTTAATTTCACCAAACATGTGTGGTAAGAGAATTTTTCTTGTTCGCACTTAAACAAAGAGGGTAGAGCTCGTTTACCTGCTTAAATTTTATTATATATAATATATATTTAAATTTTAATAAATATATTATTTATATAATTATTATAACCCACTGAAATTCCATTATACACTCCTCTTGATATTAATACATTATACACCCATTAATATCTTACGGCCCAATATGCTTCAATAAGAATAGACAAGCGAGGTTGATTTTAAGGGACAGGTAAGATCATATGCTTTTCAGAGGTGATTTAATCAATCTATGGTATTAATTGTACGTTAACATGCATATACAGTTTTGAATCAATTCACACAGTACGATTTTTTTAGAATTCGTAATCATAACCACTGAAATGTCGGTACACGTTTCAAACTAAGTAACCACATGAACTTTTCGAAACGTGATTTTGTATGATGATATGAGATGATGGTTGTAAGTCCTAATGATATACAAACTTATCTATGAAAAAGCAAAATTATGGTTCAAGTAAAACTATTTATTTGGACTCGTGAATCGGATCGATTCGACTTATTCAATTTTGAATCAGAGCAACATGGATCGGTTTAAATTTTTCTATATTTTGGATTAGAAATAATTCATTGGGATCTGAATTGGTCCAAAGAAGAATTGAAAAAAAATAATTTATACTCACTTTGTCTCAAAAAAAGAATTTAGTTAGAAAATTTTTATTTGTTTAAAAAAAGGTCCTCTTTTAAGATAAAATTACTATATTACCCTTACTAATAATAATAATGTATAACTCAAATTAAAAAAAGTAAAGATAAAAATATAAAATTACATATTTAATTAGGCAATAAGTGTGTTGTACTTTGTGACTTTTAAAAAATTATATAAAATCAAAAGATGACTTTTTTTTGGTACGAAGGAAGTAGCTTTTTTTCCCCTAAAAATGTATAACATAGGTTATGAAATGGGAATTTAGAATATTTTTTAGGGTCTGTTTGATAACATCAATTACTATTTAAAATTAATTGATCAAGAGATTTTATATTTTGGGTTGTTTGATAACGAAATTTCACTCAACTTAATTGTTTAAGCATTGCTTAATCTCTATAGAAAAATTTAAACAATAAAAGTAAGTTTAATACTTATCACTTAATGTTATCAATCAAACTTTATAACAAATTTTCCATATTTACCCTCTTTTATTAAATCATTCAACAAACTAATTTAATTTTTCTCTAACTATAAATAATCCTTTTCATATGACTCTCTTTCCTTTTTTTATTTTTTTTATTTTATATAACACATATTTTCAAAAGTGTTTATTATTTTTTTATAAAATAGATAAATAAATTTCAATTAATTTATTTTTTATTTTATTTGTTGTATTAAATATTAATTTTGATAGAGTGTATCTTTTGCATGTTTTTATGAATAATATTTGATGCTTAATTTTAAAAAATTAATATTTGTACATATAAATAAAAAAAATTAATAAAAGGAGAAAATGATATAATTTGTGTAATCTAGCCTTCAAATTTAGTGTTTATCAAACAGTGTTAATGGGTTTAACATTGTGATTCAAACATTTAAAACAAATTTTGAAACATTCAAATTTTAACAACTTAATTATTTCAACATTTAGATTTAAGCATTCAACATTCAGCAATTAAATTTTAAACAGTTAGTTTTATCAAACAAGCCCTCGGTAGTTCAAATGGTTTTTTTAATTAAAGCTAGTTAATTCTTGTGTAATTTTGAACATCATCCGCTCGTGAATATCAACAATTTTAAAAGAAAATTGTTGAAGTTAATTTCTAAAAAATTGACTTTAAGATTGATTTATCAGAAATCAATTTCAACATTTTGGAAATAGCTTTTAAAACGTCAATATTTTTTAATTTTATACAAAAACAACAATATTGTGTTAAATAATTCATTAAGAATAAAAAAGAAAAATGTATTTCAACCAATATGCTTTTAAGCACAGCCATAAATTAAGAGAAATCAACTGCATTAAAATTACCCTGTCATGAGATCCTAGCAAAAAAGGAAAAATCAACCACATTAAAATTATCTTTTGGGGATGTCCTTTGGGAGGTCTATTTGATATTTAAAAAGTACTCAACAACTGTAGACAAGTAACGAATATTGGGGTGAATTAGAAAATTTTAGGTAGAGTCAAATTTAAGTGTTGGCTAGATAAGTATAATATTTAATTTTATCAATACGTGCTAAGGCTTCCTTTATTTAAAACACTATTAAATGTACAAATTTTTTTTATTTTTAACTTTATTTTTTGTTTGTGGATCATATATATTCATTATTAATAAAGATAATAAAGAAATTTCATTCAAAAGTGGACTTCTTGTTAGGGGAAAAAAATTAAAATTAGACTTTTTCAAAAAAATACAAGGGATTATTATTTTATGTAAAAAAAGTAACGTTTATATGTTGTTTATTATCTTATTATTTTATGTAAATTGATGTATTCTTTATTTGTTCATTTTAAAAAATTAACGTTGTTTCTTGGAAAAAAAAATAGAATTATAAGAAGCTTTACTATTATAATATTGAAGGGAAGAAGAAATACTAAAAAGTAATTGCAATCGAGCTCTAACTACCATGAATCAACATGGTAGTGCATCTTTTGAAATTTGCCTATCAAATTTTCTTAGATTAATTATATTTACCTTCCCAAGTTTAGCTAAATAACAATTTCCTCCATGGAATGGCCGAACTATACCATAAAACCCCCTCCTCCTCTTAATTTTTTTTTGGCTAAAATGACAAATATGCCATTTGTATGGCAAATTATATAGTCACAAGATATATATTTTTTTTAATTTCAAATCAAACTTTTCTAAATATACAATTATCTCATTCAAAGCCTATATAAATAATTTTTTGAATTTTTTGAGCTAATTTTTTTTCATTTAATTAAGCATTATTCACTTTGAAAATATATATGCAAAAATACAGAAATAGTCATTATTCCATTGTAGCTAGTAGAAAATTGGTTGTTATAATAGTTTTTTTTTCCAAACCAAATTGATAGTATACGTGGGAATACCCAAGCAACATAGTACATAGAGTGTTTATAAAAAGACTAGTCTTAAATGGACGTGCTCTAACACAACTAACCTAACCCTAGTAGGGATTAGTTAAAGTATAAACCCCAATAAAACGGGACCGGCATACCCTAACACATTGGAACCGGTACCTCCTAACTACTGACTAACTAATAGAATTACAACCCTGACTTGTCGGTCTCTACTTACACAGCTCCCATCAGCAATAACCGAAGCAATAGACTAAGCAGATTTACCCTGCACAGCACTAGCTGGACCTAACTCCTGTCCCTGCGCGGACTTACGCTGCGTATCATTGTGCTTGCCCCTCCTCCCAAGCTAGATCACAAAAATTCTCAGTAGGGAAGTCTGGCCGATAACATCCTAGAGCGCCACTGGTTTCACAGTCCAGTAATCTGACGTCTATGGTTTATCTCAGCTCCTCCGCCCATACTAGGAACCCCAAAACCTCTCAAACGGAGGACCCCCACGCTACACTAAAAAAAAAGAAAAAAATTTACTGTAGCAACAATACAATACTGTAGCTACAAAATCACACCTTTTTCGTACTTTTTTCGCACGCAGCTACAGTAACCTTTGTTTGAAAAAATGGCCGTTGGCCTAAACTCTCCTTTTTTAGAAAATCATTTAGAAGATCATTTGTTATAATAGTTCACAATAATGAACTTTATTAGATTTTTGAGATGAGGAAAAATAGAAAATAATGAGTTATCTTGTTTTTTTTTTATTTTATTTGTTGCTAAAAATAGGAAAAATATATTCATCCCAATTATACATGTCATTTTGCAAGTCAGGGTCAAATTTTGGGATTTATTTTGCTATTTGGCCAAATCTTAAGAGGAGTAAACTAAAACTTTCTTGACTTGTAAACTAAGATAATTTACAAAATTAAATTTAGGGTCTCCAAATAAAACTATTTATGTAACAACGATAAAAGGCTGTTTTCTGACATTTTATTTTCAAATTGTTGAGGTGGACAACTTGAAACTATGTCATGTGTGATCAATTTGGTCTAATCAGAATTTGATTCAAATTTGTGAGAACTAAGTCCTCCTACTTTTGTGGTCTGTTCAATTTTTCTAGTCAGCTAAAACTTGGGAATTAATGAACTCACTTGGGTATAACATGGTGATGTTGAATTGCATGTCATAGCAAATATATGCTAATATTTTGAACTCGTCAGAACTGTTTAATTATGACACTATATGCTGAGATCAATCCCATGATTATTACAAGACGAGGCTGGTTGTTTACATAAAAGACTCCAACAATTCTATGATTGGGGCTGCTGATGCAGGTTTTACTTTCTTCTTCTTTCACTCTACCACTCTCTCCTGCTCTGTTTTTTCATTTTACAAACATGCATATTAGGTTGGGTTATTTATTATTGAAGTGACACATTCTTAATTTGATATAGGGAATCAACCTGCTTTAAATAAATTCATTGCAGTTGTAGACCTAATGAGAAATGCCAAAGTGCAAGCTATTCTTTGTCCACAAACATTTATGCAAGCCAATTTCGTGATTGATCTAGGACAGGATGCTAAGGTGCCCATTATTTCATTTTCTGCCACAAATCCTTCTCTTTCCTCTCTAAGAAGTGAATACTTCATAAGAGCAACTCTGAATGATTTCATATCAAGCAAAAGACATCAGTTCCCTGATTCAAGTCTTTGGTTGGAGAGCAGCTGTGCCAATCTATGTTGACATTGAGTTTGGAGTAGGTATTATCCCATACTTGACCGATGCCTTGAAAGAAGTTGGGACTGCTCATATTCCCTATAGAAGTGTTATTCATCCATCTGCAACTAAAGATGAGACTGCTGCTGAGCTTTATAAGTTTATGACAATGCAAACGAGAGTTTTCATTGTGCATATGCCCTCCATTCTTAGCTATCAACTTTTTGCCCAAGCAAAAGATGTGAGAATGATGACTGAAGAATCTGTTTGGATCGTAACTACTGGGATGACTAATCATTTAAGTGTTCTACATCCTTCTATGAAAGAGTCAATGGAAGGGGTACTAGGAGTGAAACCACATGTTCCAAGAAGGAAAAAGCTCAATCAATTTATCACTCGCTGGAAAAGAAAAAATCAGCGGTTGATCAATGATCACGTTGAACTCAACTTCTTTGGATTCTGGGCATATGATGCAGCCACTTCATTTGCAATGACAGTTGAAGGACTTATATTATGGGAATCAGATCAACAGAAGTTAGCCATCCTAGTTCATTAGATCGTGAGATCTCTATAGTCTCACAAATAGGCAAACATATCCTAAAATTAATATCAAAAACCAGATTTAATGGCTTTTCTGGGGCTTTTCGTGTTGTTGATGGAGAACTCCAATCATCCTACTTCCAAATTGTGAATATCCTGAGCAATGGGGAGAGGGAGATTGGATATTGGACACCCAAAATGGGAATAACTAGGACATTGAAATTTTCTAAGTCCAAAGTTTACTCTTCTTCAAAAGCAAGCCTAAAAGGCATCATATGGCCAGGTGATACCACATCAACCCCAAATGGTTGGGTTATACCCACAAATGGGAAGAAGTTGAGAATAGGAATCCCAGTTAGAAGTGGTCCTAATGCTTTCATGAATATAATAAGAGATCCAGGCACCAATAGGACTACTTTCACAAGGTACTCCATAGATATCTTTGATTCCCTAATGAAAATGTTTCCCTATCATGTTTCGTATAAATATGTTCCTTTTGCAAGGCCAAATGGTGAGAGTGCTGGAACCTATAATGACTTGTTGTATCAAGTTAATCTTCAGGTGAGTTACGATCTGCAGTTTGTTTAATTTGTTTTTCAGTATTATGAGGTCCATATGTTTTTATATTCTATATCAACTTCATTGCCACAAGGAAAATATACACTAGAAGGGAAAGGAAAGAATAACCAAATGTTTTATTTACTTACATGTGTATCGTCTAAATTGAACTGATCATAGCAGAATTATGATGCTGCTGTGGGAGATATTACCATTAGAGCCAATCGGTCCATATATGCTGACTTTACGCAACCATACATTGAGTCTGGCATAGCCATGGTTATGCCTGTCCAAGACAGAAGGACAAATAATGCATGAATGTTCTTGAAACCATTAACATGGGACCTTTGGGTGATAAGCGCTTGTTTCTTTTCATTGGTTTCATGATTTGGATTTTTGAGCATCAGACTAATGAAGACTTTGCTGAATCTCGTCCACATCAGGTTAGCACTGGCTTCTGGTTCTCTTTTTCAATCTTGGTCTTTCCTCATAGTAAATCTCTCTCCTATTTATTTATACATAACATTATTAATTAGTTAACTAGGAGGTGAGGCTAGTCCTGACAAATATTGCATAAAAACTAAAAGGAGGACTAGTTAAGTGTTTTTGACTACATATTTTACTCCTGTTTTCTTTCTTATTTTGGTTTATTCTGACAAATATGATTTCCCTTGATTTGTCACATGCAAATGCAACTACAAGGGAGAAAGTGGTTAGCAACATCACTAGGTTTGTAGTCATCATATGGTGCTTTGTGGTTCTAATCTTAACTCAGAGTTACATAGCCAGCTTGACATCAATGCTAACCATCCAACAGCTTGAGCCAAGTGTGGCTCATATCCAGGATCTTATTGCCAATGCAAACAATGTGGGGTACCCAAGTTGCTCTTTCATTGTAGATTTCTTAAAGCAAAAGCTCAAGTTTGATGAGTTGGGCTCAAGGAATATGATACCTTGGACGAACTGGAACTATTTTTCATTAAAGACAAACAACATGGTGGTATTGTTGTTGTTGTCCATGAAACACCTTGCATGAAGCTTTTCCTGTCTAAACATTGCTCCAAGTATTCCATGGTTACCTCATTAACTAAGACAGATGGATTTGAGTTTGTATGTCCTCCTTCCCTCTCTAACATGGCCTAATTTGCTTGAAAATATAGTCCGTCTGATCATAATTTGTAGGCCTTCCCAATAGGTTCTCCGCTTGTACCTAATGTATCAAGTGCTGTTCTGAACCTTACCGAAGGAGACAAAATAGTTGGGATTGAGAAAGAGTGGTTTGAAGAGCAAAGCAATTGTGCAGAGCAAAGCACTCTGGTACCATCATCTCATAGTCTTGAAATTAATAGCTTCTGGAGCCTTTTCTCATTGTCAGAATTGCTTCTCTCATTGCCCTCATCATCTTTGCATCTATGTTAATGTATGAACATTGGTGGCATCTGCTAAACAACTTAGGATCAAGACATCCGTTGGGAAAGATTTTTTCATTCACCAAATGCCATGACAAGAATATGGAGATGGACGATCCAAATTCCACACACTTGGAGACGACAAATCAGTCAATATTGTCCATCCATGCACCCGAGCATTTTGGGACTAATTTTTCTCACCGATCATCATCATCATCGTCAAGCTGGTCCAGTAGCACAGAATGCCAGAGTTCTTTAGCTTGAATATTCAGAAGGAAGAAGGAACTTCATTTTCATAATTTTACTCCAAATTAAAGAGGCAGCCAGATGATTCCGCTAACCAAATCCCATATTTGTGAATTGTGATCATTAATTTGGGTTTGGTTGTAGTGATAAATTCCTGAAGTAGCATCTCATGTCAACTCTACAGGTTTTAGGTATTAATTATAGATAGCCATCTATGGACAGTATGGTTAACTAAGAGTTACAATTTTAGAGATTTGAGTAGATTATAAAAATAAAAAAGAAGATTTATGAATATTAGCATAAAAATGAAAGTTTTGTCTAATTTGAAATTTGAAACCTCAAAGTTACCCCAAATTTATATATACACACACACATAAAACACAACCTTAATTACATTGAAACTGAATAAATATTCTTCAAGTCATTCTGTTTCATTTTGAAAATTTTTCTTTATTCTAAAAAAAATTCACTTTTAGGGTAAAATTCTTGTATTACCTTTACTAATGATAACAATGTATAACTCAAATTAAAAATATAAATATAAATATAAAATTATATATTTAATTGTGCATTAATTGTGTTGTATTTTGTGATTTAAAAAAGGTTGTAGAAAATCAAAAGTGGACTCTTTTTTTTTTTTGGAATGAAGGGGATATTATCAATAGTTTGTGAATACATATTTAATCACTGGAATATAATGTAATATTCCATTCGTCCAAAAAAAGAGTTTAGTTTGAAAAAAAATTTGTCCCAAAATAAGAGTACACTTTTAAGGTGAAATTTTCATATTGCCATTACTAATGTTAATAATGTATAAACTAAATTAAAAAGTAAAGATAAAAAATAAAATTATATATTTAATTATGCATTAAGTATGTTGCACCTTGTAATCTAGAAAATAGTTGTATCAAATTTAAAATATATTCTTTTTTTTTTGGAATGGAAGGAGTAAATCTTTTATAGTTTTTGGTGCTTGTAAAATTAATGGATTAAACCGCATCAGGCCCAAAGCATTGGGCAATACCCACTTAATAGGAAGGCATTGAGAATTGGAATTCTAAAATATTTTGGTGAGTATAATAACAAATTCATGCATTACCAACATTTCCATATTATAGTTTATATGAAGGAGATGGGGTTGGTAATGCTGATGCTACCTAACAGATATCTTTTCTGTTAATAAAATTTAAACCAAAATTTTCCAACATTTAAACTCAAATTTAAACCAGTAACTTAATATCCAAATCAAACCGATACATTAAAGATATATGAAAGTTCAAAACAAATGCTCATAAGTTTTTTTCCCTAATTATTATGAATTTCCAAGTGCGATAAGAACCTATTTAGGGCTGCTAATGATCCTGTCAACTTCTGCACTTTCTTCAAGGTCCGCGGAGGTGCCATCTCAGTAATGGCCCTTATGTTGTCTGGGTTGGCTTTTATCCCCCTCTTAGAGACCATAAATTCCAAAAATTTGCCAAATCCTACCCAAAAGTACACTTTTTAGGGTTTAAATGCATTCCAACTTCTAACATGGTTTGTAGAGTCTCGTTTAGATCTTTAGGGGCACTTTCACTCTTCTTGGACTTTATCACTATGTCATCTACATATATTTCTAAGTTCCTACCAATCTGGTTGGAGAATACTTGGTTGACTAGACGTTGATAAGTTGCTTCTGCAATTTTCAATCCAAAGGGCATCTTTTTGTAACAACAAACCCCCATCTCTATGATGAAGGTTGTCTTCTCAATGTCTTCCTTAGCCATCAAGATTTGATGGTAACCTTTGTAGGCATCAAGGAACATTAGAACCTCGTACCCTGATATGGTTTCAATTACCGGTAGTGGGTAAGTAGTCTTTCGGACAATACTTATTGAGGTCCGTATAATCAATACACATTTGCCAACTATCATCAGGGTTTTTAACCAAAACTGGGTTTGACAATCACGTAGGGTAAAATACATCTTTGATGATATTGGACTGAAGTAGTTCCTTCATTTCTTTATTAACCATCTCATTTCTTTCTGGCGCCAGTGATATTTTGTTTTGTTGAACAGGCTTCACCCGAGGATCAATGTTCAGCTTGTGTGTCACTAAGGATAATGAGATTCTTAGCATATCCTCTAGACCCCATGCAAAAACTTCTTTATACTGGCAAATGAGGCTAACAATGCAACTTTGGATCTTAGATGGCAGCGTAGTCCCCCATTTTAAATGTTCTATTAGGATGGTTGTCATCTATTACCATTTCTTGTACCTCATAGGTAATCTCCTGTGATTCAAATAGGATTTTCTTTATACCGGCATCCTGAGATTTTTGAGGTGTGAGCTTAAAATTTTTAGCATCTTGGCAGTTTCAAAATGTGATATCAGAATTTCTAAGAGTTTCCCGAGGTACCACCTTGAAATTTTCAGAGGGACACAGCATTCCTTTTCCTTTTCCTACTTCTTCCCAATGTGGCACCTGGGGTTAGGTTGTGGTATCTCTGGAGTTTATATGACATGTATGCCCTTCATCAAAGTGCTTTTTCTTTTGCTGGTGATACACATGCATTCCCTTGCAACATACTTATATCCTCGTACAGATGCCACTCAATGTTCTGTAGGGAATTTCATGACCAGATGGTAAGGCGACCAAATGGCTTTGGCTTTATTCATCCATGATCTTCCAACAATGGTATTGAAAGGAAAAGGGGCATCCATTACATAGAAATCGGTCATTATAGTGTTATCTTGGGGGTAATCCCCCACTATAACTCCCAAAGTGATTATGCCTACTAGGTGAACAACTTCATGGGCAAAGGTCAATAAGGGCATACTAGATGGCTTCAGGGCACCGAAATCGATTCCCAACTTGCGAAAACAATCAATATATAAGACATTGACTACGCTACCATCATCAACATAAACCCGATGGACCTCTTTATTTGCAACTATGGTCTTGAAAACTAAAGCATCATTATGTGGGCTAATAGTGAGGACTGCAAATATGGCATGGATAACACCAGTGACATTGCGGTTGTCATGTGGTGGAGGTTGGGATGTTAGCTGTTGTGAAGGATTGCTTTGGTACTATTGATATGGTTGATTCAGGGAAGGGTCCTATCTGGGTCGATAATTTGCCTGATGTGAAGGGGGACCTCGTCCACCTTGTCTCCCATCTTGTCCTTCTGTATGGTAGCCACCTCCCCGGCCTCTGGACCGAGGTTGGACTCCATCAAAATAAGAGTACCATATTTGTACATACTGACCAAGCATCCCACTTCGGATGCAATTTTCTATTTCTTTTTTGAGGTCTTTGCATTCCTCAATATCATATGCATGATCATTGTGAAAAGCACACCACAAATGTCGCCACCTTTTGTGTGGTGCTGCGGTTAATAGGACTGAGGGTCTCAAGAGATCTCTATGTATAGATAGGATCTCGGAGCGACTCTTAGTGAGTGGAGTGAGAGTATTTTTCTGAATTTGAGACTCCAAATGACCCCGGTTATAATTCAACCTATCAAAGGTGCTTTTCTAGGTATTTTGCCCTTTAGCATCCTCTTGATGCTTTTTCTCATTCTTCTCATTTTCTTTCTTTCTCCTATTGACTTCTTCTCCTTTAGTATAACTCTCAACCATTTTCCATAGTGTTTGAGTGTCAGTTGGTGTGTACCATGCCAATTTAGAGTAGAATGATCCAGGATTCAAACCATTCATAAAAGCTGAGATTACCAACTGATCTGTTTGATCAGTGTTCGGTGAATTGCAAGCGCACAATATCAACAAGTAATAAAGTGATAAGTAGAGTATCGTTCCCACGAGGATTGTTTTCAATTTAACCAATTACTTACCAAAATGATTAATTCAACAACAAGCTAGCCAATTATATTGTTTTATGGTAAATTAAACTAAAGAAGGAAAAATTAATAATACTTGATAAAAGCAACAAATAAGATGTTAGAGATTTTGATTTCACTTAATCAATCCTAATTAACTCTCTTGACTTGTCATGCAATTAAAGTAAATTCCAAATTATGATGGTGAAATTTCCCTAATGTAAATTAATAGCCGGCATCGGTCTAATAACCCTATTTAGATTAAAATCAACTCACACTTGGTCTAGGTGAATTTAGATTTCTAAATGCATTAGGAACTATGGAAATTCCCGGATTCAATCTAAATAGCCACGACTTAGTTCTACTACCGAAACCACATGAACAACCTAGATTATTACGGTCTAAATTGAATTCATGGTTTAATATCACATGAGCACATGCATGTTATCTCCACACGGTATCAAACAAGCATAAAAAATCAATTAGGTGGTGATCAATCACCTAAAAGCATTAAGAACATGATATTAAACTCATAATTGAAATATAGATTGCATGAACAAGTCTTAAGAATTAATTATTCATAATTAAGATCCATCTAATCTCTAACAAAAGAAATTAGAACATAATGAAAGTTAAACTAACAACAAAAATAAAAGAAGACATAATTAAAATTAAAATAAATTCTGAAAATTAAAGTAAACAATATTTAATAAATATAAAAGCTATAAAATACTTAATACTTGAAAATAAAACACAATTAGAAATTCTTAACAAAACACAAGAAATAATACTACTAAAATTGTTAAAATAAACTAAACAAAAACAAGGAAAGAACAATAAAATAACTAAACTAAACAAAACAAAACAAAATAATAAAAAACCCGTAAATGAAGACTTGAAGACCAAGGATTCTGCATGCTTTTGTTTCTTGCACCCGTAGCTTCCAAGGAACGAAAACAACAAATTGCTTCATTTCTTTTCCAGTCCAAGTTGGCAGCAGATTCTATTTGCTAAACTACTGCAAATAACAAGAACAAAACAACGAAGAAAGACTGAAGAAAACAACAAAAGGATGGCTGAAAAATTTGCTGCAGAAAAACCGAGGAAGCTTGCTGAAATTTTCTGAAAACAACCGAGGGAAAGAACTGCAAAGTTCCAAAAGAAAAACCAAGAGAAAGCTGCTGAAATCTTGCTAAACTACTGCAAATAACAAAAACAAAACAACGAAGAAAAAAAAAGCTGGCTGCTCTAAACTACTGCAGGAAAACAGAAAGAAAAAGAACTTGCTAAAACTGAAGCTAGCTAAAGAAAGAAACGAAAAACTGGATGGATGTGCTACTACTACTCCTAAACTAATGAGAAGAAAAGAAAAACAAAGGAATAGAAGAGTGGTTTGCTACACTAAAGGACGACAAGAAGAACAAAGAATGGATGTCTTCCTCCGTTCCAAGCTTTGCCCATTTATAGGCAAGCCTTGGTTTGCTTTTCTTGTCCAGATTTTCCTTTTCTTGTTTCTTTCTTTGTTTTTCTTTTGCCTTTCTTTTGCCCATGTGAGACTGAATTTTGGAGAGACTTTCTTGCTGTCCTCATGCAATTCTTTATTCAGAAAAATAAAAAGATGGCAGCTGGGTTGTTTCCAGCCGTATGTTGTTTCCTTTGCAGCTTGGTTTCTTTCTTTCTTGCCCGAAGTGTAGCAGACTTTTGTTTCTTATTTGCGCTAAACTTTCCTTTGTTTTTACTTTATACTTGGTATCAATTTGTGCTGCAAAATGTGAAGCAAACTGCTGCAATAAATCTGAACCCGTAGCTGAAGATTTTCTGGTCACAAAGGCTGAAATCCTGAAACTGAATTTCCTGATTTGTTCAAGCTTCGGTTTTACATCAATTTTTGGATTAAAATGCTGCAAATTGTTGTTGAATTTTGTTGCCAATAATGTGTTCTCAGTTGTGAATTAGCTGCTGGAATTTTTGGAAACCCATTAAAGAAAATAAAATGCAGAAGACCCGATGGCTGCTTCCACATTCTGCCCAGCTTTCTTTCTTTCTCTTCTTCTTTTTTCTTCTCTCATGCCCTTGATGTGCCTTTCTCTTTTAAGTTGGTTGATTTGTGACTCATAGTATGGATATAATATCAACCATGCATAATTTTCTTTCAAGAGAAACCAACCACATGGCCTTCCTTTTTGCAATCACATGCATTGAGTTGTCAAAAACTTGGCATGTTGGTTACTTTTGTTCTTCCAGCAAAAATGATGCTTTTCTACTGAATTAAGAATAGAAGCTGCTCCTTCTTTGTTGTACTCCAGCTCTTCTTCTCCAATTAATAAATTTTTGTGGCCAACAAGCAAATGAAATTTCGTGGCTGGATTTGGTGTTTTGCTGCCCGAAGTTTCTGTTTTCCTCTCCTTTCTCTTTGTGTGCTGCTCGGCTCTTGATTTCTGATAGAGTGTATAATTGTATATTTATTGGATCAATTCTCTTGTGTTTTAATTGATTAAAAGGCTTGTTTATAAGGATATTAATTCTTTTTGTGATTAATGGTTAGATGAAGCATTTTTCCTAAAGAATGTAGTCTCACAAGACAAGTGGCACAAGAAAGACACAATTGAGGCCACCAAATTCCACAACAAAATGTTGGCCATTAAGGAAAGCAAAGCCTTGAATTAAGAAAAGCAAAGCCTTGAATTAAGGAAAAGCAAAGCCTTGAATTAAGGAAAAGAAAAGCCTTGAATTAAGGAAAGCAAAGCCTTGAATTAAGGAAAAGAAAAGCCTTGAATTAAGGAAAGCAAAGCCTTGAATTAAGGAAAAGCACAACCAAATGTCTTGAATCCTTGCCTATAAATAGGCAAGGCTTGGAGACAATCAAGGCATCCCATTTTTAGGCTTTCCTAGTTCAATAGAGAGGAAAACAAGGTTTGGAATTCTCAAGCCACAATTCATCCTTTCATGGAGTGAGCTACTCATTTGATTTTCTTTGTATTTTCTTTTAATTATGTTTAGCTAACTTTTATTTTCCAATCAAGTTTAATTAAGGTTTGATTCCAACAATTATGAGATTTCGGTAATTTTATTATTTCTTTTATTCTTGAGTATTTATATATTTTCTATGCTTCATTATATTATTGAATTGAATTGTTAGACAAGAGACATATTGTTTGATAGTTGAATTCAATATATAGTCATTTAGAATAATTAATCTTTTGTTGATTGTTCTAATTCAAGTGACAAATAACAACATCGAAAGGTAATCAACGCCTTAGATTGTATGTTATGAAAATATATAATCTAGCTTAAATAAACACGTTAGTAATTGGGTCTTTTGAACCTTAATGCAATTAATAGACATAACTCATGAAGGTTGTGTTTGTTAATTAGAGAAATAACTCATAAGGTTATCGAAAAAGTAAGAAAAGATTGGTTGTTAGAGGACGGATCTTCAACAACTATAACCAATTTATTCAAGATAAAAGAACCTATCTTTTGAATCAATGATCAATTTGAGGAATCAATACCAAATTAATTCTTGATTGGAAGCTTCTCCTTATTAATTTTTCCTCATATTTTTAATTAGTTATTTAATTTGGTTGGTGTTTTTAATTAAATCTTGTTTAGTTTCGTAATACAAAACCCCTTTATTATTTTATTTTGTTTAAGGAATAAATCTAACCAATCTGTGGATTCGACCCTCTGCTATCTACAAAGCTTAAAGAAGGATTATTTTTGGTGGTTTCGACACCCATCAAATTTGGATTGGTTCTTTAGAATTTATTCCTTTTATTTATTTATTTTCATTTTTATTTCTATTTTTATTTTTATTTTATTTTTTGCCTTTATAATTGTTTGGTTCTTTTATGCCACGTTCTGTCAACTCACATACGATCCAGAGATAGAGAAGAAACCAAACAACGATCTAGTATCATCTTCTTCATCTTTTGAATATAATTTGTCTGAATTATTTAATAGTGAAGAAGAAAATATGGCTAGAAATAATGAAAGAACTTTAAAGGAATTGGCCATGCCAAATTTGAACCAACAACCATTATGTATTGAATACCCAGCTCTTGAAGTGGCTTTTGAATTAAAATCCGGTTTAATTCACTTACTCCCGAAATTTCACGGTCTTGCAGGTGAGGATCCACACAAGCATTTAAAAGAGTTTCACGTGGTGTGTTCGACAATGAAGCCACAAAATGTGGCTGAGGAGCAAGTAAAGTTGCGAGCCTTTCCATTTTCATTAGATAAAGCGAAGGATTTGACCACGTGGAATGAGATGAAAAGACAATTCCTCGAGAAATTTTGCATCGCTAACATTCGGAAGGACATTTGTGGAATCCGACAATATAAGGAGAAACTCTCCATGAGTCGGGAGAGGTTCTTGTGTTCAACATCGATTCTGCTAATTCAATACTTCTATGAAGGGCTATCCAACATGGATAGGAACATAGTGGATGCTGCTAGTGGAGGTGCTTTAGTACATAAAACCCCAACTGAGGCTAAGACCTTGATTTCAATTATGGCTGCCAATACACAACAATTTGGTGTGCGACGTGATGATCCACCAAGAAGAGTGAATGAGGTAAATGTGTTTTCTATTGACCAACGATTAAATAATCTCACTACTCTTGTCGAAAAATTGGTTGCAGGGGGCATTCAACAGGTGAAGGCTTGTGGGATATGTACCCAAACGGATCATACTACTAATATGTGCCCGACACTTCAAGAGGATTCAACTGAGCAAGCCAATGCAGTTGGTGGATTCGTAGGGGCACCACAAGGGAAATATGATCCCTATTTTAATACATACAATCAAGGGTGGAGGGATCATCCAAATTTCAGCTATGGGCCTAGACTGAATAATTCCCAACCGATAAGTCAACAATTTCAGCAACCTCCTAAACAAGGTAAATCTCTTGAGCAATTAGTTGAATCTCTTGCTAATAGTTCTATTCAATTTCAACAGGAAACCAGGTCGAGCATTCGAAATCTGGAGAACCAAGTTAGTCAGCTTGCATCTTCCCTTAGCAAGTTTGAGAACCAAGGAAAATTGCCCTCACAAACAGTGGTAAATCCAAATGAAAATGTGAGTGCAATTACCTGGAGAAGTGGAAAGGTATTGGAAGAACCTCGTGAGATAGATCTAAAAAGGAAAAGGAAAAAGAAGTTGCACGCCTCCACCATCAATAAGTCCAAAGGTAACGCCTCCCCATTTCGATTTTCTCAATCTAAGAAACTTGAAGAAGAAAAAGGAATTCTTGAGACATTTCGTAAAGTTGAGGTAAATATTCCCTTGCTTGATGCTATAAATCAAATTCCTCGTTATGCAAAATTTCTTAAAGAGATATGCACAAACAAAAGGAAGTTGAATGGTAATGAGAAAATAAGTGTGGGGGAGAATGTTTCGGCGATACTACAAAAGAAATTACCTTCAAAATGCAAGGATCCAGGTATGTTCCTCATTCCTTGTAAGATAGGTAATAAAAATATTGGAAAAGCTATGTGTGATTTGGGTGCATCAATTAATGTTATGCCTTTATCTATTTATAAATCTTTGAATGCTGGACCATTAAAAGATACTGGCATAATCATTCAATTAGCTGATCGATCTAATGCATATCCTGAGGGAGTATTGGAAGATGTTTGTAAATGGATTAGTTTTGATTTTATATACTTGACATGGAGGATGATTATTCACCTAATTCAAGTATAATTTTATTAGGAGACCTTTCTGAAAACATCTAGAACAAAGATTGATGTGCATGATGGTACATTAACAATGGAATTTGATGGTGAAATAATTAAATTCAATATTTATGATGCCATGAAATTTCCTAATGATGTATGTGCTGTTTATGCATTTGATGTTATTGACACTCTAGCTCAGAATACTTTTGATTTTTCTCATGAGGATAAGCTTAAAGTTGCAATTGCTCATAGCTTGACCGATAGAGAAGTCCAAGTTGCCCATCCAGAACTTGAGATTGATAATGAATTGCAGGAATTTGTTTTTGAACTAGAGAGACTTAAATCGAGTATGATGTTCCGATACAACATTTTTACCTTCTAGTCAAGTTGAATTGAATGCACAATTAGAAGTGAATGAGAAGGTAATGGTAGCTTGAGAAAATGCAAGTGTGGTCCAAACAATTAGTGAAAATTTAATAACTTAAAGAGAAGTGGAGACGTCTAGCCAAAGACGTTAAATGAAGGCGCTTTTGGGAGGCAACCCAAAATTTTTAATTTACTTTTTTCTTGTTATTTAAGTTTAATTTGATTAGTTATCTTATTATGTTTACTACTTTGTTTTATTACAAAGTAGCATAAAAAAAAAAGATTTGAAATTCTATTTTGGTTTTTCCTTTTTATTTTCATTTTCATTTTTATTTTCTTCTACCAACCAATGCTCAGCCATGGCCATAACATCGTCTGATCCTTCATGCTCTCTTCACTCATAAAGGATGTCCCTCACCTTCACCAAGGAAGTGTCTTGTTCCCTTGTCTTTATTTTATTTTCTTTCATATTTTCCATACATTGAGGACAACGTATGATTTAGGTGTGGGGGGTGTCTTGTGCTTCATTGATTATTTCTAAATTTTTCATGTAAAAAAAAAAGTGAAGAAAGTTATTCCAAGTAGGTTTGATATTTTCTTTGAAATTTCTTACTCTTTTGATGCTCATTTAGAATAATTTTGAGTTATTTGCATTATAGTGATTTGGATTGGAATGTATGAATGAGATGAGTATGATTAGCCTTTGTTTGGAAATTTTTAAAGCATCTTGTTAATTTTAATAATTGAATTGAATGAGAATGTACAATATTTGATACATTGAAACCATTGTGAGTATTTGAGCCTAAGAACATTTTCTTTTTCATGCTCACATATTTCTTTGTTGAGATTGACAAATATGGTATAATCATTCTAGAACTTGCTTTGTTATGCATGTTGAGATCACATTGTGAATTCATGTTGAAAAATGATAAGGGCATTTAGGATTACCAATTTTAAACTTTCTAAAAAAAAAAAAAAAGTTTAACCTTATATTACATATACCCCTAGTCACCCAATTTTGAGCCTTAGCCTTTCTTTATTATAACACCACATTGTTTAGCCTTAAATCTTTGTCTTTGTTCACTATTGTTGAACCCTTGGTCAAGAGTATGTGGGAATGAATTGCATGATAACATTTCTAATGATTCCAAAGAAAAGAACCACTGAAAAATGAATGAATGAAAAAAAAAAAAGAGAAAAAAAAAAGAGAGAAGAAGTGAAAAGTATTCCCTACAAGTATTGGACAAAGTAAATTCATTGTGTACAAATTGGTCCAATTGTATGGTGAAGTTGTAAAAAAAGAAAAAGAAAAAAGAAAAGAATGCATGTTATGTGGAATAAAGAAAGTGGTTCTACTATGCTATTTGTTACTTTTGAGTCATGCAAGGAAATTCCTATATATCTTGATATCTGTAGCCTATATTTTCCTTTCTTTTTACCTACCTTTACCTAAGCCCCGTTACAACCCTTTTAAAGACCCTTTGATTTTTGTATGAGTTCATATTATAAGTGGTGGAGATGTGATATATAAGCAAGCCTATGGTAATGACATGCTATGTTTGGTTTGGATGAACCCTAAACACTTTGAGTGATTAGAGTGCAACCTGTGAGAGGTTATCAAATTTTGTTGCATTTGATTTCGATGAAATTATTGGGATTGATGAGATGCATATGTTTTGTTTTGAAAAATCAGGCTATGAATACTTATTCTTTGATTTGTTATTCCAATTTAGATCTTTAATGTGTAATGACTTTGAGTTATTTGTGGATGGGTTGAAAAGGGGTATGGAATAGAGAGGAAGATGTTGATCTAATGCAAGCTTGAGGACAAGCTTTGATTTAAGTGTGGGGGAATTTGATAGAGTGTATAATTGTATATTTATTGGATCAATTCTCTTGTGTTTTAATTGATTAAAAGGCTTGTTTATAAGGATATTAATTCTTTTTGTGATTAATGGTTAGATGAAGCATTTTTCCTAAAGAATGTAGTCACACAAGACAAGTGGCACAAGAAAGACACAATTGAGGCCACCAAATTCCACAACAAAATGTTGGCCATTAAGGAAAGCAAAGCCTTGAATTAAGAAAAGCAAAGCCTTGAATTAAGAAAAAGCAAAGCCTTGAATTAAGGAAAAGAAAAGCCTTGAATTAAGGAAAGCAAAGCCTTGAATTAAGGAAAAGAAAAGCCTTGAATTAAGGAAAGCAAAGCCTTGAATTAAGGAAAAGAAAAGCCTTGAATTAAGGAAAGCAAAGCCTTGAATTAAGGAAAAGCACAACCAAATGTCTTGAATCCTTGCCTATAAATAGGCAAGGCTTGGAGACAATCAAGGCATCCCATTTTTAGGCTTTCCTAGTTCAATAGAGAGGAAAACAAGGTTTGGAATTCTCAAGCCACAATTCATCCTTTCATGGAGTGAGCTACGGCCGAAGAAGACGAAAGCGCGGGATCGACAAATCATTTGATTTTCTTTGTATTTTCTTTTAATTATGTTTAGCTAACTTTTATTTTCCAATCAAGTTTAATTAAGGTTTGATTCCAACAATTATGAGATTTCGGTAATTTTATTATTTTTTTTATTCTTGAGTATTTATATATTTTCTATGCTTCATTATATTATTGAATTGAATTGTTAGACAAGAGGCCTATTGTTTGATAGTTGAATTCAATATATAGTCATTTAGAATAATTAATCTTTTGTTGATTGTTCTAATTCAAGTGACAAATAACAACATCGAAAGGTAATCAACGCCTTAGATTGTATGTTATGAAAATATATAATCTAGCTTAAATAAACACGGCGTTGGTTTCTTGGTTAGTAATTGGGTCTTTTTGAACCTTAATGCAATTAATAGACATAACTCATAGGACAGATCCGAAGGTTGTGTTTGTTAATTAGAGAAATAACTCATAGGACGGATTCGAAGGTTATCGAAAAAGTAAGAAAAGATTGGTTGTTAGAGGACGGATCTTCAACAACTATAACCAATTTATTCAAGATAAAAGAACCTATCTTTTGAATCAATGATCAATTTGAGGAATCAATACCGAAATTAATTCTTGATTGGAAGCTTCTCCTTATTAATTTTTCCTCATATTTTTAATTAGTTATTTAATTTGGTTGGTGTTTTTAATTAAATCTTGTTTAGTTTCGTAATACAAAAACCCCCCTTTATTATTTTATTTTGTTTAAGGAATAAATCTAACCAATCTCTGTGGATTCGACCCTCTCACTGCTATCTACAAAGCTTAACCAGAGAAGGATTATTTTTGGTGGTTTCGACACCCATCAATTTCTTTGTTGCTGCCCAAAAAATCTTCTTTGTCTTGTTGTTGAAGTAATTTGGTCAAGCTTTGATAAAAATAATTGGTTAGTCCTTTGTTCTCAATTTATAAATAAAATTTAAGATTAAACTCAAAAAGTTCTAGAAATATTGGAAAACTTAGAAATCATAAAATCAAAAGATAATTTGGCCAAAATATGTAAAAACAAAGTAAAACACAAGCCAATTTCTAACCAAAATTAATACGAAAACTCTATATAAAATAGAGTTATCAAATTACCCCCAACTTAGATTAAAGCTTGGCCTCAAGCTTGCACTTAGAAGAACATATTTATTTTCATTCCATACCCTTTCTAACCCATCCATAAATAATTCAAAGTCATTACACATTAGAGATCCAGATTAGAATAAGAATCCAAAGAACAAATATTCATAGCCCTTTTTCTTAACAAAATACACATCTCATTAATTCCAACAATTTCGTCGAAATCAAATGCACAAAATTTGATAACCTCTCATAGGTTGCACTCTAATCACTCAAAGTGTTTAGGGGTTTCATTCAGCACTCAAATCAAACATAGCATGTCATTACCATAGGCTTGCTTATATATCACATCTCCACCACTAATAAATATGAATCCATTCAATAATCAAAGGGTCTTTATAAGGTTGTAACGGGGCTTAGGTAAGGGTAGGTAAAAAGAAAGGAAAATTTAGGTTTTCAAAAATCAAGTTATGTAGAAACATCCTTGCATGACTCAAAAGCAACAAGTAGCACATTAGAACCACTTCTTTATTCCAAATAACATGTATCCCCTTTTCATAACTTCATCATATAATTGGACCATCTTGTACACAATAAAAACATTAACTTTGTCCAATCTTCATAAGGAATATTGTTCAATTCTTTTTCTTCTTTTTTTTTTATAATTTTCTCCTCTATTTTTTTCAGTGGTTCTTTTCTTTGGAATCAATAGAAATTTTATCATGCAATTCATTCCTATATACTCTTGATAAAGGGTTCAACGATGGTAAACAAAAACAAGGGTTTAAGGCTAAAGAATGTGGTATTATAACAAAGAAAGGTTAAGGCTCAAAATTGGTTGACTAAGGGTATATGTAATGGTTAAGCTTTTTAGAAAGTTAAAAATGGTTAATCCTAAGTGCCCTTATCATTTCAAAGCATGAATCCACAATGTGATCTCAATATGCATAACAAAGCAAGTTCTAGAATGTACATACCATATTGTACAACACTCAATCAAAGAAATATGTGAGCAAAGAAATAAAACAATGCTCTTAGGCTCAAATACTCACAATGGGTTCAATGTATATCAAATCTTGCACATTCTCATTCAATTCAATCATTAAAATCAACAAGATGCTTTAAAAATTTTCAAAACAAATACTAATCATACTTGCCTCATTCATACATTCCAACCCAAATAACTAATGCATATAACTCAAAATTATTCTAAATGAGCATCAAAAGAATTAGAAATTTCAAAGAAGATATCAATAAAATTGAAAACTTGGAAGGACTTTTCTTTTTAACCCAATAAAATTGAAATCTTGCAAAGCATTGTACAAAAATCCAGCACAAAATTTCATGTATCCCACCCCCAACTTAAAATTGAGCATTGTCCTCAACGCAGCAAGGAGCAAGATCAAGTATAGCAAATAAAGAGAACATAAGAAAAACGAAAAGTGAGAAAACTGGCCTGTTTTGAACAACTGTTGAAGATGAATTTCGTTCAGGTACCAAAACAGCTCCAAAAATCCTGAAATTTGGTGGACAGTAACCTGGGGAAATATTCTACCTTCCTCTAAAATTTCAGCACAAAACTCCAATGGAAAGGCCTTGAACCGAATTCTTCTTCAGACTGGTGCAGCAACAAGGTGAAGCAGAATTTCACATAGTAATTTTTTTTTAAATAAGAAAAAAATAAGAATAATAATAATAATAATAAGAATAACAAAATAAAAGCAATAAAGGTAAAAGAACTTGGGTTGCCTCCCAAGTAGCGCTTGCTTTATAGTTCGCAGCCGAACTTTCCTTTTGGTCTAAACCGGTGGCATCAAGGTAATGAAGGATGTTTGACTAACAACATCTCCTCCATTATAATGCTTAAGCCTTTGTCCATTAACTTTAAGTGTGCCCTCATTTTCAGTAGTGATCTCCACAGCACCATAAGGAAAAACTTTTGTGATGGGTCCATCGAGACTTTAATTTTCCTAGAAACAAACGAAGACGGGAATTATATAACAAAACTTTTTCTCCAACATGAAACTCTCTCCGCAAGATGTGTTTATCATGCCATTTCTTTGTTTTTTCTTTGTAAATCCGTCCATTATCGTAGGCTTCATTGCGGAGTTCTTCCAATTCATCCAACTGCAACAACCTTTTCTCTCCTACTATCTGCATATCAAAGTTAAGAGATTTCAAAGCCCAGTATGCTTTATGCTCAAGTTCAACAGGCAAATGACATGTCTTACCATAGAGAAGTCGAAAAGGTGACATACCAATAGGAGTTTTATAAGCAGTTCTGTAAGCCCATAATGCATCATCAAGTTTCTTTGCCCAATCCTTCCTATTAATATTCACAGACTTTTCCAATATACTTTTGAGTTCCCTATTAGATATTTCAGTTTGACCACTAGTTTGGGGATGGTAAGCAGTGGCTACCTTATGAGTGACACCATACTTTTGCAAAAGTGACTTGAATTGCTTATTTATGAAATGAGTACCTTGATCACTTATAATTTCCTTAGGTGTACCAAACCTAGTAAAAATGTGTTTTTTCAAGAAATTGCAAACAACCCTAGCATCATTCGACTGCAAAGCTATAGCTTCTACCCATTTAGACACATATTCACAAGCAACCAAAATATACATATTACCAAAAGAAGGTGGAAATGGACCCATGAAGTCAATACCCCATACATCAAATAACTCACATATCATAATATTATTAAGGGGCATCTCATGTCGTCTAGATATATTTCCAGTTCTTTGGCACCTATCACATTGAGCAACATAATTGTATGCACCTTTAAAAAGAGTAGGCCAATAGAAACCACATTGTAAGATCTTAGCAGCAGTTTTAGTGGCACCAAAGTGACCACCAATGGGTCCATCATGGCAATGAAAAAGAATACTAGGAATCTCATCATTAGAAACACAACGTCTGATAATACGATCAGCACATACCTTGAATAAGTACGGGTCGTCCCAAAAGTAATGTTTAGCATCAAAGAAAAACTTCTTCTTTTGTTGATAAGTCAAATCAGGGGGAAGAATACCACTTACCAAATAATTTACCAGATCAGCATACCATGGAAGTATAGTGTTGCAAGCAAAAAGTGCTTCATCAGGAAACTTTCCAAAATAGGTACTTCATCCTTGGGAGCATTTGGCAATGTTGAAAGATGGTCAGCCACAAGATTTTCGGTTCCTCTTTTGTCTTTAATCTCTAAATCGAATTCTTGAAGAAGCAAAATCCAGCGAATGAGTCTTGGTTTTGCATCTTTCTTCGCCAATAAGTACTTCAGGGCTGCATGATCAGTATAAACAATTACTTTAGAGCCAATCAAATAAGAACGGAATTTATCAAAAGCAAACACTACAGCCAAAAGTTCTTTTTCAGTAGTAGCATAATTTAGTTGTGCTCCATTCAAGGTTCGGCTAGCATAGTAAATTGCTCAAAAAATTCGATTCTCTCTTTGTCCAAGCACAGCTCCAATAGCTTGATCACTTGCATCACACATGAGTTCAAAAGGCTTCTCCCAATCAGGCACAGTCATCACTGGAGCTGAAATTAATTTCTTTTTCAAGATCTCAAATGCCTGCAAACAATCAGAATTAAAGTCAAATTTAGCATCTTTCTCAAGTAGTTTAGTCAATGGTCTTGTAATTTTTGAGAAATCCTTGATAAAACGCCTATAAAATCCTGCATGTCCTAAAAATCCGCGAAGTAGCTTCACGGAAGTAGGTGGCGGTAATTTAGAAATGGCTTCAATTTTTGCTCGATCCACCTCAATACCTTCGGCAGAGATTTTATGGCCTAGAACAATACCTTCCTGCACCATAAAGTGACACTTTTCCCAATTTAAAACAAGGTTAGTCTCTTCACATCTTTGTAACACCACATCCAAATTGTTCAAGCATGAATCAAAAGAAACACCAAACACAGAAAAATCATCCATGAAAATTTCAATATGTTTTTCTATCATGTCAGAAAAAATTGCCATCATGCATCTTTGAAAAGTAGCAGGTGCATTACAAAGACCAAAAGGCATTCTTCTATATGCAAAAGTACCATAGGGACAAGTGAAAGTTGTCTTTTCCTGGTCACTAGGTGCAATGGGTATCTGATTATACCCTGAATATCCATCTAGAAAGCAGTAAAATGCATATCCTGCAAGTTGTTCTAGCAGTTGATCAATAAAAGGCAAAGGAAAATGATCCTTATGGGTGGCATCATTTAATTTTCTATAGTCAATGCAAACACGCCAACCTGTGACTGTTCTAGTAGGAATTAATTCATCATTGTCATTAGTTAAAACAGTAATGCCTCCTTTCTTAGGTACTACTTGCACAGGACTTACCCAGTCACTATCAGAAATTGGATAGATAATACCTGCATCGAGAAGCTTGATCACCTCGGCTTTTACTACGTCTTGCATTTTTGGATTATGTCTCCTTTGTGGTTGGATGACCGGCTTATATTGCTCATTCATTAAAATCTTGTGCATACAAATTGAAGGGCTAATTCCTTTGATATCTGCAATGGTCCACCCAAATGCACTTTTGTGCTTTCTTAGCACTCTTAACAGCTTTTCCTCCATCACACCTGTCAAAGAAGAAGAAATAATTACTGGAAGATTTAAACCATCAAGGAAAGCATATTTTAAATGAGAAGGAAGAGGTTTAAGTTCAAGAGTTGGTGCTTCTTCAATGGATGGCTTCAGTTTCTTTGTATTCATCCCTAATTCTTCATATTTTGGTGCCCTCCACCTTGGATAAGGTGGATTTGCCTCTAATATGCTCACTGCTTCCCTTACTTCATCATCTTCGGTACTTTCTCTCAATGACTGAACCATACACTTTTCAATTGGGTCATCAGTTATGGCATTGAATGCAACATTTTTGACAATTTCGTCCACCACTTCAATTTGCAAGCAATCACTTCGATCAGAAGAAAATTTCATTTCTTTGAACATATTGAAAGCGACTTGCTCATTTTGAACTCTAAGAATTAACTTTCCTTGTTGGACATCAATTAGAGCTCTTCCAGTGGCTAGGAATGGTCAGCCTAAAATAATCGGTACTTCAAAGTCTTCCTCCATTTCTAACACAATAAAGTCTGCAGGAAAAATAAATTTGTCAACTTTGATCAACACATCCTCCACCACACCTCTTGGATATTTGATAGATCGATCAGCTAGTTGAAGAGACATAGTGGTGCCCTTAACTTCTCCTAGTCCAAGTTTCTTAAGAACAGAATAAGGCATTAGATTAATACTAGCACCAAGATCGCATAAAGCTTTGTCAAAATAAGAATCACCAATTGTGCAAGGAATCGTAAAACTCCCTGGATCTTTAAGCTTTGGTGGTAGCTTATTTTGCAGAATGGCGGAGCATTTTTCAGTGAGGTTAACAGTCTCATAATCCTCCAACTTCCTCTTGTTTGCCAAGATTTCCTTTAAGAACTTTGCATAGCTCGGCATTTGAGCCAATGCATCTGCAAAAGGAATGTTAATATGCAATTTTTTAAACACATCAAGAAACTTGGAGAATTGCTTATCTATTTTATGCTGCATAAGTCGTTCTGGAAAAGGAATAGGAGGCATATATGGCTTAGGATTGTCGGGAAATAGCTTTCTTTGAGGTGGTTCTTCTTTTGGTTCGGCTTTATCCTTCAAATCGGCTTTGGACTCCTCTTTTTCTTCTTCACATTTTTCTTCATTTTTAAGCTCTTTTCCACTCCTTAAGATGATGGCTTTTGCATTCTCGACTGGATTTGTCACAGTGTTGCTTGGAAGACCACCATATGGTCTCTCGGATATTTGGCTAGCAAGTTGACCAACTTGTTTTTCCACATTCCGAATACTTACCTCCATATGTCGAATTGTTGCATCTTGATTGTTCATGCGACTTTCAAAACGATTTATTACTTCTTGATTCGATTGAAGAAGCTTTGCCACCATTTCCTCAAGGTTTTTATTTGGCTTCTCCATGGGTGGTGGAAATGTTGGTCTAGGTGGGTTCATTGGTTGCTGATTTTGCCCTCCCCAAGAAAGATTAGGGTGATTCCTCCATCCAGGGTTGTATGTATGTGAGTAAGGATTATTTTGAGGCTCCCTGTTGAAATTAGAAACAAAATTAGCATCTTCAGTAGTGTAAGAATTATGATTTACCTGACAAGTAGTTGACTCATGTCTTCCACCACAGAAGTCGCAAGTTGTCTCCTTTATCTTCAAAACTGAATCTATCTTTCTATTCAAAGCAGCAAATTGAGCAACAGTGGCAGTATTAACATCAATCTCATGCACTCCACTTGGTTTCTTGGCATTGAATCTTTCAGTTGGCCATTGATAGCTATTAGACGCCATTTGATCAATCAACTCAAAAGCTTCATCAGGTGTTTTATTATTCAATGTACCACCAGCTGCGGCATCTATAGTACTTCTCATATTTGGACCAATTCCATTATAGAACGTTTGCACTTGCATCCAAATTGGAATACCGTGGTGTGGACATCGCCTTAGTAGCTCCTTAAACCTTTCCCATGCCTCATATAGGGATTCTCCATCATTTTGTATGAATGTGGTGATATCATTCCTCATTTTTGCTGACTTGGCAGGTGGAAAATATCGGCTTAAGAATTTTTGGGCCATATCCTCCCAAGTGATGATAGAACCTGTAGGAAGAGAAGATAACCATGCCTTAGCTTTATCACGTAAAGAAAATGGAAATAACCTAAGTCTAATAGCATCATTGTGAACTCCATTATATTTAATGGTATCACAAATTTCAAGAAAAACTTCAATGTGGAGATTAGGATCTTCATTGGGCAAGCCACTGAATTGAACAGCATTTTGAAGCATTTGGATTGGGAGATGTTCTTCTTCGGCCGCCATTGGATTTGTGTCAATGACTAACTCTTGCTCTTTCAATCCTCTTAGAAGTTTTCTTTCAGGTTTAGGATCAAATTCTTCCAATTCTCCTTTCCGACTTCTCAAATTCATGCAAATTTGGAATTCCCTTGACAAAAATCGAACCAATAAAAATTAAAAGGCTAGTCTCGACCAAGAATCAATCAATATCAATAGCAATTGGAAAAAATTAGTAAATTCAATCCCCGGCAACGGCGCCAAAAACTTGTTCGGTGAATTGCAAGCGTACAATATCAACAAGTAATAAAGTGATAAGTAGAGTATCGTTCCCACGAGGATTGTTTTCAATTTAACCAATTACTTACCAATATGATTAATTCAACAACAAGCTAGCCAATTAAATTGTTTTATGGTAAATTAAACTAAAGAAGGAAAAATTAATAATACTTGATAAAAGCAACAAATAAGATGTTAGAGATTTTGATTTCACTTAATCAATCCTAATTAACTCTCTTGACTTGTCATGCAATTAAAGTAAATTCCAAATTATGATGGTGAAATTTCCCTAATGTAAATTAATAGCCGACATCGGTCTAATAACCCTATTTAGATTAAAATCAACTCACACTTGGTCTAGGTGAATTTAGATTTCTAAATGCATTAGGAACTATGGAAATTCCCGGATTCAATCTAAGTAGCCACGACTTAGTTCTACTACCGAAACCACATGAACAACCTAGATTATTACGGTCTAAATTGAATTCATGGTTTAATATCACATGAGCACATGCATGTTATCTCCACACGGTATCAAACAAGCATCAAAAATCAATTAGGTGGTGATCAATCACCTAAAAGCATTAAAAACATGATATTAAACTCATAATTGAAATATAGATTGCATGAACAAGTCTTAAGAATTAATTATTCATAATTAAGATCCATCTAATCTCTAACAAAAGAAATTAGAACATAATGAAAGTTAAACTAACAACAAAAATAAAAGAAGACATAATTAAAATTAAAATAAATTCTGAAAATTAAAGTAAACAATATTTAATAAATATAAAAGCTATAAAATACTTAATACTTGAAAATAAAACACAATTAGAAATTCTTAACAAAACACAAGAAATAATACTACTAAAATTGTTAAAATAAACTAAACAAAAACAAGGAAAGAACAATAAAATAACTAAACTAAACAAAACAAAACAAAATAATAAAAAACCCGTAAATGAAGACTTGAAGACCAAGGATTCTGCATGCTTTTGTTTCTTGCACCCGTAGCTTCCAAGGAACGAAAACAACAAATTGCTTCATTTCTTTTCCAGTCCAAGTTGGCAGCTGATTCTATTTGCTAAACTACTGCAAATAACAAGAACAAAACAACGAAGAAAGACTGAAGAAAACAACAAAAGGATGGCTGAAAAATTTGCTGCAGAAAAACCGAGGAAGCTTGCTGAAATTTTCTGAAAACAACCGAGGGAAAGAACTGCAAAGTTCCAAAAGAAAAACCAAGAGAAAGCTGATGAAATCTTGCTAAACTACTGCAAATAACAAAAACAAAACAACGAAGAAAAAAAAAGATGGCTGCTCTAAACTACTGCAGGAAAACAGAAATAAAAAGAACTTGCTAAAACTGAAGCTAGCTAAAGAAAGAAACGAAAAACTGGATGGATGTGCTACTACTACTCCTAAACTAATGAGAAGAAAAGAAAAACAAAGGAATAGAAGAGTAGTTTGCTACACTAAAGGACGACAAGAAGAACAAAGAATGGATGTCTTCCTCCGTTCCAAGCTTTGCCCATTTATAGGCAAGCCTTGGTTTGCTTTTCTTGTCCAGATTTTCCTTTTCTTGTTTCTTTCTTTGTTTTTCTTTTGCCTTTCTTTTGCCCATGTGAGACTGCATTTTGGAGAGACTTTCTTGCTGTCCTCATGCAATTCTTTCTTCAGAAAAATAAAAAGATGGCAGCTGGGTTGTTTCCAGCCGTATGTTGTTTCCTTTGCAGCTTGGTTTCTTTCTTTCTTGCCCGAAGTGTAGCAGACTTTTGTTTCTTATTTGCGCTAAGCTTTCCTTCGTTTTTACTTTATACTTGGTATCAATTTGTGCTGCAAAATGTGAAGCAAACTGCTGCAATAAATCTGAACCCGTAGCTGAAGATTTTCTGGTCACAAAGGCTGAAATCCTGAAACTGAATTTCCTGATTTGTTCAAGCTTCGGTTTTACATCAATTTTTGGATTAAAAGGCTGCAAATTGTTGTTGAATTTTGTTGCCAATAATGTGTTCTCAGTTGTGAATTAGCTGCTGGAATTTTTGGAAACCCATGAAAGAAAATAAATGCAGAAGACCCGATGGCTGCTTGCTTGTTTCACATTCTGCCCAGTTTTCTTTCTTTCTTTTCTTCTTTGTTTCATGCCTTTGATGTGCCTTTCTCTTTTAAGTTGGTTGATTTGTGACTCATAGTATGGATATAATATCAACCATGCATAATTTTCTTTCAAGAGAAACCAACCACATGGCCTTCCTTTTTGCAATCACATGCATTGAGTTGTCAAAGACTTGGCATGTTGGTTACTTTTGTTCTTCCAGCAAAAATGATGCTTTTCTACTGAATTAAGAATAGAAGCTTCTCCTTCTTTGTTGTACTCCAGCTCTTCTTCTCCAATTAATAAATTTTTGTGGCCAACAAGCAAATGAAATTTCGTGGCTGGATTTGGTGTTTTGCTGCCCGAAGTTTCTGTTTTCCTCTCCTTTCTCTTTGTGTGCTGCTCGGCTCTTGATTTCTTTGTTGCTGCCAAAAAAATCTTCTTTGTCTTGTTGTTGAAGTAATTTGGTCAAGCTTTGATAAAAATAATTGGTTAGTCCTTTGTTCTCAATTTATAAGTAAAATTCAAGATTAAACTCAAAAAGTTCTAGAAATATTGGAAAACTTAGAAATCATAAAATCAAAAGATAATTTGGCCAAAATATGTAAAAACAAAGTAAAACACAAGCCAATTTCTAACCAAAATTAATACGAAAACTCTATATAAAATAGAGTTATCAAATTACCCCTAACTTAGATTAAAGCTTGTCCTCAAGCTTGCACTTAGAAGAACATATTTATTTTCATTCCATACCCTTTCTAACCCATCCATAAATAATTCAATATATAGGAGTCCTACAATAAACATATGGAAAAGTGAAATTGCAGAGGATTTGGTTGCTCTTGTAGTGGCTGTTTTCTCTTCTAGAGGGCCTAATCTGATCATCCCAGATATTCTAAAAGTACAAGAAATTAATGAAAATATTTCTAATGTTATTTTTTGTTACCATTTCTAAAATATGTATAATATTGTATAGCCAGATATTGCTGCTCCAGGGGTAGAAATCTTAGCTGCATTTTCACCTGAAAGTCCTTCTTTAGACTATTCTACGGATAAGAGATCTATATCTTACAATATACTATCCGGAATAGCAATGTCTTGTCCTCATGTCATTGGTGTAGCTGTTTATGTGAAATCATTGCATCCTGATTGGTCATTTTCTGCAATTAAATCTGCTTTAATGACTACAGGTAATAACACACTTACCATCACCAAAAATATAATATGGTTGATGTTCATAAGCACATTTAATCAAACCCCACATCAATGTCTTTTCCCTTTTGTGATAATGAAAAAATATAGTAGTTATTTCGCTCTTTGGTCACAATATTGCTAAGTTAAAAAAATTAACTTTATTCACAGCTTCAGGCATGAATGCTTCTAATGCAAAGTATGGAGACACAGAATTCTCTTATGGAGCAGGACATCTTGATCCAGTAAAAGCTGTGAATCCAGGAATTGTGTACGAGATATCTAATGAAGATTACACAAAATTCCTATGCAGCATGAACATCACATCATCTAAAATCGCAAAGATAATTGGATATAATGTTACATGTACTGATGTGGATCCCATAAAACCAAAGGATTTGAATTATCACTCAATGGCAGCTCAAATTGACGAAGACAATATGGATAAACCATTTAAGTTGGAGTTCCCAAGAACAGTTACAAATTTTGGCCTTCCGAATTCAACATACAAGGTCGTGATCACCACGTCTTTTCCATGCGATATCACTGTGGTGCCTATCATTCTGTCTTTCAAAAAGTTAAATGAACCAAAATCCTTCATAGTAACTGTGATTGGGAAAATAAATGAAGGCATGATGATTTTTGCTTTACTAGAATGGTCTGATGGCATTCGTGTTGCCCGTAGTCTAATGGTTGTGTATGTGAGTGGCTAGTTTTGACAAATTGTTAGGCTTTTAATTTGTCATAGTGAAAGTTATTATCTGGGAGTTTTGAATTGATACTAAAATAAAAGATTTTATTTAATTTTGTGAGTATGCCTTACTACTTAATAGAACCATGACTACTCAAACATCTTATTTATATTTACAAGTATAAATATAACTTAAAATCATAAATATAAATAAGGTAAAATCATAAATATAACAAAAACGAAATTTCTTAAAATCATAAATCGTTTCCTATTGCATAAAATTGGAAACAAGTACAACCCTACATTAAGGTAAATTTCCTTTTTCTTATCTTTTGTACAGAAATCAATCATGGATAAAAGCTAAATATGGTAGTAACATCAAAATTTCAATTAACCTTTTTTTTATAGTGGTTTGTTCACTTTAACATTTATTTATTTTGTAAATTTTGAACTAAAGAGATCTTGAAATTTAGGGCTTCAATTATATATATAAAGCCCAAAGTGAGATTGGTAATAAAAAATAAAAATTTAAAAATTTGACACTTATGTTAATTGACGTTAAGGGAACAAAACTTGTCTTCTTGGTCGATTCTGCTCTTCTTTTCCCTCACAACTGGAGATGAAATTTCATTCTCAAGTTCTACACATTTACTTCAAGAATCTCCAATTTAATAAACAATGGATCTCCCGTTATATTTTTGTATGTCATTTTATGTCACTATTCTAATAAATTAATATAAAACTTGTAATTTGTGTCAATATTTATACCATAATATTCATTTTCATCATAATAAATTTTAGTGTCAAGAGTCTTTTTGTTATTAGTTAAAAAATAAAAAATACAATAAATTTTTATTAAAATATTGATTTAATACAAAAAAAGAGAAAAACTTAATATCAAAATTAACTATAATGAAAATGGATACTAATAGTATATATATTACTGTAATTTATAAATTTATATTAACTTATTCGAGTATCTAATATCATACAAAAAGTATAATAGGAGATCTAATATGAATTTAATGTAGAACAATCTCTATTAGCGTAGAAAAATAAACAAAAACCTTTCACTTTTTTCACTCATCTAAATCTTCTTCAGCTTTCAAAGCATCTAGGTTCAAAAACTTCTCTATATTTGATCTTAATTTTTTTTATTTCTGGCTTCTTTTAGTTGAGAATTATCATGTACTTTATTGTGTTACTAAGACGTGTGTGATAGATATTGCAAAATACAGAGGGGCTAGATGGAAAAATAGGACTAATGTTAGACCCCTAAACTATATTCAACCAACTAACGTCACCTGCCAATGACTAATGTCAGATTTCCAATTAAGTTGTCAAGTTAGACGAATTGAGTGATTAGTGAGCCAAAATCATTATAAATGTTTAAGTGTGGATTGATATTCTAAGGGAAACCAAACCGGTTTCAAGCAACCTTGGAAGAGATGAGGGTTGCCTATCCTTATTTACACTTTTAGGAGAAAGATCTCCCTACAACTATCATTTCTAATTTTTTTATCCAAAACTTAAATAGAGGGTTGAGGTGTCAGTACTTTGTGAGTTTTCAGAAAGTGTGGGATTTGACCCTCTACTAGGCGGGAAGCATTTGTGGGCATTGAGTTAACTTGCTTTGAGTTTGGGCAAGTGTTTGTGGGCATGGCTAGATTTTGAGATGTTGGCCTAAGGAATGTGTGTGAGGCATTGGTGCAGAGTGGTTTGTGATACTTTGCATTGTAAATGTGTAACGGGCATGTATGCATGGCACATAGCTAGAAAAACTTCGACTGAGTTTAGCTAGTGATGATGGTTGGACTTCGAAACTTTTAGCAGTGTTGTAATAGTTTGACAGATTATGTGTACTAACTTGATCTTACTTGTATGCACTAAAAGACCTACTACTTCTTGTCCCTTAGTTCTAATTGGCCTTTACCAAGCAGTTGGGGCTATCAATTACCCCACTATCAATTTTGGCCAACAAGAAACGTAGCAACTCATAGAATTGAGTCTGGGAGAATTTGTGTTGCAAGCTTGAAAGTTGTTTCTTGTAATTTTTGAGTGATTTGAATGCAAGGTTGAACTGTTACTCTTGTAAATTTTGTTTGTGTGTTTTGCTTGTTTTAATTCATGTGAACTTTTCCTATTCTATGATTCTGATCGATTTGAGTGAATCTAAACACAAGAGAATTGGTGAGAACATATTAACAAGGGATTTGAAATTTGTTGGGTGTGGGAAAATAATGTGATTGATAGAGTTTTTGTGGCAACTAACTTCATACAAAACTTCCTCACAAATAGGAGCTGGTTCACCGACCCCTGCCCACTCTTTCAACAAGATAAAGAACAATAAATTAAGAATATTTTCTTTTAAAAATTGTGGATTTGTGGAAGGAGTGAACAATTTTGGTTTTCTCAACAACAATCTCATCACTCCAGGGGCGGGGGGAGGAGGGGGTAACTGTTATGATTTACTCCTGGGATTTTGTAAGAATTTTGTGCACTTCTTAATTTACTCTTCTAAATATCAGTGTGTGTAACTCACTTGGTATTTTCAAGTAGAGAAATGAGTTGTAATCTGTTATAAGACTAAAAGAGTCACTCCTGAATTTGTAGAGGCCTAAACAAATCAATTTTAAATGTGAGGACAAATAAAAATTTTTAAGCAAATGTTTGATACAAAAATGAAATTTAATCTTAAATTAATGTTATGATTGTCTATCTATCCTTTGTGGACCAAATGGACAAAATGACCTAAATTGCTACTATTTTTAATGAAGAAAATGTGTAATGACCACAATTTCAACTTTTAAAAATACTAGTGAAGGTCTTACTCAAAAAGTAATTAAGCTGTCCATTATGTTTTCAAAAATATAAAATAATAAATTTTTAATTATTTTAAATGTATATTTTAAATTATGTTATCAGTTTTCTAATTTTATTAAATTTTAAAATCATTAATTTTTTTAAAAATATATAATTGTTATATGCGGTCAGTGAAATTTACATGTTTTAGTGTTTTTTTATGTTATTGTGTTTCATTATTCAATTATATTTGATAGTAAAACAAATGTCAAACTATTTTAATTTGTATACTCAATAATTTTGAACTTCCTCATATTTAATTCTTCAAATATTGTGAATGAAGAGAAAAATTAGTAAAATTTGATGTTGAAATCAATGTTTTTTATATAAGGAACAAATCAATTGTATGATTTTAATTATCCAATTATATTATTTTAGCAAGTTGAATATTAATAAATCTAGGTATTATAAGAAAAACATAAATAGTCTACTTTAGTTTTGTTAATATATTTATTAATTTTCTTTGTTATTAATTGAAATAAACACATAAGTGGAGGGTTAGGTTGGGTGATAATGTGACATTCAGGGGCGGACCCCTTTAGGGTCCAGGGGGGGCAAGTGCCCCCCCCCCCCTCCCTCACCCCCCATGTGTCAAAAAAAAATTATAGTAGTAATAAATTTTTTTATAGTAATATTAAAATTTGACCCCCACCTTTTTTTATTTTATTCTTTTTCTCCTGCGTCCAACATCCAATAACAAGGCAACAAAAATCCCCTTCCCATCACAATTCACTCCATCCCCCCTTTTTTTTTATGTCTGTATTATAGAATGTTAGAGTTGGGAGTTCAAGCAAATTCATATACATTTTCTTGTGTTATGAAGTGTTTTGTAGCTTTAAGGGATGTAGTTGAGGGTGAAAAGGCCCATGCTTACCTGTTGAAATTGGGTTTTGGTTCTTATACTATTGTTGTGAATTTGCTTTTTACTTCAAGTGTGGAAGAATTGGAAGCGGGCAGAAGCTGCTTGATGAAATATGTGAAAGAGATATTATATCATGGAATTCTATGATAAGTGGATATGTGGTAATGTGCCATGGATTTTAAATAAAAGAATTTAAATACAAGACACAATTTCTGTCCTTTCCTCCCATTTCTAGACAATTAAACTTCATCTACTTAAATTTTTTAGAATTTAGTGTAGAAATTTTATAGACTAAAATTATAAATATATTTTTTTTATTTGTTTAATATCTATGTGTTTGCTTTTATGTGATGTAATATTTAATATTATTCTTATAAATAATATTAAACGTATTAAATTTTATTTATTTTTATAAATTAAATTTATATTTATTATTTTATTATTTATGAGTTATTAGTGTGACTCTCCCCTGTAAAATTTCTAGATCCGCCCCTGGTAACATTGAATCTATATAGTTTAAATATAATAAATTTTCAACGTAGTAAGCTAAGGTTTCAGTTTGGAGTTTAGAGACTTCCCAGCCTTACTATAGGTATGTTGACTATTACTTTAAAAATTAGAAAATTAAGGTTTTCTAGATAAATAGAATTGTAATAAAAGTGGGAAACAAAATATCTAACACTATTAGAAATAATTGTTGAAAATACCTAACAATTTCTTTATTGCCACATTTTTTCATGCTACTAATCAATTTTATTTGATTTTTTGTCATTAATAAAGATTTTGGGTGATTGGCTGAGGAAAAAAAGAATCTTAATAGCTAAAACACTTATGTACTATAAGTCATAGTTATAATGTGAAATTTTTATTATGAATTTTTTTGTCAAACTTTTTAAATTTTGTAATTGTTTTGATTACATAATTATTGAAAATAAAAAATTAAAATTTCTTAAAATTTACAAATTAAAATCAGAATTAATTCTTAAAAGCTAAGTCAAATTTAATTATTGGGATATATTAAAAAAATATAAATAACATGAAAATCAAATCAAACTTGTAATACAATACCTAAAATGAACAAAATAATTAATATTTAATGACAATAAATTATTAAAATCATAACAAGATTCTAAGTTAATGGAATTGCTCATTATATTTCTCCATTTAATTAAATGAGCACATAAAAAGACAATTTCATGGAGGTTAAAGTGATAAATTAAATGAAATCAATTATTACATAATTAATTTAGAAAATCAAATTGTGATGTGAGAAAATGAATTCTTGTAAGATAAACATATCATTTAAAATTAAATTAAATTTGCATTGAAATGAGACACAAAATGAGAATTTGACGAAAAAAATAAAGTATTAGAACAACAACATATTTTTGTGTTTATAGATAACTACTCATTTTGTTTCTCTATTTCAATAAATATGGGGGAAAAAACTATTAATATGGTTAGATATTAGGGAAAATTGGATAAGACTAATATTTAATAGAACTCTTTCACAATTAATATTTTTAGCAATCAAACCTATATGATTAATTTTGAAACCTAAAGTGAAAATTGATAATATAATTATATACTAGTATGCTACCATGCAATTACACGATAATGCTATTGTTGGAAAAAAATGTGATTATAAAATTTATTATTTATAATTTAATAATATTATTAATTCATGATAAATCTAAATAATATAGACAACAATTAAATTGTTTTATAGAATTTATATTATACATTTAAGTTTTTTAAAATAATATGATTAAAAATTTTAAAAATAAGAATTTTAAATTTGAATAAACTATTGAATATAAATTTTATTGTTAGTTCAATACAATATAAATGATTTGAAAAATCTGATTATTAACTTGTGAAATAAAGAAATATGAATTCAATAAAGAGACATGAATTCAATAAAGATAGGTATTTAAAAATAGAACTGGTTCTATTTGAACATCACACAATAAATAAAGCTATTTAAAAAACAAAAAAATCAAACACCATACCTATCTCATGTAGGTATGAAAATTCTTGCAATGTTTTAGTGAAGTAAATAACTCTTGCGATGCTAATTTTCTACTGGAAAGTTAGAGCCCAAAAATCAACTAAAACAATAAAAACAAATCATTTTCTTGCAGGTGACAATGGATATATCAACTTTTTTAAAAAAAAAATAAAAAACAATTCCTGCAAAATCCACCTCCCTTCCCCTAATTAAATAGTCACCTTGTGATCTCAATAACTATTGTAGGGTTAAAAAAATCAATTTTCATCTCGTTCATTGAACATACCCGTTCATAATTTATAAATTGGGTTTTATTGAAAATTCATATTTTCATAATTACAAAATAATTTTTAATAAATGGAGAAAGATCATACATTTGATAATGAAATTAAAAAAAAACCGTTGAAATTCATATTTTCATAATTTCAAAATAATTGATAATAAATAGAGAAAGGTAATACCTTCAATAATAAAAATAAAAGAGATACCGTTAACAAAAAAGAAAAAAATATTACTATTGAAAGCCAAACCTTATGAAATATACATTTAAGTTGCCAAATAATTGATAATAATTATGCATATTGGTTAAAAAAAATCAGTTCAAATGGCATAATTTTATTGCCCAAACTTGAATAGAGAAGTGCATAATTAAGCATAGACTATTGATGAAAGTCTTTTGAATAGTAAACTGGGGTTCTCAAGTATCTCTGCGTGAGAAGTGGTGCGACTTTGGTACGACTAGATGTACTGAAGAGCGAGTTCTGTTTCCTTCACGGTGAAGTTTCTTTTCTGTGTCACAGGGTGTGTGTGGGTTGGGTGTTGTTCTCGGTGGCTGGAGGATGGAGTCGACTGGTGGTGTAACGTAGGAATCGGAGGTTGAGGGCCTGGTGCAGCAGCTGCATCTATTTGAGATGGAGGGGGGTGGTATTCAGCTACACGAAGGGGATATTCGGGAAGGTCAGGATGAAGGGCAGCATAACCTTCTTGGCCGTGTATTTGGACATAAGCGAGCTAACTTTCTGGGCCTCAAGAGTACGATAAGGGCTATTTGGCCAGTTCCCAGTCCTTTCCTGGTGCATGAACTGGGAATAAACTTCTTCCAATTTGTGTTCTAGTCGGTGGAAGATAAAATGAAGGTTTTGGCGGGGCGAGGTTGGATGTATGACCAGCAATATTTAGTGTTGAGGGAGTGAGCATCGTCGGTGACGAGTTTGGATTTGGATTTTCAGACGGTTACAATTTGGGTTCAAGTGTGGAACTTGCCCCCTCACTGGATTTTAAAGGAAACGGGGTCAAAATTGGAGGTATATTTCCTTAGCTGCATGATGTTTTCATCCCGGAGGGTGGCAGTGAGCATGGTAGGTACTTGAAATTATTGGAGGATTTGAGAATATAGCAGGTCCACCGAAGTCTTTTGCAAAAATAGCAGGTTGACCAAGTCTTTTGAGAATATAGCAGGCTGGCTGTAAAACCGACGGGAAATGTCCGAAAAACCCCTGATACTCCTGAACTTCATCGTGTAACTTCATTTCACATTTCTTCTGCATTCTTTCATTCTTCATGGATTGAACATGCCATTCGTTGTTAATAATTAAAAATGTAAACTACATCCCGACCGACCGACGAACAAACAAAATCCCGACGTCTCAAGCGCATCTTCACCTTTCTTACGCATTCTTTCTTTCATTCGCATTGATTGAACATGCCATTTTCACGGTGCGGTGCGTACATGAAATCAAATCCACGTCTGAGTTAATTCGTTGTTAATAATTAAAAATGTAAACTATATCCCGACCGACGAACAAACAAAATCCCGACGTCTCAAACTGGCAATTGGATATTTGAAGATGGCCGAAGACTTATTAAGGTTCTACGACAAATAAGGAAGGAAGTCGGCATCTGTTGGACGAATAAATTAATTAGTCGATGTTTCGTCGAGAGGTTAACCGACTTGTAGACGACCTTTAGTCGAGGTTTTGTCGAGGCTTTTTACGATGTTTAGTCGAGGTTTTGTCGACTCTAAGTCGATGTTTAGTCGACATTTTAAACGTCGATGAACATATTACATCTTATTGTGAATGACATCTTATGGCTGTTGGATAAATCGAGGTTTGCTAATTTATTTGATATTGAAATAAAAGAAACTAACATAAGTCCATCAACATCTACTGGTAGGAAAAAGTAAGGTTTTCTACTGTTTTGATTTGTGTGTTTTGTAATGCAATGAGTCAGAGAGAAGGAAGAAAAAAAACAAGAGTCATAATATTTTGGAGCTTTCCTTCATATAGAGCTTTATGCATTTTGTTAAACAATTGATAATTTTTTAAAACAAGCACAAATTAAGAGGCTTTAGCATGATATCTCGTTATTTCCATGTGTTTTGTTTTTCATTTTTACATTTCTATCACATATTTCTTGATGGTGTCTGAGAATATTATGAGCGAAACTAGCGGATTTTAACACTTAAATATGTCGATTGTCATTGAAACTCTTGAAATGTCAAATGAGTATGTGTTTAATTGATAAAACATAATACGGATAATGAATCAGTAACTATTCATTACATCAAACAAGAGAGTGTCAACAATTTTAGTCCCTACAAACTAATTGATTTGTGCACGTTTGCGGTTGTGTCATGTCCACAACGACTCTGATTCTTCTCAATTTTTTCTCGCGGTTGAAGAAATTCTCTTTTCTTGGGCCACCACTCTTAGCCCTTGGTTACGGGGTGATAGTTGAATGGATAAAATTTCTTACGGCACAATCCAAGCCTTAGGATCACCAAATAGGCTCGCATAAGCGCCTATAATTGCGGATGTGATAAAATTGCGAGCATAAGGTATAATGGTCAATTTGACGGCGTCGAGCTGCAGCTAGTGCATGCACACATGGGAGTTGATCCATATCAAACACTTGACACGTGCATGTCTTTTCAAACAAATCCAACGGTTTGCAATATCCCTTACACACCATCTATTCATATCGTAGGATCAACAACATAGGATTGTGCTTCTCTCATCCTTGATCCTATTAACTCTTCACGGTATGGTGTGGTCATTGTGTTGATTTCCCGCCTATCGTGGAACCATCTTTGGAGTGTGTTACGGATGTAGTCCACCAAGGAATGAATAGGCAATTCGCGGGCATCTTTCAACAGTGCATTTAGACATTCAGCAATGTTGGATGTCATTATTGTATAGCGTCTCCCACCAGAATGTGCCCTTGACCAACGTTCAAGCCCCACCTCTCTTAAATACTCGCCAACCCGTGGATTTTGTAGTGAAATAATTCCAAACATCTCATTGAATTCAGCAATGGTGTAAGCCTTTGCAGCCTTAAAGTATAATGGGATCAAGGCTTCTTGTTTGAATTTGGATTTGAGGTTGTTGCTTAGATGATAAATACACGCTCCATGGAAGGAATTAGGAAAAATGTTGGCAATACCTTTGGCGATGCTCTTATGTCGGTCAGATACAAATACCAACCCATCCACATCGGAGCCAATTGCAATCTTTAACCTCTCGAAACCACTCCACGATCGTCATTCTCTGAATCAACTATTCCCAACCCACAGGATATACTTGGTTGTTACCATCTATGCTAGTTGCAACAATTAATGAACCGGGATATTTTCCTTTCAAGAAGCAAGCATCAACGGCAATAACTGGCCGCATGTGCCGTTGGAATCCACGAATAGATGCACCAAATGCGAAAAATAAATACTTGAAGCACCCATCTTCTTCTCGACATACTTCAACAACGGTTCGGGTTCAACTCATTCATGACATGCAAATAAGATGGAAGTATCCGATACGAATCCTCAAAACTTCCTCGAACTTCCTCCAAAGCGGCTTCCTGCGCCACGCCTTGTTATGCGTTATGTTAACGCCCAACTCCGTCCGAATATCGAAATAATTTCGGCCTATACGGCCGACATACATCTGTGTACTTACATTTGATCCATGAGCCAAGAACATCTCGGCTAGCGTGCTTATGATCACTTTGGACCAATGATGATTTGCATGTATGGTTGTTAGCATATTTTGTGATCTTCCAGGCTGAAGAATTCCCAACGGCAGCTGCATTCAACATCCAACTGCAATTTTTGTCCTTACACCTCAGGTACCAGAATTGCCTATTAGCCCTAACAACCTTCCACTCGAAGAAATGCTTCACGGCCAACATGGACATTCTCATGAACAAATGCCGCCTAGTTTCGAACACATCTTTCATCGCAACATCAACCCCAATCGATCTGAAGACGTACCACACTCTGCATGTGATGACTGCGTCGCGGTAATGGTTGGCAAATTTCTTGAGACGATCCTGTTTGATTCCTTTTGCCTTGTTCCCACGGGAACTCTTTGTTCATCTTCTGAGATAAACATTCCCTCATCGGGATCATCCCTCATCACCGTGAGGGTCTTGTGGAATGCAAACGATGCTGTCATCGATTAGTCTTGTATGTATGACATCGTCCGTCCGGGCCGGACAATCAAATGAAAGATTAATTGGCGAGTTGCTAGCACCAAATTCATCTTCCGTCGTGTCCCCATCTCGAATGGTGATACATAATGGTATCCTTGCATCACCCCGCTTAATAATCTCATTCAAAAAACATTGGACGTGGTGATCATTTTTTATAGGCAACACCGATATCTTGGATAGGTATTTTGGTAGGTACTCGATCACCAGTTTTGGTATGATCTCCGAACCTAAATCCATTATGCCTACGATTTGATTCATCATTTCCAAGAAGTTCGAGTCTTCCTTTAACAAAATGGTTTCAATCCTCTTATAGCCCACGAATCTATGTTCATTCGTGGCGGGGTCAACACTCCATTCTCCCCCGAGAAGCACATGAACAGCCCATTTATCATTGTGCGCCATTCCGTACTGGAAATAAGAGGAGTTAATTTTCTAATCAAATAAGGCGGCAATAATGGAAAAATTCTAGGAAGAAAAAATCAATTCGGCAATTATAATAACCCAAGGGAATTACAAATCATAAAAAATCAAGGAAGAACAAATCCCGCCGGCAATTATAATAATAACCCAAGGGAATTACAAATCATATTAGGGAGTCATTGAGGAGTGTACTTCATACTTACATTGGTATAATGAGGAGTGAACTTGATATCTTGGAGGGAAGTTCGGTTCGGTGCTCAGAGTGGCCGCAATGTGCGTCTCAAATGTATATTTAGGTCTATTGAGGACAAAATGTTTGCTAATCGTTTTTCACTCCAGAGGCTCTGTTTTTTTGTACAGGAGATTGTTCAAAAATTAATTTCCCGCGCTTGCCGCGCGCTAACACCGTTTTGTGCACGACTAAGGCGCTCCTCGCGTAAATGTCGACAAACTCTCGACTAACTATCGACAAACTATCGATTAAATATCTCGAATTTTACCTCGATTTAATCTCGATTATATGTCGACTATATCTCGACAAAATATCGATTATATCTCGAATTTTCCCTCGAATATATGTCGACTAATGAAAACCGACCTTCATATAATCTCTCGCTTCTACAACATTTTGGCCTCCTTTTCAATATTTAATAATTTGTAGTGTCTTAAATATATTGAGTGTCTTGACTTGAGTATTAATGACTTTCATGGTTCTCTATCTTTCAAAGGTAAGTTTGGGTAAATAATAATACTATATGCCACAAATTTGAATCATGATAAATATAATGCAGGAATTATGCATTCTTTTCTGAATTCAAAAAGAAGTCCAGTAGGAGATAAATATTAATTTTTATTACTTATGATATACAATATTATGTTTGTATACAACAAAATAAAGTAATTACACATTCACATAATGGATATTAACATACGCTTACAAAATTAGTCACTAAATGTTCTACATTTACCCAAATTCCTAGCTAAATTATGTTAAGTTATTGATTGCTACCTATGCTTCCCTCCTTGCCTTCCTTCCCTTCGGCCGCTTGCTCTCCTTCCCTTCTTGCTTTTTTTCCGTTCTACCTTTCTTCCTCTGCTCTGGCTGGAATTTATCCTCCTCAAGTGCGTGGACGTAAAGTTAAGACGCCATTTGTTTGCGCATCGCGATTCGTTTCGGTGCAATGGTATTTAGCGGAAGTCCATGGATTATGCATTACGCCCACTTGAGTGCGTAAATACCACGCCATCGCGCACGATGGAACACATATTTATACAAATTTCACATTATAAGTGATCAAACATGCCGTAAAGGAAAAATAAAGATACTAGCCTCGGTGCTTGGTGCTCCTCTATGTGCTCAACCACGACTTCCCATGCATCCCCAAGCTGGATGTTGTTTGCGATAGCATGTGTTAAAATCGCGCCTTAATTATCTTGGGCATTGTTGTAGTTAGATACTCTAACCGCAACAACAAGCGGGCGATGGGTTATAAACACATAATTTCTGCGCATTTATGTTCATCTTCACAAGCATCCGTGGTTGCCATCTACGTGACATGGGAATAAGAGGAAGTCCAGGTTTGTCAGGTCGTGTGGAAACGAACCATCACCGACAAACTGCTTCAGCGCCATGTCATCCACATTTGCATCCCTCTTCTCATTATGAATCATCTTCATGCCCTAACACAAGCGAGTACGCATCGCGTTAGATACGTTATGAGATATATATAACGGTCATCTAATCTAATAAAAATTGACATAAAAGTGGCTATTGTTTTAATAATGCCAACTTGTAGTACTTTTAATTTTTGTCAAAAAAAAATGATATACACAATTATATTTAACTAGTTATCCTTTCGTGCGATGTATGGAATATTTTTTTTTTATAAAGATAATAATTATAATAATTAATTCCCATAAACTAACTTACTCTCTGCTAGAAGTCAATTAAGAGCTTATATTTATATAAATCTGCCAAAGGGAAAAATAGTCTCGATATCTCAATTTTTTTATAAACAAATTTCAGAATCTCTTCCAAGTTATAATGGTTAGTGCTAAATAAACAAGGAAACAAAAATTAGAAAAAAAATGAAAATCCTACATTAGGCCATTCACATAATCAACTCCTAAAATAACATAGAATTCACAGTTGCACAAAATAGAATTGGAAGCATGACAGAAAGATTGGCATCCACAGGAAGACAATCAGTGCGTCTATATCTAGTAATCCATACTTGCTTCTATAGATCAAGAATAGCCATAACTAAGATTGGCACTAATAAAGGCCAAAGAAATGAAACGGAACCGAATAGAAACAAGATTATGAGTAGGCAATTTTTTAGAGGTTTAGAGTTTATGATTTCTATTAAAGCATATATGATTACTCATGCACGTGTCATTGTGATGAAGATAAAATTTATTGAACAGTACACTTATCTAGTATTGAACAGTACACTTATTTTTACAATTGAAAGAAGTCACCGGATCTAGTACTTTGTAATTGTACTTGTTATCTAGCATTTCCATAAAAAAAATTCCCGTCGGCTCAAAAAAAAACAAAAGTCCATTTTGAATTGATTATAATTTTTCAGTTGTTAACATAATACTTTTAATATATTATTAAATGTACAAGATTATATTTTTTTCCCTTATTTTTTAATTATGATAATATATATTTATTACTAGTATAAGTAATATAAAACTTTTATAAGAAAATTGATTTTAGGTGAACAATCTTACATCGAAGGTAGACTCATAATTGACATATCCTTGCGCCCATGTTAATGATCCGCATTGAGGTATACAAATCAATTTGCTGCAAGGAAAAGGATTCAATTCAGGAGAAAAGCAAATATTAGGAAGGTTTTAATATTACGTCGACTAAAAACCCTTACGGATCATTGAGCCAATATCCTTTTGTCCACATAGTCTTCAGCAAATCGGAGTCCAAAGAAATCCCTATTCGTGTCCACAAATAGAGCGATGGTTTGTGCCGCATCCACTCATTCATTGCTACATCCTGTGCTTCCGTTGGAAGCACAGATGATAGACTATGTTCCTCTGACGCAAGGCCAAGAGTCGGGCCCAGATTTTGCCCAACCCCTTGCTCCGTTGGGGGTTTGGTACCTCTTTCCTTCATTGGAGGTGATGGCGCACTTGTTGCAGGTACGGGGACATTAGGCGAAGGAGTTCTGTGTTCGATACTAAGCTGATGTACTATCTCCAACACAGAGGTCTCTTCCTTAGACAATTGCTCCACTAGCCCCTCCTGCACCGGCCCCGCTTGCTCTCCTGCCGTGGCCTGTTCATCACCAACCGCCCCAGTTGAGCCCTCTTCGGCTATAGGAATGCCCTGAGCCCCTGGAATTTTATTTATATCAAGGCTGTAGCTTGGGGAAGTGCCTTGCAAGGGGCTGGACTCGGGGGATGGTCGCCGCGTTGCACCACGCGACATAAGGATGTGCACATATTCTTCCAACATGTACACCTTAGCCGTCATCACATCCAGCTTCTCTTTTAGGGTCTTCACTGTATCATCCGACTTTAGAAGCCTCAACTCATCTTGACACTTAGCCAATTCGGCCTCGGTCTTGCTTTGCTGCTTCAAGTAGTCTGGATGATATCATTTGGTCGATCTCCTTCACCTCGACCTCATGCCGACTTTCGCCGCTTTTCACGATTCGATGTGTTCTTCTCTACTCCTCTTCCTATAGGACACATAAAAATCAGACATCGGCATTCTCTCCCAACTCCGCATCGTCCCCTCTGCCTCCTCTGTCTCTTGCTCCCATTGCAAGAAATTTTCCCATTCTTCCGAGTAGGCTTCATTCGGGTTATTTTCACCTTCGCATTAAATTTTGGTGCATGAGGAAAGTTACATTTCACAAGAAGATATCAAATAATTGTACTTGTGTGATGTCATACCTCGCGTCGGATGTCCGCTTTGCCCACACCGCTTCCTTTCTTGTTCTCTCCGTTGACAACTCACGCTTTCCACCTAAACATCCTCGGCTTGTCCCAGGAGGATTCAACCCTTTGCACCATCCTCAGACGCTCAAGATGTGGCATTATCTCATATGCAAACACCTGACAAAATGGGAATATTAGGCCATTGAAGTCAATATTACACATGTAGTTATATAACTTAAAACACAAGTGAACCGTAATCTTACCCCAAATGCCAAATCCCCAAAAGTGTATGTCCTATTTTCGTGGTGAGTTGTTTGCTTCAAGGCATTAATCATGCTTTTTCTAGCACTATCGATTGTTTCACCCCACGGAATTTCATCAAAGCTCTTCCAATCACAGCCAAATGAAGGAGCTTGTCTTCAATTCGAGTTCTCTTTGCCATGCCGTTGAATGATATGTACAGAAGTAATAGTGTCAGGCTCACCACATCAATGTCTGAATAACTTGAGTTTATCCGCTCGTAGGCCTTCATCACTTCATCGTAGGTAGCTTCCTACGTTGCACCAAGGTGTTTAATGAACTTCGATATTGACGGAGGACCATCAGTGCGCGTACTTGGCATATGCACTATCAAAATCGCCCATCTTCGGGCCGTGATTATGGCAAACTCCTCTTGCCAAATTTTACCTTCTTCCCAAAGAACGCGTTGAAGTAAATGCTATTTTCCCGCTTGGATATCTCGTCCGGTTTGAGTTGCCTCAACAATAGGGAATGTATGATCTGTTTGCACCAGAACGTATGCTCGTGGTCAAGAGCAATTTCAGCTAGACAACTCTCCTTCAAGTATTTCCTTTTGCGTCTCGATCAATTTCGACGGATCATCTTCATATTGGCTTCATAATAGCAATATTGCGATACCTGAGCGTTGAAAAACTCTCCCTGAACGACCATTTGCGCCTTCAAATGTCCCTACACATTGCATTGTCAAATCCGTTCAATTATTGCACATAGTCACTCTCACCTTTTATTATGAAACATGGAATATATGCATTCACCGTAATTTGGAAAACTATAAATTTTACAAGAAGTTGATATTTATAATCAATTTATTCGAAGGCCATTCATAAACTAAATACAATTATACACTTGCATCACCGTTCTAGTTTTGGTATCTTTGTGTGATAGATTAAATCGACACTTGGTCGAGGCATTTTGTGAAATTAACCAAATAATCTCATTAGAAAATAATATCGCACATTACAAAGCAAAGAGAGATAGATTAAATCGACACTTGCTCGAGGCTTTTTGTGAAACTAACCAAACGAAAGTTTAGAAAAAATATGGCATATTACAAACCAACGAGAGATAGACTAAATCGACACTTGCTCGAGGCTTTTGGTGAATCTAACCAAACGAAAGTTTAGAAAAAATATCGCACATTACAAACGAAAGAGAGATAGACTAAATCGACACTTGCTCGAGGCTTTTTGTGAATCTAACCAAATGAAAGTTTAGAAAAAATATGGCACATTACAAACCAAAGAGAGATAGACTAAATCGACACTTGCTCGAGGCTTTTTGTGAATCTAACCAAATGAAAGTTTAGAAAAAATATGGCACATTACAAACCAAAGAGAGATAACATTTGCTCGAGGCTTTTGTGAATCTAACCAAACGAAAGTTTAGAAAAATATCGCACATTACAAACCAAATGAGAGATAGACTAAATCGACACTTGCTCGAGGCTTTTGTGAAACTAACGAAAGTTTAGAAAAATATGGCACATTACAAACCAAAGAGAGATAGACTAAATCGACACTTGCTCGAGCCTTTTGTGAATCTAACCAAACGAAAGTTTAGAAAAATATCGCACATTACAAGCGAAAGCGAGATAGGCTAAGTCGTCACTTGCTCCAGCCTCCTTGTGAGTCTAACCAAACGAAAGTTTAGAAAAAATATGGCACATTACAAACCAAAGAGAGATAGACTAAATCGACACTTGCTCGAGGCTTTTTGTGAATCTAACCAAATGAAAGTTTAGAAAAAATATGGCACATTACAAACCAAAGAGAGATAGACTAAATCGACACTTGCTCGAGGCTTTTTGTGAAACTAACGAAACGAAAGTTTAGAAAAAATATCGCACATTACAAACCAAAGCGACATAGATTAAATCGAGGCTTTTTGTGAAATTAACCAAATGCAAGTTTGTCCATTCTTTGATCGATGCTTTTGCCTCGAGCCTATGATTTACAATTGATCGAGGCTTGATCGAGACATTTTCAATCGGCATACAGAGGACTCATTTGTTCGAGACTTAGTCGAGTTATTTTGGGCATTGATGACACTTGTTCTCGCCAAGTGTTAATCAAGAACATGGTTCTCGAGTTTTTGTGGGCGCTTTTTGTGTGTTTCAGTTATAAAAAGATTTCTAAACGTAACAAGCATGTGCAAAACCCTAAAAACTATAACTGATTCTAAACGGAATGCGCAAATATAAGTAACCATGAAGCAACCAAGCACTATGATTTCTAAACGTAACAAACATGAAGCAACATGTGAACTAACCTTCTTCTTGTCCTTAGTCGGCTTCTCTGATGTCTGCTCCATTGCGCCAACTGCCGGACGTCCACCTCGAGTACGTGCCATTTAGTTTGCAATGCTTGAATATGGTGTAAATGGTGGATTATACGGGTTATCAAGATCAGAGAATAACAATCGGTTGAAAAATGTTACTTAGTGTTCTTGGCCGTGAGTGATGATGGGAGAACGATCGATCGAGAGAATACGAGTGGGCGGTTTTCAAATAATAATTCAGTAAATTTTTATATCGCGAGAGAATACGAGTGGGCGCGATTATTAAACATCGACTTAGAGTCGACAAAACCTCAACTATACATCGTAAAAGGCCTCGACAAAACCTCGAATAAAGGTCGTCTACAAGTCGGTTAACCTCTCGACGAAACATCGACTAATTATCGTTTATTCGTCCAACAGATGCCGACTTCCTTCCTTATTTGTCGTAGAACCTTAATAAGTCTTCGGCCATCTTCAAATATCCAATTGCCAGTTTGAGACGTCGGGATTTTGTTTGTTCGTCGGTCGGGATGTAGTTTACATTTTTAATTATTAACAACGAATTAACCTGTACGTGGATTTGATTTCATATACGCACCGCAAGTGAAAATGGCATGTTCAATCAATGCAGAATGAAAGAAAGAATGCAGAAGAAAGGTGAAGATGCAGTTTGAGACGTCGGGATTTTGTTTGTTCGTCGGTCGGTCGGGATGTAGTTTACATTTTTAATTATTAACAACGAATGGCATGTTCAATCCATGAAGAATGAAAGAATGCAGAAGAAATGTGAAATGAAGTTACACGATGAAGTTCAGGAGTATCAGGGGTTTTTCGGACATTTCCCGTCGGTTTTACAGCCAGCCTGCTATATTCTCAAAAGACTTGGTCAACTTGCTATTTTTGCAAAAGACTTCGGTGGACCTGCTATATTCTCAAATCCTCCGAAATTATTGGTCTCCATTTATCTGGCGCAGCCTTTGATTCGTGGAACAAAGGTTGGTTTTCAGGAGAGGGTTCAATGGATTATGTTTCAATATGAGTTTTTTGCTGAATTTTGTGCTTATTGTGGCTGTGTGGGGCATGTAGAGAACTTGTGCGCCAAGTGTAGTGAGGACATGCCAGCTAATCATTTGGTTGGGAGTCAGTTTGGGGCGTGGATTCGTGCTGGGTTTGAACTCTCTGGAGAGAGGAGTAGAAGAGCTCTCTCGATAAGCGGAAGGCATGTCTTGTCCGCTCCACTGCATCCTTAGGAGCTTTATGAATTAGCGCGGGGGAAGGCTGCTGTGCATGAGATTCAGGATTTGGTGGAAGGGGTTGTTGGGAGGGGCTTAGTGGAGAAGGCTGGGTTGATAGGTGTTCCTTCTGCTTCTCCTTCGGGCGAGTATGAGGTGTTGAAGCAGTCTTTGACTTCAGCGATGGTGTGTTCGGGGGTTGTTACGGATGTCCATGAGGAGTGTCCAAGTGGTTTGATTTCTTTGGTTCAACATAAGCAATAGCCTGTTTTGGATAGTTCTACGGAATTTCAGTTCCCGAAGGCACGAACTGCTATGGCTAGTTCTTCTCCTTCCGCTTTGGTGTGTTCTGGACTTGTTGCGGATGATCATGAGGAGGGTCCAGGTGGGAGGATTTCTTTGGATCACAAACAATAGCAGCCTGCTTTGGCTGGTGCTTCAAATTTTCAACCCGTGCCCTCGGGAATGCAGCAGGATGCTTTGGAGAATTCCTTTCCTTCTGCTTTGGTGTCTTCAGGATTGCAGCAGCTTGCTTTGGAGCATGCTACTGCTGTTAACGTGGAGACCAATCAAATAATCACAACTTTCAGCTGTCTTCTTCGTTGTTTGATGCGAATGATCATGTGGAGTCTCCAGTTGGTTTGCTTTCGGTGGATCACAAAATTCAGGTGCATCTGCCAGGAAAGGCTTTATCTAAGGTGTCAAGATGGAGAAGGGTGGATGTAAGGTTGTTCTCTATGTCAACTTCGGATGGCCGGATGATGCCATGTGTGGGCGACAAACGTGAGTGGATTTTGGCAAGTGATGGTGCTAGTTCATCGGATGGTTAGGAGTTGCAAAGGCATAAATGCGTTGGCACGGAGACCAACTTGTTATGGTCTCCAGGAACCTCATGAAGATAGGTGTGTGGAATTGTAGAGGGTTGGGTGCAATCTCTACAATTTCCTCATTGCGAGAGTCTCTCACGGCTCAGCATCCAGATTTGGTCTTCTTATGGAGGCTAAGAAGAAGAAAGCATTTGTCACTAAAGTGTGTCGGAGTTTGGGGTTCGCGGATCGTTGGCAATATGCGGAACCTGAGGGTATTGGAGGAGGTATGTTGGTGTGTTGGGTTGATTCTATTTCTGTGTTAAGTTTGGTCTTTAATACTTTTTGTGTTCAAGTGCAATATCAAGTTAAGGGAAAGTCAGAGGTGTGGTGGGCTATTTTTGTGTATGCTAGTACGGAGAGTTCGGTAAGGGCACAACAATGGCAATTCTTGGTGAATGAACGATTTAAATGGGGTCAATGGTGGCTTTTGGGTGGGGATTTTAATGATATCACAACTCCGCTGAAGAAACGAGGGGGGAGGCCAAGGTTGGTTTCTAGTTGTATAACATTTAATAGCTTCATTAGGGATATGGAAATGGTTGATCTTGGGTTTATGGGAAAGCCATTTACATAGTCTAATAATCGTGTGAGGGAGGGCTTTGTTGAAGAGAGGTTGGATCGGTTCTTTTGCTCACCTTGGTAGAGGCTGCATTTTCCTCTTACTAAAGTGTTTCATTGTGAGAAGCAAGTGTCTGGCTATTCATTTCTTCTCTTGAATACTGAGCCTCAACAACAGCCTCGTAGGCGACGTTTTATTTTTGACCAAAGGTGGGTCAAAAAGGAGGGCATGGTGGAAAGGGTGTCTTAATCATGGCAGAAGGTGCGGCGAGGAAATAAGCAATCAATTGTGTGTGGTAAAATTGGGCAATGTCGGGTGGTGTTGCAGTAGTGGAGCAGGAGAGAGGGCATACATTTTGCTCGGCAGATTCAGGATCTTAAACAAAAAATGGAGGCCATGACTCTCCAGGGTGGGTCTAGGGATTGGCAGCAATGGTATGTCCTTAGGAGTCAGTTGTATCAAGCTTATAAGGAGGAAGAAGCATATTGGTGTCAAAAATCGGGGAATTAATGGTTATAGGAGGGGGATCAGAATTCTAAATATTTTCATGCTTCGACCACACAAAGACGGAAGGTGAATTGTATTGAGAATTTAACCTCAGCCACGGGCGAGGAATGTCAGACGAAGGAGGAGGTGGAGAAGAAGATTCTAGGGTTTTATGAGTAGCTCTATCCTTCTAGTCAACCGTCACATTGTCCTACTTTGCTTGAGAGTTTGCCACGGTCTATTTCTAGGCAGATGAACGCTTGGTTGATGAGACCCGTGCTTGATGAGGAAATTCGACAAGCTCTTTTTCAAATGAATCCTAATTTAGCTCCTGGCCTGAATGGTATGACACCGCTCTTCTTCCTGATGGGTGTCGAAACCACCAAAAATAATCCTTCTCTGGGCTAAGCTTTGTAGATAGCAGTGAAAGGGTCGAATCCACAGAGATTGGTTAGATTTATTCCTTGAACAAAAATAAAATAAAAGAGGGGGGGAGGGGGTTTGTATTATGAAACTAAGGAAGAATCAATTAAGACAACTAAACAAATTAAATAACCAACTAAAAATATGAGGAAAAATTAATAAGAAGAAGCTTCCAATCAAGAATTAATTTCGGTATTGATTCCTTGAATTGATCATTGATTCAAAAGATAGGTTCTTTTATCTTGAATAAATTGGTTATAGTTGTTGAAGATCGGTCCTCTAACAACCAATCTTTTCTTACTTTTTTGATAACCTTCGGATCTGTCCTATGAGTTATTTCTCTAATTAACAAACACAACCTTCGGATCTGTCCTATGAGTTATGTCTATTAATTGCATTAAGATTCAAAAAGACCCAATTATTAACCAGTAAACCTGGAAACGCCGTGTTTATTTAAGCTAGATTATATATTTTCATAACATACAATCTAAGGAGTTGATTATCTTTCGATGTTGTTATTTGTCACTTGAATTAGAACAATCAACGAAAGATTAATTATTCTAAATGACTATATATTGAATTCAACTATCAAACAATAGGCCTCTTGTCTAACAATTCAATTCAATAATATAATGAAATATAGAAAATATATAAATACTCAAGAATAAAAGAAATAATAAAATTACCGGAACCTCACAATTGTTGGAATCAAACCTTAATTAGACTTGATTGGAAAATTAAAAATTTAGCTAAACATAATTAAAAGAAAATACAAAGAAGGTTAATGACTGCCCTTTTTGTCCATCCGTGCGGCTTTCGTCTTCTTCGACCGTAGCTCACTCCATGAAAGGATGAATTGTGGCTGAATCTCCAAACCTTGTTTTCCTCTCTATTGAACTAGGAAAGCCTAAAAATGGAATGCCTTGATTGTCTCCAAACCTTGTTTTTCTCTCTATTGAACTAGGAAAGCCTAAAAAATGGGATGCCTTGATTGTCTCCAAGCCTTGCCTATTTATAGGCAAGGATTCAAGACATTTGGCTTTGCTTTTCCTTAATTCAAGGCTTTGCTTTTCCTTAATTCAAGGCTTTGCTTTTCCTTAATTCAAGGCTTTTCTTTTCCTTAATTCAAGGCTTTGCTTTTCCTTAATTCAACATTTTGTTGTGGAATTTGATGGCCTCAATTGTGTCTTTCTTGTGCCACTTGTCTTGTGAGGCTACATTCTTTAGGAAAAATGCTTCATCTAACCATTAATCACAAAAATAATTAATATCCTTATAAACAAGCATTTTAATCAATTAAAATACAAGAGAATTGATCCAATAAATATGCAATTATACACTATCAAATTCCCCCACACTTAAATCACAGCTTGTCCTCAAGCTTGCATTAGATCAACATCTTCCTCTCTATTCCATACCCCTTTTCAACCCATCCACAAATAACCCAAAGTCATTACACATTAAAGATCTAAATTGGAATAACAAATCAAAGAATAAGTATTCATAGCCTGATTTTTCAAAACAAAACATATGCATCTCATCAATCCCAATAATTTCATCGAAATCAAATGCAACAAAATTTGATAACCTCTCACAGGTTGCACTCTAATCACTCAAAGTGTTTAGGGTTCATTCAGCGCTCAAATCAAACATAGCATGTCATTACCATAGGCTTGCTTATATATCACATCTCCACCACTTATAATATGAACTCATACAAAAATCAAAGGGTCTTTAAAAGGGTTGTAACGGGGCTTAGGTAAAGGTAGGTAAAAAGAAAGGAAAATATAGGCTACAGATATCAAGATATATAGGAATTTCCTTGCATGACTCAAAAGTAACAAATAGCATAGTAGAACCAATTTCTTTATTCCACATGACATGCGTCTTTGTAGGAAATACTTTTCACTTCTTCTCTCTTTTTCTTTTTTTTTTCATTCATTCATTTTTCAGTGGTTCTTTTCTTTGGAATCATCAGAAATGTTATCATGCAATTCATTCCCACATACTCTTGACCAAGGGTTCAACAATGGTGAACAAAGACAAAGATTTAAGGCTAAACAATGTGGTGTTATAATAAAGAAAGGCTAAGGCTCAAAATTGGGTGACTAGGGGTATATATAATATAAGGTTAAGTTTTTTTTTTTTTTGAAAGTTTAAAATTGGTAATCCTAAATGCCCTTATCATTTTTCAACATGAATTCACAATGTGATCTCAACATGCATAACAAAGCAAGTTCTAGAATGATTATACCATATTTGTCAATCTCAACAAAGAAATATGTGAGCATGAAAAAGAAAATGCTCTTAGACTCAAATACTCACAATGGTTTCAATGTATCAAATATTGCACATTCTCATTCAATTCAATCATTAAAATTAACAAGATGCTTTAAAAATTTCCAAACAAAGCTAATCATACTCATCTCATTCATACATTCCAATCCAAATCACCAATGCATATAACTCAAAATTATTCTAAATGAGCATCAAAAGAGTATTAAATTTTAAAGAAGATATCAAAATGTCGAACCTACTTGGAAGGACTTTCTTCATTTTATATATATATATATATATATATATATATATATATATATATTACATGAAAAATTTAGAAATAATCAATGAAGCACAAGACACCCCCCCACACCTAAATCATACGTTGTCCTCAATGTATGGAAAATATGCACACGCGGACAAGAAAGAAAATAAGATAAAGACAAGGGAACAAGACACTTCCCTGAACCGCGGTAGACAACTGGAGCTGTGGTGAAGGTGAGGGACATCCTATATGAGTGAAGAAAGCATGAAGGATCAGACGATGTTATGGCCATGGCTGAGCATTGGTTGGTAGAAGAAACTGTAAAATGAAAATGAAAATAAAAAGGAAAAACCAAAATAGAATTTCAAATCTTTTTCTTTTTTTTTTATAAAAAGCTTTTTTTTTATGCTACTTTGTAATAAAACAAAGTAGTAAACAAAATAAGATAACTAATCAAATTAAACTTAAATAACAAGAAAAAAGTAAATTAAAAATTTTGGGTTGCCTCCCAAAAGCGCCTTCATTTAACGTCTTTGGCTAGACGTCTCCACTTCTCTTTAAGTTATTAAATTTTCACTAATTGTTTGGACCACACTTGCATTTTCTCACAAGCTACCATTACCTTTTCATTCACTTCTAATTGTGCATTCAATTCAACTTGACTAGAAGGTAAAAATGTTGTATCAGAAACAGGCAATACAGAAACAGGAACATCATACTTCGTCGATTTAAGTCTCTTTAGTTCAAAAACAAATTCCTGCAATTCATTATCAATCTCAAGTTCTAGATGGGCAACTTGGACTTCCCTATCGGTCAAGCTATGAGCAATTGCAACTTTAAGCTTATCCTCATAAGAAAAATCAAAAGTATTCTGAGCTAGAGTGTCAATAACATCAAATGCATAAACAGCACATACATCATTAGGAAATTTCATGGCATCATAAGTATTGAATTTAATTATTTCACCATCAAATTCCATTGTTAATGTACCATCATGCATATCAATCTTTGTTCTAGATGTTTTCAGGAAAGGTCTCCCTAATAAAATTATACTTGAATTAGGTGAATAATCATCCTCCATGTCAAGTATATAAAAATCTGCTGGAAAAACTAATCCATTTACCTGCACCAAAACATCTTCCAATACTCCCTCAGGATATGCATTAGATCGATCAGCTAATTGAATGATTATGCCAGTATCTTTTAATGGTCCAGCATTCAAAGATTTATAAATAGATAAAGGCATAACATTAATTGATGCACCCAAATCACACATAGATTTTCCAACATTTTTATTACCTATCTTACAAGGAATGAGGAACATACCTGAATCCTTGCATTTTGAAGGTAGCTTCTTTTGTAGTATCGCCGAAACATTCTCCCCCACACTTATTTTCTCATTACCATTCAACTTCCTTTTGTTTGTGCATAAATCTTTAAAAAATTTTGCATAACGAGGAATTTGATTTATAGCATCAAGCAAGGGAATATTTACCTCAAGTTTACGAAATGTCTCAAGAATTCCTTTTTCTTCTTCAAGTTTCTTAGATTGAGACAATCGTGTGGGAAATGGGGGAGGCGTTACCTTTGGACTTACTGATGGTAGAGGGCGTGCAACTTCTTTTTCCTTTTCCTTTTTTAGATCTATCTCATGAGGCAGTGTTCTTCCAATACCTTTCCACTTCTCAAGGTAATTGCACTCACATTTTCATTTGGATTTACCACTTGTTTGTGAGGGCAATTTTCCTTGGTTCTCAAACTTGCTAAGTGAAGATGCAAGTGAGTAACTTGGTTCTCAGTTTGAATGCTCGACTGGTTTCTGTTGAAATTGAATAGAACTATTAGCTAGAGATTCAACTAATTGCTCAATAGATTTAGCTTGTTTAGGAGGTTCTTTGAAATTGTTGACTTATCACCAGGTTGGTACTGTGGTTGTGAATTATTCGGTCTAGGCCCATAGCTAAAATTTGGATGATCCCTCCACCCTTGATTGTATGTATTAGAATAGGGATCATATTTCCCTTGTGGTGCCCCTACGAATCCACCAACTGCATTGGCTTGCTCAGTTGAATCCTCTTGAAGTGTCGGGCACATATTAGTAGTATGATCCGTTTGGGTACATATCCCACAAGCCTTCACCTGTTGAATGCCCCCTGCAACCAATTTTTCGGCAAGAGTAGTGAGATTATTTAATCGTTGATCAATAGAAAACACATTTACCTCATTCACTCTTCTTGGTGGATCATCTCGTCGCACACCAAACTGTTGTGTATTGGCAGCCATATTTGAAATCAAGGTCCTAGCCTCAGTTGGGGTTTTATGTACTAAAGCACCTCCACTAGCAGCATCAACCATGTTCCTATCCATGTTGGATAGCCTTTCATAGAAATATTGAATTAGTAGCTGGTTAGGAATCTAATGTTCGGGGCAACTGGAACACAACTGCTTGAACCTCTCACAGTACTCATGGAGAGTTTCTCCATTATATTGTCAGATTCCACAAATGTCTTTTCAGATGGTAGCAGCTCGGGATGCAGGAAAAAATTTCTCGAGGAATTGTCTTTTCATCTCATTCCACGTGGACACTGAGCCAGAATGTAGGTAGTACAGCCAATCCTTCGCTTTATCAGCTAATGAAAACGGAAAGGCTCGCAACTTTACTTGCTCCTCAGCCACATTTTGTGGCTTCATTGTCGAACACACCACGTGAAACTCTTTTAAATGCTTGTGTGGATCCTCACCTGCAAGACCGTGAAATTTCGGAAGTAAGTGAATTAAACCGGATTTTAATTCAAAAGCCACTTCAAGAGCTGGGTATTCAATACATAATGACTGTTGGTTCAAATTTGGCATGGCCAATTCCTTTAAAGTTCTTTCATTATTTCTAGCCATATTTTCTTCTTCACTATTAAATAATTCAGACAAATTATATTCAAAAGATGAAGAAAATGATACTCCCTGAGATCGTTGTTTGGTTTCTTTTCTAAACCTACGTGCTGTCTTCTCTATCCCTGGATCGTATGTGAGTTGACCTGTGCGAGAAGAACGTGGCATAAAAGAACCAAACAATTATAAAGGCAAAAAAATAATAAAAAAAAAAATTAAAATAAAAATAAAAATAGAAATAAAAATGAAAATAAAAAAAAAAGGAATAAATTCTAAAAAACCAATCCCCGGCAACGGCGCCAAAATTTGATGGGTGTCGAAACCACCAAAAATAATCCTTCTCTGGGCTAAGCTTTGTAGATAGCAGTGAAAGGGTCGAATCCACAGAGATTGGTTAGATTTATTCCTTGAACAAAAATAAAATAAAAGAGGGGGGGGGGGTTTGTATTATGAAACTAAGGCAGAATCAATTAAGACAACTAAACAAATTAAATAACCAACTAAAAATATGAGGAAAAATTAATAAGAAGAAGCCTCCAATCAAGAATTAATTTCGGTATTGATTCCTTGAATTGATCATTGATTCAAAAGATAGGTTCTTTTATCTTGAATAAATTGGTTATAATTGTTGAAGATCCGTCCTCTAACAACCAATCTTTTCTTACTTTTTTGATAACCTTCGGATCTGTCCTATGAGTTATTTCTCTAATTAACAAACACAACCTTCGGATCTGTCCTATGAGTTATGTCTATTAATTGCATTAAGATTCAAAAAGACCCAATTACTAACCAGTAAACCCGGAAACGCCGTGTTTATTTAAGCTAGATTATATATTTTCATAACATACAATCTAAGGAGTTGATTACCTTTCGATGTTGTTATTTGTCACTTGAATTAGAACAATCAACGAAAGATTAATTATTCTAAATAACTATATATTGAATTCAACTATCAAACAATAGGCCTCTTGTCTAACAATTCAATTCAATAATATAATGAAGCATAGAAAATATATAAATACTCAAGAATAAAAGAAATAATAAAATTACCGGAACCTCACAATTGTTGGAATCAAACCTTAATTAAACTTGATTAGAAAATTAAAAATTTAGCTAAACATAATTAAAAGAAAATACAAAGAAGGTTAATGACTGCCCTTTTTGTCCATCCGTGCGGCTTTCGTCTTCTTCGGCCGTAGCTCACTCCATGAAAGGATGAATTGTGGCTGAATCTCCAAACCTTGTTTTCCTCTCTATTGAACTAGGAAAGCCTAAAAATGGGATGCCTTGATTGTCTCCAAACCTTATTTTTCTCTCTATTGAACTAGGAAAGCCTAAAAAATGGGATGCCTTGATTGTCTCCAAGCCTTGTCTATTTATAGGCAAGGATTCAAGACATTTGGCTTTGCTTTTCCTTAATTCAAGGCTTTTCTTTTCCTTAATTCAAGGCTTTGCTTTTCCTTAATTCAACATTTTGTTGTGGAATTTGGTGGCCTCAATTGTGTCTTTCTTATGCCACTTGTCTTGTGAGGCTACATTTTTTAGGAAAAATGCTTCATCTAATCATTAATCACAAAAATAATTAATATCCTTATAAAGAAGCATTTTAATCAATTAAAATACAAGAGAATTGATCCAATAAATATGCAATTATACACTCTATCACTTCCAAACTTATTGGCATGTGGTTGGGCTGGATATTTGTAATGCGGTACGGGATTTCTTTTTATATAAGTGTATGTTTCGTAAGCTTAATCATGCATTGCTTACTTTGATTTCTAAGGTGGAATTTCCAATTTCTATATCTTAGTATAGACCAATTAGCTTATGTAATGTGGTCTATAAAATTATATCCAAACTTTTGGCTGACCGTCTCAAAGTATGTCTACCTCAGTGTATTAGTTTAGAGCAATTAGCTTTTCTTCCGGGTAAACAAATACTTGATAATATGATCATTGCACATGAGTGCCTTCATTCAATGACTTCCAAGAAGAATGGGAAGAAAGGGTTCATGGCATTAAAAATTGATATGGCTAAGGCTTATGACCGGGTGGAGTGGAGTTTTTTGGAGAAAGTGATAAGGAAAATGAGGTTTCATAGGGTTTTGTTGATTGGATTAGGCAATGTATTAGCATGGCTTCTATGGCTGTTAATATCAATAAGGAGCAATGTGGTTTTGTCCAGCCTTTACATGGCCTTAGGCAAGGGGATCCTCTTTCTTCTTTTTTATTTATTATTGTGTCAGAGGTTTTATCTCACTTACTGAAACAGGCTAGGGGGAGGGGTGTGTTTAATGGTATGTAGGCTAGTCGCAATGGTCCAGTCATTACACATTTGTTTTTTGCGGATGATTTCTTAGTATTTTGTGAGGCCGATCAGAGGCAAGCTCAGATATTACAAGCTATTTTTGACATCTATAGCCGCAGTTCTAGTCGGCTTATTAACTTAGCTAAGTCCTCGATCTTCTTCAGCTCTAATGTCTCTAGGGATTGTAGAAGTCAGCTATGTCATGTGATGCAGGGAGTGAAGGAGCAACATAATGCTAAATATTTGGGCTTGCCAATGCGGATTGGAAGATCGAAGAAAGAAGTTTTCAATTTTGTGATTGATAGAGTTGAGGAACGGTTGCACAGTTGGAAGAATTGCTTTCTTAGCTAGGCAGGCAAGGAAGTCCTAATTAAAGCGGTGGTAAGCGCTTTGCCTAATTATGTCATGGGTTGTCTTAAACTCCCGGTGAGCTTGTGTAAGAAAATTTGTAGGCTGTTCGCTAAATTTTGGTGGAGAAGGCATGCTGATGAACGGAAAAAAATTCATTGGAAATCCTGGTCGGAAATGTGTAAGTCGAAGAGTGAAGGGGGGATGGGGTTCCAAGATATACAACAGTTCAATGATGCTTTGCTGGTGAAACAACTTTGGCGCGTGCTTTCTAAACCGGAATTGTTGATAAGTAAAGTAATGAAGGCGAAGTACTTTCCTAATGAGGACTTTTGGCAAGCACATTGTAAACCTAATGCTTCTTGCTTGTGGAAAAGTTGGATGGCAGCGAAGCACGTGCTTCAGGTGGGGGCAAGATATAGAGTGGGGGACGGTCACTCAATTCGGGTGTGGGAATGATAACTCTATTTTATATAGAGTATTTTTATTCATTTTGGTTAGAAATTGGCTTGTGTTTTAATTTGTTTTTACATATTTTGGCCAAATTATCCTTTGATTTTATGATTTCCAAGTTTTCAAATATTTTTAGAACTTTTGAGCATAATCTTGAATTTTCTTCTAATTTGAGGATAAAAGGATTAACCAATTATTTTGGACTATTTTATTGTCAAAAGCCAAAGGAAAAAGGGAATGAAGCAACTTCGGGCAAGAAGAAAAACAGAGAAGGAAAAACTGCACAAAAGAAAACTAAACCAGCCATTTACTCGGCTTGAACAAAAATCAGCCACCATTCATTCTTTACAAAGGAGGCCAACTGCAAAGAAATAAAAGAAAGGACAGAAGCCAGCACACAAAAGGAAACAAAGCTCAACTACAATTGGGAAACAAAACAAGAAGAATCGGCCAAAGGAAACAAAAGAAAAGCACAACATATGATGCCAGCTTTTGAGTGAAGAAACAGCCGCACATGAAAGCATAAACAACCCAGCTGCCATCTTTTTATTTTTCTGAAGAAAGAATTGCATGAAGACAGCAAGAAAGTCTCTCCAAAATGCAGTCTCACATGGTCAAAAGAAAGGCAAAAGAAAAATAAAAGAAGCAGCGGAAAGAAAGAAGAAAAAAAAATTCCAGCAGCTGCATTTCATATTTTTCTGGGCCATCCAAATTATTTCTTCATGAAGAAAGACAGCCATTCAACAATTCTTTTATGGAGATCAGATACAAAGGATCCTTTTCTTTGCTGTAAAAGAAACCAAGCACATGGAAGACAACAACACACGTTTGTGGCTGCACAAAGAAAGAAACAAGAAAAGGAAAATCTGGACAAGAAAAGCAAAGCCTTGCCTATAAATAAGAAAGATTGGAACGGAAGAGATCATCCCATTCTTTAGAGTAGCATATTTCTTTTCCTTTGTTTTTCTTTTCATCCTTTAGTTTAGATTCAGCAACAAAATTCTGTTTTGCTCTTTTCTTTGCTTTAGTTTTGTCTTCAGAAATTTCGGGCAAACTTCAGCTCGGTTATCGGATTTCTTCAGAAAATTTTGCAACCTTTTGTTTCTGATCTTCTTGTTTCTCCCGTCAAAGTCAGTTCATTCTTTTTTTTTGTTGGTTTTAGTCAGTTTAGTAAGATACATGATAGGGCTTAAATTATATATTTTTCTTATTCATATTTCTTTAATATTAATTTGAATTTTATGAAAAATTATTTGGTTTTAATATACTTTTTGTTTTAGGTATGAAAAATGGTGAATTGGAGAAAAATGTGATAAAAGGCAACAATTGAAGACAAAAAGAAAAATCTAGAAGCTGCAAGAAGAAAGGAAAGCAAAAAGGAAATTAGTTCAAGAATAGGAAACAAAAGAAGGCAAAGAAAAGAACCAAATTCTGCACAAAGTCAAAGTTCAATGGGAAAAGGCAATGGAGAAATTGATTTTTCGGGGAAGAAGAATTTGGAAGTCAACCAAAGAAAGAAGACAAAATTGATTTTGGAACAAAAGAAAGCTTAAAGGAAACAATGTGCAGGAAAAGAAAGAAAAAGGAAACAAAGAAGAGAACAAATCCGTTGCACAAGCCAAGACAAAATTGGAAACAAGACAAGAAGCATTCAAAGGAAATTGATTTCGCCAGAATTGATTTCAAAATAGGAAGTTGATTTGGTCAAAGAACAGAAAAGGACATCAAGAAATCTATAAAAGCAAGTGCAGCTTCATCTTAACACATCCTACAATTCTTTTCTTTTCTTGAAGCAATAGAGCTCTTGCTCTCAATTCCCATTCTTCTTCTTTTCTTTTTTGTCTTTCTTTTAGCTTAGTTTCAGTTTACCAAAATTCTTAAACAATTCTAGCAATCATGTATGCCACCATGAGTGGCTAAATTTTCTTTTCTAATCCAAGGGAAAGATTGATTTCAATTGCAATCACTGTGAGGTTTTGTTCTTAATTTTATTATCTTGCTTTTATTCAAATACTTGTTAATTCTTGATTTAATTTTATGAATAATTGATGATTAATTAATCTGACAATTTAATTGTTCATTAATTATTCTATTGCTATCCATGAGTTCAGTGATCCGTAATTGTCATGAATAAATGGACCAAGTAGCAACTAAGTTAAAATTGTTTATGTTTGCAAATATGCATGCTTAGCTTAGGGGAATTAATGGGACAAGATTAATTTACTGCAGCTATTTTGGTATTTTAATTTTGGTTTAACTGTTTTCATAGATCTTAATGCTATCATTTAATTGATATGGAACGCTATCGTGCTACCAATTAATGGTAAGTTTTGATTTAGAGTGCTGGGCTCGGTCAATTATATTAGGAAAACAGAAATTTATTATGGCTATCCTAATAGGTTTCAAGTTAAATATTTGAATTTGCAAGATTATTTTTCGTGACCTATGATCAGTGATGCAATTGAATGAAATCAACCCTTGGATTGGAAACTTGGTTAATTGGTAACTTTTGTTATTTTCTACTTTTATTGTTTTAAATATTTATTTTTATTAAATTCAGAATTTTCATAGTTTAGTCATCATTCAAAAAAATCCCCATGTTTATTTATTTATAATTTATTGTTCAAGACTTGGAACTATACTTAGGTTCCCTTGGGACTCGACCTGGTCTGCTACTACTGCAAATTTAATTTGTAATTACTTAAAGACCAGTAATTAATTTTGTGGGCTTCGACAAACCTGCCAAATTTTGGCGCCGTTGCCGGGGAACCAATTAGTTCTTTGTTTTGAACATCTAGTGCTACTAATATTTTTCTTTCTTATATGACTCGTGCTTCTCAAGAAGGCGAATTAGAATACAATCCTGAAATTGAGAAGACTCGCCAACTAAGAAAAGAGGCTAAGCAAAGAAAAGGTGGTTCATCTTCAGAGGTGGACATTGAAACGGAATCTACCGAATTGGAGATTGCCGAATTTGCAACAATGGGAGATAGAACGTTAAAGGAGTTGGCAGCTCCTACTTTAAACCATCAACCTCTTTGCATTCAATTTCCTACTTTAGATGTTGGTTTTGAATTAAAATCTGGTTTAATCCACTTATTGCCTATTTTTCGTGGTCTTGTAGGTGAAGATCCGCACAAGCATCTAAAGGAGTTCCATGTCGTGTGTTCTAGTATGAGACCACAAGGAGTGTCGGAAGAGCAAATCAAGTTGAGAGCCTTTCCTTTTTCCTTAGGAGATAAGGCGAAGGATTGGTTATACTACCTTCCTTCTGGTTCAATCACCTCATGGGACGAGATGAAAAGATTATTCTTAGAAAAGTTTTTCCCTGCATCTCGGGCTGCGAATATTAGGAAAGAAATATGTGGGATACGACAACATTGTGGGGAAACTCTCTATGAGTATTGGGAAAGATTCAAACAACTGTGTGCTAGTTGTCCCCACCATCAAATTCCCGAGCAACTCCTCATCCAATACTTCTACGAAGGGTTATTACCAATGGATAGGAGCATGGTAGATGCTGGAGGAGCATTGGTGAACAAAACACCAAGCTCGGCAATTGATATCTAATATGGCAGAAAATTCTCAACAATTCGGAACCCGAGTTGAAGGGAATTTTAAGAGGGTCAATGAGGTAGACACTTTTGATCTTAAAAATCAAATTGCTGATCTAACTACTATGGTTCGTCAATTGGCTACAGGGCACATACAAACTGCTAAGGTCTGTGGAATATGCTCGATTCCTGGTCATCCTACGGACATGTGTCCTACACTGCAAGAAGATTCACATCAACAAATTAATGTCGTAGGAGGGTTTCCTGGTCAGCCTCAACGGAAATATGATCCCTACTCTAATACTTACAACCCTGGATGGAGGGACCATCCAATTTGATTATGGGAACCAAGGAGCACAACAGAGATTTCCACCACAACTTTACAATAAGCCACCTTCACCACCAGCTCCATCTTCAAACTCAGGTATGCATTTAGAAGATATTGTTAAATCACTTGCTACTAATATGCAACAAATGCAACAGGAGCAACGAGCTTTGGGGAACCAAATTACCCAGGCTACATCGATTAGCAAGTTGGAAGCACAAAATTCTGGAAGGTTACCTTCACAGCCGGTGGTTAATCCAAAGGAAAATGCAAGTGCCATTGTATTAAGAAGTGGGAAAGAGATTGATACAAGACCTGATCTATCAGAAAAACCAGAGAATACAGAGGAGCATGAAAATAAAGAAGAAGAAGAATGCACACTTGAACCGCAATCAAAGGTAACTCTTTCTTCTAATTCTAAGCCAACATTTCCTAATGCGATTGTTCCCCCTTTTCCTAGCAGGTTGGCAAAGTCAAGACAGGAGGATTATGAGAAGGAAATTCTAGACACCTTTAGAAAGGTAGAAGTGAACATACCTTTGTTGGATGCCATCAAACAAATTCCAAAATATGCCAAATTTTTGAAGGAGTTGTGCACCAACAAAAGGAAGCTTAAGGGAAACGAAAAGATTAAGGTAGGCAAGAATGTTTCAGCTATGCTCACTCATAAAACTCTACCTGAAAAATGCAAGGACCCAGGTATGTTCACAATTCCATGTGTTATTGGAGATAAGAAAATTGAGCGTGCTATGCTTGATTTAGGAGCTTCTATAAATGTCATGCCCTACTCAATTTTCAAAACTTTAAATTTGGGTCCTTTGAAAGAGACTAGGATAGTGATTCAACTTGCTGACCGGTCTAATGCTTACCCTGAAGGGGTTATTGAGGATGTTTTGGTGCAGGTCAATGAGCTAATTTTTCCAGCAGATTTTTACATCCTAAAAACAGAGGATGACTCAAACACAATTTCCGCCCCAATTTTGCTGGGGAGACCCTTCATGAAGACAGCTAAAACAAAGATAGATGTAGATGAGGGCGTTCTCTCTGTAGAGTTTGATGGGGAGATTGTTAAATTTAATATTTTTGATGCTATGAGATATCCTCCTGAGGCTCATTCGATTTGCTCTATTGATACTGTTGATTCTATTGCACAGGAAACTTTTGATGAAGCAAACACTAAGAAGGAAGAAAATTTGTTTGAGGAAGAGACCGTTGAATTGTGCGATGATATTGACTATACCAAGGACACACAGGTAAGGTCAACACTTTTTAATATTGAATTTTCTTTATCTCAAGAAAAAGTGTTACCTTCTGTTTTGCAAGCCCCAAAACTTGAATTAAAGCAATTACCCGATCATCTTAAATATGTATATTTGGGGGACAATGAGACCCTTTCGGTCATAGTTTCAAAACAGTTAACAAAGGACCAGGAAGAGAGGTTAGTGGCAGTTTTAAGGGAACATAAATTGGCGATTGGATGGCAGCTGGCTGACATTAGAGGAATAAGTCCAAGACCAGATGCATCGCATTCTTCTTGAAGAAGATGCTAAGCCAGTAAGGGAAGCTCAAAGGAAGTTGAATCCGGTAATGAAGGAGGTGGTTATGAAGGAAGTCCTTAAGCTACTTGCTGAAGGAATTATTTACCCAATCTCTGACAGTAAGTGGGTAAGTCCAGTTCATGTGGTGCCAAAGAAAACTGGGATTACAGTGGTAAAAAATCAAAATAATGAATTGGTGCCCATGAGAATTCAAAATGGGTGGCGAATGGTTATTGATTTCCGAAAGCTAAATTTAGCAACTAGAAAAGACCATTTTCCCCTACCCTTCATAGACCAAATGTTAGAAAGATTGGTGGAAAAGTTTTCTTTTGTTTTCTTGATGGATTTTGTTATTACCAGACACTATAGCTAAAGAGGACCAAGAGAAAACTACTTTCACTTGCCCTTTGGGACTTTTGCATATAGAAGAATGCCTTTTGGTCTTTGCAACGCTCGGTACATTTCAAAGATGCATGCTAAGTATTTTTCCGATTTTTAGAAAATTGCATAGAAGTGTTCATGGATGATTTTTATGGAGATTCATTTGATAATTGCTTAGACCATTTGACAAAAATTCGAAAGGTGCATAGAAACCAATTTGGTTTTAAATTATGAAAAATGTCATTTTATGGTAAATGACGGCATTGTTTTAGGACATGTAATTTCCTCTAGAGGTATAGAAGTGGACAAAGCTAAGATAGATCTTATTGTGAGCTTACCTTACCCTACAAATGTTAGGGAAGTACGTGCTTTTCTTGGTCATGCAGGTTTTTACCGCAGATTTATTCAAGATTTTTCCAAAATTGCATTGCCCTTGTCCAATCTGCTTCAAAAGGATGTAATTTTTGAATTTGGTGATGATTGTAAAAAGGCGTTTGATAAACTCAAGAGTTTGTTGACGACAGCACCTATTCTTAAACCACCAGATTGGAACTTGCCTTTTGAACTCATGTGTGACGCAAGCAACTACGCGGTGGGAGCTGTCCTTGGCCAACGAGTTGATAAAAAGAGCCACGTCATTTATTATGCCTCAAGGACATTGAATGCGGCCCAATGCAATTACACTACTACTGAGAAGGAGCTTTTGGCAATTGTTTTTGCTTTAGATAAATTTAGATCATATCTGCTTGGATCTAAAGTAATTATTTATTCTGACCATGCAGCTTTGAAGTACCTACTTGCCAAGAAGGAATCAAAGCCTCGCCTTATTAGATGGATTTTGCTGCTCCAAGAATTTGACCTTGAGATAAGGGAGCCGAAAATTTGGTGGCTGACCATTTGAGCAGGTTAGTTCGGGAGGAAGAATCATTGCCCATTTTTGAAAATTTTCCCGATGAACATCTCTTTCAACTCGAAGGTATGGTTCCTTGGTATGCTGATATTGTTAATTATTTGGTTACCAAAGTCTTACCAAGTGGTTTAAATACATCCACAAGGGCAAAAATAAAAGCTGAGGCAAAATATTATGTTTGGGATGAACCATATCTTTGGAAATTTTGCTTTGATCAAGTTATTAGGAGATGTGTCCCTGAAAATGAGCATCATTCTATTCTTTCTTTTTGCCATAATCTTGCTTGTGGAGGTCATTTTGGACCAAAAAGAACTGCTAGGAAGGTATTGGATTGTGGCCTTTATTGGACAACTCTGTTTAGGGATGCTTATTTATTTTGTAAAAATTGTGATCGATGCCAAAGAACAGGTACGTTGTCCCATAGGAATGAGATGCCCCAAACACCTATTTTGGTTTGTGAAATATTTGACGTGTGGGGAATCGATTTCATGGGACCTTTTCCTTCATCTTGTGGAAATTTATACATTCTTTTAGCAGTTGATTATGTTTCTAAATGGATAGAGGCAAAGGCCACTAAAACTGATGATTCTAAGGCAGTTGCAGGTTTTATAAAAACTAACATTTTTAGCAGATTTGGGATACCTCGGGCAATCATCAGTGATCAAGGAAGCCATTTTTGCAATAAGACAATTGAGGCTTTGTTAAAGAAATATGGAGTACATCACCGGGTAGCAACAGCATATCATCCTCAAACAAATGGCCAAGCAGAAATCTCTAATCGTGAGGTAAAAGCCATTTTGGAAAAAACTGTCAACCCAGGGAGGAAAGATTGGAGCCTACGCCTAGATGATGCATTATGGGCTTATCGAACTGCATACAAAACTCCGATTGGGATGTCTCCATATCGGTTGGTTTTTGGCAAAGCTTGTCATCTTCCAGTCGAGATTGAACATAAGGCTTATTGGGCAGTTCGTCAAACCAATATGGATTTGAATGAAGCTGGAAACTCTAGGAAATTGCAGTTGCAAGAGTTGGAAGAATTGAGATTGGATGCCTATGAAAACTCAAGGATGTATAAGGAGAAGACCAAATTGTTTCATGACAATGTTCTCATGAGGAAACAATTTGATGTGGGTCAAAAGGTTTTGTTATACAATTCTAGATTGAAGCTCATGCCTGGTAAGTTACGTTCTCGATGGCTTGGTCCATTTTTTGTTACTAAAGTTTTTCCCCTATGGTGCAGTTGAGATTCAAAGTTTGGAAACAGGGAAGATCTTCAAGGTAAACGGGCATAGACTCAAGATATTTCATGACGAGGTTAATGTTTCAACTTTGATTGACATTAAGTTAACCTCGCCTATTTACCCAGATTTTTAATGTGAAGTAGGGACGTCGAGCATAACGACGTTAAACAATTGCGCTACTTGGGAGGCAACCCAAAGGATTTCATCTTTTTTCTTTTACTTTCTATTCTTACTTTTATTATTATTATTATTTTTTCTTTTTCTTTATCCTTAGCGTCATCCTTGACTTTTTAGAATCTAAGCTTTAGAAATTTGATGGAGAAGATGCACGGCTTGCTGACTACTTCATTTTTCACCTGCCTCTATGCCCAACCTCACCATAGCCCATTGCTTGTGCCGTCATTCAGGGAAGTTTCTTATTCCATTGCCTTTATTTTTTATTTCCTGATTTCCATGCACAAGTCTTTTATACATTGGGGACAATGTATGATTTAGGTGTGGGGGAGTGCTTTTGTGTTTTGTGGTTATTTGAATAATTTTGATAAAAATTTTAAAATTGTTCAAGACTTCAGTAATTACAAATTAAATTTGCAGTAGTAGCAGACCAGGTCGAGTCCCAAGGGAACCTAAGTATAGTTCCAAGTCTTGAACAATAAATTATAAATAAATAAACATGGGGATTTTTTTGAATGATGACTAAACTATGAAAATTCTGAATTTAATAAAAATAAATATTTAAAACAATAAAAGTAGAAAATAACAAAAGTTACCAATTAACCAAGTTTCCAATCCAAGGGTTGATTTCATTCAATTGCATCACTGATCATAGGTCACGAAAAATAATCTTGCAAATTCAAATATTTAACTTGAAACCTATTAGGATAGCCATAATAAATTTCCGTTTTCCTAATATAATTGACCGAGCCCAAAGACTCTAAATCAAAACTTACCATTAATTCACGATAGCGTTCCATATCAATTAAATGATAGCATTAAGATCTATGAAAGCAGTTAAACCAAAATTAAAATACCAAAATAGCTGCGAGAAATTAATCTTGTCCATTAATTCCCCTAAGCTAAGCATGCATATTTGCAAACATAAACAATTTTAACTTAGTTGCTACTTGGTCCATTTATTCATGACAATTACGGATCACTGAACTCATGGATAGCAATAGAATAAATAATGAACAATTAAATTGTCAGATTAATTAATCATCAATTATTCATAAAATTAAATCAAGAATTAACAAGTATTTGAATAAAAGCAAGATAATAAAATTAAGAACAAAACCTCACAGTGATTGCAATTGAAATCAATCTTTCCCTTGGATTAGAAAAGAAAATTTAGCCACTCATGGTGGCATACATGATTGCTAGAATTGTGTAAGAATTTTGGTAAACTGAAACTAAGCTAAAAGAAAGACAAAAAAGAAAAGAAGAAGAATGGGAATTGGAGAGCAAGAGCGTTGCTTCAAGAAAAGAAAAGAATTGTAGGATGTGTTACGAAGATGAAGGCTGCACTTGCTTTTATAGATTTCTTGATGTCCTTTTCCTGTTCTTTGACCGAAATCAACTTCCTATTTTGAAATCAATTCCTGGCCGAAATCAATTTCCTTTGAATGCTTCTTGTCTTGTTTCCAATTTTGTCTTGGCTTGTGCAACGGATTTGTTCTCTTCTTTGTTTCCTTTTTCTTTCTTTTCCTGCACATTGTTTCCTTTAAGCTTTCTTTTGTTCCAAAATCAATTTTGTCTTCTTTCTTTGGTTGACTTCCAAATTCTTCTTCCCCGAAAAATCAATTTCTCCATTGCCTTTTCCCATTGAACTTTGACTTTGTGCAGAATTTGGTTCTTTTCTTTGCCTTCTTTTGTTTCCTATTCTTGAACTAATTTCCTTTTTGCTTTCCTTTCTTCTTGCAGCTTCTAGATTTTTCTTTTTGTCTTCAATTGTTGCCTTTTATCACATTTTTCTCCAATTCACCATTTTTCATACCTAAAACAAAAAGTATATTAAAACCAAATAATTTTTCATAAAATTCAAATTAATATTAAAGAAATATGAATAAGAAAAATATATAATTTAAGCCCTATCAATTAATGTGCAATATTTGATACATTGAACCCATTGTGAGTATTTGAGCCTAAGAGCATTTCCTTTTCTTGCTCACATAATTCTTTGTGGAGTGTTGTCAAATATGGTATGCTCATTCTAGAACTTGCTTTGTTATGCATGTTGAGATCACATTGTGGATTCATGCTTTGAAATGATAAGGGCATTTAGGAGTAGCCAATTAAACTTTCTAAAAAGCCATCCTATTACATATATCCTTAGTTAGCAAATTTTGAGCCTTAACCTTTCTTTGTTATAACACCACATCATTAGCCATAAACCACTGTGTTGTTCTTACCATTGTTGAACCCTTGTCAAGAATATGTGGGAATGAATTGTATGATATTTTCTTTTGATTCCAAGGAAAAGAACCACCGGAAAAAAAAAGAAGTGGGAAAAGAGAAAAAAGAAAACAGAAAGAGACAATGAAAAAAAAAAAAGAATGATGAAAAGTGTGAAAAAAAAAGAAGAAAAAGAGAAGAGAAAAGTGAAAAGTATTCCCTACAAAGAGTGGACAAAGTAAATGTTCTTTGTTGTATACAAAATAGTCCAATTACATGAAATAAGGAAGTGGTTCTAATGCGGTGCTATTGTTGCGACTTTTGAGTCATGCAAGGAAGTTCTTACATGTCTTGATGTCTGTAGCCTAAATTTTCCTTTCTTTTTACCTACCTTTACCTAAGCCCATTACAACCCTTATAAAGACCCTTTGATTGTTGTATGGATTCATATTTATAAGTGGTGGAGATGTGATATATAAGCAAGCCTATGGTAATGACATGCTATGTTTGATTTGAGTGCTATATTGAACCCCTAAACATTTTGAGGGCTTAGAGCGCAATCTGTGAGAAGTTATCAAATTTTGTTGCATTTGATTTCAATAAAATTGTTGAGATTAATGAGATGTGCATGTTTTGTTAAGGAAATTAGGCTATGATTACTTGTTCGTTGGATTGTCATTCCAATCTTGATTTCTAACGTGTGATGATTTTGAGTTATTTGTGGATGGGTTGAAAAAGGGAAAGGAATGGAGGGAGATGTTGATTTAATGTATGCTTGAGGACAAGCACAGTTTAGGTGTGGGGGATTTGATAGGGCTTAAATTATATATTTTTCTTATTCATATTTCTTTAATATTAATTTGAATTTTATGAAAAATTATTTGGTTTTAATATACTTTTTGTTTTAGGTATGAAAAATGGTGAATTGGAGAAAAATGTGATAAAAGGCAACAATTGAAGACAAAAAGAAAAATCTAGAAGCTGCAAGAAGAAAGGAAAGCAAAAAGGAAATTAGTTCAAGAATAGGAAACAAAAGAAGGCAAAGAAAAGAACCAAATTCTGCACAAAGTCAAAGTTCAATGGGAAAAGGCAATGGAGAAATTGATTTTTCGGGGAAGAAGAATTTGGAAGTCAACCAAAGAAAGAAGACAAAATTGATTTTGGAACAAAAGAAAGCTTAAAGGAAACAATGTGCAGGAAAAGAAAGAAAAAGGAAACAAAGAAGAGAACAAATCCGTTGCACAAGCCAAGACAAAATTGGAAACAAGACAAGAAGCATTCAAAGGAAATTGATTTCGGCCAGGAATTGATTTCAAAATAGGAAGTTGATTTCGGTCAAAGAACAGGAAAAGGACATCAAGAAATCTATAAAAGCAAGTGCAGCCTTCATCTTCAGAACACATCCTACAATTCTTTTCTTTTCTTGAAGCAACAGCCGAGCTCTTGCTCTCCAATTCCCATTCTTCTTCTTTTCTTTTTTGTCTTTCTTTTAGCTTAGTTTCAGTTTACCAAAATTCTTAAACAATTCTAGCAATCATGTATGCCACCATGAGTGGCTAAATTTTCTTTTCTAATCCAAGGGAAAGATTGATTTCAATTGCAATCACTGTGAGGTTTTGTTCTTAATTTTATTATCTTGCTTTTATTCAAATACTTGTTAATTCTTGATTTAATTTTATGAATAATTGATGATTAATTAATCTGACAATTTAATTGTTCATTAATTATTCTATTGCTATCCATGAGTTCAGTGATCCGTAATTGTCATGAATAAATGGACCAAGTAGCAACTAAGTTAAAATTGCTTATGTTTGCAAATATGCATGCTTAGCTTAGGGGAATTAATGGGACAAGATTAATTTACTGCAGCTATTTTGGTATTTTAATTTTGGTTTAACTGTTTTCATAGATCTTAATGCTATCATTTAATTGATATGGAACGCTATCGTGCCCAGTCAATTAATGGTAAGTTTTGATTTAGAGTGCTGGGCTCGGTCAATTATATTAGGAAAACGGAAATTTATTATGGCTATCCTAATAGGTTTCAAGTTAAATATTTGAATTTGCAAGATTATTTTTCGTGACCTATGATCAGTGATGCAATTGAATGAAATCAACCCTTGGATTGGAAACTTGGTTAATTGGTAACTTTTGTTATTTTCTACTTTTATTGTTTTAAATATTTATTTTTATTAAATTCAGAATTTTCATAGTTTAGTCATCATTCAAAAAAATCCCCATGTTTATTTATTTATAATTTATTGTTCAAGACTTGGAACTATACTTAGGTTCCCTTGGGACTCGACCTGGTCTGCTACTACTGCAAATTTAATTTGTAATTACTGAAGGACCAGTAATTAATTTTGTGGGCTTCGACAAACCTGCCAATACACAAAGCAGCAGCCAAGCTGGACTTGTGTACAAAGCTAGCAGTAGATTTTTTTCTTTGGAAGCTCACGGGTGCAAGAACACAGCAGATTTCTGTTTTGACTTCATGCTTTACGGGTTTCGTTTTGTTTCTTTCTTTTTCTTGTTTTAGTTTGGAAGAACAGCCGTTGTTTTCTTTAGAAATTTCAGAAGCTTGTTTCGGTTTTTCTTCTACAAAACCAGTCGCTACTCACGGTTTTTTCTCTACAAAATTTTCTGCAGTTTCTTCTCGGTTTTTCTGCAAAATTTTGACAGCCGTCTTTTGCTTCCTTCAAAATATTTTAGCAGTCAATCTTAATCCTTGTAGCCTCACGTTTTACGTCTTGAGTTTATGTCTTAGTGCTTCTTCTTGTTATCCGACTTATTCAGAAGTTAGTTTCCTGCTATCGGTTTTCTTCATAAAAACCAGTCAGTTGATTGCCATCCGTTCCTAGACTGCACATCTCCATCTCTTTCTTTGTTCTATGCTGTTTTAGTTTGTCTTAGGAAGAATAGAGAACACAGCCAACAAGCTTGACTTAAAGAGAAGCAGCAAATAATAGTTTGTTTTGATTTCTTTGAAAGCTTCGGGTTTGCTTCAGTTTTTTTTCTGCAGAAATTTTAGCCGCAAATCAGTTTTTTCTTTGAGTTCTAGATGTTGTTTTGTTTGCTTCTTCTCTTCTTGACTTGAGTTTCAGTAGTTTATAAAACAAAACTCAGCCAAGCTTAACTTTGGAAGCAGCAATTTGTTTTTTTGTTCTCTTTGGAAGTCTCGGGCAGAAGAAACAAAGGCAGCAGAATTGTGATTGCTTGGTCTTCAAGTCTACAGGTTTTATCTTTTCTTATTTCCTTTAGTTTAGTTTAGTTTAATCTAGTTTAGAAAATTTAGCTTTCTTTCCTTGTTTTTCTTTAGTTTAATTTAACAATTTTAGCAATTAAATTTCTTTTGTTTTGTTATGAACTTCTAGTTGTGATTTATTTTAAAGTATTACTATTTTATAGTTTTTGTTTGTTTATTGAATAATAGTTAGTTTAGTTTTCAGAATTTATTTTAATTTTAATTATGTCTACTTTTATCTTTGTTGTTAGCCTAAATTTCATTATGTTCTAATTTCTTTTGTTAGAGATTAGATGGATCTTAATCATGAATAATTAATTCTTAAGACTTGTTCATGCAATTTATATTTCAATTATGAGTTTAATATCATGTTCTTAATGCTTTTAAGTGATTGATCACCACTTAATTGATTTTTGATGCTTGTTTGATACCGTGTGGAGATTACATGCATGTGCTCATGTGATATTAAACTGTGAATTCAATTTAGACCGTAATAATCTAGGTTGTTCATGTGGTTTCGGTAGTAGAACTATGTCGTGGCTACGTAGATTGAATCCGGGAATTTCCATAGTTCTTAATGCATTTAGAAATCTAAATTCACCTAGACCAAGTGTGAGTTGATTTTAATCTAAATAGGGTTATTAGACCGATGACGGCTATTAATTTACATTAGGGAAAGTTCACCATCATAATTTGGAATTTAAGTTAATTGCATGACAAGTCAAGAAAGTTAATTAGGATTGATTAAGTGAAATCGAAATCTCTAACGTCTTTATTAATTTGGTAAATTTTTAATATTTGTTTATTGTTATAAATTTTTCATTCTTTGTTAAGTTTAGTTAAAATTGCATGAAAGCTTTTTTATTTGGCTAGATTGTTGTTGAATTAATCATATTGATAAGTAATTGGTTAAATTGAAAACAATCCTCGTGGGAACGATACTCTATTTATCACTTTATTACTTGTTGATATTGTACGCTTGCAATTCACCGAACAGGGAACCCCTGTGGATTCCGGGAAGGCAAGATTTTTAAGTGCATGGTTGTCACCAAGCACAACCTTTGGTTACTTGGGTTAGTGAGCTTCTCACGGAGGATGGGCGAGAATGGAACTCCAGTTTGGTTTCTTCCATTTTCTTGCAGCAAGATGCGGAGATAATATTGCAGTTACCTCTGGATCTTGAAGGCAGCCAGGATAAACTGACTTGGCAATTAAGTAGGGATGAAGAGTACACTGTCAAATCGGCTTACATGCAACTGGAACATACCAAACACCTTCTTGGTCAGGGAGTTGAGAGTAGTTCTTCTCGAGCTCGCAGACATATCATGTGGAGAGCCACCTGGAAGTTGGCTGTGAATCCAAAGTTGAAGATCTTCATGTGGCGTTGTTGTACTGATATCTTGCCAATAAATGCACTGTTACAACATCGTCGAATTCTGAGGGATGCCTTTTGTCCTTTGTGTCATGAGGAAGTTGAAACTGTGGCACATGCTTTCTTGTTTTACAGATGTGTTCAGCAAATATGAAGTCTTACTTCACTGAGATGGCCTCATACACCCTTACTTTGTGGTGCATTCTCGACGTGGTGGCAGGACGTTTGTGTTCATCAACGAGCACCTTTCTGAGTGGAGAGGGCTCAATTTACGGTGTACATCCTTTGGCATATATGGAAAAGGAGAATCTCATGGGTGTTCCAGCAGGAGTGGATGGAGGAGTAGCTTGTGCTGGGGATGGCCTAGAGGGAATGCCTGGAGTTTCGGCAATCCAATTCAGCTAGGGGTGATGTTGGAGTGGGTATTGATAGCTAAATTGTTCATACTTCCTTTGTCAGTTGATCTTCGTATTGCGTGTTGTTGATAGTTTGTGTTCATAGCTGTTGTTCATATGTTAGCTTGTGGGTATATATGTGTTTGGGCTGGTTTCTACTATCTCAAAACCAGGATATCGTTAGTTTCCAGAGAAGATGATGCCAAAATTTCTTCTGGTTAGAGGTGGTAATACTGCATTCTCCAATCAAGGTATGTAGTGTTCTTTTGTGGACTATTTAGGCTTAGTTAGTGACGTGCTGTCAATCAGTCTTAGTCGATTTTTGTGCTAAGAATAGTCCTCTTTGAGGACCTTCCATGTACTCATTAACTTTCATGAAATTAATACAGATCTCATCTTTAGTCATATTTAATTTTAGAATGTAAGAAGCATATACAAATTATATGGAGCAAATGTGTCGCCTTTGATAAGGTATAAAAATAAATTGAAATAGCAAAGATAAAGATATGGGTGATGGATAAAAACGTGGATTCAATTTGAGTGGGAAACTTGAACTGTTTGTTATTATTATTATCATTTTAACAAAAAATGAATCATAAGAATTTTATATTATTAACAGTAAAGATAGCAGAAGAAGAACCTATCATATGAAGTAAAGATTAAACTGGAATTAAAAATTAGTGAAATTAAAAAATAAAGATTGAAAATGAATAACACGGGAAGAGAAAAACATATCACTAACAAATTTTTGACGTTATGATATTTCTTTATTTTTTCAAAATTTCAATATGAAAATAGAGAACATTTCCAGCATTATTTTTTTTTCTAGGTTTTTTTTTTTAAAAAACTACACAATGAAAATGAAGAATGTGGGAGGAGAAAAAAAAAAGATGGATTGAAATAATATAATTATTTTAGTTACATGGATTAAGAATGAAAATTTTGAGTTTTAGATAATCACAAGACTCTTATAGATAATTATAAAAAATTATAAATAAAATAAGTTTCGGGTGACAAATGAATATAGTTGGTGGAGTGAATAACAAATAAAAAGTCGCGTTATCTCTATCATTACTCTATTTAATTTTAAATAGGGGACAACTATTAATATGTTCATATATTAATTAGAATTAGATAATATGAATGTTTAATAGAACTCTTGCATTGCTAATATTCCTAACAATCAATATGTGATTTTTTTTATATATATAACAAGATTCTTAGGGATACTGCATTATAAATGTTTTTAATATACAACTAAAACAGTAAAAAAGACGATTATACACATAACAATTATAATAACTAGGGAAGGGCTTTGCATACAGCACAAATATGGCCTATATTTTTAAATGTAGTAAATAGCAATCTTTAAATGTATTTCCCATGTCTATTTTATCATCCGAAATAAGAATGTAAAATTATTCTGAAGTCCTTAATATTTGATTATAACTTTTCTCATACTTAGTTCTTCAAGAATTATAAAAATTAAGAAACAATTTTAGTATTATAATACACTTTTGTTAACTAAGGAACTCGTAACCACTACCATAGGTGCGCATTGGGTAAACCTCACTCCTGTGTAATAACCCACAAACCATATAGTAGATGTAAACCGCATTAGGCAAGCCCTATACGATGAATTCGATCAAGAAAGTGTTAAGAAGGAGATTTGAACTCGTGACCTTACAGTCTCGCGCTCGCTGCTACACCAACTCGGCCACCCCCAAAGGGGAAAGTATTATAGTACACTTGACTCCAATTGTTGCTCCTTTGGGCAATTCAATGTTATTCTATAGTTTATAATAGAATAAATTGTATTGCATTTTTTAATTTTGATGTTAGTGTGTTAGGTGTCAGGAAGTTAAAGTGTTATAAGAGTTATGATGTTTTCTATCTTAGTTTGATTAACATGTTTACTACTATTTTCTTTCGTTATCCACTGAAATAAATAAAATCCTACGAAAGGTAAACTTATTATTACCTTAACAAATTTAAAAAAAAATCGCAGGAAATACAATATATGGGAAAAAAAAAACATTTCAACAAATAATCTTTTCATCCTACACTTTGAACAAATAGTCCTTCAAATTTCATAAATTGGAACTTTTGGTACTATTTGTGAAATAACTTTTCAAATTTCATAAACTGTTCCTGAAATTTTCCTTCAAATTTTGTCCTTGAAATTTGAAGGACTATTTATTCTGTTTAAAAGTGGAGGATGAATGTTTCTCAAAAAAGAAATGAAAAAACGGGTCCATGACGTTACCACCAACCCCCCTGCCCCCCAACATAAAAAAAATAAAAATAATAAAAAAAGGGTCTCATTTGACTCGTTCTCTAATACCTCTCCTAAAAACTCTTCTTTCAAGTTTTATTCACTTCACTAATATTAACTTTTGATAGTATATTAACGTCATACTAATTCATTGATTATTAAAAATCCTCCTTCCATTCTAAAACAAAAAGAGTTAAATTTCAAAGAAAAATAAAAATTGTCCCAAAAAAGAGTTAATTTTTGTGTGAAATATTTGTATTATCCTTATTAATAATGGCAATACATAATCCACATTAAAAAGTAAGAATTTTTAAATACTAGTGCAAAATCCTTGGTGAATATGTTTTTTTAATACTTATGTTTATTTAGATACTACTCCCTCGGTGCCAAAAAAAAATTATTTTTAAAATTTTTTCTTATCTGGATTATGTTGAGAATAAAGTTATTATGTGAATGTTTTCAATTGATATTGAAAATAAAATTTTCTTTATTCTTGTGATGTTGTTGTGTAATGGGCCTACAAAGACAGCTAAAGTGGGATATAAAAATATATAATGCACTACAATGTGGTTTAATCTGGCATACAAGCAAATTTTTAAACACTGGTGCAAAAGCAAAACCATAAGTGAATATGTTTTTTTAAATGTTTTATTTAAATACTACTCCCTATGTGTCCCTTTCCACTCTTGGAGATTCTGCCAACTCTGAGCTAATCAAAAGTATGTTTGGAGATATATTAGAGAAATATGACAAACGGAAAACTGATGAAGGATTGTTGTCTTCAAAGAACAGCAAAAGTGATCATAAGCTGACAAGGAATTCCAGAGACAAAGAGACTCCAACTAAGGGTAAGAAAAGTGTATCTCAGCAGAACCAAAAATGTGAGGATGATTTATCTCTAACAGAAACTAGAAGAAAGAAGTTGCAGAAAACTGCACCTGAAAAAGAAACTGGGTTTGAGTCAAATGCCTTAAGAAAGGGTCCTTTAACAAGAAGTATGGCTCACTTGAAAAATTCAAGGAACAAGAAAGATGAGAATGTAGATACATCTAACAGGAGATACAAAGGCCTAGTCACTGGAAAAATTGTTTCCAATACAACTCAGGTAACCAGAAAGTTGAACTTAGGAAATCGTTCAGTGGAACTTAATGTCCAAAGTACTGAATAGGGTTTATGCATCAATGGTATAGAGTTTATGCTTCAATAGTGCTGGTAAGCGATCAAAAGAAAGTAATATACAGCATAAATTGTTTGGTGCAACTTATTGTCAAATGTACTGAATGGGATTTATGCTTTGATGATATGGAGTTTATGATTCAATAATGCTGTTGAGAGATCAAAAGAAAGTGATAGACTCCAGTCACACCATAAATCTTTCGGTGGAACTTAATGTCAAAAGTACTGAATAGGGTTTACGCTTGAATAGTATAGGGTTTATGCATCAATGGTGCCATCAAGAGTTCAAAAGAAAGTGATAGACAGCATAACCTGGTGGTCAACAAAATGTGAATGGTTGTTAAATTGACTCTCATGCTGAATATTTTTGATGTTAAACAAATATCGTAACAGGAATACTTGTTCTTATTTGGAATCATATTGGAGCCCTTTTGCTGGCCTTATTTATTCATGTCATTTTGTTGCACTATCGATTGCTAAAAAGCTCTTCAAAGTTCGTGCCTTAATCAATTCCAATTGCCAATTTTTATTTTTGTTCTCTTAATTCATGAAAAGCAGGATCAAGCTTGTCAATGACTACAGATTGCCATCCTGATTATCAAGTTTGTTGAAGGGCTTTCTAGTACCCAACAAACTTGCTTAATCGGATTTCTTGTACCTGGAAAACTTAGATTGGTAAATCAGTGAGATACATGTACAACAATTGACCATAATGAGTTGTTCTACTAAGTTTTAGAGCGCGCAAATTGGACTACTTTTGGATGCTGTTACAAATCTTTTCATACGGAGTTCCATTTTGTACCTGATTTTGCTTTACTTAACTAATTTGGCTGAATAATGTAGTTATTAAAGGTTTGGTTAAGCAGAATTGCACTTGCCGCCTTCATTTCCTGGGCTGAATCTGTTCCCACGCATTTCTGTCATTTGCTCTTTGTCATTTTGACCATTCTGCTGGAATTAATTAATCAATAACTTCTCTGATAGTACTGTCATATAATTATATCACTCATAAGTCATAACTAGCAGGTGATAACCGCGCAATGCGCGGTTTTAGAGTGCCCACAATAGAAATTCTGCATATATATTATGAAGAATTATGGTAATTTAAGTCGACCTGACCAAAAAAAAAAAATCATCGAGTCTCAAAACCTTTTGAATCAATATGCAAATCTAAGAAGCAGATAGAGAAAGTCCCAAAAAAGTTATAATTTTAACAATACAACACAAATCTACCACAATACATAAAGATTAGCTTCAACCAGTATATCAAAGCCAAAAGGCAATACATCAAAGCTATTTCATCGAGTTTCACAAGGCTATGTAGCCGCAACCAAAAAAAAAAATAGACGACAAAGATTCAGATGACCATAACTTAAAAAATATATATAATAAAGAAATTCAAAATAAAATAAGAAATAAAAGGAAGTAAAAAAAAATTAGCTTCCATTAAGATAGCACCGCAAAGGGAACACAATCTATTATGCATAAATAAACCAGTCATATTCTTCTTCCTTTGCACTTGATGTCTGTTTTTTCATCTGCAAAAGAAGAAAGGAAAAGGAAAAAAAGGGGAAAAATCTGAAATTAAAAAAAAAATAAAGGGAAAAAATTCAACAGAATAAAAGGAGAATGCACGATTAAAGGAACAAAAGAATGACCTAGCCAAAAGAACGAACATCTTCTTGTTTCCCATTTGTTGTCTATTGTTTTTCATTAATTCATATGGAAAATAAGAAAGGAAAATGAAAAGAAACTAAAGAAAACAGCTGAAAAAAAAAGTTTATATATGGTTTGGAAGCTTGAGCTCAGTTACTCTAACTTGACAAAAAAATGCATCTTTTCCACCATACCTCAACATTCATTGACAAAAGCTAACACGAAAAGCAAGAAAATTGACAAAATCCTCTCCACACAAACAAATATATTTGTCAAACGACCAATTGAAACAAAATAAAGTACAAGTCTTTTAAGGGCAAAACCCTGTCATAGTAGTTGACATGAACAAAATCATAACCGTTTGGCTACTGCTCAATTTAAGTGAAGGCTATGATCCTAAAACCGCAATTAATGCAGCAAGTACCACAAAATCAAAGTACTTCCATTAAAACCCAAAAGAAGAAAGATAAAACTTTGCTAAATTCAGGGAAAATAATTGAACATGAAAAAGAGTCACTAAATCACCGAGTAAAAAGGGGCCGATGCGAAGTCTAGGGCAGAGATCTAGAACAATTGCGCCCATGGGTTTGCCCTCACACCTGTGTCTAGGTCTCGGCAACATGCTTTCATGTTTGCCTAGGTGATCCTTTAAAAGTAAACAAGTAAACTTAGTTTGCAATTTCCTAAAATTACAAAGTGAAACAAAAAGGCACTGGAATTAATTACCAGCCCAACACCTTGATGACCACATAACAAAAGTCGAGACCTATACACAAGAGGAATTACAGAGCTGTATGAAAGCAAGGAAAGCTTGGTAAGATATTTTCTAGCAGTGCATCACCCTGTGAATTTGCTTTACATTGAGTAAGAACTTGATGAATATCAACATTTCCAAAGAACTTGAAAGTTTAAAATATTTTTTTTTTAAAAAAAAAAAGATCAAAAGAGAAATAAAGCACTTGCAATGAATCCAAAAAGTAATAACATAAGCAGTTGCGCACGATGTACATTAAGAAGGTAATCATGACTTTTGATGACTACATACAGATTTTGAGACAACCAACAGAACTAGGCCTGTAAAGCTTGCATTGAATAATGTTATCAATTGTTCCAGCAGTGTCACCAATCTTAAAAGCTCCAGCTTGGATACCCCCAATAGTAGCTGGGTCAATAACAACCTAGAACACGTTTGCTATTATAATCCAGAACCATGTTGGAAGAAAAAGGCTAAATCATTCCAAAAGACATCTTGCATGTTACCTTGTTGTTTGAGTGTGCATAAGTAATCAATTTTTTGGTGTCTGCTTAAGTGCATCCATTGATGATGTAGCAGCACTGTAGTAAGACAATGTATATATTAATTAGTATGTGGATAAACTTCTATATTTCAGGTCATTATAAGAAAAACAAGACAAACCTTCTATATGATGCAAAGTTAATGAAGACATCTGCAGTATGATGCACAGCACAAGCAGCTTCAATGCTGGGACAAAGAAAAGGATAGATTAGATGAGAATTTTAAGCTCAAGTAAATTCAGGGGAAGAACAGATCCAATGGTAAGCAATGAGATGAAGGTACGAACACTTTAAACCGCACCCTAAATGAGCTGACTTCCACCTTACTGATCATAAGAATAAAATACATGTTTTCATAGCTAAAGATTTTTTAGAAATTAGAATTAGATGGACAAAAACTGATATGTTCCACAATCTCAATGAACAATACAACAGCAATAAACATGTGATACATTGCTTCAGTGGCATGCATAGATAAAGCGCAATAGAAATAATAGAATTTTATCCTTGAAAAAACACATTAATTTTGACTACTTGTCAACTTGAAGCACATTACATTTAGATCGTGCCCAAAATGAGAAGACAAACTTTCATTAGAGAAAAAAAAAATGATGACTGTAACAAGCCAACTTCACCAGAAGAGACAAATCTAAGGATAGTAAGACTATGTTGAATGGTGACGTATTCACATGGAGTGTACTGGGATTGCTATCTCCTCTTGACCAAAAAAGAGTTTCTGGAAACCTTCTGAACCAGGATTTATAATTCCAGTGACAGAAGGTATTTCTCTGCCTGTAAGTTGATTAAAAAAAATCATTACAAATATTTTGATGAACATTCTAGATGCAAATTAAACTTCAAACTAAAGCCTTTGTATCCTGTTGAAAGGATTAAATGGTTGTAATAAATATTATACACACCACAAAGGAAGTCAAAATCCTACATCCCCTGGATTGGAAGCTGCTTGTAATTATAAAATAATGCTTGAGTAGTCTTGGAGAAAAGTTGTCCCGTTGCCATGGCCTTCACTCAAAAAAAAAATTTCTATTTCATTCAACCACTGGATCATAGGTCCAGAAAGAAACTGTTGCATTTTGATTCTTAAAATAATCAGCATCACATAATGATCAGTTTCTTTTCTCAAACTTGCAAATTTAATAACAGACATAAAGATTTTGAGAAGTTATCACAAATCTCTATTAGTTGTATCCGCAATGACTCTTCCACAACCCTTACCAAATAGATCCAAAGCTAAAAAACTTGAAAAAAAAATCTACATTTCTAAGAAGTTCTTAAAGTTGCTGCTCGAAAAAGAATGAATAATGAAACATCAACCATAACATAGAAGTGACAAACTAAAAAATTTACCACAACATCTAATCCCATAAGATTGTGAATCATATCTCACACAACTACCTGAAAACATATTATCACAAAAGGACTTAGCTTTGAGTCAATATACAAAAAACTAAAGGTCCGTACTTCAGGCACTGTAGAAACATCTAAAATATCCATGGACAATTACCGGTTGCAAAAAAAATCTTAAAAACAATAAAATGAATCCAAATAGCCATAGTAGTTTTGCAATCAATCAATTAGATCCATTATATTTGGGAATACAGCTATGATCACCACAATAACAAGTATAAATTCCAACTTTACCGAAAATCAAGATCCCAGTAATGCACAATTCAAAAAAAAAAAACAAGTACCTTCCTTTCCTCGGACAATGCTTCCCGCCAATCAACAGGACTGGGTTCGTCACAGGTCCGAAGACCGACTACCTCACCACCACAAAACTGCAAAAAATAACAGATCTGGTCACATAACAACCAAAAACAAACACACACACACACACACATGGTCAGAAAAGAATCAAGGGTTAGGAGAAGAGCATGACTCGAAAAAGAAGATTTGTGGGGAAAAAATCCAAAAATTTTCACTGAACAGCGAGAATGGAAACAAAGTTTTAAGGATGGGGAAAGTGAAAACTGAAGAGAGTAGGGAAAATGCTATCTACAGAGATGGGAAATGAGAACAAAAGAGGGTATAGGGTGAAAGTCTGAAAGAACAGCCACAGAGACACTGACACAGATAACATGTAGTTGACACATACTCTATTTTAGCAAACGTGGTAGAGGACAGGGGCGCATGGCGCGGACGTATCTTGTTCACGTGTCCTCACCCGGTAAGTTCTTGTTCACACTTTATTACTACAAACTTCATTGCAAAGAACTTGATGATATCTTCTCTGTTTTCGTAAAATGAACTAAACAAGACTCACCAAAGCAGACACCCGTATATCAAGACCCAGCCTTTCAATTGCTTTTGTCAACTCCACCACGACATCTTGGCCAATCTACCTAAGCTAGCCAAAATATGCAACAGACATTAAGATGCATGAAGAGAATGATGAAGACGACAAAATCACTAAGCTTGTGTTGAAGCATACAAGATTTTGAAAAAGAACATCACATAATCATTAAAGTACGCTAAAATCAATTCTTCATGAGATCCACCAAAGAGCAATTCCAATATTTTATTACCTGTTAGTGTATGAAATTCACAGACATAGGATGTTTTTTTTCTTTGGGCACGTAGCTGGTTAAATTGAATTCTTTCTACATTTGACACAAATTAATACGTGATTACAAGAACTACACTTTCTTGGTTTTACATTGCACGTAAGCACACTTATCCTGATTTTTCAAATAAAACTATAATGAAGGTGGAGGAAACACAATCGACGTCAACAAAATAAAAAACAAAATCTTCCATACACACAGCTTCTTTACTCAAAAAAAAAAAACTGAAATGATGTTCTTACAATTACATGACTAAGTTCAGCACATAAGCATACCTTAATATGAACGGAATTTTCAGTTTTAGGGGGGCAGTATCGCCAAAAAGATTAGCCTCTTCTGCCATCCTGCACAATACTTTTCTTACAATTTCCGCTAGATACATCCCAGAAATCATCTGCAGTTAGCTAAGGTTTAGAAATTTAGATTACATAAACTTATCTATATTGACTTAAAATAGGAGAAAATTAACAGCTATAAACTGCTATAATGACTATTCCCCAGGGTTTAAGCTCTCTGCATCGAGACAGTGGAAGATGTGATGACCGGAAGCTACCCCACTCCATGTTGATTACCTTCACAAATTCAATCTTGTCAGGAAACTAATTTGGGGCAAAGAAAAAAAATGAAGAAGCTTAAATATGATTTAGATGTTGAATCAAAGGGGATTGATAATCTTGGGGAATGCCTACCATCTCTCCGGAGTTAGGTAGCAGACCATGCCACTTTGGAATTGCATGTGCCCGCTCAACATATGCTGCATTAGTTCCCGTACCAAGAATAACAGCAGCAACTACGCCTGGACTATTATATCGACCTCCTGCTAGTATTCCAACTGTATCATTGACCTTCAATAGGCAAAAGAAAAAAAAATCAAAACTCTAAATCGGTTTCATAAATCTAAAAACTCGCACCCAGCCTCCTGCCGTTCAACCGTTGAAAGACCGAGATCGATGATTCACACAGTCACGGGTCTGACAGCACAAAACTGCCAAAAAAAAAAGAGAAAAAAACAGAACTAATCAGAGACAACAAACCCGCAAAACCAAAACAAAAATGGAAGAAAATGGCCGAGGATTTGATACGGATCACAAAATGGGAGAAGAACACGGTTCCAAAAGCAAGCTTTGTAGGGAAAAACTTCAAAAAATCTGGGTCAATGGCAAGAATGGACCGAAGGATGGAGAAGACGCAGTTTTTGTTGGAGAAGACGGCGGAAATGAAAGCTTATAGGGTTTCCAAATGCTTAAGGTATCGGTGACATGGAGAACACGTTGGGGCAAACGTGGCAGGAATAGGCGCGCAAGGCGCGGATAGTTTTTTGTCCAGGTGGCCTCATTTGGTAGTTCATGTTCACGCATTATTACTATATCCTAACAAGTCGAGAGAAGAATAATGAAGTAGAATAGTACAGAATGCCATTTGTAAATTCTCAAAATTCTGGAATACTAAAACGTCAGTAAATATTGTCCACCGCGCTTCAGAGTTAACATAAGTAGAATCAACATCTTCCAAGTGGCTTAAACATGCTTAAAAGGTTAGGAGTGGAGATTTGGATGTCAAGGAACATCCGTGTTCCTTCAAGTAATCCTCGGAGCTTCTTCCAGATTTTTAGAAACCTGCAATCCATAAATATCTTCTTGGAGATTCATTTAATGGGAGAAAAATGTAGAATTAACAAGTTCAGTAATTTGTTGATTACTATTATAATTGAAAAAAGGGACCAAATACATGTTATAAAGAAGAATTTAAAACAACAAAAAGTTACGACAAAGGCACAATCAGATAAATAAAAGAGGCAAACAAGTCTGCAGGACATTGACAAAATGAAAAATTGCTTGTTGGAAATATAGAAAGTCTCACTGATCTCTTAGAGTTAGTACTGCAGAATCGCAGAGTATGAGATGAAGACTAGAATTCATGAAGTTTTGTAGAAGAAGTATAATTCTTCATAAATTGTCTCACAAAAAATGAATGTGATCACTTCCACAACCTGCAAGAACTTAGAAATATGAGGGCAATCCAGGGTTTTAGTTATTATTAATCTGAGGGATAAGTGTTATGCATTCTTGGAATGAAATCAGACAACCCAAATTTTCATATAAGTTCTTTCACGATTAACTGGACTAATAGATGATGGAGCAGAAGATGGCAAATTCGTAAGACATTCGAGCTTCGGCTTGAATAATTTCTGTAGGAGAGAAACTAGGGAAACAGTGTGACCTTCACCTTTGAAAAGTTTATGCACAAACTAGGAAAACACAGGTAGTGTGAGACTTCATAGCAAAAATATTACCGCTTTCTGTCCAAGAAAAAGCATTCACTTTGAGTTGAATACAACATTTTTTAAGTTATTAAATATAACACGCTTAATACACTATCAAATAATAATTTTATATTTAATTATAACACGCTTACTTTTTAATTATGAGCTATATATAGTCATTATTAGGAAGAATATGATAAGAATTACTTTAAAAAACATACTCTCTTTTTTTCTTGGGAACCGAGGGAGTATTAATACTTGAATTGGACTAAGGCCCTACAACTTTTTAAATAGGCAAAACTAAAAATAATAAAAGGAAATCTTGTCAACTAAAACCATAAATGATAAAAGTATTAATATTCCTGAAATGAGCTAAACTAGACGGCCAAGAGCTACTATTTTGTTACAAGCCAAAAGATTTTCTGAGCTTATTTTATTTAAGGTCTAACTAGGCCCGAATGTACGATTTGTGTCCCATGCCAACAATGATGTAATATGTAATGGGAAAATAAATAGAAAGGAGAACTTTAACTGTTAATACAGGGAAAGGCATATGCATAACAACCACAAGGTAAATATTACCATGCATAGTAACTAATTTCTAGTTTCATGGCAAGTTCTTTTCGAAGTAACTAATTATGAAATAAAGGAATAATTACAGCTGTAACAAGCAATCATCATCTTATGCTGCGACATGTAACAGAAAAAAAATCTACCCAAAAAGCTAACCAAAACAGTACCTCATTCATGCTGACAACACCAACAAAATGCCATACTGATCACAGACAGAGTGCTGAAAAGGATGCTTACTAAACTTGCAAAAGGATGCCAACATAGATTCTTTAAGTTTAAGAAGCTAATGTTTCCTACTTATGTTAATCTCCTTCCAACCCTTCTAATTAGGATTTCTCAGTTTCATCAATAATGCATATACTTCAGTGACTGCTAGCCAACTGTAGGATATGTTTAGATGCCAAGTTGTCAACATGAGCTTCAACCACGTTTACATTTTCTAAAAAAAAATTTAGCTCAAGTTTAAACCAAGTTAACTCTTTAACCTTATTCATACTTCTTGTATTCAACCTATTCTAGAGGTAAAAGTCAGTCATTCACAATCTAAACCAATCTTCATAGTAGCTTAAAAAAAAAGAACATACATGTTCATACAGCAAGGATATAACCTGAAGATTTCATGTTCATATGGCAATTTTTCAGTGATTTTCAGAATCTCTTACATCCGAGCCAGCCACGCAAAGCCTACAAGTCCTAATTAACTTGCTAACTCTTAAGCAATTCTCTCTCTCTCTCACACACGCATGCACATATCTAACTACCAAGGGAGTAAAGCATGACTCAATACTAGATCCACATTGACCTATCATGAGCACCATTGAAACCAAGCGCCATATCAGACCACTTAAACATATCTTCTCCATAACAAGCAACTAACTGCAACATGCATTCTTGACTCCTACTAGCATTTCAGGTTATTAAATACAAATACAAATACAATAACAATAACAACAACAATAACAATAAAAATAATTACTATAATAATAATATATATATACTACCATCAGATTTCAGGTCAAGATTTGATTGTTCTGTATTCAGTTTTAGCAGGCGCTCATTCAGTTACTCCCCTTAATGGCAAGAAAATACTTTCACTGAGTTCATGATAGGCAATAAAGGTGCCAGGATCAACCACATGTGCTTTAGTAACCAACTCCAGGATTCAGAAACAAGAAAACATGAATCAGAAGTCCACCTAAATCAGATGGTCAATAAAATGATAAGCAACTGATAAGGATGTATATCTCAATTTAAGTTAAAGTGTGAGAGAGAAGATTACTTCTGAAAACTTGCATAATCTGAACTTGAATGCGTGTCCAGCATCACCGCATATTTGTCATTGCAATTAATAAATATGAATTAGTTATCCATAAGTGTGCTGAATAACAATCCCAACAAGCTTTCTCAATGTTTTCTGGAAAGAAAATAGAATTGATTCAGGGTTCATATTACATATAACTTTTGTAAGTTAATGATTTAACAATGACATCATTCAAGATTCATGTAAAATAAATGCACATACCAAGATTCCATTCATCATCAGTTCTTTGCTTATTCCTGCACTTCTTACCAGATTGCAAAAAATGTGTAGAATATACAGAAATGTCTTTTGGAGGTATGAGTAATTGGATTGGCAAGCAGGTCACTTGAAGCAAAATCTTTTCTGCATTAGCTTGGGAAATGTGGATTGGCAGTGGCTGCATATCTCATTTAGAAATAACATAATGCCAGTCTTCTAATCTAGAGCTGAATCTGTTGAGGTCTTGATTTTTCTGATCCAGAGACAAGTAAGCATGTGCACTTGATGTAAAAGCCTGCTATTTCTAAAATCAATTGAAAGCATAGTCTGCAGTGGGGCTTCTTCCCTCTGGACATTTTCAGGAAGACCTTAAGTTCTGATGATGGAATTTGAGGGTGCTTGGCTACTTAATTGATGCGAGGATTGAAATATTTGTTTTCTGGCTCTGACAGTAGGTCTAGACTGGTGTGCATCTACTGCGTATTATTTCTTTGCATATCAATAAAAAGCTCCAAATTTTCCTTACAAAGGGGGAATGGGGGAAATGCACATGTGAGAGAAACTTATTGGATGCTTAAAGATAACTTCATCAAGAAAGAAAAATCATTTCAAAAAGTAAACGATTATGTGTACCTGTGCATGACATTTGTCCTTTATTACCACTTGTTATCACCAAATACAGTTAAACTCAGGTCTGTAGCTAAGCTTAAGTTGCCCAGCCAACACGTCCAGTAGCCAGTAAATTTCTTTGGATGCTGGAAGAGAATTGTCAGAAGCAGCACACTGGAAAATCTTCTTCTCCACTTCAATCCAACTGGATCGAGGACATCTCTTTTCTACTGCAAGTTTCTTCATGTTTGCCCTGATTCTAGCAACTTTACCCCATCGACCAGCTTCAGCATACATATTCATTAAAAGGTTGTGGTGTCCAGTATTATTTGGCTCCAACACCATCAATTTATCAACAGCCAGTTGAGCAATCTCCAAGTTCTTGTGAAGCTTACACCCGCCAAGCAATGACCCCCACATTATAGAGTTTTGGTCCATTCTCATGCTTTCTATCAATTCCAATGCTTCTCCAAGCAACCCAGCCTTACATAACAGATCAACCATGCACCCATAATGTTTAATTTCAGGAAGGATGGAAAAATCATGAATCTTTTTAAAAAATATGCTTCTTCCTTCATCTACCAGCCCAGCATGAGCACATGCAGAAAGAACACTAATGAAGGTAATGCCTTTTGGCTTTATCTTATCCTTCTCCATCATATTAAACATTGCTAAAGCTTCTTTGGCATGACCATGAACCGAAAACCCTTCAATCATAGAGTTTCAACAGAAAAGGTTTTTCTCTTGCAATTTGAGAAATACAAGAAGGGATCTCTCCATGTCGCCACACTTTGCATACATGTCAATCAATGCTGACCCAATATAAACATCAAGATCAAAATTTGCATGCATTAAATATAAACATCAACATCAAAATCCAGATATAAATGTGCAGCTCTTTATGATTGATGAAAATGTGAAACTAGTTGGTCTCATTTCAGTTTTCAACATGTCAATATACATCTGTAAAGCTTGAGTTGGACAAAAACACCGAAGAAAGGCTCCTATCACTTCATTGTATACAAAATTGGGATCTTTTGACTCGTGAAAAATGGCAATAGCCCATTCTGTACAGCAAAGACTGGAACATGCAAAGATAAATTGGTTAACTAAGAAGCAATTTTGCGTTTCATTGTTCTTGATCATGAAGGCATAAAAAGACTCCAGATCTTTCACACTTGAACTTCTTTTAATTTTTTTCTACAAATTGAGTGATTGGCCTGTCTTATCTTGTGAGTCCTTGGCCTGAACAACAGAGTGAGATGCCAATTATTAGTATGGAATATTCATTTACATTTTCCCATTGAAGGACATCTGCAATTCGTTAATAATTCATTATCCATGGTTGTGATGTAAAATGTTCTGATTCCAATTAGTAACTAGTGGACTAGAAAGTCAGTGCAACCAACTACATCCAAGAGTTCAAGTAACAGGAGGAGCAAACATCCTAAGTTGCCCCTCTGTGCTAGAAATTGGCAGAGGAAACACATTAAATGAAGTGGAAAATAGCTAAACAAAGCATTTGCAGCAAAAAATCTATGACTAATTTCTTCCAACAGCCTAAACATTTCTCTTCTTCCTGCTTATCTTTCTAATATCTATCAAACAGATTTTATTAATGGTCACATTTTTAATCACATAAATCAACGCAAATACAGACAATCTAAATAATCTTCAAGCTGTTCCAGAAACCAAGAATACCAGAAGATTACTGGCAAGAAGAAACAGAAAATACTGCATCGAACATTATTACTGGCAATAATGTTTACATGGAAACTAAGAAGCTTGTTCCTTTTCCTTTAAAAATGAAGTCAAATGAAGCAATATGAGAGAACAAAAATGATCACGCCTAATAAGAATTCAGGCCATTCTTACTCAATTTTAAGTATACAAGAAGATGAACTCTTTCTTTTACTTTTGCAGTGGAACTAGAATTCTATCAGTAATTAACTTAAAGAATAACTATTTAAAAGATCACTGATAACTAAACATTGTCAATACAAAAGATATGGAATATCACAATTTTCACGTACAAATAACACTAACAATATAAAGAGTATTTAAAATGCAGTAGCAAATTACAACCACCGGCATAAAAATAATAACAATAAAGAGGACTGCCAGTTATTCTCCATAGAAGATGTGTGTGGGTGTGCGCACGTGCGCATAGCAAAGCAAAGCTAGCTTTAAGAAGAAGAAGATGATGAAGTTGATGCATGGATCCATCCATCCTTTGGAATCGGCAGCAGGTTTTGAGGCCATAGCAGCTAGCTCTCCTTTTATGAAATCATGGATATGGAAGAACAAAAAGGAACAAAAAGGGCATAAGTAATCAGAAACCATGTAAATAATCAACGGAAGACTATTAAGAAAATGGAGAAAATTAAATTACAAACTTGGAGAAGTTTCGTCCATCCATCCAGTTGGGCGACTCGTGCTCTGTTATCATCATTATCAAAATGAAATTGGGATTTCAACATTATCATCCACTAAAGAATTAATATTCATACAGAGGAAAACTTACCAATCTATGATAACCTTTGGAACGTGTGCTATCTTCATCCAATCGGCTCCGGTTTCCTTTGAGTACCGCTCACGCAATTGATAGCAAATCCTAATTGTTAATGATTTGAGCAATGATGACTTCCCAAGGAGCCGATGTGGCAGTGCCTTCAGCTTGTGACAGGAATGAATCTGTAACTGCTCAAGGCGTGGCATAATTGAGATAGTGCCATTCTTCATTTTCTCTTCATCTTCTTCACTTATGTCTACCCATGTTTTCCAATTCGATAGATCTTCAATAAATATTGTCTTCAAATTAGGAAATGCTGTTACTTTAGCATTGTTATCGTCATCATCATCGTCATGGTGACCTTGGCCTTGTGCCTGCAGATGATCAGGTAGTCCAAAGAATTCACGACCTATATGTTTTAGCTTCGGAAGATAGAAGAGCTTAATGGACTGGAGTGATGACAGCTCTCCCAAAGCAGGCAATGTCGAAATATTAGCATTCCCTATAACCAAACATCTCAAATTATTGATGAGAGACTTAGCCGCCGCAATCCACTTTGGTAATTCGGGTCTTGGATACCCGTAAAGCTCAAGCCTCTGTAAATTTGGAGGTAGTTCTATCATCTCGATCGAACTTGTAGTTTCTATATCTAAATCCTCCACTTCAATAATTAATTCCAGATTTTGCAAGTTAGTTTTTTCCCCCAGTTGAGCATTCTCAAAATTTACATGCCCACCAACATAAATTCCCAATAGTTCAAGCTGGTTCAAGTATTTAAACTTTACCATGTCATTCGACGGTGCACCATCAGCAATGAATCTGGTCAAACTCCAAAGCGAAGTCAACTTGTCTAACCCCGGTGGCATTTGTTTTACAACATCCGTCATATGATTGAGAAGGTATCTCAAATGTACAAGATCTCCAATCCTTTGAGGAAGGCACTGAAGTTCGTCACACCAAGAAATGTCTAATGATTCCAGATAATATAAATCACATATTGTTTCCGGCAATTCCTTCAACGGATTCTCACTGACATCTAAGAATCGCAGATGAATCAAATTTCCTATCTCTTGTGGCAATTCTCCTAATTTATAGTCAGACAATTTCAAAGACCTCACAGATCTTAAACAGCTACACAAATCTTGGAGAGGCTCAACACGAGGAGTGACATAAAAACTTCGCACCTTTTCAATGTTAAGAACTACAAAAGAATTTATTGACTTAGTTTTGCCAAGCAATGTTAGGTGACGAACTCTTTCTTTGGATAAGTGTCCTCCATTAGTCTCTATATTTTGGCAATCAACCTCATCAAATGCACGACATTCATTTTTTGTGAGAAATTGTGCAAAATCATGAACTATATCATGCACCTTGCACCTTTCAATTAAAGATTCATCCCAATCAGCTCTTTCTAACCCTTCAAAGAAAGAACGCATTGCCAAATATTTCAAATATTCACGACCCTTCACAATCCTCCGCCTGTCATCACCTGTTAGACTTGGCGGACCAAGATAACCTTGTGCCATCCACAATCTTACTAATTCCTCAGCATTCATGACAGTGTCTTTAGGAAAGACAGCACAGTACGAGAAACATCTTTTCAATTGAGGAGATAGCTCGTTATAACTCAAATAGAAATGAGGGAAAAGATCCATAGATGCTTCCTCCATCTGCCATATTTTACTATTTAAAACTTCTTGCCACTCTTGTACTGTGTCTTTCAATTGCAAAAGACTTCCCAAAATCTTTGCAGCAAGTGGTAAGCCTTTGCATTTTTCAGCAATTTTTCACCCAATATTCTCCACTTTCTCACACAACTCAGATCTTTTAGACAGTGCTATACTTTTCAATATTAAACAGCAATCTGAATCTGACATTCTATCTAGAGGATGCATGTAATCGTTGTGTACTACTCTTGCTACTACCTCCTTCCTAGTTGTCACAAGAATGATGCTTCCAGGAGCACCATCCTTGAGTAAGCCTATTAATGGCTCCCAATCCGAGTATTTCTCAGTCCAAACATCATCAAGGACAAGCAAGAATCTTTTCCCAGAAAAAGTATTTTTTATATGTTGGAACAATGTTTCCAACTCTAATACATTAATGTTGCTCTTTTCTGGGCTCTCAAGGAGAGCAATTGCAATCCTTCTCACATCAAAAGGATCTGACACACAAACCCATTTTCTGAGTTCAAAATGTTTCTGAACTTTAGCATCATTGTATAGAATTTGAGCTAATGTGGTCTTTCCACTACCCCCAACTCCCACTATAGAAATAACATTAACCCCATCTTTCTCAACTTCTTTACTAGTATTAGTCCTACTCTCAGACAATAAGTGCTTGAGTAGAACTTCCTTATCAGAGTCTCGACTGTGCACCTTTGATTCATCAAAAGTGGAGGTAGTCATAGGGCGCCTAAATTCATTAGAATCCACATGCGCACTATGTGCAATAACAAAGTTAAAGCGATTTGCCTCTGTCAACATGGAATCTAGTTTACTATTGATCTCTTTAATCTTCAAAGCAATATCACCACGTACCGGAATTTCTTTAAGACAAGAACAAAGAGATGGGATAAAAGAACGCACCTTCTTCAAGAGTATTGACATCCTTGTTCCTGTTAATTCAGGTATCTGATCAAGATTCTTGGGCATGTCAATCTTAATAGTCCATTCGTCCAACACATCTTCCATCTCATAAGTGATGTCTTCAAGCTCTTCCAGCCATACCCCAACAGCTTCCTCCTTTAGCCTTCTCCTCTCAGCATCATGTAGTAGTTTTTGGATTCTTGTCAACTTAAAGGACAGACTATACACATCTTCTTCAACCCCCATCAGTAGGTTCACCCCTTCCGGAACTTTTGTAAAGACAACATGACTCAACTGGTCTATTATCTTTGGAACAAACAATTCGGCCATTGCTCAGAATATGTTTGTTTGTTTGGATATATGATATGGGTGTTTATTTGTGCTAATTCATTGATCAAAAACAAACAACTTCATATGTATATATAGAGAGAGCAGAGTATGGCATCACCCAAAGAGTTCGGTGTTTAGCGTGGGCTATCCTTGACACTTGAAAGAACATGTATTATTTAGTTCATCATGTCAACTGTCAACAACTGAGTATATCCATGGCATAGTCTAACTTGTGGACTATATGCATCGTGCTTTGTTTTTCCTAACAAATTAAAAGAATTGCATTCTTATTCGGTGAAAACTAGTTGAACCAACACATTATAGTGAAAGAGCAAGAAATAAAATTTTCAGAAAAACAAAATCTTAATCATGGGGAACTATAGCCTTTACATTTTTTTTTTAATTTTTATTTTTTTGGGTGAAAAGCTGATATTTTTTAGATTAATTTTATAATCATGAGCAAGAAACAGGAAGGCACCATTCAAAGATCAAAGCCATGATAGCCCATTTCGTTTTCATCATTTAGCAATTGTTAATTGAATTGCTTGGCATTTTTCATGACATACCACCTAATTGCTTATCTTTGTGTTATGTGCCAAAATCTTTTAATTTTAAATTAATGTATATTTAAAATTTTAATCTTGCCCCTACTGCTGCAAAGTGCAAACAGAGTTGCTCTGTTCTTTCCTGAACATTTTCGTTGATGCGAGAGTGATGAGACCTTGAAAAGAAAAAAGTCGGTCAGTATGCGAATGTTAATCGGAGTATGTGACCTTTGGCGCTAAAAATCAATTACCAATATGTGACTGTATATAATTAATTTTTTTTTAAAAAAAAATTATAGTCTCGTATTTGTTTTTTAACAAAATAATTGCGTTATGTTTTACCCAATAAAAAAGTGATATTTAATTTTTTTTAAGTATATATTGTCACATCTTAACAAACTTTTCATTAATATTTAATTTATAATTTTTATGTATTTTTCTCTATTCACCGTCAAATGTTACTTTTTAAAAATTATTTTTTAATCTTAAATTACATTTATATTTTATAGAATCCTTTCACTCTTATTCTCCACGATGTTTTTAAATTTAATTTTCATGAGTTCGATTATCACAGCATTGACCAATAGGAAGTGGATAACTCGAATATTATTACAAGATAATCACAAACTCATTGTCAAGAATTAATATGCTGCGTTGTTCTTGTTCAAATTTCTCCATCCCCCAATTATTAATATTAAGACGACCAAGACTTCCCTTTGTGGATTACAAAGCACGTCACGTTCATAGAAGTCAAATAAACATATTCCTATCATTCCCATATTTAATTATAACCAAACTTTTTCTTTCTTTTTTTTTAACAGAGAGAATAATTATTAGACCGTTAGTTTTATTAAAATTTTAAATTTATCCTTCTTAATAAACTATTCTCTTAAATCAAATTATTGTGTAATTTTGAACATCATCCACTCGTGAGTATCAACAAATTGAGCACCACACTTGTTTTTTTTTTTTTTTGAATGTGTGTGCATGTATCGACCACAATTAATTTAGTTGTTAATTAATTTATTCATACGTAATAATTACGAATCATTAGGCTTATAAAATACAATAGAATAAAAAGTGTTAAATCAAATTATCAAACTGACCAACATAATTTATCCATAAAAAGTAAAAACAAAAATCAACAAATGCTCGAATTGAAAGAAAGAAAAAGAATTAAATTCAATACCTCATAATAATAACAATTGAATTACTCACGAATATCTGTTACGTTTAATTCCACCAAACATGTGTAGTAAGAGAATTTTTCTTGTTCGCACTTAAACAAAGAGGGTGGAGCTCGTTTACCTGCTTAAATTCTATTATATATAATATATGTTTAAATTTTAATAAATATATTATTTATATAATTATTATAATATATTTTTATTATATTTTTTAATTTTTGCATAAAGAGTAATTTTTTTATTATTATTGTATAATTTAAAATATTAAAGTTTTAATTTTTTTATATATTTTTTTAATTTAAAATGAGTTTCTGTTAAGTATGCACGAGAAAATGAGGCGGGACAAGACGAGAGTCGAACAAACGAGAGCAAGCGGCTGATGAACTTCACTCCCTTAAAAGTTAAAACCTTATGTGGCTGATGAACATATACAGTTTTGAATCAATTCACACAGTACGAGTTTTTTTAGAATTCGTAATCATAACCACTGAAATGTCGGTACACGTTTCAAACTAAGTAACCACATGAACTTTTCGAAACGTGATTATGTATGATGATATGAGATGATGGTTATAAGTCCTAATGATATACAAACTTATCTATGAAAAAGCAAAATTATGGTTCAAGTAAAACTGTTTATTTGGACTCGTGAATCGGATCGATTCGACTTATTCAATTTTGAATCAGAGCAACATGGATCGGTTTAAATTTTTCTATATTTTGGATTAGAAATAATTCATTGGGATCTGAATTGGTCCAAAGAAGAATTAAAAAAAAAATTATACTCACTTTGTCTCAAAAAAAGAATTTAGTTGGAAAATTTTTATTTGTTTAAAAAAAGGTCCTCTTTTAAGATAAAATTACTATATTACCCTTACTAATAATAATAATGTATAACTCAAATTAAAAAAAGTAAAGATAAAAATATAAAATTACATATTTAATTAGGCAATAAGTGTGTTGTACTTCGTAACTTTAAAAAAATTATATAAAATCAAAAGATGACTTTTTTTTTGGTACGGAGGAAGTAGCTTTTGTCCCCCTAAAAATGTATAACATAGGTTATGAAATGGGAATTTAGAATACTTTTTAGGGTCTGTTTGATAACATCAATTACTGTTTAAAATTAATTGATTAAGAGATTTTATATTTTGGGTTGTTTGATAACGAAATTTCACTCAACTTAATTGTTTAAGCGTTGCTTAATCTCTATGGAAAAATTTGAACAATAAAAGTTAGTTTAATACTTATCATTTAATGTTATCAATCAAACTTTATAACAAATTTTCCATATTTACCCTCTTTTATTAAATCATTCAACAAACTAATTTAATTTTTCTCTAACTATAAATAATCCTTTTCATATGACTCTCTTTCCTTTTTATTTTATTTTATTTTATATAACACATATTTTCAAAAGTGTTTCTTATTTTTTTATAAAATGGATAAATAAATTTCAATTAATTTATTTTTTATTTTATTTGTTGTATTAAATATTAATTTTGATAGAGTGTATCTTTTGCATGTTTTTATGAATAATATTTGATGCTTAATTTTAAAAAATTAATATTTGTACATATAAATAAAAAAATTAATAAAAGGACAAAATGATATAATTTGTGTAATCTAGCCTTCAAATTTAGTGTTTATCAAACAGTGTTAATGGGTTTAACATTGTGATTCAAACATTTAAAACAAATTTTGAAACATTCAAATTTTAACAACTTAATTATTTCAACATTTAGATTTAAGCATTCAACATTCAGCAATTAAATTTTAAACAGTTAGTTTTATCAAACAAGCCCTCAGTAGTTCAAATGGTTTTTTTTAATTAAAGCTAGTTAATTATTGTGTAATTTTGAACATCATCCACTAGTGAATATCAACATTTTTAAAAGAAAATTGTTGAAGTTAATTTCTAAAAAATTGACTTGAAGATTGATTTCTCAGAAATCGATTTCAACATTTTGGGAATAGCTTTTAAAACGTCAATATTTTTTTTAATTTTATACAAAAATAACAATATTGTGTTCAATAAATCATTCAGAATAAAAAAGAAAAATGTATTTCAACCGATATGCTTTTAAGCACGGCCATAAATTAAGAGAAATCAACTGCATTAAAATTACCCTATCATGAGATCCTAGCAAAAAAGGAAAAATCAACCACATTAAAATTATCTTTTGGGAATGTCCTTTGGGAGGTCTATTTGATATTTAAAAAGTACTCAACAACCGTAGACAAGTAACGAATATTGGGGTGAATTAGAAAATTTTAGGTAGAGTCAAATTTAAGTGTTGGCTAGATATGTATAATATTTAATTTTATCAATACGTGCTAAGGCTTCCCTTTATTTAAAACACTATTAAATGTACAATTTTTTTTATTTTTAACTTTATTTTTGTTTGTGGATCATATATATTCATTATTAATAAAGATAATAAAGGAATTTCATTAAAAAGTGGACTTCTTCTTAGGAAAAAAAATTTAAAATTAGACTTTTTAAAAAAATACAAGGGATTATTATTTTATGTAAAAAAATTAACGTTGACATGTTGTTTATCATCTTATTATTCTATGTAAATTGATGTATTCTTTATTTGTTCATTTTAAAAAAATTAACGTTGTTTCTTGGAAAAAAATAGAATTATAAGAAGCTTTACTATTATAATATTGAAGGCAAGAAGAAATACTAAAAAGTAATTACAATCGAGCTCTAACTACCATATATCAACATCGATGCGCATCTTTTGAAATTTGCCTATCAAAATTTCTTAGATTAATTACATTTACCCTCCCAGGTTTAGCTAAATAACAATTTCCCCCATTGAATGGCCTAACTATACCATAAAACCCCATCCTCCTCTTAATTTTTTTTTTACTGAAATGACAAATATGCCATTTGTATCACAAATTATATAGTCTCAAAATATTGTTTTAATTTCAAATCAAACTTTTCTAAATATACAATCATCTCATTCAAAGCCTATATAAATAATTTTTTCAATTTTTTGAACTAATTTTTTTTCATTTAATTAAGCATTATTCACTTTGAAAATATATATGCAAAAATACAGAAATAGTCATTATTCCATTGCAGCTAGTAGAAAAATTATTGTTATAATAGTTCACAATAATGAACTTTATTAGATTTTTGAGATGAGGAAAAATAGAAAATAATGAGTTATCTTTTTTTTTTTAAATTTTATTTATTACTAAAAATAGGAAAAATATATTCATTTTGCAAGTCAGGGTCAAATTTTGGGATTTATTTTGCTATTTGGCCAAATCTTAAGAGGAGTAAACTAAAACTTTCTTGACTTGTAAACTATGATAATTTACAAAATTAAATTTAGGGTCTCCAAATAAAACTATTTATGTAACAACGATAAAAGGCTGTTTTCTGACATTTTGTTTTCAAATTGTTGAGGTGGACAACTTGAAACTATGTCATGTGTGGTCAATTTGGTCTAATCAGAATTTGATTCAAATTTGTGAGAACTAAGTCCTCCTACTTTTGTGGTCTGCTCAATTTTTCTAGTCAGCTAAAACTTGGGAATTAATGAACTCACTTGGGTATAACATGGCGATGTTGAATTGCAAGTCATAGCAAATATATGCTAAGATTTTGAACTCGTCAGAACTATTTAATTATGACACTATATGCTGAGATCAATCCCATGATTATTACAAGACGAGGCTAGTTGTTCACATAAAAGACTCCAACAATTTTGTGATTGGGGCTGCTGATGCAGGTTTTGCTTTCTTTTTCTTTCACTCTACCACTCTCTCCTATTGTGTTTTTTCATTTTACAAACATGCATATTAGGTTGGGTTATTTATTATTGAAGTGACACATTCTTAATTTGATATAGGGAATCAACCTGCTTTAAATAAATTCATTGCAGTTGTAGACCTAATGAGAAATGCCAAAGTGCAAGCTATTCTTGGTCCACAAAAATCTATGCAAGCCAATTTCGTGATTAATCTAGGACAGGATGCTAAGGGGCCCATTATTTCATTTTCTGCCACAAATCCTTCTCTTTCCTTTCTAAGAAATGAATACTTCATAAGAGCAACTCTGAATGATTTCATATCAAGCAAACAATATCAGCTCCCTAATTCAAGTCTTTGGTTGGAGAGCAGCTGTGCCAATCTATGTTGACACTGAGTTTGGAGTAGGCATTATCCCATACTTGACCGATGCCTTGAAAGAAGTTGGGGCTGCTCATATTCCCTATAGAAGTGTTATTCATCCATCAGCAACTAAAGATGAGACTGCTGCTAAGCTTTATAAGTTTATGACAACGCAAACGAGAGTTTTCATTGTGCATATGCCCTCTATTCTTAGCTATCAACTTTTTGCCCAAGCAAAAGATGTGAGAATGATGACTAAAGAATCTGTTTGGATCGTAACTACTAGGATGACTAATCATTTAAGTTTTCTACATCCTTCTACGCAAGAGTCAATGGAAGGGGTACTAGGAGTGAAACCACATGTTCCAAGAAGGAAAAAGCTCAATCAATTCATCACTCGCTGGAAAAGAAAAAATCAGCGGTTGATCAATGATCACGTTGATCTCAACTTCTTTGAATTCTGGGCATATGATGCAGCCACTTCACTTGCAATGATAGTTGAAGGACTTATATTATAGGAATCAGATCAACAGAAGTTAGCCATCCTAGTTCATTAGATCGTGGGATCTCTACAGTCTCACAAATAGGCAAACATCTCCTAAAATTAATATCAAAAACCAGATTTAATGGCTTTTCTGGGGCTTTTCGTGTTGTTAATGGAGAACTCCAATCATCCTACTTCCAAATTGTGAATATCCTGAGCAATGGGGAGAGGCAGATTGGATATTGGACACCCAAAATGGGAATAACTAAGACATTGAAATTTTCTAAGTCCAAAGTTTACTCTTCTTCAAAAGCAAGCCTAAAAGGCATCATATGGCCAGGTGATACCACATCAACCCCAAATGGTTGGGTTACACCTACAAATGGGAAGAAGTTGAGAATAGGAATCCCAGTTAGAAGTGGTCCTAATGCTTTCATGAATATAATAAGAGATCCATGCACCAATAGGACTACTTTCATAGGGTACTCCATAGATATCTTTGATTCCCTAATGAAAATGTTGCCCTATCATGTTTCGTATAAATATGTTCCTTTTGCAAGGCCAAATGGTGAGAGCGCTGGAACCTATAATGACTTGGTGTATCAAGTTAATCTTCGGGTGAGTTACGATTTGCAGTTTGTTTAATTTGTTTTTCAGTAGTATGAGGTCCATATGTTTTTATATTCTATATCAACTTCATTGCCACAAGGAAAATATACATTAGAAGGGAAAGGAAAGAATAACCAAATGTTTTATTTACTTACATGTGTATCGTCTAAATTGAACTGATCATGGCAGAATTATGATGTTGCTGTGGGAGATATTACCATTAGAGCCAATTGGTCCATATATGCTGACTTTACGCAACCATACATTGAGTCTGGCATAGCCATGGTTGTGCCTGTCCAAGACAAAAGGACAAAGAATGCATGAATGTTCTTGAAGCCATTGACATGGGACCTTTGGGTGATAAGAATTTGTTTCTTTTCATTGGTTTCATGATTTGGATTCTTGAGCATCAGACTAATGAAGACTTTGCTAAATCTAGTCCACATCAGGTTAGCATTGGTTTCTGGTTCTCTTTTTCAATCTTGGTCTTTCCTCATAGTAAATCTCTCTCCTGTTTATTTATACATAACATTATTAATTAGTTAACTAGGGGGTGAGGCTAGTCCTGACAAATATTGCATAAAAGCTAAAAGGAGGACTAGTTAAGTGTTTTTTGACTACATATTTTACTCCTGTTTTCTTTCTTATTTTGGTTTATTCTGACAAATATGATTTCCCTTGATTTGTCACATGCAAATGTGACTACAGGGGAGAAAGTGGTTAGCAACATCACTAGGTTTGTAGTCATCATATGGTGCTTTGTGGTTCTAATCTTAACTCAGAGTTACACAGCTAGCTTGACATCAATGCTAACCATCCAACAGCTTGAGCCAAGTGTGGCTCATATCCAGGATCTTATTACCAATGCAAACAATGTGGGGTACCCAAGTTGCTCTTTCATTATCGATTTCTTAAAGCAAAAGCTCAAGTTTGATGAGTTGGGCTCAAGGAATATGATACCTTGGACGAACTGGAAATATTTTTCATTAAGGACAAACAACATGGTGGTATTGCTGTTGTTGTCCATGAAACACCTTACATGAAGCTTTTCCTGTCTAAACATTGCTCCAAGTATACCATGGTTACCCCATTAATTAAGACAGATGGATTTGGGTTTGTATGTCCTCCTTCCCTCTCTAACATGGCCTAATTTGCTTGAAAATATAGTCCGTCTGATCATAATTTGCAAGCCTTCCCAATAGGTTCTCCGCTTGTACCTAACGTATCAATTGCTATTCTGAACGTTACCGAAGGGGACAAAATAGTTGGGATTGAGAAAGAGTGGTTTGAAGAGCAAAGCAATTGTGTAGAGCAAGGCACTCTGGTACCATCATCTCATAGTCTTGAAATTAATAGCTTCTGGAGCCTTTTTCTCATTGTCGGAATTGCTTCTCTCATTGCCCTCATCATCTTTGCATCTATGTTAATGTATGAACATTGGCGGCATCTGCTAAACAACTTAGGATCAAGACATCCGTTGGGAAAGATTTTGTCATTCACCAAATGCCATGACAAGAATATGGAGAGGGACGATCCAAATTCCACACACTTGGAGACGACAAATCAGTCAATGTTGTCCATCCATGCACCCGAGCATTTTGGGACTAATTTTTCTCACCGACCATCATCATCATCGTCAAAGTCGGTCGATGTACGTAATGCCAGAGTTCTTTAGCTTGAATATTCAGAAGGAAGAAGGAACTTCATTTTCATAATTTTACTCCAAATTAAAGAGGCAGCCAGATGACTCCGCTAACCAAATCCCATAATTGTGAATTGTGATCATTAATTTGGGTTTGGTTGTAGTGATAAATTCCTAAATTAGCATCTCATGTCAACTCTACAGGTTTTAGGTATTAATTATAGATAGCCATCTATGGACAGTATAGTTAACTAAGAGTTTCAATTTTAGAGATTTGAATAGATTATAAAAATAAAAAGAAGATTTATGAATACTAGCATAAAAATGAAAGTTTTGTCTAATTTGAAATTTGAAACCTCAAAGTTACCCCAAATTTATATATACACACACACATAAAACACAACCTTAATTACATTGAAACTGAATAAATATTCTTCAAGTCATTCTGTTTCATTTTGAAAATTTTTCTTTATTCTAAAAAAAAGTCACTTTTAGGGTAAAATTCTTGTATTACCTTTACTAATGATAACAATGTATAACTCAAATTAAAAATAAAAATAAAAATATAAAATTATATATTTAATTGTGCATTAATTGTGTTGTATTTTGTGATTTAAAAAAGGTTGTAGAAAATCAAAAGTGGACTCTTTTTTTTTTTTGGAATGAAGGGGATATTATTAATAGTTTGTGAATACATATTTAATCACTGGAATATAATGTAATATTCCATTTGTCCAAAAAAAGAGTTTAGTTTGAAAAAAAATTTGTCCCAAAATAAGAGTCCACTTTTAAGGTGAAATTTTCATATTGCCATTACTAATGTTAATAATGTATAAACTAAATTAAAAAGTAAAGATAAAAAATAAAATTATATATTTAATTATGCATTAAGTATGTTGCACCTTGTAATTTAGAAAAAAGTTGTATCAAATTTAAAATATATTCTTTTTTTTTTTTTGGAATGGAGGGAGTAAATCTTTTATAGTTTTTGGTGCTTGTAAAATTAATGGATTAAACCGCATCAGGCCCAAAGCATTGGGCAATACCCACCTAATAGGAAGGCATTGAGAATTGGCATTCTAAAATATTTTGGTGAGTATAATAACAAATTCATGCATTACCAACATTTCCATATTATAGTTTATATGGAGGAGATGGGGTTGGTAATGCTGATGCTACCTAACAGATATCTTTTCTGTTAATAAAATTTAAGCCAAAATTTTCCAACATTTAAACTCAAATTTAAACCAGTAACTTAATATCCAAATCAAACCGATACATTAAAGATATATGAAAGTTCAAAACAAATGCTCATAAGTTTTTTCCCTAATTATTATGAATTTTCAAGTGCGATAAGAACCTATTTAGGGCTGCTAATGATCCTGTCAACTTCTGCACTTTCTTCAAGGTCCGCGGAGGTGCCATCTAGGCAATGGCCTTTATGTTGTCTGGGTTGGCTTTTATCCCCCTCTTAGAGACCATAAATTCCAAAAATTTGCCAAATCCTACCCAAAAGTACACTTTTTAGGGTTTAAATGCATTCCAACTTCTAACATGGTTTGTAAAGTCTCGTTTAGATCTTTAGGGGCACTTTCACTCTTCTTGGACTTTATCACTATGTCATCTACATATATTTCTAAGTTCCTACCAATCTGGTTGGAGAATACTTGGTTGACTAGACGTTGATAAGTTGCTTCCGCAATTTTCAATCCAAAGGGCATCTCTTTGTAACAACAAACCCCCATCTCTATGATGAAGGCTGTCTTCTCAATGTCTTTCTCTGCCGTCAAGATTTGGTGGTAACCTTTGTAGGCATCAAGAAACATTAGAACCTCGTACCCTGATATGGTTTCAATTACCGGTAGTGGGTAAGTAGTCTTTCGGACAATACTTATTGAGGTCCGTATAATCAATACACATTTGCCAACTATCATCAGGTTTTTTAACCAAAACTGGGTTTGACCATCACGTAGGGTAAAATACATCTTTGATGATATCGGACTGAAGTAGTTCCTTCATTTATTTATTAACCTTCTTTCCGGAGCTAGTGATATTTTGTTTTGTTGAATAGGCTTCACCCGAGGATCAATGTTCAGCTTGTGTGTCACTAAGGACAATGAGATTCTTAGCATATCCTCTAGACCCCATGCATAAACTTCTTTATACTGGCAAAGGAGGCTAACAATGCAACTTTGGATCATAGATGGCAGCGTAGTCCCCCATTTTAAACATTCTATTAGGATGGTTGTCATCTATTACCATTTCTTGTACCTCATAGGTAATCTCCTTTGATTCAAATGGGATTTTCTTTATACCGGCATCCTGAGATTTTTGAGGTGTGAGCTTAAAATTTCTGGTGTCTTGGCAATTTCAAAATGTGATATCAGAATTTCTAAGAGTTTCTCGAGGTGCCACCTTGAAATTTTCAGAGGGACACAACATTCATTTTCCTTTTCCTACTTCTTCCCAATGTGGCACCTGGGGTTAGGCTGTGGTATCTCTGGAGTCTATATGACATGTATGCCTTTCATCAAAGTGCTTTTTCCTTTGCTGGTGATAGACATGCATTCCCTTGCAACATACTTATTTCCTCGTACAGATGCCACTCCATGTTTTGTAGGGAATTTCATGACCAGATGGTAAGGCGACCAAATGGCTTTGGCTTTATTCATCCATGATCTTCCAACAATGGTATTGAAAGGAAAAAGGGCATCTACGACATAGAAATCGATCATTATAGCGTTATCTTGGGGGTAATCCCCCACTATAACTCCCAAAGTGATTATGCCTACTGGGTGAACAACTTCATGGGCAAATGTCAATAAGGGCATACTAGATGGCTTTAGGGCACCGAAATCGATTCCCAACTTGCGAAAACAATCAATATATAAGACATTGACTACGCTACCATCATCAACATAAACCCGATGAACCTCTTTATTTGCAACTATGGTCTTGAAAACTAAAGCATCATTATGTGGGCTAATAGTGAGGACTGCAAATATGGCATGGATAACACCAGTGACATTGCGGTTGTCATGTGGTGGAGGTTGGGATGTTAGCTGTTGTGAAGGATTGCTTTGGTACTATTGATATGGTTGATTCAGGGAAGGGTCCTATCTCGGTCGATAATTTGCCTGATGTGAAGGGGGACCTCGTCTACCTTGTCTCCCATCTTGTCCTTCTGTATGGTAGCCACTTCCCCGGCCTCTAGACCGAGGTTGGACTCCATCAAAATAAGAGTACCATATTTGTACATACTGACCAAGCATCCCACTTCGGATGCAATTTTCTATTTCTTTCTTGAGGTCTTTGCATTCCTCAGTATCATATGCATGATCATTGTGAAAAGCACACCACACATGTCGCAACCTTTTGTGTGGTGCTGCGATTAATAGGATTGAGGGTCTCAAGAGATCTCTATGTATAGATAGGATCTCGGAGCGACTCTTAGTGAGTGGAGTGAGAGTCTTTTTCTGAATTTGAGACTCCAAATGACCCCGATTATAATTCAGCCTATCAAAGGCGTTTTTCTAGGTATTTTTCCCTTTAGCATTCTCTTGATGCTTTTTCTCATTCTTCTCATTTTCTTTTTTTCTCCTATTGACTTCTTCTCCTTTAGTATAACTCTCAACCATTTTCCATAGTGTTTGAGTGTCAATTGGTGTGTCCCATGCCAATTTAGAGTAGAATGATCCAGGATTCAAACCATTCACAAAAGTTGAGATTACCAACTGATCTGTTCGATCAGTCACTTGAAGACTTTCATCATTAAATCTCTCTACATACGATTTCAAGGATTCGTCTTTCCCTTGCTTGAGATTCATCAGATTTGTAGCTATTTTGTGAAATTTCTTCATTTGAAAGAAACAAGTGTGGAAAAGCTGCGCCAATTGTCTAAAAGACAAGACACTGCTACGAGGTAGGTCATCAATTCACAACCATGCCTTTCCACTGAGATAAATAGAGAATGCCTTACACATCACCTCCATCGAAGCATTTTTAAATTTCATCAAGTATTTGAATTGCAATAAAAAATCTAGGAGGCCAAAATTCCCCTCATAAGATGGGATCTCATTAGGCAATTTGAATTCTACGGGCATTGGATATTGCATGATGTCGGGCATGAAGGGTAACAGAGCATCTCTTTCATCATCGGAACCCAACAAACCTTGAATATCATCAGCCACTCTATTGGTAATTTGAAGAAAATTATGATGCCGAGGACGTATTGGATCATGCTTCGACCTAACCTTGGAATGGTTATTTTGGTAATTATCACCAATGTGGGAGGCTGAAGCCTCATTCCCATTGTTATTCCTCTTCACTCGGGCATGTTTTAGGTCATCATGTCTAGCTCCAAATTCGGATGGACGCTGTTATGTCTAAGCCCACGGAATTCTTCAAATTGTGCACGATGTTGCTCCATAAAAGCTCTCTCGTCTTCTTCATATTATTTTCGTGCTGGTGAATTGTCTCGATTTGAAGCCGTACACAGTGAATATTCACTATTATGGGTGGATAGATGTTCAGATCATTCAGGAATCCCACCTAAACGTAATGGATTGTTTTCGGTAAAGCCTAAATGACTATGTCGTGCCTCTCCTTGGTTGGTACCTTCAACTACTCTACATTCTCCAGATCTAGTATCCACTATCTTTAAATCGTTTGAAATAGGAAAAAAGATTATGAATATTCCTTAAAAAATTAAATTCCCACAGACGGCGTCAATTGATAAAGGCCGTATCTGCAACCCTCTAAGATCCTTTTAAGATGATCCTGATATGAAACTCTTCGTCTTCCTTAATGTTAAGTGGTCCTGCAAAATAAATCTCAAAGTGGTTCTCTGGGGTAAACCTTCAAATGCTTAAGTCAGTCCTTTGTATGTAGGTCGTACTTTGAATTTTTTAGAGTCCCATTACTTGGTTGTTTTTTCCACTTATATATCTTTTTCCCTCATTTGTGGAATTCATTGTCACTTTTTTACACGTTGGGCACAACTGTAACTGCTGATTATACACCGTTATATTTCTCCGTGGTTGTCGCATATTGTTACGCACTTATGAATAAGTATGATCTCACTGAATTCCCACCTTGTTAGTGTGGTCTAAGACCTCGTGTGTTCTTAATCCGAGGTCTCCTATACTTGGTGTGATTTTAGTGTGCTTCTATACTTAGACCATGAGGCTGACTGATATTTAGGCCTTCAATCTACTAGGGTCAGAGATCTACGAATGCAAGGATCTTGTGTATTGCTGAGATCCAGACTTTAGTTGAGATGGGGTCCTATATATATCACAAATCAATGTTGGTCTTATTTTTTGGTTGTTATATCTACTAAATTAATGTGAATCTGTAGGAATAAGTTCTAAAAAACCCAGAAACAAATTGATAAATGTGCTTAGAATAATTATTATGTATCCAATAATGTGTAGGAAAAAGACTTAGACAAACCCTAATAAGGTTGAATTGCCCATGTGGCTTCATAAGGCCCAGGCACCCCTTAAGGCCCAAAGTAGAAAATTACAAAGATAAAAATGCTAATGTGTACAGCTAAGTTACAAGACAGCTAATTGGGCTCTTTAAGCTCAAATGTCTACTTAATTCAAAATCACTTAACCATTGGGCTTGCTCCAATGGCCACCCAACATGTGTTGGGACTAAGAGGTTAGGAGTTCGAACTCACGTCTAACATTGCACCCCTCATTCTCCCTACCACTTAGTTAATATGAGAACCTCACCTCACATTATATGAGGCACAAACTGTTGTTGTAATAGAATAGCAATGTCTTAAATCAAATTCACTTGAATGCACCCTTTTTCCTTTGAGCTCGGGTTATCTCCTAAGACCACTTGCTTAGCTTGAATATCTTCAATTAATTTGCTCAAAATTTTTTCGCATGTTGAGCTCACGTAATTGGTCCATCAATAATGTGTAGTGGATCATGTGAGCTCTCATAGTGGATCATGTGCTGACTCTTAGGTAATACGATTCTTATCATAATTTTTTTTTTTGGCAACAAGAATAACTAATTGTATTTAACTATTTAAATTTTTTTTGTGAATAGCATATAAAGCATGTATCTTGATTTTTATAATACAATTCAGAAATTTAGATTTCTATAATGCTTTTACGCATTAACTAAATCACATTACCACAATCTCCAATGAGGTAAAAGTCAATGAACTATAATTCCTTCTGTTACAAACACTATTGCAATAGAAAAAAGTTATTGCATACCAAATATAGATAACAACTTATAGTCAAGAAAGCACAAGAATACTAGTATAAATAGAGAGGCTATGGTGGCAACGAAATATCATTCTTCTATAATACTTGAGAAATTCGAAAATGGCTACAATTCATTTGAAATGGTACTCTTTTGCATTGTTTGTAATTTGTATTGCCAACCTTAGAGGAGCTTTAATTGTTGCAAATAAAGAGAGGAAGGTAATCTGCTTTTATTTGTTGCAAATTGTGTCATTCGTAATTCAACTTCATATGTTAGTTCGATTTCATCCTTTATATTCAAAAAGTTTCAATTAAGTCTCTTAACTTGTAAATTCGGTTTTAATTGGTCCTTTTTAAAAGATACAAGCCAACCAAGATTTAATGCATTTAGTCATTGATTTGCACAATTTATAAACATTTTTTTAAAAATTGTGTAAATTACATCTACTACTCCTGTGGTTTGTAAAAACTACTAATCAAACCCCGAGATTTGAAAAATTACAAATACCCCCTTAAATTTGATAAATTCATAACATTTAGCCCCTTTAATCAACTAAATTCATAACATTTAACCCCTTCAAATTCATAACATTTAGCCCCTTTAAGGGGGTATTGTTAGTTTTACCAAATCTCGGGGTTCGATTGGTAATTTACTCAAATTTCAGGGGTGGTAAATGTAATTTACCCATTTAAATTATATTTCTAATTATATAAATTGACATTTTTTAGGTTTAGATAGTTAAAGAATAATTTTATCTATTTATAATATATTTTTGACAACTAAAATTAATATATATTTTGAAAATTATGAAGTTGAAGGTGACAAAAAATGAAATAAACTTTTAGGGATATTTTGCCAAAAAATAAAAGTTTAAAGTGATTATTTGCAATGCACGATTTTTGTTTAATTTGTTTTCTTCCACTTACCTTAATCCTAAATATATGTAAGTCATGTGATTAAATGCATTAGGTCTCGTTTGGTTTGATTCTATTAGAGGAATCAATGAGCATCAAAATTATAAATTAAAAGACCAAATTGAAATTTTTGAATATGAAAAACTAAATTGAATTAAGATCCCAAGTCCAGGAACTAATCATACTATTTACCCCATCGCTCTATATGTGTTAATTCTCATTTATCTAGTGAGTGTTTTATTATTTTAACATGCAAGCAATACATCTTGGGCTTCATTGGGCTAGTAATCATACAATTTTGCTATATATATATATATATATATATATATATATATATAGATATATATATTATGCTACACCATCCTTATATATTTTTTTTATTATTTTTTGGTTTTAACTCATTCGTCAATTAGTCAACAAATCCAATTGGAAGTAAATGAAACATAAAGATTGTTGTGATTTTATATTACCCTATACTATTGCAAATCTTTATTATTTAGATGACTTAATAATTTTTATTGTTTTCTTCCTTAATGACAGGACTATATAATATTCATGGGAGCCCTTCCTTCGAATACAAAGTATTCACCCGAAGAACACCATATGAGCATGCTTCAAGAAGTGTTCAGTAGTAGGTAATTAAACATCATAATTTTTAGTTCAAAACTAGATAATATAAACATCAAAGAAGATTAGTTTCCTATTTCTTTTTCTTTATAAAATAAATATACTAATTTGATTGTTCCTGACTAAAGTTATGCTAGGCAATCCATAATCAGAAGTTACACAAAGAGTTTTAATGGATTTGCTGCCCATCTCACTGACAAAGAAGCAAAAAAACTTTCAAGTTAGTACTATATTTTATTTATTATATATATCCTATATATTTTATTGTGAACTACAAATATATATTGAATTGCTAATGGGATCAATAGCTAATGAGCATGTGGTGTCCATATTCCCAAGTAAAAATCTGCAACTTGATACAACAAAATCAAGGGATTTCATGGGTTTCTCTCACAACGTCTATCGCGATATTAGCGTTGAGAGTGATATTATAATAGGAGTGCTTGATACTGGAATTTGGCAAGAATCATAAAGCTTCAATGATCATGGTATTGGCCCTATACCAAAAAAATGGACGGTTGACTGTCAAGGTGGCAAGGATTTCTCATGTAACAAGTATGTTCCTTTTATATATATTAACACCATACACATTTCATGCACAATTTGTATAATGTTGTTCTTTAGGTGAGTTTTGTTAAGGCTTGCATGAATTAAATAACTATTGATAAATACTCTCAATTTTGAGTAAATTATCATCAGAGATATTATATTACAAATATGTTCTTTTACATAGTATTCCCTTTGTCCTCAAAATAGAGTTCACTTTGGGTTGAATATAATTTTTTTCTTATTTAGAAAAAATATATTTAATAAATCATTAAATATATAATTTTACATTTTTTGTCCTTACTTTTTTATTATAGGAATACATAATCATTATTAGCAAGGATATTAAAGAAGTTTTATTTTTATTTTCTTGAGACGGAAGGAGTAAATATTTTGTTCTATGTGCTATTGTATGAGTGCAAAGAACTATTATGCCATTTTTAATAATATTGGCTACGAATGTACCTTTAATGCAATTTTTTCATTTCTTTTAATATCCAACATTAATCACATGAGAGAAATCTGTATGGTTTGCCTATAGGAAAAGCATCGAAGCAAGATCCTATTTTCTTGAGACCTCTTGTAGAGATTTAAATGGTCATGGATCACACACTGCATCAAGAGTAGTAGGAAATAATGTCAAAAATGCAAGTTTTTTTGGAATTGCCAAAGGTATAGCAAGAGGTGGGGTTCCCTCTGCGCAGATTGCTGTGTATAAAGTTTGTGCAGGGGGTAGTTGTAGCGAGATAGCTATATTGGCTGCATTTGATGATGCTATCATAGATGGAGTTGATATCCTCTTAGCCTTTCTGGGAGCACGATATCCCATGGGTCTTGAAAGGGATGCTATAGCATTGGGTTCTTTTCATGCAGCCCATAAAGGTATTCTCACCGTACAATCAGCTGGAAATGGTGGTCTAGAAACAAAAATAATCACCAGCAATGCGCCATGGTTGTTTACTGTTGCCGCAAGTACTATAAATCGAAAGATCATCAGCAAAGTTGTGTTTGGAGATGGAATAATATCAATTGTACATAATCTAAACTTAACTTTCACATAATTTTGACACTATCATAGTATCATATAAATTAATTCACAAACATAGAGAGTAGTAAATTCACCACTAAATTAGATGTTTTCATTTAATTTATAAATTACTTTACTTTCTAAGACTATATGATGATGTTGTAGGTTATTCGGTTAATTCTTTTAAGTTGAATGGGACACAATTTCTAGTCGTATATGGAACTGATGCTTTAGAGAAATGTTGCACCCTGACTGCCAAGTAAACTTACATTATTCAATCAAATGACCTCTCTTATAATTGGAGCATTAACAGTATGATTGACTTAGAGTTTGTTCTTTGATTTAGGTTTTGTATGTCTCACTGTTTAGATGAAAAATTAGTGAAGGGGAAGATTGTACTTTTTAGAACATTGACAAGCATGGTGGAAGTAGGTGAAGCGAGAGTCCTCGGATTAATATCATTACAAAATGGATGGGAAAATATCTCCTTCATTTTTCCCTATGCTACATCAATATTAAATAAGGACCAATTTAAATTGGTAGAGAATTATTACAACTCAACCAAGTAAGCCTTTTTTTTTTTAATTTAACACCACTTGGAGTGATCCAATATTTGTTTATTATGTTAGGAATGAATATAAGTTTATAATGAGGGATGCTGAATTTTCCTTTATGCTACATTGAGTAAAAATGTAATCAAGATAGATTGGGTCATATAAACCTTATCACCTAAATAACTTGAGGAAGCAAATTAAAATTGCATCTTCTTTCGTATGAAATTTTAGAATAAGTTATGATCACTAATTCTATCGTAACTAACTTTTTCGCACATTCACTTTCAATATATAGGAGTCCTACAATAAACATATGGAAAAGTGAAATTGCAGAGGATTTGGTTGCTCCTGTAGTGGCTGTTTTCTCTTCTAGAGGGCCTAATCTGATCATCCTAGATATTCTAAAAGTACAAGAAATTAATGAAAATATTTCTAACGTTATTTTTTGTTACCATTTCTAAAATATGTATAATATTGTATAGCCAAATATTGCTACTCCAGGGGTAGAAATCTTAGCTGCATATTCACCTGAAAGTCCTCCTTTCGACAATTCTACGGATAAGAGATCTATATCTTACAATATACTATCTGGAATAGCAATGTCTTGTCCTCATGTCATTGGTGTAGCTGTTTATGTGAAATCATTGCATCCTGATTGGTCATTTTCTAAGATTAAATCTGCTTTAATGACTACAGGTAATAACACACTTACCATCACCAAAAATATAATATGGTTGATGTTCATAAGCACATTTAATCAAACCCCACATCAATGTCTTTTCCCTTTTGTGATAATGAAAAAATATAGTAGTTATTTCGCTCTTTGGTCACAATATTGCTAAGTTAAAAAAATTAACTTTATTCGCAGCTTCAGGCATGAATGCTACTAATGCATAGTATGGAGACACAGAATTCTCTTATAGAGCAGGACATCTTGATCCAGTAAAAGCTGTGAATCCAGGAATTGTGTACGAGACATCTAATGAAGATTACACAAAATTCCTATGCAGCATGAACATCACATCATCTAAAATCGCAAAGATAATTGGATATAATGTTACATGTACTGATGTGGATCCCATAAAACCAAAGGATTTGAATTATCTCTCAATGGCAGCTCAAATTGACCAAGACAATATGGATAAACCATTTAAGTTGGAGTTCCCAAGAACATTTACAAATGTTGGCCTTCCAAATTCAACATACAAGGTCGTGATCACCACGTCTTTTCCATGCGATATCACTGTGGTGCCTATCATTCTGCCTTTCAAAAAGTTAAATGAACCAAAATCCTTCGTAGTAACTGTGATTGGGGAAATAAATGAAGGCATGATGATTTTTGCTTCACTAGAATGGTCTGATGGCATTCATGTTGCCCGTAGTCTAATGGTTGTGTATGTGAGTGGCTAGTTTTGACAAATTGTTAGGCTTTTAATTTGTCATAGTGAAAGTTATTATCTGGGAGTTTTGAATTGATACTAAAATAAAAGATTTTATTTAATTTTGTGAGTATGCCTTACTACTTAATAGAACCATGACTACTCAAACATCTTATTTATATTTACAAGTATAAATATAACTTAAAATCATAAATATAAATAAGGTAAAATCATAAATATAACAAAAATGAAATTTCTTAAAATCATAAATTGTTTCCTATTGCATAAAATTGGAAACAAGTACAACCCTACATTAAGGTAAATTTCCTTTTTCTTATCTTTTGTACAGAAATCAATAATGGATAAAAGCTAAATATGGTAGTAACATCAAAATTTCAATTAACCTTTTTTTATAGTGGTTTGTTCACTTTAACATTTATTTATTTTGTAAATTTTGAACTAAAGAGATCTTGAAATTTAGGGCTTCAATTATATATATAAAGCACAAAGTGAGATTGGTAATAAAAAATAAAAATTTAAAAATTTAACACTTCATGTTAATTGACGTTAAGGGAACAAAACGTGTCTTCTTGGTCGATTCTGCTCTTCTTTTCCCTCGCAACTGGAGATGAAATTTCATTCTCAAGTTCTACACATTTACTTCAAGGATCTCCAATTTAATAAACAATGGATCTCCCATTATATTTTTGTATGTCATTTTATGCCACTATTCTAATAAATTAACATAAAACTTGTAATTTGTGTCAATATTTATACCATAATATTCATTTTCATCATAATAAATTTTAGTGTCAAGAGTTTTTTTTGTTATTAGTTAAAAAATAAAAAATACAATAAATTTTTATTAAAATATTGATTTAATACGAAAAAAAAGAGAAAAACTTAATATCAAAATTAACTATAATGAAAATGGATACTAATAGTAGATATATTACTGTAATTTATAAATTTATATTAACTTATTCGAGTATCTAATATCATACAAAAAGTATAATAGGAGATCTAATATGAATTTAATGTAGAACAATCTCTATTAGCGTAGAACAATAAACAAAAACCTTTCACTTTTTTCACTCATCTAAATCTTCTTCAGCTTTCAAAGCATCTAGGTTCAAAAACTTCTCTATATTTGATCTTAATTTTTTTATTTCTCGCTTTTTTTAGTTGAGAATTATCATGTACTTTATTGTGTTACTAAGACGTGTGTGATAGATATTGCAAAATACAGAGGGGCTAGATGGAAAAATTGGACTAATGTTAGAACCCTAAACTACATTCAACCAACTAACATCACCTGCCAATGACTAATGTCAGATTTCCAATTAAGTTGTCAAGTTAGACGAATTGAGTGATTAGTGAGCCAAAATCGTTATAAATGTTTAAGTGTGGATTGATATTCTGAGGGAAACCAAACTGGTTTCAAGCAACCTTGGAAGAGATGAGGGTTGCCTATCCTTATTTACACTTTTAGGAGAAAGATCTCCCTACAACTATCATTTCTAATTTTTTATCCAAAACTTAAATAGAGGGTTGAGGTGTCAGTACTTTGTGAGTTTTCAGAAAGTGTGGGATTTGACCCTCTACTAGGCGGGAAGCATTTGTGGGCATTGAGTTAACTTTCTTTGAGTTTGGGCAACCGTTTGTGGGCATGGCTAGATTTTGGGATGTTGGCCTAAGGAATGTGTGTGAGGCATTGGTGCAGAGTGGTTTGTGATACTTTGCATTGTAAATGTGTAACGGGCATGTATGCATGGCACATAGCTAGAAAAACTTCGGCTGAGTTTAGCTAGTGATGATGGTTGGACTTTGAAACTTTTAGCAGTGTTGTAATAGTTTGACAGATTATGTGTACTGACTTGAGCTTACATGTATGCACTAAAAGACCTACTACTTCTTTCCCTTAGTTCTAATTGGCCTTTACCAAGCAGTTGGGGCTGTCAACTACCCCACTATCAATTTTGGCCAACAAGAAACGTAGCAACTCATAGAATTGAGTCTGGGAGAATTTGTGTTGCAAGCTTGAAGATTGTTTCTTGTAATTTTTGATTGATTTGAATGCAAGGTTGCACTGTTACTCTTGTAAATTTTGTTTGTGTGTTTTGCTTTCATGCGAACTTTTCCTATTCTATGATTCTGATCGATTTGAGTGAATCTAAACACAAGACAATTGGTGAGAACATATTAACAAGGGATTTGAAATTTGTTGGGTGTGGGAAAATAATGTGATTGATAGAGTTTTTGTGGCAACTAACTTCATACACAACTTCCTCACAAATAGGAGCTGGTTCATCGAATCGCCCACTCTTCCAACAAGATAAAGAACAATAAATTAAGAATATTTTCTTTTAAAAATTGTGGATTTGTGGAAGGAGTGAACAATTTTGGTTTTCTCAACAACAATCTCATCACCTGTATGGGGAGGAAGGGGTAACTGTTATGATTTACTCCTGGGATTTTGTAAGAATTTTGTGCACTTCTTAATTTACTCTTCTAAATATCAGTGTGTGTAACTCACTTGGTATTTTCAAGTAGAGAAATGAGTTGTAACCTATTATAAGACTAAAAGAGTCACTCCTGAATTTGTAGAGGGCTAAAAAAATCAGTTTTAAATGTGAGGACAAATAAAAATTTTTAAGCAAATGTTTGATACAAAAATGAAATTTAATCTTAAATTAATGTTATGATTGTCTATCTATCCTTTGTGGACCAAATGGACAAAATGACCTAAATTGTTACTATTTTTAATGAAGAAAATGTGTAATGACCACAATTTCAACTTTTAAAAATACTAGTGAAGGTCTTACTCAAAAAGTAATTAAGGTGTCCATTGTGTTTTCAAAAATATAAAATAATAAATTTTTAATTATTTTAAATGTATATTTTAAATTATGTTATCAGTTTTCTAATTTTATTAAATTTTAAAATCATTAATTTTTTTAAAAATATATAATTGTTATATGCAGTCAGTGAAATTTACATGTTTTAGTGTTTTTTTATGTTATTGTCTTTCATTATTCAATTATATTTGATAGTAAAACAAATGTCAAACTATTTTAATTTGTATACTCAATAATTTTGAACTTCCTCATATTTAATTCTTCAAATATTGTGAATGAAGAGAAAAACTAGTAAAATTTGATGTTGAAATCAATGTTTTTTATATAAGGAACAAATCAATTGTATGGTTTTAATTATCCAATTATATTATTTTAGCAAGTTGAATATTAATAAATCAAGGTATTATAAGAAAAACATAAATAGTCTACTTTAGTTTTGTTAATATATTTATTAATTTTCTTTGTTATTAATTGAAATAAACACATAAGTGGAGGGTTAGGTTGGGTGATAATGTGACATTCAGGGGCGGACCCCTTTAGGGTCCAGGGGGGGCAAGTGCCCCCCCCCCCCCCCACCCCCCATGTGTCAAAAAAAATTATAGTAGTAATAATTTTTTTTATAGTAATATTAAAATTTGACCCCCCACCTTTTTTTATTTTATTCTTTTTCTCCTACGTCCAGCATCCAACAACAAGGCAACAAAAATCCCCTTCCCATCACAATTCACTCCATAATAAGATTCCCATCATAATAAGATTCTAAGTTAATGGAATTGCTCATTATATTTCTCCATTTAATTAAATGAGCACATAAAAAGACAATTTCATGGATTTTAAAGTGATAAATTAAATGAAATCAATTATTACATAATTAATTTAGAAAATCAAATTGTGATGTGAGAAAATGAATTCTTGTAAGATAAACATATCATTTAAAATAAAATTAAATTTGCATTGAAATGAGACATAAAATGAGAATTTGATGAAAAAAATAAAGTATTAGAACAACAATATATTTTTGTGTTTATAGATAACTACTCATTTTGTTTCTCTATTTCAATAAATATGGGGAAAAAACTATTAATATGGTTAGATATTAGTGAAAATTGGATAAGACTAATATTTAGTAGAACTCTTTCACTATTAATATTTTTAGCAATCAAACCTATATGATTAATTTTGAAACCTAAAGTGAAAATTGATAAAATAATTATATACTAGTATGCTACCATGCAATTACACGATAATGCTATTGTTGGAAAAAAATGTGATTATAAAATTTATTATTTATAATTGAATAATATTATTAATTCATGATAAATCTAAATAATATAGACAACAATTAAATTGTTTTATAGAATTTATATTATAGATTTAAGTTTTTTAAAATAATATGATTAAAATTTTAAAAAATAAAAATTTTAAATTTGAATAAACTATTGAATATTAATTTTATTGTTAGTCCAATACAATATAAATGATTTGAAAAATCTGATTATTAACTTGTGAAATAAAGAAATATGAATTCAATAAAGAGACAAGAATTCAATAAAGAGAGGTATTTAAAAATAGAACTGGTTCTATTTGAACATCACACAACAAATAAAGCTATTTAAAAAAAAAAAAAATCAAACACCATACCTATCTCATGTAGGTATGAAAATTCTTGCAATGTTTTAGTGAAGTAAATAACTCTTGCGATGCTAATTTTCTACTGGAAAGTTAGAGCCCAAAAATCAACTAAAACAATAAAAACAAATCATTTTCTTGCAGGTGACAATGGATATATCAACTTTTTTTAAAAAAAAAATAAAAAACAATTCCTGCAAAATCCACCTCCCTTCCCCTAATTAAATAGTCACCTTGTGATCTCAATAACTATTGTAGGGTTAAAAAAAATCAATTTTCATCTCGTTCATTGAACATACCCGTTCATAATTTATAAATTGGGTTTTATTGAAAATTCATATTTTCATAATTACAAAATAATTTTTAATAAATGGAGAAAGATCATACATTTGATAATGAAATTAAAAAAAAAAGTTGAAATTCATATTTTCATAATTTCAAAATAATTGATAATAAATAGAGAAAGGTCATACCTTCAATAATAAAAATAAAAGAGATACCGTTAACAAAAAAAAAAAAAATATTACTATTGAAATCCAAACCTTATGAAATATACATTTAAGTTGCCAAATATATATTTGATAATAATTATGCATATTGCCCAAACTTGAATAGAGAAGTGCATAATTAAGCATAGACTATTGATTAAAGTCTTTTGAATAGTAAACTGGGGTTCTCAAGTATCTCTGCGTGAGAAGTGGTGCGACTTTGGTACGACTAGGTGTACTGAAGAGCGAGTTCTGTTTCCTTCACGGTGAAGTTTCTTTTCTGTGTCACAGGGTGTGTGTGGGTTGGGTGTTGTTCTCGGTGGCTGGAGGATGGAGTCGACTGGTGGTGTAACGTAGGAATCGGAGGTTGAGGGCCTGGTGCAGCAGCTGCATCTACCTGAGATGGAGGGGGGTGGTATTCAGCTACACGAAGGGGATATTCGGGAAGGTCAGCATGAAGGGCAGCGTAACCTTCTTGGCCGTGTATTTGGACGTAAGCGAGCTAACTTTCTGGGCCTCAGGAGTACGATGAGGGCTATTTGGCCAGTTCCTAGTCCTTTCCTGGTGCATGAACTGGGAATAAACTTCTTCCAGTTTGTGTTCTAGTCGGTGGAAGATAAAATGAAGGTTTTGGCGGGGCGAGGTTGGATGTATGACCAGCAATATTTAGTGTTGAGGGAGTGGGAGCCGTCAGTGACGAGTTTGGATTTGGATTTTCAGACGGTTACAATTTGGGTTCAAGTGTGGAACTTGCCCCCTCACTAGATTTTAAAGGAAACGGGGTCAAAATTGGAGGTATATTTCCTTAGCTGCATGATGTTTTCATCCCGGAGGGTGGCAGTGAGCATGGTAGGTACTTGAAATTATTGGTCTCCATTGATCTGGCGCAGCCTTTGATTCGTGGAACAAAGGTTGGTTTTCAGGAGAGGGTTCAATGGATTATGTTTCAGTATGAGTTTTTTGCTGAATTTTGTGCTTATTGTGGCTGTGTGGGGCATGTAGAGAACTTGTGCGCCAAGCGTAGTGAGGACATGCGAGCTAATCATTTGGTTGGGAGTCAGTTTGGGGCGTGGATTCGTGGTGGGTTTGAACTCTCTGGAGAGAGGAGTAGAAGAGCTCTTTCGATAGGGGGAAGGCATGTCTTGTCCGCTCCACGACATCCTCAGGAGCTTTATGAATTAGCGCGGGGGAAGGCTGCTGTGAATGAGATTCAGGATTTGGTGGAAGGGGTTGTTGGGAGAGGCTTAGTGGAGAAGGCTGGGTTGATGGGTGTTCCTTCTGCTTCTCCTTCGGGCGAGTATGAGGTGTTGAAGCAGTCTTTGACTTCAGCGATGGTGTGTTCGGGGGTTGTTACGGATGTCCATGAGGAGTGTCCAAGTGGTTTGATTTCTTTGGTTCAACATAAGCAGTAGCCTGCTTTGGATAGTTCTACGGAATTTCGGTTCCCGAAGGCACGTACTGCTTTGGCTAGTTCTTCTCCTTCCGCTTTGGTGTGTTCTGGACTTGTTGCGAATGATCATGAGGAGGGTCCAGGTGGGAGGATTTCTTTGGATCACAAACAGCAGCAGCCTGCTTTGGCTGGTGCTTCAGATTTTCAACCCGTGCCTTCGGGAATGAAGCAGGATGCTTTGGAGAATTCCTTTCCTTCTGCTTTGGTGTCTTCAGGATTGCAGCAGCTTGCTTTGGAGCGTGCTACTGCTGTTAACGTGGAGACCAATCAAATAATCACAACTTTCAGCTGCCTTCTTTGTTGTTTGATACGAATGATCATGTGGAGTCTCCAGTTGGTTTGCTTTCGGTGAATCACAAAATTCAGGTGCATCTGCCAGGAAAGGCTTTATCTAAGGTGTCAAGATGGAGGAGGGTGGATGGACGGTTGTTCTCTATGTCAACTTCGGATGGCCAAATGATGCCATGTGTAGGCGACAAACATGAGTGGATTTTGACAAGTGATGGTGCTAGTTCGTTGGATGGTTAGGAGTTGCAAAGGCAGAAATGCGTTGGCACGGAGACCAACTTGTTATGGTCTCCAGGAACCTCATGAAGATAGGTGTGTGGAATTGTAGAGGGTTGGGTGCAATCTCTACAATTTCCTAATTGCGAGAGTCTCTCATGGCTCAGCATCTAGATTTGGTCTTCTTATCGGAGGCTAAGAAGAAGAAAGCATTTGTCACTAAAGTGTGTCGGAGTTTGGGGTTCGTGCATGGATCGTTGGCAATATGCGGAACCTGAGGGTATTGGAGGAGGTATGTTGGTGTGATGGGCTGATTCTATTTCTGTGTTAAGTTTGGTGTTTAATACTTTTTGTATTCAAGTGCAATATCAAGTTAAGGGAAAGTCAGAGGTGTGGTGGGCTATTTTTGTGTATGCTAGTACGGAGAGTTCGGTAAGGGCACAAAAATGGCAGTTCCTGGTGAATGAACGATTTAAATGGGGTCAACGGTGGCTTTTGGGTGGGGATTTTAATGATATCACAACTCCGCTGAAGAAATGAGGGGGGAGGCCAAGGTTGGTTTCTAGTTGTATAACATTTAATAGCTTCATTAGGGATATGGAAATGGTTGATCTTGGGTTTATGGCAAAGCCATTTACATAGTCTAATAATCGTGTGGGGGAGGGCTTTGTTGAGGAGAGGTTGGATCGGTTCTTTTGCTCACCTTGGTAGAGGCTGCATTTTCCTCTTACTAAAGTGTTTCATTGTGAGAAGCAAGTGTCTGACCATTCATTTCTTCTCTTGAATATTGAGCCTCAACAACAGCCTCGTAGGCGACGTTTTATTTTTGACCAAAGGTGGGTCAAAAAGGAGGGCATGGTGGAAAGGGTGTCTCAATCATGGCAGAAGGTGTAGCGAGGAAATAAGCAATCAATTGTGTGTGGTAAAATTGGGCAATGTCGGGTGGTGTTGCAGTAGTGGAGCAGGAGAGAGGGCATACATTTTGCTCGGCAGATTCAAGATCTTAAACAAAAACTGGAGGCCATGAGTCTCCAGGGTGGGTCTAGGGATTGGCAGCAATGGTATGTCCTTAGGAGTCAGTTGTATCAAGCTTATAGGGAGGAAGAAGCATATTGGTGTCAAAAATCTGGGAATCAATAGTTATAGGAGGGGGATCGGAATTCTAAATATTTTCATGCTTCGACCACACAAAGACGGAAGGTGAATTGTATTGAGAATTTAACCTCAGCCACAGGCAAGGAATGTCGGACGAAGGAGGAGGTGGAGAAGGAGATTCTAGGGTTTTATGAGTAGCTCTATACTTCTAGTCAACCGTTACATTGTCCTACTTTGCTTGAGGGTTTGCCACGGTCTATTTCTAGGCAGATGAACGCTTGGTTGATGAGGCCCGTGCTTGATGAGGAAATTCGACAAGCTCTTTTTCAAATGAATCCTAATTTAGCTCCTGGCCCGGATGGTATGACACCACTCTTCTTCCAACTTATTGGCATGTGGTTGGGCTGGATATTTGCAATGCGGTACGGGATTTCTTTTTATATAAGCGTATGTTTCGTAAGCTTAATCATACATTGCTTACTTTGATTCCTAAGGTGGAATTTCCAATTTCTATATCTCAATATTGACCAATTAGCTTATGTAATGTGGTCTATAAAATTATATCCAAACTTTTGGCTGACCGTCTCAAAGTATGTCTACCTCAGTGTATTAGTTTAGAGCAATTAGCTTTTCTTCCGGGTAAACAAATACTTGATAATGTGATCATTGCACATGAGTGCCTTCATTCAATGACTTCCAAGAAGTATGGGAAGAAAGGGTTCATGGCATTAAAAATTGATATGGCTAAGGCTTATGACCGGGTGGAGTGGAGTTTTTTGGAGAAAGTGATAAGGAAAATGAGGTTTCATAGGGTTTTGTTGATTGGATTAGACAATGTATTAGCACGGCTTCTATGGCAATTAATATCAATAAGGAGCAATGTGGTTTTGTCCAGCCTTTACATGGCTTTAGGCAAAGGGATCCTGTATCTCCTTTTTTATTTCTTATTGTGTCAGAGGTTTTATCTCACTTACTGAAACAGGCTAGGGGGAGGGGTGTGTTTAATGGTATGTAGGCTAGTCGCAATGGTCCAGTCATTACACATTTGTTTTTTGCGAATGATTACTTAGTATTTTGAGAGGCCGAACAGAGGCAAGCTCAGATATTACAAGCTATTTTTGACATCTATAGCCACAGTTCTAGTCAGCTTATTAACTTGGCTAAGTCTTCGATCTTCTTCATCTCTAATGTCTCTAGGGATTGTAGAAGTCAGCTATGTCATGTGATGCAGGGAGTGAAGAAGCAACATAATGCTAAATATTTGGGCTTGCCAATGCGGATTGGAAAATTGAAGAAAGAAGTTTTCAATTTTGTGATTGATAGAGTTCAGCAACGGTTGCAGAGTTGGAAGAATTGCTTTCTTAGCTAGGCAGGCAAGGAAGTCCTAATTAAAGCTGTGGTAAGCGCTTTGCCTAATTATGTTATGGGTTATCTTAAACTCCCGGTGAGCTTGTGTAAGAAAATTTGTAGGCTGTTCGCTAACTTTTGGTGGAGAAAGCATGCTGATGAACGGGAAAAAATTCATTGGAAATCCTGGTCGGAAATGTGTAAGTCGAAGAGTGAAGGGGGGATGGGGTTCCAAGATATACAACAATTCAATGATGCTTTGCTGGCGAAACAACTTTGGCGCGTGCTTTCTAAACCGGAATTGTTGATGAGTAGAGTAATGAAGGCGAAGTACTTTCCTAATGAGGAGTTTTGGCAAGCACATTGTAAACCTAATACTTCTTGCTTGTGGAAAAGTTGGATGGTAGCGAAGCATGTGCTTCAGGTGGGGGCAAGATATATAGTGGGGGACGGTCACTCAATTCAAGTGTGGGAACCCCCGTGGATTCCGGGGAGGCAAGATTTTCACGTGTATGGTTGTCGCCAAGCACAACCTTTGGTTACTTGGGTTAGTGAGCTTCTCACGGAGGATGGGCGAAAATGGAACTCCAGTTTGGTTTCCTCCATTTTCTTGCAGCAAGATGCGAAGATAATATTGCAGTTACCTCTGGATCCTGAAGGCAGCCAGGATAAACTGACTTGGCAATTAAGTAGGGATGAAGAGTACACTGTCAAATCGGCTTACATGCAGCTGCAACATACCAAACACCTTCTTGGTCAGGGAGTTGAGAGTAGTTCTTCTCGAGCTCGCAGACATATCATGTGGAGGGCCACCTGGAAATTGGCTATGAATCCAAAGTTGAAGATCTTCATGTTGCGTTGTTGTACTGATATCTTGCCAATCAATGCACTGTTACAACATCGTCGAATTTTGAGGGATGCTTTTGTCCTTTGTGTCATGAGGAAGTTGAAACTGTGGCACATGCTTTCTTGTTTTGCAGATGTGTTCAGCAAATATAGAGTCTTGCTTCACTGGGATGGCCTCATACACCCTTACTTTGTGGTGCATTCTCGACGTGGTGGCAGGACGTTTGTGTTCATCAACAAGCACCTTTCTGGGTGGAGAGGGCTCAATTTACAGTGTACATCCTTTGGCATATATGGAAAAGGAGAATCTCGTGGGTGTTCCAGCAGGAGTGGATGGAGGAGTAGCTTGTGTTGGGGATGGCCTAAAGGGAATGCCTGGAGTTTCGGCAATCCAATTCAGCTAGGGGTGATGTTGGAGTGGGTATTGGTAGCTAAATTGTTCGTACTTCCTTTGTGAGTTGATCTTTGTATTGCGTGTTGTTGATAGTTTGTGTTCATTGCTATTGTTCATATGTTAGCTTGTGGGTATATATGTGTTTGGGCTGGTTTTTACTATCTCAGAACCAGGATATCGTTAGTTTCCAGAGGAGATACTGCCAAAATTTCTTCTGGTTAGAGGTGGTAATACTGCATTCTCCAATCAGGGTATGTAGTGTTCTTTTGTGGAATATTTAGGCTTAGTTAGTGACGTGCTGTCAGTCTGTCTTAGCCGATTTTTGTGCTAAGAATAGTCCTCTTTGAGGAACTTCCATGTACTCATTAACTTTCATGAAGTTAATACAGATCTCATCTTTAGTCAAAAAAAAAAAAAGAATAGTAAACTCATAGAAATTGATCATATTTAATTTTAGAATGTAAGAAGTATATACAAATTATATGGAGCAAATGTGTCGCCTTTGATAAGGTATAAAAATAAATTGAAATAGCAAAGATAAAGATATAGGTGATGGATAAAAACGTGGATTCAATTTGAGTGGGAAACTTGAACTGTTTGTTATTATTATTATCATTTTAACAAAAAATGAATCATAAGAATTTTATATTATTAAAAGTAAAGGTAGCAGAAGAAGAACCTATCATATGAAGTAAAGATTAAACTAGAATTAAAAATTAGTGAAATTAAAAAATAAAGATTGAAAATGAATAACACGGGAAGGGAAAAACATATCACTAACAAATTTTTGATGTTATGATATTTCTTTATTTTTTCAAAATTTCAATATGAAAATAGAGAACATTTCCAGCATTATTTTTTTTCTAGGTTTTTTTTTTCAAAACTACACAATGAAAATGAAGAATGTGGGAGGAGAAAAAAAAAGATGGATTGAAATAATATAATTATTTTAGTTACATGGATTAAGAATGAAAATTTTGAATTTTAGATAAGCACAAGACTCTTATAGATAATTATAAAAAATTATAAATAAAATAAGTTTCGGGTGACAAATGAATATAGTTGGTGGAGTGAATAACAAATAAAAAGTCGCGTTATCTCTATCATTACTCTATTTTAAATAGGGTACAACTATTAATATGTTCATATATTAATTAGAATTAGATAATATGAATGTTTAATAAAACTCTTGCATTGCTAATATTCCTAACAATCAATATGTGATTTTTTTTTATAACAAGATTCTTAGGGATACTGCATTATAAATGTTTTTAATATACAACTAAAACAGTAAAAAAGACGATTATACACATAACAATTATAATAACTAGGGAAGGACTTTGCACAAAGCACAAATATGGCCTATATTTTTAAATGTAGTAAATAGCAATCTTTAAATGTATTTCACATGTCTAATTTATCATACGAAATAAGAATGTAAAATTATTCTGAAGTCCTTAATATTTGATTATAACTTTTCTCATACTTAGTTTTTCAAGTATTATAAAAATTAAGAAACAATTTTAGTATTATAATACACTTTTGTTAACTAAGGAACTCGTAACCGCTACCATGGGTGCGTACTGGGTAAACCTCACTCCTGTGTAATAGCCCACAAACCATACAGTAGATGTAAACCGCATTAGGCAAGCCCTATATGATGAATTCGATCAAGAAAGTGTTAAGAAGGAGATTTGAACTTGTGACCTTACGGTCTCGCGCTCGCTGCCACACCAACTCGGCCACCCCTCGAAGGGGCAAGTATTATAGTACACTTGACTCCAATTGTTGCTCCTTTGGGCAATTCAATGTTATTCTATAGTTTATAATAGAATAAATTGTATTGCATTTTTTAATTTTGATGTTAGTGTGTTAGGTGTCAGGAAGTTAAAGTGTTATAAGAGTTATGATGTTTTCTATCTTAGTTTGATTAACATGTTTACTGCTATTTTCTTTCGTTATCCACTGAAATAAATAAAATCCTACGAAAGGTAAACTTATTATTACCTTAACAAATTAAAAAAAAAACGCAGGAAATACAATATATGGGGAAAAAAAAGAAATGTAAAAATGGGTCCATGACGTTACCACCAACCCCCCTGCCCCCCAACATAAAAAAAAACATCAAAAAATAAAAAAGGGTTTCATTTGACTCGTTCTCTAATACCTCTCCTAAAAACTCTTCTTTCAAGTTTTATTCACTTCACTAATATTAACTTATGATAGTATATTAACGTCATACTAATTCATTGATTATTAATAATCCTCCTTCCATTCTAAAACAAAAAGAGTTAAATTTCAAAGAAAAATAAAAATTGTCCCAAAAAAGAGTTAATTTTTGTGTGAAATATTTGTATTATCCTTATTAATAATGACAATACATAATCCATATTAAAAAGTAAGAATTTTTAAATACTAGTACAAAATCCTTGGTGAATATGTTTTTTTAATACTTATGTTTATTTAGATACTACTCCCTCGGTGCCAAAAAAAAATTATTTTAAAATTTTTTTCTTATCTGGATTATGTTGAGAATAAAGTTATTATGTGAATGTTTTCAATTGATATTGAAAATAAATTTTTCTTTATTCTTGTGATGTTGTTGTGTAATGGGCCTACAAAGACAGCTAAAGTGGGATATAAAAATATATAATGCACTACAATGTGGTTTAATCTGGCATACAAGCAAATTTTTAAATACTGGTGCAAAACCATAAGTGAATATGTTTTTTTAAATGCTTTATTTAAATACTACTCCCTATGTGTCCAAAAAACAATTTACTTTTAAAACTTTTTCTTGTCTCAGAAAAAAGAGTCCACTTTTGAATCAAAATTTTAAAATATTCTTACTAATAATAGTTATGTATGCATATTTCGCCGACCAACAAAAATCTGAAGTGACAAAAACCATTGCAAATCATTCTAAGCAACACTTGAATGTGTAACTTTAGTGCATATTTGTTTGACTTGCATGAGCAGACACTATCCTCATCAAACCTTTGGTAATCAACTCTCTCATGGCCTTTCCTATACTTGCTCTCTACAATACTTTATAGGATCAAAAGAAAATTAATGAGTGGGCAATTCATGATGGATGGATTACTTCATCCAAGTGCTGAATTCAATAAACATTCGCAACGTAAGCAAAACAATTTTCAAGTTAATGCAAATATAGACCTCTAATGAAGACTACAACAATATGCCCATAAACCGAAATCGGTAGATGTACATAGAGATAGCAAAAGTGTCATAAGGTGGTCAAAGAAAATGAAGGGAGTGATGAGGTTATATTTAGAAGCCTTTGATAAAAGCTTGTCATAGATGGCCTTGATGAACATCACTATGTTGTTCACTTTCTCTTTTTGCTTTTTCTTGCTCCACTTTTGTAATTTTCACATACACTCATGATACACTCATGAGTATCGATGCAAAAATAAAAGAAAATATATAAAAATCATCTATTTCAAATAAGAATAAAAAATAAAAAAACCTTGCCATTACCAGACTTAGCAAGCTTGGAGGGTGAAGGTGAAGCCTTTTCCTTCTTTGGTGCTTGAAATGCAATAATTTTGAAAAAAAAATATGTAATACCTCAAACTCAAACTAGATACAGTAATGTGGAGAGATTAATATTAATAGACCCATGAAGAAGATGAACAAAGTTAATGACTATCAAAAGCCACAGGCAATGAACAAAGGAGGGGAGAAAAAGGAGAAAACTAAAGCAAAGAGAAAATTTTCATTTTTAATCATGATAATTTAAAATTTGGGTATAACAATTAATGAAAATTATTATCATAACAATTTTCATACTCATAATTATAGATATGGAGTAGGATAAAATTATATTAGAACGAAGATAACTTCAATCAGTTATCATGTTATTCAAATTTACTAAGGGATAGCTAATATTCAAATTGAATACATAAATATTAAGGATCAATGATTTGAAGGAGAATTAAAATTGTACATGTGACAATATTATAATAATACAATTAGTACATGTGACAACAAAATAGGAACTAGACATTGTTATATATATATATATATATATATATATATATATATATATATAAAATAGATACTACTAATCCTTAATAGTAGTTTTATAACAATTATGTACTATTGTTTGATATTAATAAAACTGTTACTTGTTTTGTCTCAAAAATAATAATTTATTTTTAAATTTTTTAATTGTCATGGAAAAGAGTTCACTTTTGAATAAAATTAAACAAAGTTCTTTTAATAATAATGATAATGTAGTACTTAAAATTTTTTTGTGTCCAAAAGAAACCGCTTATATTAACGTGGGAATTCCCAAATTAATACAGTACAAGAAAAGACCTGAGAAGGCAAAGCCTTCACTGGACAGACCCTAACACAATTAATCTAAACCCAGTAGGGGTTAGTTAAGGCAATACCCCGAATTAAACGGGACCGGCATAACCTTACTCAATAAAATTGAAAAATAAAAATAAAAAATCATACATTTAATGATATATGAAATATGTTGTACCTCATAGGTAATATATATATATATATATATATATATATATATATATATTTAAAAATATATATAATTAAAAGTAAACTCTTTATAAGAAAAAAAGAGAATATTCTTTTTGAACAAAGTAAAATAATAATAATAATAAATGAACGGAATGGAAAAATATAGGTAAATATGTATAGCCACAGTACTAATTACCACATCAAATGACGTTAATCATTTAGCAATAACTTGTTATTTTAATAATCAAAATTTTAAAATTAGTAAAAGTTTAATTATATACATTTTCATTATACATTTCCATAATTAATAATTAGTGGAAGGAATGGGCATTAAGACAGCAAAGGGTTAAGAAAGGTGGGTCGGGCGAATTTGGCTCGCTCCGATGCTAAACAAACGGGTCGGTAGCCGCTCCCTCGGCTTCTCGCTCCATGAATTGACCGCCCGCCATTAATACGACACAACCAAATTGCCTTGTCTCTTTATTTTCGTTGTCCTCCAAAAAAAAAGTGGCCATTTTTGTGCAAATGTTGGCCTTGATTTGCGTTGACATCTATGTTAATTCAATAGGGCCCTTCTGAACTGAGTTGAAGTGGGTTGGCTGGGATCGAGAAATTGAGAAAAGAAAATGGCTAGGGAGACTCGGGCGGTTCAATCCCTGTTCAAAGAGTGTGGTAAGAAGAAGCATGTTGCTCTTCAAAGTACTGTTCCGACTTATTTAGGTTTGTTGATGATGCCCTTTTGTGCATACGGCCAAATTAAGATTTTTCTTCTGTTTTATTAAGCTTTGTAGTTGGGTTGATTTCCCACTGTGATTAAAGTATAGTTTGGTTTTCTCTCCGTGTTTCTTTGTTGCAGTATCACTAAGAGGATGTGCAATTCATTTAACTTGCTAATAGTTGGCTAATTATTGGTATTATCAATACAAACAATCTTCTCAATTATTTCTTTTCCCTCTTCTTTCCTTCTCTACACTCAAAATACTCACTCACTATGGCGACTCCAGGCCCGGAGGTCTCAACTCCACCATCATTTTCCGCCCTCTCAGCCTGTTACTTTGTCATCAACCGAGTTCGTATCTCCCACCTTTGCCATGCCCCATATGCTTATTAAAAAGATATTGTTATGACTGTAGAATTCCCACCATTTTTTTTTTGTAATTTTGCTTGCAGGTGTGTTTGTATGGTTGGTGGCTCATCAAACCTGATTCCAGTTCCAATTGCAAACGATTAACGGCATGTTTGGTTCAATGGAATTGGCAATTACTTACAGCCTTATTCCTTAGTCAATTTAGTCAACCAGAATTCCTTTGTTTGGTTCAAAGGAATTCACTCCAGCCATGAATTCCAATTCCTTTAGAAGGGTGAATTGCACTTCAGCCCATTTAGTGCTAAATTGCAATTCCTTGCACCAAGGAATTTGCCAAATTTTTTTTTCCAATTTTGCCCTTCTAATTTTATTTAAAAATTACAATTCTCACTCTACTTTCACTCTCATCATTTTTCTCTCTCATCATTTTTTTACTCTACTCTCTCTCATCATTTTTCTCACTCTACTTTTTCTCACTCTACTTTCTCTCTCATCATTTTTTTCACTCTACTTTCTTTCTCATCATTTTCTCACTCTACTTTCTCTCTCATCATTTTTCTCACTCTTCTTTCTCTCTCATCATTTTTCTCACTCTACTTTCTCTCTCATCATTTTTTTCACTCTACTTTCTCTCTCATCATTTTCTCACTCTTCTTTCTCTCTCATCATTTTTTCTCACACTACTTTATCTCTCATCATTTTCTCACTCTTCTTTCTCTCTCATCATTTTTCTCACTCTACTTTCTCTCTCATCATTTTTCTCACTCTACTTTCTCTCTCTCATTATTTTCTCACTCTTCTTTCTCTCTCATCATTTTTTCTCTCTCTACTTTCTCTCTCATCATTTTCTCACTCTATTTTCTCTCTCATCATTTTCTCACTCTTCTTTCTCTCTCATCATTTTCTCACTCTTCTTTCTCTCTCATAATTTTCTCACTCTACTTTCTCTCTCATCATTTTTCTCATTATACTTTCTCTCTCATCATTTTCTCACTCTACTTTCTCTCTTATCATTTCCTCACTCTACTTTTTCTCTCTCATCATTTTCTTACTTAGTAATAAAATACTTAAGATAAAGGTATTTTAGTCATTTAACACAATTCATTAGTTCTATTCATCCCAACCAAACACAAGAATAATGATTCCAACCTTATTCAATTCCTTTGAACCAAACTCGTTCATTTCAATTCCAGCCTAATTCATTACAGCCTAATTCCCACCGAATTGAAATTCAATTACAGCCTTATTCATTACAGCGAACCAAACATGCCGTAAGTGTTGGAGGCATTAACTCCAAACAGTAAATTCCGTTCACCTTTTTACTGTACTAGAATTACTGTTGTTTATGTGCCAATTTGTGAAATGCGTATTGCTTCTTATGACAAATTTATATTCACATTCCAATTGAGTATTTAGTTCTTCATACATTATAGGATTTGTTATTGAATTTCTATATTGCAGGAGACTAGGAATAAGGGTTTTTCATTCAGCACCAATTCTGAAAAGATACAACGATGTTACACTTGAAACTACAGATGGCATTACAGTCACTATTTGTGGGACTATAAATAGGACTCGAACGCTGCAAAATGGCTTCACACAAGAGGTACTAATTAATTATGATATTAGCCAGTACTTTGTCATATATTTACTAACTACATTTTTGTTTTGGGTTTTGGGTTTTGGGGTGATACATCCTTTTTCACCCTTATTATTTTCTTATGAGAAGTTTATGCCAACGAATAGAATATTCTTAAAATATGTTCTTGATTAACTCTTTCTCTGTCTCCCATTTGATAAATTTCTACTTTTATTGCATTGTACTCATTAAGTGAGCAAATATGTTCTATATTTAAAATGCTCTACTCATGAAATTGAACAAGTTTGCAATCATTTCCTTATCGGATTCCCTTATTACTGGGAGGAGTTTGTTAATCAATTATTCTCTGAAGAATCAACTAAAGGGTTGTCTAACTTGACTGGAGTTGTTGCACCTTTGGATGGCTTCAGCACCTTTTCATCAGGATCCTTGGATGAGCTTCCTGGGGCTTTATTACGTGATTTCTCCCTTTCCACTCTTGGAGATTCTGCCAACTCTGAGCTAATCAAAAGTATGTTTGGAGATATATTAGGGAAATATGACAAACGGAAAACTGATGAAGGATTGTTGTCTTCTAAGAACAGCAAAAGTGATCATAAGCTGACAAGGAATTCCAGAGAGTAAGACACTCCAACTAAGGGTAAGAAAAGTGTATCTCAGCAGAACCAAAAATGTGAGGATGATGTATCTCTAACAGAAACTAGAAGAAAGAAGTTGCAGAAAACTGCACCTGAAAAAGAAACTGGGTTTGAGTCAAATGCCTTAAGAAAGGGTCCTTTAACAAGAAGTATATATGGCTCACTTGAAAAATTCAAGGAACAAGAAAGATGAGAATGTAGATACATCTAACAGGATATACAAAGGCTTAGTCACTGGAAAAATTGTTTCCAATACAACTCAGGTAACCAGAAAGTTGAACTTAAGAAATCGTTCAGTGGAACTTAATGTCCAAAGTACTAAATAGGGTTTATGCATCAATGGTATAGAGTTTATACTTCAATAGTGCTGGTAAGAGATCAAAAGAAAGTAATAGACAACATAAATTGTTTGGTGCAACTTATTGTCAAATGTACTGAATGGGATTTATGCTTTGATGATATGGGGTTTATGATTCAATAGTGCTGTTGAGAGATCAAAAGAAAGTGATAGACTCTAGTCACACCATAAATCTTTCGGTGGAACTTAATGTCAAAAGTACTGAATAGGGTTTATGCTTGAATAGTATAGGGTTTATGCATCAATGATGCTATCAAGAGTTCAAAAGAAAGTGATAGACAGCATAACCTGGTGGTCAACAAAATGTGAATGGTTGTAAAATTGACTCTCATGCTGAATATTTTTGATGTTAAACAAATATCGTAACAGGAATACTTGTTCTTATTTGGAATCATATTGGAGCCCTTTTGATGGCCTTATTTATTCGTGTCATTTTGTTGCACTATCGATTGCTAGAAAGCTCTTCAAAGTTCGTGCCTTAATCAATTCCAATTGCCAATTTTTATTTTTGTTCTCTTAATTCATGAAAAGCAGAATCAAGCTTATCAATGACTACAGATTGCCATCCTGATTATCATGTTTGTTGAAGGGCTTTCTAGTACCCAACAAACTTGCTTAATCGGATTTCTTGTACCTGGAAAACTTAGATTGGTAAATCAGTGAGATACATGTACAACAATTGACCATAATGAGTTGTTCTACTAAGTTTTAGAGCGCGCAAATTGGACTACTTTTGGATGTCATACAAATCTTTTCATACGAAGTTCCATTTTGTACCGATTTTGCTTTACTTAACTAATTTGGCTGAATAATGTAGTTATTAAAGGTTTGTTAAGCGAATTGCGATTGCCGCTTTCATTTCTGGCTGAATCTGTTCCCACGCATTGTCATTTGCTCTTTGTCATTTTGACCATTCTACTGGAATTAATTAATCAATAACTTCTCCGATAGATCTTGTCATATAATTATGTCACTCATAAGTCATAACAAGTCGAGAAGAAAAATGAAGTAGAATAGTACGTAATGCCATTTGTAAATTCTCAAAATTCGGAATACTAAAACGTTAGTAAATATTGTCCACCGACTTGAGTTAACATAAAGTAGAATCAACATCTTCCAAGTGGCTCAAAGATGCTTAAAAGGTTAGGAGTGGAGATTTGGATGTCAAGGAACATCCGTGTTCCTTCAAGTAATCCTGAGCTTCTTCCGATTTTTAGAAACTCGCAATCCATAAATATCTTCTTGGAGATTCATTTAATGGGAGAAAATGTAGAATTAACAAGTTCAGAATTTGTTGATTACTATTATAATTGAAAAAGGGACCAAATACACGGTATAAAGAAGAATTTAAAACAACAAAAAGTTACGACAAAGGCACAATCGATAAACAAAAGAGGCAAACAAGTCCAGAGGACATTGTGTAATGAAAAATTGCTTGTTGGAAATATAGAAAGGCTCACTGATCTCTTAGAGTTAGTACTGCAGAATAGCTGATTATGAGATGAAGACTAGAATTCATGAAGTTTTGTAGAAGAAGTATAATTCTTCATAAATTGTCTCACAAAAAATGAATGTGATCACTTCCACAACCTGCAAGAACTTAGAAATATGAGGGCAATCCAGGGTTTTAGTTATTATTAATCTGAGGGATAAGTGTTATGCATTCTTGGAATGAAATCAGACAACCCAAATTTTCATATAAGTTCTTTCACGATTAACTGGACTAATAGATGATGCAGCAGAAGATGGCAAATTCGTAAGACATTCGGCTTGAATAATTTATGTAGGAGAGAAACTAGGGAAACAGTGTGACCTTCACCTTTGAAAAGTTTATGCACAAACTAGGAAAACACAGGTAGTGTGAGACTTCATAGCAAAAATATTACCCCTTTCTGTCCAAGAAAAAGCATTCACTTTGAGTTGAATACAACTTTTTTTAAGTTATTAAATATAACATGCTTAATACACTATCAATTAATAATTTTATATTTTTATTCTTACTTTTTAATTATGAGCTATATATAGTCATTATTAGGAAGAATATGATAACAATTATTTTAAAAAACATACTCTCTTTTTTTTTCTTGGGAACCGAGGGAGTATTAATTACTTGAATTGGACTAAGGCCCTACAACTTTTTAAATAGGCAAAACTAAAAATAATAAAAGGAAATCTTGTCAACTAAAACCATAAATGATAAAAGTATTAATATTCCTGAAATGAGCTAAACTAGACGGCCAAGAGCTACTATTTTGTTACAAGCCAAAAGACTTTCTGAGCTTATTTTATTTAAGGTCTAACTAGGCCCGAATGTACGATTTGTGTCCCATGCCAACAATGATGTAATATGTAACGGGAAAATAAATAGAAAGGAGAACTTGAACTGTTAATACAGGGAAAGGCATATGCATAACAACCACAAGGTAAATATTACCATGCATAGTAACTAATTTCTAGTTTCATTGCAAGTTCTTTCCGAAGTAACTAATTATGAAAGAAAGGAATAATTACAGCTGTAACAAGCAATCATCATCTTATGCTGCGACATGTAACAGGAAAAAAATCTACCCAAAAAGCTAACCAAACCAGTACCTCATTCATGCTAACAACACCAACAAAATGCCATACTGATCACAGACAGAGTGCTGAAAAGGATGCTTACTCAACTTGCTAAAGGACGCCAACATAGATTCCTTAAGTTTAAGAAGCTAATGTTTCCTACTTATGTTAATCTCCTTCCAACCCTTCTAATTAGGATTTCTCAGTTTCATCAATAATGCATATACTTGGATCGCTAGCCAACTGTAGGATATGTTTAGATGCCAAGTTGTCAACATGAGCTTCAACCACGTTTACATTTTCTAAAAAAAAATTTAGCTCAAGTTTAAACCAAGTTAACTCTTTAACCTTATTCCAACTTTTTGTATTCAACCTATTCTAGAGGTAAAAGTCAGTCATTCACAATCTAAACCAATCTTCATATGAACATACATGTTCATATGGCAATTTTTCGGATTTCGAATCTCTACATCCGAGCTACCATTTAAAACTGCAAGTCCTAATTAACTTGCTAACTCTTAAGCAATTCTCTCTCTCTCTCTCTCACGCATGCACATATCTAACTACCAAGCGAGTAAAGCATGACTCAATACTAGATCCACATTGACCTATCATGAGCACCATTGAAACCAAGCGCCATATCAGACCACTTTAACATATCTTCTCCATAACAAGCAACTAACTGCAACATGCATTCTTGACTCCTACTAGCATTTCAAGTTATCAAATACAAATACAAATACAAATACAATAACAATAACAATAACAATAACAATAAAAATAATTACTATAATAATAATAATTATACACTACCATCAGATTTCAGGTCAAGATTTGATTGTTCTCAGATTCGCTTTAGCAGCGCTCATTCGCCATTTCCTTAATGCAAGAAAATACTTTCATCGAGTTCATGATAGGCAATAAAGGTGCCAGGATCAACCACATGTGCTTTAGTAACCAAGTCCAGGATTGAAACAAGAAAACATGAATCGAAGTCCACCGAATCAGATGGTCAATAAAATGATAAGCAACTGATAAGGATGTATATCTCAATTTAAGTTAAAGTGTGAGAGAGAAGATTACTTCTGAAAACTTGCATAATCAGAACTTGAATGCGTGTCCAGCATCACCGCATATTTGTCATTGCAATTAATAAATATGAATTAGTTATCCATAAGTGTGCTGAATAACAATCCCAACCAGCTTCCTCAATGTTTTCTGGAAAGAAAATAGAATTGATTCAGGGTTCATATTACATATAACTTTTGTAAGTTAATGATTTAACAATGACATCGTTCAAGATTCATGAAAAATAAATGCACATACCAAGATTCCATTCATCATCAGTTCTTTGCTTATTCCTGCACTTCTTACTAGATTGCAAAAAATGTGTAGAATATACAAAAATGTCTTTTGGAGGTATGAGTAATTGGATTGGCAAGCAGGTCACTTGAAGCAAAATCTTTTCTGCATTAGCTTGGGAAATGTGGATTGGCAGTGGCTGCATATCTCATTTAGAAATAACATAATGCCAGTCTTCTAATCTAGAGCTGAATCTGCTGAGATCTTGATTTTTCTGATCCAGAGACAAGTAAGCATGTGCACTTGATGTAAAAGCCTCCTATTTCTAAAATCAATTGAAAGCATAGTCTGCAGTGGGGCTTCTTCCCTCTGGACATTTTCAGGAAGACCTTAAGTTCTGATGATGGAATTTGGGGGTGCTTGGCTACTTAACTGATGTGAGGATTGAAATATTTGTTTTCTGGCTCTGACAGTAGGTCTACACTTGGCGTGAAATTCCCTTTGATCTACCCAACTGAAAATTCTTCCCTTGGAGTTGGTATGTTCCTTGAAGATGGAATAGGTCCTCAACCCCTTGATAACCCGTATCAAGAAACCTTGGAATCAATGGAAGGATGGAATCCGAATTTCCTAGGGAACAAATCTAGGAAATCAAGAACAACAAACACACAAATTCCGAATTTGTGTAATTTGCAAGTAATTACAGAAACTAGAGAGCAATTCTCTCAAGCTTGTAATGTCAAGAACCAAATTTTCATTCTTCCAAAATCTGCCCTTCAAGATGGCCGACGGCCACTATATGGATACAAGGTAGGGTTTACAAATTAGGGTTGCACAAGCTAGGGTTTCTCTAGGGCCAAATGGGCTACATGACTCTTTGGGCTACATGACTCAAATTACCATATAATTAAAACTAAACCCATTAACAAGACCCAATTACACTTAGTACATTAATAAACATGGTCTTGTCAATCTTGGTCTTCTCCCATTCCTTTTGGGCCGTTTGGATAAGTCCATTCAAGGCTTCCTTCAATTTCTTTATTCTAGCCCTTGTCATCGGTCCATCAAGACCTTGAAGTGGATCGAAGCTTGTTCTCGAGACCTTGCTATTGTCATCATTCTTCGGGTTCGAAGTCTCTTCAATGCTTGTTGAATTCATATCAGTCCCCCCTTCTTCGAGAGGATTCGTCCTCGAATCCAGATCATCATAATCTGCAACGTCAAAAGGAGACAAATCAGCAACATTGAATGTAGTACTTACATTGTACTTACCAGGAAGGTCGATCTTGTAAGCGTTGTCATTGATTTTCGCGACAACTTGGAAAGGTCCATCTCCACGTGGATGTAATTTTGTCGACCTTTGTACTGGAAACCTTTCCTTGCGCATATGAACCCACACCCAATCTCCTGTTCAAAAGTGACTCTCTTTCGACCTTTGTTTGCATTTGAGCATAGGATTCATTCCTCTTCTCAATATTCAAATTAACTCGCTCATGTAACTTCTGGACAAAGTCAGCCTTGCGCTTGCCATCTAAATTAAGCTGCTCCTTGATTGGCAAAGGTGAAAGATCCAAAGGTGTCAAAGGATTAAAGCCATACACAACTTCAAAAGGGGAATGGTTAGTAGCAGTATGAAGAGTTCTATTGTAAGCAAACTCACAAATAGGTAAGCAGTCCTCCCAATTTTTAAGATTCTTTTGCACAATGGCCCGAAGTAAAGTCCCAAGGGTACGATTAGTTACCTCAGTTTGGCCATCCGTTTGTGGATGACTCGTGGTAGAAAACAACAATTTAGTCCCTAACTTACCCCATAAAGTCTTCCAAAAATAACTAAGGAACTTTACATCACGATCACTGACAATGATTCTCGGTATTCCATGTAGTCGAACTATCTCCTTAAAGAACAAATCAGCGACATGCTTTGCGTCATCAGATTTCCTGCAAGGTATGAAATGCGACATCTTAGAAAACCGATCAACAACCACAAAAATGGAGTCATTACCTCGTTGACTTCTTGGAAGTCCAAGGATAAAATCCATGGAAATTTCTGTCCAAGGTGAAGTTGGAACCGGTAATGGATGATACAACCCGTGTGGCTTGGCTGTAGACTTAGCTTGCCTGCAAGCAACGCAGTTAGCACAAATTCTTTCAATTTCCACTTTCATCTTAGGCCAATAAAAGTGCTCACGTAGAATCTCGTAAGTCTTTAAGACACCAAAATGTCCCATTAAACCACCGCTATGAGCTTCGCGAATTAACAGTTCACGTATGGAACTCTTCGGAACACACAACTTGTCTTCTTTGAACAAGAAACCTTCAAATCGGAAAAATTTGTTGAAAGCACCGTGTTCACAAGCAAAATAGACACTAGAAAACTCAGGATCATTTGCATATAATTCTTTCATCAATTCAAAACCCAAAATTTTAGTGCCTAAAGTAGTAATAAGTGCAAACCTTCTAGACAAAGCATCAGCAACAACATTGTCTTTCCCTTTCTTATATTTGATAACATAGGGAAAAGTGTCAATAAAAGAAACCCACTTAGCATGACGCTTACCTAAGTTAACTTGTCCCTTCAAGTGTTTGAGGGATTAATGATCGGTATGGATGATGAACTCCTTAGGATAAAGATAATGCTGCCAAGTCTCTAGAGCTCTTACCACCGCCAACATCTCTTTATCATATGTAGGGTAGTTCAAGGCTGCTCCACTTAGCTTCTCACTAAAGTACGCAATCGGACGCCCCTCTTGTTGAAGCATCAGACCAATACCTATCCCGGAAGCATCACACTCAATTTCAAACATTAGATCAAAGTTAGGTAATGCTAAAACAGGTGAATGTGTTAACTCATGCTTAAGTAAATCAAATGCTTCTTGTTGCTTTTCACCTCATTCAAATTTTACATCTTTCTTAACTAACTCATTAAGGGATGCGGCCTTTGTGGAAAAGTCCTTCACAAACCTCCTATAGAAGCTTGTAAGGCCGTGAAAACTTCGGACCTCAGATGCCGAAGTAGGAATTGGCCAAGACCGAATGGCCTCCACTTTTTGCTCATCAACTTTAATTCCCTGTGCGCTAACAACAAAACCAAGAAAAACAACCTCCTCTACACAGAATGAGCATTTAGCTAAATTAGCAAAAAGTTTTTCTTTTCGCAAAGTCATCAAAACAAGTTTCAAATGTTCAGCATGCTCGTTAATGTCTTTGCTATACACCAATATGTCATCAAAGTACACCACAACAAATTTATTGATAAAAGATCGCAAGACATGATTCATAAGACGCATAAAGGTAGTAGGAGCATTTGTCAAACCAAAAGGCATAACACGACACTCATACAAACCGACCTTGGTCTTAAAAGTCGCTCTTCCATTCATCACCCTCTCTAATTCGAATTTGGTGGTATCCAGATTTTAAGTCAATTTTGGTGTATATCTTTGAACCATGCAACTCATCCAACATATCATCTAGACGTGGAATTGGGTGCCTATACTTAATGGTGATTTTATTAACAGCACGACAATCAGTACACATACGCCATTCACCAGTTTTCTTAGGCACAAGAATGACAGGAATTGCACATGGACTCAAAGATTCTCTTACCTGACCACGAGCTAGAAGATCTTCAACTTGCCGTTGTAGCTCTTTGGTCTCTTCAGGGTTGGACCGATATGCCGGTCGATTTGGTATGTTTGTGCCCAGTATGAAATCAATTTGATGTTCAATTCCTCTTTTGGGTGGCAACTCTTCAGAAATACATCTCGAATTCTGCAATATGTCGTAAATCTCAACCGGTAGGTTGGATGGCAAGTCAGCACTAAGTAGAACATTAGATTCACAACAAATAAGAAGAAACAAAACACGATTAGTATGCAGACAATTATCAACATGTCGGACATTTGCATAAAAATTCGGCTGCTTCTTATTCACTGGACTCACTTTCTTCCTCTCAATATGTTCTACTTCATTTAACTCAATTTTCTTAGGCGAGAATTCTCAAATTTTCCTTCTTTTCTCACAGGTAGTTCAGAATTCAATTTCATCATTTGCTCAAATTCGCTTTAAATGCAATTGAGATTCAAAAACTTGAGTAGGCGACAAAGGCGAAAGTAGTTTTTCTACCATTAACAAAGAAAGTGTACCTATTACTGGCCCATGTGGAAGCATCCTCACAAATTGCCAAGGTCTACCAAGCAATAGGTGACCAGCTTGCATAAGAGCCACATCACACAAGGCTCCGTCTTTGTATTTGATGACTGAAAAATTCACCAAGACCTGTTTTGTGACTCTCAATTCTCCACTCTCATTGAACCATTTCAACCGGTATGGATTTGGATGCCGACGTGTGGGCAATTTCAGTTTATCTACAAGCAAGGTTGAAGCAATGTTAGTACAACTACCACTGTCAATAACAAGTATGCATACCTTCTCATTGATGGTGCATTTAGTGTGGAAGATATTCTGGCATTGAACATCGTCTTCCTCTTTAATATGAACATTTAAAGATCGCATAATCACCAAGGATGGTCCTTCATCAGGACCAAAAACATTTTCATCCGACTCTCCATTTTCTACAAGTGGTGGCATATCTTCATAGTCACTTTCATGTTCACTCTCACTTTCGATCGTACCATCACCTCTGACAACCATAATTCGAGCATTAGGACACTCTCGTGCATAATGTCCCTTGCCTTGGCACTTGAAGCATGTAACTTCCTAGTGGTTTTCACTTCACCTGATTTTTGAGTATTTGGAAACATGGTTGGAGTAGTTTTTGAGGTACTAGGAGTTGCAGCCTTTCTGAAGTCGGTGCTTAATTCTTTCTTAGGCCATGTATCTTTCTTAGGCCATGTAGACTTCAATGTGTTTGAATTTGAATTCTGTGGGGTTGAAAAGGTTCGGGCACCCCTCTCCTTAAGCTGCCTCTCAGCTTTCATTGCCTTGTGATACATCTCATTGAGATCTTCATATTCCTGCATTTCTACAATGTGGGCAATATCCTTCCTTAGTCCTCCTAGAAATCGAGCCATAATAGCTTCACTATCTTCCTGAATGTTGACTCGAAGCATAGTAGTCTCCAACTCTTGGTAATAATCTTCCATAGTCCTATTTCCTTGGGTGATCTTTTGCAATTTGTTGAACATCTCCCTGTAGTATTGGTGTGGAACAAATCGTTTTTTCATGAGCTTTTTTAATTCATCCCAAGTTCGAACAGGCCCTTCTTCATCACGCCTCCTTTCTGCCTGAATTTTAGTCCACCAGTTACGGGAATAACCAGCAAACTCAACCACAGCCAGTTTAACCTTCTTTTCCTCTGAATAGTTGTGCACTGTAAAAATACTTTCAATTTTATCAGACCATTCAAAGAAAGCTTCAGGATCTTGCTTACCAAAGAATTGAGGAATTTTCATTTTAATGCATCCTAAATTGGAATCAATTCTAGGAGTACGGTATTGACTTCCCTGAAATGCCTCGAAGGCTTCATCATCATTCTCATGGCCATATGTGGTCTTTGTAGATCGAGAGGATTCGGCTCTCTCAGTTTTGAGCTCCCTGATTTCCTATTGCAAACCTGAAACCAAAGTGTAAAATTTTGCTAACATCTCCTCATAGGATTCCTTAGAACCCGGTGGTGGTGGTGGTGGTTGCCTCTCCATTATAGCTGCAAAGGTTAGCAAAGAATAAAAACAGTTTATAAGTCCTCACTTCCCTTCCCAATTTCCCAAATTCACTCACCAAGTGTTTGAGTACTCTCAGGCTTATATAAGTGAAGGGATGGATTCACACCACTCAATTTGCTCTTATGTTTCTATTCTTACTCAAACAATATTACACAAAGGAATTTACAACAAAGCAATGCAAGTGGACAATGAGATTAGAATGAATCTAAGGAATCAATGAAAACAGTACCAAAAACACAAGAATTCGAATTTTTTTGGTAAGGAATTCAGACAAACTGAATGAAAAATCAGAACCTACACAAAAAATCAGTGGAACACACAAATTTTCAGAATTTTCGGACCACAATTGAAGACACTTGAAGAACTCAAGCACTTGAAGAACAAGAAATTTGGACAAAGCAGCTTGTATATTGGTGGTCGGTTTCAGCCCTTCCAAATTCTGGAATTGGTCAAGGATGTTTCTGGGTTCAAAATGTGGTGGAAGGTTGTATATGGATAAATAGAAGGCTAATCACAACTGCAAACAATCCAAAGTACAATCGGAAAGGCAAATCTGTTTTTCCGAAATCAGAAATTTTTCTTAGTTTGGCATGGTAACTTCAAAAGGTCATAACTTTCTACTCCGATATCGGATTTTGCTCCGTAAGTACTCAAATCGAAGCTCTCAGAGAGATCTACAAGCAGACGGCCGAAGGCGGTCCGTTGGGACTTTGGGGGTAAAAAAATAATGCTAAGACCACCTCCTGTCCGCCTCAACTACTTACTGTCCGATTCTCTCCTCTTTTTTTTTTTTTTTTAATCTCTTTTTTTTTTAATCTTATCAAGGCATAAACAACAATTGGATCAGCACAGCAATTTTTTTTTATTTCAGTAAGGCATAAACAACAATTTCAGCCGCAAGGTATGGATTCATCAAGAAAGCAAGGGTACGGTTTTGTCTAATATTTTGGAAGCAAGCCGAAACCAACACATCAATACAAAAACAGAATTTGCTTCATCAATACAAGAACATACCAATGATGATGATATTCAGAACAACAAAAAGATTGAGGATATAAAGAGCATACCAATGATGATGATATTCAAAACAACAAGAAGATTGAGAAGATAAAGAACATACCAATGATGATGATTTTTTTTTTGTACGGTAAAAGAAAGATATGAACAGCTTGGGAACCAAGATCGCTCGATACCAACTGGCGTGAAATTCCCTTGGATCTACCCAACTGAAAATTCTTCCCTTGGAGTTGGTATGTTCCTTGAAGATGGAATAGGTCCTCAACCCCTTGATAACCCGTATCAAGAAACCTTGGAATCAATGGAAGGATGGAATCCGAATTTCCAAGGGAACAAATCTAGGAAATCAAGAACAACAAACACACAAATTCCGAATTTGTGTAATTTGCAAGTAATTACAGAAACTAGAGAGCAATTCTCTCAAGCTTGTAATGTCAAGAACCAAATTTTCATTCTTCCAAAATCTGCCCTTCAAGATGGCCGACGGCCACTATATGGATACAAGGTAGGGTTTACAAATTAGGGTTGCACAAGCTAGGGTTTCTCTAGGGCTAAATGGGCTGCATGACTCTTTGGGCTACATGACTCAAATTACCATATAATTAAAACTAAACCCATTAACAAGACCCAATTACACTTAGTACATTAATAAACATGGTCTTGTCAATCTTGGTCTTCTCCCCATCCTTTTGGGCCGTTTGGATAAGTCCATTCAAGGCTTCCTTCATTTTCTTTGTTCTAGCCCTTGTCATCGGTCCATCAAGACCTTGAAGTGGATCGAAGCTTGTTCTCGAGACCTTGCTATTGTCATCATTCTTCGGGTTCGAAGTCTCTTCAATGCTTGTTGAATTCATATCAACACTGGTGTGCATCTGCTGCGTATTATTTCTTTGCATATCAATAAAAAGCTCCAAATTTTCCTTACAAAGGGGGAATGGGGGAAATGCACATGTGAGAGAAACTTATTGGATGCCTAAAGATAACTTCATCAAGAAAGAAAAATCATTTCAAAAAGTAAACGATTATGTGTACCTGTGCATGACATTTGTCCTTTATTACCACTTGTTATCACCAAATACAGTTAAACTCAGGTCTGTAGCTAAGCTTAAATTGCCCAGCCAACACATCCAAAGAGCAAGAAATTTCTTTGGATCCGAAGAGAATTGTCAAGCAAAGACATCGGAAAATCTTCTTCTCCACTTCAATCCAACCGGATCGAGGACATCTCTTTTCTACTGCAAGTTTCTTCATGTTTGCCCCGATTCTAGCAACTTTAGCCCATCGACCCTTCAAGATACATATTCATTAAAAGGTTGTGGTGTCCAGTATTATTTGGCTCCAACACCAACAATTTATCAACAGCCAGTTGAGCAATCTCCAAGTTCTTGTGAAGCTTACACCCGCCAAGCAATGACCCCCACATTATAGAGTTTTGTTCCATTCTCATGCTTTCTATCAATTCCAATGCTTCTCCAAGCAACCCAGCCTTACATAACAGATCAACCATGTACCCATCATGTTTAATTTCAGGAAGGATGGAAAAATCATGAATCTTTTTAAAAAATATGCTTCTTCCTTCTTCTACCATTTCAAAGATGAGCACATGCAGAAAGAACACTAATGAAGGTAATGCCTTTTGGCTTTATCTTATCCTTCTCCATCATATTAAACATTGCTAAAGCTTCTTTGGCATGACCATGAACCGAAAACCCTTCAATCATAGAGTTTCAACAGAAAAGGTTTTTCTCTTGCAATTTGAGAAATACAAGAAGGGATCTCTCCATGTCGCCACACTTTGCATACATGTCAATCAATGCTGACCCAATATAAACATCAAGATCAAAATTTGCATGCATTAAATATAAACATCAACATCAAACTTAATCCGGATATAAATGTGCACTCTTTATGATTGATGAAAATGTGAAACTAGTTGGTCTCATTTCAGCTTTTCAACATGTCAATATACATCTGTAAAGCTTGAGTTGGACAAAAACACCAAGAAAGGCTCCTATCACTTCATTGTATACAAAATTGAGATCTTTTGACTCGTGAAAATGTCAATAGCCCATTCTGCAAAAGAAAGACTGGAACATGCAGAGATAAATTGGTTAACTAAGAAGCAATTTTGCGTTTCATTGTTCTTGATCATGAAGGCATAAAAGACTCCAGATCTTTCACACTTGAACTTCTTTTAATTTTTTTCTGCAAATTGAGTGATTGGCCTGTCTTATCTTGTGAGTCCTTGGCCTGAACAACAGAGTGAGATGCCAATTATTAGTATTGAATATCCATTTACATGTTTCCCATTGAAGGACATCTGCAATTCGTTAATAATTCATTATCTATGGTTGTGATGTAAAATGTTCTGATTCCAATTAGTAACTAGTGGACTAGAAAGTCAGTGCAACCAACTACATCCAAGAGTTCAAGTAACAGGAGAAGCAAACATCCTAAGTTGCCCCTCTGTGCGTAAATTGGCAGAGAAAACACATTAAATGAAGTGGAAAATAGCTAAACAAAGCATTTGCACCAAAAAATCTATGACTAATTTCTTCCAGCAGCCTAAACATTTCTCTTCTTCCTACTTATCTTTCTAATATCTATCAAACAGATTTTATTAATGGTCACATTTTTAATCACATAAATCAACACAAATCTAGACAATCTGAATAATCTTCAAGTTCGAAACAAAGAATACCGTAAGATTATCGCAAGAAGAAACAGAAAATACTGCATCGATATTTTTAATTTCAATTCATAAGAAAATAATGTTTACATGGAAACTAAGAAGCTTGTTCCTTTTCCTTTAAAAATGAAGTCAAATGAAGCAATACGAGAGAACAAAAATGATCATGCCTAATAAGAATTCAGGCCATTCTTACTCAATTTTAAGTATACAAGAAGATGAACTCTTTCTTTTACTTTTGCAGTGGAACTACAATTCTATCAGTAATTAACTTAAAGAATAACTAGTTAAAAGATCACTGATAACTAAACATTGTCAATACAAACGATATGGAATATCACAATTTTCACGTACAAATAACACTAACAATATAAAGAGTATTAAAAATGCAATAGCAAATTACAACCACCGGCATAAAAATAATAACAATAAAGAGGACTGCCAGTTATTCTCCATATAAGATGTGTGTGGGTGTGCGCACGTGCGCAAAGCAAAGCTAGCTTTAAGAAGAATAAGAAGATGAAGTTGATGTATGCATAGTTATTAAAGGCGCGCCTAGCAGGGGGCAGCCTCTTGCGCCTTGCAGATCAAAAAGCGGGCGATGTCGCTCAGGCACGCGCCTTCACTCAGGCTCCAGGCGTGCGCCTGGAGCACCTTCAAGACATTAGGGTTCTGGAAAAAAAAAGAAAAGAAGAAAAAGGCTGCAGACAGAAAATTGGGCGCTGACCAGATAAGCTCTTCTCTCCCCGCTCTTTCTTTTCTTCTTCTACTCTTTTCTTCTCTCCCCGCTCTTTCTTTTCTTCTCTCCCCGCACTTTCCTTTTCTTCTTCCTGCTCTTCTCCTTTGCTTTTTCTCCTTTTCTTCAGACGGCTCCTCTTCTTTTGTTTTTTTTCCTTTGCTTTTTCTCCTTTTCTGCAGACTAGTCCTGCTCTTTTTCTTCTGTTTTTTTTTTCTGTTTTTTTTCTCCTTTTCTGCATACCAGTCCTGCTCCTTTTCTTCCGTTTTTTCTCTATTTTTCTCCTTTCTGCACTACCTCGCCATTTTCTTCTGCTTTTTCCTTTTTTTTCTCCTTTCTCGCATACCGCTCCTTTTCTTCTGCTTTTTTCTGCTTTTTCCTCCTTTCTCACAGATACCCTACTTCTTTTCTTCTGTTTTTTTTTTCTGTTTTTTTTTCTCCTTTTCTATATTTTTACGAATACGCTTTTTTGATATAGAAATACACTTTTTTGGAACTGCCATTTACTTTTTTCCCTTATTGTTATAGCTGGATGTGAAAGACATCTATTGTTCAAAACCCAATTTGTCTATAGATATAGAACCTGATGTGTCTTTCGAATATCAGTTTCCAATTTCCAATCAACAACAGGTAGATCTATAGGACATACACGAACACATACTTCACAAGCAATGCATTTATCAAATTCAAAGTTAATTCGGCCCTTTTTTAGCTTCTAGGGTCTATTTCTTAGTTCAAGATCGCTCTTACTAACAGGAATCAAAGAATTAGTAGACCTATTCCGCCCAAAATGGGAATGGGCTAGGGTTATGAACTTATAATCGGATGATCGAGTCGATTCCATGATTATAAGTTCATTCCATACCGGACCAGGCCGGAATAGGGTTCTATACATTCTCATTATGAGAAGGGGTGGAATACCACAAATAGAAAGTGTACCTACTAAAAAAGTGATTTTGGTAATTGGTACATGTTTTGTTAAACCTCCCATAAGAGCCATATTTTGACTTTTATGGGGAGAATACCCAACAACTGTTTCCATTGAGTGAATAATGGATCCGAATCCTAAAAATAACAAGGCCTTGGAATAGGCATGAGTAATCAAATGAAATAAAGCACTTCGATAAGACCCCATACCCAGAGCTAGCATCATATAACCCAATTGAGACATTGTAGAATAGGCTAAAATGTCTTTTTGAGCAAGAGCTACTTTTCTCCTTTTCTGCAGACCAGTCCTGCTCCTTTTCTTCTGTTTTTTTCCTGTGTTTTTTTCTCCTTTTCTGCAGACAGTCCTGCTTCTTTTCTTCTGCTTTTTTTCTGCTTTTTCTCCTTTCTCTGCACTACACCTCCTTTTCTTCTATTTTTTCTTCTGTTTTTTTTCCTTTGCTTTTTCTCCTTTTCTGCAGACCAATCCTGCTCCTCTTCTTCCTTTTTTTCCCTTTGCTTTTTCTTCTTTTTTGTAGTCGGCGCCCTCTTCTTTTTATTTTCTTAAGTATGGAAAGTAGTAGTTGTGATAGTTCTAGAAAGGATCCTTGTTGGAAGTATGTTCTTTTACAAATTCCAAATAACAAAAATGATATAGTTTGTGATTTCTGTGAGAAAGTAACAAAAGGTGGAATTTATGCTACTTAGTTGAATTTATGAGAAAGTTTTTAGAATTTTAAGTTTTGGAGATTATGCTACTTAGTTAGCTTATATAGTTATATTGAGACTTTTAAGTACTTTCTTTTAGGAAGTATAAGAATGAATACCTAAAATATTATTTTAAAATTTTTTTTATGGTGCGCCTGCGCCTTGTGCCTTGCGCCTAGGCTCCAGGACCCCTATGCACCTAAGTGCGCCGTGAGCCTTTAATAACTATGGATGTATGGATCCATCCATTCTTTGGAATCACCAGCAGTTTTTGAGGCCATAGCAGCTAGCTCTCCTTTTATGAAATCATGGATATGGAAGAACAAAAGGAAGAAAAAAGAACAAAAAGGGCATAAGTAATTAGAAACCGTAAATAATCAACCGAAGAGTACTAAGAAAATTGAGAAAATTAAATTACAAACTTGGAGAAGTTTCGTCCATCCATCCAGTTGGGTGACTCGTGCTCTGTTATCATCATTATCAAAATGAAATTCATGACTATCTACAGTTGGGAGGGATTTCAACATTATCATCCACTAAAGAATTAATATAAACAAATTAATATTCATACAGAGGAAAACTTACCAATATTCCTTCCAGATAACCTCTGGAACGTGTGCTATCTTCATCCAATCGGCTCCGGTTTCCTTTGAGTACCGCTCACGCAATTGATAGCAATTCCCAATTGTTAATGATTTGAGCGATGATGACTTCCCAAGGAGCCGATGTGGCAGTGCCTTCAGCTTGGCACATCTATAAATATTTAACTGCTCACCACTCCAATGGTCAAAAAATTCAAAAAGAATCGGGTGGACTAAAACAAATCAGCAAAAAAGTCCCCTGATGGTCATACAACTTAATAACTGATTTAGAACAACAATCAGGAGAATATCAACAAAACGTACTTGTCGATCATCAAATTCACTCAAGAAAAGCCAAACATGTAGTGATTTTTACTACTAACAAGGAAACTACTGATCCTAATACTACAACGGATATTAACACTGTGGCGTGGCATAATTGAGACAGTGCCATTCTTCATTTTCTCTGCATCTTCTTCACTTATGTCTTCCCATGTTTCCCATGTTACTTTAGCATTGTCGTCATCATCATCATCATGGTGACCTGGGCCTTGTGCCTGCAAATGATCAGGTAGTCCAAATAATTCACGACCTATATGTTTTAGCTTCGGAAGATTGTCAAGGTCAATGGACTGGAGTGATGACAGCTTTCCCAAAGCAGGCAATGACGAAATATCAGCACCCATTATAACCAAACCTCTCAAATTATTGATGAGAGACTCAGCCGCCGCAATCCACTTTGGTAATTCGGGTCTTGGATACCCGGAAAGCAAAAGCATCTGTAAATTTGGAGGTGGTTCTATCATCTCGATCGAACTTGTAGTTTCTATATCTAAATCCATCACTCCAGTAGCTAATACCACATTTTGTAAGTTAGTTTTTTTCCCCAGTTGAGCATTCTCAAAATTTACATGCGCACCAACATAAATTCTCAAGTATTCAAGCTAGTTCAAGTATTTCAACTTTACCATGTCATTCGACGGTGCACCATCAGCAATGAATTTGGTCAAACTCCAAAGCGAAGTCAACTTGTCTAACCCCGGTGGCATTTGTTTTACAGCATTCGTCTGAAAATTGTCAAGGTATCTCAAGTGTACAAGATCTCCAATCCTTTGAGGAAGGCATTGAAGTTCGCGACACCAAGAAACATCTAATAATTCCAGATAATATAAATCACATATTGTTTCCGGCAATTCCTTCAACGGATTCCCACTGACATCTAAGAATCGCAGATGAATCAAATTTCCTATCTCTTGTGGTAATTCTCCTAATTCACAGTCAGACAATTTCAAAGACCTCACAGATCTTAAACAGCTACACAAATCTTGGGGAGGCTCAACATAAGAATTGAAATAAAAACTTCACACCTTTTCAATGTCAAGAACTACAGAATAATTTATTAACATAGTTTCGCCAAGCAATGTTAGGTGACAAACTCTTTCTTTGGATAAGTGTTCTCCATTAGTCTCTATATTTTGGCAATCAACCTTATCAAATGCACGACATTCATTTTTTGTGAGAAATTGTGCAAAATCATGAACTATATCATGCATCTTGCACCTTTCAATTACAAGTTCATCCCAATACACTCTTTCTAACCCTTCAAAGAAAGAACGCATTGCCAAAATTTTCAAATATTCACGACCCTTCACAATCCTCCGCCTGTCATCACCTGTTAGACTTGGAGGACCAAGATAACCTTGTGCCATCCACAATCTTACTAATTCCTCAGCATCTATGTTAGTGTCTTTAGGAAACACAACACAGTACGAGAAGCATCTTTTCAATTGAGGAGACAGCTCGTTATAACTCAAATAGAAATGAGGGAAAAGATTCACAGATGCTTCCTCAATCTGCCGTATTTTACTATTTAAAACTTCTTGCCACTCTTGTACTGTGTCTTTCAATTGCAAAAGACTTCCCAAAATCTTTGCAGCAAGTGGTAAGCCTTTGCATTTTTCAGCAATTTTTCGCCTAATCTTCTCCACTTTCTCACACAACACAAATCTTTTAGACAGTGCTATTCTTTTCAATATTAACCAACAATCTGAATCTGACATTCTACCTAGAGGATGCTTGTAATCGGTGCCTACGACATTTGCTACTACATCCTTCCTCGTTGTCACAAGAATTATGCTACCGGGAGCACTATCCTTGAGTAAGCCTATTAATGGCTCCCAATCTGAGTATTTCTCAGTCCAAACATCATCAAGGACAAGCAAGAATCTTTTCCCAGAAAAAATATTTTTTATATGTTGGAACAATGTTTCCAACTCTAGTACATGAATGTTGCTCTTTTCTGGGCTCTCAAGGAGAGCAATTGCAATCCTTCTCACATCAAAAGGATCTGACACACAAACTCATTTTCTGAGTTCAAAATGTTTCTGAACTTTATCATCATGTATAGAATTTGAGCTAATGTGGTCTTTCCACTACCCCCAACTCCCACTATAGAAATAACCTTAACCCCATCTTTCTCAACTTCTTTACTAGTATTAGTCCTACTCTCAGACAATAAGTGCTGGAGTAGAATGTCCTTATCAGAGTCTCGACCGTGCACCTTTGATTCATCAAAAGTGGAGGTAGTCATAGGGCGCTTAAATTCATTAGAATCCACATACGCACTATGTGCAATAACAAAGTTAAATTGATTTGCCTCTGTCAATGTGGAATCTAGTTTACCATTGATCTCTTTAATCTTCAAAGTAATATCAACACGTACCGAAACTTCTTTAAGACAAGAACAAAGAGATGTGATAAAAGAATACACCTTCTTCAAGAGAATTGACATCCTTGTTCCTGTTAATTCAGGTTTCTGATCAAGATTCTTGGGCTTGTGAATCTTAATATTCCATTCGTCCAACACATCTTCCATCTCATAAGTGATGTCTTCAAGCTCTTTCAGCCATACCCCAACATCTTTCTCCTTAAGCCTTCTCCTCTTAGCATCATGTAGTAGTTTTTGTCTTCTCGTCAACTTAAAGGACAGATTATGCACCTCTTCTTCAAACCCCATCAGTAGGTTCACCCCTTCCTGAACTTTTGTAAAGGCAACAACACTTAACTGGTCTATTATCTTTGGAACAAACAATTCGGCCATTGTTAAGAATTTGTTTGTTTGTGTGGATATATGATATGGGTGTTTAGTTGTGCTAATTCAATGAGAAAAAACAAATAAGTTCATATGTATATATAGAGAGAGTATGGCATCACCCAAAGAGTTCCTTATTTAGCGTGGGCCATCCTTGACTCTTGAAAGAACATATATTATTTACTTCTTCATGTCAACAACTGATTCTATCCGTGGCTTCTTCTACTTCTTTGGGATGAGCAAATAGATGCTCGTCTAAGCTTCCAAGCAAAGAACAAAGACACAAAGAATTTCTAGCGTATGATTTTCTTTCTCAACAATCAACAACTATTTATACATCTACATGTTCTGCACAAAAATTAAATAATAAAAAGATACACGTAGTAGGCAATCCAAATTTTAAAACAAATGATAAAGTTAAGAAATACTTTGTCCTAGTACTTTGTCTTCTCTAACTACAGAATATTTCTCATATTACATACTTCATCACATAATAAGACAAGGTAGATTAACAAGTCATAATTATGTCTGATTTTGGATTACTGCTTCTTTCCTAACTTTTGCATGACCAAGTGATAAATGATCTAGTAATTTGTATTCTCATATCCTACATACTTTCTTTTATAAAATAGTTAAGAATGGTTAGATAGGTAGATTTATTGTTGTGCCTATTAAATAATGTGTTTATTAAATTTACGCATTTTATGGCATATTCCTAACGTTTGTTTCTTTAAAAAAAAAATTATATTTTCTAATCAAATTTTCTTTGGTTTCTTTATCATATAAAGCTCTGGTCTAAATATATATGAAGCTAATATTTGGAGTTTGTCACTCTAGCGATTACCTAACTTTGTTGGGACTAGGATGAGAAGTTTGATATGCCTTTGACATTCTCCCCTTTGCAACAAAGCAATTCTTTGCTGAAAGTGCTAAAAATCAACAAACTAGCTTTTTGCTAAAAGTGGGAGGCAAAGTAATTCTTTGCTAAAAAATGGGAACTTTGAGATTGTAAGATTTAAAGTGGCAAAACAATTCTTTGCTAAAAGTGAGAGCTTTGAGATTGTATGAGTGAAAAAAAAAAAAAAAGAAGTTTGGAGTTGTTTTGTACCAAAGCAATTCTTTGAAAGAAAGAAGATTCAATACCTTGCTCCAAATAAGAGGCAATCAAGGGACTTTACCGAAGGCAGAAGGAATAAAAATTTCTAACCTAATTTAGAAGTGAATGGTTTGTCTTGCACCAAAGTCATTCGAATTTGCAAAAAAGATTCAATACCTTACTCAACTTAAGAGACAAAAACCTCATTTTGGAGAAGTCAATGTGATACTTTCTAAATCTTTTTATATCAATGGGTCTTTTCTCATTTTGCTATCAATTATAAATGCTTTTACTAGTAAATACAGACACATGCACTTGATAATAATGAATGTATTTTTGATTTTTTCGAAGTTGGGAGTGGACAGCAGGAGATGCATGTTGAACCGCTTTTAATGAAACTCCTCAGCACCATAAATTTTACTCCTACCTATGATTCCTCAGCACCATAAATTTTACTCCTACCTATGATTTTTAATAGCATTACAAATGTCCACATTAACTAAATCCCAATGAGTTTGAAAGAAAAGAGGAGACATACCATCCGAACCAGGAGCTTTATTGGGACACATATGGAAAAAAGCATGCTTGATTTCCTCATCCTCTACTGGCCTCGTCAGTCTTTGATTCATGGTTTGAGTAATGGATAGCGGGATACCTTGAAGTCCCTCCTGCAACCTCGGCGGGTTTGACGTGGTGAACAACTCTTTATAAAAGCCAAGGATTTCTTCCTTGACCTCCTCTTGACTGCCACATCTCCTACCATCTTCTTTGATCAAGCCCTCAACTGAATTCTGCCTCTTTCGACTTACTGTACTTGCGTGGAAGAACTTTGTATTTTTGTCACCTGCTTGAAGCCATTGGATTCTTGACTTCTGTTTCCAAAATTGTTCCTCGTCCTGATATGCCCGATTCAATTCACTCTTCAATAGCCTCCACTCTTTCCAATTTCTACCCCCTCCTTGATGCTCCATCAGTTCCATCCTTTTTTTAATCTTCACAATTTGCTTAGTCGGATTAAATTCTGTCCTCTGGCTCCACTGCAAAAGAGCCATGCGACATTGTTTAATCCTCGAACATATTTGATACATTGGAGTGCCCGAGTGAGGTCTATCCCAAGCTTCTTTGATTATCCCCTTAGTCTCCTCCTTTTTCACCCATCTTTGGTCAAAATAGAACCTCTTCTTTTGTTGTTGCCTTTTGGGATTTGTATCCATAAGTAACATGGAGTGGTCAGAGGTTTGACACTCTATATGGAATACTTTTTGTCCTGGATTATCCACTATCCACTTAGGTGCCCCAAGGAATCTGTCCAATCTTTCCTCCACAAATCCTTCTCCTTCTCTATTATTGGCCCAAGTGAACTTCCTCCCCACGAATCCCAAATCTCCTGCTTCCATCTTCCTAATAAAGCTCCTAAAACCGACAAAAATGCTCTCTAGTCTAACTCTACCTCCACTTTTTTCCTCATTATTAACAAGATCATTGAAGTCTCTTCCCATAAACCATCTCTCTCCCCATGTGTTTTTTTGCTTATCCAAATATCTCCATTGCTCTTCCCTAATCCTCGAATCAATGCTAGCATAGATGAAGATTGCCCAAAAATTACTATTCTCCCCGGCAAGTCTACATTCTAACGGAAAAGAGAAGCTACTGGAGATAATTTGGACAATTGATATTTCTTCCGACCAATGAACCAACAATCCTCCTCGCACCCCAATAGGCTCCACTAATCTCCATCTATCTTGAAAATGTAATCTTCTACAAACGGATGCCACAAACTTTCTATTTTGCTTAACTTCTGAAAGAAAAACCATATCTGGACACTGGGATTTTAATAACTCCCTCACCTGGGAAACTGTAGAGGATCCACCCAACCCTCTACAATTCCACACACATGTCTTCATAAATCCATTTGGGCCCAGTCCAGGCTGGATGCCCCCACCTTAATCACACTTGAGTCAAAAATCGGTTCGTTTCTCATTTTCTTGTTACCTGGCTCCAATTCCATTTCCCCGCCCAAAGCTTTTTCTTGTACCTCCCATCTTCTCTTTTTTCCTCCTTTTAAGTTGTCCTCCCATTTTTCCTTCAGTGTTTCATCCTTCTTCCGTACCTTTTTGTCCCCCATTCTCATCCATCTATTTTTTTGTCTTTGCAATCTCCCACTTGGACCACCTTCTACTACTTTAACCTTCCTTGTCTCATAGCCCTCACTCTCCTTCATTTTATTGCTCAATCCCTCACAAGATAATGGGACACTAACCAAATCCATAGCCATAGAGTCATCATCTCCCTCATAAATTCCAGAAAATATGCCAAATTCACTTATCTCACTCTCGGCCTCCTTTGTATCCACCTTATCCTTACCTTTTTCCTCCCTCCGAATTTTTCCTTCATCTTTTCTTCCAGTCGCCTGTTTCGGCTGCTGCCTTCCATGTCTCTCAGCTATAAGAATCGCGGCTACGGGTTCAATCACAGCTACGGGTTCAAGCATAGCTACAGGTTCAAGCATAGCTGGACCTTTTCAGCTGGATCTTTGTTGCTTGAGGCTCCAGGAGTACGTAGCTTTCTTCTTATTTCAAAATCGGGAACACATTCTGGAGCTTGCTGGTCGTTGTTTCTGTCCTCGGCTTTCAGACGCATCCCCGGCTCTACATCTTGAAGTACAGACGACCTTCTCTCGGTTCTGAACCTCTCCTTGGATCTAGACTTCAGACATAGCCCCGCCTTTATAGTTGGAACAACAGGTGAGCTCGCCTTGGTTCTGAACCTCACTTCCTCCTCCCCCTTCATTTCTTTTTCAGACCCACTCCCTCTAATTCCCAATCCAAATCTCCCTACCTCCCTGAATATTTCTCTTGCTAACTCCCTCTGTTTCCCTTCTTCCTCTCTGAATCTACTCTTTCCTGTTCTTAGTGACTTAAACCCAGCTGCCCTTAACCAATCCCCAAACTGTCCTTCCTTGAGATTGTGGTTTTTGATATCCTCTCTTCTCACTGAGCACGAATGCTCTATATGACCGACCCTCCCATAGTATTTGCAGAACAGAGCAAGGTTCCCATACCTGAAGTTAATCTAGCATGTTTGTCCTGGCAGCTTGAGCATCGTTCCTCTCAACAAAGGTTTGCAAAGGTCCACTTTAGCCAACAACCGAATGCGTCTCCCATGTTTGCCTCCCAAATCATAAACTCACACATCCATAGTTTGCTTAAATAAGCTGCCAATCTTGAGCCCCATTTCCTTTGTGACCCATTGAAATGGTAGATCCCAAACTTGAATCCACATGTCCACAAACTGGAAGTTACTTGGTACGAGTTTCAATTGCTCGGACCACTCCCTAAGAACTATGTAATGGTGCTCAAAGGTCCAACCTTTGCCATGTAACACTCTTAGTTTGTCATCTATATTATTGAAGACAAACTGGAAGAAGTTATCCCTAGCTCTCTCATCACAAACGGTGGCCAAAGTCCTTCCAGTGTGTCTTCAAGAATACATGCTGGATTAACTTCAGGTTAAATTAACTTTAGGTTAAAACGGTGGCCAAATTCTTTCTTACTTGTTCGGATTTAGGAAAGCACTCTTAACTTCACTAAAAACAACTAATTGTTGCTTTAAATTATCAGGTTTTATTATTTAATTAATTTAATGAAACCTAGATGAGCAAACACATTATGATGCAAAATCAAGATCATCTCTCGGGGACTATAGCCATTACTTTCTACAAAAAACCAAGATTCTTGAAATGAAATTTATTTGCGCATTAATTCTCTACTTTTTTCTTTCCAATTAAAATTAAAGAATAATGAAACTTTGTGAAAATAAAGAGTTTCAAAAAAATAAATAAATAAACTCCTACTTTTCGTGAACTATATATATGGTCTTTCATTTTTCACTAGAACTTATGATAGATAGAAAATATCTCAATTCTATTTTAAATTTGAGTTTTTTCTTTTTAGTTCAGCGAAAAATAACATTACACTGATAAATTAAGAAAATTAATTTTTTTTAAAAAATCTTAGCTCTCATGCACTTTAGCTATGTTTGGATTGTGATTTATTTGAGAAATTTTGTATTGGAATGTGTGAAAATTTTAGTGAGAAATTTCTTTGGTAAAAAAGTATATTGGAAGGAAAATAAAAAGAATATTGGAGGATTTTTTTTTTAATTATGTGAGAATAATTTAGGAGAGAAAATTTAATTTTAAATTTTGAAATAAAGAGGTACTTAAATATTTTTCTTTTGTTTAAGAAAAAGTTAACTTTTTAAAAATAAAACACAATCCAAAGCTTTAATAACAATTTACACACACATGCTACAAGCCAAACTTTTCACTCTCCAAATTCTACTACTCCCTCTATTCCCAAAAAAAAAAAGGAAAATTTAATTTTAGATACAACTTTTTATTAATTTTTAAATAATATATTTACTATATCACTAAATATATAATTTTATATTTTTGTCTTTGATTTTTAATTATGGGTATGCATAATTATTAATAGTAATTATATTTTAAAATTTTAGTTCTAAAAGTAAATTTTTAAAAAAAATAACAAAAAAAATTAAAAGTAAACTTTTTTTAAGACGAAAGACTACATTTTAGTTACATAAAAATTAAAACGGTCATTAAAATTGAATGAAGTTAATATATGTCAATGTTCATATTGAATCATAGCAAGCCTTAAGGGTGGTATGGATAACGTTTTAAAGTGTGTTTTTACATTTTTTGATATAGTGGTTGTGAGATAAGAGATGCATTAGAAACTGAAAAAGTGTATTAAAAAGCGCAAAAAATTGTTTTAAGAAGATAAAGTTATTTGTAGGTAGAAGTATGTGGACCAAAACACTTGAGTTGAACATTAGGAACGATTAAAAATAATACCGCTTTTTATCTCTTTTCTTTAACTTGGTATAAAAAATAAATAAAGAAATAAATCGGAATGCAATACGTAGTACAACACAAGCAATATTAAATGGAAAAAAAAAGTGTGAGAAGTCAATTGTCAAAAACTTGTTGCACGATTTGGCATGGTTAACCTACATATTTCTACCATTGTTGAATTAGTCCAATCCATGGAATGTTTAAGCTCTTAATTATGTGTATGAATTACATTTTAAAATATATTTTTATTTTTTAAAATAAAAATTGAAAATTAAAAATGGTCTAAAAAACATTAAAAAATTGTATCAAAAAATGTAAATGTAAGGAATCTTGGTGCTATTGCTACTAGGAGTCTATGATACCAGGGAGTTAGAGAATCAGATCGATTCTATTAAGGACAGGTCGTATTGTTGACGAAGAAAACTTTGGAGAAGAAGCAAGCTTCAATGCTTCCCAGGACACAACAAGCACTGATAGATTTGTCGCAACTCGCAAAATTAATCAATGATTCTTGAGTAATTGTAAGATAAATTTATAGCAAAGTGGACTAGGTCGAACCTAAGGAAACAACATATAGTTCCAATTTTTCAAAAATAAATTAAAAATAAATAAAAGAAGAGGGAGTTTTAAATGATTAACTACTTTTTTTTTTGGTCGAAAAAGAGCTGAATGATTAACTACTTGATTGAATTCTAAAAATTAATAAAATAAATAAACATTCAAGTAGAAAAATAGAAAATGCAGAAAATTACCATCTTCACCAAGCTTCCAATCCAAAGGTCGATTTCATTCAATTGCATCACTAATCATAGGTTATAAAAAATTATCTTGTAAATTCAATATAATTGAATTTAGGATAGCCAAAATAATGTTTTGTTTTTCTAATATAATTGACTGAGTCCAGCACCCAAATCAAAACTTACCATTAATTGATTGGGCATGATAACGTTCTATATTAAATTAATGATAGCATTAAAATCTATGAAAACAGTTAAACCAAAATCTATGAACATGTATTATTTAGTTCATCATGTCAACAACTGAGTATATCCATGGCATACTCTAACTTGTGGACTATATGCATCATGCTTTGTTTTTCCGAACAAATTAAAAAATTTTCATTCTTATTCGGTGAAAACTGGATGAACAAACACATTATAGTGAAAGAGCAAGAAATAAAATTTTCGGAAAAAAAAAAATCTCAATCATGGGGTACTATAGCCCTTACATTTTTTTATTTTTTTTTGGGTGAAAAGCTGATATTTTTTAGATTAATTTTATAATCATGAGCACGAAACAAGAAGGCACCATTCAAAGATCAAAGCCATGATCGCCCATTTCGTTTTCATCATTGTAGCAATTGTTAATTGAATTGCTTGGCATTTTTCATGACATACCACCTAATTGCTTTTGTTTGTGTTATGTGCCAAAATCTTTTAATTTTAAATTAATGTATATTTAAAATTTTAATCTTGCCCCTATTGTTGCAAAGTGCAAACAGAGTTGCTCTGTTATTTCCTAGGCATTTTCGTTGATGCGAGAGTGATGAGACCTTGAAAAGAAAAATGTCGGTCAGTATGCGAATGTTAATCGGAATTGCATTATCCGTGTGGGCCAAAAACGCAAAAGTTGTGCATTATCCGACAGCAAAGATGATGGTGCAATTTGTGGTTGTGAATTGAAGAACATAGGATTCACGTCCCAGGATCAAGTACCGCGTTAAGGAAAGAAAGAAAGAAATTTTTACATAGTGTCGAAAAAAACCCATATGATGATTAGTTTGTTTAGAATGGTTAAGCAACTGCAGTTTTTCCATCTTGAGTTGTTATAATAGTTTCATTACACACGACTAAATGAAATCATTGCTAAAGATTGGAGAATACAGGGCAGCTCCTGAGAATGCATGCATGAAATTTTGGTGGTCTTTCTAAACCCTGTGATTTCATGGTTTTCAATTGGTAAATCAGCATCCAAAACTGCCTGAGGCGTATAATCTTTGCGATCAGACCTTCATATAAAGGGAAAATGTTAGTGGACAGTGGGCCAAAAAGGCTCAATTAGTGTGCAATAATAATATTCAGAGTTTTTTTTTTTTACCAAAACAAACTAATTTTATTAACGTTGAAATAGCCAAGTTAACACATACATAGAGAGTCCAGAGAAAAACTAACCTTAAATGGACGGGCTCTAACACAACTAATCTAAACTCAGTAGGGGTTGGTTAAGAAAAAACCACGATCAAACAGGACCAGCATAACCCAAAACATTGGCACCGGTACCTCCTAGCTACTAACTAGCTAAGAGAACAAAAACTCTAACTTGTCGGCCTCTACTTGTACAGCTCCCCTCAGCATGAACAGGAAAAACGGACTGCAGACAACCGTGTAGTGCAGCTCTGCCTTGATTGATCTCTCTTATCCTTCTGCGGCCTTACGCCATATATTACCGTGCTTGACTATCCTCCCAAGTTAGGACACCAAAATCCTGCTGTAGAGAAGCCTCCTTGAGAGCAATAAAGAAATGCCACTGGCTTCGAAGTCTATCAATTGTGTATTTAATATAGATTGTGAGTTTAATATTAGTTTTTTTTTTAATATCAATTGTGTATTTTGTATGGGAAAATTATTAAAAATATGATAAAAAATATTTAAAAGAAAAATGTTGAAGTTAATTTCTAAAAAATTGACTTTAAGATTGATTTCTCAAAATTTGATTTCAACATTTTGGGAATAGCTTTTAAAACGTCAATATTTTTTTAATTTATACAAAAACAACAATATTGTGTTAAATAATTCATCAAGAATAAAAAAGAAAAATGTATTTCAACCAATATGCTTTTAAGCACAGCCATAAATTAAGAGAAATCAACTGCATTAAAATTACCTTGTCATGAGATCCTAGCAAAAACGGAAAAATCAACCACATTAAAATTATCTTTTGGGAATGTCCTTTGGGAGGTCTATTTGATATTTAAAAAGTACTCAACAACCGTACACAAGTAACGAATATTGGGGTGGATTAGAAAATTTTAGGTAGAGTCAAATTTAAGTGTTGGCAAGATAAGTATAATATTTAATTTTATCAATAAGTGCTAAGTAGGGGCGGCAATTTCTGACACGACACGAAAACTCGACACGAAATTGTGAGACAAAATGTGATCTGAACCTAACACGAAAATTCGACACGAAAACAATTGCATTTGTCCAACTTTTATTGCCCTCTACTTTTTTTTGTAATCTTGTTACTTTTTTAAAACACGACACGCGAACCCGAAAGCGGACCTATTGCCACCCCTAGCGCTAAGGCTTCCCTTTATTTAAAACACTATTAAATGTACAAATTTTTTAATTTTTAACTTTATTTTTTGTTTGTGGATCATATATTCATTATTAATAAAGATAATAAAGGAATTTCATTAAAAAGTGGACTTCTTCTTAGGAAAATAAAATAAAATTAGACTTTTTAAAAAAATACAAGGGAGCATTATTTTATGTAAAAAAATTAACGTTGATATTATGTTTATTATCTTATTTTTGTAATCTTGTTACTTTTTTTAAAACACGACACGCGAACCCGAAATCGGACCTATTGCCACTCCTAGCGCTAAGGCTCCCCTTTATTTAAAACACAATTAAATGTACAATTTTTTTAATTTTTAACTTTATTTTTTGTTTGTGGATCATATATATTCATTATTAATAAAGATAATAAAGGAATTTCATTAAAAAGTGGACTTCTTCTTAGGAAAATAAAATAAAATTAGACTTTTTAAAAAAATACAAGGGAGTATTATTTTATGTAAAAAAATTAACGTTGATATTATGTTTATTATCTTATTATTTTATGTAAATTGATGTATTCTTTATTTGTTCATTTTAAAAAATTAACGTTGTTTCTTGGAAAAAAATAGAATTATAAGAAGCTTTACTATTATAATATTGAAGGGAAGAAGAAATACTAAAAAGTAATTGCAATCGAGCTCTAACTACCATTAATCAACATGGATGCGCATCTTTTGAAATTTGCTTATCAAATTTTCTTAGATTAATTACATTACCCTCCCAGGTTTAGCTAAATAACAATTTCCCCATGGAATGGCCACACTATAAACCCCCCCTCCCTTAATTTTTTTTTTTTTTTGCTGAAATGACAAATATGCCATTTCTATGACAAATTATATAGTCTCAAAATATTTTTTTAATTTCAAATCAAACTTTTCTAAATATACAATTATCTCATTCAAAGCCTATATAAATAATTTTTTCAATTTTTTGAACTAATTTTTTTTCATTTAATTAAGCATTTTTCACTTTGAAAATATATATGCAAAAATACAGAAATAGTCATTATTCCATTGCAGCTAGTAGAAAATTGTTGTTATAATAGTTCACAATAATGAACTTTATTAGATTTTTGAGATGAGGAAAAATAGAAAATAATGAGTTATCATGTTTTTTTTATTATTTTATTTGTTACTTAAAATAGGAAAAATATATTCATCCCAATTATGCATGTCATTTTGCATGTCAAGGGTCAAATTTTGGGATTTATTTTGCTATTTGGCCAAATCGTAAGTGGAGTAAACTAAAACTTTCTTGACTTGTAAACTAAGATAATTTACAAAATTAAATTTAGGGTCTCCAAATAAAACTATTTATGTAACAACAATAAAAGGCTATTTTCTGACATTTTATTTTCAAATAGTTGAGGTGGACAACTTGAAACTATGTCATGTGTGATCAATTTGGTCCAATCAGAATTTGATTCAAATTTGTGAGAACTAAGTCCTCCTACTTTTGTGGTTTGTTCAATTTTTCTAGTCAGCTAAAACTTGGGAATTAATGAACTGACTTGGGTATAACATGGCGATGTTGAATTGCATGTCATAGCAAATATATGCTGGGATTTTGAACTTGTCAGAACTGTTTAATTATGACACTGTATGAACTGAGAATTTTGTCAAACCATCAATGAATTCCATGGAAACGAAGAACGAAGAGTACTACTTGGTTCCAATTTGGACTCAAATACCATTGCCAACTATAGAGAGAACAAGACTTTGACAGAGACTCAAGAAAGCATTCCTCAACAAGATGGAACAATGTCCTGTAGATTAGTCATACACAGCATAGGACTTGTATCTTTCACAAGGATTTTGAATCTCTTTCACTGTTTTATTGTTCCCAAAATCAATTTTTTTAAGCGTTTTGCTTCTGCAAGATATAAATAATACACTGTATTCCTCCACCCTGATCGAGTCACATGTTCAAACATGGGGAGAAAGCAAACTGATCATCATCATAATAAGCATCCCATTTCCTCTCTACGTTCCTTCTTCCTAGCTATGTTGATTTTATCCGAGGAAATGATGGTTGCAGAGTTCCGAGCTGTACCTGTTAATGCCGGGTTGGTTCTTGATATGAATTCGTGGGCTGGAAAGATGTCTTCAAGTTGTATCTCTATGGCCTTTTCTGATTTTTATCAATCCCATGATTATTACAATACGAGGTTGGTTGTTCACACAAAAGACTCCAACAATTCTTTGATCGGGGTTGCTGATGCAGGTTTTGCTTTCTTCTTCTTTTACTCTGCCACTCTCTCCTGCTGTGTTTTTTCATTTTACAAACATGCATATTAGGTTGGGTTATTTATTACAAACATGCATTCTTAATTTGATATGGGGAATCAACCCGCTTTAAATAAATTCATTGCAGTTGTAGACCTAATGAGAAATGCCAAAGTGCAAGCTATTCTTGGTCGACAAACATCTATGCAAGCCAATTTCGTGATTAATCTAGGACAGGATGCTAAGGTGCCCATTATTTCATTTTCTGCCACAAGTCCTTCTCTTTCCTCTCTAAGAAGTGAATACTTCATAAGAGCAACTCTGAATGATTCATATCAAGCAAAAGCCATCAGTTCCCTGATTCAAGTCTTTGGTTAGAGAGCAGTTGTGCCAATCTACGTTGACACTGAGTTTGAAAAAGGTATTATCCAATACTTGACCTATGCCTTGCAAGAAGTTGGGGCTCATATTCCATATAGAAGTGTCATTCATCCATCAGCAACTAAAGATGAGACTACTGCTGAGCTTTATAAGTTGATGACAATGGAAACAAGAGTTTTCATTGTGCATATGCCTCACATTCTTGGCTATCAGCTTTTTGCCCAAGCAAAAGATGTGGGAATGATGACTGAAGAATATGTTTGGGTCATAACTACTAGGATGACTAATCATTTTTCTACATCCTTCTTCAAAGAATCAATGAAAGGGGTACCAGGAGTGAAATCACATGTTCCAAGAAAGAAAAAGCTCAATTAATTCATCACTCGCTGGAAAAGGAAAAATCAGCGATTGATCAATGATCACGTTGATCTCAACTTCTTTGGATTATGGGCATATGATGCCGCCACTGCATTTGCAATGACAGTTGAAGGAACTTATATTATGGGAATTAGATCAACAGAAGTTAGCCATCCTAGTTCATTAGATCGTGAGATCTCTACAGTCTCACAAATAGGCAAACATCTCCCAAAATCATTATAAAAAAACCAGATTTAATGGCCTTAATGGGGCTTTTCGTGTTGTTAATGGAGAAATCCAATCATTCTACTTTCGAATTGTGAATATCTGAGCAATGGGGAGAGGGGGATTGGATATTGAACACACAAACTGGGAATAACTAGGACATTGAAATTTTCTAAGTCCAAAGTTTACTCTTCTTCAAAAGCAAGCCTAAAAGGCATCATATAACCAGGTGATACCACATCAACCCCAAAGGGTTGGGTTATACCCACAAATGGGAAGAAGTTGAGAATAGGAATCCCAGTTAGAAGTGGTCCTAATGCTTTCGTGAATATAATAAGAGATCCATGCACCAATAGGACTACTTTCACAGGGTACTCCATAGATGTCTTTGATTCCCTAATGAAAATGTTGCCCTATCATGTTCTGTATGAATATGTTCCATTTGCAAGGTCAAATAGTGAGAGTGCTGGAACCTATAATGACTTGGTGTATCAAGTTAATCTTCAGGTGAGTTACAATCTGCAGTTTGTTTAATTTGTTTTTCAATAGTATGAGCTCCATATGTTTTTATATTCTGTATCAACTTCATTGCCACAAGGAAAATATACACTGGAAGGGAAAGGAAAGAATAACCAAATGTTTTATTTACTTATATGTGTATCATCTAAATTGAACTAATCATGGGAGAATTATGATGCTGTTGTGGGAGATATTACCATTAGAGCCAATCGGTCCATATATGCCGACTTTACGCAACCATACATTGAGTCTGGCATAGCCATGGTTGTGCCTGTCCAAGACAGAAGGACAAAGAATGCATGGGTGTTCTTGAAGCCATTGACATGGGACCTTTGGGTGATAAGCACTTGTTTCTTTGTTTTCATTGGTTTCTTGATTTGGATTCTTGAGCATCAGACTAATGAAGACTTTGCTGGATCTAGTTCACATCAAGTTGGCACTGGCTTCTGGTTCTCTTTTTCAATCTTGGTCTTTACTCATAGTAAATCTCTCTCCTGTTTATGTATACATAACATTATTAATTAGTTAACTAGGGGGCGGGGCTAGTCCTGACAAATATTGCATAAAACTAAAAGGATGACTAGTTAAGTGTTTCTGACTACATATTTCACTCCTGTTTTCTTTCTTATTTTGGTTTATTCTGACAAATATGATTTCCCTTGATTTGTCACATTCAAATGCAACTATAGGGGAGAAAATGGTTAGCAACATCACAAGGTTTGTAGTCATCATATGGTGCTTTGTGGCTCTAATCTTAACTCAGGGTTACACAGCCAGTTTGACATCAATGCTAACCATCCAACAGCTTGAGCCAAGTGTAGCTCATATCCAGGATCTTATTGCCAATGCTGACAATGTGGGGTACCCAAGGGGCTCTTTCATTTTATATTTCTTAAAGCTGAAGCTCAAGTTTGATGAGTCGGGCTCAAGGAATATGATACCTTGGACGAACTGGAACTACTTTTCAGTAAGGACAAACAACATGGTGGTATTGCTGCTGTTGTCGATGAAACACTTTACATGAAGTTTTTCTTGTCTAAACATTGCTCCAAGTATACCATGGTTACCCCATTAATTAAGACAGATGGATTTGGGTTTGTATGTTCTCTTTCCATTTCTCTAACATGGCCTAATTTGCTTGAAAATATAGTCCATCTGATCATAATTTGGAGGCCTCCCCAATAGGTTCTCCGTTTGTACCTGATGTATCAAGTGCTATCCTGAACCTTACCGAAGGGGAAAAAATAGTTGGGATTGAGAAAGAGTGGTTTGGAGAGAAAAGCAAATGTGCAGAGCAAAGCATTCTAGTACCATTATCTCATAGTCTTGGAATTAATAGCTTCTGGGGCCTTTTCTCATTGTCGGAATTGCTTCTCTCATTGCCCTCATCATCTTTGCATCTATGTTAATGTATGAACATTGGCAGCATCTGCTAAACAACTTTGGATCATGACATCTAGTGGGAAAGATTTTTTCATTCACCGAATACCATGAGAAGAAGATAGAGAGAGACAATCCAAATTCCACACACTTGGAGACGACAAATAAGTCAATATTGTCCATCCATGCACCCGAGCATTTTGGGACTAATCTGTCTCACTGATCATCATCATCATCATCAAGCTGGTCCAGTAGCACAGAATGCTAGAGTTCTTTAGCTTGAATATTCAAAAGGAAGAAGGAACTTCATTTTCATAATTTTACTCCAAATTAAAGAGACAGCTAGATGATTCTGCTAACCAAATCCCATACTTGTGAATTGTGATCATTAATTTGGGTTTTGTTGTAGTGATAAATTACTGAATTAGCATCTCATGTCAAATCTATAGCTTTTAGGTATTAATTATAGATAGCCATCTATAGAGCTAATACGTATTCCATTAGTGTTAAAAAAAAATTCAGTTTGAAAATTTTTCTTTATTCTAAAAAAATTTCACTTTTAGGGTAAAATTCTTGTATTATCCTTACTAATGATAACAATGTATAACTCAAATTAAAAGTAAAAATGAGAATATAAAATTATATATTTAATTGTGTATTAATTGTGCTGTATTTTGTGATTTAAAAAAAAGTTATAGAAAATCAAAAGTGGACTCTCTTTTTTTCCGGAATGGGGGGAATATTATTAATAGTTTTTGAATACATATTTAATCACTAGAATATAATATAATATTCCATCCACCCATAAAAAGAGTTCAGTTTGAAAAAAAATTTTGTCTCAAAAAAAGAGTTCACTTTTGAGGTGAAATTTTCATATTGCCATTACTAATGTTAATAATTTATGAACTAAATTAAAAAGTAAAGATAAAAAAATAAAGTTATATATTTAATTATACATTAAGTATGTTGCACCTTGTCATTTAGAAAAAAGTTGTATCTACTTTAAAATGTATTCTCTTTTTTCTAGAATAAAGGGAGTAAATCTTTTATAGTTTTTGGTGCGTGCAAAATTAATGGATTAAACACTTAACTCTGTTTGATACAATAATTTTGTAATTTCCCAGTCCATTATATGGGTAGGGAGTAGAAACCGCATCAGGCCCAAAGCGTTGGGCAATACCCACCTAATAGGAAGGCATTGAGAATTGGAATTCCAAAATATTTTCGTGAGTATAATAACAAATTCATGCGTTACCAACATTGCCATATTATAGTTTATATGAAGGATGGGGTTGGTAATACTAATGCTACCTAATAAATATCTTTTATGTTAATAAAATTTGAACCAAAATTTTCCAACATTTAAATTTAAACTAGTAACTTAACATCCAAATCAAACCGATACATTAAAGATATATGAAAAGTTCAAAACGAGTGCTCATAAGTTCTTTTTCCTAATTATTATGAATTTTCAAGTGCGATAAGAACCTATTTAGGGCTGCGAAAGATCCTGTCAACTTCTGCACTTCCTTCAAGGTCCGCGGAAGTGCCATCTCGGCAATTGCCCTTATTTTGTCTGGGTTGGCTTTTATCCCCCTCTTAGAGACTATAAATTCCAAAAAATTTGCCAGATCCAACCCCAAAAGTACACATTTTAGGGTTCAAATACATTCCAACTTCTAACATGGTTTGTAGAGTCTCCTCTAGATCTCTAGGGGCACTTTCACTCTTCTTGGACTTTATCACCATGTCATCTACATTTATTTCTAAGTTTCTGCTAATCTGGTTGGAGAATACTTGGTTGACCAGACGTTAATAAGTTGCTCTCGTTTTTTTCAATCTAAAGGGTATTTTTGTGTAACAATAAACCCCCATCTCTGTGATGAAGGCTGTATTCTCATCGTCTTTTGTTGCAGATTTTACATGCAAGTGCACGTGATCGTTAATAAGTAATAAAGAGTGAATACAAATTATCATTCCCACAAAGACTAATGATTTACTAAATACCAAAATTAGAATAATTCTAACTTTATTTAAACGATAAAACAGATTTTGTATGACTAAACTAAATTGAAACTAAATTTAAAACTAAGCAAAACAAAGCAAAGTAATGAATTAAGTTGGCTAAAGCTCTAGGTTTTCGATTTCACCTTAACTAATCCATCTTAATATTAATCTATCTCTATAGTCTAAATTAATTTCCTAGTTGATTGTCAAGATTCCCTAACTTATTTACTAGTCCCTCCCGGGATCTAATAAAAATCCTCCTAATTGCTAATTCACTATATTCCTATGTGAATTACAACAATTATAAAGTCATTAATTTCTATAGATTCTCATGTAGCGACTACACAAACCATGCAGGTATATTCCTATCCTACATGCAATTCATGGCATTTATAGCAATGAACTTGACATATAACTCCCCTTCCAATTTGTCATGATTAACAAATCATCTAATTAGTGATCAAGTAATTAGAAGCATTAAGCACAGAGATAAACACTCAACCATAGAAAATTAAATCAAACTATATTAATAGAAAAATAAAAAGACTTCATAGTTAGGCTACAACGTAACCCTAGAAAAATAAATTAGTTCATAATAAAATAAAAGAAAATCACCAAAATCTTAAACATAATTAAAAAGAGAAAAATAAAAGAGAAAAGCTAAGCTCAAATCCGTAGACGGCTCTTGTGTTGTTCTTCAGCTTCAACTCTCTGGTTCCTCACAAAGGCGGCTGCCCCTCTCTCTTTCTATACTAAACTAAACTAAAAGAAAAGAAAACAAAGGACGTGAGAAAGAAGATGGTTGCTCTCTCAATGTTCTCTCCATAAAAGAATGAATCTCAAGGCAGCAGACTCCCTCTTTATACAGGTGCAGTTGTTTACTATTTCTTTTCCTTTGTTTTCCAACTGCCGCCCGGTTTTCTTTGTTTCTTTTTTTGTTCTTTGCTTCCTTTTCTTGTTTTCCTTGTGCGAATTTTGTTACCAAATTCAGCCGCCCTTTTGTTTCCTATTTTTCTTTGTACAGTTTTTGTCTTCTTTTTTCCAAATTCAGTCGCCCACTTTCTTCCTTGCATTCAAATTGCAGTCAGATTCTACTTTGTATTTCCTTCTTGGATTCGGATTTTTGTTTTCCAAATTGTAGTTAGCTTCTTCTGTCTTGTTTCCAAATCCTAGACGCAGTCTACTTCCTTATTTCTGCCCAACTCTTGTTTTCTTGTTGTGCTTGGTTTCTTCTTCTCATTCCTGAACCATTTTTGCTTTCTAATTCAGCTCGGCTTTTGTAGTAGTCTTATGCAGCACTTTCTTTCCGTTTCCTGGTTGCTGAAGAAGTCTTTTGTTTGTGGGCTGAAATAAGTGGAATTCTGTTTTGTCTTTTTTTCTTTGCCCATTTTTGTCTTCAGGAGATTCAAAGAATGCGGCTGAGGAAAGCTTCAAATTGCATTTGTTCTTTATTTGCTTGCGGCTGAGCAGGAGTCTTCTTTTGGCCTGTAGTTGTTGTACATCAAATAGCTGTTACTCACAAGTCCGTTGGTGTTTGTGTAGGATTCGGATGACAGGGAGTTCCGAGTGATCCTGGAGAATTTTGTTTTCAGATTTGCTTGTCTTTTTCTTTCTCTGCTGAAATCTCCCCGGCTTTTCTCCAAGGTGCGGCTGGTTTTTATTTTTCAATTGCAGCATGGCTGTTGTTTTTTTTTTTTTTCCATTCAACTCGGTTTGTATTAGTTTTGCATCAGCATAGCTTTCCGTCTTTTGTTTATTATGGACCCCCAGCTGGCTTTCCGAAAGACACCCATGTGCAAGCATGTTTTCAAACATGCCTTCGTGGACTGAAAGCAAGGTCTCTGCTTGTCCAGCCGGTTAATGATGTAGAAGAAACTCCCAGCACTTTCCATGATGAAGACTTATGTACTCTTCATTCACAAATAGCATTAGTTATTGAACCTTATACAAGCATTAGAGAGTAAATTCAGTTCTTAGAACACAAGTATGTTAGAATAGAAGTACACACGTAATCCATCCAATTTATTCCACATTTTAGTTAAAATAGAATCATTTTAATCACTAAAATACAAATGAAGTAACCTAATAAATATGAAATTTTACATTCTATCATCTTTCTCAACCATCAAGATTTGAGGGCAACCTTTGTAGGCATCAAGGAACATTAGAACCTCATACCCTAATATGCCTTCAAGTTTTGGTCAATTATAGATAGTGGATAGCAGTTTTTCGGACAATACTTATTGAGATCCATATAATCAATACACATTTGCCAACTATCATTAGGTTTTTTTTAACCAAAACTGGGTTTGACAACCACGTAGGGTAAAATACATCTTTGATGATGTTGAACTGAAGTAGTTCCTTCATTTCTTTATTAACCACCTCATTTCTTTCCGAAACCAGTGATTTTTTCTTCTATTGAACAAGCTTCACCCTAGAATCAATGTTCAGGTTGTGTGTCACTAAAGATGGTGAGATCCCTAGCATATCCTCTGAACCCCATGCAAAAACTTCTTTATACTGGCGAAGGAGGCTAACGATGCAACTTGTGATCTTAACTGGTAGCGTAGTCCCCCATTTTAATCGTTCTATCAGGATGGTTGTCATCTATTACCATTTCTTGTACCTCATCAGTAATCTCTTGTGATTCAACTGAGCTTATTTTTTTTTTTATATATACCGGCATCCTAAGATTTTCAAGGTGTGACCTCAGAATTTCTGGCGTCTCAGGGGTTCCGAGGTATAATCTCAAAATTTCTAAGAGTTTCCCAATGTGCCACCTTGAAATTTTCAGAGGGACACAACATTCCTTTTCCTTTTCCTACTTTTTCCCAATGTGGCATATTGGGGTTAGGCTGTGGTATCTCTGGAGTCTGTATGGCATATACACCCTTCATCAAAGTGCTTTTTCCTTTGCTAGCGATACGCATGCATTCTCCTACAACATACTGATCTCCTCATACAGATGCCACTCCATGTTCTGTTGGGAATTTCATGACCAGATGGTAAGGCGACCAAATGGCTTTGGCTTTATTCATCCATGATCTTCCAATAATGGCATTGAAGGGAGAAGGGGCATCGACTACATAGAAATCGATCATTATAGTCTTATTTCAGAGGTAATCCCCCACAGTAATTGCCAAAGTGATTATACCCACTAGGTGAACAACTTCATGGGCAAATGTCACTAAGGACATACTAAATGGCTTCATGACACCGAAATCAATTCTCAACTTGCAAAAACAATCAATAGATGGACATCGATTACGCTACTATCATCAACATAAACCCAATGTACCTCTTTATTTGCAACTATGGCCTTGATAACTAAAGCATCATTATGCAGACTCATAGCGAGGACTGCATCGTCTTCTGAAAAATAGATAATCTAGAAAGGTTTGAAGTGCTTGTGGATTGGTTCTTGAGGTGAGATCCTCCTAGCATTAGCTTTAATTGCAGACTGAAATTGTCCTTCTGGGTAACCACCAAATATGGCATGGATAAAACCAGTGACATTGCGGTTGTCATGTGGTGGATATTGGGATGTTAGCTATTGTGAAAGATTGCTTTTGGTACTGTTGATATGGTTGATTCAAGGAGGGGTCCCATCTCGATTGATAATCTGCCTGATGTGAAGGGAGACCTCGTCCACCTTGTCTCCCATCTTGTCCTTCTATATGGTAGCCACCTTCCCGGCTTCTAAACCGGGGTTAGACTCCATCAAAATGAGATTGTCACCTTTGTATATACTGACCAAACATCCCATTTTGGATGCAATCTTCTATTATTTTTTTTGAGATCTTTGTATTCCTCAGTATCATATCCATGATCATTATGAAAAGCACACCACAAATGTCGCGGCATTTTGTGTGGTGCTGCAGTTAATGGGACCAGGGGTCTCAAGATATCTTTATGTATAGATAGGATTTCGGAGTGACTCTTAGTGAGTGGAGTGAGAATCTTTTTCTAAATTCAAGACTCCAAATGACCATGGTTATAACTCAACCTATCAAACGTGCTTTTTTCTGGGTATTTTTCCCTTTAGCATCCTCCTAATGCTTTTTCTGGTTCTTCTCATTTTCTTGCTTTCTTCTATTGGCTTTTTCTCCTTTAGTATAACTCTCAACCATTTGCCATAGAGTTTGAGTGTCAGTTGGTGTGTCCCGTGCCAATTTAGAGTAGAATGATCCAAGATTCAAACAATTCACAAAAAGTCGAAATTACCAACTGATATGTTCGATTAGCCACCTGAAAACTTTCATCATTAAATCTTTCTACATACGATTTCAGGGATTCATCTTTCCTTTGCTTGAGATTCATCAAATCTGTAGCTATTTTTTGAAATTTCTTCCTTTGAAAGAAACAAGTGTAGAAAAGCTGTGCCAACTGCCTAAAAAACAAGACGCTGCTACGAGGTCGGCCATCAATCCACACCCATGCCTTTCCACTGAGATAGATGGGGAATGCCTTACACATCATCTCTATCAGATCATTTTTAAATTTCATCGTGTATTAGAATCGCAATAAAAAATTTAGGGGGTCAGAATCCTCCTCATAAGATGGGATCTCGTCAGGCAATTTGAATCCTGCGGGCATTGGATATTACATGATGTCAAGCGTGAAGGGTAGTAGAGCGTCCCCTTCATCATCGGAGCCCAACAAACCTTGAATATCATCAGCCACTCTATTTCTAATCTGAAGAAAATTATGATGCCGATGACGTATTGGATCATGCTTCGACCTAACCTTGGAACGGTTATTTTGGTAATTATCACCAGCATGGGAGGCTGAAGCCTCCTTCCCATTGTTATTTCTCTTTCGTCGGGCATGTTTTAGGTCATCATGTCTCGTTCCAACTTCGGATGGACGATGGTTATGCCTAACCCTACGGAATTCTTCAAATTGTGCACAATGTTGCTCCATAAAAGCTCTCTCATCTTCTTCATATTGTTTCTGTGTTGGCGAATTGTCCCGATTTGAAGCCGTGTGCAGTGAATGTTCACTTTTATGGATGAAGAGATGTTCATATCATCCTAGAATCCCACATAAATGTAATGGATTGTTTTCGGCAAGGCCTGAATGACTATGTCGTACCCCTCCTCGGCTGGTTCCTTCAGCTACTCTACATTCTCCAGATTTAGTATCCACCATCTTTAAATCATTTGAAATAGGAAAAAAGATTCTGAATATTCCTTCAAAAATTAAATTCCCACAGACAATGCCAATTGATGAAGGCCATATCTGCAACCCTCTAAGATCCGTTAAGAAGATCCTGCTATGAAACTCTTCATCTTTCTTGATGTTAAGTGGTCTTGCAAAAAAAATTTCTGAAGTAGTTTTCCGGGGTAAACCCTCCGATACTTAAGTCAGTCCTTTGTATGTAGGTCATACTTTGAATTTTTTAGAGTCCCCTTACCTAGTTATTTTTCCCTCTTATATATCTTTTTCCCTCATTTGTGGAATTCGTTGTCACTTTTTTACACGTTGGCCATAGCTGTAACTGTTGATTATACACTGTTATATTTCTTCGTGATTGTTGCATATTATTACACTTATGAATAAGTATGACCTCACTGAATTCCCACCTTGTTGGTGTAGTCTGAGACCTCGTCTGTTCTTAATCTGAGGTCCCCTACATTTGGTGTTATTTCAGTGCGCTTCTATACTTAGACCATGAGGCTGACTGGGATTTAGGCCTTCAATCTGTTGGGGTCAGAGATCTGTGAATGCAAAGATCTCGTGTATTGCTGAGATCCAAACTTTAGTTGGGAGGAGGTTCCATCTCGTGTATTATTAAGATCCATACTTTAGTTGAGATGAGGTCCCATATATATCACAAATCAATGTTGGTCTTATTTTTTTGGTTGTTATATCTACTAAATTAATGTGAATCCATAGGAATAAGTCCTAAAAAAATCCAGAAACAAATTGATAAATGTGCCTAGAACAATTATTATGTATCCAATAGTGTGTAGGAAAAGGACTAAGACAAACCCTAATAAGGTTGAACTGCCCACGTGGCTTCATAAGGCCCAAACACCCCTTAAGGCCCAAAGTATAGAAAATTACAAAGATAAAAATGCTAATGTGTAAAGCTAAATTACAATACAGCTAACTAGGCTCTCTAAGCCCAAATGTCTACTTAATTCAAATTCAGTTAACCACTGGGCTTACTACAACGACCACCCAACTTGTGTTAGGACTAAGAGGTCAGGAGTTCAAACTTGCCTCTGACATCCCCCTCCCCTCGTCCTCCCTACCTCTTAATTAATATGAGAACCACACCTCACATTATATGAGGCACACACTGTTGTTGTAATAGTATAGGAATACCATTGTAATAGAATAGCAATGTCTTAAATCAAATTCACTTGAATGCACCCTTCTTCCTTTGAGCTCGGGTTATCTCCTAAGACCACTTTCTTAGCTTGAATATCTTCAATTAATCTGCTCAAATTTTTTTCACATGTTGAGCTCTCGTAATTGGTCCATCAATAATGTGTAGTGGATCATGTGCCAACTCTCATGTAATACAATTCTCATCATAATTTTTTTTTCTTTTGGCAACAAGAATAACTAATTGTATTCAACTATTTAAATTTTTTTTGTGAATAGCAAATATAGCTTGTATCTTGATTTTTATAATACAATTCAGAAACTTAGATTTCTATAATGCTTTTAAGCATTAACTAAATCACATTACCACAATCTCCAATGAGGTAAAAGTCAAAGAACTATAGTTCCTTATGTCACAAACACTATTGCAACAGAAAAAAGTTATTGCATACCAAATATAGATAACAACTTATAGTCAATAAAGCACAAGAATACTGGTATAAATAGAGAGGCTATTGTGGCAACGAAATATCATTCTTCTATAATACTTGAGAAATTCGAAAATGGCTACACTTAATTTGAAATGGTACTCTTTTGCATTGTTTATAATTTGTGTTGCCAACCTCAGAGGAGCTTTAATTGTTGCAAATGAAGAGAGGAAGGTAACATGCTTTTCCTTTTATTTATCTTGTAGGACAAATCGTGTCATTCATAATTCAACTTGATATGTTAAATCTATTTCATCTTTTATATTCAAAAAGTTTCAATTAGCCTCTTAACTTGTAAATTCAGTTTTAATTAGTCCTTTTAATAGATACAAGCCAAACAAGATTTAACGCATTTAGTCATTGATTTGCACAATTTAAAAACATTTTATTTATATTTCTAATTATGTAAATTGAAAATTTTTAGGTTTAGATAGTTAAAGAATAATTTTATCTATTTATAATATATTTTTGACAACTAAGATTAATATATACTGTGAAAATTATGAAGTTGAAGGTGATAAAATATGAAATAAACTTTTAGGGATACTTTGCCAAACGGTAAAAGTTTAAGTGATTATTTGCGCACTATTTTTATTTAATTTGGTTTCTTCCACTTACCTTAATCCTAAATATATGTAAGTCATGTGATTAAATGCATTAGGTCCTGTTTGGTTTGATTCTATTAGAAGAATCAATGAGAATCAAAATTATAAATTAAAAGACCAAATTGAAATGTTTGAATATGAAAAACTAAATCGAATTAAGATGCCAAATCCAAGAACTAATCATACTATTTACCCCATCGCTCTATATGTGTTAATTCTCATTTATCTAGTGAGTGTTTTATTATTTTAACATGCAAGCAATACATCCTGGGCCTTCTTTGGGCCAATAATCACACAATTTGGCTATAACAATATTATCTTATATATATATATATATTTGGTTTTAACTCATTCGTCAATTAGTCAACAAATCCAATTGGAAGTAAATGAAACATAAAGATTGTTGTGATTTTATGTTACCCTATACTATTGCAAATCTTTATTATTTAGATGATTTAATAGTTTTTATTGTTTTCTTCCTGAATGATAGGACTATATAATATACCTGGGAGCCCTTCCTTTGAATACAAAATATTCACCCAAAGAACACCATATGAGCATGCTTCAAGAAGTGGTCAACAGTAGGTAATTAAACATGATAATTTTCAGTTCAAAACTAGATAACATAAACATCAAAGAAGATTTTTTTTTTTTACCAGAAACGATAACTATATTAATATGTACCAAAATATACACTTGCCCACTGGCAAGACACAATGTTAGTTTTCACCTTGAAAGTACTGAAAACTAGCCAAAGTACAATAATTGTACAAACATCACCTAACTAAACTAGTTAAGTGACTAAACCCAAACCAACTGACCTCCATGGGAGCATCACAATCGACATGTAGAGCTGCTTGATAAAAAATAGACTGCATCCGCTACCATTTGTGTTTGGACTGCATCCACCGACATTCTTTACGCTACTTTTTCCATTGAATACTCCACCGTCAAGGCTCCGACCACAACCTCCATATAGGAGGACAAAACCCCGAATAAATAGGGAGCACACCATGGGTGGTTATCAAACTATTATCGTACACGTTGAATAGTCTTGAAACTACTACCGCACACTTTGAATAGTCCTTAAACTACTACCGTCCATGCTGAATAGTCCTAAAACTACTACCGCATACATTGAATAGCTCAATAACCAAACCCTAAAAAATAATAATAATAACTAACTAACCGGTCACACCAGTAATCGCCTGCAGTAGAGAAAAATCGGCCAGAGGCCCCCCGAAACTAACTAAACATCAAAGAAGATTAGTTTCCTATTTCTTTTTCTTTATAAAATAAATATACTGATTTGATTGTTCCTGACTAAAGTTATGCTAGGCAATCCATGATCGGAAGTTACACAAGGAGTTTTAATAGATTTGCTGACCATCTCACTGACAAAGAAGCAAAAAAGTTTTCAAGTTAGTACTATATTTTATTTATTATATATATTTTATTGTGAACTACTAATATTGAATTGCTAATGGGATCAATAGCTAATGAGCATGTGGTGTCCATATTCCCAAGTAAAAATTTGCAACTTCATACAATAAAATCGTGGGATTTCATGGGTTTCTCTCACAACGTCCATCGCAATATTAGCGTTGAGAGTGATATTATAATAGGAGTGCTGGATACTGGAATTTGGCCAGAATCAGAAAGCTTCAACAAATATATATATTTTTTAAACCATACACATTTCATGCACAATTTGTATAATGTTTTTATTTGGGTGAGTTTTGTTAAGGCTTGCATGAATTAAATAACTATTGATAAATACTTCGCAATTTTGAGTAAATTATCATCAAAGATATTATATTACAAATATGTTCTTTTACATAGTATTCCCTTTGTCCTCAAAATACAGTCCATTTTGAGCTGAATATAATTTTTTTTAATTATTAGGTACAACACATTTAATAAATTATTAAATATATAATTTTATATTTTTGTCTTTACTTTTTTATTATGGGCATACATAATTATTATTAGCAAAAATATTAAAGAATTTCTTTGTTTTTTTAAATGGAGGGAGTAAATATTTTGTTCTACGTGCTATTGTATGAGTGCAAAGAACTATTATGCCATTTTTAATAATATTGGCTACAAGTGTACCTTTAATACAATTTTTTCATTTCTTTTAATATCCAACGTTAATCACATGAGAGAAATCTGAATGGTTTGCCTACAAGAAAATCATCGGAGCAAGATCATATTTTCTTGAGAACTCGTGTAGAGATTTAGATGGTCATGGATTGCACACTTCATCAATAGCAGTAGGAAATAATGTCAAAAATGCAATTTTTTTTGGAATTGCCAAAGGTATAGCAAGAGGTGGGGCTCCCTCTGCGCGGAATGTTGTGTATAAAGTTTGTGCAGGTGGTAGTGGTGAGCAAATTCGGTGTGTGCAAAAGTGTGTCAAAATATAGCTCAAACTCACACAAATATACACCTAAACCTCACTTAATCAATTGTAGTAAAGCATAGGGATCATTTTCCACAGAGAAGGGGACAAAACAAGAATTTAAGTGCAACTAATTATTTGCTATCTATGTTAACTAATGTAATGATTTAAAGAGTGATATTTAACTAAGAAGCATGAAGAAAAGTATGCAAATAGATAGGAACACTAGATTCTAAATGCTAAGCTAAACAACACCATTAAAACAAGGAAATAAACACACAAATGAGGAAGGAGGGTGATCCTTGGGTTCAATGCAAAGGTCGGCTATTTTGACTCCTAAAGGCAACCGAGTGTAGGGCATCTTAACTAAGTGACTACATCCATTCGCTCCGAATCTCCTTTCGGTCTCATCGGAATTATAGAATGAGGAATCTCCTTTCGGTCTCATCCCCACCTAGAGCACATTAGCGCCTATGGCTTCCACACAACTCTAATGCACAATTCTAGCCCTAGATGTTTTAGCCAACCACTTCACACTCCCTAGTTCAAGTGTTTAATCTAAGAAACCACCTATTTTTCACTCTACATCTCCTTTCTGTCTCAATGGAATTAAAGAATAGAAGATCTCCTTTCGGTCTCACTTCTACCTTGTGCACACTAAAACCTATGGCTTCCACACAATTTTAGTGCGCAATTAAGCTTATATGGTAGTTGTTTCTTATCTCAAACACCTAAATTTAGAGAAAGCTAGGGAGTTCTTCCCACTTTTTGGTCTAAATTCATGTATATTCTAAAACACACACAAACACCAAGAACACACACTAAATGTGGCCATCATTCAATGCATGTCAATTCATTAAATACAAGTAGGAAAACTTCAATTAATGCAAGCCCATCACTCTACAACTCACAAGGAATCAAAATAAACTTAACCCATACATCAAACACCAAGAATCACCCAAGACAATTTAGCCACTCATGGCTTCAAGCAAACAACAACCACAAGGAGATATAGCCATTAAAAGCACAAGGAATTGAAAGAAAATACTCCCCTTAATCAAAAGAGTGATGATTCCAACCAAATCCAACACCTTACAAGCCAAAACAACTCCAAAGATGGAAGTTTTCCAAAGCCAAAAGAGAACCAAACCCTAGCCTCCAATGAAACTCGCCGGTGTGAGTTGGGGAAAATGTGCAAAAAATGTAAAAACTAACCCTAACCCTACAATCTATTCGACTCTACCCTATTCTATGTCTCCATGTTCCTCTCTATCTACTTCCTACTGTGTTTTTCTGCAGAAAATGGGATATTAATACAGGTAGGGGCGTTGGGGAGAAAATGTAAAGCTTCCAAAACATTAGGGACGCAATTTGCAAATTTCAGGATTGCAGGCGTCGTTCTGATTTTGTCCAATTTTGGTCCCTTTTAGTCCATATTTTGACAACAATATCTTCATGAAAGTTTTTCCTATCTTTATCAGCTTTCCATATCATCTTGAATCATCTCATTTGGACGTCTGAATCAAGAGTTATGGCCTCCGGAAGATGGCTGATATTTCTCCCTATTTTCCTCTTCTTTGGTTCTGCCTTGTTCTGCTTTTGCCCAGTTTTGGTCCATTTTCTTTCGGAATTTGAGAAACCTTTGTTCATGAAAGTTTTTTATCTCTTTCTCATATTTCCATAGCATCTTCAATCATCTAATTTGGACATTTTCATCAAAAGTTATGAACTCCAGAAGATGAGTGGTTTTTATCCCTTTTTCCTACAAAACACATAAAAGATGAGAATCACAAATATAATGTGATTTATCTAATAAACATGGCATATCTCAATGAAATCTATGCAAAAGCGTGAAAAACACATATCTAAATTTATGAATATTTGATTCTCATCAGGTAGTTGTAGCGAGATGGCTATATTGGCTGCATTTGATGATGCTATCGCAGATGGAGTTGATATCCTCTCAGTTTCTCTGGGAGCATGATATCCCATGGGTCTTGAAAGGGATGCTATAGCACTGGGTTCTTTTCATGCAGCCCATAAAGGAATTCCCGCCATGCAATCAGTTGGAAATGGTGGTCCAAAAACAAAAATAATCACCAACAATGCGCCATGGTTGTTTACTGTTGCTGCAAGTACTATAAATTGAAAGATCATTAGCAAAGTTGTGTTTGGAGATGGAACAATATCAATTGTACATAATCTAAACTTAACTTTCACATAATTATGACACTATCATGGTATCATATAAATTAATTCACAAACATAGAGAGTAGTACATTCACCACTGAATTTGATGTTTTCATTTAATTTATAAATTACTTTACTTTCTAAGACTATATGATGATGTTGTAGGGTTATTCGATTAATTATTTTAAGTTGAAAGGGACACAATTTCCAGTTGTATATGGAACTGATGGTTTAGAGAAATGTCGCGCCTTGACAGCTAAGTAAACTTACATTATTCAGTCAAATGACCTCTCTTATAATTGGAGCTTTAACAGTATGATTGACTTAGAGTTTGTTCTTTGATTTACGTTTTGTATGTCTCACTGTTTAGATCAAAAATTAGAGAAGGGGAAGATTTTACTTTGTAGAACATTGAGAAGCATTGAGGAAGCAGGTGACGCGGGAGCACTTGGATTAATATCATTACAAAATGGATGGGAAAATATCTCCTTCGTTTTTTTCCTATGCTACATCAATATTAAATGAGGACCAATTTAAATTGGCAGAGAGTTATTACAACTCAACCAAGTAAGCCTCTTTTTTTTTTTATTTAACACCACTTGGAGTGATCCAATATTTGTTTATTATGTTAGAAATGAATATAAGTTTATAATGAGGGATGCTGAATTTTTTCTTTATAGTACATTGAGAAAAAATGTAATCAAGATAGATGGGTCATATAAACCTTATCACCTAAATAACTTCAGGAAGCAAATTAAAATTGCATCTTCTTTCTTATGAAGTTTTAGAATAAGTTATGCTCGCTAATTCTATAGTAACTAACTTCTTCGCACATTCACTTTCAATATATGAGAGTCCTTTAATGAACAGATTGAAAAGTGAAATTGCAGAGGATTTGGTTGCTCCTGTAGTGGCTGTTTTCTCTTTTAGAGGGCCTAATCCAATAATCCTAGATATTCTAAAGGTACAAGAAATTAATAAAAATATTTCTAACATTTTCTTTTGTTACCATTTCTAAATATGTACAATATTGTACAACCATATATTGCTGCTCCAGGGGTAGAAATCTTAGCTGCATTTTCACCTAAAAGTCCTCCTTCTAACTATTTCATGGATAAGAGATCTATATCTTACAATATACTATCTAGAACATCAATGTCTTGTCCTCTTGTCACTAGTGCAGCTGTTTATGAAATTATTGCATCCTGATTAGTCATTTTCTGCAGTTAAATCTGCTTTAATGACTACAGGTAATAACACACTCACCATCACCAAAATATAATATGGTTGATGTTCATAAGCACATTTAAGCAAACCCCAAGTCAATGTCTTTTCCCTTTTGTGATAATGAAAAAATATAGTAGTTATTTCGCTCGTTGATCATAATACTGCTAAGTTAAAAAAACTAACTTTATTCATAGCTTCAAGCATGAATGCTTCTAATGCAAAGTATAGAGACACTGAGTTCTCTTATGGAGCAGGACATCTTGATCCAATAAAAGCTGTGAATCCAGAAATTGTGTATAAGACATCTAAAGAAGATTACACTAAATTCCTATGCAGCATGAACATCACATCATCTAAGATCGCAAAGATAATTGGATATAATGTTACATGTACTGATGTGGATCCCATAAAACCAAAGGATTTGAATTATCCCTCAATGGCAGCTCAAATTGACCAAGACAATATGGATAAACCATTTAAGTTGGAGTTCCCAAGAATAGTTACAAATGTTTGCCTTCCAAATTCAATATACAAGGCTGTGATCACCGCATCTTCTCCATGCAATATCACACTAGTGCCTAGCATTCTCTCTTTCAATGAGTTAAATGAACCAAAATCCTTCATAGTAACTGTGACTAGGGAAATAAATGAAGGCATGACGATCTCTGCTTCACTAGAATGGTCTGATGGCATTCATGTTGCCCATAGTCCAATAGTTGTGTATGTGAGTGACTAGTTTTGACAAATTGTTAGGCTTTTAAATTGTAATAGTGAAAGTTATTATCTAGGAGTTTTGAATTGATATTAAAATAAAAGATTTTGTTTAATTTTGTGAGTATGCCATACTACTTAATAGAACCATGACTACTCGAACATCTTATTTATATTTACAAGTGTAAATCTAACTTAAAATCATAAATATAAGTAAGGTAAAATCATAAATATAACAAAAACAAAATTTCTTAAAATCATAAATCGTTTCCTATTGCATAAAATTGGAAGCAAATAAAAACCTAGCTACATTAAGGTAAATTTCCTTTTTCTTATCTTTTGTACAGAATCAATCATGGATAAAAGCTAAATATGGTAGTAATATCAAAATTCCAATTAACCTTTTTTATAGTGTTTTTTTCACTTTAACATTTCTTTATTTTGTAAATTTTGAATTAAAGAGATCTTGAAATTTAGGGCTTCAATTTTATATAAAGCCCAAAGTAAGAAGGGTAATAAAAAATAAAAATTTAACACGTCATGTTAGAAATTAACGTTAAGGGAACAAAACTTGTCTTCATGGTCAATTATGCTCTTCTTTTCCCCCGCAGCTGGAGATGAAATTTCATTCTCAAGATCTATACATTTACTTCAAGAATCTCCAATTTAATATACAATGGATCTCCCGTTATACTTTTTATAAGTCATTTTATGTCACTATTCTAATAAATTAATATAAAACTTGTAATTTGTGTCAATATCTATGCCATAATATTCATTTTCATCATAATAAATTTTAGTGTTAAGATTTTTTTTTTGTTATTAGTTAAAAAATAAAAAATAGAATAAATTTTTATTAAAATATTGATTTAATACAAAAAAATAGAAAAACTTATATCAAAATTAACTATAATGAATATGGATACTAATAGTATATATATTGCCATAATTTATAGAATTTATATTAACTTATTAGAGTATCTAATATCATACAAAAAAGTATAATTGGAGATCTAATATGAATTTAATATAGAACAATCTCTATTAGCGTAGAAAGATATAAACAAAAATCTTTCACTTTTCCACTCATCTAAATCTTCTTCAGCTTTCAAAGCATCTAGGTTCAAAAACTTCTCTACATTTGATCTTAATTTTTTATTTCTGGCTTCTTTTAGTTGAGAATTATCATGTACTTTATTGTGTTACTAATTCGTGTGTGATAGATATTGTAAAATGCAGAGGGACTAGAAGGAAAAATAGGACTAATGTTAGACCCCTAAACTATTTTCAACCAACTAACGTCACTTGCCAGTGACTAATGTCAGATTCCCAATTAGGTTGTCAAGTTAGACGAATCGAATGATTCGTGAGCCAAAATCGTTATAAAAGTTTAAGTGTGGATTGATATTCTGAAGGAAACCGAATGGGTTTCGAGCAACCGTGGAAGAGATGAGGGTTGCCTATCCTCATTTACACTTTTAGGAGAAAGATCTCTCTACAACTATCATTTCTAATTTTTTATCCAAAACTTATATAGAGGGTTGAGGTGTTAGTACTTTGTGAGCTTTCAGAAAGTGTAGGATTTGACCCTCTACCAGGCAGAAAGCATTTGTGGGCTTGAGTTAACTTGCTTTGAGCTTGGGCAAGCGTTTGTGGGCATGGCTAGATTTTGGAATGTTGGCCTAAGGAATGTGTGTGAGGCATTGGTACAGAGTGGCTTGTGAGACTTTGCGTTGCAAATGTGTAACGGGCATGTACACATGGCACATAGCTAGAAAAATTTCGACTGAATTTAGCTAGTAATGATGGTTGGACTTTGAAACTTGTAGCAATGCTATAATAGTTTGACAGATTATGTGTACTGACTTGGACTTACATGTATACACTAAAACACCTACTACTCCTTGTCCCTTACTTCTAATTGGCCTTTACCAAGTAGTTGGGGCTGTCAACTGCCCCACTGTCAATTTTGGCCAACAAAAAACATAGCAGCTCATAGAATTGAGTCTGGGAGAATTTGTGTTGCAAGCTTAAAGATTGTTTCTTGTAATTTTTTTAGTGATTTGAATGCGAGGTTGAACCGTTAGACTTGTAAATTTCGTTTGTGTCTTTTGCTTGTTTTAATTTGTGTAAACTCTTCCTATTCTATGATTCGGATCGAGTTGAGTGAACCTAAACATGAGAGAATTGGTGAGAACATATTAACAAAGGATTTGAAATCTGTTGGGTGTGGGAAAATAACGTGATTGATAGAATTTTTGTGGCAACTAACTTCATACACAACTTCCTCACAAATAGGAGCTGGTTCACCGACCCCTGCCCACTTTTCCAACAAGATAAAGAACAATAAATTAAAAATGTTTTCTTTTAAAAAATTGTGGATTTGTGGAAGGAGTGAACAATTTTTGTTTTCTCAACAACAATCTCATCACTCCAGGGGCGGGGGGAGGAGGGGGGGTAGCTATTATGATTTACTCCAGGGATTTTGTAAGAATTTTGTGCACTTCTTAATTTACTCTTCTAAATATTAGTATGTGTAATTCACTTGGTATTTTCAAGTAGTGAAATGAGTTGTAACCGGGTATAAGACTAAAAGAGTCACTCTTGAATTTGTAGAGGACTAAAAAAAATCAATCCTAAATGTCAGGACAAATAAAAAGTTTTAAACAAATGTTTGATACAAAAATGAAATTTAATCTTAAATTAATGTTATGATTGTCTATCTATCCTTTCTGGGCCAAATGGAAAAAATGACCTAAATTGCTACTATTTTTAATGAAGAAAATGTGTAATGACCACAATTTCAACTTTTAAAAATACTAGTGAAGGTCTTACTCAAGAAGGTATCCATTGTGTTTTCAAAAATAAAAAATAAAAAATAATTATTTTTAATTATTTTAAATGTATATTTTAAATTATGTTATTAGTTTTCTAATTTTATTAAATTTTAAAATCATTAATTATTTTTAAAATATATAATTGTTATATGTGGTCAACGAAATTTACATGTTTTAGTGTTTTTTTATGTTATTGTCTTTTCATTATTCAATTATATTTGATAGAAAAACAAATGTCAAACTATTTTAATTTGTATACTCAATAATTTTGAACTTCCTCATATTTAATTCTTCAAATATTGTGAATGAAGAGAAAAATTATTAAAATTTGATGTTGAAATCAATTTTTTTTATATAAGAAACAAATCAATTGTATGATTTTAATTATCAATTATATTATTTTAGCAAGTTGAATATTAATAAATCAAGGTATTATAAGAAAAAAATAGTCTACTTTAGTTTTTTTAATACATTTATTTATTTGCTTTGTCATTAATTGAAATAAATACATAAGGGGAGGGTTAGGTTGGGTGATAATGTGACATTGAATCTATATAGTTTAAATATAATAAATTTTCAACCTAGTAAGCTGAGGTTTCAGTTTGGAGTTTAGAGACTTCCCAATTAAACCTTACTAAAGGTATGTTGACTATTACTTTAAAAATTAGAAAGTTAAGGTTTTCTAGATAAATAGAATTGTAATAAAAGTGGAAAACAAAATATCTAACACTATTAGAAATAATTGTTGAAAATACCTAACAATTTCTTTATTTCCACATTTTTTTCATGCTACTAATCAAAATATATATATATATATATATATATATATATATATATATATATATATATATTGCCATTAATAAAGATTTTGAGTGATAGTTTGAGGAAAAAAAGAATCTTAATAGCTGAAACACTTATCTACTATAAGTCATATTTATAATGTGAACTTTTTATTATGAATTTTTTTTTCAAACTTTTTAAATTTTTTAATTTTTTGATTACATAATTATTGAAAATAAAAAATTAAATTTAAATTTAAACACTTAAAATTTATAAATTAAAATCAGAATTAATTCTTAAAAGCTAAGTCAATTTAATTATTGGGATATATTAAAAAAATATAAATAACATGAAAATCAAATCAAACTTGTAATACAGTACCTAAAATGAACAAAATGATTAATATTTTATGACAATAAAGTACTAAAATCATAACAAGATTCCAAATTAATCGTAATTGCTCATTATATTTCTCCATTTAATTAAATAAGCACATAGAAAGACAATTACATGGAGGTTAAAGTGCTAAAATTACATGAAATCAATTATTAAATAATTAATTTAGAAAATCAAATTGTGATGTGAGAAAATTGATTCTTATAAGATAAACATATAATTTAAAATAAAATAAAATTTGCATTGAGATGAGACATAAAATGAGATTTGATGAAAAAAAATAAAGTATTAGAACAACAATATCATTCTGCGTTTATAGATGTTACACAATGTGTAATGGGCGCAGGTATTACACAATATGATTCTGTAAATAACAATATCATACACAATGTGTAATATGATTCTGTAAATAACAATATGATACACAATGGAAAAAAAATTTCCAGACTCTTTTATTGGTACAAAAGGAGTATATACGCTTGAAAATGTTAGAAACCTGCATATTTCTTGTTATGTCATGTAATTTACTCCAAGTGATGAAACTAAATTTCTTATTGAAATTAGAGTCAACAACAATGAACTAGATCCAAGCAAAGTTTATAGGATCTTTTCAAGATAAATATTTTGATATTTAAGTAAGTTAGGAGTCATGGTGAAAAATATGAAATGACATAGAATATATTAGAATTAGAAATTAGAACTCTTATCTTTTTGCTATTAGTGATGTTTATAGATGATTATAACCGATTTAAAAACTTTTTCAAAGCTAACTATTAGTATTATCCCATTAATGAAAAATCTTATTGTGACAAAGTCAATATAACATAGTGGAGATGTGTTCTCAAAGTGAGAGATTTTTCTTTTTCTTTTTCTTTTTTTCCCTATTTTGGAAGACAAATATTTAGTAAACATATATTTGGTCATATTTGATTAGCTATGTATATACTTATGTTCACCCCATAATCTTTCACATTATTCCATGTAATTCCTACTATTGGAGAGGTTTTATACATAGGGAGTTTAACTCGAACGGCCCAATAAGCAGTAGGAGTCTATTTGAATCCAAAAGTTTAAGCTAGTGGGTCTTAGTTCCTAGCAACTTACTAAGTGCTCTAGTTCTTCTTAATTTTCCAATGTGAGACAGTATTCATAAACACAACAAACATTTCCCTTTATGGATACACTACCATATTAAAATCCACTCCCCCACAAGCCCAATCCCTACTCCAGCAAGCTCATCTTTTCACCATGGACCCATTTAGTGTCCGTGCAAATAGTAAACTGGTATCACAAACTTACTTGTCCACGAGTCCCCCACTAAGCCTGATCCAACCAGAAGATGAACCACTTGCTTCCCCGAGTAGTCTAACATTCTGGTTCTAATACCACTTGTTGGAGAGGTTTTATATATGGGGAGCTCAACTAGAGCAATCCAATAAGTAGTAGAAGTCCACCTGAACCCAAAAACTTGAGTTAGTGGGTCTTGGTTTCTTGCCATTTATTAAGTGCTTCAGTTCTTCTTAATTTCCAATGTGAAACAGTATTCATGAACACAACACTTATTACTACATGGTAATTCTCACAACACCATGTAGCTCATGTAACTTCTGTTACCATGTAACTCATGTAACTTTTTAGACCATATAACTCATGTAACTTACATTTAAATTTTGTAATTGACAATGTTATTGTGGAAGAATGATCCTTAAGCTGATAAATAGAGGTTTAGGTGAAATGAGAAATTTTTTTTTTTTGCTCTTGTTTATTCTCTACTTCACGTTGCTTTCTACTTTAGTGGTTTTGTTTTCTATTTGTTATTTTAATTACTAGTATTATAACATAGTACTAAAAATGATTAATAGTAGTTTTTATAACACTTTATTTGCATGAATCTCTAGCCAACTCTCAATATTTCTTTTGGGTAAGTTTGGAAAGTTTTTATTTATTTTAATTAATTATCATTATCATTAATTTGGCAAAACTTGAGTTTGTTGCTCTTGAAATCACTAGAAAATGCTACTTTTCATGGTTACGAGATGTTGAAATTCACCTAAATGCAAATAGTTTTAAAGGAACTATCAAGAAAGAAAGTAGAGGCACAGCCGCACAAATCAAACAAAAGCCAAAGCAATGGTCTTTCTCTATCACCACCTTGATGAAAGGCTAAAAACTGAGTATCTAACGGTAAAAGAATCCTTTGTGAACTTGTTTGGAAGAGAGGTATAAATGCCAAAAAATGGTTAGTCTTCCAAAAAAGCTAGTTATGATTAGATGCATTTGCATTTGCAAAATTTTAAAACTTTGAATATAATTAAACTATCTTTTGAATTAGTTCTCAATTAAAGCTATATGGAGAAAAAGTAATTGATGAATATTTGTTGGAGAAAACATTCTCTACTTTTCACATATCTAATATGCTCCAGTAGCAGTAATATTATGAAAAGAGTTTTAAAAAGTATTCTAAGCTAATTTTTATCTTCTTATTATTGAACAAAATAATGAGCTTTTGTTAAAAAATTATGAGGCTTGTCCAACTAGTGCTATTTTATTTCCTAAAGTAAATGTGATAGCTATGCTATCCAACAATGGAGAAAATTGAAGTTGTGGTCGTGGACATTGCCGTAGATATGGTCGAAATCATCACAATAATTGTGATCGATGGTGATATAAAAAATACAACTAACGATTAAACGTGAGAGAGTAGTAAAGAAAAAGATGGAAGTCAAAATAATAATAAAAAAAGTAAATAACAAGTATTACTATTGTGGCATGAAAGGACATTAGTCTCGCACCAATCATATACCAAAACATCTTTCTAATTTCTATCAAGAATTATTGAAGAATAAAGAAAAACAGATAAACACAAATTTCATTAGTGATGATACTAATTTTGAATATGGTATTGTTTACAATAGCTTTATTGATTTTATTTCTTTGGATGTTGCTGATTTCTTTGTTAATCATCTTCAATATGAAACTAATCATTTGCTTAGTGATGGAAATGTCTAAAAATATATATTTTTAGTTAACCAATATAATATAATGAATTTCATTTGATGTTTTTAATTAAGGTGAATTACAAATATTACCCCTGAGGTTTAGTTAAAATACCTAACGAATCTCGAGATTTGGATAAATTACCAATATCCCTTTTTGACCTAATAATTATTAAAGTCAACTAATATGATAAGTGAAAATGCAGAAAAACTAGCCTAGAAAAATAACATATACCTCTTTAAGGTTTTTTTTAATTATGAAATGGTCCTTAAAGTTTTAAAATTTTAGGGAATCAAATTTAGTAATTTCTATTTCTTTATTTTATATTTTTCTTTTCTTTTTCTTTTCTTTCCATGAGGAATTATTTTATAATCTTATTTTATATCATAAACCAATGAACTAAAAAAATAATAAGAATATAATATCAATACATATCTTTAAAATTTTTGAAAACTAGATAATAAAATTAATAAAAATATTTTTTTACCATATTACTATTTCATCATCATCAAATTTGAAAAAAAAAATTATTTTTTTAATTTCTTACTATACTTTCAATATTAATGTACCACTACTATCTCTTTAAATGATTAAATTATTAAATGATTGTTCTATTATTTTTGTACTATGTAAACTTTTTAAAAAATAATTATTTATTTAAACCTCTTGAAATTTTATTTTGGTTACTAGAATTTGATTTAATCACAATAAAATTAAGAATGATATTTATTAAATTAAGTTTAAATTGTTTGAATGGAAACGAAAAAATAAGTGTAATAAAATATTGTAACATCTAAACTGTATGTGTATTTTGGTATAATGTTAGATTGTTGATAGTGTATAAAATTGTTTGAATTGTGTGTAAATTTTGGTTGTCAATAATTGTTATTAAAATATTTTCACTCCATAATTAGATAGGAAAAAAATAAGGTGAATTACATTTACTACCCCTGTGGTTCCTGTAAATTACCAATCAAACCCTGAGATTTGGTAAAACTACCAATACCCCCTTATGGGGGCTAAATTTTATGAATTTAAGGGGGCTAAATTTTATAAATTTAGTTGATTGAAGGGCTTAAATGTTATGAATTTATCAAATTTAAAGGGGTATTGGTAGTTTTACCAAATCTCAGAGTTCGATTGGTAATTTACATGAATCACAGGGGTAGTAGATGTAATTCACCCAAAAAAAATATAGAGAGATCCATTTTGTTAAACCTGAGGTTCTATTTTGTAATTAAAAGAAATTTCAATGGGTTATATGTAATTCAAATATTATAGTTTAAAGGAGTAGTTTAGTAATTTCAAAAAAAATTAACCACTGACTAGGTCATAAGTCAATGATCAACATTAGTCAACTAATAGTAAAAACTAAATGTTATAAATTTATTAAATTTAAGAACGTATTAGTAGTTTATCTAAATTTCAAGATTTGTTTGTCATTTTTGCTAAACCTCAAGGGGTAGCAAATGTAGTTTACCCTTTTAATTAAAATAGGATAAACTATATCAACATTCACTAAGGTTTAGAAAAACTATCAAATGAATTTCTAGGAGGAAAACTACCAATACACCTCTTGACCTAAGGATAGTTATTGTTAACGGCGAAATAAGTGAAAAAATGAAAAAAAAAATCAGTATAGATAAATAACATATATCCCTTGAGGTTTTTTTAATTACAAAATGACCCTTAAAGTTTTAAAATTTTATTAAATAAAATTTAATAATTTCTATTTCTTTATTTCATATTTTTCTTTTCTTTTCTTTTTATTTTTTTTCTATGAGGAATCATTTTGTAATCTTATTTTATATCATAAACCAAACAATTGATAAAGTAATAAGGATACTTATGACCAGATCAATATATACTTTTAAAATTTTTATAGACCAATTAACAAAATTAATAAAAAATATTTTACCATATTACAATTTCATCATCATCAAATTTAAAAAACTTATATTCTAATTTTTCTATTGTACCTTCAACATTAATCTATCATTATTTTCCCTTTAAATGATTAAGGGATTATTTTATTATTTTATTAATATATTAATATTTAACAAATATTTATTTATTTAAATCTATGGCAATTTTGTGTTGGATATTAAATTTGATGTCATGATCTTAAAATTATTTTTTAAGAATTATTTTTACTATTTGAATTTATTTTTTAAAATTTCTTGCAGTTTTAATTTGGTTATTAAATTTGATATAGTGGTTTCAAAATTAAGAATTAGTTTTTAATTAAATTTAAATTGTTTGAAAGTAAATTAAAAAAATAAGCATGATAAATGTTTGCAAAATCTAAACCCTATAAGCATTTTAACAAGTTGCTAGCTATTAAGCTGTGTTAAGAATTATTATTGTGCTTAAATTTTCATTGTCAATAATTATTATTGGAACTTTTTTATACTAAGTAAATAAGAGAAAAGTAGGATGGGATACATTTTGTTCAATTTTAGGAGCTATTTTATAATTGAAACAAACCTCAAGGGTATAAATTCAATTCAAATATTATAGTCTAAATGATAATACAAGAATTTCAATAAAATTTGATTTTTAACTTGATCAAAAGTCAATGGTTAACATTAGTTAATAGACAATAGAAGGCTAAATGTTATAAATGTATCAAACTTATGGAGATAATAATAGTTTTTCTAAATCTCAGGGTTCATTTAGTAGCTTCTCCAAACCTTTGGGAAGGTAGATGTAATTTACCCAATAAAATATTAGTAATGTTTGTTTTCAATGTTTCTTATACTTTATAAATATTGTATTAAAAAAAAGATATTTCATTGGGAATTTTTATTTTTTTGTGAAGAAAATAGATGTTTGAATGACTAATAACAAAAAATTGTGTCTGACAAATAGTGCAATAACAAACTCTATATTTAAGGATAAGAAGTTTTTTTCTTAATTAATAATGAAAGAAAACCATCTTAGGCTCTGGAATAGCAACTATAATTTTGTTTGGAGGAACAAAATTTTGCATTAATGATGCAATATTTTCATCAAAATTCAAAGAAATTTGTTGAATTCCAAATGTATTTGCCAAAATAGCTAGATATCATGGTGAGACAAAAAGCGAAGGTAATAACGAAAACTTGTACGTCACAAGTATTGTTTCTAGAAATAATTTTTTGTTGGAAAATTTATTTCTTATTCCTGTTGATTATATCATATACATATGCGTACTTTAAATCATGGAGTATATTATTATACATTAACAAATTATGATGAATTTATTATTTAGCATCAATTGGGCCATTTCGGTTCTATAATAATGCAAACAATTCTTGAGAATTCATGTAGTCATTATTTAAGAGATAGGGGAATTTGTCAATCTAATGGATTCTCATGTGTTGCTTTTCTCAAGGCAAGTTAATTATTAAGGCATCCACAGTAGCCCCAACATCAGTCAGCCTAAGACCACATCACATCAGTGCCACATCAGCGCCACATCAGCATCACATCAGCTTTCAACAATCTTTACTATTCAGACAACCATCATAAAAAAAAAGTGCTCACGCTCATGAACGGCCCTTACTATTCACGCAACAAATGTCTCTCTCCTGTATCTTCTTTTGCACCATTTATTTAATATATTTAATATTTTTTATTTAAATTAATAATTCTAAAATATTATCTATCTTTCATTTATAAAATTCAATATATATTAATAATACAACTTATAATTTTAATTCGTTAATACAATTAATACTTAAACAATTAATGGAAAATAATTTTCATTACATTAAAATTATATTGTAATAATACATTTAAAATATGAAAATAAATACTCTAAATTAAATATGAAATACGTAAAACAATTAATGGAAAATAAATTTATATTACATTCAAATTGAAATTTAATAATATACTCGAAACATTCGGATAAATACGATAAATTAAATAGTAAATTTTTACTATCGTGAGTAATTTTTTTGATAATGGCTGTGTAAATTGTTTTGATTAATGAAAAATATTTTCTCATTACATTAAAATTAAAATTTAATAATACACATAAAACATTAAAATAAATACTCGTAATTAAACATGAAATTCTTAAAAATTAAACATTCAACACTAAAACATAATAAACATAACTTAAATTAATACACTTTAAACATAAAACAAGGATCAAACATCCCAATCAGAAAGACTCAGATCATCCAAGCTCGCGAAATCGCCCAACAACGATCCATGATTGTCAATTATCGATAGATAACACCCAGAATTAATTATCCCCATTGACACTAAGTGAAATTGTCCGTTGAAATATATCCCATTTGTCCATGGCAGAATATCTTCGTTCCTTGGATGTTTAGGGGCGGAGTTTTCCTGAATCTTTGCCATAATCTTTTTCTTCTTCGAAAGAAAAACCTTCGAGATGGCAATAGCGATGGACTTAGACTTAGTGCGGGTTTTCCTGTTGACTTTAGACATGAAACTTGATCTTGACTTTGAAAAACCCATTAGAAGAGAAGAGAGATTTTTGAGAGACTTTGGGATATGATGCAAAAACAACGAAAATTATATGGTTTATATAGACATTTTCATATTTGGTGATACATGCATTCATGATTTGACAACACATAAATCATTTGTATTAATTTTTTCGATAATGGAGCATGATTTGACAACACATGAATTATTTGTACTAATTTTTTTGATTATAGAGCTTGATTAGACAACTTGTGAATTATTTGTACCGATTTTTTCGATAATGGAGCATGATTTGACAACACATGGATTATTTGTACCGATTTCTCGATAATTGAGCATGATGTTGAAAACACATAAATTATTTGTACTGATTTCTCGAAAATTGAGCATGATGTTGAAAACACATGAATTATTTGTACTGATTTCTCAAAAATCGAGCATGATTTTTAATTTGAACTCAAAATTTACTATATTTAATAATTAACATAATAATAAATTAATTCTTTCTTTAATTCTTATATAAAATTCAAAATTATAAATTTAGCATTATTTATCAATTAATTACAAAAAATTCTTTTTCATGCAGACAAACCTGATTATTTTTTTAATTTTGTAATTGATTTGGATACAAAATTATTTATATTGTTTAACTATGAATAGATATAATTTTTAATAATCACATTCAATAATTTTATACAATATTATAGTTAAATTAATTGTTTTAAAATTTTTGTAATTATTAAATAAGTATAAATAATTTTACATAATATTAAAATTAAAATTTATTATTAATACACTTAAACTTAATATTAATAGAAATATTAATAATTTTATATTAAAATTTATAATATATTAATAAGTATATTATCATTTAATAGTATATTACATTTAAGAAAATCTGATATTGCATCAAAAATAGGCAAAGTGCATGTTATTTTGTAGAGAAAAATATTTTCTACGCGTTGGCAATTTTAAAATTAAAAAAAAGGGTAAAATGGATGTTGCAAACCAGAGGGGGGTTTGCAACGCTCTTTTGACGTGGCGCGCGCCCAATCACGTCGTCACCGCATTTCTCGGAACAAATGGTCAGAAGACCATTTGTTCTGAGAAGGCCTCCAGATTAGCAATTTTTGCTGATCTGGAGGTCGTTCCTACCCCGACTAGCCCTATTTTGGGTTGGTGTGGATGGCCTTAGGGTATTACCATTAAAAATTAAAACTGAATCTCTTGCATTTTTTAGAAGGTATACATGAGAATATATATATGCCTATTCACCCATCTTGTAGATCATTTCAATATTTTATGATTTTAATTAATAAATGAATAAATTGGTCATGTTTATGCTTATTATCAACTCGCAATTTAGCATTTGCGAGATTTTTTGAAGAATTAATTCAATTACGTACTCATTTTCCTAATTATTACATTAAAACAATTTGTCTTGACAAAGCAAGTAAATTTACTTCATACGCTTTTGATGATTATTTTATGTCTATTAGGATAACTGTTAAACATCCTGTATCTTATGTTCAAACACAAAATGGTTTGGCATAATAGTTTATATAGCACTTGCAATTAATTACTAAGCCATTATTTATATGAACAAATCTCCCAACTTTTGGTCGAGGACATGCTATCTTGCATGTGGTAGTTTTAGTTTACACGAAGCCAACTAATTATCATTAATTCACTCCCCAACAACTGGCATTGAGTTAGGAACCAAATATTACACATCTAAAAATTTTTGGAAGTGCAATTTACATTCTTATTGCACCACTACAACGTGCAAAGATGAGATCTCAAAGGAGGTTAGGTTTGTATGTTTGAATTAATTTCCATCTATAATCAAATACTTTGAGCAATTGGTGATTTATTTATGGCTCGTTTTGCTTATTGTTATTTTGACAAATTAGTTTTTCCAACATTAGGGAAAAAATAGCTGCTTAAGAAAATCAATTTGAATGAATTATTATTGTCTCATTTTGATCCTCATATAAAATAATGTAAGCCTATATGTAGAGGATGGGAGAACTTTAAGCCCAAATATAAAGGTTCAGGTGAAAGAAAGAAGGTGATGAAGGAAAAAAGAATTTCTTACGTTTTATTTTGCTCTCTACTCTCTATGTTGCTTTATTTTTTGGTAATTTTATTTTCTACTTGTTATTTTAATCATTAGTATTATAATATAATACTACTAGTTCTTAGTAGTAGTTTTATAAAAATTCTGCACTTCCTCGATCCCAAAGAAGAGTCCAATTTCAAACAAAATTCCTAAAATAACCTTACTAACAATAATTGTATATACTCATAATTAAAAATTAAGGATAAATAGATAAAATATTTTACATTTAGTTGGTGCATTAAATGTGTTGTACCTAATAACTAATAAAAAGTTGTACATAAACCGAAGTAGACTCTTTTTTGCACGAGGGAGTATTATTGATTGATATTAATAAAAATATTACTTTTTTCATCGTGAAAAAGAGTTTACTTTTAAATAAAATTGAACAAAATTATTCTTAATAATAATGATAATATAGTACTCAAAATTTTTTTTAAAAAAAGAATAAAAATAAAAAATTGCACATTTAATGATACATGAAGTATGTTGTACTTTATAGTTAAAAAATTATATCCAATTAAAAGTAGACTAGAAAAAGAGAGAATATCCTTTTTTACCAAAGTTCAAAAAAATGAATTAATGGAATGAAAAAAATATGAGTAAATATGTATAGCCACAGTATTAATTACCCATCAAATGATTTAATAATTTAGCAATGACCTTGTTATTTTAATAATCAAAATTTTACAATTAGCAAATATTTAATTATATATTTTGATTAAATTGTTACATGAAATTTAGGAATACTAACCACAATCAATAATTAGTGGAAGGAACCCAAGTTTAATAATATGTTTTAGAAAATTTATTTTAGAAATTTATGTTGTTATTTAAATAATATGATTAAAAATTTGTATAGATAATAATGCTAAATTTAAATACCGCTATTGAATTAAAATTTGATTAGAAGTCCAATACAATATAAAATAATTTCAAAATTCTAATTGTTAACTTGTATAATAAAGAAACATATACTAGATTCAATAAAGAGAGATACATAGCAAAGTGTAGTTGTAGTGGATCATGGTAATGTTAAAAATTAAATTATTACCATAATTAAAGATATTTTAAATTAATTTTTATTTATTATTGCAAGGGAAAAGTTAAATAATTTTAATTTTTTCATTGAAAGCGGAAATTCCTTAATGTCGTATTTAGAAGCAGAAAAATAATAATTATAGAGAAGTTAAAAAATGAAATACAATAACTTTTAAACAAATCAAAATACAATAATATGTAGAGATGTGAAAAATAAAATACAATACTTACAATATCTTTTAAGAAATTAGAATGCAATAATGAATTTTTATTTCTATTACAGTCAATTAAGAAAATATATACATATAAAATTGTCGCAAAATGCTTCAAGTAAATGGTATTATGAAATTCAATCCCTCAAGTAGTATTAGAACACAATTTTAAAATCAAACTATTTAGCCGACCAACAAAAATCTAAAGTGACAAAAACCATTGCAAATCATTCTAAGCAACACTTGAATGTGTAACTTTAGTGCAGATTTGTTTGGCTTGCATGAGCAAACGCTATCCTCATCAAACCTTTGGTGATCAACTCTCTCATGGGCTTTCCTGTACTTGCTCTCTACAATATTTTATAGGATCAAAAGAAAATTCATGATGGATGGATTACTTCATCCAAGTGCTGAATTCAATAAACATTCGCAAGGGAAGCAAAACAATTTCAAGTTAATGCAAATACAAACCTCTAATGAAGAATACAACAATAGATGAGGAAGGGGGACTCGGCTTCAAGAATATACAAATGTTCAATGATGCATTAATAGCTAAGCAACTTTGGAAGCTGATCACTCAATCTAATTTGCTCATGAGTAAGGTGATGAAGGCCAAATACTTGGGGTTGGGGGGGGGGGGGGTGGTGGATTTTGACGGCTCAAGCTAAAGGCAACACTTCATGGCTATGGAAAAGTTGGATGGGAGCTAGATACATCATCCAAAAAGGAGCAAGATTTCAGGTGGGAGATGGGAGGTCTATAAGGATTTGGGCTCATCCTTGGATCCTGGGAAGGCAGGAAGGTAAATCCACCCTTGTTCCCTCTACTAAGGATCAAGTTACTTTGGTCAGTCAACTTACGAATTAGGAAGGGATGGAATGGAATAAGGAATTGATTGGGCAAATTTTCAACCAATGTGATGTTGAGGCTATTCCGACCATCCCAATTAAAAGGGATGGTAGCGGAGACAAACTAATCTGGCAGTTTGGAAAACAAGGAAGTTACACCGTCCAGTCGGCATATAAGAAGGCATGAGAGATCAATGGCAGCAATCCCAAAGACCATAATGCAGCACAAATAGAGGAGCATTGAAAAGAGTCTGGAGGACCACTTGGAATCTAGGCACTAAAAGTAAACTAAAGCATTTCCTCTGGAAGTGTTGGCATGGCATCTTACCGACAAAGGATTAGTTGGTGAAGAGAAGAATTCAAGAAGATCCTATATCCCAAATGTGTGGGGAGCAAGAATAAACTCTAGAGCATACACTCTTAAATTGTCGTTGAGTAAGGATGGTATGGAAGCTAGCACTAGTGAATGGGGAGTTGCGGAGCCATATGACAGGAGTTTCAAAAATTGGTGGCAGATATTTTTGTAGAAGAGAAAATGGAGAGTTGGCAAGACAGAGCACAGTTGACTGTATATATATTATGGATGCTCTGGAAGACAAGGAATCTTTAGCAATTTCAGAAAGAATGAAGGGAAGAGAAACTAGTTGTGGATATAGCCATGGCTGAATGGTTGGAGTTCTGGGCAGCCAGTGAAAAAGAAAGAGAACTTCAACCAAGCATGAATAGATGAGAAAGAATGAAATAGGGACTAGAAATAGACGATTAGGCTCAATGGTGCCTATTGTATAGAGAAAAGAGGGAGAAGTAGAAGCAAGAGTGGATGGGGTCTCTAGTGATTGGAGATGTTACCCACTATTGGTGCACGTAATATTCTTTGTTTAGATATTTTTGGTTACATAGACATATTGGTAAGGAGCTAAAGATTTAGGGAATTAGGAAGGTGGAAACCTTTTTTTTTTAGGCTTGGACTCGAAATGAGTACTAAGGAAGCAGTAGCTAGTAGACATCCTGTAAATGATGATATTTTTGCAAAGTAAATACGACTACCGTTTTTAGTTAAAAACAAAAAAAAGAAAGACTACAACAATATGAACATAAACTGAAATCAATAGATGTAAATAGAGATAGCAAAAGTATCATAAGGTGGTCAAAAAAAATGAACGGAGTGATTTGGTTATATTTAGAAGCCTTTGATAAAGCTTGTCATAGATGGCCTTGATGAACATCACTATGTTGTTCACCTTCTCCTTTTACTTTTTCTTGCTCCACTTTTGTAATTTTCACATACACTCATGAGTATCGATGCAAAAATAAAAGAAAATATATAAAAATCATTTATTTCAAATAAGAATAAAAATTAAAAAAACCTTGCCATTACCGAGCTTGGAGAGTGAAATTGGAGCATTTTCCTTCTTTGGTGCGTGAAATGCAATAATTTTGAAAAGAAAAAATTAATACCAAAAACTCAAACTAGATATAATAATGTGGAGAGATTAATATTAATAGACCCATGAATAAGGTGAACAAAGTTAATGACTATCAAAAGCCATAGGCAATGAACAAAGGGGAGACAGAGGAGAAAACTAAAGCAGAGAGAAAATTTTCAGTTTTAATCATGATAATTTAAAATTTGGGTATTGTTGTAAAATATTGCATTGCAAGTATATATAGAGAGAATGGAGAGAGAATAAATAGAAAAAGTAGAAAAACACCACAGATAGTAAGGAAAATCAGAGGAAAAATTCTTATTTCAACTTTTCTTCACACCTCCAAATGACCAACCTATGCTCCTATTTGTAGGAGAATAAATATGTACCTATCAATGTATTTGGATAAATACATAAATTGGATAGGGATACGTACTTACATTAGATAGAGATAAGTACATACATTAGATAAGGATAAGTACATACATTGGATAGGGATATGAACAAATATTGGGTAGGGATGATGGGGGTCAAAAACCACTCAAAAAAATCTTCTTCCGCGGCTTTTTGTAGATAGCAAAAGGAGAGAGTAAAATCACAGAGATTGGTTTAGATTTATTCTTGAAACTAATTAAAATAATAAGAGAAAGCTCCAATCAAGAATTAAATTTCGTATAAAAATAAAAAGAGAAGCTTCCAATCAGAAATTAATTTCGTATTGATTCCTTTTTGAATAAATAAATTGTTGTTAGTTGTAGAAGATCCGCCCTCTAACAACCAATTTTTCTTTTTTTTTCGATAACCCTTCTTTTCATCCCTATGAGTTATTTCTAATAATTAACAACAACCTTCGATCCGCCCTATGAGTTATGTCTATTTATATGCATTAAGATTCAAAAAAAAGACCTATTTACTAACCAAGAAACCCGAAACGCTGTTTATTTAAGTTAGATTATATATTTTCATAACATACAATCTAAGGCGTTGATTACCTTCGATGTTGTTATTTAATAAATCTCACATTTGTGGATTTACCAATCTCACATTTGTGGAATCAAACTCAAATGTGCTGCCTTTTTTTTCCATCCTGGCTCTCCTCGCTCTCTTCGCCGTGTAGCTCACTCCATGAAAGGATGAATTTTGTTTTTTCTCTCTGAACTAGGAAAGCCTAAAAAATGGATGCCTGCCTATTTATAGGGCAATTCAAATTCACATTTTTTGCTTTTTTTCCAAATCAAGGCTTTGCTTCCTTAATTCAAGGCTTTTTTTCCTTAATTCAAGGCTTTAATTCAAGGCTTCTTTCTCCTTAATTCAAGGCTGCTTTTCCAGCTCAAGCTTTTCTTTTAATTCAAGGGCTTGCTTTTCCTTAATGGCCAACATTTTGTTGTGGAATTTGGTGGCCTCAATTAGGCCTTTCTTGTGCCACTTGTCTTGTGAGGCTACATTTTAGGAAAAATGTAATGGGGCTAGGTAAAAGGTAGTAAAAGAAAGAAAAACAAAATTGGGTGACTAGGAGAGAAATTTCAAAAAGAATCGAGAATGTCAAACCTACTGCACACGCTGACAAGAAATATGGTGTGGCATGAAAAGATCGACGATGTTATGGCCATGTACAGAGCATTGGTGGTAGAAGAAATCGCAAAAGAAAATGAAAAAAGCGAAAACATAATAAGATAACTAATTAAATTAAACTTAAATGACAAGAAAATAAATAAAATTAAAAAATTTCTCTTTCATTTAATCTTTGGCTGGAGGACGTATTTTCCCAAAAGCGCTTCATTTAACGCCTTTGGCTAGACGTAATGCATTCTATAAACATTAGTAACAACAAAAGGCCCTATCCATCTAGGTCTTATCTTTGTAGATGCTTTTTTTCATAAGCCTCATTGCGAATTCACTAAACGAAGCAGGACATACACTATTGGTGTCTTGTAAGTCGTCCGATAAGCCCATACTTTCGATGCTTTCAATATGGGACTTGACTTCTCCAGACACCTCGCTCGATTTGGATTGACAGCTTTTCTAAGTAGATTTGACTTTCTCCCGTTAGACACCTGCTTGTCCATTTGTTTGTGGATGGTATACGTGGAAGTGCGATGAGTGACATCATCATTAGTGTGTAGCCTTTGCTTCTACCCACTTTGAGACAATGTCCTAAGTTCTACTTTTTTGGCAACGCCACAAGTTTCATTTGCAATCCGCGACTAAATTTTTCTATTTTTTTTTTTTTTGTGGATCCAAGTCATCAAAACCTAATAAAAGTATCCAAATCATCCTTTGAGTTTTTTCTCTTCTTCTTTCTTTCAGCGTATATTTTAAAGTCGCATGATCGTATAAAAACAACTACTAGTGCAAGCAAATAAAAAGCAAAAACAAATGGCAGAGTTTTTTTTTTCCGTTGTCGAATAATTGCATTGAGATCACAAGAGTTCTGAAGAGCATAATAGAATGATGGGGAATCCTGGCCCAATTTTTTGTCAAGAAACAACTCCATCTGATAATTACTTGCATCGCATACGATTTAACTCTGGCGAAGGATAGAAGTCAGTCAATTTCTTCAGTTGTCAAAAGCTTCTTTGCAAGCTTACTAATCTTGAGTCTTTGATAATAAGCGGCGAAAAAAAACATGACCAACAAAAAAGAGGAATTTCCCCGCACAAATACGTGGTAAGGCAAGGATTTGTACTCGTGTGGGCACCAACTCACCATCTTCATTTTTACATAAGCTTATGCCTGCTTTCTGAAACCACTGAACTGGACTTACCAATATTTACCTACTACTTAAAAGTCTCAAGAATCTCCTTTCTTCCTCTGTGGGAAAGGAGAGGGGTTGTCTGATTACCTCCAAGTTTTGAATGTCGGTTTCAGTTTCCTTGTTGGACGTTGGGAACTATTAGCAAGTTCAAGGACGTTTGTTTGGGTCAATGGATGTGGTGTGGTGTGTTGGTTAAGCTTGAAATCCACTAGGTCGTGGGCCCCATATCAAGTTGGGATGATCCGATCTCACTACACCTCATGCTTCATGTGGAACACACCATATGGAATCCATTAAATAATTCAGACAAATTATATTCAAATCGTTGTTTGGTTTCTTTTCTAAGTTTTGTCTTCTCTCTCTGGATCGTATGTGAGTTGACTCATGGCGGCGAGACGTGGCGGCCTTTCTCTATCTCTTATCGATCGTGTGAGCTTGACTCATGGTAGTTAACGTGGGCATAAATTCTCGCTAAGCTTTTTAGATAGCAAAGGAGAGGGTCGAATTCAAAATCTAATTATACCACAAAGAAACCCCGGAAACGCCGTGACAATTAACCAAGAAACCTTAAAACTTCTCGTGTTTATTTGAAAATCAAATGACTGCCCTTTTTTGCATCCTGCGCGGCTCTCGCTCTTCTTCGCCGTAGGGATGAATATAATGAATATTCATTCATGTATTTCATAATTATTTTACTCCCCCTTGAATATTCATTGTATTCATTGTTTTACGAATGTGCATGATACTGCCTCATTAAAAACCTTGAGCTGGAAAAACCCAGTGGGAAAAAAAATTGGACAAATGGGAAAAAGAATACAGAGCACAAATCTTATGATCTTTTCCTTTTATAGATGCATTAATTGCCTCGTTAAAACCTTAAGTCGGAAAAATCCTGTGGGAAAACACCTATCAGAAAGGAAAAAGAGTGTAATACATAGTTCATAATATTTCTCCCTCAATTGAGCTATATAACCACTATTGGGGCTAGTCAATCTTACATCTTGTGAACTACCGCATACCAATGCCATATACTAATTTCTCAAAAGTTGACATTGGCAATGATTTGGTAAAAAGATATGCAAGATTCTTTATGGATTGAATCTGCTTAACATCAATTTGTTGACTTTCTTGGAGTTTGTGAGAGACTAGCAGTGGGGCGTAATTTAATCAGGGCTACCGTATGCAAAACTACAGGACCCCATGCTATATCTTTGAGATTTGTTCTCAATAATAGAGTTCAGGCAATTATTTGGATGCGTTTAATCAAAGATTCTGCCAATCCATTTTAAGTATGAACATGTGTAACGGATGCTCAGCCTCGATTCCGAGTGAAGCACAATACACATCAAAACTTTTTGATGTAAATTCACCAGTATTATCCATCCTTATACTTTTAATTGGATAATCAGGGAATTGAACCCGAAATTTTATAATCTGCGCATGTAAACATGCAAATGCGACATTGCACTTAGATAATAGGCAAACATAGGACCATCTCCAGGATGCGTCCACTAGTATCATAAAATATCGAAACAGTCTACTTGGTGGTTGTATGGACTCACAAATATCACCCTGAATTCTTTGTAGGAATAAAGGGGATTCAAGATTAACCTTTGTTATAAAGAGTTTAATAATGAGTTTTCCTTGTGAACAAGCTTCACAATTATAATCTTTGGAGAACAGTACCTTTGTATCCTTTAAAGGGTGTCCTTTTGTATTCTGAATTATTCTACGCATCATTGAAAGGCCAGGATGACCAAGGCAATCATGCCATAGTCCAAACTGATCAGGGTTTACCAATTTCCAAGACATAGAAGTGTACGTTTCAACTGCCTACATCATGATACAATACAAACCCATAGAAGAAGTTTCCAACTTCTCATGGATGGTCTTTAGGCTCATCTTATAAGAGATTATACCGATATATTCCTTATTTTACTCCTAAATAGTCTCAATACAGTATCCATTATGGCGTACATCTTTGAAACTGAGCAAATTCATTTTTGATCTATTGCTTAGAAATGCATCCTCAATATAAAAGATGATGCCATTTGGAAAAACAATTGTGGCATTCCCAAAACCATCAATAATCAGAATAGGACCTGATATTGTATAGACATGTGTTTTATGCAACGTCATACTTGAGAAAAAAGTGTCTACTACAAAAATTTGTATGTGTTGTTGCACTATCAAGCAAACAAACATCTTCCTTTTTCTCGGAATTTTCCATTTGTACATATGTTGACAACTTTAGGTGTCAAGTATCATAAAATAATAAGGATTTCCAAAATATCCACCGCTACTTCAAGAGCAAAATGATAAATTGATTTCAAATTCAAGAAAAATAAGAAAATAAAGAAGATGGAGAAAGATTAAAGAAAACATTTACCTTGCAAAAATTATTTACTCAGTTGATAGCTCGTCGTGCTAATAACGTGTTGTAAAATATTACGTCACAAGTATATAATAGAGAGAATGAAGAGAGATTAAGTAGAGAAAGCAAAAAGACACCACAGATAGTAAGGAAAACCAGAGAAAAAAATTATTATTTCAACTTTTCTTTACACCTCCAAATGACCAACCTATGCTCCTATTTATAGGAGAATAAAGATGTACTTATCAATATATTTGAATAAATACATACATTGGATAGAGATAAGTACTTACGTTAGATAAAGATAAGTACATATATTAGATATGGATAAGTACACACATTGGATAGAATGAATATATATTGGATAGGGATGTGAATAAATATTGAGTAAGGATAAATATAACGAATATTCATTCATATATTTCATAACAGGTATAACAATTAATGAAAATTATGTCATAACAATGTTCACACCCATAATTATAGATAAGAATTAGGATAAAATTAAATTAGAATGAAGATAACTTCAAGTAGTTATCATGTTATTCAAATTTAGTAAGGGATAGTTGATTTTCAAATTGAATACATACAATATTAAGAATGAATGATTTGAAGGAGAATTAAAATTATACATGTGACAAAATTATAATAATACAATTAGTACATGTGACAACAAAATAGGAACTAAACACTGTTTTATATATATGTATAATAGATACTACTAATCCTTAATAGTAGTTTTATAACAATTATGTACTATTGTTTGATATTAATAAAACTGTTACTTGTTTTGTCTCCAAATTGAAAAATAAAAAATTGAAAAATTAAAAAAAAATCATACATTTAATGATATATGAAATATGTTGTACCTCATAGTTATAATATATATATATATATATATATATATATATATATATAGATATATAGATATAATTAAAAGTAAACTCTTTATAAGAAAAAGAGAGAATATCCTTTTTGAAGAAAGTAAAATATTAATAATAATAACAAATGAATGGAATGGAAAAATATAAGTAAATATGTATAGCCATAGTACTAATTATCACATCAAATGGTGTTAATCATTTAGCAATAACTTGTTATTTTAATAATCAAAATTTTAAAATTAGTAAAAATTTAATTATATACATTTTCATTAAATTGTTACGCCAAATTTAAGAATACCAACCACCATCCATAATTAATAATTAGTGGAACGAATGGGCATTAAGACAGCAAAGGGTTAAGAAAGGTGGGGTCGGGCGAATTTGGCCCGCTCCGATGCTAAACAAACGGGTCGGTAGCCGCTCCTCCCTCCATGAATTGACCGACTGCCGTTAATACGACACAACCAAATTCCCGTATCTCTGCATTGTCGTTCTCCTCCGAAAAAACAGTGGCCATTTTGGTGCAAATGCTGGCCTTGATTTGCGTTGACATCTAGAAATTGAGAAGAGAAAATGGCTGGGGTGACTCGGGCGGTTCAGTCCCTGTTCAAAGAGTGTTGCAAGAGGAAGAATGTTACTTTTCAAAATACTGTTCCGACTGATTTAGGTTTATAGATGATGCCCTTTTGTGCTTACGGCCAAATTAAGATTTTTCTAATGTTTTATTAAGCTTTGTAGTTGGGTTGATTTCCCACTGTGATTAAAGTATAGTTTGATTTTCTCTCCGTGTTTCTTTGTTGGGTTACTGTCATTAAGAGGATATGCAATTCATTTAACTTGCTAATAATGGGTGGCTAATTATTTCTATTTTCTTCTTTAGATGTCCTGCGTTACTGCGTATTGGTATTATCAATACAAAAAATCTTCTCAATTATTTCTTTTCGCTCTTCTTTCCTTTCTCTACACACACTCACTCACTATGGCGACTCCAGGCCCGGAGGTCTCAACTCCACCGGCATTTTCCGCCCTCTCGGCCTGTTCCTCTATCATCAACCGAGTTCGTATCTCTCACCTTTTCCATGCCCCATATGCTTATTAAAAATATATTTTTATGATTGTAGAATTCCCACCATTTTTTTTTTAAATTTTGCAAACGATTAAGTGTCGAAGGCATTAACTCCGAAGAATAAATTCCGTTCACCTTTTTTTCTGTACTACAATTGGTGAAATGTGTATTGCTTCTGATGACAAATTTATATTCACATTCCAATCGAGTATTTAGTTCTTCATACATTATAGGATTTGTCGTTGAATTTCTATATTGTAGGAGATTAGGAATAAGGGAGGGTTTTTCATTCAGCACCAATTCTGAAAAGATACAACGATGGTACTCTTGAGACTACAGATGGCATTACAGTCACTATTTGTGGGACGATAAATAGATCTCGAACACTGCAAAATGGCTTCACACAAGAGGTACTAATTGATTATGATATTAGCTAGTTCTTTGTTATGTATTTACTAACTACAATTTTGTTTTGGGTTTTGGGTTGATACATCCTTTTTCACCCTTATTATTTTCTTATGAGAAGTTTATGCAAAGGAATAGAATATGCTTAAAAGATGTGCTTGATTAACTCTTTCCCTGTGTCCCATTTGATAAATTTCTACTTTTATTGCATTGTACTCATTAAGTGAGCAAATATGGTCCATATTTAAAATGCTCTACTCACGAAATACAGGTTTGTAATCATTTCCTTATCGGATTCCCTTATTACTGGGAGGAGTTTATTAATCAATTATTCTCTGAAGAATCAACTGAAGGGTTGTCTAATTTGACTGGAGTTGTTGCACCTTTGGATGGCTTCAGCACCTTTTCATCCGGATCCTTGGATGAGCTTCCTGGGGCTTTATTACGTGATTTCTCTCTTTCTACTCTAGGAGATTCTGCCAACTCTGAGCTAATCAAGAGTATGTTTGGAGATATATTAGAGAAATATGACAACCGGATAAATGATGGAGGATTGTTGCCTTCCAGGAACAGCAAAAGTGATCATAAGCTGACAAGGAATTCCAGAGACTAAGACACTCCAACTAAGGGTAAGAAAAGTGTATCTCAGCAGAACCAAAAATGTGAGGATGATGTATCTCTAACAGAAACTCGAAGAAAGAAGTTGCAGAAAATTGCACTTGAAAAAAGAACTGGGTTTGAGTCAAATGCCTTAAGAAAGGGTCCTTTAACACGAAGTATGGCTCACTTGAAAAATTCAAGGAACAAGAAAGATGAGAATGTAGATACACCTAACACGAGATACAAAGGCTTGGTCACTGGAAAAATTGTTTCCAATACAATTCAGGTAACCAGAAAGTTGAACTTAAGAAATCGTTCAGTGGAAACTTAATGTCCAAAGTACTGAATAGGGTTATGCATGAATGGTATAGAGTTTATGCTTCAATAGTGCTGTTAAGAGATCAAAAGGAAGTGATAGACAGCATAAATTGTTTGGTGCAACTTATTGTCAAATGTAATGAATGGGGTTTATACTTTGATGATATGGGTTTATGCTTCAATAGTGCTGTTGAGAGATCAAAAGAAAGTGATAGACACCATAAATCTTTCGGTGGAACTTAATGTCAAAAGTACTGAATAGGGTTTATGCTTGAATAGTATAGGGTTTATGCATCAATGGTGCTATCAAGAGTTCAAAAGAAAGTGATAGACAGCATAACCTGGTGATCAACAAAATGTGAAGGGTTGTTAAATTGACTCTCATGCTGAATATTTTTGATGTTAAAGAAACATCGTAAGAGGAATACTTGTTCTAATTTGGAATCATATTGGAGCCCTTTTGCTGGCCTTATTTATTCGTGTCATTTTGTTGTACTATCGATTGCTAAAAAACTCCTCAAAGTTTGTGCCTTAATCAATTCCAATTGCCAAATTTTATTTTTGTTCTCTTAATTCATGAAAAGCAGAATCAAGCTTATCAATGACTACAGATTGCTATCCTGATTATCAAGTTTGTTGAAGGGCTTTCTAGTACCCAACTAACTTGCTTAATTGGATTTATTGTACCTGGAAAACTTAGATTGCTAAATCAGTGAGATACATGTACAACAATTGACCATAATGAGTTGTTCTACAGAGTTCATGTACTTTTGGATGCTGTTACAAATCTTTTCATACAGTGTTCCATTTTGTACCTGATTTTGCTTTACTTAACTAATTCGGCTGAATAATGTAGTTATTACCGGTTGGTTAAGCAGAATTGCACTTGCCGCCTTCACTTTCCTGGGCTGAATCTGTTCCCACGCATTTCTGTCATTTGCTCTTTGTCATTTTGACCATTCTGCTGGAATTAATTAATCAATAACTTGTCTGATAGTACTTTCATATGATTATATCACTCATAACAAGTCGAGAGAAGAATAATGAAGTAGAATAGTACAGAATGCCATTTGTAAATTCTCAAAATTCTGGAATACTAAAACCTCAGTAAATATTGTCCCCCGCACTTAGAGTTAACATAAAGTAGAATCAACCATCTTCCAAGTGGCTCAAAGATGCTTAAAAGGTTAGAAGTGGAGATTTGGATGTCAAGGAACATCCGTGTTCCTTCAAGCAATCCTCGGAGCTTCTTCCAGATTTTTAGAAACTTGCAATCCATCAATATCTTCTTGGAGATTCATTTAATGGGAGAAAAATGTAGAATTAACAAGTTTAGTAATTTGTTGATTACTATTATAATTGAAAAAAGGGACCAAATACACGGTATAAAGAAGAATTTAAAACAACAAAAAGTTACAACAAAGGCACAATCCAGGGTTTCACAAAAAATGAATATGATCACTTCCACAACCCGCAAGAACTTAGAAATATGAGGGCAATCTAGGGTTTTAATTATTTTTAATCTGAGGGATAAGTGTTATGCATTCTCAGAATGAAATCTGACAACCCAAATTTTCAAATAAGATCTTTCACGATTAACTGGACTAACAGATGATGCAGCAGGAGATGGCAAATTCGTAAGACATTCAATTTTCAGATTGAATAATTTCTGTAGGAGAGAAACTAGGGAAACACTGTGACCTTCACCTTTGAAAAGTTTATGCACAAACTAGGAAAACACAGGTAGTCCGAGACTTCATAGCAAAAATATTACCCTTCTGTACTAGAAAAAGCATTCCCTTTGAGTTAAGTACAATTTTTTTAAAATTATTAAATACAAGACACTTAGGGCATCCACAGGAGCCCCTGGCCCAAGCCATGGCCTTTTCTGCCACATCAGCTCCACGTCAGCTCTACAGCCACATCAGCTCTCTCCACTAATTCTCTCTCCTTCACCATATTCCAAACTATTACCAAATTCCTTTTATATTAATAATGCAACTTATACATTAAATTAAAATTATCATACATTAAATACTAAAAAATATTTAATCAAAAAAATTTCATTACGTTAAAATTAAAATTTACTAATACACTAATAACATGAAAATAAATACGATAAATTAAATATGAAATACTTAAAACAATTAATAGAAAATAAAATTTTCATTACACAAAAATTAAAATAAAAAATATACTCTAAATTAATAAAAATTGTAATAAAATTTTAATAATAAATTTAATAAATAAAAATAAATACTCCAAAACAAATATGTAATGCTTATTACAATTAATGAAAAATAAAAATATCAGATTTAACTCCAAAAATAGTCAAAGCGCATGTCAATTTGTAGAGAAAAATATTTCTTATTAATTGATGAATTTTATTTTTTTTTTTGAAAAAAAAAATAGGAGAAATGGCTGTTGCAAATCAATTGCTGATTTGCAACAGCCTAATACGTGGCGCGCGCCCATTGGGCGCCATTACTCGGTGATGACAGCGCTAACGCTGTCGCTTTTATTTTTTTAAAAAAACGGCGCTGCTTTGGCGCCTCGCCCCATGGAAAAATAAGACACCGACAGCCGACGCGCTTGTCAGTGTGCCGGTGTCGCTTCACGACACTGGCCACATACGCGCTGCTTATGCGTCTAGAAGACGTAAAACGGCGTCGTTTTGCTTCCTACTTGGCAAAAAAAAAAATATGGCCAAGGCCATCGTCCGGAAAAACCGGACGAGCAAAACCAAAAATTGCAACAGCAGAAGCCACGCGCATCAAAGACATTGTCGACCAGATGGCAGTTACCACGCCACCTAAAAGGTCTGTCAGGTGCCCTTAATACACTATCAAATAATAATTTTATATTTTTATTTTTACTTTTTAATTATGAGCTATATATAGTCATTATTAATAAGGATATGGTAGGAATTACATTAAAAAACATACTCTCTCTTTTTTTTGGGAACCAAGGGAGTATTAATTACCTGAATCGGACTAAGGCCGTACAACTTTTTAAATCGGCAAAACTAAAAACAATAAAAGGAAATCTTGTCAACTAAAACCATAAAATTTATAATATTCCTGAAATGAGCCAAACTAGATGGCCAAGAAATACAAGCCTAAAGACTTTTTGAGCTTATTTTATTTAAGGTCTAACTAGGCCCGAATATACGATTTATGTCCTATGCCAACATACTGATGATGTAATATGTACTGTTAATACAGGTAAAGGCATATGCATAACAGCCACGAGGTAAATATTACCAAGCATATTAACTAATTTCTAGTTTCATGGCAAGTTCTATCTGAAGTAACTAATTATGAAAGAAAGGAATAATTACAATTGTAACAAGCCATCATCATCTTATGCTGCGACATGTAACAGGAAAAAAATCTACCCAAAAAGCTAACCAAAACAGTACCTCATTTATACTTGGAAAGCCTGCTGATGCTTCACAGTGCCAACCCCAATAAAATGCCATACTGATCACAGACTGCTGAAAAGGATGCTTAGTAAACTTGCAAAAAGAAGCCAACATAGATTCCTTGAGTTTAAGAAGCTAATGTTTCCTACTTATGTTAATCTTCTTCCAACCCTTCTAATTAGGATTTCTAAATTTCATCAATAATGCATATGCTTCAGTGACTGCTAGCCAACTGTAAGATATGTTAAATGCCAAGTTGTCAACATGAGCTTCAACCACGTTTACATTTTCAAAAAAAAAATTTAGCTCAGGTTTAAACCAAGTTAATTCTTTAACCTTATTCCTACTTTTTGTATTCAACCTATTCTAGAGGTAAAAGTCGGTCATCCACAATCTAAACTAATCTTCATATTAGCTTACAAAAAAAGAACATACATGTTCATACAGACAGGGGTGCTTATTCAAAATTTAGGACGGGCAAAGGATATAACCTGAACATTTCATGTTCATATGGCAATTTTTCAGTGATTTCCAGAATCTTTTACATCCAAGCCAGCCATGAAAGCCTACAAGTCCTAAGTAACTCGCTATCTCTTAAGCAATTCTCTCTCTCTCTCACACACACATGCACATATATAACTACCAAGCAAGTAAAGCATGAAGCAATACTAGATCCACATTGGCCTATCATGAGCACCATTGGAACCAAGCGCCATATCAGACCACTTAAACATATCTTCTCCATAACAAGCAACTAACTGCAACATGCATTCTTGACTCCCACTAGCATTTCAGGTTATCAAATACAAATACAAATACAATAACAATAATAATAATTATACACTACCATCAGATTTCAGGTCAAGATTTGATTGTTCTGTATTTAGTTTTAGCAGGCGCTCATTCAATTACTTCCCTTAATGGCAAGAAAATACTTTCACTGAGTTCATGATAGGCAATAAAGGTGCCAGGATCAACCACATGTGCTTCAGTAACCAAGTCCCGGATTCAGAAACAAGAAAGCATGAATCAGAAGTCCACCTGAATCAGATGGTCAATAAAATGATAAGCAACTGATAAGGATTTATATCTCAATTTAAGTTAAAGTGTGAGATAGAAGATTGCTTCTGAAAACTTGCATAATCTGAACTTGAATGCGTGTCCAGCATCACCTCATATTTGTCATTGCAATTAATAAATACGAATTAGTTATCCATAAGTGTGCTGAATAACAATCCAAACAAGCTTCCTCAATGTTTTCTGGAAAGAAAATAGAATTGATTCAGGGTTCATATTACATATAACTTCTGTAAGTTAATGATTTAACAATGGCATCGTTCAAGATTCATGTAAAATACATGCACATACCAAGATTCCATTCATCATCTGTTCTTTGCTTGTTCCTGCACTTCTTACCAGATTTCAAAAAAATGTGTAGAATATACAGAAATGTCTTTTGGAGGTATGAGTAATTGGATTGGCAAGCAGGTCACTTGAAGCAAAATCTTTTCTGCATTAGCTTGGGAAGTGCAGATTGGAAGTGGCTGTATATCTCATTTAGAAACAACATAATGCCAGCCTTCTAATCTAGAGCTGAATCTGCTGAGGTCTTGATTTTTCTGATCCAGAGACAAGTAAGTATGTGCACTTGATGTAAAAGCTTCCTATTTCTAAAATCAACTGAAAGCTTAGTCTGCAGTGTGGCTTCTTCCCTCTGGACATTTTCAGGAAGACCTTAAGTTTTGATGATGGAATTTGGAAGTGCTTGGCTACTTAACTGATGTGAGGATTAAGATATTTGTTTTCTGGCCCTGACAGTAGGTCTAGACTGGTGTGCATCTGCTGCGTATTATTTCTTTGCATATCAATAAAAAGCTCAGAATTTGCCTTAAAAAGCGGGAATGGGGAAATGCACATGTGAGAGAAACTTATCGGATGCTTAAAGATAACTTCATCAACTTCATCAACTTCATCAAGAAAGAAAATCATTTCAAAAAGTAAGCGATTATGTGTACCTGTGCATGACATTTGTCCCTTATTACCACGAGTTATCACCAAACACAGTTAAACTCAGGTCTGTAGCTAAGCTTAAGTTGCCCAGCCAACACGTCCAGTAGCCAGTAAATTTCTTTGGACGCTGGAAGAGAATTGTCAGAGGCAGCAAACTGGAAAATCTTCTTCTCCACTTCAATCCAACTGGATCCAGGACATCTCTTTTCTACTGCAAGTTTCTTCATGTTTGCCCTGATTCTAGCAACTTCACCCCATCGACCAGCTTCAGCATACATATTCATTAAAAGGTTGTGGTGTTCAGTATTATTTGGCTCCATCACCATCAATTTATCAACAGCCAGTTGAGCAATCTCCAAGTTCTTGTGAAGCTTACACCCGCCAAGCAATGACCCCAAATTACAGAGTTTGGTTCCATTCTCATGCTTTCTATCAACTCCAATGCTTCTCCAAGCAACCCAGCCTTACATAACAGATCAACCATGCACCCATAATCTTTAATTTCAGGAAGGATGGAAAAATCATGAATCATTTTAAAAAATATGCTTCTTCCTTCTTCAACCAGCCCAGCATGAGTACATGCAGAAAGAACACTAATGAAGGTAATGCCATTTGGCTTTATCTTATCCTTCTCCATCATATGAAACATTGCTAAAGCTTCTTTGGCATGACCATGAACAGAAAGCCCTTCAATCACAGAGTTCCAACAGAATAGGTTTTTCTCTTGCAATTTGAGAAATACAAGAAGGGATCTCTCCATGTCGCCACACTTTACATACATATCAATCAATGCTGACCCAATATCAACATCAAGATCAAAATTTGCATGCATTAAATAAATATGTATACCCTTCCCAATGTTCAACCACCCAAGATGTGCACAAGCAGAAATGATTGTTGACATGGTCATTTCATCAGGTTTAATCCCATTATCTCTCTTTTCATTGAAAATCTCTAATGCTTCTTGGTAGTGCTTATTTTGAGAGTAGCAGCTTATCATTGTTGTACATGAAATTAAATCCTTTCCAGGTATTTTATTGAAAAGCTCCTTCGCGGACTCAACGTCCCCAATTCTTGCAAATCCATGAATTATAGTATTCCACGATGCAGTATTTTGCTCAGGCATCTCAGTAAACAATTTCCTTGCAGAACTCAAATATCCATAAGTTGCCCCTCTGTGCCAGAAATTGGCAGCGGAAACACATTAAATGAAGTAGAAAATAGCTAAACAAAGCATTTGCACCAAAAAATCTACAACTAGTTAAAAGATCACTTATAACTAAACATTGTCAATAAAAACGATATGGAATATCACAATTCTCACGTACAAATAACACTAACAATATAAAGAGTATTAAAAATGCAGTAGCAAATTACAACCACCGGCATAAAAATAATAACAATAAAGAGGACTGCCAGTTATTCTCCATATAAGATGTGTGCGCATAGCAAAGCAAAGCTAGCTTTAAGAAGAAGAAGAAGAAGATGAAGTTGATGCATGGATCCATCCATCCTTTGGAATCGGCAGCAGTTTTTGAGGCCATAGCAGCTAGCTCTCCTTTTATGAAATCATGGATATGGAAGAACAAGGAGGAACAAAAAGGAAGCCAAACGGCGTAAGTAATCAGAAACCGTAAATTATCCGTAAATAATCCGTAAATAATCAACGGAAGAGTATTAAGAAAATGGAGAAAATTAAATTACAAACTTGGAGAAGTTTCGTCCATCCATCCAGTTGGGTGACTCGCGCTCTGTTATTATCATTATCAAAATTAAATTCATGACTATCTATAGTTGGGAGGGATTTCAACATTATCATCCACTAAAGAATTAATATAAACAAATTAATATTCATACAGAGGAAAACTTACCAGTTACCACTTTTTGATGATAACCTCTGGAACGTGTGCTATCTTCATCCAAAAGGCTCCGGTAGATGATGATCGCAACTCCTAATACTGAATCCTGACTTCCCAAGGACCCGTGGCAGTGCCTTCAGCTTGTTACATAAATTAATAGATATGTGCTCAACGCGTGGCATAATTGAGATAGTGCCATTCTTCATTTTCTCTTCATCTTCTTCACTTATGTCTTCCCATGTTTCCCAATTCGATAGATTTGAAATATATAACCTTTTCAAATTAGGAAATGCTGTTACTTTAGCATTGTCATCGTCATCGTCATCATCATCATGGTGACCTGGGCCTTGTGCCTGCAGATGATCAGGTAGTCCAAATATTTCACGACCTATATGTTTTAGGTTCGGAAGAGACCTAAGCATAATGTGTTGGAGTGATGACAGCTTTCCCAAAGCAGGCAATGACGAAATATGAGCATTCTGTATAACCAAAGCTGTCAAATTATTGATGATAGACTTAGCCGCCGAAATCCACTTTGGTAATTCGGGTCTTGGATACCCGAGAAGCCCAAGCATCTGTAAATTTGGAGGTGGTTCTATCATCTCGATCGAACTTGTAGTTTCTATGTCTAAATCCTCCACTTCAATAGATAATACCAGAGTTTGCAAGTTAGTTTTTTTCCCCAGTTGAGCATTCTCAAAATTTACATGCCCACCAACATAAATTCTGAAGTATTCAAGCTGGTTCAAGTATTTCAACTTTACCATGTCATTCGACGGTGCACCATCAGCAATGAATCTGCCCAAACTCCAAAGCGAAGTCAACTTGTCTAACCCCGGTGGCATTTGTTTTACAGCATCCGTCCGAAAATTGAGAAGGTATCTCAAGTGTACAAGATCTCCAATCCTTTGAGGAAGGCACTGAAGTTGATGACAATTAGAAACATCTAATGATTCCAGATAATATAAATCACATATTGTTTCCGGCAATTCCTTCAACGGATTCCAACTGACATCTAAGAATTGCAGATGAATCAAATTTCCTATCTCTTGTGGCAATTCTCCTAATTGACACTTAGACAATTTCAAAGACCTCACAGATCTTAAACAGCTACACAAATCTTGGGGAGGCTCAACATCAGAAGTGACATAAAAACTTCGCACCTTTTCAATGTCAAGAACTACAGAAGAATTTATTGACTTAGTTTTGCCAAGCAATGTTAGGTGACGAACTCTTTCTTTGGATAAGTGTCCTCCATTAGTCTCTATATCGTGGCAATCAACCTCATCAAATGCACGACATTCATTTTTGGTGAGAAATTGTGCAAAATCATGAACTATATCATGCATCTTGCAACAAATAATTATAGATTTATCCCAATCAGATCTTTTTAACCCTTCAAAGAAAGAACGCATTGCCAAATTTTTCAAATATTCACGACCCTTCACAATCCTCCGCCTGTCATCACCTGTTAGACTTGGAGGACCAAGATAACCTTGTGCCATCCACAATCTTACTAATTCCTCAGCATTCATCTCAGTGTCTTTAGGATAGACAAAGACAAGATTTAGAAGCATCTTTTCAATTGAGGAGATAGCTCGTTATAACTCAAATAGAAATGAGGGAAAAGATCCACAGATGCTTCCTCCATCTGCCATATTTTACTATTTAAAACTTCTTGCCACTCTTGTACTGTGTCTTTCAATTGCAAAAGACTTCCCAAAATCTTTGCAGCAAGTGGTAAGCCTTTGCATTTTTCAGCAATTTTGTGCCCAATATTCTCCACTTTCTCACACAACTCAGATCTTTTAGACAGTGCTATTCTTTTCAATATTAACCAGCAATCTGAATCTGACATTCTACCTAGAGGATGCATGTAATTGGTGCCTACGACATTTGCTACTACATCCTTCCTCGTTGTCACGAGAATTATGCTTCCGGGAGCACCATCCTTGAGTAAGCCTATTAATGGCTCCCAATCTGAGTATTTCTCAGTCCAAACATCATCAAGGACAAGCAAGAATCTTTTCCCGGAAAAAGTATTTTTTATATGTTGGAACAACGTTTCCAACTCTAATAGATTAATGTAGCTCTTTTCTGGGCTCTCAAGAAGAGCAATTGCAATCCTTCTCACATCAAAAGGATTTGACACAAAAACCCATTTTCTAAGTTCAAAATGTTTCTGAACTTTATCATCATTGTATAGAATTTGAGCTAATGTGGTCTTTCCACTACCCCCAACTCCCACTATAGAAATAACCTTAACCCCATCTTTCTCAACTTCTTTACTAGTATTAGTCCTACTCTCAGATAACACGTGCTGGAGTAGAACTTCCTTATCAGAGTCTCGACTGTGCACCTTTGATTCATCAAAAGTGGAGGTAGTCATATGGCGCCTAAATTCATTAGAATCCACATGCGCACTATGTGCAATAACAAAGTTAAAGCGATTTGCCTCTGTCAACGTCGAATCTAGTTTACTATTGATCCCTTTAATCTTCAAAGCAATATCACCACGTACCGGAATTTCTTTAAGACAAGAACAAAGAGATGGGATAAAAGAACGCACCTTCTTCAAGAGTATTGACATCCTTGTTCCTGTTAATTCAGGTATCTGATCAAGATTCTTGGGCATGTCAATCTTAATAGTCCATTCGTCCAACACATCTTCCATCTCATAAGTGATGTCTTCAAGCTCTTCCAGCCATACCCCAACAGCTTCCTCCTTTAGCCTTCTCCTCTCAGCATCATGTAGTAGTTTTTGGATTCTTGTCAACTTAAAGGACAGATTATGCACCTCTTCTTCAACCCCCATCAGTAGGTTCACCCCTTCCGGAACTTTTGTGAAGACAACATCACTCAACTGGTCTATTATCTTTGGAACAAACAATTCGGCCATTGCTCAGAATTTGTTTGTTTGTTTGGATATATGATATGGGTGTTTATTTGTGCTAATTCATTGATCAAAAACAAACAACTTCATATGTATATATAGAGAGAGCAGAGTATGGCATCACCCAAAGAGTTCCGTGTGTAGAGTGGGCTATCCTTGACACTTGAAAGAACATGTATTATTTAGTTCATCATGTCAACTGTCAACAACTGAGTATATCCATGGCATACTCTAACTTGTGGACTATATGCATCGTGCTTTGTTTTTCCTAACAAATTAAAAGAACTGCATTCTTATTCGGTGAAAACTAGATGAACCAACACATTATAGTGAAAGAGCAAGAAATAAAATTTTCGAAAAAAAAATTCTCAATCATGGGCACTATAGCCTTTACTTTTTGTTTTTGGGTGAAAAGCTGATATTTTTTAGATTAATTTTATAATCATGAGCAAGAAACAAGAAGGCACCATTCAAAGATCAAAGGCATGATAGCCCATTTCGTTTTCATCATTGTAGCAAATGTTAATTGAATTGCTTGGCATTTTTCATGACATACCACCTAATTGCTTATCTTTGTGTTATGTGCCAAAATCTTTTAATTTTAAATTAATGTATATTTAAAATTTTAATCTTGCCCCTACTGCTGCAAAGTGCAAATTGCTCTGTTCTTTCCTGAGCATTTTCGTTGATGCGAGAGTGATGAGACCTTGAAAAGAAAAATGTCGGTCAGTATGCGAATGTTAATCGGAATTGCATTATCCGTGTGGGCCAAAAACGCAAAAGTTGTGCATTATCCGACAGCAAAGATGATGGTGCAATTTGTGGTTGTGAATTGAAGAACATAGCATTCACGTCCCAGGATAAAGTACCGCGTCAAGGAAAGAAAGAAAGAAATTTTTACATAGAGTGTCGAAAAAAGCCCATATGATGATTAGTTTGTTTGGAATGGTTGAGCAACTGCAGTTTTTCCATCTTGAGTTGTTATAATAGTTTCATTACACACGACTAAATGAAATCATTGCTAAAGATTGGAGAATACAGGGCAGCTCCTGAGAATGCATGCATGAAGGTGGTTTTTCTAAACCCTGTGATTTCATGGTCTTCAATTGGTAAATCAGCATCTTTGTTTGCGTGAGAAACGATCAGACCTTCATATAAAGGTAAAATGTTAGTGGACAGTGTTCCAAGAAGGCTCAATTAGTGTGCAATAATAATATTCAGAGTTGGCCACAAGAAGTTAAAATTCATGGAATAATTATGAGTCTGAGAAGAACAGCATCGCCATCTAAGCATTGTGCTGGGTTGGATTCCACAAGGCAAGAAAAGCCAGGGTAAATGCCAGCATCGCCCAAAGAGCACTAAAGGCAGGATAAATGCCAGCATCTAAGCATTGTGCTGGGTTGGATTCCACAAGGCAAGAAAAGCCAGGATAAATGCCAGAAAAGCCAGGATAAATGCCAGCATCGCCCAAAGAACACTGAAGGCAGGATAAATGCCAGCATCTAAGCATTGTGCTGGGTTGGATTCCACAAGGCAAGAAAAGCCAGGATAAATGCCAGCATCGCCCAAAGAACACTAACGGCAAATCAATTCTCTCTTTTAGTCAATCTATTGCTGTAAGATTCCCACAAACATTTTTGTTTTTGGTCTCTAAGCAAAGGATAAATGCTTGAGAGCTATCTGTTACATTTTTAGACTTCCCGTATCTCATGTGAACTCTTCTAAATACAGACTACACAATCCAGCAGTTCTTTACAATTCATCTTTCATTATTTCATTTAGATTAATATTTTTAAATATAATTTATTTGGCATGTACATTTATCATATTATTTTTCTTATTTTATATCAATAATAGAGATAACCTTTTTTTGGTACTTTTGTCAAAATATAATTTAAAATTTCTTAATTTTGTCAATTTCAACGTATAACAATATTTAAACCCAAAAGAAAACATATTAATTTTATAATAATATTTTAAGTATAAATATATTTTTATAGTTTATAAAGAGTTTATTTATTGGTACTACCATAATAAGTTTCTGTACTAATAAATAATGAAAATTTAAAAAGATAAAGAAAACTAAAGAAATGTAAATAGGAAGAAAAATATGAAAAAAGGTAATTTCAATGATAAATGTACAAATAAACCTATATTTTTATTAAAAAATGAATAATAATGCTAATGTCAATAATTTAATAGCAAAATTGATTATATAATCTGACTTGCCAGGTAAGAAATTAACAATGTTGGCAAAATACAAGCCAGCTTTCATTATGGTCTTGCCACTGATGAAATCAGTCAATGCCATTTAATGATGGTATTTTTCTTTCTGTGTTTTGATATGTTATTAGATACTTAATTCCTCATAAAACACAAATTATTCATTTTACACTTATGTTGAGTATTTTATTTCTAATTTAATTCCAATTAGTAGTTAATTTCTTATAGAATTCAAGTAACATTTTTTTAAAAAAAAGTTACTTGTAATAAACCCGAACTATATAAAATTTTGATATTTAAACTTTTTTGCAATGTTTTAATCTTATTTATGTTATTACTCTTTTTTTTTAAAGTGAACCAGAATTTATGTCATATGCATGGACTGTTAATTGAAATAAATACTAGTGTATAACAATGAAGGAAAATTATAGTTGCTTAAGCGAACTTACCTAAGGCAAACTCAAATTTTGATATTGTACATTGTCTCAATTTCTTACATTGTCACAAGGTAGGTTTACTTTTTTTTGTAAGCATTCTCGTGAGGAATCACCTTATGGTTTACTTTCCCTTATGTAGATTATGATTTATGTTAGCTAGTTCAAGACTAGTTTCAAGTTGTAATCAATGGAATAGTGGTCACTCTCAACCATTATTCCATTTTCCTCCTTGACTATTAAATTTAGACCAAGGAGATCATTTTAGCTTTTTTGGCTAACAATTGTACAGTAACATTTTTCGTCAAATGAAAATACTATCGTTTCAGAGAAAAAAAATCACGTATAGATGAATTTATTCAATTTTATCCTAACTTGTCAAAGATACAAGTTCCTTAGTGCTAATTCTGTGTAAACCCACAATCCCTACTTTTTAAACGACAGCCGAGTAGGAATGCTAAACATTCTTTTTGTGGAATTTGATTTCTTTTTTGTAACTCGTTTAATAATAACACTTTTTTTGAGACTTTCTTATAAGTATATAGATTACATATATGGATTGTGACTTTCTATATGTGTTTGAGGTTAATATATATAGATTGTGAGTTTAATATTAGTTTTTTAATATCAATTGGGTATTTTGTATGGTAAAAATATGATAATTTTTTTAAAAGAAAAATGTTGAAGTTAATTTCCAAAAAATTGACTTTAAGATTGATTTCTTAGAAATCGATTTCAACATTTTGGAAATAACTTTTAAAATGACAATATTTTTTTAATTTTATACAAAAACAACAATATTGTGTTAAATAATTCGTCGGGAATAAAAAAGAAAATGTATTTCGACTAATATGCTTTCAAGCACGGCCATAAATTAAGAGAAATCAACTGCATTAAAATTAGAGGACCAGAGGAATTTGCAAATATAGCAGCGTTGACCGTTGACTTTGCAAATATAGCACTCTCCTTTTTTTCGTTGCAAGCATAGCACTTCAGAGCTGAACAAAGACCTACATGCCCCTCTCTTTCTTCAAAATTGAACGGACGCGCAAAATCTGCAAACCTTCAAATATAACCGTCTTCTTCAAACCTCTTTAGAACCTTCAATTATTTATTCTCTTAGTAATCTTCAGCCTCATAGCTTTCTTCAAAAGCATCATAACCCATTACTTTCAATGGCACGCACAATGGGAGGACTATCTACCACCAAGGCGGCCTCGACTGCGATAAAGAAGACAAAGAAGAAGGATACTTATCACCGCGAAGTAAGTTCTATATTACTAAAAATTGTCATTTCATTCTTCATTTGCTTGAATGTGTAGATATTGTACATATTGGGTTGTCTGAATTTGATTTATTGGAACTGGGTTGTCTGAAGTTGATGGCGATAAAGGTCGAGTAGTGGTTGACAGGAAGTCGAGCCGTCGTTCGAGCCTTAGGGTCGAGCACTGAAAAACCATTAAATAGTCGAGTTATAGGTCGGGCTTCTAGTCGAGTCCTAAGTTAGTCGAGCTAACAGTTGAGTCAAAATATAATATAAGGTCGAGTTTTTAAGGTCGAGATGAAATTCGAGAATGAGGTCGAGTAATCTAAGTCGAATAATATAGGTCGAGTAATATGGTCGAGTAATGTTGGTCGAGTAATTTAGGTCGAGCCTTCATTCGAGCCCCAAGTCGAGCTATTTTAGTCAAGTTTTTACTAGGTCGAGTATATAGTCGATTTTTTTAGTCGAGCTTGTTGTCGATTTGCTGTACTCCTTTCCTAAACCCTAATTTTCTACACCTCTTTTCCTCAGGACCCTCTAAAGAAGCAAATGGTTGTTCAAGGTGAATTCTTCAATGCGAAGGTTTCGCAGTATTGCTACTATGAAACAAATATGCTACGCATAAGGACTAAACTAACCGGACAGCAGAAGAACATACTCAGAAGGGAGAGCAGTCTGGCCGGAATTGCTTTGGACCATGAACATACATTTTGGTGTAAACAGATCATCCACAATGTGCAATTGCACCAACTTAGGATAGATGAGGCAAACAAGGCGGACAATAGCATATACTTTAATTTCGTAGGTAAGAAGGTTAAATTTGGAAGAAGGGAGTTTGCACTAATCACTGGGTTGAAGATGGGAGATTTTGAACGCGAGTACACCAAATACCGGGCACCCGATGGTCCGAGTGTGATTAGCAAATATCTTACTGGGGAAGGTAAGCATGAAGACACAACATATGCAGACGTTTTCAAAGCTTACGATCAAATAACCTCAAGCTATTCGGACAAAGTTGTTATTGCTATACACATCCATCCTCGTGGAACAAAAGAGAAACCATATTGAAGATAAAGTGGTTCATCTGGCATGTGACTGGAGAAAATTTGATGAAATGCCTTGGGGCGAAATTTCTTTCTGGGTGACAGTCGATAGTGCTAGAAAGGCTACAACCAATGCCTTGAAACAGTCCAGGGACGTCGATAATAGGACGTACACCATTGGTGGCTTCCTAGTGGCTCTAGGGGTAAGGATTTAAGACGCATAAAGCATATTTAATTTTATTTTTTTCTTAATTTGAAAGAACTCATTATTTTCCATTCATATTTTGAATCGCAGGTGTTCACATATGAGGCGATGCCGCATTTTGAACGCTTCTCATTAGTGCAAAGGGTCGAAACCACTGGGTGCAAACTAAGGATGTTCAGGTGGAAAGGAGTGAAGACCCACCGATCTGTCCAAGAAAAAAACCAAGTATGGTCGAAAAGGTTGCTTAGCTGGGAGGTATTCTAAGTCATATTGTTTTGTTTTTTCCTCACATAGTTGATTGTTGTACTGTGTAGTGTCATGACTTACCATATTTTGTATTGCAGCCAGTTAAAGTGATCCCAATAACTCCAACTCCTGAAGAAGCTGCACAATTTTTGACTTGGGAGGAAGGAGAAAAAGGAGAATCCGTCAAGGATATGGGGTTGGAAAACGATAAAGAAGAAGAAGACAGCCAGGACAGTCACACTAAGGGCTCTATGGGATCCAAACAGGCTGCCGATCTGTCAATGGAAAGGGCAGCGAGACAGGAGGCTCACCATCTTATTCTAAGTCAAGTACTTGAACGGCTAGACAGGTAGGAGACTCGTATCACCAAATTGGAAAAACTTAATAAACAGCTAACCGCCACCGTCCAAAATTTGACACATACTGTGGAACAACTACGATCGGAAGTGCGTGGAAAAAGAGGAGTTGGGAATCCGACTGATGCTAAGGATGAAGATTCCGCTAACCCTTCAACTGCGTTGGTGGTTGTTCATCGATCCATTTATGAACAGAAAACTCCTTCCATTCCCATCATAGTTGAAATCGAGAGTCCTCTGCCAGCCCCGATGAAGCAGAAAGACGGGAAAGAACATTGTATTACCATAGAAGACTCTCCCGGGGTTATCAATTTGAACCCTATGCTAGGCATTGAATATCCCACACCCTAACCACCAATAGTTGGCTAGCGTTTCAATTTTGAGGATTTCCAACCGGGGCCCGACTATTTTGAGGACATGAATAAATGGCTGAAGCTGTCGAAGCGGCGGTTCCTGTGGACCCCTGTTTTTGACCTTGATTCAGACTTGTTGAAAAATATGCTGATTGAAAATGAATGGCTGTCAAATGATGTAAGTACCCATTATACACCTTCGTCGTTACACGGTACACATAGATTGGTTTTAAACTAATATTAACGTCATATTTTTTCAACATCTCAACTTATACACGTCCATGCTTTGAAAGAGGCTCCTGGTAATAAGCCGAAAAGATGTATCCATATTGGAGACACACTTCGATGTAAGTTGCTGATCCTATTCCTCATTTTATGGCTGTATAGAATAGCACCACTATTGATATTTCGATGTGTTTATTTGTGGTAATAGACTGGTATGAAGATTCTATACACAACCCAACGGGATCCAACCTATGAAGACTTGGCTATGAAGCAATTTGTGGGTTCAGTGCCATATGAACTTAACTGTCGGTACGTCAACCATTTCTTATTTCCCGCGCATGTCGATAGCAATCATTAGATACTAGTTAGGGTTGATATCAGCTCGAGAATGATCCACGTGTACAATTCCCTTGACCAAGAGGGGATCGTGCCAAAACTAGACCACCTTGTTCAAACGATGCCAAAAATACTCTAGGCATGTGGAATGAAAATGATAAATAGTTAACAGGTCAAGGTGGAGAAGGGATTGGTCGGGCAAACACCGGGGTTAGTACTTTTAAAAAACGCCATATGTCATTTAGTTCATTCATCTTTAATTTCTAATAACGCATGTCTTTTGTTTCATATAGCACTGGAGATTGTGGAGTGTTTGTTTTGAAATTGGATGAACGACTAATTCACAGGTTGCCGCTGGGATTGTTTAGAATTGACAATGTAATGGATGCTTGGACGGAGCTGGCCGCTGCATTATTTGTACATGCAAGATAAGAGGACCAAAGAAGAGGAAAGCCAGCCAAGAAAAAAAGAACATGATTTCATTGTTTCATTTGAACTTTTATGTGTAATTAGATATATATATATATATATATATATATATTTATACATTCGTTCTTTTTGTGTAAATACATTTATATAGTTATTGCCCCATTTATGTAACTATGTAACCATGAAACTCGGTCATTATGTAATTATGTAATTATGTAATTAGGTTATTATGTAATCATGTTTTAGGTCGAGTTTATAATCGAGTTAGAGATCGAGTGTCACTACAAGACAATAAGGAAAAGTCAAGTTTAAAGTCGAGTTACAGTCGAGCACATTACAGCAAAAAACCAATGTTAGTTGGTCGAGTTTATAGTCGAGTTACAGGTCGAGTGTCACTTCAAGATAATAACGAAAAGTCGAGTTACAGTTGAGCACATTACAGAAAAAAACTTATTTTAATATTTCTAGTTTTTAAGCGTATTACAACGATTTATTTTTAAGCGTTCATGGCTAAGATGAAGATCAAAAAACAATAACAAATATTTGAAAGAAATAGTTAACAATCACGCCATCAAAGCTTAACAAGTAATTTCATATCTATATAAATAGATTATATTATACACTTCCAAATATATACTAGGAAACTGCATGACATAAACTGTATTATATATCAATTTTTCTCCTTGCTCACATATGGATTCGAGCAAGTTTGCCAGTTGTGACCACTCCCTCCGCAACGACCACATTTCTTTGCAGCTTTCTCCTCCCTGATTGAACGGATTCTCTATTTTTTGGGCCAACCGCTTTTAGACCTAGGTTCCGGAGGAGCTAGTTGAATGCATAGAATTTCTTTAGGCACAACCGCACAACCCAATTCTCAGACTCACCGACCAGCATAATGGGATCTGCATATGCGGATAACAATGCATCGGTGTGATAAAAAGGCGAGCATAAGGAGTAGTGGTCAATTTGTCTGTGACAGGATGCAGCTAACGCATGACTACAAGGTAGTTGGTCCATATCAAACACACGGCATGTGCACGTTCTACTTTGCAAATTCACTATAACCGAACGATTTGATAGGTCTCGTACATTCCATATGTGTAGATCGACCGGCTCTGCAACATACGTTTATGCTTCTCTCATTCTGCCATCAAGCTCAGCTTCGATGTATGGGGTTGTGTGTGAGTGCAATTCACCAGCCGCTGTACGCCTTTCATAAAAACATCTCTGTAGCGTGTTCCTAATGTATTCAACCAAACAATGAATAAGTAATTTACGCGCATCCTTTAAAAGTGCGTTGAGACATTCCGCAATGTTAGTGGTTATTATGGTATAGCGTCTCCCTTGAGAATGTGCCCTTGACCAACGTTCAATGCCGACCTCAGTTAAATACTCACACACCCGTGAATTTTGGTGTTCAAGGGTTCTCCACATCTCATTGAATTTAGCAAGAGTGTAAGCCTTGGCAGCCTTAAAGTACATAGGGAGCATGTCGTTTATTTTGAATGTTGCTCTCAGGTTGTTGCTCAAATAATAGATACACACTCCATGGAAGGCATTCGGGAAAACATTTGATATACCCTTTGCAATGCTCTTATGTCTATCCGAAACAAATACCAATCCCTCGATCTCATCACCTATAGTAGCCTGCAACTTTTCCAAAAACCACTCCTACGATGCATCATTTTCTGAATCGACCACTCCCCAGCCGATAGGGTAAACTTGGTTGTTACCATCCATGCAAGTTGCAATAACTAATAACCCAGGGTATTTTTCTTTTAGGAAGCATGAATCAACAGCAATAACTAGACGCATAGAAGTGTGAAATCCATGTAGCGAATGGCCAAATGAGAAAAAAAGGTATTTGAAGCGTCCATCTTCTTCCATTTCAAGATCAGTAAACGTACCCGGATTACATGCCCTCAACATGTGCACATAAGCTGGAAGTATTCTATAAGAATCTTCAAATCCACCTCGCATTTCTTCCAGCGCGGATTCCCTTGATCGCCAAGCCTTGTTGTACGTTATGTTCACACCTAACTCTTGGTGAATATCTGCCATGATTTCTCCGGGTTTATACGGCTGACATACTGCCTAGTCTTACACTTGATCCATGAACCAATAACTTTGCTATTTGCCTGCCTATTATCACAATGTAGCAACGATGATTGACAAGTGTGGGTGTTTTCAAATTTATTGACCTTCTAAGTTGTCGAATTCCCAATGGAAGATGCATTCAGTTTCCAATTGCAATTGGCATGTTTGCATCGTATGTACCAATACTTGCTATTTGCCCTAACAACCTTCCAGTCGAAAAAATGTTTCACAGCCAGCATACTCATTCGCAAGAATAATTGGTCCCTCATTTCAAAAATGTCATTTACCGCAACATCTACGACGGCGGCTAATCTATCAGAAGAAGTCCCACTGTCCGCATGGGATGCCCTTGTTGTTGTATGGCATTGTATGACTAGTAGTTTACATATTTGAATATGATTAACAGGCTCACCCTTTTCTAGTTGTTGGGTTGATACATTATCTTTTTCAACAACTATGGGATCGTCAACCGGTACACCACCCGCATTGCTAGCTCCTTGAGGGTCAATTTTATCCATACAATTATTTTTCACAAAATGGTTTGGAGGAAAAATATCGTTCGTCCATATCGGACTGTCTGATCTCAGTCGTTATCAATGAATTGCTAACATTAGCTTCAACATGTGATGTTTCAGTGGGAGGTCGGACGCTAACATATATTGGGATCTTGGCATGTTCGGGCCATCTAATAATTTCCATTCAAAAAACACTTGACATAGTAATCAGTCTTGATGGGGATAGTGGAGACTTTAGACAAGTACTTTGGTAGATATTCGATGACCAGTCTGTTTTTGATCTCCATATCTAATTCCATGACAGATATTATGAGATTCAACAGGTCTGTGAAGCTTGCGTCCTCTTTTAACATAAGAGGTTCAATCCTCTTGTAATTAATGAAAATTCATTCATTTGTATTGGGATCAACGTCCCATTCTCCCTCATAAAACACATGTACGGAAACTATAATGGGATGTGACATTCCTACAAATCCAACCTAAACCATCAATCAATAACTATTTGTTAAGAACTATAACCCAAATTAGGCATAACCAAGTAATAGGATAGTGGAAGGAAAGTAAATATTACTCGACTTAACCAAGCACTTACTCGTCCTTATGCACGACCATTTATTCGACCTAACATAAGACTCGACCTTATGCACAACCATTTATTCGACCTAACACAAGACTCGACCTTGGGCTAGACCAAGGGCTCGACCATGAGATGGATAGTCCAACTACTTGACCTTTCAACATATTACCCGACCTATAACTCGATATAATACTCGACCTTTCCTTTGCTTGACCTTGTGCTCCACATAGGGCTCGACTAATTTCTTTTCAATTTCACAAACCCAGTTCACAACAGCTGATCCCTTCACTCCATAGTAGCAATTTTCTTGCTTGCAGATGATGAGCCAATGGAGTTTGTGAACAATGGGGTGAGAAGAAATTTTGTTTACTCGATGCTGCTTCAATGGGGTCAACAAACTTAGAGAGAAAAAACAAAGAAGATGATATTAAAGAGGAACTGAAGGGCTATGTCTAAAAGAAAGAGAGGGGAATGTAGGTCTTTGTTCAGCTCTGAAGTGCTATGTTTGCAAGGAAAAAAAGGAGAGTGCTATATTTGCAAAGTCAACGGTCAACGCTGCTATATTTGCAAATTTCCCGACCACATTAAAATTATCTTTTGGGAATGTCCTTTGGGAGGTCTATTTGATATTTAAAAAAAATACTCAACAACTGTAGACAAGTAACGAATATTGGGGTGAATTAGAAAAATTTAGGTAGAGTCCAATTTAAGTGTTGGCTAGATAAGTATAATATTTAATTTTATCAATATGTGCTAAGGCTTCCCTTTATTTAAAACACTATTTAATGTACAAATTTTTTTATTTTAACTTTATTTTTTGTCTGTGGATCATATATATTCATTATTAATAAAGATATTAAAGGAATTTCATTAAAAAGTGGACTTTTTCTTTATTTGTAAATTGGAATTTCATAATAAAGTGGAATTTCAGTAAATTGATGTATTCTTTATTTGCTCATTTTAAAAAATTAACGTTGTTTCTTGGAAAAAAAAATAGAATTATAATAAGCTTTACTATTATAATATTGAATGGAAGAAGAAATACTAAAAAGTAATTGTAGTCGAGCTCTAATTACCATGAATCAACATGGATGCTCATCTTTTGAAATTTGCCTATCAAATTTTCGTACATAAATTACATTTACCCTCCCAAGTTTAGCTAAATAACAATTTCCACCATGGAATGGCCGAACTATACCATAAAACCCCCTCCTCCTCTTAATTGTTTTTTGCTCAAATGACAAATATGCCATTTGTATGACAAATTATATAGTCTCAAAATATTATTTTTGATTTCAAATCAAACTTTTCTAAATATACAATTATCTCATTCAAAGCCTATATAAATAATTTTTTCAATTTTTTGAACTAATTTTTTTTCATTTAATTAAGCATTATTCACTTTGAAAAAATATATACAAAAATATAGAAATAGTCATTATTCCATTGCAGCTAGTAGAAAAATTGTTGTTATAATAGTTCACAATAATGAACTTTATTAGATTTTTGAGATGAGGAAAAATAGAAAATAATGAGTTATCTTTTTTTTTTAATCTTATTTGTTACTTAAAATAGGAAAAATATATTCATCCCAATTATGCATGTCATTTTGCATGTCAAGGGTCAAATTTTGGGATTTATTTTGCTATTTGGCCAAATCTTAAGAGGAGTAAACTAAAACTTTCTTGACTTGTAAACTAAGATAATTTACAAAATTAAATTTAGGGTCTCCAAATAAAACTATTTATGTAAACAACAATAAAAGGCTACTTTTTGACATTTTATTTTCAAATTGCTGATGTGGACAACTTGAAACTATGTCATGTGTGATCAATTTGGTCTAATCAGAAACTGATTCAAATTTGTGAGAACTAAGTCCTCTTACTTTGTGGTCTGTTCAATTTTTCTAGTCAGCTAAAACTTGGGAATTAATGAACTAACTTGGGTATAATATGGCGATGTTGAATTGCATGTCATAGCAAATATATGCTGGGATTTTGAACTCGTCAGAACTGTTTAATTATGACACTGTATGAACTGAGAATTTTGTCAAACCATCAATGAATTTCATGGAAACAAAGACGAAGAGTACTACTTGATTCCAATTTGGACTCAAATACCATTGCCAACTATAGAGAGAAGAAGACTTTGACGGGATTCAAGAAAGCATTCCTCAACAAGATAGAAAAATGTCTTATAGATTAGTCATACACAGCGTAGGACTTGTATCTTTCACAAGGATTTTGAATTTCTTTTACTATTTTATTGATCCCAAAATCAAAATTTTAAGCGTTTTCCTTCTGCAAGATATAAATAATACACTGTATTCCTCCACCCTGATCGAGTCACATGTTCAAACATGGAGAGAAAGCAAACTGATCATCGTCATAATAAGCATCCCATTTCCTCTCTATTCCTTCTTCCTAGCTATTTTGATTTTATCCAAGGAAATGATGGCGACAGAGTTTAGGGCTGTACCTGTTAATGTCAAGTTGGTTCTTGATATGAATTTGTGGGCTGGAAATATGTCTTCAAGCGATATCTCTATGGCCCTTTCCAATTTTTATCGATCCCATGATTATTACAAGACGAGGTTGGTTGTTCACACAAAAGACTCCAACAATTCTGTCATCGGGGCTATGGATGCAGGTTTTGCTTTCTTCTTCTTTCACTCTGCCACTCTCTCTTGCTGTGTTTTTTCAAACATGCATATTAGGTTGGGTTATTTATTATTAAAGTGACACATTCTTAATTTGATATGGGGAATCAACCCATTTTAAATAAATTCATTGCAGTTGTAGGTTTAATGAGAAATGCCAAAGTGCAAGCTATTCTTGGTCCACAAACATCTATGCAAGCCAATTTCATGATTAATCTAGGGCAGGATGCTAAGGTGCCCATTATTTCATTTTCTGCCACAAGTCCTTCTCTTTCCTCTCTAAGATGTGAATACTTCATAAAAGCAACTCTGAATAATTCATATCAAGCCATTAGTTCCCTGATTCAAGTCTTTGGTTAGAGAGCAGCTGTGCCAATCTACGTTGACACTGAGTTTGGAGAAAGTATTATCCCATACTAGACCGATGCCTTGCAAGAAGTTGGGGCTCATCTTCTATATATAAGTGTTATTCATCCATCAGCAACTAAAGATGAGACTGCTGCTGAGCTTTATAAGTTGATGACAATGCAAACGAGAGTTTTCACTGTGCATACGCCTCTCATTCTTGGCTATCAGCTTTTTGCCCAAGCAAAAGAGGTGGGAATGATGATTGAAGAATATGTTTGGATTATAACTATTGGGATGACTAATCATTTTACATCCTTCTACCAAAGAATCAATGGAAGGGGTACTAGGAGTGAAACCACATGTTCCAAAAAGGAAAAAGCTCAATCAATTCATCACTCGCTAGAAAAGAAAAAATCAGCGGTTGATCAATGATCACGTTGATCTCAACTTTTTTGGATTATGGGCATATGATGCCGTCATTGCACTTGCAATGTCAATTGAAGGAACTTATATTATGGGAATCAGATCAACAGAAGTTAGCCATCCTGGTTCATTAGATTGTGAGATCTCTACAGTCTCACAAATACGCAAACATCTCTCAAAATTATTATAAAAACTAGATTTAATGGCCTTATTGGGGCTTTTCGTGTTGTTAATAGAGAACTCCTATCATTCTACTTCCAAATTGTGAATATCTTGAGCAATGGGGATAGGGGGATTGGATATTGGACACCCAAAATGGGAATAACTAAGACATTGAAATTTTCTAAGTCCAAAGTTTACTCTTCTTCAAAAGCAAGCCTAAAAGGCGTCATATGACCAGGTGATACCATATCAACACCAAAAGGTTGGGTTATACTCACAAATGGGAAGAAGTTGAGAATAGGAATCCCAGTTAGAAGTGATCCTAATGCTTTCCTAAATATAATAAGAGATCTATGCACCAATAGGACTACTTTCACAGGGTACTCCATAGATGTCTTTGATTCCCTAATGAAAATGTTGCCCTATCATGTTCCGTATGAATATGTTCCTTTTGCAAGGCCAAATGGTGAGAGCACTGGAACCTATAATGACTTGGTGTATCAAGTTAATCTTCGGGTGAGTTACAATCTGTAGTTTGTTTAATTTGTTTTTCAGTAGTATGAGGCCCATATGTTTTTATATTCTGTATCAACTTCATTGCCACAAGGATAATATACACTAGAAGGGAGAGGAAAGAATAACCAAATGTTTTATTTACTTAAATGTGTATCGTCTAAATTGAACTGATCATGGCAGAATTCTGATGCTGTTGTGGGAGATATTACCATTAGAGCTAATCAGTCCATATATGCCAACTTTACGCAGCTATACATTGCGTCTGGCATAGCCATGGTTGTGCCTGTCCAAGACAAAAGGACAAATAATTCATGGGTGTTCTTGAAGCCATTGACATGGGACCTTTGGGTGATAAGCACTTGTTTCTTTGTTTTCATTGGTTTTTTGATTTGGATTCTTGAGCATCAGACTAATGAAGACTTTGCTGGATCTAGTCCATATCAAGTTGGCACTAGCTTCTGGTTCTCTTTTTCAATCTTGGTCTTCGCTCATAGTAAATCTCTCTCCTGTTTATTTATACATAACATTATTAATTAGTTAACTAGGGGGCGGGGCTAGTCCTAACAAATATTGCATAAAACTAAAAGGACGACTAGTTAAGTGTTTCTGACTACATATTTTACTTCTGTTTTCTTTCTTATTTTGGTTTATTATGACAAATATGATTTCCCTTGGTTTGTTACATTCAAATGCAACTACAGGGGAGAAAGTGGTTAGCTACATCACTAGGTTTGTAGTGATCATATGGTGCTTTGTGGTTCTAATCTTGACTCGAAGTTACACAGCCAGTTTGACATCAATGCTAACCATCCAACAGCTTGAGCCAAGTACGGCTCATATCCAGGATCTTAATGCCAATGCAGACAATGTGTGGTACCCAAGGGGCTTTTTCATTGTAGATTTCTTAAAGCAGAAGCTCAAGTTTGATGAGTCGGGCTCAAGGAATATGATACCTTGGACGAACTGGAACTACTTTTAAGTAAGGACAAACACCATGGTGGTATTGCTGCTGTTGTCGATGAAACACCTTACATGAAGTTTTTCCTATCTAAACATTGCTCCAAGTATACCATGGTTACCCCATTAATTAAGACAGATGGATTTGGGTTTGTATGTCCTCCTTCCCTTTCTCTAACATGGCCTAATTTGCTTGAAAATATAGTCCATCTGATCATAATTTGCAGGCCTTCCCAATAGGCTCTCCGCTTCTACCTGATGTATCAAGAGTTGTCTTGAACCTTACCGAAGGGGACAAAATAGTTGGGATTGAGAAAGAGTGGTTTGGAGAGCAAAGCAATTGTGCAGAGCAAAGCACTCTAGTACCATCATCTCATAGTCTTGGAATTAAGAGCTTCTGAGGCCTTTTTCTCATTGTCGGAATTGCTTTTCTCATTGCCCTCATCATCTTCACATCTATGTTAATGTATGAACATTGGTGGCATTTGCTAAACAACTTAGGATCAAGACATCAGTTGGGAAAGATTTTTTCATTCCTGAATGCCATGACAAGAAGATGGAGAGAGATGATCCAAATTCCACACACTTGGAGACGAAAAATCAATCAATATTGTCCATCCATGCACCCAAGCATTTTGGGACTAATCTGTCTCACCGATCATCATCTTTGTCGTCAAGCCGATCCAGTAGCACAGAATGCTAGAGTTCTTTAGCTTGAATATTCAGAATGAAGAAGGAACTTCAGTTTCATAATTTTACTCCAAATTAAAGAGATAGCCAGATGATTCCACTAACCAAATCCTATACTTGTGAATTGTGATCATTATTTTGGGTTTGGTTGTAGTGATAAATTACTGAATTAGCATCTCATGTCAAATCTACAGCTTTTAGGTATTAATTATAGATACCCAACTATAGAACTAATACGTATTCCATTAGTGTTAAAAAAATTTCAGTTTGAAAATTTTTCTTTATTCTAAAAAAATTTCACTTTTAGGGTAAAATTCTTATATTACCTTACTAATGATAACAATGTATAACTCAAATTAAAAATATAAAATTATATATTTAATTGTGCATTAATTGTATTGTATTTTGTGATTTAAAAAAGTGGACTCTTTTTTTTTTGGAATGGAGGGAATATTATTAATATTTTGTGAATACATATTTAATCACTAGAATATAATGTAATATTCCATCTGTCCAAAAAAAGAGTTAAGTATGAAAATTTTTTTTGTCCCAAAAAAAGAGTCCACTTTTGAGGTGAAATTTTCATATTGCCATTACTAATGTTAATAATGTATAAACTAAGTTAAAAAGTAAAGATAAAAAATAAAATTATATATTTAATTATGCATTAAGTATATTACACCTTGTAATTTAGGAAAAAGTTGTATCAAATTTAAAATATATTCTTTTTTTTTGGAATGGAAGGAGTAAATCTTTTATAGTTTTTGGTGCATGTAAAATTAATGGATTAAACACTTAACTTTGTTTGATACAATAATTTTGTAATTTCCCAGTCCGTTATATGGGTAGGGAGTGGAAACCGCATCAGGCCCAAAGTGTTGGGCAATATCCACCTAATAGGAAGGTATTGAGAATTAGAATTCCAAAATATTTTGGTGAGTATAATAACAAATTCATGCATTACCAACATTGCCATATTATAGTTTATATGAAGGAGATGGGGTTGGTAATGTTAATGCTACCTAACAAATATCTTTTCTGTTAATAAAATTTGAACCAAAAATTTCCAACATTTAAACTCAAATTTAAACTAGTAACTTAATATCCAAATCAAACGGATACATTAAAGATACATGAAAGTTCAAACCAAGTGCTCATAAGTTTTTTTTCCTAATTATTATGAATTTTCAAGTGCGATAAGAACCTATTTAGGGCTGCTAATGATCCTGTCAACTTCTGCACTTCCTTCAAGGTCCGCGAATGTGCCATCTTAGCAATGGCCCTTATTTTGTCTAGGTTGGCTTTTATCCCCCTCTTAGAGACCATAAATTCCAAAAATTTGCCAAATTATATCCCAAAAGTACACTTTCTAGGGTTTAATGCATTCCAACTTCTAACATGGTTTGCAGAGTCTCCTCTAGATCTCTAGGGGTACTTTCACTCTTCTTGGACTTTATCATGTCATCTACATGTATTTCTAAGTTCTTGCCAATCTGGTTAGAGAATACTTGGTTGACCAGACGTTGATAAGTTGCTTCTGCGTTTTTCAATCCAAAGGGCATTTTTTTGTAACAATAAACCCCCATCTATGTGATGAAGGCCATCTTCACAGCGTCTTTCTCAGCCATCAAGATTTGATGGTAACCTTTGTAGGCATCAAGGAACATTAGAACCTCATACCCTGATATGGCTTCAATTTTTGGTCAATTGCCGGTAGTGGGTAAGCAGTCTTTCGGATAATACTTATTGAGGTTTGTATAATCAATACACATTTGCCAACTATCATCAGGTTTTTTAACCAAAACTGGGTTTGACAATCACGTAGGGTAAAATACATCTTTGATGATGTCGGACTGAAGTAGTTCCTTCATTTCTTTACTAACCACCTCATTTCTTTCTGAAGCCAGTGATCTTTTCTTTTGTTGAACAGGCTTCACCCTAGTATCAATGTTCAGCTTGTGTGACACTAAAGACGGTGAGATCCCTAGCATATCCTTTGGACCCCATGCAAAAACTTCTTTATATTGGCGAAGGAGGCTAACAATGCAACTTTTGATCTTAGATGGCAGCATAGTCCTTCATTTTAAATGTTCTATCAGGATGGTTGTCATCTATTATCATTTCTTGTACCTTATCGATAATCTCCTGCGATTCAACTGGGCTTTTCTTTATATAGGCATCCTGAGATTTTTAAGGTGTGACTCAAAATTTCTGGTGTCTTGGAGGTTCCGAGGTGTGATCTCAGAATTTCTAAGAGTTTCCCAAGGTGCCACCTCGAAATTTTCAGATAGACACAACATTCTTTTTCCTTTTCCTAGTTTTCCCCGATGTGGCACCTTGGGGTTAGGCTGTGGTATCTTTGGAGTCTATATGACATGTATGCCTTTCATCAAAGTGCTTTTTCCTTTGCTGGTGATACGCATGCATTCCCTTGCAAGATACTAATCTCCTCGTACAAATATCACTCCATTTTCTGTTGGGAATTTCATGACCAAATGATAAGATGACCAAATGACTTTGGTTTTATTCATCCATGATCTTTCAATAATGATATTGAAGGGAGAAGGGGCATTCACTACATAGAAATCAGTCATTATAGTGTTATCTTGGAGGGTAATCCCCCAGTGCAACTCTCAAAGTGATTATGGCCACTGGGTAAACAACTTCATGGGCAAATGTCACTAAGGGCATACTAGATGGCTTTAGGGCACCGAAATCGATTCCCAACTTGTGAAAACAATAAATATATAGGACATTGACTGCGTTACCATCATCAACATAAGCCCAATGTACCTTTTTATTTGCGACTATGGTCTTGATAACTAAAGCTTCTTTATGCTGGCTAATGGTAGAGATTGGATCGTTTTTTGAAAAATAGATAATCTCGGAAGGTTTGAAGTGCTTATGGATTGGTTCTTGAGGTAGGATCCTTCTGGCATTAGCTTTGATAGCAGATTGAAATTGTCCTTCTGGGTAACCACCAAATATGGCATGGATAACACCAGCGACATTGCGGTTGTAATGTGGTGGAGGTTGGGATGTTAGTTGTTGTGAATGATTACTTTGGTACTATTGATATGGTTGATTCAGGAAGGGGTCCCATCTTAGTCGATAATCTGCCTAATATGAAGAGGAACGTCGTCCAACTTGTCTCCCATCTTGTCCTCTTGTATGATAGCCACCTCCTCGGCCTCTGGACTGGGGTTAGACTCCATCAAAATAAGAGTGCCACCTTTATACATACTGACCAAGCATCTCACTTTGAATGCAATTTTCTATTTATTTCTTGAGGTCTTTGCATTCCACAATATTATATCCATGATCATTGTGAAAAACACACCACAAATGTGGCGACCTTTTGTGTGGTGCTGCAGTTAATGGGACTGGGGGTCTCAAAAGATCTCTATGTATAGATAGGATTTTGAAGTGACTCTTAGTGAGTGGAGTGAGAGTTTTTTTTTTTTTTTTTCTAAATGTGAGACTCTAGATGACTGCAATTATAATTCAACCTATCAAAGGCGCTTTTCTAGGTATTTTTCCCTTTAGCATCCTCCTTATGCTTTTTCTCGTTCTTCTCATTTTCTCGCTTTCTCCTATTGACTTCTTCTCCTTTAGTATAACTTTCAACCATTTGCCATAGTGTTTGAGTGTCAGTTGGTGTGTCCCATGCCAATTTAGAGTAGAATGATCCAGAATTCAAACCATTCATGAAAGTCGAGATTATCACCTGATTTGTTCGATCGGTCACTTGAAGACTTTTATCATTAAATCTTTCTACATATGATTTCAAGGGATTCGTTTTTCCCTTGCTTGTGATTCATCAGATTTGTAGCTATTTTTTGAAATTTCTTCATTTGAAAGAAACAAGTGTGGAAAAGTTGTGTCAACTGCCTAAAAGACAAGACGCTACTACGAGGTAGGCCATCAATCCACACCTATTCCTTTCCACTGAAATAGATGGGGAATGCCTTACACATTTCCCCCATCAGAGCATTTTTAAATTTCATTGTGTATTTGAATTGCAATAAAAAAATCAAGGAGGTCAGAATCCCCCTCATAAGATGGGATCCCGTTAGGCAATTTGAATCTTGCAGGCATTGGATATTGCATGATGTCAGGCATGAAGGTAATAGAGCGTCTCCTTCATCATCGAAACCCAAGGAACCTTGAATATCATTAGCCACTCTACTGCTAATCTGAAGAAAATTATGATACCAAGGACGTATTGAATTATGCTTCGACCTAACCTTGGAACGGTCATTTTGGTAATTATCACCAGCGTAGGAGGCTCCCATTGTCATTCCTCTTTCATCGGGCATGTTTTAGGTCATTATGTCTCACTTCAACTTCGGATGGACGCTGGTTATGCCTAACCCTATAGAATTCTTCAAATTGTGCACAATGTGATCAAAATATTAGAAGCAAGTTTGAGACCATCCAACCAACCGAGACCATCCAACAAACTAAGACAACTCCGCATTTGAGACGTCCACGCTTTGATCCATTGCAAAGCATTGGAGGTCTTATGACTAGATCAAGAACTAAGAAAATGCAAGCTGCCTTAGCAACTCTTATAACTAAATTTCAAGCTAAGGAAACAATGAAGGATGAGGCAATAAAGATTGTCTCTTAATATGTCACTACGACCACTATGATTAGTGTTGTAAATGGTGAGCTAAGTGTTTCTAATACTTCTTCATAATCGATAGGACAACCAAGGTGATTAGAGAAGTTTCTAAATCCATAGCCATGATGAATAGAGAAGCTTCCAAATCTAATTCAAAAGTGGAAAGCTCCATTTGGCCAAACACAAACAAATCCAATCCACACTTGGATTATAGTTTAGGAAGTATTTCTTTTTCTTAGAATAATAGTTCTTTTAGTAATTGTTTCTTTAGGTAGTTAGTTTCCTAAAAGGCAAGAAGTTTTAATCCTTCTAGAAAATGAATTTCTCCTTGGCCACACCTTGCGAGCATCTATAAATAAGGCAATTGGCCACACAAACAAAAACAACTTTTATCAATACAAACTTGAGAGCTTTTTGCTTTTCTTTGAGTTCTAATTTCAGAACTTGCTTTGAACCTTTAAGGATAGCCTTTTAGGTTCATGTTTAAGTTATCTTGTTGAGTTTCTTTCCCTCAACAATTTGAGCGTGCTTTTTGGTTCCATGGAAACAGTCCAACTCACAATCGGGTTTTGGATTGATCATTTGGGTGTCAAGTAGACAAAAGCAAGGTCCTTCTTCAATCTTGGAGTTGGTGTCTTGTTAAAGAAAAAACTAGTTTAACCTAGAGGACGATACTAGAACCTACACTCTGATATTTGTTTCGAATTTTGTACTTTGGTAGAGAATTTGTCTCATGATGTTGCTCCATAAAAGCCCTCTCGTCTTCTTCATATTGTTTCTGTGCTGGCGAATTGTTCCAATTTGAAGCCGTTCGCAATGAATGTTGACTATTATGCGCGGAGAGATGTTCAGATCATTCAGGAATCCCATCTAAACGTAATGGATTGTTTTCGGCAATGCCTGAATGACTATGTCATGCCCCTCCTCCATTGGTTCCTTCAACTGCTCTACATTCTCCAGATCTAGTATCCACCATCTTTAAATCATTTGAAATAGGAAAAAAGATTCTAAATATTCCTTCAAAAATTAAATTCCTACAAATGGCACCAATTGATGAAAGCTGTATCCGCAACCCTCTAAGATCCGTTAAGATGATCCTGATATACTCTTCATCTTCATTGATGTTAAGTGGTTTTGCAAAACAAATCTCAAAGTGGTTCTTCAGAGTAAACCCTCCGATGCTTAAGTCAGCCCTTTTTATGTAGGTCGTACTTTGAATTTTTTAGAGTCCCCTTACCTGGTTGTTTTTCCTGCTTATATATATTTTTCCCTCATTTGTGGAATTCGTTGTCACTTTTTTACACTTTGGCCACAGCTGTAACTGCTGATTATACGCCGTTATATTTTTCTGTGATTGTCGCATATTGTTACGCACTTATGAATAAGTATGATCTCACTGAATTCCCACCTTGTTGGTGTAGTCTAAGACCTCGTCTATTTTTAATCCGAGGTCTCCTACATTTGGTGTGATTTTAGTGTGGTTTAGTGTGCTTCTATACTTATACCTTGATGCTGACTGATATTTAGGCCTTCAATCTACCGGGGTCAGAGATTTGGGAATGCAAGGATCTCGTGTATTGCTGAGATCCAGACTTTAGTTGAGATGGGGTCCTATAAATATCACAAATCAATGTTGTTCTTATTTTTTGGTTGTTATATTTACTAAATTAATGTGAATCCGTAGGAATAAGTCCTAAACAACCCAGAAACAAATTGATAAATGTGCCTAGAATAATTATTATGTATCCAATAATGTGTAGGAAAAAGACTAGGACAAACCCTAATAATGTTTTTTTACTAAAGTTTTGATTTTTATGCAAAAATCGAAAACTATAACCCGCGGAAATATAAAATTTTCATTAATTTGTTGGCATGCAAAATAGAGGTCATTTAATGCACAAAGAATTTGTTTCTCAGCGATTCAATTTTTATTGAAAATCAAAGACTATTGCCCATGAAAATGTCAAATTTTCATAATTTTTAATTTGGGCGAGTTCGGCACCCCTTAAGGCCCAAAGAAGAAAATTACAAAGATAAAAAGGCTAATGTATATAGCTAAGTTACAATATAGCTAACTGGGCTCTTTAAGCTCAAATGTCTACTTAATTCAAATTCACTTAACCACTGGACTTGCTTCAATGGCTATCCAACATGTGTTGGGACTAAGAGGTTAGGAGCTCGAACTCGCCTCTGACATCCCCCTACCCTCGTCCTCCCTCCCTCTTAGTTAATATGAGAATCTCAACTCACATTATATGAGGCACACACTGTTGTTATAATAGAATAGGAATACCATTGTAATAGAATAGCAATTTCTTAAATCAAATTCACTTGAATACGCCCTTCTTCCTTTGAGCTCTGAATATTTCCTATGACCATTTGCTTAGCTTCAGGTAATACGATTCTCATCATAATTTTTTTTGGCAACAATAATAACTAATTGTATTCAACTATTTTAATTTTTTTTTTGTGAATAGCATATAAAGCATGTATCTTGATTTTTATAATACAATTCAGAAATTTAGATTTCTATAATGCTTTTAAGCATTAACTAAATCACATTACCACAATCTCCAATGAGGTAAAAGTCAATGAACTATAATTCCATCTATTACAAACACTATTGCAACAGAAAAAAGTTATTGCACACCAAATATAGATAACAACTTATAGTCAAGAAAGCACAAGAATACTAGTATAAATAGAGAGGCTATGGTGGCAACGAAATATCATTCTTCTATAATACTTGAGAAATTCAAAAATGGCTACACTTCATTTGAAATGGTACTCTGTTGCATTGTTTGTAATTTGTGTTGCCAACCTCAATGGAGCTTTAATTGTTGCAAATGATGAGAGAAAGGTAATATGCTTTTCCTTTTATTTATCCTATAGGGCAAATCTTGTCATTTGTAATTCAACTTCATATGTAAGTTCTATTTCATCTTTCATATTCAAAAAGTTTTAATTAAGTCTCTTGACTTGTAAATTTGGTTTTAATTAGTCCTTTTAATAGTTACAAGCCCAACAAGATTTAACACATTTAGTCATTGATTTGCAAAATTTATAAACATTTTATTTAAATTATATTTATAATTATGTAAATTGACATTTTTTAGGTTTAGATAGTTAAAGAATAATTTTATCTATTTATAATATATTTTTGACAATTAAAATTAATATATATTGTGAAAATTATGAAGTTGAAGGTGATAAAATATGAAATAAACTTTTAGGGATACTTTTCCTAATGGTAAAAGTTTAAAGTGATTATTTGCAGTGCACTATTTTTATGTAATTTGGTTTCTTCCACTTACCTTAATCCTAAATATATGTAAGTCGTGTGATTAAATGCATTAGGTCCCGTTGGGTTTGATTCTATTAAAAGAATCAATGAGAATCAAAATTATATATTAAAAGACCAAATTGAAATTTTTGAATATGAAAAACTAAATTAAGGTGGTGTTTGGTATGTGGTTTTGGCATGGGTTTGTAATATTTTAGACTCAAATATGATGTTTGGTACATGGTTTTGGGTTTTTGTAACCCTTTGGGGGTGGGTTTACATGAAACCCACCCCTCCCCCCTCTTTTTGTGTAAACCCATCCAAATGGATTTTGGAAGAGCTCAAAAACGACGTAGTTTTGAGCCAAAATGGCTCAAAACTACATCGTTTTGATGAAGAAACAAAACAAACAAAAAAAAATTTCATGTGACAGTACGACGCTAACTATCGATGTTGGCGCGACACATGGCAAGGGGGTTGCAAACCCCTTATAGTTTGCAACCCCTATTTTGCTTATTTTTTTTTATTTTTAAAAAAAAATTTCACTAAATTATAGAAAATATTTTTCTCTACAAAATGACATGTACTTTGACTATTTTTTGAACAAGATATAATTTATTAAATATCATATAATGTAAAATACTAATATTTTTATTATAATTTTAATATAAAATTTATTTATAAATTTATTATTATTAATATTAAATTTTTATTTTAATATAAAATTCATTCCACTCCATTACAAAATAATACCAAACAACATAATTATTATCATTCCATTCTATTCCAAACCTCTCCATTCCACAAATCCATTCCATTCCTAAACCTACCATTTATCCCAAGCGGCACCTAAATTAAGATCCCAAGTCCAGGAACTAATCATACTATTTACCCCATCACTCTATATTTGTTAATTGTCATTTATCTAGTGAGTGTTTTATTATTTTAACATGCAAGCAATACATCCTGGGCCTTCTTTGGGCCAATAATCACACAATTTTGCTATATATATATATATATATATAGATATTATGCTACACCATCCTTTATATATTTTTTATTATTTGTTGGTTTTAACTCATTCGTCACTTAGTCAACAAATCCAATTGGAAGTAAATGAAACATAAAGATTGTTGTGATTTTATGTTACCCTATACTATTGCAAATCTTTATTATTTAGATGACTTAATAGTTTTTATTGTTTTCTTCCTTAATGATAGGACTATATAATATACAAGGGAGCCCTTCATTCGAATACAAAGTATTCACCCGAATGACACCATATGAACATGCTTCAAGAAGTGGTCAATAGTAGGTAATTAAACATGATAATTTTCAGTTCAATACAAGATAATATAAACATCAAAAGAAGATTAGTTTCCTACTTCTTTTTCTTTATAAAATAAAAATACTGATTTGATTGTTCCTGACTAAAGTTATTCTAGGCAATCTATGATCAGAAGTTACACAAGGAATTTTAATGGATTTGCTGCCCATCTCACAGACAAAGAAGCAAAAAAACTTTCAAGTTAGTACTATATTTTATTTATTATATATATTATATATTTTTTATTGTGAACTACTAATATTGAATTGCTGATGGGATCAATAGCTAATGAACATGTGGTGTCCATATTCCCAAGTAAAAATCTACAACTTTATACAACAAAATCTTGGGATTTCATGGGTTTCCCTCACAACGTCCATCACAATATTAGTGTTGAGAGTGATATTATAATTGGAGTGCTAGATACTGGAATTTGGCCAAAATCAGAAAGCTTCAACAATCATGGTTTAGACCCTATACCAAAAAATGGAAGGGTGACTATCAAGGTGGCAAGGATTTCTCATGTAACAAGTATGTTCCTTTATATATATATATATATATATATATATATATATATATATATATGTTAACACCATACACATTTCATGCTCAAAGAACTATTATATTTTTTGAGACGGAGGGAGTCAATATTTTGTTCTAGGTGCTATTGTATGAGCGCAAAGAACTTTTATGCCATTTTTAATAATATTGGCTAAAAATGTACCTTTAATGAAATTTTTTTCATTTCTTTTAATACCCAACGTTAATCACATGAGAGAAATCTGTATGGTTTGCCCAAAGGAAAATCGTCGGAGCATGATCTATTTTCTTGACACCTCTTGTAGAGATTTAGATGGTCATGGATCGCACACTGCATCAATAGCAGCAAGAAATAATGTCAAAAATGCAAGTTTTTTAGGAATTGCCAAAGGCATAGCAAGAGGTGGGGTTCCCTCTGCGTGGATTGCTATGTATAAAGTTTGTGCAGGTGATAATTGTAATGAGATAGCTATATTGGCTGTATTTGATGATGCTATCGTAGATGGAGTTGATATCCTCTCAGTCTCTCTGGGAGCACGATATCCCATAGGTCTTGAAAGGGATGCTATAGCACTAGGTTCTTTTCATGCAGCCCAAAAGGACAAAAATGGAGGCTCGAAAACAAAAATAATCACCAGCAATGCACCATGGTTGTTTACTATTGCCACAAGTACTATAAATCGAAAGATCATCAGCAAAGTTGTGTTAGGAGATGGAACAATATCAATTGTACGTAATCTAAGCTTAAATTTATAATTTTGACATTATCATAGTATCATATAACTTAATTCACAAACATAGAGAGTAGTGCACTCACCACTGAATTTGATGTTTTCATTTAATTTATAAATTACTTTACTTTCTAAGACTATATGATGATGTTGTAGGGTTATTCGGTTAACTCTTTTAAGTTGAGTGGGATGCAATTTCCAGTCATGTATGGAACTGATTCTTCAAAGAAATGTCGTGCCCTGACAACCAGGTAAACTTACATTGTTCAGTCAAATGACCTCTCTTATAATTGGAGCTTTAACAGTACGATTGACTTAGAGTTTGTTCTTTGATTTAGGTTTTGTATGCCTCACTGTTTAGATGAAAAATTAGTGAAGGGGAAGATTGTACTTTGTAGAACATTGAGAAGCACTGAGGAAGTAGGTGACACGGGAGCCCTCGGATTAACATCAATACAAAATGGATGGGAAAATATCTCCTTCGTTTTTCCCTATGCTACATCAATATTAAATGAGGACCAATTTAAATTGGCAGAGAGTTATTACAGCTCAACCAAGTAAACCTTTTTTTTCCTTTTTTATTTTATTTTATTTTATTTAACACCACTTAGAGTGATCCAATATTTGTTTATTATGTTAGAAATGAATATAAGTTTATAATGAGGGATGCTGAATTTTTTCTTTATGGTACATTGAGTAAAAATGTAATCAAGATAGATGGGGTCATATATATAAACCTTATTACCTAAATAACTTCAAGAAGCAAATTAAAATTGCATGTTCTTTCTTATGAAGTTTTAGAATAAGTTATGATCACTAATTCTATCCTAACTAACTTCTTCGCACATTCACTTTCAATAAATAGGAGTCGTACAATGAACATATTGAAAAGTGAAATTGTAGAGGATTTAGTTGCTCTTGTAGTGGCTGTTTTCTCTTCTAGAGGGCCTAATCCGATAATCCCATATATTCTAAAGGTACAAGAAATTAATGAAAATATTTCTAACATTTTCTTTTGTTACCATTTCTAAAATATGTATAATATTGTACAGCCAAATATTGCTGCTCTAGGGGTAGAAATCTAAACTGCATTTTCACCTGAAAGTCCTCCTTCCGACTATTCCATGGATAAGAGATCTGTATCTTACAATATACTATCCGGAACATCAATGTCTTGTCCTCATGTCACTAGTGCAGCTGTTTATGTGAAATCATTGCATCCTGATTGGTCATTTTCTGCAATTAAATATGCTTCAATGACTACAGGTAATAACACACTTACCATCACCAAAATATAATATGGTTGATGTTCATAAACACATTTAATCGAGGCCCATAACAATGTCTTTTCCCTTTTATGATGATAAAAAAACATAATAGCTATTTCGTTATTTGTTCACAATATTTCTAAGCTAAAAAGCTAACTTTATTCGCAACTTCAAGCATGAATGCTACTAATGCAAAGCATGGAGACACTAAATTCTCTTATGGAGCCGGACATCTTGATCCAGTAAAAACTTTGAATCCAGGAATTGTGTATGAGACATCTAAAGAAGATTACACTAAATTCCTATGTAGCATGAACATCACATCATCTAAGAAAGCAAAGATAATTGGATATAATGTTACATGGATTGATGTGGATCCCATAAAATCAAAGGATTTGAATTATCCCTCAATGGCAGCTCAAATTGACCAAGACAATATGGATAAACCATTTAAGTTGAAGTTCCCATGAACAGTTACAAATGTTGGCCCTCCAAATTCAATAGACAAGGCCGTGATCACCACGTCTTCTCCATGCAATATCACTGTGGTGCCTAACATTCTCTCTTTCAAAAAGTTAAATGAACCAAAATCCTTCATAGTAATTGTGATTGGGGAAATAAATGAAGGCATGATGATCTCTGCTTCACTAGAATGGTCTAATGGCATTCATGTTGCACGTAGTCCAATAGTTGTGTATGTGAGTGACTAGTTTTGACAAATTGTTAGGCTTTTAAATTGTAATAGTGGAAGTTATTATCTAGGAGTTTTGAATTGATATTAAAATAAAAAAATTTCTTTAATTTTGTGAGTATGCCTTGTTGGAGGAAAAGGCTAAAATAAGAACAATAAGAGATGACTTGAGTATCAAGAAACGGCTTGAGTCGTGCAAAAATTGCACTATCTTAAAAAAAAACAATTTTTGAAATTTGTGAAACATTTCCCTAGGATTAAACAAGCCTTGCCCGTTAGAGGGCAACAGGAACAACGAAAATCTCAATGGAAGAAAACCAATAGTATGTGATAAGCTTGAGTTTTGCGCTAATAAGCCATGAGTGTGCCTAATGTTTTCATAAGAGCTCTAAAGATTTTAGCCAAAATCTTATAGGAGTGGCATCACTCCACTCTCATATAGGTGAATTCATGAAGTGTATACTGCTTTAAATACACCATCCTGAATTCATTAAGAGTTTGAAACTCAACCTTACTATTAGTCGCAGTCATGACACTCACCATAGAAAAGACATAAATTTAAGTGTTTTAATGCAAATATTGATTTGTTATTACCCATATGAACCTAACTCAAAATAAACTTGAGTCGCATTATACTCAAACTTTACAATTAAACTCGAACTAGAGTTCACAATAATAGAGTGCAAGTTCTATTCGAAATAATCAAATCAATTTTAAGTATTAATTAAAAGACTATTTTAAATAAAAAAAATTGAAAATGTTTTAATTTGTATATTCTATACAAAAAAATGTGTATAAAAATATATAAATTATGTCATATAAAACTAAGGGTGCGCTTGGTTTATTGAGAGGAAAGAGAATGATAACGGAAATTCTAATAGTGGAAATGATAATGGGATTTTTCATTATAATTGTGTTGTTTAGTTAGTGACGTGGAACGATTATGATCATCAATGATTGTAGTTGGTTTTCTGACTCTTTAGGAATCAAAATTTAGTTAAATTTTTATTTTATTTTAAATCCCAAATGTATTATAATTAATTATGACATTTAGATTATGATATAAATTATGGCATTTAATCATGGAAATATGTTAATTTTATCAATTTGCATTTAATGTCTAATGTATTATAATTTTTTATTAATTATGTTTAAATTATAATGTAAATTATGACAAAGATAATGTTTGTTATAAGAATAATAATCCTTCTTTGACTTTTTAACTATATAGGATCCTTGGATAGTTTGATATCTCATGATAAAACAATGCGGTCTCTACAACTTCAGGAATACGTCAACCAGTTGAAGTGTAACTTTTTTGAACTCAAAATGAAAAATTGCAAATTCCAAGTTCCATTAATTAACAAAAGTAGATATGTCAATTCTTTGAAGTGAAAAACCTTTCACTATCAGAAGAAGATTATGGAATGCTCATCATGTTTCAACCAAAATGCAGCTCCAATACCACTTCAATCTTAAAAGAGAGCTGCATTCAAAGAAAATGCTCATCATTCTTTAATTTGTCCATTCTACGTCCTTAGAAACTACAATCTTAGAAGCAAGTTGTATTCCACATATATGCTTTTGTCAACATAAAAAATTAAGGCGCTTTGCCCATATCAAGCTTTTTTCTACTTCAAATATATAAGTCAAACATAAGATACAAATGTCATCCATTACTAATTGCATTCCATATAAGTTCAAATAAGCAAAATAACCAAGTTAACATAACAAGGTTTGTTTTTCACCCCTAGATACAATATTATAGTTACAAAATACCCAACTAGTACAAAATAACCTGGTTAAGTAACATCAATTGTATTCCAAATTTATATTCATTACAAAAGCCTTATATATCAAATATATATATATATACTCCAACACTTGATTCATGGATTAGAAGATGGAAAAAGAACCCAAGAACATAAGATCTTCTCATATGACTTGGCACAACAAACATAACATGAACTTTGGTAAGATCATGATAGCAAATTTCAGTAGCGCTGCCAACATCCATTTGAGATATGCCAACATTAAGAAGTTCACAAATGACTTTGTGTATTTTCTCATTTATTAGGGATTTAGGTTTAGACTTTGTAGTTAAAACACTAGTAGCTGTGGCATAATGTGATGCCATTACATCACAAATGGTCTCAAACTTAGTGGTAAATTTGTCTAACCTCATGTCAATAGTATGTTGAAGTGTTGTTAGTTTCTTGTTCTTGTAAAAACTTTTCCTTTTTTGTGAGAGTTTATTGACCTTTTTTTGATGTAAAGGTATTTGATGAACTAATTAGGAATCCTTATGTATTAGCAACCATTACAAGTTCATCTTTACTATTAGAAGAAGAACATACCGTCATATTATTTAAGCAGTTACTATTGGCATTTGCTTGAGTTTAGCAAACTAGAAATTGTAATGCAAATTTACCTTGAGAGACTCTTAGACCATGAGGCCTTGAGATTGCATGCCGAGGCACACTGCCATCATGTGCTAGAGCCTTCCCAACCAAGCAATACATATATAAATTGCTTGTTTGGGTAATAAACTCCTAAAACATTTGTTGAAATACATAATTTTGTTTATGCGATATCGGAGTTTATCTTCACTAGGAGGTGTAACTTTAATTCATGTCCCCATCTAAGCCTCATAAACAACCCTTCAAATTAAAAAAATAGATGATTTAGCACTTACAATTAGGATTTGAATTTATTATAGGAAATGTTTTTCATATTGGTGGTATATCTTAATTATATTATTAAAGTACCTGAAAATATTTTCATCTCTCATTTTAACAATCTCTCATTTTAAAAATATGATGCAATCTTAAACTTACTGAAAGAATGTGATGAAATGTATGGTTCACAGTTTCTCTACTACGAGAAAAAAGTGGGCTAATTGTCCTGCTCTTTTTGTGGTGAGTCAAGGTATATATAAATAATGCTACAACCTCTTCTATAGATGTGCTCTTAGTAGGTTTTAACCAATATTTCTAACCATATTACAGACATCCTAAATAATACTTTATTCATATGAAGTTTACTAATATATGCAACATCACAATCTGTTGTCAATCTAAACATCCATCTAACACGATCAACCCTTTTTTCTTCATTTGTTCTGATTTCACAAACCTTATCTAGAAGGTAAAAATAAAGTATTACATAGTACAATGCAAATAAATAAACATATTAGTTGTTGTTTGCTGAAGCAATAATAATAGGTTTAATTTTTGACGTCGTTCGAAACTAGTAGAACGAGCCATCTCGATCTACATATAGACAAATAAGCAAATAATTGCAAATTTTAAAGGATAACAAGAATCCAAACAATCAAAATAACATGAAACATGATATACAAAATTTAGAAAAAGTCCTGTTAATTTATGTTAGCAAAACATGACAGCCACAACTTAATTTTAATTCATGTACATTCCACATCAACCTAGAGAAGACAACGTACATATAATTATATATTTCAAAAGAATGAAGGGAGGAAGGGAAATTGTGACGTTAATTTATAAAGAGAAACTAGGTTTCCCATTTTAGGGAAGAAAACTCCTCAACAATAGAAAAATCAACTTTAAGATGTCACAAATTTAATCAAAATAATGATTATATGTGGCATTTATTTAGAAGAAAATATCAATATGGATTTGAAATATAGAGTGTAGAAACAAAACTAGTAAATATCCACATCGAAAAATTGATATTCAAGTACAACCCTTTAATAAATAAGTGGCTCATTTGGAGTAGAATCTCAAACAAGACAGGCAAATACTAAATAACATCACAAAGCAATTTTGGAAAGGGTTCAAGCAACAAGTCACATTGCACAAATTTATAGACATATTTTTCTATGCAACAACATAGAATAATGCCAATAGAGAGGCTAAAAATGATATACTACAACTGGCAGCATTGTAATACTTGTTTGTCTAAGTGATAAAATGACTATAGTTTTACTTTGCATTCTTAGAGCTAATATGGGTGTCACTCATCCACTTTTAAATTGGCAAGCCATAAAATGAACAAAGAAAAAAATTATCAAGAGAATTTGACAGTGAAATAGTTGTATGCTAATATAAAATATACTAATCATTTTCATCACTTTTTTAATCCCAGTAGCGTTACATCAATTTAATGAAAGGTAGAAAAACCTATCATTAAAATATGGGTTTAATGAAAATTCTTCCAACTCTCTAACACTCTACCGATGAGGAATAGGATGATTCAATCAAGTGGTAAAATTTGAATCCACGTTGTAAATTTAGCATCTTTGAGGTTAAACACATTTGAATTTCTCCAAATAATAAAACACTCTAATATAAATTATAGCAAATGAAATCATGATTACAATGATAATCTATAACAGAGAATTTGAAGAAAAATACTTAAATCTCATCAAATATTACCTTTTAAAAATAGAGGGGAAAAATATATTAACAAAAGTTGCATATCGAATTAGCCAACTCTAGCGTCCCTACATTGAAAACAAGAATGTGAAATTTTCTTGAAAAGTTTCAAAACCAAAAATATTGAGATCATACAACTCAACAGTAACAAGGATATTTAGTGCAAAAGAGGAAAAGAATCTAAAAGATTAGGAACAGGAATTTAGGAACAAAAGAATTTAAAAGATTACAACATTATTTTACATCAACTTAATGAAAAATTTAGGAACAAAAGGTAGAAAAATCTCATACATTCCCCAACATGAGTTTAGGAATCGAACAAAAAAAAAGATCAATTATTCCCATCAAAAAAATTGAGACCACACAAACTCACTAAAATTGAGATGCACAAACTCACTAATTGTAGGGCTGTTTATCTGTTAATTTTACAGGAAGGTTGTGAATAAATCACCACAATTTTTAGGGCTTATAAGGAGTAATTGATAGGCTAAATGAAGACAACTATATGTGGAGAGAAATATAATATGGATGTTACTTGGACTTAGAACTTTACATCATGAAATATGATAATTTTTTATCTCAAAGGAAGTTGATTAATTGCATAGAAAGTCACATGAAAGAAGAGAGTTCTTCTCAGTGAGAGAGAGTCGTAAAAGAGATGTGAGATTGGAAACGTGATGAATGAAATATGAGGAAAAAAAGTTTTATTTGTTAATTACTTTTATACCCCCAAAATATGAGGGTATGGTGGATACCCAAAAAGTAAGATTTGCAAGCACTATTTATGGAATGAAAAATGTCCACCAAGCATTATTTATCATTCCTTTCCTATTCTCTTTCCCAAACCCTTCAACCAAGCATACCCTAATTTAGTGGTGTTCAAATCAACCAATCCGATCCGTTTCAAATCGGATCAAATTTCGGATAGGATTCGGATCGATCTATTTGATTCTTTTTTTTTTCTTCTTTTTCTTCTCTTTTTTCTTCTTTTTTTTTTCTGAACCTCACATTTGGAATTGAATAAGGAAAAAGAATGTGTGATTCACATTAGCGGTTGAGAGGTGTTTTTTAATGGCCAGATTGCTATGGCCCATACCAGGAGACTCATTTCTCTTGGCATCAGGGAACTTGTGGAACCAAGTTGAAAAGAAATAACATAATCATTCATGCCTCCAGTAAAAAAGCTTCTCTTTTGCTATATGATTTTTTGCCACTTACAGTATGATATGATTTTTTGTTCTCTTTGTCTATTTCTCTTGTTTTTGATTTGCTTGTTTTGTCCAATATTCACAGATATTTGTGGATGCCAAAAGTTTCATCCTTCCTCGTCCAGCATCCTCATACCTTTTTTCTAAATCATCAAGAAATCAAATTTGTTGGAATCAGAATAGAGGTGAGTTAATGTAGGAAAATAACAAATGAAAATAATGAAGGAAATAAAAGAAGCATAACAGAAAGCCCTTTATCCACATGGTAGAGAAGTGCAAAGGAAGCAAAACACTAAAAGAGGACCAATGCAACCTTTTCCTAAGTGAGATCAGGCAGTGCAAATCCGACTATGAAGCACATCAGCTAAAGGACTTAAAGCCTACTCAAAGTATGCCTCCAATTCATATCAACATTAGGTATCACCTCATATTCACCGATTACGAACTAAAATCTAGATTGCAAAATTCGTAGCATACGCAAGAACATTACTAGGAAGAGCCCAATATGGAGTAGCTTTTCCCATTTCTCACGTCATTAAAAAGCGTAAGCAACAAAATGCAACCAGAAAGAAGAACAATCTAAAGAAGCCAAGAATACATATTACTCGGGTTTGAAATTTTATTGACATATAGTTTAACACCACCATATAACCCAAAACAAAAACAATGACAAACAACAAACACCACCACCAATCCCATTGGACAAAAAAAAGAGGCTTGCTCTGCTCAGATCCACTGAAGAATGGTGCTCTGCTCCTGTACCTACTTTAAGACAATTGAAGGCACAATCCAGATGTCCATGAATAGATGGAAATAGGGGAAGAAGCTTGCTTAAGAATTTAGACACTTTCACCTCATTGGAATCAAGTAGTGTGCTCATTAATCATCTGAACAAAAATCATCACATCATAACCAAGTCTTAAATCTTGTAAGATCACTACAGCAAGAATCATAGTTCTGCATTTGGAAATAGCTTATTAATCATCTGAACAAAAATCATCACACCATATCCAAATCTTAAATCTTGTAAATATATAAATAGCATATTTTAAAGAACTAATGGTTATTAAATTCCTTTTGATGTTATTCTGTTCAAGCCTTATAATGCTTTCACCAGTTTTTCTTGATACATAGTAATCACATTTACAATTATGCATGAGATGTTCAACATTTGCCTTACTCAAGAAATTCCTAAATGATGTCAAATAATTATTGTAACCAACACCTTACTCAAGAAACAAAAAAAACCAAAACAAAGGTGTTACCTCTTATGAAGAACTTACCACTGTATCCATTAACATCAACAATCGAGTGCTCTTCATTTAATCCATTATCTCTACAATCAAACACAAAATAAGAGTAAGTTAGAGCCAACTAAAATTATTATGTCAAAAGTAAATGTTAAATTACATATTTCATCACTTGATTCGATATTTTCAAGCTCCTTTAGTTACTTTTCCATGTTGAAAGGTTCATGATTTTTGCGCAACCAATCTTGTGCCCAAATCATAGCCTCTACCATTCTTGCAGACAAAGGGCTCTGGAAAAAGTCAAGAACACAACCTCTAGTACTAAAAGCTAATTCCGAAGCCACAGTTGACACTAAAATTGCCAATACATCTCTTGCCATCAAAGCAAGTGTGGGATATCTATGTGCATTTGCATTCCACCAATTAAGTATATCAAATGATGTATCATTTCCGTCTGCTTTTACATCATGCAAATACAAATCTAATTCTATTTTATCCGCAACATTACTTGAATCATCATGATCCTCAGCATATAGTTTATTCATATATGCTGCAGCCTCAATTACATTATCAGTATCAACATTCAACACATTAAAACCAACTTGAGTGTCTAAATCCTTATAACTTACTGGACCATAAACATCAAACATTGCATATAAAGTAGTCTTCACTTTTTCTTTCAACTCCTCAGCTTGAATAATATCATATACTTTATCAATGACCCAACAAACATGACTCAATTTATATCAAGAGTCAAGGATAGCATCAATGAAAATAAGCATGTTCATCTTGTCAAAATTTGTCCAATGTCCTCCTACATCTTTCTTGATCAAATATAGGTATAGAAGATTTCATTTCCACTACTTTCAAGTTTTTGTTTAATTTATAGAAAGGAGACTTCCCGCATCTAATTAGATGATTAGCTAAAGAACTAGTACCCACGTTACTTGGACAAAATATCACATTCTGACAATAAACACAGGATGCTCTTCGCTCATTTTTAGAGAAACCTTCAAGAATGTTATAATGTTTCCAAACCCATGATCTATGATTTTCAGACTTACCCTCAGTTTGGGTATTACTTCTACCCTCTTGGGTGCTTGAAGTTTGATGTCTTGTGAGAATTCCAAATTGTTCACTACTCTCAGCTGTCGTACAAATATCATCTCCAATGCTCGACATCTAAAATAAAATTAAGCAAAGATATATAGTTAAGGATCAAAGGTGCTATAAACTGAAACCTAACTGAAGTCAATATCAAACGAGTAGACACCAACAAATTTGTGTTTTATTGGAGATCATCAGTAACATAATATCTAAAAACTAATATCCTTCTTTAAAGAGGAAATCTTTGCTTGACAACCTAATGTAACTGTACTTTAACTTTTCGTAACTGTCAATGAAGTTAGTGTGAGAACTCATGAAATTTCAAGCCATAAACCTTTAAACTAACATAGCATATAGATCAATCCAAATTTTAGCTTACAGCTGAGAACCAAGGTAGTTACTCATAAACAGAAATTACACACCAAATGTCATTAACTGATGTTCTGTATCTAGGATACAAAATAGAAAGTCAGTAAATTATGGCATTTGACAAAGGGAAAAGCATATTTCAGGCTTGACAAAGATTGTGGAAAAGTTACTACAATCATTTTCTCTAAAACACATTTTATTGGGAGCATAAGCATTACAATAACTCCTAGATAAAGGTGCCTACTAAGCCATGATCTAAATAATGACAAAGATGATTACATCATTAATCACAATAATACACATATAACCTTCCAAACAATAAAAAACCATTCCTTTCCACAAAACAGAACAAAAAAAAAGCATAAAGCAAAAGCATCAATATACTTTGGACAAAATTACTAACAGAATGTACAAAGAACGAGTGATTACATTTTGGGCAAAGCATCAAAAATACTCTGAGCTTCAACTATAACACCAACCCCAAACCTCTCGGCCTCTAACTCAGCTTGTCTAAGAATTTCAATTAACCAAATTAACAACGTTAAAACATTAAATTCATGAGGGAAAAAAAATCCCACATTCAGAACTAGATCAAACATTAACAAAATACCTAATAGCATAATCTTCTTTGGCTTGAAGATTATTAAGATCAATAAAAAAAAATTACATCAAGTGGGTCTTCAACTTGACCCAAGAAAGTAAACTCCTTTATGTAATTAGCCTTCAATAGCCTAATGTTCCTCTTAGGGCCAGACCCAGAATTTACTCGCTCTTGTACTTTTCAAATTCCCAGTTAAAGAATCTCAAAACCCAAAAAAAATTAATCCCCACGCAAAACCACCCCAACTTCAAGTGGAAACAAGCAGAGGAAATCACAAAAAGGAGACAAGTATGAGGTATACGAGGTTGGATCCGCCGTATAGGTGAAGTTCACTAAAGGTAGAGGAATGGCAGGCGGCAGGAAAAGGGGCAGTGGCTGGAAATCTGAAATGGATTGAAAATTGGCTAGAAAGAAAGAAAGTCTAAAAATAGTCGATAGCAAAATGCAGAAAGATATGTTTCATTTTGGATCAGATCAGATCGATTCAAAGATCCGATCCAATCCAATCCGACTAAATAAAACAACCGACTTTGTTTGATCCGATTTCGAATCGGATCGGATCAGATTAGTGAATCGATTTGATCCGCGTGTTAGTTTTGAACACTCCTACCTAATTGATCATCAAGCCTACTCGAGTTGCTCGATATTTGTAGAGCCACTCTAGCTGTTCAAAAAAAGTAATAATAGTTCTATTCAAAATAATCAAATCAATTTTAAGTATTGATTAAAAGGCTCTTTTAAATAAAAAAATTGAAAATGTTTTAATTCTTATATTTTATATACATAATGTGTATAAAAATATATAGATTATATTGTATAAAACTAATAGATCCCCGAGCCTACCCAAGTTGCTCAATATTCATAGAGCCACTCGAGTTGTTTGAAAAGATCACATCAAATAGTCTAATATGCTTGAGTTGCTCAAAAAGATCACATGAAATATCTAATAGGCTTTATTGTATCCTTTTTCTTCTTAATTAAGCCAATAAAAAAAAATTATCTTGCACATGAAAGAGATAGAAAATATTGAATTTGAATGATAATGTTTTTTAAGTTTGAAAAGCTTTCCTAGACAAGAATTTGAAAGATAATGTTTTTCAAGTTTGAAAAGCTTTCCTAGACAAGAATCTGGCAAGTTATCCAGTTGTATTAATGACGTCATTTTAACACTACCTGGGTATGTGCTACACTCATTTTTAAACGATGACCAAAGCCACGTAACTAGCTAAAGTATAAAATCATGCCTAATATTTGACCCAAAAAAATTACCCTTTCAATTCCAAAAAAAATTACTTTGAAATATTTTATTTATAAAAAATATATATCTATTTTTAAAGCAGATTACTATATTATTTTTACTATTAATGATTATATGAGATTATCTTTAAATAGGAAGGATAAAAAGGAAAAATATATATATTTACTTATGAATTAAGTGCGTTGTATTTTTTAAATGAAAAAAATTATACCTTATTTACAATAAACTCTCTTTTTTTGAGACGAAAATAATAGTATTTATAATAACTTTGCTAGACGGCCTAGACCATTTGGATAATAATATTAGCACCCTAATTTTTGTTATTAACACTTTACTTATATTATAAAAATACAATTAATTATACAATTTTATACTTTTACTAATGAATAAAGAGTGTTGATAACCCAAAAAAAAAACATTATCATCACCCTAAATCCATTTAAGGGTCTGTTTATTTCCTTGTTATAATTAGAATTTGCTTAAAATTAGACACCTTTTCTTTTATAAATTTTAGTTTAAATTTTAGAATTTATTCACATAATTTGAGAGTACGACAAAAAAAAAATTATAAATGAGTTGGAATTAAAAAAAATCATAAAACTCAACCACATCTAATAAAAAAAATTCTCTACTTTCAAGCGAATTCCAATTTTGATAAAAGAATAAATCGGAACCTTATACATATTAAGACTTTAAGTGCAACATGTTATTCACAATGACCTTGCTCAATCACTAACAATATCCCATTCGTTTTCCATTTTTGATTGTGATAATTAACGAAGAAAATACTTAAATAATCAAAATCCGATCTTGTTTTTGTTATTGGGGGAATGCACTAAATTAATAAAGTTGCAACTATTCTATGTGTGGTTGGTTGTAAATGACTTATTGTGGTGATTTGGAGCTCCTTCTCGTCATCTCCATTTGCCCTCAACTTCATAGTCAGTTCCTCATCTTCATCCATCACCACAATTTCGTAGTTGTCACCATTTTCAACAACTTCAACTTCTTGTGAATTCCCATCATCTCCTTCTGTACACGTTAGTTTTAGAATGGCTCAGTGGAACTTCCTTCAAAGTCAGTTAAAATAAGATAATGTAAGATGTAACGTATGACAACATATACGTTATATAAGCATTAAGTTGAAAGAGGAAGTACTTGGGATTTGTCAATCATGGACTAACACTAATGGGAACTTGTCAAAGCAAACAAAATATGTAAAACAAAGTACACACTGTCATTAGGCTATAAGAACTTGTCAAGGCAAGACAAGAACTCAAACTGTTGCAGTACTGGAGAGTGAAAGGAGAAATCTTCTTCCCCCCAATAAGACCAAGACCAATTAGGTCCTAAATAAAAACAATTTTCTCAGCCCAATACCAAGAAAGAGTAAAGAGGACTAAATGCTGAGCTTTCATGCATTAAGGGAGACTAAAACACAACATATTAAGTAAAAGAAAAATGTTCAAACGAAGAGCTTCTTTGGTTCAAAGGTTCAACATTTTCATCATCATCTCTCCAAAGTTATGATTATAATAATCTCATCAACCTATGAGCTTCTTTTGTAAAATCTCTATGATGCGATGCTAAAAAAATTCGGTTTTTTTTTTTTAATCCGATCCGACTCAAAAATTGTGTATTGCAATGATAGGATTAGCCAAAGCGGCAACTTGGGTTGCTCGTTTAAGGGATAGTGTATGTAGAATAGAAAACATGTTGATCGAAAAAAATGTTTTGAAAATGAAAAGAATATGAGTGGAGAAGAGTTGGGGTACCTTTTAAAATGGGCTGAGGGGTAAATTTAATTTTACTCCCTCATTTTTATTTTACTTCATGGGTTCAATTTCGATAGACTGCGCCACTCGATAGACTGCGCCACTTGATAAAACAAATATTCACAACTTACTTCAAGATGAATTGCTATCGTACTCCTCAACTGACGGTTTGCCTGCAAAACAAACCCTACAATTGTTTTTGTGATAGACATTCCGATTCTTAAATTAGTTTTGAGGGTTGTGAGGTAGCCAAAGTTTAAGATGCTATAATTAGGGTTTCTTTCTCTCCCTTACCTAGTATGACCATAATATTTTTATGCATTAGTTCCAAAATTGTAGGAACATGCTTTGGAAGGAGTCTAAAAGTACGAACACTTTATATGTAGACGGGATTATATGTGAAAAATCTTTTCTTAACTCTCTCTTTAGCCCTATGTTTTTTAACCCTAAGTGGTCTTCCTTCATTAATAGTTTTTTTTTTAAAAAAAAATCTATTTATTCTAGTGTTTATTTCATTTATTCCATACTTAGAATAGGGAGGATACATGTTATATCATGATTTTGAATCAGAAAAGAAATTTAAAGAAATGACATATTTGTTCATTCTAAATCACAAAATGTTATAATTCTTACATCAATTTTTTGAATTTTTTTTTTCAAAAGTAATAGCAATATGTGCCTTTATTTGCTGGTTATAATGAAAAAGAGATTTAGCCTATTTTTGAAATAAAAAATTCATACGCACTTTTATATATGTGTGGATATATGGAACATATAATCTTTTACTGGATTCATTTGGTTCTTTTGATTGTCACATGAACCAAATGATGAAAAAATCAAATGATTAACAGAGGGTAAATAACTCCAACAAACTATAATGTCTAAAATTTTCTCTTTTCTATCACAATTTTTTATTCGTTTCATATTTTCTTTCCTAATATTTTCCTTTGACTATAGGAAACAAAATACAATTTATCATTTTATTTCCATTCAATTAAAAAATAAGTAACACCTTATTCACTGCCATTAATTTAGATTTTAGTTACTAAAACGCAAGACTAGAGGGGATTGAGGTTTAAACTAAATATTCTCACCCAATAAAATTATAGGAAATATTAAAATAATAATATGATCACTTGAATACTTAGACAAATAAATAGTAACTGAGAAAAAGTAATGCTATTAGTGGTATTAAATGGAAATGATCTGGTAGTGATAGTAGATAAATAAGGTGCAATATAATAAACAAAGTTGATTTTGAGCATTTTTTTTAAATAAAATGAAATCATCCTTTCGGAGAGGATACCAAAAGGAAAAATGGGCTTGAGTTTTACTGTAATAATTTTGTTTGAAATTTCTAAGGGTTATGTTGTAATTAATTCAAACCTCAGAGGATAAATATAAATTTTTTCTTTTTTTTTAATAGAAATTAGGTGTGAGAAAAAATTGATAATCTTTTAAAAATATATTAAACCAAGCTGTAATGTTGTCAAACCACAGAAGACGGATGTAATTAACCCAAAAATAAATAGAAGGAAGATGATTTAGCATTTGTTGTGGATAATTTACCCATCTTCCTTATTCCTTCAAGCTTAACAAAGAATATAACCACTAGGATTACATGTTCTCCATTCCATCAAACTACTAAAACGCTCCTTATAAATTATGGCATCTTTTTTCTTATTTGTTTAAACCAAAAACTTCTTGTTTAATTATTTGGCCCCTTTTTTCTTATTATTTATTCAAACCTAAAACTTCATATTTAAATTGAGTAGAATTGTAGTAAAGATAAACCAATGAAATATTAAAATGAATAGAGTTCTAGTAAATCTAAGCCATTAAAATACATATCTGTTGAGGAAATAATAGAAGAGGATTGCAAAACTATTGGTTTATCTTTACTACAAAAAATAATTTCTACAAAAAAACGAAAAGTACCTTTTCTGATCAAACAGGACTTGTATTTATAGAGGATGAAGAGACACTCTTGAAAAATCACAACAAATAGGCACTTTTGAAAGGTCACAACTTTTAAAAGGTAACAAACCTTTAGTTAATATACCTTTTCAATTTATTTTGAAAGGTCACAACTCTTTATACTATTTTAAAAAATTACAACTCTTCTAGTGACGTATCTTTTCAGATTATTCTGAAAGGTACAACTTTACTATTTAGGTTGTGTTACATGCTTTTTTAGATTATATTTAATTAATTAAATATTGACTTTTAAATCGAAAATTAATAAAATTAATTTCAAGTTTAAGCCACAAGATGTCCAAGTACCCTAATCAAGACTCTAAAATAATTAATAAAATTTTATTAAAACATTGATTTAATACAAAAAATAAAAAAACTTAATATCGAAATTAACTATAATGAAAATGGATACTAATAGTATATATATTACCATAAATTAATTATAAAATTTGTATTAACTTATTAGAATATCTAATGTTATACAAAAAGTATTATAGGAGACCTAATATGAATTTAAAGTAGAACAATATATATTAGTGTGGAAAGATAAACAAAAATCTTTCACTTTTTCCACTCATCTAAATCTTCTTCAGCCTTCAAAGCATCTAGGTTGAAAAACTTCTCTACATTTGATCTTACTTTTTTATTTCTTGCTTCTTTTAGCCAAGAATTATCATGTATTTTATTGTGCTACTAAGACATGTGTGATAGATATTGCAAAATGCAGAGGGCTAGAAGGAAAAACATGACTAATGTTAGACCCCCAAACTATTTTCGACCAACTGATGTTACTTGCCAGTGACTAATGTCAGATTCCCAACTAGGTCGTCAAGTTAGACGAATCAAGTGATTCATGAGCCAAAATCGTTGTAAATGTTTAAGTGTGGATTGATATTCTGAGGGAAGCCAGATGGGTTTCGAGCAACCATGGAAGAGTTGAGGGTTGCCGACCCTCATTTACACTTTTAGGAGAAAGATCTCCCTATAACTATCATTTTTTTTTTCTCCAAGACCTATATAGAGGGTTGAGGTGTTGGTACTTTGTGACTTTTTAGAGAGTGTAGGATTTGACCCTCTACTGGCTAAGAAGCATTTGTGGGCATCATTGAGTTAAACTTGATTCAACCTTGGCAAGCATTTGTGGGCATGGTTAGATTTTGGGATGTTGGTGTAAGGAATGTGTGAGAGGTATTGGTGTAGAGTGGCTTGTGAGACCTTGCATTACAAATACGTAACGGGCATCTATGCATTACACATAGTTGGAAAAACTTTGACTGAACTTAGCGAGTGATGATGGTTGGACTTCCAAACTTGTAGCAATGCTGTAATAGTTTGACAGATTATGTGTGTTAACTTGGACTTACATGTATGCACTAAAAGACCTACTACTGCTTGTCCCTTAGTTATAATTGGCCTTTACCTAGCAGTTGGGGCTATCAACTGTCCCATTATCAATATTGGCCGACAAGCAAGGTAGCAACTTACAGAATTGAGTCTAGGAGAATTTGTGTTGCAAGTTTGAAGATTGTCTCTTGTAATTCTTTGAGTGATTTGAATGCGAGGTTGAACCATTAAATTTGTAAATTTTGTTTGTCTTTTGCTTGTTTTAATTTTTGCAAACTCTTCCTATTCTATGATTTGGGCCGAGTTGAGTGAATCCAAACACAAGAGAATCGGTGAAAATAGATTAACAGAGGACTTGAAATTTGTTAGGTATTGGAAAATGACATGGTTGATAGAGTTTTCATGATAACTAACTTCATACACAACTTTCTCACAAATAGGAGCTGGTTCACCGACCCATGCCCACTCTTTTAACAAGATAAAGAACAATAAATTAAGAATGCTTTCTTTAAAAAAAAGTTGTGGATTTGTGGAAGGGAAGATGCCAAATCTAAAAAGATTTAGCATCAACAATTTATATTTGGCGGTTATTATTGATTAAGGAGTGAACAGTTTTTGTTTTCTCAACAACAATCTCATCACTCCAGAGGGGGAGGGGAACCGTTATGATTTACTCTAGGGATTTTGTAAGAATTTTGTGCGCTTCTTAATTTACTCCTCTAATATCATCAGTATGTGTAACTTGTATTTTCAAGTAGAGAAATTAGTCGTAACCTGTTATAAAACTAAAAGAGTCACTCCTGAATTTGTAGAGGACTTAAAAAAAAAATCAGTTTTAAATGTGAGGGACAAATAAAATTTTTTAAGTAAATTTTGATACAAAACTGAAATTTAATCTCAAATTAATGCTAGGATTGTCTATCTATCCTTTGTGAACCAAATGGACAAAATGACTTAAATTGCGGCTATTTTTAACAAAGAAAATGTGTAATGACCACAATTTCAACTTTTAAAAATGCTAGAAAGGGTCTTACTCAAGAAGTAAGGTGTCCATTCTATTTTCAAAAATATTAAATAATAAATTTGTAATTATTTTAAATGTATGTTTTAAATTATGTTATCAGTTTTCTAATTTTATTAAATTTTAAGATCATTAATTTTTTTAAAAATATATAATTGTTATATGCGGTCAGTGAAATCTACATGTTTTAGTATTTTTTTTATGTCATTGTCTTTCATTATTCAATTATATTAGATAGAAAAACAAATGTCAAACTATTTTAATTTGTATACTCAATAATTTCGAACTTCCTCATATTTAATTCTTCAAATATTGTGAAAGAAGAGAAAAATTATTAAAATTTGATTTTGAAATCAATGTTTTTTATGTAAGGAACAAATCAATTGTATGATTTTAATTATCCAATTATATTATTTTAGCAAGTTGAATATTAATAAATCAAGGTATTATAAGAAAAAAATAAATAGTCTTCTTTAGTTTTGTTAATATATTTATTAATTTGCTTTGTTATTAATTGAAATAAACACATAAGGGGAGGGTTAGGTTTGGTGATAATGTGACATTGATTCTATATAGTTTAAATATAATAAATTTTCAACCTTGTAAGCTAAGGTTTCAGTTTTGAGTTTAGAGACTTCCCAATTAAACCTTACTAAATGTATGTTGACTATTACTTTAAAAATTAGAAAATTAAGGTTTTCTAGATAAATAGAATTTTAATAAAAGTGGAAAACAAAATATGTAAAACTATTAGAAATAATTTTTTGAAAATGCCTAACAATTTCTTTATTGCCACATTTTTTTCAAGCTACTGTTCAATTTATTTTTTTTTTTTGTCATTAATAAATATTTTGGGTGATAGTCTGTGGTAAAAAAAGAATCTCAATAGCTAAAACACTTATGTACTATTGAATATAAATTTGATTGAAAGTTTAATACAATAAAAATGATTTGAAAAACCTGATTATTAACTTGTGAAATAAAGAAACATGAATTTAATAAAGAGACATGAATTCAATAAAGAGGTATTTAAAAATAGAAATGGTTCTATTTGAATATCACACAACAAATAAAGCTATTTGAAAAAAATAAATAAATCAAATACCATACCTATCTCATGTAGGTATGAAAGTTCTTGCAATGCCCAAGAATCAACTAAAACAATAAAAACAAATCATTCTCTTGTGATCTCAATAACTATTGTAGGGTTAAAAAAAAAAATCAATTTTCATCTCGTTCATTGAACATACCCGTTCATAATTTGAATATTTAAATCAATGTTACCTTAACATCCTCCACTAATCATGAAAAGATCATTTCCTTTGCACCATCAACATTTGTGGATTTAACATTAATAAAGTGTGATAGGCTTAGACCTAATCCCAATGCTTATTATTAGTCTCGGAAGCTTCGGTTTAATCTCATTATGCCCAAGCTAAAATATAATCAAAAGTAAAGCTCATGAGGGGTGGGGGTAAATACTACTGAAGCAAAATTTTAAGGCAGAAAATTATGCGTTGAAGAATAAACAACAAAAAACTAAGGTGATGATCAAATAGTGATGACAAATTATTCATAAAGTTTATGGAAGGTCACAATTCGAGGAGATAATGAAGTAAATAAACTGGTTAATTATATTCCTTTCCTTTTGTTTTCACCTCATCACCAATTTGAATTTTGGCCCTTGTAAATATTATAGTTACTCTAGTTAATAGTGTAAAGGTGTAACAAATAACCCCCTACACCTCACGGGTTATAATGTTTGTTAATTTACTTAAAAATTATATAAATATTTTAAAATACTCTTCTGTCATAAGTTTTAAAATACTTTTACCTCCCAAAATATATTTATATTACTAAACAAATCCTATAAATTCTACAATGTCATTTTATTTATTTTTAATTTTTTATCTTGTATACGGGATCATATGTGAAAAATCTCTTCGATCTTGACTCTCTCTTTAGCCCTATGTTTTTTAACCCTATGTGGTCTTCCATCATTAATAGTTTTTTTTCTTTTAAATTCTATTTATTCTAGTGTTTATTTCATTTATTCCATACTTAGAATGGGAGGATACATGTTATATCATGATTTTGAATCAGAAAAGAGATTTAAAGAAATAGCATATTTGTTCATTCTAAATCACAAAATGTTATAATCAGAAAATACTATTTATCATTTTATTTCCATTCAATTAAAAAATAAGTAACACCTTATTCACTACTATTAATTTAAATTTTGGTTATTAAAAAAGCAAAACTAGAGGGGATCGAGGTTTAAACGTTAACTAAATATTCTCACCCAATAAAATTATAGGAAATATTAAAATAATAATATGATCACTTGAATACCTAGACAAATAAATATTAGCTGAGAAAAAGTAATGCTATTAGTGGTATAAAATGGAAATGATCTGGTAGTGATAGTAGATAAATAAGGTGCAATATAATAAACTAATTTGATTTTGAGCATGTTTTTAAATAAAATGAAATCATCCTTTCGGAGAGGATACCAAAAGAAAAAATGGGCTTGAGTTTACTGTAATAATTTTGTTTGAAATTTATGAGGGTTATGTTGTAATTAATTCAAACCTCAGAGGATAAATATAAATTTTTTTCTTTTTTTCAATAGAAATTAGGTGTGAGAAAAAATTGATAATCTTTCAAAAATATATTAAACCAAGCTGTAATGTTGTCAAACCACAAAAGACGGATGTAATTAACCCAAAAATAAATAGAAGGAAGATGATGTAGCATTTGTTGTGGATAATTTACCCATCTTCCTTATTCCTTCAAGCTTAACAAAAAATATAACCACAAGGATTACATGTTCTCCATTCCATCAAACTACTAATTAAAACGCTCCATATAAATTATGGCATCTTTCCCCCCCCCCCCCCCCTCTTGTTATTTGTTTAAACCAAAAACTTCTTGTTTAATTATTTGGCCCTTTTTTTCTTATTACTATTCAAACCTAAAACTTCATATTTAAAATGAGTAGAATTGTAGTAAAGATAAATCAATGAAATATTAAAATGAATAGAGTTCTAGTAAATCTAAGCCATTAAAATACATATCTGTTGAGGAAATAATAGAAGAGGATTGCAAAACTATTGGTTTATCTTTACTACAAAAAATATTTTATACAAAAAAACGAAAAATACCTTTTCTGATCAAACAGGACTTGTATTTATAGAGGATGAAGAGACACTCTTGAAAAATCACAACAAATAGGGACTTTTGAAAGGTCACAACTTTTAAAAGGTAACAAACCTTTAGTTAATATACCTTTTCAATTTATTTTGAAAGGTCACAACTCTTTATACTATTTTAAAAAATTACAACTCTTCTAGTGACGTATCTTTTCAGATTATTCTGAAAGGTACAACTTTACTATTTAGGTTGTGTTACATGCCTTTTTAGATTATATTTAATTAATTAAATATTGACTTTTAAATCAAAAATTAATAAAATTAATTTCAAGTTTAAGCCACAAGATGTCCAAGTACCCTAATCAAGAATCTAAAATAATTATTATATTGTAATTAATTAGTAAACAGAGCAATTTTGCTCTCCCTCTATAAATTTCTCCAAGCATTTTTCGCTTCAAATTATACAATAAAAAAAGAACGTACTTATATGATGATAAGAAATTTTATCCCTAAACAGTGTGGGACCAATACGATTCTCATTTGACAAACTAATAATTTCAACAAAATCATGTCCAAATCAATAGATTTCTACCTAATAGATATTTAACTCATTAAGTTCTACTTACAGTTTAACTAATTGGAGAATTTCTTTGCGGTTTCGCTCCAATTTTCATGTGCATATATATTATTGTTATTATACTCATATTTGAGCTCTACTGAAATCAAAACACTACGCCACCCCCTTAAAATAATCAACATGCTTCGATAGGTATGTAGATGTTGATATAAATATGCATATGAATTATTTTCATTTGTGTAATGGACTCAAAAGAATACTTATCTACCTTGTGATTTTATACTTAAAAAATCTACTTTTTGACTTTGAAGTAAATAAATTCGACTTCACTACTAAACCAAAAGTTTTTGAATTTTGGTTCTTCATGCAAAATGATTTTCAAATATCTATCTCAACTTGTGTAAAGCACCACACACACCTATATAAATTAATGCCTAATAACGAAAGTTATTTTTGAAAAAATCTTTGTGTGGCTCCAATTTTTTTTTTTCACTTAGAAAAAAGAAAAATAAGATATGCAAATCAATGTTGGTCTTTTGTGTTTTTTGGTTCTTATATCTACTAAATTAATGTGAATCTGTAGGAATAAGTCCTAAAAAACCCAAAAACAAATTGATAAATGTGCCTAGAATAATTATTACGTATCCAATAATGTGTAGGAAAAAGACTAAGGCTTCGTTTGGATTCTAATTTATTTGAGAAAAGTTGTATTACAATGTGTGAAAATTTTGGTGGGTATTTTTTTGATAAAAAAGTATTGTGGAGGGAAAAATAAGAGGGCAATTTTTTTAAAATTATGTGAGAGTAATTTGAGTGAAAAAAATTGAATTTTAAATTTTGAAATAAAAATATATTTAAATATTTTATTTTTGTGTGAGAAAGTTAACTTTTTATAAATAAAATCAGTGTTTAAACGAAGCCTAAGACAAACCCTAATAAGGTTGAATTGTCCACATGACTGCATAAGGCCCAAGCACCCCTTAAGGCCCAAAATATAGAAAATTACAAAGATAAAAAGGCTAATGTGTAGAGTTAAGTTACAATACAGCTAACTGGGATCTTTAAGCCCAAATGTGTACTTAAATCAAATTCACTTAATCATTGGGCTTGCACCAATAGTCACCCAATATATGTTGGAACTAAGAGGTTAGGGGTTCGAACTCACCTCTGACATCTCCTTCTCCTCGTTTATCCTATCTCTTGGTTAACATAGGAGCCTTACATTGCATTGTATGAAGCACACACCGTTGTTTTAATATAATAGAAATACCATTGTAATACAATAGTATTGTCTTAAATCAAATTCATTTAAATGCACCCTTCTTCCTTTGAGCTCGGGTTATCTCCTAAGATCACTTGCTTAGTTTGAATATCTTCAATTAATTTGCTCAAAACTTTGTCACATGTCGAGCTTTCATAATTGGTCCATCAATAATGTGTAGTGGATCATGTGCCGACTCTCACATAATACAATTCTCATCATAATTTTTTTTTTTTGCGTAACAAGAATAACTAATTGTATTCAACTATTTTAAATTTGTTTTTTTTTTTGTGAATAGCATATAAATCATGTATCTTGATTTTTGTGATACAATTCACAAATTTAGATTTCTATAATGCTTTTAAGCATTAACTAAATCACATTACCACAATCTCCAATGAGGTAAAAGTCAAAGAACTATAATTCCTTTTGTTACAAACACTATTGCAATAGAAAAAAGTTATTGCATACCAAATATTGATAACAATTTATAGTCAAGAAAGCACAAGCATATTTGTATAAATAGAGAGGCTATGGTGGCAACGAAATATCATTCTTCTATAATACTTGAGAAATTCGAAAATGGCTACACTTTATTTGAAAATGGTACTCTTTTGCATTGTTTGTAATTTGTGTTGCCAACTTCAGAGGAGCTTTAATTGTTGCAAATGAAGAGAGGAAGGTAATCTGCTTTTCCTTTTATATATTTTGTAGGGAAAATAGTGTTATTCATCATTCAACTTGATATGTTAGTTCGATTTCATCTTTTATATTAAAAAAATTTCAATTGGGTCTCTTAACTTGTAAATTCAGTTTTAATTGTTCCTTTTAATATATACAACCCAAACAAGATTTAACGCATTTAGTTATTGATTTACACAATTTATAAATATTTTATTTAAATTATATTTTTAATTATGTAAATCGATATTTTTTAGGTTTAGATAGTTAAAGAATAATTTTATCTATTTATAATATATTTTTGATAGGGAAAATCACACTTTTAGTCCCTAATGTTTTTTCAGTATCACTTTTAGTCTCTAATATTTTAAATCTGACACATTTAGTCCTCAAACTTTTATATTTTGACAAATTTGGTACAATTGATGGCTATTAAAGTAGGAAATGACAAAATTTATTACAAAATTTGCTATCAAATTTTTTAATTTACAAATTTTGAAAATTACCTTATTTTTCTTTTATTTTTCATTCTCATTCTTTAATTAACTTATCTCACAAATATTTAATATATGAACATTAAAAAATATTAGTTTTGAACCAAAAAAAAAGAACTAATTAAATTGTGAAATAAAAAATTTGATAAAAATTATGACTAAAAAAGAATGTAATTTTTAAAATTTTTAAATTAAAAATTTTTGATAGTAAATTTTGTAACAAATTTTGTCATCTCCTACTTTAATAGGCATCAATTGTATCAAATTCATCAAAATATGAAAGTTTAAGGACTAAATGTGTCAGATTTTAAACATTGGGGACTAAAAGTGACAATGGATAAAACATTTGAGGCTAAAAGTGTGATTCTCCCCTTTTTGATAATTAAAATTGATGTATATTGTGAAAATTATGAAGTTGAAGGTGAAAAAAATGTGAAATAAACTTTTAGGGATACTTTGCCAAATAAAGTTTAAAGTGGTTATTTACAATTTACTATTTTTATTTTGGTTTCTTCTACAATCCTAAATATATGTAAGTCATGTGATTGGATGCAGTAGGTCCCATTTGCTTTGATTTTATTAGAAGAACTAATGAGAATCAAAATTATAAATTAAAAAACCAATTGAAACTTTTTGAATATGAAAAACTAAATTGAATTAAGGTCCCCCGTTGAGGAACTAATCATACTATTTACCACATCCCTTTATATGTATTAATTCTCATTTATCTAGTGAGTGTTTTATTATTTTAACTTGCAACCAATACATTCTGGGCCTTCTTTGGGCCAATAATCAGACAATTTTTTGTATATATATAAGATAATATTGTTGAATATATATGTGCATATATATATATATATATATATATATATATATATATATATATATATATATATATGAGCCCTTTTTGGTAATAACTCATTCGTTAATTAGTCAACATATCCAGTTGTAAGTAAATGAAACATAAAGATTGTTGTGATTTTATGTTACCCTATACTATTGCAAATATTTATTATTTAGATGACTTAATAGTTTTTATTGTTTTCTTCCTTAATGACAGGACTACATAATATACGTGGGAGCCCTTCCTTCAAATACAAAGTATTCACCCAAAGAACACCATATGAGCATGCTTCAAGAAGTGGTCAATAGCAGGTAATTAAACATGATAACTTTCAGTTCAAAACTAGATAATATAAACATCAAAGAAGATTAGTTTCCTATTTCTTTTTCTTTATAAAATAAATATACTGATTTGATTGTTCTAGACTAAAGTTATGCTAGGCAATCCATGATCAGAAGTTACACAAGGAGTTTTAATGGATTTGCTGTCCATCTCACTAACAAAGAAGCAACAAAACTTTCAAGTTAGTACTATATTTTATTTATTATATATATTTTATATATTTTATTGTGAACTACTAATATATATTGAATTGCTGATGGGATCAATAGCTAATGAGCATGTGGTGTCCATATTCGCAAGTAAAAATCTGCAACTTTATACAACAAAATCGTGGGATTTCATGGGTTTCTCTCACAACATCCATCGCGATATTAGCATTGAAAGTGATTTTATAATAGGAGTGCTGGATACTGGAATTTGGCCTGAATCAAAAAGCTTTAATGATCATGGTTTTGGCCCTATACCAAAAAAAATAGAAGGGTGATTGTCAAGGTGGTAAGGATTTCTCATGTAACAAGTATGTTCCTTTATATATATATATATATATATATATATATATATATATATATATATATTAACACCATACACATTTCATGCACAATTTGTATAATGTTTTTCTCTGGGAGAGTTTTGTTAAGGCTTGCATGAATTAAATAGCTATTGATAAATACTTCGCAATTTTGAGTAAATTATCATCAGATATATCATATTACAAATATGTTCTTTTACATAGTATTCCATTTGTTGTCAAAATATGGGTTGAATATAATTTTCTTTTAATTATTAAATAGAACACATTTAATAAATCATTAAATATATAATTTTACATTTTTGTCCTTACATCTTTATTATAGGCACACATAATCAATTATTAGCAAGGATATTAAAGAATTTTCATTTTAAGAATGGACTTTTTCCTAGGACAAAAAAATATTTTGAAAATAAATTTTTTTTTTTGAGACGGAGAGTAAATATTTTGTTCTACATGCTATTGTATGAGTGTAAAGAACTATTATGCCATTTTTAATAATATTGGCCATAAATGTACCTTTAATGCAATTTTTTTCATTTCTTTTAATATCCAACGTTAATCACATGAGAGAAATCTGTATGGCTTGCCTACAGGAAAATCATTGGAGCAAGATCCTATTTTCCTAAGACCTCTTGTAGAGATTTAGATAGTCATGGATCGCACACTGCATCAATAGCAGCAGGAAATAATGTCAAAAATGCAAGTTTTTTTGGAATTGCCAAAGGTGTAGCAAGAGGTGGGGTTCCCTCTGCGCGGATTGCTGTGTATAAAGTTTGTGTAGGTGGTAGTTGTAGCGAGATAGCTATATTGGCTGCATTTGATGATGCTATCGCAGATGGAGTTGATATCCTCTCAGTCTCTCTAGGACCACAATATCCCATAGGTCTTGAAAGGAATGCTATAGCACTGGGTTCTTTTCATGTAGCCCATAAAGGTATTCTCATCGTGCAATCAGCCAGAAATGGTGGTCCGAAAACAAAAATAATCACCAGCAATGCGCCGTGGTTGTTTACTGTTGCCGCAAGTACTATAAATCAAAAAATCATTAGCAAAGTTGTGTTTGGTGATGGAACAATATCAATTGTACGTAATCTAAATTTAACTTTCAAATAATTTTGACACTATCCTAGTATCATATAAATTAATTCACAAACATAGAGAGTACATTCACCACTGAATTTGATGTTTTCATTTAATTTATAAATTACTTTACTTTCTAAGACTATATGATGATGTTGTAGGGTTATTCGGTTAATTCTTTTAAGTTGCATGGGACACAATTTCCAGTCGTATATGGAAATGATGCTTCAAAGAAATGTCACTCCCTGATAGCCAAGTAAACTTACACTATTCAGTCAAATGACCTCTCTTATAATTGGAGCTTTAACAGTATGATTGACTTAGAGTTTGTTCTTTGATTTAGGTTTGTATGTCTCACTGTTTAGATGAAAAATTAGTGAAGGAGAAGATTGTACTTTGTAGAACATTGAGAAGCATTGAGGAAGCAGGTGAAGCGGGAGCCCTCGGATTAATATCATTACAAAATGGATGGGAAAATATCCCCTTCGAGTTTCCCTATGCTACATCAATATTAAATGAAGAGCAATTTAAATTGGTAGAGAGTTATTACAACTCAACTAAGTAAGCCTTTTTTTTCTCTTATTTAACATCACTTGGAGTGATCCAATATTTGTTTATTATGTTAGGAATGAATATAAGTTTATAATGAGGGATGCTGAATTTTTTCTTTATGGTACATTGAGTAAAAATGTAATCAAGATAGATGGGGTCATATATATAAACCTTATCACCCAAATAACTTCAGGAAGAAAATTAAATTGCATGTTCTTTCTTATGAAGTTTTAGAATAAGTTATGATCACTAATTCTATCGTAACTAACTTCTTCACACATTCACTTTCAATATATAGGAGTCCTACAATGAACATATTGAAAAGTGAAATTGTAGAGGGTTTGCTGTTCTCAGAGTGGTCGCTTTCTTCTAGAGGGCCTAATTCGATAATCCCAGATATTCTAAAGGTACGAGAAATTAATGAAAATATTTCCAACATTTTCTTTTGTTACCCTTTTTAAAATATGTATAATATTGTACAGCTAGATATTGCTGCTCTAGGGGTAGAAATCTTAGCTGCATTTTCACCTAAAAGTCCTCCTTCCGACTATTATATGGATAAGAGATCTGTATCTTACAATATACTATCCGGAACATCAATGTCTTGTCCTCATGTCACTGGTGCAGCTGTTTATGTGAAATCATTGCATCCTGATTGGGCATTTTCTGCAATTAAATCTGTTTTAATGACTACAAGTAATAACACACTTACCATCACCAAAATATAATATGGTTGATGTTCATAAGCACATTTAATCAAACCCCACATCAATGTCTTTTCCCTTTTGTGATAATGAAAAAATATAGTAGTTATTTCGCTCTTTGATCACAGTATTTCTAGGTTAAAAAACTAACTTTATTCGCAGCTTCAAGCATGAAGGCCACTAATGCAAAGTATGGAGACACAGAATTCTCTTATGGAGCAGGACATCTTGATCCAGTAAAAGCTGCGAATCCAGGAATTGTGTACGAGACATCTAAAGAAGATTACACTAAATTCCTATGCAGCATGAACATCATATCATCTAAGATCGCAAAGATAATTGGATATAATGTTACATGTACTGATGTGGATCCCATAAAACCAAAGGATTTGAATTATCCCTCAATGGCAACTCAAATTGACCAAGACAATATGGATAAACCATTTAAGTTGGAGTTCCCAAGAACAGTTACCAATGTTGGCCTTCCAAATTTAACATACAAGGCCGTGATCACCACGTCTTCTCCGTGCAATATCACTGTGGTGCCTAGCATTCTCTCTTTCAAAAAGTTAAATGAACCAAAATCCTTCATAGTAACTATGATTGGGGAAATAAATGAAGGCATGATGATCTCTGCTTCACTAAAATGGTCTGATGGCATTCATGTTGCCCGTTGTCTAATAGTTGTGTATGTGAGTGACTAGTTTTGACAAATTGTTAGGCTTTTAAATTGTAATAGTGAAAGTTATTATCTAGCAGTTTTGAATTGATATTAAAATAAAAGATTGTCTTTAATTTTGCAATTAGGATTATTAGTGCTTAAAGTTTAACAAAAACGATTTTTCTTAAAATCATAAATCGTTTCCTATTGCATAAAATTGGAAACAAATACAATCCTAATTCAGGTAAATTTCCTTTTTCTTATCTTTTGTACAGGAATCAATCATGGATAAACGTTAAATATGGTAGTAATATCAAAATTCCAGCCTTTTTTATAGTGGTTTTTCACTTTAACATTTATTTATTTTGTAAATTTTGAATTAAAGAGATCTTCAAATTTAGGGCTTCAATTATATATAAAGCCCAAGTGAGACAGGCAATAAAAATTAAAAATTTAGCACTTCATGTTAAAAATTGAAGTTAAGGTAAGAGTGGCAATCAGGTCGTATTTTAAGTTCGCGTGTCGTGTTTAAACATGGATATTATAGATTTTACACGAACTCAAACATGACCCATTTAATTATACATGTCAGGTAGCATAATATGAACACAACCTATTTATTTCACGGATAACATGACATGAAAATACCTTTATACATGTGAAATTTATGAAAACTTAATTATTTATTTATTTCATGGGTAACACAATATAATAAAAAATACTTATAAAATATTAAAACACCAAAAATATCTAAAAGTATATCTTATACAATGCCTTTCAATTTTATAAAATTATTATTAGATAATTTTTAAAATTATCTTTAAAAGGTTAAACGAGTTGACCAGCGAGTTGACTTGATTGAACCCATTTATTTTTCGTGTTATACAGGTTTGACCTGATTTTGATCCGAACTCGCGAAGGAATATACCTATACCTGTTAACTAAGTGTTAGGTTCATATTGTATTTCTATGTCGTGTAAGGAATTGCTACCCCTACGTTAAGAGAACAAAACTTGTCTTCTTGGTCGATTCTGCTCTTCTTTTCCCTTGCAACTGGAGATGAAATTCCATTCTCAAGATCTACACATTTACTTCAAGAATCTCTAATTTAATATACAATGGATCTCCTGTTATACTTGTTGTATGTCATTTTATGTCACTATTCTAATAAATTAGTATAAAGCTTGTAATTTATCTCAATATTTATATCATAACATTCATTTTCATCATAATAAATTTTAGAGTTAAGGGTTTTTTTGTTATTAGATTATATTTATTTAAAATTTTTAAAGTTAAAAAAAATGCTATAAATTTTATTAAAATATTGATTTAATACCAAAAATATAAAAACTTAATATCAAAATTAACTATAATGAAAATGGATACTAATAGTGTGTGTGTGTGTATATATATATATATATATATATATATATATATATATTACCATAACTTATAAGATTTATATTAACTTATTAGAGTACCTAATGTCACACAAAAAGTATAATAGGAGATCTAATATGAATTTAATGTTGAACAATCTCTATTAGCGTAGAATGATAAACAAAAATCTTTCACTTTTTCCACTCATCTAAATCTTCTTCAGCTTTCAAAGCATCTACGTTCAAAAAACTTCTCTACCTTTGATCTTAATTTTGTATTTCTGGCTTCTTTTAGTCAAGAATTATCATGTTCTTTATTGTGTTAACTAAGATGTGTGTGATAGATATTGCAAAATGCAGAGGGGCTAGAAGGAAAAATAGGACTAATGTTAGACACCTAAACTATTTTCAATCAACCCACGTCACTTGCTTGTGACTAATGTCAGATTCCTAATTAGGTCGTCAAGTTAGAAAAATCGGGTGATTCGTGAACCAAAATTGTTATGAATGTTTAAGTACGGATTGATATTTTGAGGGAAATCAAACGGGTTTTGAGCAACATTTGAAGAGTTGAGGGTTGTCGACCCTCATTAAAACTTTTAGGAGAAAGATCTCCCTACAACTATCATTTCTGATTTTTCCTCCAAAACTTATATAGAAGGTTGAGGTGTCAGTACTTTGTGAGTTTTCATAAAGTGTGGAATTTTACCATTATATTGGCTGGGAAGCATTTGTGGGCATTGAATTAAACTTGTTTTGAGCTTGGGCAGTGTTTGTGGGCATGGCTAGATTTTGGGATGTTGGCCTAAGGAATGTGCGTGAGACATTAGTGCAGAGTGGCTTGTGAGACTTTGCATTACAAGTGTGTAATGAGCATGTACGTATGGCACATAGCTGGAAAAACTTCGACTGAACTTAGCTAGTGATGATGGCTGGACTTCCAAACTTGTAGTAATGCTGGAATGTTTTGACAGGTTAAGTGTGTTGACTTGGACTTACATGTATGCACTAAAAGACCTACTACTTTTTGTCCTTTAGTTCTAATTGGCCTTTACCTAGTAGTTGGGGTTGTCAACTGTCCCACTATCAATTTTGGCCTACAAGCAAGGTAGTAACTCACAGAATTGAGTCTGGGAGAATTTGTGTTGCAAGCCTGAAGATTGTTTCTTGTAATTCTTTGAATGATTTGAATGCAAGGTTGAACTGTTAGATTTGTAAATTTCGTTTGTCTTTTTCTTGTTTTAATTCGTGTAAACTATTTTGATTTTGTGATTCGGGTCGAGTTGAGTGAATCCAAATGCAAGAGAATTGATGAGAACAAATTACCAGAGGACTTGAAATTTGTTGGTTGTTGGAAAATAACGTGGTTGATAAAGTTTTCGTGACAACTAACTTCTTACACAACTTTCTCACAAATAGGAGCTGGTTCACTGACCCTTGCCCGCTCTTCCAACAAGATAAAGAACAATAAATTAAGAATGTTTTATTTTTAAAAAATTGTGGATTTGTGGAAGGAGTGAACAATTTTTGTTTTCTCTCAACAACAATCCTATCACTCCCGGGGCGGGGGTAACTGTTATGATTTACTCCAGGGATTTTGTAAGAATTTTGTGCGCTTCTTAATTTACTCTTCTAAATATTAGTATGTGTAACCCACCTTGTATTTTCAAGTAGAGAAATGAGTTGTAACCGATTATAAGACTAAAAGAGTCACTACTGAATTGGTAGAGGGCTAAAAAAAAAATCAGTTTTAAATGTGTGGGACAAATAAAAATTTTTAAGCCAATGTTTGATACAAAAATGAAATTTAATCTTAAATTAATGTTATGATTGTCTATCTATCCTTTGTGGACCAAATGGACAAAATGACATAAATTGCTGCTATTTTTAACGAAGAAAATGTGTAATGACCACAATTTCAACATTTAAAAATACTAGTGAAAGGTCTTACTCAAGAAGAAAGATGTCCATTGTATTTCAAAAATAATAAATAATAAATTTTTAATTATTTTAAATGTATATTTTAAATTATGTTATCAGTTTCCTAATTTTATTAAATTTTAAAATCATTAATTCTTTTTAAAATGAACAGAGTAATTAATATTTTATGACAATTAAGTATTAAAATCATAACAAGATTCTAAATTAATGGTAATTGCTATTATATTTCTCCATTTAATTAAATAATAACATAAAAAGACAATCACACGGAGTGTGAAAATTAAATGAAATCAACTATTAAATAATTAATTTAGAAAATAAAATTGTGATGTGAGAAAATTGATTCTTGTAAGATAAACATATCATTTAAAATAAAATCAAATTTGCATTGAGATGAGACATAAAATGAGATTTGATGAAAAAATAAAGTATTAGAACAACAATAGAATTCTATGTTTATAGATAACCACTCATTTTGTTTCTCTATTTCAATAAATATGGGGGAAAAACAACTATTAATATGGTTAGATATTAGTGAAAATTGGATAAGACTAATATTTAATAGAACTCTTTCAATATTAATATTTTTAGCAATCAAACCTATATGATTAATTTTGAAACCTAAAGTGAAAATTGATAAAATAACTATATAATAGTATGCTGCCCGTGCAATTACACGAATAATGATACTATTGGAAAAAAAACAAATGTGACTATAAAATTTATTATTTATCATTGAATATTATTACTTCATGATAAATTAAAATAATTTAAAAAATAATTAATTTTTTTATAGAATTTATATTATACATTTAAGTTTTTTTAAATAATATGATTAAAAAAATTAAAAATAAGAATTTTAAATTTGGATAAACTATATTGAATATAAATTTGATTGAAAGTTCAATACAACATAAATGATTTGAAAAATCTGATTATTAACTTGTGAAATAAGAGACATGAATTCAATAAAGAGAGGTTTTTAAAAATAGAACTGGTTCTATATGAATATCACACAACAAATAAAGCTATTTAAAAAAAAGGAATCAAATACCATACCTATCTCATGTAGGTATGAAAGTTCTTGCAATGTTATAGTGAAGTCAATAACTCTTACGATGCTAATTTTCAACTTGAAAGTTAGAGCCCAAGAATCAACTAAAACAATAAAAAAAAAAAATTCATTCTCTTGCAAGTGACAATGGATATATCAAGTTTTTTTTAAAAAAAATTTAAAAAAATTTCCTGCAAAATCCATCTCCCTTCCCCTAATTTAATAGTCACCTTGTGATCTCAAAAACTATTCTAGGGCTAAAAAAAAAAAAAAAATCACTTTTCATCTCGTTCATTGAACATACCCGTTCATAATTTGTAAATTGGGTTTTATTGAAAATTCATATTTTCATAATTACAAAATAATTGTTAATAAATGGAGAAAGATCATACATTTGATAATAAAATTAAAAAAAAAAAACCCCATCGAAATTCATATTTTCCTAATTTCAAAATAAATGATTATAAATAGAGAAAGGACATACCTTCAATAATAAAATAAAAGAGACCCGTTAATAATAATAAAAAAAATATTACTATTGAAACCCAAACTTTATGAAACACACATTTAAGTTATCAAATAATTGATAATCAGCATAATTCTCGACAATAATTATGCCTATTGGTTAAAAAAAATCTGTTCAAATGACATAATTTTATTGCCCAAACATGAATAGAGAAGTGCATAATTACGCATATACGATTGATTAAAGTCTCTTGAATAGTAAACTCATAGAAATTGATCATATTTAATTTTAGAATGTAAGAAGCATATACAAATTATACAGAGCAGATGCGTCGGCTTTGATAAGGTATAAAAATAAATTGAAATAGTAAAGATAAAGATATGGGTGATTGATAAAAACATGGATTCAATTTGAGTGAGAAACTTGAACAGTTTGTTATTATTGTTATTATTTTAACACAAAATTAATCATAAGAATTTTATATTATTAAAAATAAAGATTGCAGAAGAAGAATCTATTATATGAAGTAAAGATTAAAATGGAATTAAAAATGAGTGAAAATTTAAAAAAATAAAGATTGAAAATGAAGAACACTGGAGGACAAAACATATCACTGACAAATTTTTGGCTTTATGATATTTCTTTATTTTTTCAAAATTTCAATATGAAAATAGAGAACGTTTCCAGCATTATATTTTTCTAGGTTTTTTTTTCAAAACTACACAATGAAAATGAAGAACGTGGGAGGAGAAAAAAAAAAAGATGAATTGAAATAACATAATTATTTTAGTTACATGGATTAAGAATGAATATTTGTGGTGACAAATGAATGTCGTTGGTGGAGTGAATAACAGATAAATAGATATTTAATTTTATTTTACAATTATTAAAAATGATAACTAATTTGAATTCTAATGTGATAAGATGCCAAGATTTAGTTAGATAATACTAAATTAGTGTGATTCAATAATGTGAAAATTAATATTAATAGACCCATGAAGAATATGAACAAAGTGAATGACTATCAAAAGCCATAGGCAATGAACAAAGGAGGAGAAATAGGAGAAAACTAAAGCAGAGAGAAAATTTTCATTTTTAATCATAATAATTCAAAAATTGGGTATAACAATTAATGAAAATTATTATCATAACAACATTCACACCCATAATTATAGACAAGGATTAGAATAAAATTATATTAGAATGAAGATAACTTTAATTAATTATCATGTTATTCAAATTTAGTAAGGGACCGTTAATATTTAAATTGAATACATACAATATTAAGGATGAATAATTTAAAGAAGAATTAAAATTGTACATGTGATGATATTATGATAATACAATTAGTGCATGTGACAACAAAAGAGGAGCTAGACACTATTATTATTATTATTAGTATTGTATATGCTACTAATCCTTACTAGTAGTTTTATAACAATTATGTACTATTGTTTGATATTAATAAAACTGTTACTGGTTTTGTCTCAAAAAAAAATACTTTTAAAATTTTTAATTGTCATGAAAAAGAGTTCATTTTTGAATACAATTGAACAAAGTTCTTTTTAATAATAATGATAATATAGTACTTAAAATTGAAAAATAAAATAAAAATAAAAAATCTTACATTTAATGATATATGAAATATGTTATACCTCATAGTTAATATATATATATATATAATTAAAAGTAAACTCTTTATAAGAAAAAGAGAGAATATTAGTTTTGAATAAAGTAAAAAAAATAATAAAAATAAATGAATGGAATGGAAAAATATAGGTAAATATGTATAGCCACAGTACTAATTACCACATCAAATGGTGTTAATCATTTAACAATAACTTGTTATTTTAATAATCAAAAATTTAAAATTAATAATTATATACATTTTCATTAAATTGTTGCGCGAAATTTAAGAATACCAACCACCATCCACAACTAATAATTAATGGAAGGAATGGGCATTAAGACAGCAAAGGGTTAAGAAAGGTGGGTCGGGCGGATTTGGCCCGCTCCAATGCTAAACAAACGGGTCGGTAGCCGCTCCTCGCTCCATGAATTGACCGCCCGCCGTTAATACGACACAACCAAATTCCCGTATCTCTGCATTTTCGTTCTCCTCCCAAAAAAAGTGGCCATTTTTGTGCAAATGTTGGCCTTGACATCTATGTTAATTCAATAGGGCCCTTCTGAACTGAGTTGAAGTGGGTTGGCTGAGATCGAGAAATTGAGAAAAGAAAATGGCTGGGGCGACTCGGGCGGTTCAGTCCCTGTTCAAAAAGTCTGGCAATAAGAAGCATGTTGCTTTTCAAAATACTGTTCCGACTTATATAGGTTTATTGATAATGCCCTTTTGTGCTTACCGCCAAATTAAGATTTTTCTGCTGTTTTATTAAGCTTTCTAGATTTTCTCTCCGTGTTTCTTTGTTGGGTTACTGTCACTAAGAGGATGTGCAATTCATTTAACTTGCTAATACTTGGCTCATTATTTCTGTTTTGTACTTTAGATTTGTCCTGCGTATTGGTATTATCAATACAAACAATCTCTTCAATTATTTTTTTCCCTCTTCTTTCCTTCTCTACCCACACTCACTCACTATGGCAATTCCAGGCCCGGAGGTCTCAACTCCACCGTCATTTCTGCCCTCTCGGCCTGTTCCTCTATCATCAACCGAGTTCGTATCTCCCACCTTTACCATGGCCCATATGCTTATGAAAAAGAAATTTTTATGATTGCAGAAATTTCCCACCATTTTTTTTTTTAAATTTTGCTTGCAGGTGTGTTTGTATGATTGGTGGCTCATCAAACCTGATTCCAGTTCCAATTGCAAACGATTGAGTGTCGGAGGCATTAACTCTGAAGAGTAAATTCCGTTCACCTTTTTTCTATACTACAATTATTGTAGTTTATGTGGCAATTTGTGAAATGCGTATTGCTTCTTATGACAAATTTATATTCATATGCCAATTGAGTATTTAGTTCTTCATACATTATAGGATTTGTTATTGAATTTCTATATTGCAGGAGACTATGAATAAGGGTTTTTCATTCAGCACCAATTCTGAAAAGATACAACGATGTTACTCTGGAGACTACAGATGGCATTACAGTCACTATTTGTGGGACTATAAATAGGCCTCGAATGCTGCAAAATGGCTTCACACAATAGGTACTAATTGATTGCATTGTACTCATTAAGTGAGCAAATATGTTCCATATTTAAAATGCTCTACTCATGAAATTGAACAGGTTTGTAATCATTTCCTCATCGAATTCCCTTATTACTGGGAGGAGTTTACTGATCAATTATTCTCTGAAGAATCAACTGAAGGATTGTCTAACTTGACTGGAGTTGTTGCACCTTTGGATGGCTTCAGCACCTTTTCATCCGGATGGGCTTTATTACGTGATTTCTCCCTTTCCACTCTTGGAGATTCTGCCAACTCTGAGCTAGTCAAGAGTATGTTTGGAGATATATTAGAGAAATATGACAAACGGATAAATGATGGAGGATTGTTGTCGTCTAAGAACAGCAAAAATGATCATAAGCTGACAAGGAATTTCAGAGACAAAGACACTCCAACTAAGGGTAAGAAAAGTGCATCTCAGCAGAACCAAAAATGTGAGGATGATTTATCTCTAACAGAAACTAGAAGAAAGAAGTTGCAGAAAACTGCACTAGAAAAAAGAACTGGGTTTGAGTCAAATGCCTTAAGAAAGGGTCCTTTAACAAGAAGTATGGCTCACTTAAAAAATTCAAGGAACAAGAAAGATGAGAATGTAGATACACCTGACAGGAGATACAAAGGCCTAGTCACTGGGAAAATTTTTTCCAATACAACTCAGGTAACCAGAAAGTTGACCTTAAGAAATCGTTCAGTGGAACTTAACGTCCAAAGTACTGAATAGGGTTTATGCATCAATGGTATAAAGTTTATGCTTCAATAGTGCTGTTAAGAGATCAAAAGAAAGTGATAGACAACATAAATTGTTTGGTGCAACTTATTGTCAAATGTACTGAATGGTGTTTATGCTTCGATGATATGGGGTTTATGCTGCAATAGTGCTGTTAAGAGATCAATAGAAAGTGATGGACACCATAAATCTTTTGGTGGAACTTAATGTCAAAAGTGCTCAATAGGGTTTACGCTTGAATAGTATAGGGTTTCTGATTATCCAGTTTGTTGAAGGGCTTTTTAGTACCCAACTAACTTGCTTAATTGGATTTATTGTACCTGGAAAACTTAGATTGGTAAATCAGTGAGATACACCAATGGACCTTAATGAGTTGTTCTACTAATTTTTAGAGCGCGCAAATTGGACTACTTTTGGATGCTGTTACAAATCTTTTCATACAGAGTTCCATTTTGTACCTGATTTTGCTTTACTTAACTAATTTAGCTGAATAATGTAGTTATTAAAGGTTGGTAAAGCAGAACTGCACTTGCCGCCTTCACTTTCATGGGCTGAATCTATTCCCACGCATTTCTGTCATTTGTTCTTTCGTTTTTTTGACCATTCTGCTGGAATTAATCAATAACTTCTCTGACAGTACTTTCATATAATTATATCACTCATAACAAGTCGAGAGAAGAATAATGAAGTAGAATAGTACAAAATGCCATTTGTAAATTCTCAAATTTCTGAAATACTAAAACGTCAGTAAATATTGTCCACCGCACTTAAGAGTTAACATAAAGTAGAATCAACATCTTCCAAGTGGCTCAAAGATGCTTAAAAGGTTAGGAGTGGAGGATTTGGATGTCAAGGAACATCCGTGTTCCTTCAAGCAATCCTCGGAGCTTCTTCCAGTTTTTTAGAAATCTGCAATCCATGTATATCTTCTTGGAGATTCATTTAATGTGAAAAAATGTAGAATTAACAAGTTCGGTAACTTCTTGATTACTGTTATAATTGAAAAAAGGGACCAAATATGGTATAAAGAAGAATTTAAAACAACAAAAGGTTACAACAAAGGCACAATCAAATAAACAAAAGAGGCAAACAAGTCTGCAGGACATTGACAGAATGAAAAATTGCCTGTTGGAAATATAGAAAGACTCACTGATCTCTTAGAGTTAGTACTGCAAAATCGTAGAATATGAAACAAAGACTCGAATTCATGAAGTTTTGTAGAAGAAGTATAATTCTTCATAAATTGTCGCACAAAAAATGAATATGATCACTTCCACAACCCGCAAGAACTTAGAAATATAAGGGCAATATTCCTAAAATGGGATAAACTAGATGGCCAAGAGATACTATTTTGTTACAAGCCTAAAGACTTTCTGAGCTTATTTTATTTAAGGTCTAAGTAGGCTCAAATATACGATTTGTGTCCCATGCCAAAAAGCCTAATGATGTAATATGTAATGGGAAAATAAATAGAAAGAACAACTTGAACTGTTAATACAGGGAAAGGCATATGCATAACAGCCACAAGGTAAATATTAGCATGCATAGTAACTAATTTCTAGTTTCATGGCAAGTTCTTTCCGAAGTAACTAATTATGAAAGAAAGGAATAATTACAGCTGTAACAAGCATCGAACTAGTGGACATCTCTCTCCTCGTGAGCAGAGTGCCTCTTTTCCTCTTCAGGAGATTTCTAGTTTTCTTCGAGTGCTCAGTTTCAACCTAGGTCTCCTCCAAGTGCCATTACAGATTTTCTCTGTTTTCTTTTGGCGGGTGTCTCTCTTTTGTTTCTTTTCCCTCTAGTGACATTATAGAAATTCTTGGTTTTTATGAATTTCTGGAGCACCTCCTACATCTTCTAGTCTTTGTACGCTAGACATTTTAACCCTGCATCTAGTCCTATTTACAGCAACACATTATTTGACCGTGGTTTATGGCTTCTCCTTCTTTGCTGGCAACAAGGGGTAGCTTCCTAGTTTCACAGACAGCAGGGGTTTCCATCCAATACTGCCCTCCATTAGTGCAGCTCAAGATCGTGTGACATACCCACTTAAGTTTAGTATGGCGGAAAAGTTAGTGGCTCAGTTTAGGCAATGCCAACTGTTTACAAATGAACAATTAGGAGTTGAAATTCAAGAACAAGATGTAAAATGTAGTAAGGAGCTGTGTGGAAGAAGCTTAGCAGGTAAAATTCATGGAGAAAAAATAGTTAATTTTATGGGCTTGAAACTCACCTTGTTGAGAATTTGGCCGACCTTGTGTTCATTTTCGGTTATAGAGCATGGACCCAACCTTTTCCAATTTGTTTTCAATAGCCAAGCCGACAAGGAGAAGGTGTTAAAAGGTAAACTCTGGTCTTTTGACGAACAATACCTGGTTTTAAAAGAATGGTTCATGGGAATGAATACATATTCAGAGGCTTTCAATCACATTGATATATGGGTTCAGATTTGGAATATCCCCACCCACTGGATATCTAAAGAAACGGGTTTGAAAATTGGAAAATTGTTTCCGAAAACTTGGGATGTGGACATTCCTAGTACGGGCAGCAAACAGGGTAAATGTTTAAAGCTGTATGTTACAATAGATTTGGATTAGCCATTGTTGCGTGGTACACAAGTTAAACTTCAAGAGCAACAATGTTGGGTTATTTTCCGATATGAACAATTACTCAATTTTTGTTTTTATTGTGGTCACATTGGCTATCTAGAAAATACCTGTGGGATCCAAAAACAGGATTGTAAGAATCACAAGCTGAAAGAGAGCCAATTTGGTGAATGGCTAAAGGCGGATTCAGTCAAGAAAGGGTACAAATCGAATACCCAAGTAGCTTCAGGACTGGGAAGTCAAATTGCCAAACAAAATGTGACCAACAAAACAGTAGTTGCCAACCCTCTTTCAGGTGACAGCATTCCTTCCCTGACCCCTGGGGTTGATCAAAGCATAGGGTCCATGAGCAAGGCTATAAGCCTTTCTCCGCAAAAGGCCTTGGATTATGAAGCAATGGCACCAAAGGACTTAGTCCGTCCACCCATGGAAGAAATCAGCATGAGACCAACCACATTGGAGGTTATTTCAGCAAAAAAATTGAACCCCGAGGCACACAATCAGGAACGAGATAAAATGGACTTGGATGGGGTCATGCAGGAAAAGGTGAGTGATCTTGAGGAGTAGCAAGCAAAGAAAATGGTTACTCAATATTTTAAAGATGAATTTTCTGCCCTAGAGCAAAACCTTGTTAACATTCCAATGAAGTGGGTGGCTGCCTCAAATCCTCCCCAAGATGCTCCCCGCATATTGGAGCTCAATGTAGAAGAAATTGTGGCCAAAGTTCCGGGGATTCGTACGCGAAAATGGCATCGCAAAGTTGTTTCCAGAGTTCCGCAAACAACAGGGGTTCAAACCTTGGTACAGCCACATCATAGTGCAGGGGAAAAACGAAAAGGGATCATTCAAGAAAACAATGAAGTATCCGAGAGTGAGAGGAAACAGGAAGGCAGCCATAAAAGAAGGAATCAAGGCATAATCATTTGCGATTTGCAGGTGAAGGAAGCCAGCCCAAATGGCCCCAAGCTAATCAATGAAAATATGTTCCTAGAATTGTAGAGGTCTAGGAGGGCCCTCTACTATTTCTCAGCTTAAGGAACCATTCGGTTCCACCTTCCGAATATGGTATTTATTAGTGAGACTAAACAAAAGGCGCCCTTTACCAAAACTTTTTGCAGGCTTTTTCGTCTTCAAAACCGATGGAAATATGTTGACCCATCGGGAACAAGGGGTGGCCTTTTGCTTTTTTGGAGTGATGATATGGCAATAAATCATGTGATATCAACAGATTTTTGTTTTGAAGTACAAATAAATAAGCAGGGAGATCAAGAGCTTTTTTGGACTATTTTTGTATATGCCAGTACGGATCCTAAAGTCCGTAGCCAGCAATGGGATTATTTTCAACAAACCAAAAGCAAATGGGGGAACAAGTGGTTTATGGGTGGGGATTTCAATGATCTAGTTGATAACACAGAGAAGAGAGGTGGTCAACCTCGTTCGGAGGCCAGTTTCTAGATTATCCAGGGACTTTATCAAAGTCATGGGTATGGCAGATCTAGATTTTAATGGGAGACCTTTCACTTGGGCCAATAATAGGGAGCAGGAGGGTTTTATTGAAGAAAGACTTGACCGTTTCTTCGATTCAGCTGATTGGATACTCCAGCACCCTATGGCGGCAGTCAAACATTTAGAGAAATAGTCGTCCGACCATTCTCTACTTTTACTAGTCACTTGTCCGGCCAAGCCCTGACAGAAACATAGGTTTGTTTTTGACAAAAGATGGATAAAGCAAGAGGGAACTACTGCAGTAATAGAGCAAGCTTGGAAAAGGACACAACAGGGCAATCCAATGTTCCAACTTACTTGCAAAATCAAACAGTGTAGAGTTGATTTGCTGAAGTCGGCCACTACTGCGCATACTAATACAGCACAAAGGATAAAGGAGATCAAAGTGCAAATGGAATGGCTAAGCCAAGCAGGGGATAACAGAGACTGGAATCTTTGGAAGACGTTGAGAGAGGATTTACACAAAGCTTACAATGAGGAGGAAAAATATTGGCACTAAAAAGCACGCTTTTAATGGCTAAAAGAGGGAGATAAGAACACAAAGTATTTTCATGCTTCTACAGTGCAAAGAAGAAGAGTGAATGCAATTAATAGGCTGGTGAAGGACAATGGACGTATTTGCACCAATCTTGAGGAAATCAAATAGGAAATTTCTGAATTTTACTCTTCACTTTTTACTATCTCCTCTCCAACGACTGACCCATCTTTTTTTGCTAGGTATCCCAACCACGATTACAAGAGTAATGAGCCAACGACTAACCAGGCCAGTTGAGGATGTTGAGATCCAGAACGCCTTATTTGGCATGCACCCTAATAAGACATCCGGACCAGATGGTATGACTTCACTCTTCTTCAAAACTATTGGCATGTAATTCAAAAGGATATCATCGTTGCTGTTAAAAGTTTTTTTATCCATTCAAGAATGTTGAAGAGTGTAAACCATACACTTATTACCCTTATCCCGAAAATAAAGAACCCAACCCACATAGCTCAATATAGGCCTATTAGCTTATGCAATGTTGTCTATAAAATAATATCTAAGATTCTGGCTGAAAGACTAAAACCCTGTCTCAATGTCTGCTTTCACGAAAGCCAAGCCGCTTTTGTCCCTGGTAGACAAATCACGGACAATGTTGTTATTGCACATGAATGCATACACCACATTAAGAGCCTTAACAAATCAAGAAAAGGTTGTATGGCCTTGAAGTTAGATATGGCCAAGGCTTTTGATCGAGTCGAGTGGGGTTTTCTATCTCAGGTTTTGCTTAAGATGGGCTTTGCTACAAAATTCATAGATTGGGTGATAACATATATAAATACCTTTTCCTTTTCTTTTAACATTAATGGTGAGGTTAGTAGCTATGTGCATCCCACAAAAGGTATTAGACAAAGAGATCCCCTATCCCCTTATTTATTTATAATCATTTCGGAAGTTTTCTCATTTTTTATTAGAAAAGCTGTAAATGAGGGTACCTACAGGGGAATGCGAATATGCCATAAAGGACCACTTCTCACTCATCTTTTTTTTTGCAGATGATTCACTCCTTTTTTGGTGAAACGACAGTGGAGCAAGCTCAGCACATCCGCAGGATCATTGCAGATTATTGTGAAGCATCAGGACAGAAAGTTAATCTAGACAAATCTTCGGTCCTTTTCAGCAGGCAAATAGCGGATCAGGATAAAATAGCCATTATTCAGGTGTTAAATGGGATAAAGGAGCAAAGGAGTGCCCGATACTTAGGTTTGCCCTTGGGTATCGGCAAATCCAAGAAAGAAGTCTTTGCATATGTCATTGATGCGGTCAGAAGAAGAATAGGTAATTGGAAAACTCAATTTTTGAGTCAGGCAGGTAAAGAAATTCTCATCAAATCAGTCCTAAATTCCTTACCTATCTATGTAATGTCATGTTTTAAACTTCCAATTGGGATTTGCAAAATCTTGAGTAGTGAGACAGCATATTTTTTGTGGGGTTTTAATGCAAACAATGGTCACAAAATTCATTGGGGAGCCTGGTCCAAATTAACTCTTCCGAAAGATTTGGGAGGGCTTGGTTTCCTGGATATACAAGTTTTCAATGATTCCTTATTAGCTAAGCAATTATGGAGATTAATCCAGTTTCCTAATTTGCTTCTGAGCCGTGTAATGAAAGCTAGATATTATCCCCAATGCACGCTAATGAATGCAAAGGTTCAACAAAATGCATCTTGGCTTTGGAAATGTTGGACAGGAGCAAAATATATTTTAGAAATGGGGATGAGATATCAAGTGGGAGATGGGAAAACCATTAAAATTTGGGAGTCTCCATGGTTGGCACATAGACTCAATTTCAAGCCACTCCCCAAAAAATCAACTCAAGAGTCACTTGTTTGGTGTCGCCAACTTATAGTTGAGGAGGGGGCACAACGGGATCAAACTCTACTTGATCAGCTTTTTCATCCTGAGGATGCAGAGGAAATTTCCAAAATTCCATTAACGGAGGCTGGTCCGGATAAGCTCATTTGGCATCATGATAGGAAAGGGACGTTCTCATTCTCGTGACATACTTTGCTATGGCGCAGCACAGAGCCCACTCATGTATCAATACAGCTACTAGTAGTACTAGTTTGACAACTTCTAAACGTATATGGAGTAGAATCTGGAATCTGCAGGTCAAAGGTAAACTGAAACATTTTTTATGGCGCTGCTGTCAAGGCATTTTGCCAACCAAGCTAGAGTTGTGCAAAAAGAGAATACAGCTAGATCCCATTTGTGGTATTTGCAGAATGCAGGAGGAAACCATTGAGCATGTCCTTTTTACTTGTGAGAGGGCGGCGATGGTGTGGAGATTCTCTCCGGTTTATTGGGATAGTTTGCGTGCTAAACAATCCTGTTTCCAACATTGGTGGGAAGCATTAAGTTCCATAGGTAAGAACTCCATCAGTAATGACAGGATCAACCTTTCTGTATACATCCTTTGGATGTTATGGAAAACAAGAAATCTTTGGCTCTTTGAGGGGATTGCTAAATCAGCCAAGGAAGTGGTAGATTCGGCCTTTTTGGAATGGCAGGAATACCAAGATATTTTCGAAGGATTCCCACTTTTTTCCAAAGATAGAATCTAGTTCTCTTTATCTTTTTACTGGAACTGCTTCTTTTGGAATTTCTAAATTCTGAATTGTGTTTTATAGTTTTCTGAAATATTTCCCCAGCTTTCCTTTTTTCACAAGTCATTTTTAGAAGTCTCTTTTTAATCTTCTTGTAAGTTCTTTTTGGCTTTGGTTTCATTTTTTACAAGATTTCAGCTTAACTAGTCTCCCCTCATATTAGGTGACAGTGTGGCTCAGAGGAGTCTCAACATTCAAAGAGGAGACAGAAAGTCTAGATCGCTGCGGCGAACTTCCACACCGCCACTGTGGTCCAAATTTGACTGATCATGTTCGCTGGACAGAGAATTTTGACCGCCGCGGCTGTCATTTATGCCACCGCTGCGGTCTGACTTCAACTGCTCATGTTCGCTGGACAGAAACTTTAGACCACTGCGGCGGTCACCCACACCGCTGCTGCGGTCTGCTTTTGAAGGCAAACTCCAAAGTTTGAAGTTCCAATTCTAGTAACAGGAAGAAACTCATCCTTCTGCGGGTTCCTAACCTCTTGTCTATTTTCTGGTCATTTTTGCCTGTATACTGGAACCTCTAGTTGGAACTTTTTTGTTCCTTTCTTCCCAGATTGGTATACACAAGTAGTCTTTATAGTCTTCTGTTTTTTCTGCATATACTTTGGTCTATTTCACTAAGTGGTCCACTTTGTGTGGGTAGAACCGAAATGCTGTCGGGTTGTCAATTAACTCCCTCTCTCGGGTTAGGAACAAAGTCTAGGATCATATCTAAATGGGTCCACTGAGTAATATACCACTACTTATGGCCCTTCCTCCTTTTCCTTTGGTAGATGAGGAATGAGCTATTTTTAGTGCCACAATAAAAGGAGCATTCATCCACCGGATTGGTTCAGGAGGCACAAAACTATAAGGGATCCCTCTAGTAGAGGATCAAAGTCAGCTACACTAGTTTTCATGGTAAGTACGTTCTTGGCACCTTTTAAGTGTTTTGGTTTCTGTTTACTGGGGGCGGATTCGAATCTATTGTGCGATGATGTTTCACGATTGTTTGATTGGCATATGAGGTTTCTTGTGGCTGCTGTTTGGAAGTTTTTTCACTGAAGTGAATTGACACATGTTGACTATTCTATTTGGCACTTGTTGACTGAACTGATAGTTTGAATCCTAAAGCTTGTATTGAAGGCCAATAACCTGTTTGTTAAAATGCCTCAAAGGAATTTACTGTGAGCTACTGCAAGGATACGGCCTTCACGGCTTAGCACGGTGGAATATGGTGGTTTGTGGTTGGCTATCTCGGTTTTTGCTTGATTGGCTTGACATTATTGCACTATGATGGCTGCCAATATCACATTGACCCATGAGTGGTAAACTGTGGCCGCTATATTTCTAGCCGGGCAAAGCAATCTACTTCACTTTTGACTGTATCTTTTTTGCATCTCTCACAGAAGAGGCCAAGTTGGGGGGGGGGGGGAACAAGGAGGACAACAAAAACAAAAATTGGAAAAAAAAACAGAAGCAAAAACAAAAACAACAAAAAGCAGGGAAAAAAGGAAAGGCAGATAGAAGGAAAAAAGAGGAGGATGGAAGAAATATACAAGAGGCAGGGAAATGCACTTAGCTATGAGGAAATAGCAATGTACACTCACTGCAATTATGCTTGCCTTGCACTATCCAGTCTCAATGTTTCTGTTTTTGTACCCTTCTCCAAATTTTGAGTTGCAAGCTCTATGCATTGTACTGCTGGTTTTGTTCTATGTTTCAGTAGAAGTCAAATTGAGTACTCCCATAGTTGAACTCCCTTCCCCCCATAGCCCAATATTTTTTGCCAAGTAAGGAGTTTGTACAGAAATTCATGCACTCCTTAATTAGTCTTGTTTCTTGGTCACTAGTACTTATGCTTCCTCTTAGGTAGTTTTGTGTTTGCAACCTTAGAAAATAGGAAAAGGAGGAACAATAGGACATAAAGATGTTCACAAAGAAAAAAGGAAAAAATACAAAAAAAAAATGAAAAAAGGAAAAAAAAAAGCCAGAGTGGAAAAAAAGGAAAAAAATGGGATAAAAAAAAAGGCAAAAATACAAACACAAGAAAAAAGGAAAGGACAAACGGTAAACAGCATAAATATTGTGTCACATGGAAGCTTGGTGCTTTAGCTCTTACTCAAGGAATTTTCTTTGCTTTCTCTCCACTCCCAATATCCTTTTCTCTTCCTTTTTCTCTTATCAATTTTTAATCTTACAATCTGATATTCCTTTTTTGGCTTCTTGCTCTGCCAGCTGTTATCTCTCTCCCTAGACGAAATATCATACCTTGGTCGGTTGGGGTCATTTAATGTTTCCTTCTGTTTGAAAGTAGGAGCAATTCCACTTTTTCTCTTTGTTTTCTTTTCTGTTTTTTGGATTTCTCTCCATAGACGAAATATCTTTCCTCGGTTGGTTGGGTTTCCTCGGTTGGTTGGGTTTCGTTAAAGGTTTCCTTTCTGTTTGAAAGCAGGAGAAGTCTTCATTGTTTCTCTTTGTTTCTTTTCCGTTTTTTTGGTTTTCCTCTTGGCTGTTCAGTAATCTGCATACTGAAATCATTAACTTCTAGTTGGAAAGTTTTCTATCCATGGATATTCGCCTTCTCCCTAATCTCTTTTTTCTCTCTAAATGCTGGTTTCATTTTTGCGAATGACTTTTCCTCCACTCAACACTCTGGCTTCATTCTCGTTGGGATGTCTTCTCTCCTGTGATTGCAATATTTTTTCTTTGCTTAGTTGTGACAACTTATTTCATCTATTATTGATCTGACTTGAAAGAAGCACTGGTCCCTCGTTACTCTTTTCTGTTGGGACCCCTTTTTGACTAGACTTCTAGTGTTTTCGGCTGTTGTTTACATCCATGCAGGGCTATTATTGATTAGACTGAGCTTTTGGAGAGTCTGATTTCCATCTTAAGACAGGACATAGACAAACGTTTCCTGTTGAAAATTGGCAGCACGAAGATTTGGTATTTCTATTTTGGTCTTCTAAAATGCTTATATGTTTTTTTGAAGCTTCTATGTAATTAGTATAAACAAGGTATCCCAAGATTGCAATTGATGTCCCAAGATATAGTGGCCAAACTTAGTCATTTAGTTGAAGTTAGCTACTTTCACTATATTTCACAACATTAATCTTTTGGCAATCTTTTTTGTTATTATAGGGTTCTCCCCTGATATAGGCTACGATTCATGTTCACTAGTCTAAGACTAGCTTTTAGTGTTGTAACAAATGAGATAGTCGTCATCAAACCACTATTCCATTCTCCTCCTTTGCAATTACTTAAGACCAAGGAGATCATGTAACTTTCATTGACAATCTATTTGTACAATCCCATTTTCCAAATTCAATGGAATTACTATCGTTTCAGAGAAAAAAAAATACAGCTGTAACAAGCAATCATCATCTTATGCTGCGACATGTAACAGGAAAACAATCTACCCCAAAAGCTAACCAAGACAGTACCTCATTCATACTTGGAAAGCCTGGTGATGCTTCACAGTGCCAACCCCAATAAAATACCATACCGATCACAAACAATGCTGAAAAGGATGCTTACTAAACTTGCAAAAGGACGCCAACATAGATTCCTTAAGTTTAAGAAGCTAATGTTTCCTACTTATGTTAATCTCCTTCCAACCCTTCTAATTAGGATTTCTAAGTTTCATCCATAATGCATATACTTCAGTGACTGCTGGCCAACTTCAAGATATGTTTAGATGCCAAGTTGTCAACATGAGCTTCAACCACGTTTATATTTTCTAAAAAAAAAATTGAGCTCAAGTTTAAACCAAGTTAATTCTTTAACCTTATTCCTACTTTTTGTATTCAACCTATTCTAGAGGTAAAAGTCGGTCATTCACAATCTAAACTAATCTTCATATTAGCTTAAAAAAAAAAAAAGAACATACATGTTCATACAGCAAGGGGTGTTTATTCAAAATTTAGGAAGAAAAAAGGATATAACCTGAAGATTTCATATTCATATGGCAATTTTTCAGTGATTTCCAGAATCTCTTACATCCGAGCCAGCCACAAAAGCCTGCAAGTCCTAATTAACACACACACACTCTCTCTCTCACTCTCACACAAACACATATTACTACCAAGCCAGTAAAGCATGAAGCAATACTAGATCCACATTGACCTATCATGAGCACCATTGAAACCAATCGCCATATCAAACCACTTAAACATATCTTCTCCATGACAAGCAACTAACTGCAACATGCATTCTTGATTCCTACTAGCATTACAGGTTATCAAATGCAAATACAAATACAATAACAATAAAAATAAAAATAATTACTATAATAATAATAATTATACACTGCCATCAGATTTCAGGTCAAGATTTGATTGTTCTGTATTCAGTTTTTTCCGGCGCTCATTCAGTTACTTCTCTTAATGGCAAGAAAATACTTTCACTGAGTTCATGATAGGCAATAAAGGTGCCAGGATCAACCACATGTGCTTCAATAACCAAGTCCAGGATTCAGAAACGAGAAAACATGAATCAGAAGTCCACCTGAATCAGATGGTCAATAAAATGATAAGCAACCGATAAGGATGTATATCTCAATTTAAGTTAAACTGTGAGATAGAAGGTTACTTCTGAATACTTGCATAATCTGAACTTGAATGCGTGTCCAGCATCACCTCATATTTGTCATTGCAATTAATAAATACATGCACATACCAAGAATCATGTAAAATACATGCACATACCAAGAATCATGTAAAATACATGCACATACCAAGATTGGATTCATCATTTGTTCTTTGCTTGTTCTTGCACTTCTTACCAGATTGCAAAAAATGTGTAGAATATACAGAAATGTCTTTTGGAGGTATGAGTAATTGGATTGGCTAGCAGGCCACTTGAAGCAAAGTCTTTTCTGCATTAGCTTGGGAAATGCAGATTAGCAGTGGCTGCATATCTCATTTAGAAACAGCATAATGCCAGTCTTGTAATCTAGAGCTGAATCTACTGAGGTCTTGATTTTTCTGATCCAGAGACAAGTAAGCATGTGCACTTGATGTAAAAGCTTCCTATTTCTAAAATCAATTGAAAGCATAGTCTGCAGTGGGGCTTTTTCCCTCTGGACATTTTCAGGAAGACCTTAAGTTCTGATGATGGAATTTGGGGGTGCTTGGCTACTTAACTGATGTGAGGATTGAGATATTTGTTTTCTCGCTCTGACAGTAGGTCTAGACTGGTGTGCATCTGCTGCGTATTATTTCTTTGCATATCAATAAAAAGCTCCAAATTTTCCTTAAAAGGGGGGAATGGGGGAAATGCACATGCGAGAGAAACTTATTGGATGCTTAAAGATAACTTCATCAAGAAAGAAAAATCATTTCAAAAAGTAAACGATTATGTGTACCTGTGCATGACATTTGTCCTTTATTACCACGAGTTATCACCAAATACAGTTAAACTCAGGTCTGCAACTAAGCTTAAGTTGCCCAGCCAACACGTCCAGTAGCCAATAAATTTCTTTGGATGCTGGAAGAGAATTGTTAGAAGCAGCGAACTGGAAAATCTTCTTCTCCACTTCAATCCAACTGGATCTAGGACATCTCTTTTCCATTGCAAGTTTCTTCATGTTTGCCCTGATTCTAGCAACTTTACCCCATCGACCAGCTTCGGCATACATATTCATTAAAAGGTTGAGGTGTCCAGTATTATTTAGCTCCAACACCATCAATTTATCAACAGCCAGTTGAACAATCTCCAAGTTCTTGTGAAGCTTACACCCGCCAAGCAATGACCCCCAAATTACAGAGTTTGGTTCCATTCTCATGCTTTCTATCAATTCCAATGCTTCTCCAAGCAACCCAGCCTTACATAACAGATCAACCATGCACCCATAATGTTTAATTTCAAGAAGGATGGAAAAATCATGAATCTTTTTAAAAAATATGCTTCTTCCTTCTTCAACCGGCCCAGCATGAGCACATGCAGAAAGAACACTAATGAAGGTAATGCCTTTTGGCTTTATCTTATCCTTCTCCATCATATGAAACATTGCTAAAACTTCTTTGGCATGACCATGAACCGAAAACCCTTCAATCACAGAGTTCCAACAGAAAAGGTTTTTCTCTTGCAATTTGAGAAAAACAAGAAGGGATCTCTCCATGCCGCCACACTTTGCATGCATATCAATCAATGCTGACCCAATATAAACATCAAGATCAAAATTGGCATGCATTAAATAAATATGTATATCCTTCCCAATGTTCAACCACCCAAGATGTGCTCAAGCAGAAATGATTGTTGACATGGTCATTTCATCAGGTTTAATCCCATTATCACTCATTTCATTGAAAATCTCTAATGCTTCTTGGTAGTGCTTGTTTTGAGAGTAGCAGTTTATCATTGTTGTCTATGAAATTAAATCCTTTTCAGGTATTTTATTGAAAAGCTCCTTCGCGGACTCAACGTCCCCAATTCTTGCAAATCCATGAATTATAGTATTCCACGATGCAGTGTTTTGCTCAGGCATCTCAGTAAACAATTTCCTTGCAGAACTCAAATCCCCAGATCGGACATAAGATGAAACCATTGTTGTCCATGCAAAACCATCTCTCTCAGCCATTGTATCAAAGACTAGTCTTGCTTCACCAATTCTACCCAAATTTGCATAAAAGTCAATAAGAGCAGTATGAACATGAAGATGAGATGCAAATCCATGCTTTCAAATCTGTACATGGATACATTCTCCAATACTTAATCCAGATATAAATGTGCAGCTCTTTATGATTGATGAAAATGTGAAACTAGTTGTTCTCATTTCAGTTTTCAACATGTCAATATACATCTGTAAAGCTTGAGTTGGACAAAAACACAGAAGAAAGGCTCTTATCACTGCATTGTATACAAAAATATTGGGATCTTTTAACTCGTGAAAAGTGGCAATAGCTCATTCTGTGCAGCAAAGACTGGAACATGTAGAGATAAATTGGTTAACCAAGAAGCAATTTTTCGTTTCATTGTTCTTGATCATGAACTCCAGGTTTTTCACGTTTGAACTTCTTTTAATTTTTTCTGCAAATTGAGTGATTTGCCTGTCTTGACTTGTGAGTCCTTGGCCTGAACAACAGAGTGAGATTCCAATTCTTAGTATTGAATATCCCTTTACATTTTCCCATTGAAGGACATCTGCAATTCGTTAATAATTCGTTATCTATGGCTGTGATGTAAAATGTTCTGATTGCAATTAGTAACTAGAAAGTCAGTGCAACCAACTACATCCAAGAGTTCAAGTAACAGGAGAAGCAAACATCCTAAGTTGCCCCTCTGTGCCAGAAATTGGCAGAGAAAACACATTAAATGAGGTGGAAAATAGCTAAACAAAGCATTTGCACCAAAAAATCCATGACTAATTTCTTCCAGCAGCCTAAACATTTCTCTTCTTCCTGCTTCTCTTTCTAATATCTATCAAACAGATTTTATTAATGGTCACATTTTTAAGCACATAAATCAACACAGATCCAGACAATCTAAATAATCTTCAAGTTGTTACAGAAACCAAGAATACCAGAAGATTACTGGCAAGAAGAAACAGAAAATACTACATCGATATTTTTAATTTCAATTCATAAGAAAATAATGTTTACATGGAAACTAAGAAGCTTGTTCCTTTTCCTTTAAAAATGAAGTCAAATGAAGCAATATGAGAGAACAAAAATGATCATGCATGATAAGATTTCAGGCCATTCTTACTCAATTTTAATTATACAAGATGATGAACTCTTTCTTTTACTTTTGCAGTGGAACTACAATTCTATCACTAATTAACTTAAAAGAATAACTAGTTAAAAGATCACTGATAACTAAACATTGTCAATAAAAACGATATGGAATATCACAATTCTCACATACAGATAACACTAACAATATAAAGAGTATTAAAAATGCAGTAGCAAATTACAACCACCGGCATAAAAATAATAACAATAAAGAGGACTGCCACTTATTCTCCATATAAGATGTTTGTGGGTGTGCGCACGTGTGCGTAGCAAAGCAAAGCTAGCTTTAAGAAGAAGAAGAAGAAGAAGATGAAGTTGATGCATGGATCCATCCATCCTTTGGAATCAGCAGCAGGTTTTGAGGCCATAGCAGCTAGCTCTCCTTTTATGAAATCATGGATATGGAAGAACAAAAAGGAACAAAAAAAGGCATAAGTAATCAGAAACCGTAAATAATCAACAGAAGAGTATTAAGAAAATGGAGAAAATTAAATTACAAACTTGGAGAAGTTTCGTCCATCCATCCAGTTGGGCGACTCGTGCTCTGTTATCATCATTATCAAAATTAAATTCATGACTATCTATAGTAGGGAGGGATTTCAACATTATCATCCACTCAAGAATTAATATAAACAAATTAATATTCATACAGAGGAAAACTTACCAATATCAGATGATAACCTCTGGAACGTGTGCTATTTTCATCCAATCGGCTCCGGTTTCCTTTGAGTACTGCTCACGCAATTGATCGCAATACAAAATTTGTAATGATTTGAGCGATGATGACTTCCCAAGGAGCCGATGTGGCAGTGCCTTTAGCTTGTCACATGTATAAAGCTTTAACTCGTCAAGGCGTGGCATAATTGAGACAGTGCCATTCTTCATTTTCTCTTCATCTTCTTCACTTATGTCTTCCCATGTTTCCCAATTCGGTAGACCTCTAATAATTAATGTTTTCAAACTGGGAAATGCTGTTACTTTAGCATTGTCATCGTCATCATGCCTGTAGATGATCAGGTAGTTCAAATAATTCACGACCTATATGTTTTAGGTTCGGAAGAGACCAGAGCTCAATGTACTGGAGTGATGACAGTTTTCCCTATAACCAAACATCTCAAATTATTGATGAGAGACTTAGCCGCCGCAATCCACTTGGGTAATTCGGGTCTTGGATACCCGATAAGCCCAAGCCCCCGTAAATTTGGAGGTGGTTCTATCATCTCGATCGAACTTGTAGTTTCTATATGTAAATCCTTCACTTCAATAGATAATATCAGATCTAGCAAGTTAGTTTTTTCCCCCAGTTGAGCATTCTCAAAATTTACGCGCCCAACAACATAAATTCCCAAGTATTCAAGCTGGTTCAAGTATTTCAACTTTACCATGTCATTCGACGGTGCACCATCAGCAATGAATCTGCTCAAACTCCAAAGCGAAGTCAACTTGTCTAACCCCGGTGGCATTTGTTTTACAGCATCCGTCCCAAGATTGCGAAGGTATCTCAAGTGTACAAGATCTCCAATCCTTTAAGGAAGGCACTGAAGTTCTTGACAGAGAGAAACGTCTAATGATTCCAGATAATATAAATCACATACTGTTTCCGGCAATTCCTTCAACGGATTCTGACTGACATCTAAGAATCGCAGATGAATCAAATTTCCTATCTCTTGTGGCAATTCTTCTAATTTACAGTAAGACAATTTCAAAGACCTCACAGATCTTAAACAGCTACACAAATCTTGGAGAGGCTCAACAAAAGAAGTGACATAAAAACTTCGCACCTTTTCAATGTCAAGAACGACAGAAAATTTATTGACTTAGTTTCGCCAAGCAATGTTTGGTGACGAACTCTTTCTTTGGACAAGTGTCCTCCATTAGTCTCTATATTTTGGCAATCAACCTTATCAAATGCACGACATTCATTTTTTGTGAGAAATTGTGCAAAATCATGAACTATATCATGCATCTTGCAAGTAAAAATTACAGATTCATCCCTAAAAGCTATTTCTAACCCTTCAAAGAAAGAACGCATTGCCAAAATTTTCAAATATTCACGACCCTTCACAATCCTCCGCCTGTCATCACCTGTTAGACTTGGAGGACCAAGACAACCTTGTGCCATCCACAATCTTACTAATTCCTCAGCTTTCATGATAGTGTCTTTAGGAAACACAGCACAGTACGAGAAGCATCTTTTCAAATGAGGAGATAGCTCGTTATAACTCAAATAGAAATGAGGGAAAAGATCCACAAATGCTTCCTCCATCTGCCATATTTTACTATTTAAAACTTCTTGCCACTCTTGTATTGTGTCTTTCAATTGCAAAAGACTTCCCAAAATCTTTGCAGCAAGTGGTAAGCCTTTGCATTTTTCAGCAATTTTTCGCCCAATCTTCTCCACTTTCTCACACAACTCAGATCTTTTATATAGTGCTATGCTTTTCAATATTAACCAGCAATCTGAATCTGACATTCTACCTAGAGGATGCATGTAATCGGTGCGTACTACTTTTGCTACTACCTCCTTCCTAGTTGTCACAAGAATGATGCTTCCAGGAGCACCATCCTTGAGTAAGCCTATTAATGGCTCCCAATCTGAGTATTTCTCAGTCCAAACATCATCAAGGACAAGCAAGAATCTTTTCCCAGAAAAAGTATTTTTTATATGTTGGAACAATGTTTCCAACTCTAATACATTAATGTTGCTCTTTTCTGGGCTCTCAAGGAGAGCAATTGCAATTCTTCTCACATCAAAAGGATCTGACACACAAACCCATTTTCTGAGTTCAAAATGTTTCTGAACTTTATCATCATTGTATAGAATTTGAGCTAATGTGGTCTTTCCACTACCCCCAACTCCCACTATAGAAATAACATTAACCCCATCTTTCTCAACTTCTTTACTAGTATTAGTCCTACTCTCAGACAATAAGTGCTTGAGTAGAACTTCCTTATCAGAGTTTCGACTGTGCACCTTTGATTCATCAAAAATGGAGGTAGTCACTGGGCGCCTAAATTCAGTAGAATCCACATGCGCACTATGTGCAATAACAAAGTTAAATCGATTTGCCTCTGTCAATGTGGAATCTAGTTTACTATTGATCTCTTTAATCTTCAAAGCAATATCACCACATACCGGAACTTCTTTAAGACAAGAACAAAGAGATGGGATAAAAGAACGCACCTTCTTCAAGAGTATTGACATCCTTGTTCCTGTTAATTCAGGTTTCTGATCAAGATTCCTGGGCTTGTCAATCTTAATACTCCATTCGTCCAACACATCTTCCATCTCATAAGTGATGTCTTCAAGCTCTTCCAGCCATACCCCAACAGCTTCCTCCTTTTGCCTTCTCCTCTCAGCATCATGTAGTAGCTTTTGGATTCTTGTCAACTTAAAGGACAGATTATGCACCTCTTCTTCAACCCCCATCAGTAGGTTCACCCCTTCCCGAACTTTTGTAAAGGCAACATCACTCAACTGGTCTATTATCTTTGGAACAAACAATTCGGCCATTGCTAAGAATTTGTTTGTTTGTTTGTTTGTTTGGATCTATGATATGGGTGTTTATTTGTGCTAATTCATTGATCAAAAACAAATAACTTGATGTGTATATATAGAGAGAGTAGAGTATGGCATCACCCAAAGAGTTCCGTGTTTAGCGTGGGCAATCCTTGACACTTGAAGAACACTGCCTGAGGCGTATAATCTTTGTGTGCGTGAGAAACGATCAGACCTTCATATAAAGGTAAAATGTTAAGTGGACAGTGGACCAAAAAGGCTCAATTAGTGTGCAATAATAATATTCAGAGTTGGCCACAAGAAGTTAAAATTCATGGAATAATTATGAGTCTGAGAAGAAAAGCATCGCCATCAAAGCATTGTGCTGGGTTGGATTCCACAAAGCAAGAAAAAGCCAGTCCGACAACTATTTTGTTTTCAAATGCTTTACCCGAAAGAACACTAAAGGCAAATCAATTTTCTCTTTTAGTCAATCTATTGCTGTAAGATTCCCACAAACATTTTTGTTTTTGGTCTCTAAGCAAAGGATCAATGCTTGAGAGCTCTCTGTTACATTTTTAGACATACATAATATAAGAATAGACTTCCCGCATCTCATGTGAACTCTTCTAAATACAGACTACACAATCCAGCAGTTCTTTACCATTCATGTTTCATTATTTCATTTAGATTAATATTTTTAAATATGATTTATTTGACATGTACATCTATCATATTATTTTTCTTATTTTATATCAATAATAGAGATAACCTTTTGTGGTACTTTTGTCAAAATATAATTTAAAATTTCTTAATATCAATAATCTAAGTACAAATATATTTTTAGAGTTTATTTATTAGTATTACCACAATAAGTTTCTGTCAAAATAAATAATGAAAATTAAAAAAGATAAAGAAAATTAATGAAATGTAAATAGGAAGAAAAATATGAAAAAGTTAACTTCAATGATAAATGTACAAATAAACACATATTTTCATTAAAAAATGAATAATAATGATGATGTTAATAATTTAATAGCAAAATTGATTATATAATCTGACTTGACAGGTAGAAATTAACAATGTTGGCAAAATACAAGCCAGCTTTCATTATGGTCTTGCCACTGATGAAATCAATCAATGCAAATTAATGATGGGATTTTTCTTTTTGTGTTTTGATATGTTAGTAGATACTTAATTCCTCATAAAACACAAATTATTCATTTTACACTTATGTTGAGTATTTTATTTCTAATTTAATTCAAATTAGTAATTGATTTCTAATGGAATTCAAATGATGTTTTTTTTTTTTGAAAAATTACTTGTAATAAACCCGAACTATATAAAATTTTGATATTTAAACTTTTTTGCATTGTTTTAATTTTATTTATGTTATTACTCTTTTTTTTTTAAAGTGAACAAGAATTTATGTAATATGCATGGATTGTTAATTGAAATAAATACCAGTGTATAACAATGAAGGAAAATTTTAGTTGCTTAAGCGAACTGACCTAAGGCAAACTCAAATCTTAATAGTTGTACATTGTCTCAATTTCTTACATTGTCACATAGTAGGTTTTTTTTTTCGTAAGCATCCTCATGAGAATCACGTATAGATGAATTTATTCAACTTTATCTTGACTTGTCAAAGATACAAGTTTCTTAGTGCTAATTTTGTGTGAACCCACAACCCCTACTTTTTAAGCGACAGCCGAGTAGGAATGCTAAACATTCTTTTTGTAGAATTTGATTTTTTTTTTTTTTGGTAACTTGTTCAATAATAACACTTTTTTTGAGACTTTCTTATAAATATATGGATTAACATATATGGATTGTGACTTTCTATATGTATTTGAGGTTAACATATATAGATTGTGAGTTTAATATTAGTTTTTTAATATCAACCGTGTATTTTGTATGGGAAAATTATTAAAAATATGATAATTTTTTTAAAAGAAAAATGAATTTAATTTCTAAAAAATTGACTTTAAGATTGATTTCTCATAAATCGATTTCAACATTTTGGAAATAGCTTTTAAAACGTTAATATTTTTTAAATTTTATACAAAAACATCATGCAATAATTAAATGCATAATTTTATATTTTCATTATTGCTTTTTGATTGTAGATATACATAAATATTATTAATAAAAATATTTTAGAATTTTAGTTTAAAAGTGGATTCTGTTTTTAGGGCCAAAAAAAATTTGAAAGTGGATTGTTTTCTTAGAATGGAGGAGTAGTTGAATTATGTTTTCTTGCTCTTCTATAAAATAAGTTTGGATATAAGTTTCTAAATTATCCTCGTATAGTTTGGTTAGTAGTTTTTCTATTTTATAGGTTTTTTCCTCCTTTAATTATATTCTATTTGAGAATTTTGTATTAAAATATATAAAAAATTTAGTATGAAATTTTTAAAGAAAAAAGTGATATGAAAAGGTAAATTGAAGGGAATTTTTTTTTGAAATAGTGTGAAAATAACTTTTGTAAGAATTTAAATTCTAAATTTTAAAATAAAAATTTATTTAAATATTTTATTTTTATAATTAAAAAATAATATTTTTTAACAAATAAAAACACAAACCAAACACGACGAATTGTCAAGCTCTGAGACTGACTGAGTGGTCCTACAAAACATTGAAAGCATGGTAGGAATCATTCAACAAAATAATTATAAAGTTGAAGCCAAAGACTTCTTTTGGAGCAGTTGCCAAAGACTTCCAAAATGGTGGAACCGCAAACATTGAGACATGGAGGGATGTTGAAAGAACATGTATTATTTAGTTCATCATGTCAACAACTTAAATTGTGTAGTATATGCATCGTGCTTTGTTTTTCCGAACAAATTAAAAAATTTGCATTCTTATTCGGTGAAAACTAGATGAACCAACACATTATAGTGAAAGAGTAAGAAATAAAATTTTTGAAAAAAAAAAAAATCTCAATCATGGGGTACTATAGCCTTTACATTTTTATTTTTATTTTTTTTGGGTGAAAAGCGGATATTTTTTAGATTAATTTTATAATCATGAGCAAGAAACAAGAAGGCACCATTCAAAGATCAAAGCCATGATAGCCCATTTCGTTTTCATCATTGTAGCAATTGTTAATTGAATTGCTTGGCATTTTTCATGACATACCACCTAATTGCTTATCTTTGTGTTACGTGCCAAAATCTTTTAATTTTAAATTAATGTATATTTAAAATTTTAATCTTGCCCCTACTGCTGCAAAGTGCAAACAGACTTGCTGTGTTCTTTCCCGAGCATTTTCATTGATGCGAGAGTGATGAGACTTTGAAAAGAAAAATGTCGGTTAGAATGCGAATGTTAATCGGAATTGCATTATCCGTGTGGGCCAAAAATGCAAAAGTTGTGCATTATCCGACAGCAAAGATGATGGAGCAAAGTTGTGAATTTCTTTTTTTTTTTTAAGTACTGCAGTCTCTTTATACGGCAGTAGCAAAATTGTCTGACTATTCAACACTTGACAAAAGTAGTTAGGTGGCGGCGTTATTCAATATGCAGATTGGCTTAATGTATATTTAAAATTTTAATCTTGCCCCTACTGCTGCAAAGTGCAAACAGAGTTGCTGTGTTCTTTCCTGAGCATTTTCATTGATGCGAGAGTGATGAGACCTTGAAAAGAAAAATGTCCGTCAGAATGCCAATGTTAATCGGAGTTGCATCATCCGTGTGGGCCAAAAATGCAAAAGTTGTGCATTATTCGACAGCAAAGATGATGGAGCAAAGTTGTGAATTTCTTTTCTTTTTTTTTAGGTACTCCAGTCTCTTTATAAGACAGTAGCAAAATTGTCTGACTATTCAACGCTTGACAAAAGTAGTTAGGTGGCGGCGTTATTCAATGTATGCAGGTTGGCTTACACGCAAAGGCATAAGGTGATAGTTAGAGATTTAGTTCTAATTTCTTTCACCAAAGGCCATTCATAGTGGGCCAATTGAGATGAGTAGTATCACTTTTGTATAGTATTAGTGATTAGTGACCCGATATAATCGAACTTTTATAGTTTTGGTTGATCCTAGATCGTTTAGGTTTTTAACCCTTGCTGCTAGTCGACCTTCTTCCCGATAGTCGAGTTTTTGCCCCTTGTAGGCCTTTTATCCATTTAAAGGCCTTTATTTTCGTGACTTATAGCGCTGTATTTAGTTGCGACACGAAAAAACTCTCTTAGCCCTTATGGCCCTGTAATTTGACCATTGTGCCACTTATTAATAGATTATCGTTTTCAGTCAAACAAAAAAAAATGATGGAGCAATTTGTGGTTGTGAATTGAAGAACATAGCATTCAAGTTCCAGGATAAAGTACCGCGTAAAGGAAAGAAAGAAATAACCTTAAAGAAAGAAATAAATTTTTACTGATAAATTTGTTAGTGCCTTTCTATTCACAGCTTTCCGGTTTGCAGCCGTCCCTTGGCCTTCACCCGTACGGCTATCTCAACAATTCATGCGTATATATATATATATATATATATATATATATATATATATATATATATATATATATATATATATATATATATATAGATTAAATCATAAAAATCATTCTCAACATTTGCGAAAAAGTTCTTTTTCATCATTTACATTTAAAATAGTTCTTTTTAGTCCTTTACATTCATAAACTTGTCAATTTAACACCAATGACCGGCAATAACCCATTTCTCCGGTTAAATGACATTTTCTACGCGTGATGTCTTATATTGGCGAGGGTACTTTAGGAATAGCCAATTTAACATCTTCTTCTTGCTTTTTTACAGAGAAAATACCAGGTAAAGTAAAAACGGAATCCACATTTGGCAACCCATTACAAATCCCCTGCTGAATAAACTGTGGCAGTGGTTTTCAGTATTTTGGCGAAAGTGAGTGACTTTTTTTTATGAATTGTGTTGTTTCCTGTAATTTGGGAAGCACCGATTCGTCATTTTAGCCTTCAAATATGAGTCAGATTTGTCTGCGACTCGGATTCGCAATGACATTGTCCTGATTCGTTCTCTGGATCTTGAACTAGGCTATCTAACTTCTTCACGGCCACGGCAAAATTTCCAGAACTCATTGCCAATGCACTTTTATAAACAACTCCAATGATCCCTTGCCCAATTCTTCCTTGAATCCACTTGTTGCTTCTACTAGCTATTTGAATGTGAAACAACGCAGGTTTGTTTACGAAAGTATGCATGTGTATTTTTAAGCTTCTGTCAGTTCTGTGTTGGATTTGGAATAAATTAAGGTATTTGTTTTTCTTGTTTTACACTAGTCCTCCACCTGTTTGATGAAATGATTGTGAGAGAAATTGCATATATAAGTTAAGTATTTGGTTGGAATTTTTATGAGTTATTATTCTTAAATTAATATTCGTGCCTTGGATGTGTGTATAAGAATTACTGATGCTAATTCTTTGCGCTTCGCATTTCAGCTTCTTGGCTGCCGTGGACCACAGGCTAATTGTCAACCTGAGAGGGCCTTTTCACAAGCAACTGTTTAATTTTAAATTGGATACCTCATTAGTTTTATGTTCTTTGTAGTACTGTCAAATGAGATATCTGGACCGTGGCTTTAGCTGCGTAATATTATTTTTTTTGCTGTTTTGCTTAAAATTATCTCTTGATGTATATAAGGTTAAGCAACTTTAGCACCACATTGCGGTGTTCTGTTATTGTTTTCGTTGGTTATTGTTAACCATATTTTGCAATTGCAATGGATTCTTCGTCAAGTACCGAATCAAACTCATCATTTCTGAACCATTCAAGTTACTAATACAAGATATGGAAGACTTTTCAAGTCGGCTTACACAACCGCTATGATATGAGAAGTAAAGATAGCCACAAAACTACAATAACAACATAATGAATTTTTGTCTTAGGACTTTTGTCAAACAGTTAATAGGCGAACATAATTTTGCAGAATTCCTGAACATTTGATCATATGTAAGTGAACCAAAAATGAAGCCACAACAACCACTCACAATCTTTCAGACTTCCAACCACAAAATTAATGTAGCAGCAACATAAGAAATGTTTTGATACTTGCAATCAGATTGATACTTGCTTTTGATTGGGATCATTAACCCTTTTCTTATTTTGTTTTGGAAAACCAAGGCCTACGTCCTGCAGGAACAAGGAAATCTTTTAGAGCTCGTGGATGAAAGTCTTGGTGCAAACTATTCCCCAGATGAAGCAATGAGAATGTTAAATTCTACTTTGCTATGCAGTAATCCATCTCCCACTCCAAGGCCATCCATGTCATCTGCAGTGAGCATGCTAGAAGGCAAAATTTCAGTTCAGGCACCTCTAATCAAGCATAGCACAACGAATGAGGACATCAGATTCAAATCCTTTGAGAAGTTATCACAGGACAGCCAAACCCATGTTTCCACATTCTCCCTAGAGAGCCAGGTCCGGAGCAGCATCTCAACTAATGGACCCAGAGCTTTTGGAAGATTGGGGGAGAAAATCTTATGGAAGAAGAAAAGAAACAGAACTGGGAGAAAATTAGGGGGCGGGTTGGTTTTTATTTCAAACCTCAGTCGCATTTGGCAAATAATCAACAACACGAAAACCCAATTGAACTTGCATTTCTAAAGACAAAAAAATTGTACCTTTCAGACTCCAATCTTTCGGGGTCTTCGAATTGCCCACCGCAAGCAGTTGCCAGCCCTTAGTTTTACTCAATTTTATAAGTGAATCAGAGGGATAATCCAAGACTGATACCACGATCCACTTTTTCGTTTTAAAGCTAGCAAAAGGCGAGGGCGTATCAATAATGGGATTGATTGAATTCCACTGAATTTGAGGGAGTTGAACATGGATGGCTTGGGATTGGGTGGACTGGATGCAGAGCAAGGCAGAAGTGTCTCCGCCAAAAGCTCCATTTATGAGGAAAAAAAGGGCAGCAACGGTGGTGATTAGGATGAAGATAATGATTGTCCTGTGCAGATTTTCCCGAACGCATGTAGAAAATTTAAGATCTTTTGGCTTCAAAAGTCTACTTGAGGTTGGGAGGAGCTCTTCTTGTTGGGTTTGGGAGGGCATTGGTTTTGAATTGCTTTGGGGCTTTCCATTTGGACGATCTTGGACTAACATTTGAAACTGTTGAATGTGTAAAAAATTTACCTGGTGTGGATTCCGTTTGAAATTGCTTTGCCAGATGTGGATTCCGTTTTTACTTTACTTGGTGTTTTCTCTGCAAAAAAGCAAGAAGAAGATGTTAAATTGGCTATTCTAAAAGTACCATCGCCAATATAAGACATTGCGCTTAGAAAATGCCATTTAACCGGAGAAATGGGTTATTGCCGGTCATTGGTGTTAAATTGACAAGTTTATGAATGTAAAGGACTAAAAAGAACCGTTTGAAATATAAAGGATGAAAAAGAATTTTTTCGCAAATGTTGAGGACGATTTTTATGATTTAATCATATATATATATATATATATATATATATATATATATATATTTTTTTTTTCTTTTTCCTGGAAACCGTACGCCTCCACGGCTTGCCACCTGCACCGTCCCATCTCCATAATTCCCATAACAAATTTCCCGTCTCAATCAATTCATCTTCCAATTTAATTAATTATTTTACAAATTCTAACTCAATAATCCTATTTAACTCAAAAAAATTCAATTAATTCCATAATCATGAATTGAAATCCTAAAATCTTTCAAATCCTGCATATTTAAATTGACTTAACAATATGAACAAAAATAATTCATTATACTTACCTATATTCTGTTTTTATGAAGAAAATATTTCTTTTTCGTTTTCTCTTTAATTTGTCTACACCATTTCTGTTTATTGACAATGCAAAATATCGACGATATTTTTGTCTTAATTAAAAATATAAATTATTGTTATTGTTATTATCATCAATAGTCTTTATTAATATGACGTATTTAGTATTTATCCCCACTAATTGCATTAAGTCTTGCAATTACACTTATGATATTTCTTTCTGACTTCAAACCTTAAATCAATCATAATAATTCTATCTTTTTATATTATCACATTAATTATTACAAAAAATTATTATATAATGTCATCATAAATATTATAACTGTTGTCACAAACACTGGAGACTTGAGACTTTTGTTCGGACACAAGAACTGATGATATGCATCCAGACATGTATATGGTTTAGCAAACATCTCTCTTAGTCTACTGGACAATTAATGGGATATTGATGGGGATTGTTTACCTGAACTTTTCTAGTTTTTAGTATTTTCTTATTCTTTTTTATTTTTAATATATTTTAGGATTTTTATTTAAAGTATCCTAAATCTAGTAGAATTGTGTTTTAGTCTCCTACACTTAGTAGAATTGTGTTTTAGTATCCTAACCATAGTCGAGTTGTGTTTTAGGCCTATATAAGGGTGCTTAGGATTTCTTTGACAGATACAATTCATTATTATTATTCAGTTTTTTTCGGAATTAATTTTCCCCAAATATCTCTCTACGCTAAACGCTGCGTCAGTTGGTATCAGAGCCCATGGCGACTGGCGGTGGTCTTCGTGACGATGTTCAGGAGACTGGAGCCCCAATCCTTGGGGACGACACGTTGCAACGATTGGAGCAACGTTTAATGGAACGCATTGATCAGCGAATTGATCAGGGCCTTCATCGTATCGAAGAGCGACTCGGTGAACTAGCAGATCGGTTTGAGGATCTTGGCGTTGATGTGAACCGGAATCGGCGAAACGGCAGAAGACCGGGTGCATATGTTGCTCGCGGTGAACTTGTCAATATACCTGTTCCTGTTCGCAGGCAGAATAACCCGATTTTTTCAGAAAGTTCGGAAGAAAGCGAATTTTCCAATGACGAAAGTGGTGACAGAAATCGTCATGGAGGATTTCGAAGGGGACGTGATGGAAGAAACGAACGTTGGCGCCAGGGAGATTATGAAGGTAACGACTTTAAATTAAAAGTCGATATTCCTTATTTTAATGGAAGTCTAGGAATAAAAGAGTTTCTAGATTGGGTTGCCGATATAGATAAATTCTTTGATTACATGGAGACCCCAAGTAAGAAAAAGGTGCGATTAGTAGCCTGTAGACTAAAGGGGGGTGCGTCTGCATGGTGGGAAAGATTGCAGAATAGGAGGGAGCGAGAAGGAAAGGAGAGAGTTCGAACTTGGGATAGGATGAAGAGGTTGTTGAAACAGGAATTCCTTCCACCAGATTATGAGCAGATTATGTTCCAGCAATACCAATGCTGTCAACAAGGTACTCGGACTGTACATGAATATACAGCCGAATTTATGAGGTTGGCTGAACGGAATAATCCGTAAAATGTATGACAAAGAGTGGCGAGGTATCTTGAAGGACTGAAGCCTTTCATCAGAGACAAAATTGGAGTACAATTTTTACGAAATCTCTCTGAAGCGAAGAATATGGCTATGAAAGCCGAATTGATGCAGCAAGAGCGGAATAAAAGAGGTTATGAGAATTATAGAGGTAGTAGTTCGGCTGGTCCTATAGAGAAGAGCGGGTCCAATAATCGCTATAATGCAGGGCGAAATCAAGAAGACAAGGCGATGGAAAAACTCCCTATGACCGAGGTGAAAGGGGCGCAGGCACAAAAATCTGCCAATCCCAACCCGTATGCTAAACCGGCGGGGTTTAAATGTTATCGGTGCAATCAGCCAGGGCATCGATCTAATGAGTGCCCTCAAAGGAAAACTGTGAACATGGCAGCAAGAGAAGAGGAGGAAGATGAATATTGCTGCGAGCCAGATGGTGAGGCTGAAAATTTTGAAGAAGAGGAAGAAGGAGAACAGAATTTTGTAGTACGCCGTATGATGTTATCTCCAAAACGCGAGGATTAGTCACAACGTCATCAATTATTTCGAACCCGATGCACTATTTTGGGTAAGATCTTTGCTGTAGTTATTGATAGTGGGAGCATGGAGAATATTATAGGGAAGGAGACAATAAAGAAGTTGGGGATACCTGTGGAAAAGCATCCCAATCCCTACACGTTAGGGTGGATTAAATCTGGGGTGGAGAGTATCCAAGTGACTGAGCGGTGCAAAATACCATTCTCCATTGGTAAGTATCGTGATGAGATATATTGCGATGTGGTAGATATCGATGTATGTCACGTGTTGTTTGGGAGGCCGTGGCAATTTGATGTAGATGCTCAGCATTCAGGAAGGGTCAATCAGTATAGCCTCATAAAAGATGGGGTGAGATATACGTTGCTGCCCCTAAAGAATAAAAGTAAGAAGGCCGCAAGTGATAATTTCATTACTCTTACAAGGAAGTTTGAAGCAGAAATTGCAGATACTAGGCAAATCCACGTACTAATTGTGAAGCAAACCATAGAGGCTGGGGCTGAATTACAAGTGGAGGAGTATCCTGAAGCTGTTAAGCCTTTGTTAGAGGAATTTAAAGAGTTGATGCCCGACGAGATTCCAGATGGATTGCCTCCCATGCGCGATATTCAGCACCATATAGATTGCCGATGGATTGCCTCACATCGCCTTTTTCTGTTGTGTATACAAAGGCACCTCAACATACTCTGGATTTGGTACAATTGCCTAAACAAACGGACAAGAGTATAGCAGCCGGTCATATGGCTAGACAGGTCGTAGAGGTGCATCATGAAGTCAAGCAGAAGCTAGAGGAGGCTAATAAGAAGTATAAAGCAGCCGCGGATAAGCACCGTCGAAAACAAGTGTTTGGAGTGGGGGATCAGGTTATGGTATTTCTTCGAAAGGAGCGGTTCCCAGTGGGATCTTATAGCAAATTACAGCCAAAGAAGTATAGACCTTACACTGTCAGCAAGAAAATTAATGACAATGCTTATGTGATTGACCTCCCACGTAGCATGGGCATTTCAAACACTTTCAATGTTGCTGATTTGTCGCCGTTCCATGAGTCCACAGAATCAATGTATCCAGATTTTGCTTCTAACTCGAAGGCGAGTTTTCTTCAAGTGGAGGAGAATGATGGGGATTGTTTACCTGAACTTTTCTAGTTTTTAGTATTTTCTTATTCTTTTTTATTTTTAATATATTTTAGAATTTTTATTTAAAGTATCCTAAATCTAGTAGAATTGTGTTTTAGTCTCCTACACTTAGTAGAATTGTGTTTTAGTATCCTAACCATAGTCGAGTTGTGTTTTAGGCCTATATAAGGGTGCTTAGGATTTCTTTGACAGATACAATTCATTATTATTATTCAGTTTTTTTCGGAATTAATTTTCCCCAAATATCTCTCTACGCTAAACGCTGCGTCAGATATCTCTACAGTAATACTGCTTGTTGGGATCTCCTTTTCACAACAGAAGCATATGGCACTCGTTGGGATGACCCACTTGGATTAAGTCTTGCAATTAAGTTTTGTTTTGTTGAGATTGAATTCATGGCCATGATTTTGTACGTACAACTAAATCAATAATTAAGCGTTGTCTGAAAACACAATTTAACAACTCTACTAAACAAAGTCCACCTAATCAGAGGCCGCGGTTGATTAGCTAATTAAACGGTTCATTTGTGATTATATTATGCAACATGCTTGCCATTTTGCCTAGTTGATTGTTTTTTAACAAAATAATTGCGTTATGTTTTAACCAATAAAAAAGTGATATTTAATTTATTTAAGTATATATTGTCACATCTTAACAAACTTTGCATTAATAATTATCTACTATTGCAAGTTACTTATAATACTTTATAATTTGTATGTATTTTTCTCTATTCACCGTCAAATGTTACTTTTTAAAAATTATTTTTTAATCTTAAATTACATTTATATTTTATAGAATCCTTTCACTCTTATTCTCCACGATGTTTTTAAATTTAATTTTCATGAGTTCGATTATCACAGCATTGACCAATAGGAAGTGGATAATTAACTCGAATATTATTACAAGATAATCACAAACTCATTGTCAAGAATTAATATGCCGCGTTGTTCTTGTTCAAATTTCTCCATCCCCCAATTATTAATATTAAGACGACCAAGACTTCCCTTTGTGGATACAAAGCACGTCACGTTCATAGAAGTCAAATAAACATATTCCTATCATTCCCATATTTAATTATAACCAAACTTTTTCTTTTTATTTTTAACAGAGAGAATAATTATTAGACTGTTGTTTTTATTAAAAATTTAAATTAATAAAAATTTAAATTTATCCTTCTTAATAAACTATTCTCTTAAATCAAATTATTGTGTAATTTTGAACATCATCCACTCGTGAATACCAACAAATTGAGCACCACACTTCTTCTTTTTTTTGAATGTGTGTGCATGTATCGACCACAATTAATTTAGTTGTTGATTAATTTATTCATACGAAATAATTACGAATCATTAGACTTATAAAATACAATAGAATAAAAAGTGTTAAATCAAATTATCAAACTGACCAATATAATTTATCCACAAAAAGTAAAAACAAAAATCAACAAATGCTCAAATTGAAAGAAAGAAAAAGAATTAAATTCAATACCTCATAATAATAACAATTGAATTACTCACGAATATCTATTACGTTTAATTCCACCAAACATGTGTGGTAAGAGAATTTTTCTTGTTCGTACTTAAACAAAAGGGGTGGAGCTCGTTTACCTGCTTAAATTCTATTATATATAATATATATTTAAATTTTAATAAATATATTATTTATCTAATTATTATAACCACTGAAATTCCATTATACACTCCTCTTGATATTAATACACCCATTCATATCTTACGGCCCAATATGCTTCAAAAAGAATAGACAAGCGAGGTTGATTTTAATGGACAGGTAAGATCATATCATATGCTTTTCAGAGGTGATTGAATCAATCTATGGTATTAATTGAACGTTAACATATACAGTTTTGAATCAATTCACAGAGTACGATTTTTTTAGAATTCGTAATCATAACCACTGAAATGTCGGTACACGTTTCAAGCTAAGTAAACGTGATTTTGTATGATGATATGAGATGATGGTTATAAGTCCTAATGATATACAAACTTATCTATGAAAAAGCAAAATTATGGTCCAAGTAAAACTATTTATTTGGACTCGTGAATCGGATCGATTCGACTTATTCAATTTTGAATTAGAGCAACATGGATCGGTTTAAATTTTTCTATATTTTGGATTAGAAATAATTCATTGGGATCTGAATTGGTCCAAAGAAGAATTTTAAAAAAAAAATTATCCTCACTTTGTCTCAAGAAAAGAATTTAGTTGGAAAATTTTTATTTGTTTAAAAAAAGGTCCTCTTTTAAGATGAAATTACTATATTACCCTTACTAATAATAATAATGTATAACTCAAATTAAAAAAGTAAAGATAAAAATATAAAATTACATATTTAATTAGACAATAAGTGTGTTGTACTTTGTAACTTTAAAAAAATTATATAAAATCAAAAGATGACTCTTTTTTTGGTACGGAGGAAATAGCTTTTTTTCCCTAAAAATGTATAACATAGGTTATGAAATGGGAATTTAGAATATTTTTTAGGGTCTATTTGATAATATCAATTAGTGTTTAAAATTAATTGATTAAGAGATTTTATATTTTGGGTTGTTTGATAACGAAATTTCACTCAACTTAATTGTTTAAGCATTGCTTAATCTCTATAAAAAAATTTAAACAATAAAAGTTAGTTTAATACTTGTCACTTAATGTTATCAATCAAACTTTATAACAAATTTTCCATATTTACCCTCTTTTATTAAATCATTCAACAAACTAATTTAATTTTTCTCTAACTATAAATAATCCTTTTCATATGACTCTCTTTCCTTTTTTTATTTTTTTATTTTATATAACACATATTTTCAAAAGTGTTTCTTATTTTTTTATAAAATGGATAAATAAATTTCAATTAATTTATTTTTTATTTTATTTGTTGTATTAAATATTAATTTTGATAGAGTGTATCTTTTGCATGTTTTTATGAATAATATTTGATGCTTAATTTTAAAAATTAATATTTGTACATATAAATAAAAAAATTAATAAAAGGACAAAATGATATAATTTGTGTAATCTAGCCTTCAAATTTAGTGTTTATCAAACAGTATTAATGGGTTTAACATTGTGATTCAAACATTTAAAAAAAAATTTGAAACATTCAAATTTTAACAACTTAATTATTTCAACATTTAGATTTAAGCATTCAACATTCAGCAATTAAATTTTAAACAGTTAGTTTTATCAAACAAGCCCTCAGTAGTTCAAATGGTTTTTTTAATTAAAGCTAGTTAATTATTGTGTAATTTTGAACATCATCCACTAGTGAATATCAACATTTTTAAAAGAAAATTGTTGAAGTTAATTTCTAAAAAATTGACTTTAAAATTGATTTCTTAGAAATCGATTTCAACATTATGGGAATAGCTTTTAAAACGTCAATATTTTTTTAAATTTTATACAAAAACAACAATATTGTGTTAAATAATTCATTAAGAATAAAAAAGAAAAATGTATTTCAACCAATATGCTTTTAAGCACGGCCATAAATTAAGAGAAATCAATTGCATTAAAATTACCTTGTCATGAGATCCTAGCAAAAAAGGAAAAATCAACCACATTAAAATTATCTTTTGGGAATGTCCTTTGGGAGGTCTATTTGATATTTAAAAAGTACTCAACAACCGTAGACAAGTAACAAACATTGGGGTGAATTAGAAAATTTTAGGTAGAGTCAAATTTAAGTGTTGGCTAGATATGTATAATATTTAATTTTATCAATACATGCTAAGGCTTCCCTTTATTTAAAACACTATTAAATGTACAATTTTTTTTTTTAACTTTATTTTTTGTTTGTGGATCATATATATTCATTATTAATAAAGATAATAAAGGAATTTCATTAAAAACTGGACTTCTTCTTAGGAAAAAAAATTAAAATTAGACTTTTTAAAAAAAATACATGGGATTATTATTTTATGTAAAAAAATTAACGTTGATATGTTGTTTATTATCTTATTATTTTATGTAAATTGATGTATTCTTTATTTGTTCATTTTAAAAAATTGACGTTGTTTCTTGGAAAAAAATAGAATTATAAGAAGCTTTACTATTATAATATTGAAGGGAAGAATAAATACTAAAAAGTAATTGCAATCGAGCTCTAACTACCATGAATCAACATCAATGCGCATCTTTTGAAATTTGCCTATCAAAATTTCTTAGATTAATTACATTTACCCTCCCAGGTTTAGCTAAATAACAATTTCCCCCATGGAATGGGCGAACTATACCATAAAACCCCCTCCTCCTCTTAATTTTTTTTTACTAAAATGACAAATATGCCATTTGTATGACAAATTATATAGTCTCAAAATATTGTTTTAATTTCAAATAAAACTTTTCTAAATATACAATCATCTCATTCAAAGCATATATAAATAATTTTTTCAATTTTTTGAACTAATTTTTTTTTTCAATTAATTAAGCATTATTCACTTTGAAAATATATATGCAAAAATACAGAAATAGTCATTATTCCATTGTAGCTAGTAGAAAAATTATTGTTATAATAGTTCACAATAATGAACTTTATTAGATTTTTGAGATGAGGAAAAATAGAAAATAATGAGTTATCTTGTTTTTTTTTTTAATTTTATTTGCTACTAAAAATAGGAAAAATATATTCATCCCAATTATGCATGTCATTTTGCAAGTCAAGGTCAAATTTTGGGATTTATTTTGCTATTTGGCCAAATCTTAAGAGGAATAAACTAAAACTTTCTTGACTTGTAAACTAAGATATTTACAAAATTAAATTTAGGGTCTCCAAATAAAACTATTTATGTAACAATGATAAAAGGTTGTTTTCTGACATTTTATTTTCAAATTGTTGAGGTGGACAGCTTGAAACTATGTCATGTGTGATCAATTTGGTCTAATCAGAATTTGATTCAAATTTGTGAGAACTAAGTGCTCCTACTTTGTGGTCTGTTCAATTTTTCTAGTTAGCTAAAACTTGGGAATTAATGAACTCACTTGGGTATAACATGGTGGTGTTGAATTGCATGTCATAGCAAACATATGCTGAGATTTTGAACTCATCAGAACTGTTTAATTATGACACTATATGCTGAGATCAATCCTATGATTATTACAAGACGAGGCTAGTTGTTCACATAAAAGACTTAACAATTTTGTGATTGGGGCTGCTGATGCAGGTTTTGCTTTCTTCTTCTTTCACTCTGCCACTCTCTCCTACTGTGTTTTTTCATTTTACAAACATGCATATTAGGTTAGGTTATTTATTATTGAAGTGACACCTTCTTAATTTGATATGGGGAATCAACCCGCTTTAAATAAATTCATTGCAGTTGTAGACCTAATGAGAAATGCCAAAGTGCAAGCTATTCTTGGTCCACAAACATCTATGCAAGCCAATTTCGTGATTAATCTAGGACAGGATGCTAAGGTGCCCATTATTTCATTTTCTGCCACAAGTCCTTCTCTTTCCTCTCTACGAAGTGAATACTTCATAAGAGCAACTCTGAATGATTTCATATCAAGCAAAAGACATCAGTTCCCTGATTCAAGTTTTTGGTTGGAGAGCATCTGTGCGAATCTATGTTGACACTGAGTTTGGAGTAGTTTTTATCCCATACTTGACCAATGCCTTGAAAGAAGTTGGGGCTGCTCATATTCCCAATAGAAGTGTTATTCACCATCAGCAACTAAAAATGAGACTCCTGCTGAGCTTCATAAGTTGATGACAATGCAAACGAGAGTTTTCATTGTGCACATGCCCCCCATTCTTGGCTATCAACTTTTTGCCCAAGCAAAAGATATGAGAATGAAGACTGAAGAATCTGTTTGGATTGTAACTACTGGGATGACTAATCATTTAAGTTTTCTACATCCTTCTGTGAAAGAGTCAATGGAAGGGGTACTAGGAGTGAAACCACATTTTCCAAGAAGGAAAAAAACTCAATCAATTCATCACTCGCTGGAAAAGGAAAAATTAGCTGGGTTGATCAATGATCACGTGATCTCAACTTCTTTGGATTCTGGGCATATGATGCAGCCCCTTCACTTGCAATGATAGTTGAAGGAACTTATATTATGGGAATCAGATCAACAGAAGTTAGCCATCCTAGTTCATTAGATCGTGAGATCTCTACAGTCTCACAAATAGGCAAACATCTCCCAAAATTATTATCAAAAACCAGATTTAATGGCTTTACTAGGGCTTTTCGTGTTGTTAATGGAGAACTCCAATCATCCTACTTCCAAATTGTGAATATCCTGAGCAATGGGGAGAGCGGGGATTGGATATTGGACACCCAAAATGGGAATAACTAGGACATTGAAATTTTCTAAGTCCAAAGTTTACTCTTCTTCAAAAGCAAGCCCAAAAGGCATCGTATGACCAAGTGATACCACATCAACCCCAAAGGATTGGGTTATACCCACAAATGGGAAGAAATTGAGAATATGAATCCTAGTTAGAAGTGGTCCTAATGCTTTCATGAATATAATAAGAGATCCATGCAGCAATAGGACTACTTTCACAGGGTACTCCATGGATGTCTTTGATTCCCTAATGAAAATGTTGCCCTATCATGTTTTGTATGAATATGTTCCTTTTGCAAGGCCAAATGGTGAGAGCGCTGGAACCTATAATGACTTGGTGTATCAAGTTAATCTTCGGGTGAGTTACGATCTGCAGTTTGTTTAATTTGTTTTTCAGTAGTATGAGGTCCATATGTTTTTATATTCTGTATCAACTTCATTGCCCCAAGGAAAATATACACTGGAAGGGAAAGGAAAGAATAACTAAATGTTTTATTTACTTACATGTGTATTGTCTAAATTGAACTGATCATGGCAGAATTATGATGCTGTTGTGGGAGATATTACCATTAGAGCCAATCGATCCATATATGCTGACTTTATGCAACCATACATTGAGTGTGGCATAGCCATGGTTGTGCCTGTCCAAGACAGAAGGACAAAGAATGCATGAATGTTCTTGAAGCCATTGACATGGGACCTTTGGGTGATAAGCGCTTGTTTCTTTTCATTGGTTTCATGATTTGGATTCTTGAGCATCAGACTAATGAAGACTTTGCTGGATGTAGTCCACATTAGGTTAGCATTGGCTTCTGGTTCTCTTTTTCAATCTTGGTCTTTGCTAATAGTAAATCTCTCTCCTGTTTATTTATACACAACATTATTAATTAGTTAACTAGGGGGTGAGGCGAGTCCTGACAAATATTGCATAAAAGTAAAAGGAGGACTAGTTAAGTGTTGTTGACTACATATTTTACTCCTATTTTCTTTCTTATTTTTTTCTTTTGACAAATATGATTTCCCTTGATTTGTCACATTCAAATGCAACTACAGGGGAGAAAGTGGTTAGCAACATCACTAGGTTTGTAGTCATCATATGGTGCTTTGTGGTTCTAATCTTAACTCAAAGTTACACAGCCAGCTTAACATCAATGCTAACCATCCAACAGATTGAGCCAAGTGTGGCTCATATCCAAGATCTTATTGCCAATGCAAACAATGTGGGGTACCCAAGTTGCTCTTTCATTGTAGATTTCTTAAAGTAGAAGCTCAAGTTTGATGAGTTGGGCTCAAGGAACATGATACCTTGGACGAACTGGAACTATTTTTCATTAAGGACAAACAACATGGTGGTATTGCTGTTGTTGTCCATGAAACACCTTACATAAAGCTTTTCCTGTCTGAACATTGCTCCAAGTATACCATGGTTACCCCATTAATTAAGACAGATAGATTTGGGTTTGTATGTCCTCCTTCCCTCTCTAACATGGCCTAATTTGCTTGAAAATATAGTCCGTCTAATCATAATTTGCAGGCCTTCCCAATAGGTTCTCCGCTTGTACCTAATGTATCAAGTGCTGTCCTGAACCTTACCGAAAGGGACAAAATAGTTGGGATTGAGAAAGAGTGGTTTGGAGAGCAAAGCAATTGTGCAGAGCAAAGCACTCTGGTACTATCATCTCATAGTCTTGGAATTAATAGCTTCTGGAGCCTTTTTCTCATTGTCGGAATTGCTTCTCTCATTGCCCTCATCATCTTTGCATCTATGTTAATGTATGAACATTGGCGGCATCTGCTAAACAACTTAGGATCAAGACATCCGTTGGGAAAGATTTTTTCATTCACCGAATGCCATGACAAGAATATGGAGAGAGACGATCCAAATTCCACACACTTGGAGACGACAAATCAGTCAATATTGTCCATCCATGCACCCTAGCATTTTGGGACTAATTTTCTCACGGATCATCATCATCATCATCATCAAGCCGGTCCAGTAGCACAGAATGCTAGAGTTCTTTAGCTTGAATGTTCAGAAGGAAGAAGGAACTTCATTTTCATAATTTTACTCCAAATTAAAGAGGCAGCCAGATGATTCCGCTAACCAAATCCCATAATTGTGAATTGTGATCATTAATTTGGGTTTGGTTGTAGTGATAAATTCGTGAATTAGCATCTCATGTCAACTCTACAGGTTTTAGGTATTAATTATAGATAGCCATCTATGGACAATATGGTTAACTAAGAGTTTTAGTTTTAGAGATTTGAATAGATTATAAATATAAAAAGAAGATTTATGAATACTAGCATAAAAATGAAAGTTTTGTCTAATTTGAAATTTGAAACCTCAAAGTTACCCTAAATTTATATATACACACACACATAAAACACAACCTTAATTACATTGAAATTGAATAAATATTGTTCAAGTCATTTTGTTTCATTTTGGAAAATTTTCTTTATTCTAAAAAAAATTCACTTTTGGGGTAAAATTCTTGTATTACCTTTACTAATGATAACAATGTATAACTTAAATTAAAAATAAAAATATAAATATAAAATTATATATTTAATTGTGCATTAATTGTGTTGTATTTTGTGATTTAAAAAAGGTTGTAGAAAATCAAAAGTGGACTCTTTGTTTTTTGGAATGGAGGGGATATTATTAATAGTTTGTGAATACATATTTAATCACTGGAATATAATGTAATATTCCATTCGTCCAAAAAAAGATTTTAGTTTGAAAAAAACATTTGTCCCAAAAAAAGAGTCCACTTTTAAGATGAAATTTTCATATTGCCATTACTAATGTTAATAATGTATAAACTAAATTAAAAAGTAAAGATAAAAAAATAAAATTATATATTTAATTATACATTAAGTATGTTGCACCTTATAATTTATAAAAAAATTGTATCAAATTTAAATATATTCTTCTTTTTTTTTTTGGAATTGAGAGAGTAAATCTTTTATAGTTTTTGGTGCTTGTAAAATTAATGGATTAAACCGCATCAGGCCCAAAGCATTGGGCAATACCCCCTAATAGGAAGGCATTGAGAATTGGAATTCTAAAATATTTTGGTGAGTATAATAACAAATTCATGCGTTACCAACATTTCCATATTATAGTTTATATGAAGGAGATGGGGTTGGTAATGTTGATGCTACCCAACAGATATCTTTTCTGTTAATAAAATTTAAACCAAAATTTTCCAACATTTAAACTCAAATTTAAACTAGTAACTTAATATCCAAATCAAACCGATACATTAAAGATATATGAAAGTTCAAAACAAATGCTCATAATTTTTTTCCCTAATTATTATGAATTTTCAAGTGCGATAAGAACCTATTTAGGGCTGCTAATGATCCTGTCAACTTCTGCACTTTCTTCAAGGTCCGCGGAGGTGCCATCTCAGCAATGGCCCTTATGTTGTCTGGGTTGGCTTTTATCCCCCTCTTAGATACCATAAATTGCAAAAATTTGCCAAATCCTACCCCAAAAATACACTTTTTAGGGTTTAAATGCATTCCAACTTCTAACATGGTTTGTAGAGTCTTGTTTAGATCTTTAGGGGCACTTTCACTCTTCTTGGACTTTATTACTATGTCATCTACATATATTTCTAAGTTCCTGCCAATTTGGTTGGAGAATACTTGGTTGACTATACGTTGATAAGTTGCTTCCGCATTTTTTAATCCAAAGGGCATCTTTTTGTAACAACAAACCCCCATCTTTATGATGAAGGCTATCTTCTCAATGTCTTTTTCAGGCATCAAGATTTGATGGTAACCTTTGTAGGCATCAAGGAACATTAGAACCTCGTACCCTGATATGGTTTCAATTACTGGTAGTGGGTAAGTAGTCTTTCGGACAATACTTATTGAGGTTCGTATAATCAATACACATTCGCCAACTATCATCAGGTTTTTTAACCAAAACTGGGTTTGACAATCACGTAGGGTAAAATACATCTTTGATGATATCGGACTGAAGTAGTTCCTTCATTTCTTTATTAACCACCTCATTTCTTTTCGGAGCCAGTGATATTTTGTTTTGTTGAACAGGCTTCACCCTAGGATCAATGTTCAGCTTGTGTGTCACTAAGGACGGTGAGATTCCTAACATATCCTCTAGACCCCATGCAAAAACTTCTTTATACTGGTGAAGGAGGCTAACAATGCAACTTTGGATCTTAGATGGCAGCGTAGTCACCCATTTTAAACATTCTATTAGGATGGTTGTCATCTATTACCATTTCTTGTACCTCATGGGTAATCTCCTGTGATTCAACTGGGATTTTCTTTATACCGGCATCCTGAGATTTTTGAGGTGTGAGCTTAAAATTTCTGGCGTCTTGGCTGTTCTAAGATGTGATATCAGAATTTCTAAGAGTTTCCCAAGATGCCACCTCGAAATTTTCAAAGGGACACAACATTTCTTTTCCTTTTCTTACTTCTTCCCAATGTGGCACCTGGGGTTAGGCTGTGGTATCTTTGGAGTCTATATGACATGTATGCCCTTCATCAAAGTGCTTTTTCCTTTGCTGGTGATACACATGCATTCCCTTGCGACATACTTATTTCCTCGTACAAATGCCACTCCATGTTCTGTAGGGAATTTCATGACCAGATGGTAAGGAGACCAAATGGTTTTGGCTTTATTCATCCATGATCTTCCAAAAATGGTATAGAAAGGAGAAGGGGCATCCACTACATAAAAATCGGTCATTATAGTGTTATCTTGGGGGTAATCCCCCACTATAACTCCCAAAGTGATTTATGCCTACTGGGTGAACAACTTCATGGGCAAATGTCAATAAGGGCATACTAGATGACTTCAGGGCATCAAAATCGATTCCCAACTTGCGAAAACAATCAATATATAAAACATTGACTATGCTACCATCATCAACATAAATCCGATGGACCTCTTTATTTGCAACTATGGTCTTGAAAACTAAAGCATCATTATGTGGGCTAATAGTGGGGACTGCAAATATGGCATGGATAATACCAGTGACATTGCAGTTTTCATGTGGTGAAGTTGGGATGTTAGCTTTTGTGAAGGATTGCTTTGGTATTGTTTATATGGTTGATTCAGGGAAGGGCACTATCTCGGTCGATAATTTGCCTGATGTGAAGGTGGACCTCGTCCACCTTGTCTCCTATCTTGTCCTCTTGTATGGTAGCTGATAACTCTATTTTATATAGGGTTTTCTTATTCATTTTGGTTAGAAATTGGCTTGTGTTTTAATTTTTTTTTACATATTTTGGCCAAATTATCCTTTGATTTTATGATTTCTGAGTTTTCTAATTTTTTTAGAACTTTTGAGTTTAATCTTGAATTTTTATTCTAATTTGAGAACAAAAGATTAACCAATTATTTTGTTACTTTATAGCCAAGAGAATTTATCAAAGCTTGACCAATTTACTTCAACAAAAAAAGAAAGAAGACTCTTTTGGCTGGAACAAAGAAACCAAGAGTCGAGCTGAAAAACCAAAAAGAAAGCAGCCTTACCATTGGAAGAACAAAAGGAGACTTCAGCTGCAAGAATGTTACAAAAAGGAAATACAAGTCAATTGCAACTAGGAAGAAGCCAAAAAGCATTCTTCAGTCAAAAGAGAAAAGAAAGTCAGCTGCAAATTGGAAATAGAGGAGTCGAGCTGCAAGAAGGAAACAAAGATGGGTTACAAATTAGAAATAGAAACCGTGTTGCACAATTAAGAAACAAAAGCAGTCGCACCCCATCTCTTGATTTCTGAAGGAAGCAACAACAAAACAAAGATAGGAAAGCTACTGAAATTTGGAAACAACATATGGCTGGGATTAGGAAACAAGGAGATAGAAGACAACTCCAATTAGGAAGCAGGATACGACTGCAACTGGAAGACAAGATTGGAAAGCAGCCATCGGGAGAAAACTATAAAACCCCGACAAAAGAAGCAGAATAGAAAGCAGCAACCACTTTTTTGTTCCTTTGTTTTTCTTTTCTTCTCATTAGTTTAGGAGTAGTAGTAGCACATCCATCCTGTTTTTATTTTCTTCCTTTAGTTTAGATTCAGTTTTAGCCAAGCTCTTTTTCTTTTTGTTTTCTTGCATTAGTTTAGAGCAGCCGTTCTTATTCTTGCTTCTCTAGGTCGCATTTTTTTTTCGTTCTGTTTTCTGTTTAATCTAAGCAGCCAGCCTTCATTCTTTTGTTTTCTTTTCTTTTCAGTAGTTTAGTAGAATTTCAGCAGCTTCTTCTCAGGTTTCTTTAGAATACTCAGTAGTTCCTCTCGGTTTGTTTTAGCAGAATTTCAGCCATCCTCTTGTTTCTTTTTCATTCTTTTCCCGTCAATTCTTCGTTGTTATGTTCTTGTTGTCTTCAGTAGTTTATTATGCAATTAGAAGCTCAGCCGCCAAGCTTGACTTGGGTACAAAGCTAGTAGCAAATTTTCTTTTTCCTTTGGGAAGCTACGGGCAGAAGCAACAAACCATGCAGAATTTTGTTGTTTGACTTCAAGTCTTGGGTTTTGTCTTTTCTTGTCTTTCTTTAGTTAGTTTAGTTTTGCCCTTTTATTTTGCTTTTCTTGTCTTTAATTTTAGTAATTTAATTTTTTGTGTATTTTTTGAACTTCTCGTTGTGGTTTATCTTCAAGGATTAACTATTTTATAGTTTTGTGTTTATTTATTGAATAATAGTTACTTTAATTTTCAAAATTTGTTTCAATTTTAATTATGTATACTTTTATTTTTGTGGTTAGTTTAAGCTTCATTATGTTCTAAATTCTTTTGTTAGAGATTAGATGGATCTTAATCATGAATAATTAGTTCTTAAGACTTGTTCATGCAATCTATATTTCAATTAGGAGTTTAATATTATGTTCTTAATGCTTTTAGGTAATTGATCACCACTTAATTGATTTTTGATGCTTGTTTGATACCGTGTGGAGATAACATGCCTGTGCTCATGTGATATTAAATCGTAAATTCAATTTAGACGGTAATAATCTAGGTTGTTCATGTGGTTTCGGTAGTAGAACTAAGTCGTGGCTACTTAGATTGAATCCGGGAATTTCCATAGTTCTTAATGCATTTAGAAATCTAAATTCACCTAGACCAAGTGTGAGTTGATTTTAATCTAAATAGGGTTATTAGACCGATGTCGGCTATTAATTTACATTAGGAAAATTTCACCATCATAATTTGGAATTTAAGTTAATTGCATGACAAGTCAAGAGAGTTAATTAGGATTGATTAAGTGAAATCGAAATCTCTAACATCTTTATTAATTTGGTAAATTTTTAGTATTTGTTTATTGTTATAAATTTTCATTCTTTGTTAAGTTTAGTTAAATTGCATGAAAGCTTTTTAATAGGTTAGCTTGTTCTTGAATTAGTCAATTTGGTACGTAATTGGTTAAATTGAAATCAATCCTCGTGGGAACGATACTCTACTCATCACTTTATTACTTGTTGATATTGTACGCTTGCAATTCACCGAACAGTAGCCACCTCCTCGGCCTCTAGACCGAGGTTGGACTCCATCAAAATAAGAGTACCATATTTGTACATACTGACCAAGCATCCCACTTCGGATGCAATTTTCTATTTCTTTCTTGAGGTCTTTGTATTCCTCAGTATCATATCCATTATCATTGTGAAAAGCACACCATAGATGTCGCGACCTTTTGTGTGGTACTGCAGTTAATGGGACTGGGGGTCTCAAGAGATCTTTATGTATAGATAAGATCTCGGAGCGACTCTTAGTGAGTGGAGTGAGAGTCTTTTTCTGAATTTGAGACTCCAAATGACCCCAGTTATAATTTAGCCTATCAAAGGCGCTTTTCTAGGTATTTTTCCCTTTAGCATCCTCTTGATGCTTTTTCTCATTCTTCTCATTTTCTTGCTTTCTCCTATTGACTTCTTCTCCTTTAGTATAACTCTCAACCATTTTCCATAGTGTTTGAGTGTCAGTTGGTGTGTCCCATGCCAATTTAGAGTAGAATGATCCAAGATTCAAATCATTCATAAAAACTGAGATTACTAACTGATCTGTTCGATCAGTCACTTGAAGACTTTCATCATTAAATCTTCCTACATACGATTTTAGGGATTCTTCTTTCCCTTGCTTGAGATTCATCAGATCTGTAGCTATTTTGTGAAATTTCTTAATTTGAAAGAAACAAGCGTGGAAAAGCTATGCCAACTGCCTAAAAGACAAGACACTACTACGAGTTAAGCCATCAATTCACACCCAAGCCTTTCCATTGAAATAGATAGAGAATGCCTTACACATCACCTTCATTGAAGCATTTTAAATTTCATCATGTATTTGAATTGCAATAAAAAAATCTAGGAGGTCAGAATCCCCCTTATAAGATGGGATCCCGCTAGGCAATTTGAATTCTGCGGGCATTGGATATTGCATGATGTCGGGCATGAAGGGTAACAAAGCATCTCTTTCATCATCGAAACCCAACAAACCTTGAATATCATCAGCCACTCTATTGATAATCTGAAGAAAATTATGATGCCAAGAACGTATTGGATCATGCTTCGACCTAACCTTGGAATGGTTATTTTGGTAATTATCACCAACGTGGGAGGCTGAAGCCTCCTTCCCATTGTTATTCCTCTTCATTCGGGCATGTTTCAGGTCATCATGTCTAGCTCCAAATTCGGATGAACCCTGGTTATGTCTAAGCCTACGGAATTCTTCAAATTGTGCACGATGTTGCTCCATAAAAGCTCTCTTGTCTTCTTCATATTATTTTCGTGCTGGTGAATTGTCTCAATTTGAAGCCGTGCGCAGTGAATGTTCACTATTATGGGTGGATAGATGTTCAGATCATTCAGGAATCCCGCCTAAACGTAATGGATTGTTTTCGGCAGGGCCTGAATGACTATGCCGTGCCTCTCCTTGGCTGGTTCCTTCAACTACTCTACATTCTCTAGATATAGTATCCACTATCTTTAAATTTTTTGAAATAGGAAAAAAGATTATGAATATTCCTTCAAAAATTAAATTCTCAAAGACGGCGTCAATTGATAAAGGCCATATCCGCAACCCTCTAAGATCCTTTAAGATGATCCTGATATGAAACTCTTCGTCTTCCTTAATGTTAAGTGGTCCTGCAAAACAAATCTCGAAGTGGTTCTTTAGGGTAAACCCTCTGATGCTTAAGTCAGTCCTTTGTATGTAGGTCGTACTTTGAATTTTTTAGAGTCTCATTACAGGGTTGTTTTTCCCACTTATATATCTTTTTCCCTCCTTTGTGGAATTCATTGTCACTTTTTTACACGTTGAGCACAACTGTAATTGCTGATTATACACTGTTATATTTCTCCGTGATTATTGCATATTGTTACGCACTTATGAATAAGTATGATCTCACTGAATTCCCACCTTGTTGGTGTGGTCTAAGATCTTGTCTGTTCTTAATCCGAGGTCTCTTATAGTTGGTGTGATTTTAGTGTGCTTCTATACTTAGACCATGAGGCTGACTGATATTTAGGCCTTCAATCTACTAGGGTCAGATATCTACGAATGCAAGGATCTCATGTATTGCTGAGATCCAAACTTTAGTTAAGATGGGGTCCTATATATATCACAAATCAATGTTGGTCTTATTTTTTGGTTGTTATATCTACTAAATTAACGTGAATCCGTAGGAATAAGTTCTAAAAAACCCAGAAACAAATTGATAAATGTGCCTAGAATAATTATTATGTACCTAATAATGTGTAGGAAAAAGACTTAGACAAACCCTAATAAGGTTGAATGTCCATGTGGCTTCATAAGGCCCAAGCATGCCTTAAGGCCCAAACTAGAAAATTACAAAGATAAAAATGCTAATGTGTACAGCTAAGTTACAATACAACTAATTGGGCTCTTTAAGCTCAAATGTCTACTTAATTCAAAATCACTTAACCATTGGGCTTGCTCCAATGGCCACCCAACATGTGCTGGGACTAAGAGGTTAGGAATTCGAACTCGGCTCTTACATTGCCCCCCTCGTCCTCACTACCACTTAGTTAATATGAGAACCTCACCTCACATTATATGAGGCACAAGCTGTTGTTGTAATAGAATAGCAATGTCTTAAATCAAATTCACTTGAATGCACCCTTTTTCCTTTAAGCTCGGGTTATCTCCTAAGACCACTTGCTTAGCTTGAATATCTTCAATTAATTTGCTCAAAAAAAATTTCACATGTTGAGCTCTCGTAATTGATCCATCAATAATGTGTAGTGGATCATGTGAGCTCTCATAGTGGATCATGTGCCGACTCTCAGGTAATACAATGCTCATCATAAATTTTTTTTTTTTTGGCAACAAGAATAACTAATTGTATTTAACTATTTAATTTTTTTTTGTGAATAGCATATAAAGCATGTATCTTGATTTTCATAATACAATTCAAAAATTTAGATTTCTATAATGCTTTTAAGCATTAACTAAATCACATTACCACAATCTCCAATGAGGTAAAAGTCAATGAACTATAATTCCTTCTGTTACAAACACTATTGCAATAGAAAAAAGTTATTGCATACCAAATATAGATAACAACTTATAGTCAAGAAAACACAAGAATACTAGTATAAATAGAGAGGCTATGGTGGCAACGAAATATCATTCTTCTATAATACTTGAGAAATTCGAAAATGGCTACACTTCATTTGAAATGGTACTCTTTTGCATTGTTTGTAATTTGTGTTGCCAACCTTAGAGGAGCTTTAATTGTTGCAAATAAAGAGAGGAAGATAATCTGATTTTATTTGTTGCAAATTGTGTCATTTGTAATTCAACTTCATATGTTAGTTCGATTTCATCTTTTATATTCAAAAAGTTTCAATTAAGTCTCTTAACTTGTAAATTCGGTTTTAATTGGTCCTTTTTAATAGATACAAGCCAAACAAGATTTAACGCATTTAGTCATTGATTTGCACAATTTATAAACATTTTTTTAAAATTGCGTAAATTACATCTACTACCCCTGTGGTTTGTAAAAATTACTAATCAAACCCCGAGATTTGAAAAATTACCAATACCCTTTTAAATTTGATAAATTCATAACATTTAGCCCCTTTAATCAACTAAATTCATAACATTTAAACCTTTCAAATTTATAACATTTAGTCCCTTTAAGGTGGTATTAGTAGTTTTACCAAATCTCAGGATTCGATTGGTAATTTACACAAATCTCAGGGGTGGTATATGTAATTTACCATTTAAATTTTATTTCTAATTATATAAATTGACATTTTTTAGGTTTAGATAGTTAAAGAATAATTTTATCTATTTATAATATATTGTTTACTACTAAAATTAATATATATTGTGAAAATTATGAAGTTTAAGGTAACAAAATATGAAATAAACTTTAAGGGATATTTTGCCAAACAATAAAAGTTTAAAGTGATTATTTGCAATGCACGATTTTCATTTAATTTGGTTTCTTCCACTTACCTTAATCCTAAATATATGTAAGTTATGTGATTAAATTCATTAGGTCTCGTTTTGTTTGATTCTATTAGAAGAATCAATGAGAATCAAAATTATAAAATAAAAGACCAAATTGAAATTTTTGAATATGAAAAACTAAATTGAATTAAGATCCCAAGGTTAGGAACTAATCATACTAGTTACCCCATCGCTCTATATGTGTTAATTCTCATTTATCTAGTGAGTGTTTTATTATTTTAACATGCAAACAATACATCCTGGGCTTCATTGGGCTAGTAATCATACAATTTTGCTATATATATATATATATATATATATCTATATATATATATATATATATCTATATATATAGATATATATAATGCTACACCATCCTTATGTATTTTTTAATTATTTTTTGGTTTTAACTCATTCGTCAATTAGTCAACAAATCCAATTGGATTAAATGAAACATAAAGATTGTTGTGATTTTATATTACCCTATACTATTGCAAATCTTTATTATTTAGATGACTTAATAGTTTTTATTGTTTTCTTCCTTAATGACAGGACTATATAATATACATGGGAGCCCTTCCTTCGAATACAAAGTATTCACCCGAAGAACACCATATGAGCATGCTTCAAGAAGTGGTCAGTAGTAGGTAATTAAACATGATAATTTTCAGTTCAAAACTAGATAATATAAACATCAAAGAAGATTAGTTTCCTATTTCTTTTTCTTTATAAAATAAATATACTAATTTGATTGTTCCTGACTAAAGTTATGCTAGGCAATCCATGATCAGAAGTTACACAAAGAGTTTTAATGGATTTGCTGCCCATCTCATTGACAAAGAAGCAAAAAAATTTTCAAGTTAGTACTATATTTTATTTATTATATATATTCTATATATTTTATTGTGAACTACTAATATATATTGAATTGCTGATGGGATCAATAGCTAATGAGCATGTGGTGTCCATATTCCCAAGTAAAAATCTACAACTTCATACAACAAAATCAAGAGATTTCATGGGCTTCTCTCACAACGTCTATCGCGATATTAGCGTTGAGAGTGATATTATAATAGGAGTGCTTGATACTAGAATTTGGCAAGAATCATAAAGCTTCAATGATCATGGTATTGGCCTTATACCAAAAAAATGGAAGGTTGACTGTCAAGGTGGCAAGGATTTCCCATGTGGCAAGGATTTCCCATGTAACAAGTATGTTCCTTTTATATATACTAACACCATACACATTTCATGCACAATTTGTATAATGTTGTTCTTTGGGTGAGTTTTGTTAACGCTTGCATGAATTAAATAACTATTGATAAATACTTCGCAATTTTGAGTAAATTATCATCAGAGATATTATATTACAAATATTTTCTTTTACATAGTATTCCCTTTGTCCTCATAACAGAGTTCACTTTGGGTTGAATATAATTTTTTTCTTATGTAGTAACAATACATTCAATAAATCATTAAATATATAATTTTACATTTTTGTCCTTACTTTTTTATTATAGGCATACATAATCATTATTAGCAAGGATATTAAAGAAGTTTTATTTTTATTTTCTTGAGACGGAAGGAGTAAATATTTTGTTCTACGTGCTATTGTATGAGTGCAAAGAACTATTATGCCATTTTTAATAATATTGGCTACAAATGTACCTTTAATGCAATTTTTTCATTTTTTTTAATATCCAACGTTAATCACATGAGAGAAATTTGTATGGTTTGCCTACAGGAAAATCATCGAAGCAAGATCCTATTTTCCTGAGACCTTTTGTAGAGATTTAGATGGCCATAGATCGCACACTGCATCAATAGCAATAGGAAATAATGTCAAAAATGCAAGTTTTTTTGGAATTGCCAAAGGTATAGCAAAAGTTGGGGTTCCCTCTGCGCGGATTGCTGTGTATAAAGTTTGTGCAGGGGGTTGTAGTGAGATAGCTATATTGGCTGCATTTGATGATGCTATCACAGATGGAGTTGATATCATCTCAGTCTCTCTAGGAGTACGATATCCCATGGGTCTTGAAAGGGATACTATAGCACTAGGTTCTTTTCATGCAGCCCATAAAGGTATTCTCACCGTACAACCAGCTGGAAATGGTGGCCCAGAAACAAAAATAATCACCAACAATGTGCCATGGTTGTTTACTGTTGCTACAAGTACTATAAATCGAAAGATCATCAGCAAAGTTGTGTTTGGAGATGGAATAATATCAATTGTACGTAATCTAAACTTAACTTTCACATAATTTTGACACTATCATAGTATCATATAAATTAATTCACAAACATAGAGAGTAGTGAATTCACCACTGAATTAGATGTTTTCATTTAATTTATAAATTACTTTACTTTCTAAGACTATATGATGATGCTGTAGGGTTATTCAGTTAATTCTTTTAAGTTGAATGGGACACAATTTCCAATCGTATATGGAACTGATGCTTCAGAGAAATGTTGCACCCTGACTACCAAGCAAACTTACATTTTTCAGTCAAATGACCTCTCTTATAATTGGAGCATTAACAGTATGATTGACTTAGAGTTTGTTCTTTGATTTAAGTTTTGTATGTCTCACTATTTAGATGAAAAATTCGTGAAGGGGAAGATTGTACTTTTTAGAACATTGACAAGCATGGTGGAAGCAGGTGAAGCGGAGTCCTCGGATTAATATCATTACAAAATGGATGGGAAAATATCTCCTTCATTTTTCCCTATGCTACATCAATATTAAATGAGGAGCAATTTAAATTGGCAAAGAGTTATTACAACTCAACCAAGTAAGGCTCTTTTTTTTTTTAATTTAACACCACTTGGAGTGATCCAATATTTGTTTATTATGTTAGGAATGAATATAAGTTTATAACGAGGGATGCTGAATTTTCCTTTATGCTACATTGAGTAAAAATAAAATCAAGATAGATTGGGTCATATAAACCTTATTACCTAAATAACTTGAGGAAGCAAATTAAAATTGCATCTTCTTTCGTATGAAATTTTAGAATAAGTTATGATCACTAATTCTATCGTAACTAACTTCTTCGCACATTCACTTTCAATATATAGAAGTCCTACAATGAACATATGGAAAAGTGAAATTGCAGAGGATTTGGTTGCTCATGTAGTGGCTGTTTTCTCTTCTAGAGGGCCTAATCTGATCATCCCCGATATTCTAAAAGTACAAGAAATTAATGAAAATATTTCTAACGTTATTTTTTGTTACCATTTCTAAAATATGTATAATATTGTATAGCCAGATATTGCTGCTCCAGGGGTAGAAATCTTGGCTGCATTTTCACCTGAAAGTCCTCCTTTCGACTATTCTACGGATAAGAGATCTATATCTTACAATATACTATCTAGAACAGCAATGTCTTGTCCTCATGTCATTGGTGTAGCTGTTTATGTGAAATCATTGCATCCTGATTTGTCATTTTCTGCAATTAAATCTGCTTTAATGACTACAGGTAATAACACACTTGCCATCACAAAAATATAATATGGTTGATGTTCATAAGCACATTTAATCAAACCCAACATCAATGTTTTTTCCCTTTTGTGATAATGAAAAAATATAGTAGTTATTTCGCTCTTTGGTCACAATATTGCTAAGTTAAAAAACTACTTTATTCGTGGCTTCAGGCATAAATGCTACTAATGCAAAGTATGGAGACATAGATTTCTCTTATGGAGCAAGACATCTTGATCCAGTAAAAGCTGTGAATCCAGGAATTGTGTACAAGACATCTAATGAAGATTACACAAAATTCCTATGCAGCATGAACATCACATCATCTAAAATTGCAAAGATAATTGGATATAATGTTACATGTACTGATGTGGATCCCATAAAACCAAAGGATTTGAATTATCTCTCAATGGCAGCTCAAATTGACCAAGACAATATGGATAAACCATTTAAGTTGGAGTTCCCAAGAACAGTTACAAATGTTGGCCTTCCAAATTCAACATACAAGGTCGTGATCACCACGTCTTTTCCATGCGATATCATTGTCGTGCCTAGCATTCTGTCTTTCAAAAAGTTAAATGAACCAAAATCCTTCACAGTAACTGTGATTGGGGAAATAAATGAAGGCATGATGATTTTTGCTTCACTAGAATGGTCTGATGGCATTCATGTTGCTCGTAGTCTAATAGTTGTGTATGTGAATAACTAGTTTTGACAAATTGTTAGGCTTTTAATTTGTCATAGTGAAAGTTATTATCTAGGAGTTTTAAATTGATACTAAAATAAAAGATTTTATTTAATTTTGTGAGTGCGCCTTACTACTTAATAGAACCATGACTACTCAAACATCTTATTTATATTTACAAGTATAAATATAACTTAAAATCATAAATATAAATAAGGTAAAATCATAAATATAACAAAAATGAAATGTCTTAAAATCAAAAATCGTTTCCTATTGCATAAAATTGGAAACAAATACAACCCTACATTAAGGTAAATTTCCTTTTTCTTATCTTTTGTACAGAAATCAATCGTGGATAAAAGCTAAATATGGTAGTAACATCAAAATTCCAATTAACCTTCTTTTTTTTATAGTGGTTTGTTCACTTTAACATTTATTTATTTTGTAAATTTTGAACTAAAGAGATCTTGAAGTTTAGGGCTTCAATTATATATATAAAGCCCAAAGTGAGATTGGTAATAAAAAATAAAAATTTAAAAATTTAACACTTCATGTTAATTGACGTTAAGGGAACAAAACTTGTCTTCTTGGTCGATTCTGCTCTTCTTTTCCCTCGCAACTGGAGATGAAATTTCATTCTCAAGTTCTACACATTTACTTCAAGAATCTCCAATTTAATAAACACTGGATCTCCCATTAGACTTTTTGTATGTCATTTTATGTTACTATTCTAATAAATTAATATAAAACTTGTACTTTGTGTCAATATTTATACCATAATATTCATTTTCATCATAATAAATTTTAGTTTAGAAAAACTTAATATCAAAATTAACTATAATGAAAATGGATACTAATAGTATATATATTACTATAATTTATAAATTTATATTAACATATTAGAGTATCTCATATCATACAAAAAGTATAATAGGAGATCTAATATGAATTTAATGTAGAACAATCTCTATTAGCGTAGAAAAATAAACAAAAACCTTTCACTTCTTCCACTCATCTAAATCTTCTTCAGCTTTCAAAGCATCTAGGTTCAAAAACTTCTCTATATTTGATCTTAATTTTTTTTATTTCTAGCTTATTTTAGTTGAGAATTATCATGTACTTTATTGTGTTACTAAGACGTGTGTGATAGATATTGCAAAATACAGAGCGGCTAGATGGAAAAATAGGACTAATGTTAGACCCCTAAACTATATTCAACCAACTAACGTCATTTGCCAATGACTAATGTTAGATTTCCACTTAAGTTGTCAAGTTAGACGAATTGAGTGATTCGTGAGCCAAAATCGTTATAAATGTTTAAGTGTGGATTGATGTTCTGAGGGAAACCAAACCGGTTTCAAGCAACCTTGGAAGAGATGAGGGTTGCCTATCCTTATTTACACTTTTAGGAGAAAGATCTCCCTACAACTATCATTTCTAATTTTTTATCCAAAACTTATATAGAGGGTTGAGGTGTCAGTACTTTGTGAGTTTTTAGAGAGCGTGGGATTTGACCCTCTACTAGGCGGGAAGCATTTGTGGGCATTGAGTTAACTTGCTTTGAGCTTGGGCAAGCGTTTGTGGGCATGGCTAGATTTTGGGATGTTGGCCTAAGGAATGTGTGTGAGGCATTTGGTGCAGAGTGGTTTGTGATACTTTGCATTGTAAATGTGTAATGGGCATGTATGCATGGCACATAGCTAGAAAAACTTCGACTGAGTTTAGCTAGTGATGATGGTTGGACTTCAAAACTTTTAGTAATGTTGCAATAGTTTGACAGATTATGTATACTGACTTGAGCTTACATGTATGCACTAAAAGACCTACTACTTCTTGTCCCTTAGTTCTAATTGGCCTTTACCAAGCAGTTGGGGCTATCAACTACCCCACTATCAATTTTGGCCAACAAGAAATGTAGCAACTCATAGAATTGAGTCTGGGAGATTTTGTGTTGCAAGCTTGAAGATTGTTTCTTGTAATTTTTGAGTGATTTGAATGCGAGGTTGAACTGTTACTCTTGTAAATTTTGTTTGTGTGTTTTGCTTGTTTTAATTCATGTGAACTTTTCCTATTCTATGATTCGGATCAATTTGAGTGAATCTAAACACGAGAGAATTGGTGAGAACATATTAACAAGGGATTTGAAATTTGTTGGGTGTGGGAAAATAATGTGATTGATAGAGTTTTTGTGGCAACTAACTTCATACACAACTTCCTCACAAATAGGAGTTGGTTCACCAACCCCTGCCCACTCTTCCAACAAGATAAAGAACAATAAATTAAGAATATTTTCTTTTAAAATTTGTGGATTTGTGGAAGGAGTGAACAATTTTTGTTTTCTCAACAACAATCTCATCACTCTAGGGGCGGGGGGAGAAGGGGGTAACTATTATGATTTACTCCAGGGATTTTGTAAGAATTTTGTGCACTTCTTAATTTACTCTTCTAAATATTAGTGTGTGTAACTCACTTGGTATTTTCAAGTAGAGAAATGAGTTGTAACCTGCTATAAGACTAAAAGAGTCACTCCTGAATTTGCAGAGGGCTAAAAAAATTAGTTTTAAATGTGATGACAAATAAAAATTTTTAAGCAAATGTTTGATACAAAAATGAAATTTAATCTTAAATTAATGTTATGATTTTCTATCTATCCTTTGTGGACCAAATGGACAAAATGACCTAAATTGCTACTATTTTTAATGAAGAAAATGTGTAATGACCACAATTTCAACTTTTAAAAATACTAGTGAAGGTCTTACTCAAGAAGTAATTAAGTTGTCCATTGTGTTTTCAAAAATATAAAATAATAAATTTTTAATTATTTTAAATGTATATTTTAAATTATGTTATCAGTTTTCTAATTTTATTAAATTTTAAAATCGTTAATTTTTTTTAAAAATATATAATTGTTATATGCGGTCGGTGAAATTTACATGTTTTAGTGTTTTTTTTATGTTATTGTGTTTCATTATTCCATTATATTTGATAGTAAAACAAATGTCAAACTATTTTAATTTGTATACTCAATAATTTTGAACTTCCTCATATTTAATTCTTCAAATATTGTGAATGAAGAGAAAAATTAGTAAAATTTGATGTTGAAATCAATGTTTTGTATATAAGCAACAAATCAATTGTATGATTTTAATTATACAATTATATTATTTTAGCAAGTTGAATATTAATAAATCAAGGTATTATAAGAAAAACATAAATAGTCTACTTTAGTTTTGTTAATATATTTATTAATTTTGTTTGTTATTAATTGAAATAAACACATAAGGGGAGGGTTAGGTTGGGTGATAATGTGACATTCAAGGGTGGACCCCTTTAAGGTCTAGGGGGACAAGTGCGCCCCCCCCCCCCCCCCCCCACCCAACCTTTTTTTTATTTTATTCTTTTTCTTCTGTGTCCAGCATCCAACAACAAGGCAACAAAAATCCCCTTCCCATCACAATTCACTCCATCCCTTTTTTTTATGTCTATATTATAGAATGTTAGAGTTGGGAGTTCAGGTGAATTCATATACATTTTCTTGTGTTATGAAGTGTTTTGCAGCTTTAAGGGATGTAGTTGAGGGTGATAAGGCCCATGCTTACCTGTTGAAATTGGGTTTTGGTTCTTATACTATTGTTGTGAATTTGCTTTTTACTTCGAGTATGGAAGAATTGGAAGCGAGCAGAAGCTGTTTGATGAAATGTGTGAAAGAGATATTATATCATGGAATTCTATGATAAGTGGATATGTGGTAATGTGCCATGGATTTTAAATAAAAGAATTTAAATACAAGACACAATTTCTGTCCTTTCCTCCCATTTCTGGACAATTAAACTTCATCTACTTAAATTTTTTTTAGAATTTAGTGTAGAAATTTTATAGACTAAAATTATAAATATATATTTTTTATTTTTTTAATATCTATGTGGTTGCTTTTATGTGATGTAATATTTAATATCATTCTTATAAATAATATTAAACATATTAAATTTTATTTGTTTTTATAAATTAAATTTATATTTATTATTTTATTATTTATTAGTTATTAGTGTGACCCTCCCCTTTAAAATTTTTGGATCCGCCCCTGGTGACATTGAATCTATATAGTTTAAATATAATAAATTTTCAACATAGTAAGCTAAGGTTTCAGTTTGGAGTTTAGAGACTTCCCAACCTTACTATAGGTATGCTGACTATTACTTTAAAAATTAGAAAATTAAGGTTTTCTAGATAAATAGAATTGTAATAAAAGTGGAAAACAAAATATCTAACACTATTAGAAATAATTGTTGAAAATACCTAACAATTTCTTTATTGCCACATTTTTTTCATACTACTAATCAATTGTATTTGATTTTTTGTCATTAATAAAGATTTTGGGTGATTGGCTGAGGAAAAAAAGAATCTTAATAGCTAAAACACTTATGTACTTTTAAGTCATATTTATAATGTGAAATTTTTATTATGAATTTTTTTTCAAACTTTTTAAATTTTGTAATTTTTTTGATTACATAATTATTGAAAATAAAAAATTAAAATTAAAATTTAAACTCTTAAAATTTACAAATTAAAATCAGAATTAATTCTTAAAAGCTAAATGAATTTAATTATTGGGATATATTAAAAAATATAAATAACATGAAAATCAAATCAAACTTGTAATACAATACCTAAAATGAACAAAATAATTAATATTTTATGACAATAAATTATTAAAATCATAACAAGATTCTAAGTTAATGGAATTGCTCATTATATTTCTCCATTTAATTAAATGAGCACATAAAAAGACAATTTCATGGAGGTTAAAGTGATAAATTAAATGAAATCAATTATTACATAATTAATTTAGAAAATCAAATTGTGATGTGAGAAAATGAATTCTTGTAAGATAAACATATCATTTAAAATTAAATTAAATTTGCATTGAAATGAGACATAAAATGAGAATTTGATGAAAAAAATAAAGTATTAGAACAACAATATATTTTTGTGTTTATAGATAACTACTCATTTTGTTTCTCTATTTCAATAAATATGGGGGAAAAAACTATTAATATGGTTAGATATTAGTGAAAATTGGATAAGACTAATATTTAATAGAACTCTTTCACTATTAATATTTTTAGCAATCAAACCTATATGATTAATTTTGAAACCTAAAGTGAAAATTGATAAAATAGTTATATACTAGTATGCTACCATGCAATTACACGATAATGCTATTGTTGGGAAAAAATGTGATTATAAAATTTATTATTTATAATTGAATAATATTATTACTTCATGATAAATCTAAATAATATAGACAGCAATTAAATTGTTTTATAGAATTTATATTATACATTTAAGTTTTCTAAAATAATACGATTAAAAATTTTAAAAATAAGAATTTTAAATTTGAATAAACTATTGAATATAAATTTTATTGTTAGTTCAATACAATATAAATGATTTGAAAAATCTGATTATTAACTTGTGAAATAAAGAAATATGAATTCAATAAAGAGACAAGAATTCAATAAAGAGAGGTATTTAAAAATAGAACTGGTTCTATTTGAACATCACACAACAAATAAAGCTATTTAAAAAAAAAAAATCAAACACCATACCTATATCATGTAGGTATGAAAATTCTTGCAATGTTTTAGTGAAGTAAATAACTCTTGCGATGCTAATTTTCTACTGGAAAGTTAGAGCCCAAAAATCAACTAAAACAATAAAAACAAATAATTTTCTTGTAGGTGACAATGGATATATCAATTTTTTTTTAAAAAAAATAAAAAACAATTCCTGCAAAATCCACCTCCCTTCCCCTAATTAAATAGTCACCTTGTGATCTCAATAACTATTGTAGGGTTAAAAAAATCAATTTTCATCTCGTTCATTGAACATACCCGTTCATAATTTGTAAATTGGGTTTTATTGAAAATTCATATTTTCATAATTACAAAATATTTTTAATAAATGGAGAAAGATCATACATTTGATAATGAAATTTAAAAAAAACCCGTTGAAATTCATGTTTTCATAATTTCAAAATAATTGATAATAAATAGAGAAAGGTCATAACTTCAATAATAAAAATAAAAGAGATACCGTTAACAAAAAAGAAAAAATATTACTATTGAAAGCCAAACCTTATAAATATACATTTAAGTTGCCAAATAATTGATAATAATTATGCCTATTGGTTAAAAAAATCAGTTCAAATGGCATAATTTTATTGCCCAAACTTGAATGGAGAAGCGCATAATTAAGCATAGACTATTGATTAAAGTCTTTTGAATAGTAAACTAGGGTTCTCAAGTATCTCTGCGTGAGAAGTGGTGCGACTAGATATACTGAAGAGCGAGTTCTGCTTCCTTCACAGTGAAGTTTCTTTTCTGTGTCACAGGGTGTGTGTGGGTTGGGTGTTGTTCTCGGTGGTTGGAGGATGGAGTCGATTGGTGGTGTAATGTGGGAATCGGAGTTTGAGGGCCTGGTGCAGCAGCTGCATCTATCTGAGGTGGAGGGGGGTGGTATTCAGCTGCACGAATGGGATATTCAGGAAGGTCAAGATAAAGGGAAGCGTTGCCTTCTTGGCCGTGTATTTGGACATAAGCGAGCTAACTTTCTGGGCCTCAGGAGTACGATGAGGGCTATTTGGCCAGTTCCTAGTCCTTTCCTAGTGCATGAACTGGGAATAAACTTTTTCCAGTTTGTGTTCTGGTTGGTGGAAGATAAAATGAAGGTTTTGGCGGGGCGAGGTTGGACGTATGATCGGCAATATTTAGTGTTGAGGGAGTGGTCGCCGTCGGTGACGAGTTTGGATTTGGATTTTTAGACGGTTGCAATTTGGGTTCAAGTGTGGAACTTGCTCCCTCACTAGATTTCAAAGGACATGGGGGTCAAAATTAGAGGTATATTTCCTTAGCTGCATGATGTTTTCATCCCGGAGGGTGGCAGTGAGCATGGTAGGTACTTGAAATTATTGGTCTCTATTGCTCTGGCGTAGCCTTTGATTCATGGAACAAAGGTTGGTTTTCAGGAGATGGTTCGATGGATTATGTATCAGTATGAGTTTCTTGCTAAATTTTGTGCTTATTGTTGTTGTGTGGGGCATGTAGAGAACTTGTGCACCAAGCGTAGTGAGGACATGCGAGCTAATCATTTGGTTGAGAGTCAATTTGGGGTGTGGATTCGTGCTGGGTTTGAACTCTCTAGAGAGAGGAGTAGAAGAGCTCTCTCAATGGGGGGGAAAGCATGTCTTGTCCGCTCTACTGCTTCCTCATGAGCTTTATGAATTAGCGTGGGGGAAGGCTGCTGTGAATGAGATTCAGGATTTGGTGGAGGGGGTTGTTGGGAGGGGCTTAGTGGAAAAGGCTAGGTTGATGGGTGTTCCTTCTGCTTCTCCTTCCGGTGAGTGTGAGGTGTTGAAGCAGTCTTTGCCTTCAGCGTTGGTGTGTTCGGGGGTTGTTACAAATCTCCATGAGTAGTGTCCAAGTGGTTTGATTTTTTTGGTTCAATATAAGCATCAGCCTGCTTTGGATAGTTCTATGGAATTTCAGTTCCCGAAGGCACGAACTGCTTTGGCTAGTTCTTCTTCTTCAGCTTTGGTGTGTTATGGACTTGTTGCGGATGATCATGAGGAGGGTCTAGGTGGGAGGATTTCTTTGGATCACAAACAGTAGTAGCCTGCTTTGGCTGGTGCTTTGGATTTTCAACCTGTGCCTTCGGGAATGCAGCAGGATGCTTTGGAGAATTCCTCTCCTTCCGCTTTGGTGTCTTCGGGATTGCAGCAGCCTGCTTTGGAGCATGCTACAGTTGTTAACGTGGAGACTCAATCAAATAATCACAACTTTCAGCTGCTTTCCTCGTTGTTTGATACGAATGATCATGTGGAGTCTCCAGTTGGTTTGCTTTCGGTGGATCATAAAATTCAAGTGCATCTGCCAAGAAAGGCTTTCATCTAAGGTGTCAAGATGGAGGAAGGTGGATGGATGGTTATTCTCTATGTCAACTTCGGATGGCTGGATGATGCCATGTATAGGCGACAAATGTGAGTGGATTTTGGCAAGTGATGGTGCTAGTTCGTTGAATGGCCAGGAGTTGCAAAGGCAGAAATGCGTTGGCACGGAGACCAGCTTGTTATGGTCTCCAGGAACCTTATGAAAATAGGTGTGTGGAATTGTAGAGGGTTGGGTGCAATCTCTACAATTTCCCAATTGTGAGAGTCTCTTATGGCTCAGTATCCAGATTTGGTCTTCTTATCGGAGGCTAAGAAGAAGAAAGCATTTGTCACTAAAGTGTGTCGGAGTTTGGGGTTCACGGATCGTTAGCAATGTGCAGAACCTGAGGGTATTGGAGGAGGTATGTTGGTGTGCTGGGCTGATTCTATTTCTGTGTTAAGTTTGGTCTTTAATACTTTTTGTGTTCAACTGCAATATCAAGTTAAGGGAAAGTCAGAGCTGTGGTGGGCTATTTTTGTGTATGCTAGTACGGAGAGTTTGATAAGGGCACAACAATGGTAGTTCCTGGTGAATGAATGATTTAAATGGGTTCAACGGTGGCTTTTGGGTGGGGATTTTAATGATATCACAACTCCGCTAGAGAACGAGGGGGAAGGCCAAGGTTGGTTTCTAGTTGTATAACATTTAATAGCTTCATTAGGGATATGGAAATGGTTGATCTTGGGTTTGTGGGAAAGTCATTTACATAGTCTAATAATCGTGTGGGGGAGGGCTTTGTTGAGGAGAGGTTGGATCGGTTCTTTTGCTCACCTTGGTGGAGGTTGCATTTTCCTCTTACTAAAGTGTTTCATTGTGAGAAGCAAGTGTCTGACCATTCATTTCTTCTCTTGAATACTGAGCCTCAACAACAGCCTCGTAGGCGACGTTTTATTTTTGACCAAAGGTGGGTCAAAAAGGAGGGCATGGTGGAAAAGGTGTCTCAATCATGGCAGAATGTGCAGCGAGGAAATAAGCAATCAATTGTGTGTGGTAAAATTGGGCAATGTCTAGTAGCGTTGCAGCAGTGGAGCAGGAGAGAGGGCATACATTCTGCTCGGTAGATTCAAGATCTTAAACAAAAAATAGAGGCCATGAGTCTCTAGGGTGGGTCTAGGGATGGCAAATTCTCAAAATTAGAGGCCATAAGTTAAAAATCGGATTCCCTTATTACTGGGAGGAGTTTGTTAATCAATTATTCTCTGAAGAATCAACTGAAGGGTTGTCTAACTTGACTGGAGTTGTTGCACCTTTGGATGGCTTCAGCACCTTCTCATCCAGATCCTTGGATGAGCTTCCTGGGGCTTTATTACGTGATTTCTCCCTTTCCACTCTTGGAGATTCGGCCAACTCTGAGCTAATCAAAAGTATGTTTGGAGATATATTAGGGAAATATGACAAACGGAAAACTGATGAAGGATTGTTGTCTTCTAAGAACAGCAAAAGTGATCATAAGCTGACAAGGAATTCCAGAGACAAAGAGACTCCAACTATGGGTAAGAAAAGTGTATCTCAGCAGAACCAAAAATGTGAGGATGATTTATCTCTAACATAAACTAGAAGAAAGAAGTTGCAGAAAACTGCACCTGAAAAAGAAACTGGGTTTGAGTCAAATGCCTTAAGAAAGGGTCCTTTAACAAGAAGTATGGCTCACTTGAAAAATTCAAGGAACAAGAAAGATGTGAATGTAGATACATCGAACAGGAGATATAACAGGAGATACAAAGGCTTAGTCACTGGAAAAATTGTTTCCAATACAACTCAGGTAACTAGGAAGTTGAACTTAAGAAATCGTTCAGTGGAACTTAATGTCCAAAGTACTAAATAGGGTTTATGCATCAATGGTATAGAGTTTATGCTTCAATAGTGCTGGTAAGAGATCAAAAGAAAGTAATAGACAGCATAAATTGTTTGGTGCAACTTATTGTCAAATGTACTGAATGGGATTTATGCTTTGATGATATGGGGTTTATGATTCAATAGTGCTGTTGAGAGATCAAAAGAAAGTGATAGACTCCAGTCCCACCATAAATCTTTCGGTGGAACTTAATGTCAAAAGTACTGAATAGGGTTTATGCTTGAATAGTATAGGGTTTATGCATCAATGGTGCTATCAAGAGTTCAAAAGAAAGTGATAAACGACATAACACGTGGTCAACAAAATGTGAATGGTTGTTAAATTGACTCTCATGCTGAATATTTTTTATGTTAAACAAATATGGTAACAGGAATACTCGTTCTTATTTGGAATCATATTGGAGCCCTTTAGCTGGCCTTATTTATTCGTGTCATTTTGTTGCACTATCGATTGCTAAAAAGCTCTTCAAAGTTCGTGCCTTAATCAATTCCAATTGCCAATTTTTTTTTTGTTCTCTTAATTCACGAAAAGTAGAATCAAGCTTATCAATGACTACAGATTGCCATCCTGATTATCAAGTTTGTTGAAGGGCTTTCTAGTACCCAACAAACTTGCTTAATCGGATTTCTTGTACCTGGAAAACTTAGATTGGTAAATCAGTGAGATACATGTACAACAATTGACCATAATGAGTTGTTCTACTAAGTTTTAGAGCGCGCAAATTGGACTACTTTTGGATGCTGTTACAAATCTTTTCATACAGGAGTTCCATTTTGTTCCTGATTTTGCTTTACTTAACTAATTTGGCTGAATAATGTAGTTATTAAAGGTTTGGTTAAGCAGAATTGCACTTGCCGCCTTCATTTCTGGCTGAATCATTTCACTCATTTCTGTCATTTGCTCTTTGTCATTTTGACCATTCTGCTGGAATTAATTAATCAATAACTTCTCTGATAGTACTGTCATATAATTATATCACTCATAAGTCATAACAAGTCGAGAGAAGAATAATGAAGTAGAATAGTACAGAATGCCATTTGTAAATTCTCAAAATTCTGGAATACTAAAACGTCAGTAAATATTGTCCGCCGCACTTCAGAGTTAACATAAAGTAGAATCAACATCTTCCAAGTGGCTCAAACATGCTTAAAAGGTTAGGAGCGGAGATTTGGATGTCAAGGAACATCCGTGTTCCTTCAAGTAATCCTCGGAGCTTCTTTCAGATTTTTAGAAACCTGCAATCCATAAATATCTTCTTGGAGATTCATTTAATGGGAGAAAAATGTAGAATTAACAAGTTCAGTAATTTGTTGATTACTATTATAATTGAAAAAAGGGACCAAATGCACGGTATAAAGGAGAATTTAAAACAACAAAAAGTTATGACAAAGGCACAATCAGATAAACAAAAGAGGCAAACAAGTCTACAGGACATTAACAGAATGAAAAATTGCTTGTTGGAAATATAGAAAGGCTCACTGATCTCTTAGAGTTAGTACTGCAGAATCGCAGAGTATGAGATGAAGACTAGAATTCATGAAGTTTTGTAGAAGAAGTATAATTCTTCATAAATTGTCTCACAAAAAATGAATATGATCACTTCCACAACCTGCAAGAACTTAGAAATATGAGGGCAATCCAGGGTTTTAGTTATTATTAATCTGAGGGATAAGTGTTATCAGACAACCCAAATTTTCATATAAGTTCTTTCACGATTAACTGGACTAATAGATGATGCAGCAGAAGATGGCAAATTCTTAAGACATTCGGGCTTCAGCTTGAATAATTTCTGTAGGAGAGAAACTAGGCAAACAGTGTGACCTTCACCTTTTAAAAGTTTATGCACAAACTAGGAAAACACAGGTAGTGTGAGACTTCATAGCAAAAATATTACCCCTTTTTGTCCGAGAAAAAGCATTCACTTTGAGTTGCCAACTGTAAGATATGTTTAGATGCCAAGTTGTCAACATGAGCTTCAACCACGTTTACATTTTCTAAAAAAAAATTTATCTCAAGTTTAAACCAAGTTAATTCTTTAACCTGATTCCTACTTTTTGTATTCAACCAAATTCTAGAGGTAAAAGGCAGTCATTCACAATCTAAACTAATCTCCATATTAGCTTACAAAAAAAGAACATACATGTTCATACAGCAAGGGGTGTTTATTCAAAATTTAGGAAGGGCAAAGGATATAACCTGAAGATTTCATGTTCATATGGCAATTTTTCATAATTTCGAATCTCTTACATCCAAGCCACCACGAAACCTGCAAGTTCTAATTAACTTGCTAACTCTTAAGCAATTCTCTGTCTCTCACACACATGCACATATATAACTACCTTAGTAAAGCATGACTCAATGCTAGATCCACATTGACCAATCATGAGCACCATTGAAACCAAGCGCCATATCGGACCACTTAAACATATCTTCTCCATAACAAGCAACTAATCGCAACATGCATTCTTGACTCCTACTAGCATTTCAGTTATCGAATACAAATACAAATACAATAACAATAACAATAACAATAAAAATAATTACTATAATAATAATAATTATACACTACCATCGATTTCAGTCAAGATTTGATTGTTCTCATGATTCGCTTTAGCAGCGCTCATTCGATTTCCCTTAATGGCAAGAAAATACTTTCATCGAGTTCATGATAGGCAATAAAGGTGCCAGGATCAACCACATGTGCTTCAAGAACAAGTCCGTGATTCGAAACAAGAAAACATGAATCGAAGTCCACCAATCGATGGTCAATAAAATGATAAGCAACTGATAAGGATGTGTATCTCAATTTAAATTAAAGTGTAAGATAGAAGATTACTTCTGAAAACTTGCATAATCTGAACTTGAATGCGTGTCCAGCATCACCTCATATTTGTCATTGCAATTAATAAATACGAATTAGTTATCCATAAGTGTGCTGAATAACAATCCCAACAAGCTTCCTCAATGTTTTCTGGAAAGAAAATAGAATTGATTCAGGGTTCATATTACATATAACTTTTGTAAGTTAATGATTTAACAATGACATCGTTCAAGATTCATGTGAAATACATGCACATACCAAGATTCCATTCATCATCTGTTCTTTGCTTGTTCCTGCACTGCTTACCAGATTGCAAAAAATGTGTAGAATATACTGAAATGTCTTTTGGAGGTATGAGTAATTGGATTGGCAAGCAGGTCACTTGAAGCAAATCTTTTCTGCATTAGCTTGGGAAATGCGGATTGGTAGTGGCTGCATATCTCATTTAGAAACAACATAATGCCAGTCTTCTAATCTAGAGTTGAATCTGCTGAGGTCTTTATTTTTCTGATCCAGAGACAAGTAAGCATGTGCACTTGATGTAAAAGCTTCCTATTTCTAAAATCAATTGAAAGCATAGTCTGCAGTGGGGCTTCTTCCCTGTGGATATTTTCAGGAAGACCTTAAGTTTTGATGATGGAATTTGGGGGTGCTTGGCTACTTAACTGATGTGAGGATTGAGATATTTGTTTGCTGGCTCTGACAGTAGGTCTAGACTGGTGTGCATCTGCTGCGTATTATTTCTTTGTATATCAATAAAAAGCTCTAAATTTTCCTTAAAAATGGGGAATGGGGGAAATGCACATGCGAGAGAAACTTATTGGATGCTTAAAGATAACTTCATCAAGAAAGAAAAATCATTTCAAAACGTAAACGATTATGTGTACCTATGCATGACATTTGTCCTTTATTACCACGAGTTATCACCAAACGCAGTTAAACTCGGGTCTGTAGCTAAGCTTAAGTTGCCCAAACAAAGACGTCCAGAGCAAGAAATTTCTTTGGATGCTGGAAGAGAATTGTCGAAGCAAAGAACCGAAAATCTTCTTCTACTTCAATCCAACTGATCCAGGACATCTCTTTTCATCGCAAGTTTCTTCATGTTTGCCCCGACTCTAGCAACTTTACCCCATCGGCCACTTCAAAGATACATATTCATTAAAAGGTTGTGGTGTCCAGTATTATTTGGCTCCAACACCATCAATTTATCAACAGCCAGTTGAGCAATCTCCAAGTTCTTGTGAAGCTTACACCCGCCAAGCAATGACCCCACATTACAGAGTTTTGTTCCATTCTCATGCTTGCTATCAATTCCAATGCTTCTCCAAGCAACCCAGCCTTACATAACAGATCAACCATGCACCCATAATGTTTAATTTCAGGAAGGATGGAAAAATCATGAATCTTTTTAAAAAATATGGTTCTTCCTTTCAACCAAATTTCAAAGATGAGCACATGCAGAAAGAACACTAATGAAGGTAATGCCTTTTGGCTTTATCTTATCCTTCTCCATCATATAAAACATTGCTAAAGCTTCTTTGGCAAGACCATGAACTGAAAACCCTTCAATCACAGAGTTCCAACAGAAGAGGTTTTTCTCTTGCAATTTGAGAAATACAAGAAGGGATCTCTCCATGTCGCCACACTTTGCATACATGTCAATCAATGCTGACCCAATATAAACATCAAGATCAAAATTTGCATGCATTAAATATAAACATCAACATCAAACTTAATCCAGATATAAATGTGCAGCTCTTTATGATTGATGAAAATGTGAAACTAGTTGGTCTCATTTCAGTTTTCAACATGTCAATATACATCTGTAAAGCTTGAGTTGGACAAAAACACCGAAGAAAGGCTCCTATCACTGCATTGTATACAAAAATATTGGGATCTTTTAACTCGTGAAAAGTGGCAATAGCCCATTCTGTACAGCAAAGACTGGAACATGCAGAGATAAATTGGTTAACTAAGAAGCAATTTTGCGTTTCATTGTTCTTGATCATGAAGGCATAAAAAGACTCCAGATCTTTGATAACTCTATTTTATATAGAGTTTTCTTATTAATTTTGGTTAGAAATTGGCTTGTGTTTTACTTTGTTTTTACATATTTTGGCCAAATTATCCTTTGATTTTATGAGTTCTAAGTTTTCCAATATTTCTAGAACTTTTTGAGTTTAATCTTGAGAACAAAGGACTAACCAATTATTTTTATCAAAGCTTGACCAAATTACTTCAACAGCAAGACAAAGAAGATTTTCTTTTGTTGGCTGCAACAAAGAAAAATGAAGCAACCGACAGCACACAAGGAGAGGAAAACTGAAATTTTGGCCAAATTATCCTTTGGAAACCCACTCATCTTCCGGAGTTCATAACTCTTGATTCAGACGTCCAAATGAGATGATTCAAGATGATATGGAAAGCTAAGAAAGAGAGCAAAAACTTTCATGAAGAAAGTTTTCTCAAATTCTGGAAGAAAAAGGACCACAACTGGACAGAAACTTGAAGATTTTTTCTGAAAGTTTCTTTAGCTACTGGTTCAGACATTCAGCAGGCTGCTTCACGGTTTTTGTAGCACAATTTGATAGCAACATTCAAGAAGAAGAAGCCTTCTTACTTAGCCAAAGGAAAAAGAGAATGAATAAACAAATCGGACAACAAAGAAGCAAAAGAAAAAGAAACAAATGAGCAACACAATTTAGAAAAGAAAACAGTCGGCTTGAACAAAAATCGTTACCATTCATCCTTTACAAAGGAGGCCAACTGCAAAGAAATAAAAGAAAGGACAGAATCCAGCACACAAAAGGAATGCTTAGTAACAAAAGGCTGCTACACTTCGGACAATAAAGAAGGAAATAAAAGAAGGAAGAAGCCAGCTTTTGAGTGAAGAAACTGAGCACGTAAGAGCATAACCAACCCCGCTGAATCTTATTATTTTCTAAAGAAAGAGTGCATGAGGACAGCAAGAAAGTCTCTCCAAAATGCAGTCTCACATGGGCAAAAACAAAGCTCAGAAAAATCGGGCAGCAGCACGGATAGAAACAAGCAGACAGAAGAGTAAGCACACGAAGAAAGAAAAAGAAGAGAGAAGCAAGTGACATGAATTGCCCACTACAAATGCAAAGGTTGGGCGGTTTTATTTCTTTGGAAAAGAAACTAAGCACATGGCAGCAACAACACCTTCGGCAGAGCAAAGAAAGAAGAGCAAATCCTTGCTTATAAATAAGAAAGCTTACAACGGAGGAAGACATTCCATTTCAAATGATCCCATTTTCAGCCGAGCAGCATTTCTTGTTTTCTTTAGATTAGATTTAGTTTAGCCAAGCTATTTTTCTTTCTATTTTCCTGCAGTAGTTTAGAGCATCCAGCCTTCTTCATTCTTTTGTTTTGTTTTCTTTTGATAGTTTGGTAGGATTTCATTAGCTTCCTTCGGTTTTTCTTTTCGTAAACTTCAGAAGATTGTTCACGGTTTTCTTCATACTTGTTGCCATTATTCTCGGTTTTCTTCAGAGAACTTCCAGCTGCATCTTTTCACGTTGAAGCTCACGGGTTCAGTGACAACTTCAGCAGCCTTCTTCGGGTTTTCGGATGCAAACTTCAGCTCTTCGGTTTCTTCTTTCTTTCTGCAGAATTTTTTTGTTTTGTTTCTTGATTTTGTTTTACTTTGTTCTTGTTGCTTCATTGATATGTGATGGAAACTCAGCTGCCAAGACTTGACTTGGGTGTAAAGCTAGCTTAAATTGTTGTTTCCTTTTGAAGTTTGGGTAGAAGCAAAAACAAAGCATGCACATGCAGAATTTTGTTTTTCCTCACATATTTTCTACTGTTTTGTCTTTTTCTTGGTTTCTTTAGTTTATTTTAGTTATCAATTTTAGCTTTCTTTTATTGTTTTAGTTTTTAGTTTTATTTAACAATTTTAGTAATTTAAGTTTTGTATTTTGTTATGAAATTTTTGGCTAAGTATTATTTTTAAGTACCAATCATCTACGGCTTTTGTTTGGACTTTATTTTTATTTTTATTTTCAATCATGTTTAAATTTTTGGTGATAGTCTTTTATATTAATATGAACTAAATTCTTTTCTAGGGTTTTGATGTAGCCTAACTATGAAGTCTTAATATTTTTCTATTAATATAATTTGATTTAATTTTCTATGGTTGAGTATTTATCTTTGTGCTTAATGCTTCTAATTACTTGATCACTAATTAGATGATTTGTTAATCATAACGAATTGGAAGAGGAGTTATGTGTCAAGTTCATTGAGATAAATGCCATAAATTGCATGTAGGATAGGAATATACCTACATGGTTTGTGTAGTTGCTATATGAGAATCCATAGAAATTAATGACTTCATAATTGTTGTAATTCACATAGGAATATAGTGAATTAGCAATTAGGAAGATTTTTATTAGATCTCGGGAGGGACTAGTAAATAAATTAGGGAATCTCGACTATCAACCAGAAAATTAAATTAGATTATAGAAATAGATTAATATTAGGATGGATTAGTTATGGTGAAATCGAAAACCCTAGATCTTTCGTCAACTTAATCTATTAACTTGCTTTGTTTAGTTTTTAATTTTAGTTTTAATTAAGTTTTAAAATTACTTTTAATTTAGCTTATCCATAAAATATTTTTCTTCAAATAAAGTTAGAACTATTTTAATTTGTATTTAATAATTCATTAGTCTCTGTAGGAACGATAAATTATATTCACTCTATATTACTTGTTAACGATCACGTGCACTTGCGTGTAAAATTCGTAACAAGTTTTTGGCGCCATTCTTGGGGACTAATTTGATTTTATTAATATCGATACCAAGTAGTTCTACCTTTAATTTGAACTTTTATTTACTTTTGTTCTTTTATCTTGTTAGATATTATTCCGTGGTGCATGAGAAGGTTTGGAAGTGATAATCTCCTCCCATTGGATCAGAGATAGAAAAAACTTGTCGTTTGAATAGAAAGGAAAAGAGAGGAACTTCGCACAATCTCATAACACTATGGTGAACATGAAGAGAATGCTATCCCGGCCGCTAATGCCAACACTAGAGCATTACGTGACTATGCTTTGCCCTCGCCACATATGATCTCCACGTGTCATACCTCCAACTATGCGGCAAATAATTTTGAATTGAAGTCGCATAATCCGGATGGTTCAAGCTAATCGATTCAACGGGTTGGCACATGAGGATCCTAATGCTCACTTAATCAATTTTCTTGAGATCATGCTACATTGAAAATGAATGGTGTCTCTGATGATGCCATTAGATCGAGGCTTTTCCCATTCTCACCGAGGATAGGGCCAAGAGTTGGTTGCTTTCTTTGCAGCCAGAGCAATCACCACGTGGGACATGTGTAGCGAAATTTTTGTGAAATATTTTCCACCCACAAAAGCGCAAAGATGAGGAATGAGATCACCACATTTACTCAAAATGAGATGGAATCACTTTACGAAGCATGGGAGAGGTACAAAGATTTATTGCGAGCATGCCCTCATCACGGTATCCCAGTTGGTTACTGATTCTGGACTTTTTATAACGGGTTGACTCGATCAACCAAGATACTTGTAGATCTTTGCGTGGGAGGTTCACTAATGGGGAAGACATATGAGGTCGCTTATGCATTGTTAGATGAGATGGCATCTACAGACTACCAATGGTCTTGAGGAGATCCACTCTCAGAAAAATCATGGCAACTATAAGGTTGATGCCCTCATCGCACTATCACCCGAGTTGCTACCTTGTCAAAGCAACTTAGTTCAATCACTGCAAATGCCATCCATATTCCTCCAGAAGCTTGTGATTTTTGTGGTGGACCTCATTCTAGTGGTGATTGTCAAGTGGGAAATCCTTTTGCCCCATCGCAGAGGGAACAAGCTCAGTTTGTAGGGAATTCAAACAGACAGTATAATCCATACTCCAACACTTACAATCAGGGATGGAGAGATCATCCCAACTTTTCTTGGAGAAACAATCAGCCTGCTGATAGACCCTATGGATTTCAGCCTCCACAGCCAATTCAACCGCCAGCACAAAAGGTGTCTTTAGAAGATGCTCTTGCTCAATTGAGCTTGAACACATCTCAGTCCATGACTAAGACTGAAGCCACATTGCAAAATCAGTCAGCATCCATTCGAAATTTGGAGGTTCAGATGGGACAACTTGCTAGTTCATTAAATTCTAGACCACAAGGGTCTTTGCCTAGTAACACGGAAATCAACCCTAAGGAACATGTGAAGGCAATTAAACTGAGAAGTGGCAAAGAGTTGCCTGAACCGGAACCACAGAGAAAGCCAGAACAAGAAACAGGGGAAACCAGAAAATCGGGAGAACAAATTGAAGAAGTCGTGAAACCCACATCAAAGTTGTTTCCAGATAATCCACCCCCTTATGTGCCACCGATGCCATATCCTCAGCGATTTCAGAAGCAAAAGCTAGAGAAGCAATTTTCTAAATTTCTTGATATTTTTAAGAAATTGCATATTAATATTCCTTTTGCTGATGCTTTGGAACAGATGCCTAGCTATGTGAAGTTCATGAAGGAGATCCTCTCCAACAAAAGAAAGCTAGAAGAATATGAGACTGTTGCACTTACTGAAGAGTGCAAAGGCCATCCTGCAGAAAAAGCTTCCCCCTAAGCTTAAGGATCCAGGGAGTTTTACTATTCCTTGCACTATAGGAAATTCTAATTTTAATAAGGCCTTGTGTGATCTTGGTGCGAGTATTAATCTTATGCCTCTCTCTGTTTTCAGGAAACTTGGCTTAGGAGAAGCCAAACCCACTACAGTCACATTGCAATTGGCAGATAGATCATTCAAATACCCAAGAGGTGTTATAGAGGATGTGCTTGTCAAGGTGGACAAATTTATCTTCCCGGCTGACTTCATTGTACTTGACATGGAAGAAGACGAAGAAATTCCTATTATTCTTGGTAGACCCTTCTTGGCTACTGAAGAACCCTAATTGACGTGCAAAAAGGGCAACTAACCATGAGGGTTCAAGATGAGCAAGTCACTTTCAATGTCTTTAAAGCATTAAAATTTCCGAGTGAGATAGACAATTGTATGAAGGTGGATACAATTGATGATTGCACTAAAGAAAAGTTTCAGGCAAGCCATCCAAAAGATCCCATGGAAGCATGTCTGATGGGGATAGAAAATTCTGAAAATCCAAAGGTAGATATATGCTCCAAACAATTAGAGACCTTGGCACCTGCATTCATCAAAAGGCCATTTGAAGACCTTGGAAAAGGTGGGGCCGAATCAATACCTTCAGTTGAGAAGCCACCACAGTTAGACCTCAAGCCACTGCCTAAGCATCTGAAGTATGCATTCCTAGGTGAGTCCTCTACTCTTCTGCTTTTATTTGCATATCAGAATGAAGAGCAAGAGGATAAATTGCTAAGAGTGTTGAGGGAACATAAATCGGCATTAGGATGGACTATAGCTGACATAAAGGGGATTAGCCCTTCAATTTGCATGCATAAAATTTTGATGGAAGAGAACTATAGGCCATCTGTAGATCACCAACGTAGATTAAACCCTAACATGAAAGAAGTGGTGAGAGCTGAGATATTAAAACTTTTGGATGCAGGGATTATTTATCCTATTTCAGATAGTGTATGGGTCAGTCCTGTTCAAGTAGTACCTAAGAAAGGAGGGTTTACTGTAGTTGAGAATGAAAAAAATGAATTGATCCCTACTAGGACTGTTACTGGATGGAGAGTATGCATTGATTATAGGAAGTTGAATGCAGCCACTAGGAAAGACCACTTTCCTTTGCCTTTTATTGATCAAATGCTTGATAGATTAGCTGGTTACTTTTATTATTGTTTTTTAGATGGTTATTCAGGATATAACCAAATTTCAATAGCCCCAGAGGACCAAGAAAAGACCACCTTTACATGCCCCTATGGTACATTTGCATATAGAAGAATGCCATTTGGTTTGTGTAATGCACCTGCTACTTTTCAAAGATGTATGATGGCAATTTTTTCTGACATGGTGGAACGTTTCATTGAAATATTTATGGATGATTTTTCTGTGTTTGGTTCTTCTTTTGATTCATGCTTATCTAACCTTAAACTTGTGCTTAAACGATGTGAAGACACTAATCTAGTCTTGAATTGGGAAAAATGTCATTTTATGGTTCAAGAAGGAATTGTGTTGGGTCATAGAGTGTCTGCAAAAGGGATTGAGGTTGATAGAGCTAAAATTGAAATCATTGAAAAATTACCACCACCTACTACTGTCAAAGGGGTAAGAAGTTTTCTAGGGCATGCTGGATTTTATAGAAGGTTCATAAAAGATTTTTCTAAAATTACAAAACCTTTGTGTAATCTTCTTGAAAAAGATGTTCCTTTTAAGTTTACTGCTGATTGTTTACGAGCTTTTGACTTGTTAAAAGTTCATTAGTATCGCCCCATTATTGTTGCTCCATCTTGGGATTTACCTTTTGAGTTGATGTGTGATGCAAGTGACTATGCAGTTGGTGCAGTTTTGGGTCAGCGAAAAGGTAAGATCTTTCATGCTATATACTATGCTAGTAAAACTCTTAATGATGCACAATTGAATTATGCTACCACTGAAAAAGAGTTATTAGCGAGTATTTGCTTTTGATAAATTCAGATCATACTTAATTGGCTCCAAAGTTATTGTTTATACTGATCATTCTGCCATTAAGTATTTGCTAGTTAAAAAAGATGCAAAGCCTAGGTTGATCAGATGGGTCTTGTTGTTACAAGAATTTGATTTGGAAATCAGAGATAAGAAGGGTAGTGAAAATGTAGTTGCTGATCACCTATCTCGTTTAGAACCTCAAGCCAAGATTGATGAACCACAACCGGTGATAAATGAGATCTTCCCCGATGAGCAATTGTTCAATATTGCTACAGTAAGTTTCCTTGGTTTGCCGATTTTACAAATTATTTGGTCACTAATGTGCTTCCCTAGATTTATCTAGCCAATGTAAAAGAAATTCTTATCGATGTGAAGCATTATTCTGGGATGAGCCTTTTTGTATAAATTATGTCCGACCAAGTAATACGGAGGTGTGTTCGAAGAGGAAATACAAAGCATTTTGCAAGATTGCCACTCTTCCGAATATGGTGGTCATTTTGGAGGCAATAGAACCAGCTAAAATTCTTCAATGTGGCTTTTATTGGCCAACAATATTCAAGGATGCACAATCTTATGTAGCTGCATGTGATCGATGCGAGAAACAGGAATATTTCAAGGAGACATGAGATGCCTCTCACCAATATTCTAGAGGTTGAACTATTTGATGTGTGGGGTATTGACTTCATGGGACCATTTCCTCCTTCATACAATAACCTCTATATTCTTGTGGCATGGATTATGTGTCCAAATGGGTTGAAGCTCGCCTTACCTACCAATGATGCAAAAGTGGTAGTAAATTTTTGAGGAAAAATATTTTCACTCGCTTTGGGACTCCTAGAGCAATCATTAATGATGAGGAACTCACTTTTGTAATAAATTGTTAGCTGCTCTTTTGGCTAAGTATGGGGTAAAACATAAAATTGCCATTGCCTATCATCCCCAAACCAGTGGCCAAGTGGAGATATCCAATAGGGAGTTGAAACGGATTTTGGAGAAGACAGTGAGTTCTAATAGGAAAGATTGGTCTCGGAAGCTTGATGATGCTTTGTGGGCATATAGAACAGCTTTTAAAACACCTATTGGTATGTCTCCGTATCGATTGGTGTATGGTAAAGCCTGTCACTTACCTGTGGAGTTGGAACACCGTGCTTATTGGGCCATCAAGCATCTTAACTTTGACTTGGCAGCCTCAGGTGAAAAAAGGTTACTCCAATTAAATGAGATGGATGAATTCCGTCAAGGGGCGTATGAGAATGCTAAGATGTATAAGGAGAAAACAAAGGCTTGGCATGACAAGCACATTTTGCATCGAGAATTTCATCCGGGCCAGAAGGTACTTCTATACAACTCAAGGTTGAAATTATTCCCTGGGAAACTTCGATCGAGGTGGTCCGACCCTTCTGATTGTGCAAGTGTTCCCCTATGGCGCTGTTGAAATTCAAGGCGAAGATAGAAGGTTCAAAGTAAATGGTCAGAGACTCAAGGCTTATATCGAAGGTGGAGTAGACTTTCAAAAGTGCATTATCACCCTAGTGGATGCAAATTGAGGCAAACAGAGAAAGTCCGGCTGAAGACTATAAAGCAAGCGCTACTTGGGAGGCAACCCAAGTTCTTTTACCTTTATTGCTTTTATTTTTCTTCTTATTATTATTATTCTTATTTATTTATTTTTTTCTTATAAAAAAAAATTACTATTTGAAATTCTGTTTCACCTTTTGCTGCACCAGTCAAGAAAAATCCGGTTCAAGGCCTTTCCGTTGGATTTTGTGCTAAAATTTTACAGCAAGGTAGAATATTCAACCAGGTTCATGTCCACAAAATTTCAGAATTTTTGGAGCTGTTTTGGTACCTGAACGAAATTCATCTTCAACAGTTGTTCAAAACAGGGCAGTTTCCTCACTTTTCGTTTTCTTATGTTCTCTTTAGTTGCTATACTTGATCTTGCTTCTTGTTGCATTGAGGACAATGCTAAATTTTAAGTTGGGGGTGGGATACTTGAAATTTTGTGCTGGATTTTTGTCAAAATTTTTGAAAAATTTCAATTTTATTGGGTTAAAAAGAAAAGTCCTTCCAAGTTTTCAATTTTATTGATATCTTCTTTGAAATTTCTAATTCTTTTGATACTCATTTAGAATAATTTTGAGTTATATGCATTAGAGATTTGGGTTGGAATGTATGAATGAGGCAAGTATGATTAGTCTTTGTCTTTAAAATTTTTAACGCATCTTGTTGATTTTGATGATTGAATTGAATGAGAATGTGCAATATTTGATATAATGAACCCATTGTGAGTATTTGAGCCTATGAGCATTTTATTTTCATTGCTCACATATTTCTTTGTTGAGTGTTGTCAAATATGGTATGTTCATTCTAGAACTTGCTTTGTTATGCATGTTGAGATCACATTATGAATTCATGCTTTGAGATGATAAGGGCATTTAGGATTAGCCGTTTAAACTTTCTAAAAAGCCATCCCATTATATATACCCCTAGTCAACCAATTTTGCGCCTTAACCTTTCTTTGTTATAAACACCACATCATTAGCCCCAAACCATTGTTTTTGTTTATCAAGTTAAACCCTATGTCAAGAGTATGTGGGAATTAATTGCATGATAAAATGTCTAATGATTCAAAAACAAAAAAAAAAACAAAAAAAAAAAAAAAAAAAAAAACAACCACTGAAAAAAAAAAAAGAAAAAAAGAAAAGAAGTGAAAAATATTCCCGACAAAAATTGGACAAAGTAGATGTTCTACAAAGTGGATGTTCTTCATTGTGTACAAGATGGTCCAACTTCAAGGGAATGCATGCTATTTGGAATAAGAAGTGGTTCTAATGTGCTATTTTTATGCTTTTGAGTTATGCAAGAAAGTTCCTTCATACCTTGATATGCTTAACCTAAATTTTCCTTTCTTTCTACCTACCCTTACCTAAGCCCCGTTACAACCCTTATAAAGACCCTTTGATTATTGCATGGATTCATATTTATTAGTGGTGGAGATGTGATATATAAGCAAGCCTATGGTAATGACATGCTATGTTTGATTTGAGTGTTGAATAAAAATCCTAAACACTTTGAGTGATTAGAGTGCAACCTATGAGAGGTTATCAAATTTTGTGCATTTGATTTTGACAAAATTGTTGGAATTAATGAGATGTGTATTTTGTTTAGAAAATTGGGCTAAGAATACTTGTTCTTTGGATTATTATTCCAATCTGGATCTCTAATGTGTAATGACTTTGAATGGGTTGGAAAGGATATGGAAAGAAAAGAAATATGTTCTTCTAGTGCAAGCTTGAGGACAAGCTTTGAGCTAAGTTGGGGCTAATTTGATAACTCTATTTTATATAGAGTTTTCTTATTAATTTTGGTTAGAAATTGGCTTGTGTTTTACTTTGTTTTTACATATTTTGGCCAAATTATCCTTTGATTTTATGAGTTCTAAGTTTTCCAATATTTCTAGAACTTTTTGAGTTTAATCTTGAGAACAAAGGACTAACCAATTATTTTTATCAAAGCTTGACCAAATTACTTCAACAGCAAGACAAAGAAGATTTTCTTTTGTTGGCTGCAACAAAGAAAAATGAAGCAACCGACAGCACACAAGGAGAGGAAAACTGAAATTTTGGCCAAATTATCCTTTGGAAACCCACTCATCTTCCGGAGTTCATAACTCTTGATTCAGACGTCCAAATGAGATGATTCAAGATGATATGGAAAGCTAAGAAAGAGAGCAAAAACTTTCATGAAGAAAGTTTTCTCAAATTCTGGAAGAAAAAGGACCACAACTGGACAGAAACTTGAAGATTTTTTCTGAAAGTTTCTTTAGCTACGGGTTCAGACATTCAGCAGGCTGCTTCACGGTTTTTGTAGCACAATTTGATAGCAACATTCAAGAAGAAGAAGCCTTCTTACTTAGCCAAAGGAAAAAGAGAATGAATAAACAAATCGGACAACAAAGAAGCAAAAGAAAAAGAAACAGCCGAGCAACACAATTTAGAAAAGAAAACAGTCGGCTTGAACAAAAATCAGTTACCATTCATTCTTTACAAAGGAGGCCAACTGCAAAGAAATAAAAGAAAGGACAGAATCCAGCACACAAAAGGAATGCTTAGTAACAAAAGGCTGCTACACTTCGGACAATAAAGAAGGAAATAAAAGAAGGAAGAAGCCAGCTTTTGAGTGAAGAAACTGAGCACATGAGAGCATAACCAACCCAGCTGCATCTTCTTATTTTTCTAAAGAAAGAGTGCATGAGGACAGCAAGAAAGTCTCTCCAAAAATGCAGTCTCACATGGGCAAAAACAAAGCTCAGAAAAATCGGGCAGCAACATGGAGAGAAACAAGCAAACAGCCGAGCATGCACACGAAGAAAGAAAAAGAAAAGAGAATCAAGTCACATGAATTGCCAACTACAAAAGCAAAGCTTGGGCTGTTTTATTTGCTGGAGAAGAAACTAAGCACATGGCAGCAACAACACCTTCGGCAGAGCAAAGAAAGAAGAGCAAATCCTTGCTTATAAATAAGAAAGCTTACAACGGAGGAAGACATTCCATTTCAGCTGATCCCATTTTCAGCCGAGCAGCATTTCTAGTTTTCTTTAGATTAGATTTAGTTTAGCCAAGCTATTTTTCTTTCTATTTTCCTGCAGTAGTTTAGAGCATCCAGCCTTCTTCATTCTTTTGTTTTGTTTTCTTTTCAGTAGTTTGGTAGGATTTCATTAGCTTCCTTCGGTTTTTCTTTTCAGAAACTTCAGCAGCATTGTTCACGGTTTTTCTTCAGTACTTGTTGCCATTATTCTCGGTTTTCTTCAGAGAACTTCCAGCTGCATCTTTTCACGTTGAAGCTCACGGGTTCAGCAGCAACTTCAGCAGCCTTCTTCGGGTTTTCGGATGCAAACTTCAGCAGCTCTTCGGTTTCTTCTTTCTTTTCTGCAGAATTTTTTTTTGTTTTGTTTCTTCAGTTTTGTTTTACTTTGTTCTTGTTGCTTCATTGATATGTGATGGAAACTCAGCTGCCAAGACTTGACTTGGGTGTAAAGCTAGCTTAAATTGTTGTTTCCTTTTGAAGTTTCGGGTAGAAGCAAAAACAAAGCATGCACATGCAGAATTTTGTTTTTCCTCACATATTTTCTACTGTTTTTGTCTTTTTCTTGGTTTCTTTAGTTTATTTTAGTTATCAATTTTAGCTTTCTTTTATTGTTTTAGTTTTTAGTTTTATTTAACAATTTTAGTAATTTAAGTTTTGTATTTTGTTATGAAATTTTTGGCTAAGTATTATTTTTAAGTACCAATCATCTACGGCTTTTGTTTGGACTTTATTTTTTATTTTTATTTTCAATCATGTTTAAATTTTTGGTGATAGTCTTTTATATTAATATGAACTAAATTCTTTTTCTAGGGTTTTGATGTAGCCTAACTATGAAGTCTTAATATTTTTCTATTAATATAATTTGATTTAATTTTCTATGGTTGAGTATTTATCTTTGTGCTTAATGCTTCTAATTACTTGATCACTAATTAGATGATTTGTTAATCATAACGAATTGGAAGAGGAGTTATGTGTCAAGTTCATTGAGATAAATGCCATAAATTGCATGTAGGATAGGAATATACCTACATGGTTTGTGTAGTTGCTATATGAGAATCCATAGAAATTAATGACTTCATAATTGTTGTAATTCACATAGGAATATAGTGAATTAGCAATTAGGAAGATTTTTATTAGATCTCGGGAGGGACTAGTAAATAAATTAGGGAATCTCGACTATCAACCAGGAAATTAAATTAGATTATAGAAATAGATTAATATTAGGATGGATTAGTTATGGTGAAATCGAAAACCCTAGATCTTTCGTCAACTTAATCTATTAACTTGCTTTGTTTAGTTTTTAATTTTAGTTTTAATTAAGTTTTAAAATTACTTTTAATTTAGCTTATCCATAAAATATTTTTTCTTCAAATAAAGTTAGAACTATTTTAATTTCGGTATTTAATAATTCATTAGTCTCTGTGGGAACGATAAATTATATTCACTCTATATTACTTGTTAACGATCACGTGCACTTGCGTGTAAAATTCGTAACAATCTTTCACACTTGAACTTCTTTTAATTTTTTTCTGCAAATTGAGTGATTGGCCTGTCTTATCTTGTGAGTCCTTGGCCTGAACAACAGAGTGAGATGCCAATTATTGGTATTGAATATCCATTTACATTTTCCCATTGAAGGACATCTGCAATTCGTTAATAATTCATTATCTATGGTTGTGAGGTAAAATGTTCTGATTCCAATTAGTAACTAGTGGACTAGAAAGTCAGTGCAACCAACTACATCCAAGAGTTCAAGTAACAGGAGAAGCAAACATCCTAAGTTGCCCCTCTATGCTAGAAATTGGCAGAGGAAACACATTAAATGAAGTGGAAAATAGTTAAACAAAGCATTTGCACCAAAAAATCTATGACTAATTTCTTCCAGCAGCCTAAACATTTCTCTTTGTCCTGCTTATCTTTCTAATATCTATCAAACAGATTTTATTAATGGTCACATTTTTAATCACATAAATCAACGCAAATCCAGACAATCTGAATAATCTTCAAGCTGTTCCAGAAACCAAGAATACCAGAAGATTACTGGCAAGAAGAAACAGAAAATACTGCATCGAACATTATTACTGGCAATAATGTTTACATGGAAACTAAGAAGCTTGTTCCTTTTCCTTTAAAAATGAAGTCAAATGAAGCAATACGAGAAAACAAAAATGATCACGCCTAATAAGAATTCAGGCCATTCTTACTCAATTTTAAGTATACAAGAAGATGAACTCTTTCTTTTACTTTTGCAGTGGAACTAGAATTCTATCAGTAATTAACTTAAAGAATAACTAGTTAAAAGATCACTGATAACTAAACATTGTCAATAAAAACGATATGGAATATCACAATTCTCACGTACAAATAACACTAACAATATAAAGAGTATTAAAAATGCAGTAGCAAATTACAACCACCGGCATAAAAATAATAACAATAAAGAGGACTGCCAGTTATTCGCCATATAAGATGTGTGTGGGTGTGCGCACGTGCGCATAGCAAAGCAAAGCTAGCTTTAAGAAGAAGAAGAAGAAGATGAAGTTGATGCATGGATCCATCCATCCTTTGGAATCGGCAGCAGTTTTTGAGCCCATAGCAGCTAGCTCTCCTTTTATGAAATCATGGATATGGAAGAACAAAAGAAACAAAAAGGAAGCCAAAGGGCGCAAGGAATCAGAAACCGTTTAAATAATCAACGGAAGAGTATTATGAAAATGGAGAAAATTAAATTACAAACTTGGAGAAGTTTCGTCCATCCATCCAGTTGGGCGGCTCGTGCTCTGTTATCATCATTATCAAAATTAAATTCATGACTACGTATAGTTGGGAGGGATTTCAACATTATCATCCACTCAAGAATTAATATAAACAAATTAATATTCATACAGAGGAAAACTTACCACTTTATGATGATAACCTTTGGAACGTGTGCTATCTTCATCCAATCGGCTCCTGTTTCCTTTGAGTACCGCTCACGCAATTGATAGTAATCCCTAATTGTTAATGATTTGAGCGATGATGACTTCCCAAGGAGCCGATGTGGCAGTGCCTTCAGTTTTCCACATCCCCAAATCTCTAACTGCTCAAGGCGTGGCATAATTGAGACAGTGCCATTCTTCATTTTCTCTTCATCTTCTTCACTTATGTCTTCCCATGTTTCCCAATTCGGTAGGTATTGAATAAATAATGTTTTCAGACTGGGAAATGCTGTTACTTTAGCATTGTCGTCATCATCACCATCATGGTGACCTGGGCCTTGTGCCTGCAGATGATCAGGTAGTCCAAATAATTCACGACCTATATGTTTTAGGTTCGGAAGAGACCAGAGCGCAATGGACTGGAGTGATGACAGCTTTCCCAAAGCAGGCAATGACGAAATATGAGCATCCTCTATAAGCAAACCTCTCAAATTATTGATGAGAGACTTAGCCGCCGCAATCCACTTTGGTAATTCGGGTCTTGGATACCCGAAAAGCCCAAGCATCTGTAAATTCGGAGGTGGTTCTATCATCTCGATCGAACTTGTAGTTTCTATATCTAAATCCTCCACTTCAATAATTAATTCCAGATTTTGCAAGTTAGTTTTTTCCCCCAATTGAGCATTCTCAAAATTTACATGCCCACCAACATAAATTCCCAATAGTTCAAGCTGGTTCAAGTATTTCAACTTTACCATGTCATTCGACGGTGCACCATCAGCAATGAATCTGCTCAATCTCCAAAGCGAAGTCAACTTGTCTAACCCCGGTGGCATTTGTTTTACAGCATTCGTCTCAAAATTGAGAAGGTATCTCAAGTGTACAAGATCTCCAATCCTTTGAGGAAGGCACTGAAGTTCACGACACCAAGAAACGTCTAATAATTCCAGATAATATAAATCACATATTGTTTCCGGCAATTCCTTCAACGGATTCCGACTGGCATCTAAGAATCGCAGATGAATCAAATTTCCTATCTCTTGTGGCAATTCTCCTAATTTACTGATCGGACAATTTCAAAGACCTCACAGATCTTAAACAGCTACACAAATCTTGAGGAGGCTCAACATGAGAAGTGACATAAAAACTTCGCACCTTTTCAATGTCAAGAACTACAGAAGAATTTATTGACTTAGTTTTGCCAAGCAATGTTAGGTGACGAACTCTTTCTTTGGACAAGTGTCCTCCATTAGTCTCTATATTTTGGCAATCAACCTTATCAAATGCACGACATTCATTTTTTGTGAGAAATTGTGCAAAATCATGAACTATATCATGCATCTTGCACCTTTCAATTAAAGATTCATCCCAATCAGCTCTTTCTAACCCTTCAAAGAAAGAACGCATTGCCAAAATTTTCAAATATTCACGACCCTTCACAATCCTCCGCCTGTCATCACCTGTTAGACTTGGAGGACCAAGATAACCTTGTGCCATCCATAATCTTATTAATTCCTCAGCATTCATCCCAGTGTCTTTAGGAAAGACAACACAGTACGAGAAGCATCTTTTCAATTGAGGAGATAGCTCGTTATAACTCAAATAGAAATGAGGGAAAAGATCCACAGATGCTTCCTCCATCTGCCATATTTTACTATTTAAAACTTCTTGCCACTCTTGTACTGTGTCTTTCAATTGTAAAAGACTTCCCAAAATCTTTGCAGCAAGTGCTAAGCCTTTGCATTTTTCAGCAATTTCTCGCCCAATCTTCTCCACTTTCTCACACAACTCAGATTTTTTATACAGTGCTATACTTTTCAATATTAACCAGCAATCTGAATCTGACATTCTACCTAGAGGATGCATGTAATCGGTGCGTACTACTTTTGCTACTACCTCCTTCCTAGTTGTCACAAGAATGATGCTTCCAGGAGCACCATCCTTGAGTAAGCCTATTAATGGCTCCCAATCTGAGTATTTCTCAGTCCAAACATCATCAAGGACAAGCAAGAATCTTTTCCCAGAAAAAGTATTTTTTACACGGTGGAACAATGCTTCCAACTCTAATACATTAATGTTGCTCTTTTCTGGGCTCTCATGGAGAGCAATTGCAATCCTTCTCACATCAAAAGGATCTGACTTACAAACCCATTTTCTGAGTCCAAAATGTTTCTGAACTTTATCATCATTGTATAGAATTTGAGCTAATGTGGTCTTTCCACCACCCCCAACTCCCACTATAGAAATAACATTAAACCCATCTTTCTCAACTTCTTTACTAGTATTAGTCCTACTCTCAGACAATAAGTGCTTGAGTAGAAGTTCCTTATCAGAGTCTCGACTGTGCACCTTTGATTCATCAAAAGTGGAGGTAGTCATAGGGCGCCTAAATTCATTAGAATCCACATGCGCACTATGTGCAATAACAAAGTTAAAGTGATTTGCCTCTGTCAATGTGGAATCTAGTTTACTATTGATCTCTTTAATCTTCAAAGCAATATCACCACGTACCGGAACTTCTTTAAGACAAGAACAAAGAGATGGGATAAAAGAACGCACCTTCTTCAAGAGTATTGACATCCTTGTTCCTGTTAATTCAGGTATCTGATCAAGATTCTTGGGCATGTCAATCTTAATAGTCCATTCGTCCAACACATCTTCCATCTCATAAGTGATGTCTTCAAGCTCTTCCAGCCATACCCCAACAGCTTCCTCCTTTCGCCTTCTCCTCTCAGCATCATGTAGTAGTTTTTGGATTCTTGTCAACTTAAAAGACATATTATGCACCTCTTCTTCAACCCCCATCAGTAGGTTCACCCCTTCCCGAACTTTTGTAAAGGCAACATCACTCAACTGGTCTATTATCTTTGGAACAAACATTTCGGCCATTGCTAAGAATTTGTTTGTTTGTTTGGATATATGATATGGGTGTTTATTTGTGCTAATTCATTGATCAAAAACAAAAACCTTCATATGTATATATAGAGAGAGTAGAGTATGGCATCACCCAAAGAGTTCCGTGTTTAGAGTGGGCTATCCTTGACACTTGAAAGAACATTTATTATTTAGTTCATCATGTCAACTGTCAACAACTGAGTATATCCATGGCATACTCTAACTTGTGGACTATATGCATCGTGCTTTGTTTTTCCTAACAAATTAAAAGAATTGCATTCTTATTCGGTGAAAACTAGATGAACCAACACATTATAGTGGAAGAGCAAGAAATAAAATTTTCGAAAAAAAAAAACTCAATCATGGGGTACTATAGCCTTTACAATTTTATTTTATTTTGGGTGAAAAGCTGATATTTTTTAGATTAATTTTACAATCATGAGCAAGAAACAAAAAGGCACCATTCAAAGATCAAAGCCATGATAGCCCATTTCGTTTTCATCATTGTAGCAAATGTTAATTGAATTGCTTGGCATTTTTCATGACATACCACCTAATTGCTTATCTTTGTGTTATGTGCCAAAATCTTTTAATTTTAAATTAATGTATATTTAAAATTTTAATCTTGCCCCTACTGCTGCAAAGTGCAAACACAGTTGCTCTGTTTGCGAATGCGAGAGTGATGAGACCTTGAAAAGAAAAAAGTCGGTCAGTATGCGAATGTTAATCGGAGTATGTGACTTTTGGCGCTAACAATCAATTACCAATATGTGACTGTATATAATTAATTTTTTTTTTAAAAAAAAAATTATAGTCTCGTATTTGCTTTTTAACAAAATAATTGCGTTATGTTTTAACCAATAAAAAAGTGATATTTTTTTTTTAAGTATATATTGTCACATCTTAACAAACTTTTCATTAATATTTAATTTATAATTTTTATGTATTTTTCTCTATTCACCGTCAAATGTTACTTTTTAAAAATTATCTTTTAATCTTAAATTACATTTATATTTTATAGAATCCTTTCACTCTTATTCCCCAAGATGTTTTTAAATTTAATTTTCATGAGTTCGATTATCACAGCATTGACCAATAGGAAGTGGATAACTCGAATATTATTACAAGATAATCACAAACTCATTGTCAAGAATTAATATGCCGCATTGTTATTGTTCAAATTTCTCCATTGTGGATTACAAAGCACGTCACGTTCATACAAGTCAAATAATTAAACATATTCCTATCATTCCGATATTTAATTATAACCAAACTTTTTTTCTTTTTCTTTTTAATAGAGAGAGTAATTATTAGACCGTTGTTTTTATTAAAAATTTAAATTTATCCTTCTTAATAAACTATTCTCTTAAATCAAATTATTGTGTAATTTTGAACATCATCCACTCGTGAGTATCAACAAATTGAGCACCACACTTGTTTTTTTTTTTTGAATGTGTGTGCATGTATCGACCACAATTAATTTAGTTGTTAAATAATTTATTCATACGTAATAATTACGAATCATTAGACTTATAAAATACAATAGAATAAAAAGTGTTGAATCAAATTATCAAACTGATCAACATAATTTATCCATAAAAAATAAAAACAAAAACCAACAAATGCTCGAATTGAAAGAAAGAAAAAGAATTAAATTCAATACCTCATAATAATAACAATTGAATTACTTAGAAATATATGTTACGTTTAATTCCACCAAACATGTGCGGTAAGAGAATTTTTCTTGTTCGCACTTAAGCAAAGAGGGTGGAGCTTGTTTATCTGCTCAAATTTTATTATATAGAATATATATATATATAAATTTTAATAAATATATTATTTATATAATTATTATAATATATTATTATTATATTTTTAAATTTTTGCATAAAGAGTAATTTTTTTTATTATTGTATAATTTAAAATATTAAAGTTTTAATTCTTTTATATATATTTCTAATTTAAAATGAGTTTTTGTTAAGTATGCACGAGAAAATGAGGCGGGACAAGACAAGAGTCGAACAAACGAGAGCAAGTGGCTGATGAAACCTAAGGACATCCATAGCAGCCCCAAAAAAGGCCAGCCTAAGACCGAGCCACATCAGCGCCACATCAGCACCACATCAGCTTTGAACGGTCTTTACTATTCAGACAACCATCATAAAAAAAAGTGCCCACGCTCATGAACGGCCTTTACTATTCACGCAACAAATTTCTCTCTCCTCTACCTTCTTTTACACCATTTATTTAATATATTTAATACTTCTTATTTAAATTAATAATTCTAAAATATTATTTATTTTTCATTTATAAAATTCAATATATATTAATAATACAACTTATAATTTTAATTCGTTAATACAATTAATACTTAAACAATTAATGGAAAATAATTTTCATTACATGGAAATTAAATTTTAATAATACATTTAAAATATGAAAATCAATACTCCCAATTAAATATGAAATACTTAAAACAATTAATAGAAAATAAATTTACATTATATTAAAATTGAAATTTAATAATATACTTTAAAGATTCGAATAAATACGATAAATTAAACATAAACTTTTTATTAGCGTGCGTAATTTTTTTATGACGGCTGTATTATTTAAAATTTATTTATTTTGCATTTATCAAATTCAATATATATTAATAATACAACTTATAAATTGTGCTTATCATATATTAAATAATTAAAAACATGAAAATGGAAAATAATTTTACATTACGTTAAAATTAAAATTTCTTAATACACTTAAAACATGAAAGCAAATACTCGTAATTAAACATAAAATACTTAAACATTAAACATTCAACTCTAAAACATAATAAACATCAGCTTAAATTAATACACTTGAAACTTAAAACGTAAGATACGACAATTACTACTACATTCCTAAAAATTCGCTAAGCTTATTAAACATTTTTTTTTCAGTTTCTGATAAATTTTCTTCTCCACGGTTTGCAAAAGTAAGCCAAGCTTGAAACTTTTGATCACGTTTCTTGTCTTTGCGAGCAACTCTTTCCATTTCCTTTTTTTGTTGTCGAGCAATTCTATCCTCCTCAAGTCTTTTCCTCTCCAAAGCAATCTTCTCCCTTTCGATATCCATCTTCTCTTTATAGCTAATGCTCATAGGCTCCATTGTAGGATGTAGGGAAAATAATTGTTGGCCGACCTTTTGTTTTCCCTTACTTTTAGCCCTTTTCACACCCATTGGGCGTTTTACAGGACTAGTAGCGGTGTCTTCTACATTCATTTGAACATCTTCACCAACTGGAGATGATAGGTTGACGAAATCATCATTTGTGCGTGATCTCTTCCCGCTACTTGCGGTGTTTGGCGTTTCGGGAGTATTTGAATCATGACATGATGGATTCGAAGTAGGCACAGCACACCCAATGGCAGATTCCCACTTAGGATAAACCCTTAATATCTTCCAATGTTCCATAAAGTTGAACTTATGACCCTTATTTGAATGCTCCCATATGGTAAGTGCAATTCGGATCACATCTTCATCATTCATTCCGCTTCTTTTTTGTCTCTCCGCCTCTGATAGAATTTCAACCCATTTTGACACGGCTGTAGCAATTCTCCTCCACCGAGATCTAATTTGATCCAAATTTCTGGAATTGATGTTGGCATTGTCTTCTCGAACAGATCTATAATGTGAAAGTATATCTTTCCACATCGTAGAACTTTTTTGAGATGTACCTATTTGCGGATTGGTAGTGGTGTTAATATATGCCGAAATTAGAGCAGTGTCATCAATAAGTGACCAAGCAACTTTCTTTCCATCTCTGTAGGCATCTTCATTGTAATCTTCACCTTGATAATGGAAATTATCAATATTTGTGGCATTTCCACGATTTTGTTGAGGCATGACATTGGACATCATGTATTGTGGAAATGGGGTAAAATTTTGACTAGGAGCAAATTGACCAAAATTTTATGATGGTTGAGATAAATTTTGAGGAATTTGGGTTCCAAATAGTGGATACTCATATGAATTTGGAAGGTTATTTGGACGGAATTGATTGTTTCCAATATTTCTTGAAGGATCCATTTGTTTGGAAAAGAAGAGAGATTTTTGAGAGACTTTGGGATATGATGCAAAAACAATGAAAACTATATGGTTTATATAGACACTTTCTTATTCGTACTAATTTTTTTGACATGCATTCATGAATTGACAATACATGAATTATTTGTACCTATTTTTTTGATTATTGAGCATGATTTGACAATACATGAATTATTTGTACCGATTTTTTCGATTATGGAGATTGATATGACAACACATGAATTATTTGACAATACATGTTTTTTGAAAATTGAGCATGATTTGACAACACATGAATTATTTGTACCGATTTTTTCGATTATGGAGATTGATATGACAACACATGAATTATTTGTACCATTTTTTTTGATAATGGAGTATGATTTGAAAACACACTTATAATTTGTACCGATTTCTTGATAATTGAGCATTGATGTTGAAAACACATAAATTATTTGTACCGATTTATCAAAAATTAATCATGATGTTGACATCGCATGAATTATTTGAACCGATTTCTTGAAAATCGAGCATGAGTTTTAATTTGAACTCAAATTTTACTATATTTAATAATTAACATAATAAAAATTAAATTGTTTCTTTAATTCTTATATAAAATTCAAAATTATAAATTTAGCATTATTTATCAATTAATTACAAAAAATTCTTTTTTATTTAGACAAACCTGATTATTTCTTTAATTTTGTAATTATTTATGTTGTTTAACTATGAATACATATAATTTTTAATAATCACATTCAATAATTTTATATAATATTATAGTCAAATTAATTGTTTTAAAATTTTTGTAATTATTAAATATGTATAAATAATTTTACATAATATTAAAATAAAATTTTAATATTATTAAACTTAAACTTAAAATTAATAGAAATATTAATAATTTTATATTAAAATTTATAAAATATTAATAAGTATATTATAATTTTTAATTATATTATATTTAAGAAAATCATATATTACTCCAAAAATAGTCAAAGTGCATGTCATTTTGTAGAGAAAAATATTTTCTACAAGTTGGTAATTTTTAAAAATAAAAAATAAAAAAAAGGAGGCCAAAAGGGGGTTGCAAACCAGGGGAGGTTTGCAACCCCCCCTTGACGTGGCGCGCACCCAATCCGTTGGCTGACAGGCGCTGCGTGTCTGTCAGCCAACGTTTTTTTTTTTAAAACTTTAGTATAAAACGATGTCGTTTGGCGTCAAATGGACGCCAAACGACGTCGTTTTGTTATGCCACTTTGGCAAAAAAAAAAAATAAAGACGCGTCGTTGGCGCAATTTGAGGAACGAACGATCAGACGACCGTTCGTTCCTCCTTAACCTCCACATCGAAGATTTTATGCGCCGATGTGGGTTGTTCGCAACGACCAATTTCACGACGGCTGGTGTCGTTGCTCTTAAAAGTTAAAACCTTACGTGGTCCAAACCCATCCCGATCGTGCTTTCAATCTGATTCATCCCTATTACTACAAAAGACACACAAATTTTTTAGGGTCTGTTTGATAACATCAATTAGTGTTTAAAATTAATTGATTAAGAGATTTTATATTTTGGGTTGTTTGATAACGAAATTTCACTGAACTTAATTGTTTAAGCGTTGCTTAATCTCTATAGAAAAATTTGAACAATAAAAGTTAATTTAATACTTATCACTTAATGTTATCAATCAAACTTTATAACAAATTTTCCATATTTACCCTCTTTTATGAAATCATTCAACAAACTAATTTAATTTTTCTCTAACTATAAATAATCATTTTCATATGACTCTCTTTCCTTTTCTTTTTTTTTTAATTTTTGTAACACATATTTTCAAAAGTGTTTCTTATTTTTGTATAAAATGGATAAATAAATTTCAATTAATTTATTTTTTATTTTATTTGTTGTATTAAATATTAATTTTGATAGATTGTATCTTTTGCATGTTTTCATGAATAATATTTGATGCTTAATTTTAAAAAATTAATATTTGTACATATAAATAAAAAAATTAATAAAAGGACAAAATGATATAATTTGTGTAATCTAGCCTTCAAATTTAGTGTTTATCAAACAGTATTAATGGGTTTAACATTGTGATTCAAACATTTAAAACAAAATTTTAAACATTCAAATTTTAACAACTTAGTTATTTCAACATTTAGATTTAAGCATTCAACATTCAGCAATTAAAACAGTTAGTTTTATCAAACAAGCCCTCAGTAGTTCAAATGGTTTTTTTAATTAAAGCTAGTTAATTCTTGTGTAATTTTGAACATCATCCACTCGTGAATATCAACAATTTTAAAAGAAAATTGTTGAAGTTAATTTCTAAAAAATTGACTTTAAGATTGATTTATCATAAATCGATTTCAACATTTTCGAAATAGCTTTTAAAACGTCAATATTTTTTAATTTTATACAAAAACAACAATATTGTGTTAAATAATTCATTAAGAATAAAAAATAAAAATGTATTTCAACCAATATGCTTTTAAGTACGGCCATAAATTAAGAGAAATCAACTGCATTAAAATTACCCTGTCATGAGATCCTAGCAAAAAAAGGAAAAATCAACCACATTAAAATTATCTTTTGGGGATGTCCTTTGGGAGGTCTATTTGATATTTAAAAAGTACTCAACAACTGTAGACAAGTAACGAATATTGGGGTGAATTAGAAAATTTTAGGTAGAGTCAAATTTAAGTGTTGGCTAGATAAGTATAATATTTAATTTTATCAATACGTGCTAAGGCTTCCTTTATTTAAAACACTATTAAATGTAAAAAAAAATTTATTTTTAATTTTATTTTTTGTTTGTGGATCATATATATTCATTATTAATAAAGATAATAAAGAAATTTCATTAAAAAGTGGACTTCTTCTTAGGAAAAAAAATTAAAATTAGACTTTTTAAAAAAATACAAGGGATTATTATTTTATGTAAAAAAATTAACGTTGATATGTTGTTTATTATCTTATTATTTTATGTAAATTGATGTATTCTTTATTTGTTCATTTTAAAAAATTAACGTTGTTTCTTGGAAAAAAATAGAATTATAAGAAGCTTTACTATTATAATATTGAAGGGAAGAAGAAATACTAAAAAGTAATTGCAATCGACCTCTAACTACCATGAATCAACATGGTAGCGCATCTTTTGAAATTTGCCTATCAAATTTTCTTAGATTAATTACATTTACCTTCCCAAGTTTAGCTAAATAACAATTTCCCCTATGGAATGGCCAAACTATACCATAAAACCCCCTCCTCCTCTTAATTTTTTTTTTTGGCTAAAATGACAAATATGCCATTTGTATGGCAAATTATATAGTCACAAAACATATTTTTTTTTAATTTCAAATCAAAATTTTCTAAATATACAATTATCTCATTCAAAGCCTATATAAATAATTTTTTCAATTTTTTGAACTAATTTTTTTTCATTTAATTAAGCATTATTCACTTTGAAAATATATATGCAAAAATACAGAAATAGTCATTATTCCATTGCAGCTAGTAGAAAAATTGTTGTTATAATAGTTTTTTTTTTCCAAACCAAATTGATAGTATTCGTGGGAATAGCCAAGCAACATAGTACATAGAGTGTTCATAAAAGGACTAGCCTTAAATGGACGTGCCATAACACAACTAACCTAACCCCAGTAGGGATTAGTTAAAGTATAAAACCCAATAAAACGGGACTGGCATACCCTAACACATTGGAACCGGTACCTCCTAACTACTGACTAGCTAAGAGAACTACAACCCTAACTTGTCGGCCTCTACTTACACACCTCCCATCAGCAATAAACGAAGCAATAGACTAAGCAGATTTACCCTACACGGCACTAGCTGGACCTAACTTCTGTCCCTACGCGGACTTACGCTGCGTGTCATCGTGCTTGCCCTTCCTCCCAAGCTAGATCACAAAAATCCTCAGTAGGGAAGCCTGGCCGATAGTATCCTAGAGCGCCACTGGTTTCACAATTCAACAATCTGACGTCTATGATTTATCTCAGCTCCTCCGCTCATACTAGGAACCCCAAAACCTCTCAAACGGAGGACCCCCAAGCTACACCAAAAAAAAAAGAAAAAAAATTCACTGTAGCGACAATACAATACTGTAGCTACAAAATCACACCTTTTTTGTACTTTTTCGCATGTAGCTACAGTAACCTTTGTTTGAAAAAATGGCCGTTGGCCTAAACTCTCCTTTTTTAGAAAATCATTTAGAAGATCATTTGTTATAATAGTTCACAATAATGAACTTTATTAGATTTTTGAGATGACGAAAAATAGAAAATAATGAGTTATCTTGTTTTTTTTTTAATTTTATTTGTTGCTAAAAATAGGAAAAATATATTCATCCCAATTATACATGTCATTTTGCATGTCAAGGGTCAAATTTTGGGATTTATTTTGCTATTTGGCCAAATCTTAAGAGGAGTAAACTAAAAATTTCTTGACTTGTAAACTAAGATAATTTACAAAATTAAATTTAGGGTCTCCAAATAAAACTATTTATGTAACAGCAATAAAAGGCTGTTTTCTGACATTTTATTTTCAAATAGTTGTGGTTGACAACTTGAAACTATGTCATGTGTGATCAATTTGGTCCAATCAGAATTTGATTCAAATTTTTGAGAACTAAGTCGTCCTACTTTTGTGGTCTGATCAATTTTTCTAGTCAACTAAAACTTGGGAATTAATGAACTGACTTGGGTATAACATGTCGATGTTGAATTGCATGTCATAGCAAATATATGCTAAGATTTTGAACTCGTCAGAACTGTTTAATTATGACACTATATGCTGAGATCAAACCCATGATTATTACAAGACGAAGCTGGTTGTTCACATAAAAGACTCCAACAATTCTGTGATTGGGTCATGCAGTGTTTTGCTTTTTCTTCTTTCACTGCCACTCTCTCCTGTGTTTTTCATTTTACAAACATGCATATTAGGTTGGGTTATTTATTATTGAAGTGACACATTCTTAATTTGATATAGGGAATCAACTTGCTTTAAATAAATTCATTGCAGTTGTAGACCTAATGAGAAATGCCAAAGTGCAAGCTATTCTTGGTCCACAAACATCTATGCAAGCCAATTTCGTGATTAATCTAGGACAGGATGCTAAGGTGCCCATTATTTCATTTTCTACCACAAATCTTTCTCTTTCCTCGCTGAGAAGTGAATACTTCATAAGAGCAACTCTGAATGATTTCATATCAAGCAAAAGACATTAGTTTCCTGATTCAAGTATTTGGTTGGAGAGCAGCTGTGCCAATCTATGTTGACACTGAGTTTGGAGTAGGTATTATCCCATACTTGACCGATGCCTTGAAAGAAGTTGGGGCTGCTCATATTCCCTATAGAAGTGTTATTCATCCATCAGCAACTAAAGATGAGACTGCTGCTGAGCTTTATAAGTTTATGACAATGCAAACGAGAGTTTTCATTGTGCATATGCCCTCCATTCTTAGCTATCAACTTTTTGCCCAAGCAAAAGATGTGAGAATGATGACTGAAGAATCTCTTTGGATCGTAACTACTGGGATGACTAATCATTTAACTTTTCTACATCCTTCTATGAAAGAGTCAATGGAAGGTGTACTAGGAGTGAAACCACATGTTCCAAGAAGGAAAAAGCTCAATCAATTCATCACTCGCTGGAAAAGAAAAAATCAGCGGTTGATCAATGATCACGTTGATCTCAACTTCTTTGGATTTTGGGCATATGATACAGCCACTTCACTTGCAATGACAGTTGAAGGACTTATATTATGGGAATCAGATCAACAGAAGTTAGCCATCCTAGTTCATTAGATTGTGAGATCTCTACAGTCTCACAAATAGGCAAACATCTCCTAAAATTAATATCAAAAACCAGATTTAATAGCTTTTCTGGGGCTTTTCGTGTTGTTAATGGAGAACTCCAATCATCCTACTTCCAAATTGTGAATATCCTGAGCAATGGGGAGAGGGAGATTGGATATTGGACACCCAAAATGAGAATAACTAGGACATTGAAATTTTCTAAGTCCAAAGTTTACTCTTCTTCAAAAGCAAGCCTAAAAGGCATCATATGGCCAGGTGATACCACATCAACCCCAAATGGTTGGGTTATACCCACAAATGGGAAGAAGTTGAGAATAGGAATCCCAGTTAGAAGTGGTCCTAATGCTATCATGAATATAATAAGAGATCCATGCACCAATAAGACTACTTTCACAGGGTACTCCATAAATATCTTTGATTCCCTAATGAAAATGTTGCCCTATCATGTTTCGTATGAATATGTTCCTTTTGCAAGGCCAAATGGTGAGAGCACTGGAACCTATAATGACTTGGTGTATCAAGTTAATCTTTGGGTGAGTTACGATCTGCAGTTTGTTTAATTTGTTTTTCAGTAGTATGAGGTCCATATGTTTTTATATTCTGTATCAACTTCATTGCCACAAGGAAAATATACACTAGAAGGGAAAGGAAAGAATAACCAAATGTTTTATTTACTTACATGTGTATCGTCTAAATTGAACTGATCATGGCAGAATTATGATGCTGCTGTGGGAGATATTACCATTAGAGCCAATTGGTTCATATATGCTAACTTTACGCAACCATACATTGAGTCTGGCATAGCCATGGTTGTGCCTGTCCAAGACAGAAGGACAAAGAATGCATGAATGTTCTGGAAGCCATTGACATGGGACTTTTGGGTGATAAGCGCTTGTTTCTTTTCATTGGTTTCATGATTTGGATTCTTGAGTATCAGACTAATGAAGACTTTGCTGAATCTAGTCCACATCAGGTTAGCACTGGCTTCTGGTTCTCTTTTTCAATCTTGGTCTTTCCTCATAGCAAATCTCTCTCCTGTTTATTTATACATAACATTATTAATTAGTTAACAAATGTGTGAGGCTAGTCTTGACAAATATTGCATAAAAACTAAAAGAAGGACTAGTTAAGTGTTTTTGACTACATATTTTACTCCTGTTTTCTTTCTTATTTTGGCTTATTCTGACAAATATGATTTCCCTTGATTTGTCACATGCAAATGCAACTACAGGGGAGAAAGTGGTTAGCAACATCATTAGGTTTGTAGTCATCATATGGTGCTTTGTGGTTCTAATCTTAACTCAGAGTTACACAACCAGCTTGACATCAATGCTAACCATCCAACAGCTTGAGCCAAGTGTGGCTCATATCCAGGATCTTATTGCCAATGCAAACAATGTGGGGTACCCAAGTTGCTCTTTCATTGTAGATTTCTTAAAGCAGAAGCTCAAGTTTGATGAGTTGGGCTCAAGGAATATGATACCTTGGACGAACTGGAACTATTTTTAATTAAGGACAAACAACATGGTGGTATTGCTGTTGTTGTCTATGAAACACCTTACATGAAGCTTTTCCTGTCTAAACCATACTCCAAGTATACCATGGTTACCCCATTAATTAAGACAGATGGATTTGGGTTTGTATGTCCTCCTTCCATCTCTAACATAGCCTAATTTGCTTCAAAATATAGTTCGTCTGATCATAATTTGTAGGCCTTCCCAATAGGTTCTCCACTTGTACCTAACGTATCAAGTGTTGTTCTGAACCTTACCAATAGTTGGGATTGAGAAAGAGTGGTTTGAAGAGCAAAGCAATTGTGCATAGCAAAGCACTCTGGTACCATCATCTCATAGTTTTGAAATTAATAGCTTCTGGAGCCTTTTTCTCATTGTCGGAATTGCTTCTCTCATTGCCCTCATCATCTTTGCATCTATGTTAATGTCTGAACATTGGCAGCATCAGCTAAACAACTTAGGATCAAGACATCCGTTGGGAAAGATTTTTTCATTCACAAATGCCATGACAAGAATATGGAGAGAGACGATCCAAATTCCACACACTTGGAGACGACAAATCAATCAATATTGTCCATCCATGCACCCGAGCATTTTGGGACTAATTTTTCTCACCGATCATCATCATCATCGTCAAGTTGGTCCAGTAGCACAGAATGCCAGAGTTCTTTAGCTTGAATATTTAGAAGGAAGAAGGAACTTCATTTTCATAATTTTACTCCAAATTAAAGAGGCAGCCAGATGATTCCGCTAACCAAATCCCATAATTGTGAATTGTGATCATTAATTTGGGTTTGGTTGTAGTGATAAATTCCTGAATTAGCATCTCATGTCAACTCTACAGGTTTTAGGTATTAATTATAGATAGCCATCTACGGACAGTATGGTTAACTAAGAGTTTCAATTTTAGAGATTTGAATAGATTATAAAAATAAAAAAAAGATTTATGAATACTAGCATAAAAATGAAAGTTTTGTCTAATTTGAAATTTGAAACCTCAAAGTTACCCCAAATTTATATATACACACACACATAAAACACAACCTTAATTACATTGAAACTGAATAAATATTCTTCAAGTCATTCTGTTTCATTTTGAAATTTTTTCTTTATTCTAAAAAAAAATCACTTTTAAGGTAAAATTCTTGTATTACCTTTACTAATGATAACAATGTATAACTCAAATTAAAAATATAAATATAAATATAAAATTATATATTTAATTGTGCATTAATTGTGTTGTATTTTGTGATTTAAAAAAGGTTGTATAAAATCAAAAGTGGACTCTTTTTTTTTTTTTGGAATGGAGGGGATATTATTAATAGTTTGTGAATACATATTTAATCACTGGAATATAATGTAATATTCCATTCGTCCAAAAAAAGAGTTTAGTTTGAAAAAAACATTTGTCCCAAAATAAGAGTCAACTTTTAAGGTGAAATTTTCATATTGCCATTACTAATGTTAATAATGTATAAACTAAATTAAAAAGTAAAGATAAAAAATAAAATTATATATTTAATTATGCATTAAGTATGTTGCACCTTGTAATTTAGAAAAAAGTTGTATCAAATTTAAAATATATTCTTTTTTTTTTTTGGAATGGAGCAAGTAAATCTTTTATAGTTTTTGGTGCTTGTAAAATTAATGGATTAAACCGCATCAGGCCCAAAGCATTTGGCAATACCCACCTAATAGGAAGGCATTGAGAATTGGAATTCTAAAATATTTTGGTGAGTATAATAACAAATTCATGCATTACCAACATTTCCATATTATAGTTTATATGAAGAAGATGTGGTCGGTAATGCTGATGCTACCTAACAGATATCTTTTCTGTTAATAAAATTTAAACCAAAATTTTCCAACATTTAAACTCAAATTTAAACCAATAACTTAATATAATTTTTTTCTTATTTAGAAAAAATACATTTAATAAATCATTAAATATATAATTTTACATTTTTGTCCTTACTTTTTTATTATAGGCATACATAATCATTATTAGCAAGGAAATTAAAGAAGTTTTATTTTTATTTTCTTGAGACGGAAGGAGTAAATATTTTGTTCTACGTGCTATTGTATGAGTGCAAAGAACTATTATGCCATTTTTAATAATATTGGCTACAAATGTACCTTTAATGCAATTTTTTCATTTCTTTTAATATCCAACGTTAATCACATGAGAGAAATCTATATGGTTTGCCTACAGGAAAATCATCGAAGCAAGATCCTATTTTCCTGAGACTTCTTGTAGAGATTTAAATGGTCATGGATCACACACTGCATCAAGAGTAGTAGGAAATAATGTAAAAAATGCAAGTTTTTTTAGAATTGACAAAGGTATAGCAAGAGGTAGGGTTCCCTCTGCGCGGATTGCTGTGTATAAAGTTTGTACAGGGGGTAGTTGTAGCGAGATAGCTATATTGGCTGCATTTGATGATGCTATCATAGATGGAGTTGATATCCTCTCAGTCTCTCTGGGAGCACGATATCCCATGGGTCTTGAAAGGGATGCTATAGCACTGGGTTCTTTTCATGCAGCCCATAAAGGTATTCTCACCATACAATTAGCTGGAAATGGTGGTCCAGAAACAAAAATAATCACCAACAATGCGCCATGGTTGTTTACTGTTGCCATAAGTACTATAAATCGAAAGATCATCAGCAAAGTTGTGTTTGGAGATGGAATAATATCAATTGTACATAATCTAAACTTAACTTTCACATAATTTTGACACTATCATAGTATCATATAAATTAATTCACAAACATAGAGAGTAGTAAACTCACCACTGAATTAGATGTTTTCATTTAATTTATAAATTACTTTACTTTCTAAGACTATATGATGATGTTGTAGGGTTATTCGGTTAATTCTTTTAAGTTGAATGGGACACAATTTCCAGTCGTATATGGAACTGATGCTTTAGAGAAATGTTGCTCCCTGACTGCCAAGTAAACTTACATTATTCAGTCAAATGACCTCTCTTATAATTGGAGCATTAATAGTATGATTGACTTAGAGTTTGTTCTTTGATTTAGGTTTTGTATGTCTCACTGTTTAGATGAAAAATTAGTGAAGGGAAGATTGTACTTTTTAGAACATTGACAAGCATGGTGGAAGCAGGTGAAGCGAGAGTCCTTGGATTAATATCATTAAGTAAAATAATAATAATAAATGAACGGAATGGGAAAATATAGGTAAATATGTATAGCCACAGTACTAATTACCACATCAAATGACGTTAATCATTTAGCAATAACTTGGTATTTTAATAATCAAAAATTTAAAATTAGTAAAAATTTAATTATATACATTTTCATTATACATTTCCATAATTAATAATTAGTGGAAGGAATGGGCATTAAGACAGCAAAGGGTTAAGAAAGGTGGGTCGGGCGAATTTGGCTCGCTCTGATGCTAAACAAACGGGTCGATAGCCACTCCCTCGGGGGGAAATTTCAAAAATAGCAGGCCCGTGACCGTTCTTTACAAATATAGCAGCCGTGCTTTTTTCTTTTGAAACATGGCAGGTCAACTGTGTTTGACTATGTGAAAATACCACAATGACCCCCATCGTTTCACTTCAACTCACCATTTCTTCATTCATTATTCATTATTCTGAATTCTGAATTCTGAATTCTCGAGGATCATCGTTTCATCATCTCATTTGCTTGGGTTGAACGATTTCCTAGTTTGAATGTCATCGTCGTTGTGTAGATATAAGCTTTCGTAAGTTAGCATGAAAAACAAAACCCTATCGACAAACATGGGCCATTTCCACTGCAAACAGGTTGTTTTATGGACTTGCATATGATATAAGTTTCAAAATAAAATTATACATTCGTTTATGTATTCCACGATTTTGTCGACATTTTGGTCCACATTTTGGTCGACATTTGTTTATGTGTTCTATATATTGGTCGACATATTGATCGAGACTTTTGTCGACATTTGTATCGATGTTGTTGTCGACATTTTAATCGACATTGCTCATTCTTGATTAACTTTTTTTATAAATTTGTCGACCAAAATGTCGACTCAATTGTCGAAAAAACTTATTGAAAAAGAAAACCACATGGCCATTTCGATCCAAATGGGTTTTATTGCAATATTTAATGGTTCGAATATAGAAATTAATGGAATGGAATGGAATATTGCATTTATTTTATTCCTCAAATTGTTGTGTTGTATTAATATAACATCATATTTCCTTGCCAAACTGAATACATTTTAATATTCAATAGATGAAAGGAAAATAGCTTCATCAATGGTTCTATCTACTAACGAGTGGATTTGAACAAGTTTGCTGGTTATGTCCCTGTTGTCCACAACGGGCACATTTCTTTTGAACCACATGCTCGCCGGTTGAAGGAATTCTCTTTTTCTTGCGCCTACCACTCTTAGCCCTCGATTCCGGAGGTAATAGTTGAAACGCTACAATATCTTCGGGCACATTCCAATCCTTAGGATCACCAACGGGCATAATAGGATCTGCATATGCACCTGAGAGTGCATTTGTGTGATAAAGTGGTGAGCATAAGGTGTAATGGTCAATTTGTCGACGCCGAGCTGCAGCTAATGCATGCACACACGGGAGTTGATCCATATCAAACACTTTACACGTGTAAGTTTTCTCAAGCAAATCGACCGTAGCTGCATGTTGCGAATTTTACACGCAAGTGCACGTGATCGTTAACAAGTAATATAAAGTGAATATAAATTATCGTTCCCACAAGGACTAATTGTTTATCAATTACCGAAATTTAGTTAATTCTACCTCTATTTGAATGATAAAAAGATATTTTATGAATACACTAAATTAAAACTGAAATTGAAACTTGAATTAAAAACAAAACTAAATTTAAAACAAAGCAAAGCAAAGTAGAGTAATGAATCAAATTGGTTAAAGCTCTAGAGTTTTCGATTTCACCATAACTATTCCATCTTAATATTCATCTATTTCTATAATCTAATTTAATTTCTTGGTTGATAGTCGAGATTCCCTAATTTATTTACTAGTCCCTCCCGAGATCTAATAAAAATCCTCCTAATTGCTAATTCACTATATTCCTATGTGAATTACAACAATTATGAAGTCATTAATTTCTATGAATTCTCATATAGCGACTACACAAACCATGTAGGTATATTCCTATCCTACATGCAATTTATGGCATTTATCTCAATGAACTTGACACATAACTCCTCTTCCAATTCGTTATGATTAACAAATCATCTAATTAGTGATCAAGTAATTAGAAGCATTAAGCACAAAGATAAATACTCAACCATAGAAAATTAAATCAAATTATATTAATAGAAAAATATTAAGACTTCATAGTTAGGCTACATCAAAACCCTAGAAAAAGAATTTAGTTCATATTAATATAAAAGAATATCACCAAAAATTTAAACATGATTGAAAATAAAAATAAAAGATAAAGTCCAAACAAAAGTCGTAGATGATTGGTACTTAAAAATAATACTTAGCCAAAAATTTCATAACAAAATACAAAACTTAAATTACTAAAATTGTTAAATAAAACTAAAAACTAAAACAATAAAAGAAAGCTAAAATTGATAACTAAAATAAACTAAAGAAACCAAGAAAAGACAAAAACAGTAGAAAATATGTGAGGAAAAACAAAATTCTGCATGTGCATGCTTTGTTTTGCTTCTACCTTTGTTTTTGCTTCTACCCGAAACTTCAAAAGGAAACAACAATTTAAGCTAGCTTTACACCCAAGTCAAGTCTTGGCAGCTGAGTTTCCATCACATATCAATGAAGCAACAAGAACAAAGTAAAACAAAACTGAAGAAAACAAAACAAAAAAATTTCTGCAGAAAAGAAAGAAGAAACCGAAGAGCTGCTGAAGTTTGCATCCGAAAACCCGAAGAAGGCTGCTGAAGTTGCTGCTGAACCCGTGAGCTTCAACGTGAGAAGATGCAGCTGGAAGTTCTCTGAAGAAAACCGAGAATAATGGCAACAAGTACTGAAGAAAAACCGTGAACAATGCTGCTGAAGTTTCTGAAAAGAAAAACCGAAGGAAGCTAATGAAATCCTACCAAACTACTGAAAAGAAAACAAAACAAAAGAATGAAGAAGGCTGGATGCTCTAAACTACTGCAGGAAAATAGAAAGAAAAATAGCTTGGCTAAACTAAATCTAATCTAAAGAAAACTAGAAATGCTGCTCGGCTGAAAATGGGATCAGCTGAAATGGAATGTCTTCCTCCGTTGTAAGCTTTCTTATTTATAAGCAAGGATTTGCTCTTCTTTCTTTGCTCTGCCGAAGGTGTTGTTGCTGCCATGTGCTTGGTTTCTTTTCCAGCAAATAAAACAGCCCAAGCTTTGCTTTTGTAGTTGGCAATTCATGTGACTTGATTCTCTTTTCTTTTCTTTCTTCGTGTGCATGCTCGGCTGTTTGCTTGTTTCTCTCCATGTTGCTGCCCGATTTTTCTGAGCTTTGTTTTTGCCCATGTGAGACTGCATTTTTGGAGAGACTTTCTTGCTGTCCTCATGCACTCTTTCTTTAGAAAAATAAAAAGATGCAGCTGGGTTGGTTATGCTCTCATGTGCTCAGTTTCTTCACTCAAAAGCTGGCTTCTTCCTTCTTTTATTTCCTTCTTTATTGTCCGAAGTGTAGCAGCCTTTTGTTACTAAGCATTCCTTTTGTGTGCTGGATTCTGTCCTTTCTTTTATTTCTTTGCAGTTGGCCTCCTTTGTAAAGAATGAATGGTAACTGATTTTTGTTCAAGCCGACTGTTTTCTTTTCTAAATTGTGTTGCTCGGCTGTTTCTTTTTCTTTTGCTTCTTTGTTGTCCGATTTGTTTATTCATTCTATTTTTCCTTTGGCTAAGTAAGAAGGCTTCTTCTTCTTGAATGTTGCTATCAAATTGTGCTACAAAAACCGTGAAGCAGCCTGCTGAATGTCTGAACCCGTAGCTAAAGAAACTTTCAGAAAAAATCTTCAAGTTTCTGTCCAGTTGTGGTCCTTTTTCTTCCAGAATTTGAGAAAACTTTCTTCATGAAAGTTTTTGCTCTCTTTCTTAGCTTTCCATATCATCTTGAATCATCTCATTTGGACGTCTGAATCAAGAGTTATGAACTCCGGAAGATGAGTGGGTTTCCAAAGGATAATTTGGCCAAAATTTCAGTTTTCCTCTCCTTGTGTGCTGTCGGTTGCTTCATTTTTCTTTGTTGCAGCCAACAAAAGAAAATCTTCTTTGTCTTGTTGTTGAAGTAATTTGGTCAAGCTTTGATAAAAATAATTGGTTAGTCCTTTGTTCTCAAGATTAAACTCAAAAAGTTCTAGAAATATTGGAAAACTTAGAACTCATAAAATCAAAGGATAATTTGGCCAAAATATGTAAAAACAAAGTAAAACACAAGCCAATTTCTAACCAAAATTAATAAGAAAACTCTATATAAAATAGAGTTATCAAATTACCCCAACTTAGCTCAAAGCTTGTCCTCAAGCTTGCACTAGAAGAACATATTTCTTTTCTTTCCATATCCTTTCCAACCCATTCAAAGTCATTACACATTAGAGATCCAGTTGGAATAATAATCCAAAGAACAAGTATTCTTAGCCCAATTTTCTAAACAAAATACACATCTCATTAATTCCAACAATTTTGTGAAATCAAATGCACAAAATTTGATAACCTCTCATAGGTTGCACTCTAATCACTCAAAGTGTTTAGGATTTTTATTCAACACTCAAATCAAACATAGCATGTCATTACCATAGGCTTGCTTATATATCACATCTCCACCACTAATAAATATGAATCCATGCAATAATCAAAGGGTCTTTATAAGGGTTGTAACGGGGCTTAGGTAAGGGTAGGTAGAAAGAAAGGAAAATTTAGGTTAAGCATATCAAGGTATGAAGGAACTTTCTTGCATAACTCAAAAGCATAAAAATAGCACATTAGAACCACTTCTTATTCCAAATAGCATGCATTCCCTTGAAGTTGGACCATCTTGTACACAATGAAGAACATCCACTTTGTAGAACATCTACTTTGTCCAATTTTTGTCGGGAATATTTTTCACTTCTTTTCTTTTTTTTTTTTTTTTTTTTTTTTTTTTTTTGTTTTTGAATCATTAGACATTTTATCATGCAATTAATTCCCACATACTCTTGACATAGGGTTTAACTTGATAAACAAAAACAATGGTTTGGGGCTAATGATGTGGTGTTTATAACAAAGAAAGGTTAAAGCGAAATTGGTTGACTAGGGGTATATATAATGGGATGGCTTTTAGAAAGTTTAAACGGCTAATCCTAAATGCCCTTATCATCTCAAAGCATGAATTCATAATGTGATCTCAACATGCATAACAAAGCAAGTTCTAGAATGAACATACCATATTTGACAACACTCAACAAAGAAATATGTGAGCAATGAAAATAAAATGCTCATAGGCTCAAATACTCACAATGGGTTCATTATATCAAATATTGCACATTCTCATTCAATTCAATCATCAAAATCAACAAGATCGTTAAAAATTTTAAAGACAAAGACTAATCATACTTGCCTCATTCATACATTCCAACCCAAATCTCTAATGCATATAACTCAAAATTATTCTAAATGAGTATCAAAAGAATTAGAAATTTCAAAGAAGATATCAATAAAATTGAAAACTTGGAAGGACTTTTCTTTTTTACCCAATAAAATTGAAATTTTTCAAAAATTTTGACAAAATCCAGCACAAAATTTCAAGTATCCCACCCCAACTTAAAATTTAGCATTGTCCTCAATGCAACAAGAAGCAAGATCAAGTATAGCAACTAAAGAGAACATAAGAAAACGAAAAGTGAGGAAACTGCCTGCTTTTGAACAACTGTTGAAGATGAATTTCGTTCAGGTACCAAAACAGCTCCAAAAATTCTGAAATTTTGTGGACATGAACCTGGTTGAATATTCTACCTTGCTGTAAAATTTTAGCACAAAAATCCAACGGAAAGGCCTTGAACCGGATTTTTCTTCAGCAAAAAGGTGAAACAGAATTTCAATAGTAATTTTTTTTTATAAGAAAAAAATAAAAAAATAAGAATAATAATAATAAGAAGAAAAATAAAAGCAATAAAGGTAAAAGAACTTGGGTTGCCTCCCAAGTAGCGCTTTGCTTTATAGTCTTGACTTTCTCTGTTCGCCTCAATTTGCATCCACTAGGGTGATAATGCACTTTTGAAAGTCTACTCCACCTTCGATATAAGCCTTGAGTCTCGACCATTTACTTTGAACCTTCTATCTTCGCCTTGAATTTCAACGCCATAGGGAACACTTGCACAATCAGAAGGGTCCACCACCTCGATCGAAGTTTCGGAATAATTTCAACCTTGAGTTGTATAGAGTACGCGGATGAAATTCTCGATGCAAAATGTGCTTGTCATGCCAAGCCTTTGTTTTCTCCTTATACATCTTAGCATTCTCATACGCCTTGACGGAATTCATCCATCTCATTTAATTGAGTAACCTTTTTTCACGCCAAGTCAAAGTTAAGATGCTTGATGGCCCAATAAGCACGGTGTTCCAACTCGTAAGTAGCTTTACCATACACCAATCGGGAGACATACCAATAGGTGTTTTAAAAGCTGTTCTATATGCCCACAAAGCATCATCAAGCTTCCGAGACCAATCTTTCCTATTAGAACTCTTTGTCTTCTCCAAAATCCGTTTCAACTCCCTATTGATATCTCCACTTGGCCTTTGGTTTGGGGATGATAGGTGGCAATTTTATGTTTTACCATACTTAGCCAAAAGAGCAGCTAACAATTTATTACAAAAGTGAGTTCCTCATCATTAATGATTGCTCTAGGAGTCCCAAAACGAGTGAAAATATTTTTCCTCAAAAATTTACTACCACTTTTGCATCATTGGTAGGCAAGGCGATTGCTTCAACCCATTTGGACACATAATCCACACCACAAGAATATAGAGGTTATTGTATGAAGGAGGAAATGGTCCCATGAAGTCAATACCCCACACATCAAATAGTTCAACCTCTAGAATATTGGTGAGAGGCATCTCATGTCTCCTTGAAATATTCCTGTTCTCTGGCATCGATCACATGCACTACATAAGATTGTGCATCCTTGAATATTGTTGGCCAATAAAAGCCACATTGAAGAATTTTAGTTCTATTGCCTCCAAAATGACCACCATATTCGTAAGAGTGGCAATGCCGCAAAATGCTTTGTATTTCCTCTTCGAACACACCTATTACTTGGTCGGGACATAATTTATACAAAAAGGCTCATCAATAATGCTTCACATCGATAAGAATTTCTTTTACGTTGGCTAGATAAATCTAGGGAAGCACATTAGTGACCAAATAATTTGCAAAATCGGCAAACCAAGGAAACTTACTGTAGCAATATTGAACAATTGCTCATCGGGGAAGATCTCATTTATCACCGGTTGTGGTTCATCAATCTTGGCTTGAGGTTCTAAGCGAGATAGGTGATCGGCAACTACATTTTCACTACCCTTCTTATCTACGATTTCCAAATCAAATTCTTGTAACAACAAGACCCATCCGATCAACCTAGGCTTTGCATCTTTTTAACTAGCAAATACTTAATGGCGGAATGATCGGTATAAACAATAACTTTGGAGCCAATTAAGTATGATCTGAATTTATCAAAAGCAAATACTCGCTAATAACTCTTTTTGGTGGTAGCATAATTCAATTGTGCATCATTAAGAGTTTTACTAGCATAGTATATAGCATGAAAGATCTTACCTTGACCCAAAAGCGCATGCATAGTCACTTGCATCACACATCAACTCAAAGGTAAATCCCAAGATGGAGCAACAATAATGGGAGTGATACTAATGAATTTTTAACAAGTCAAAAGCTCGTAAACAATCGATAAACTTAAAAGGAACATCTTTTCAAGAAGATTACACAAAGGTTTTGTAATTTTAGAAAAATCTTTATGAACCTTCTATAAAATCCAGCATGTCCTAGAAAACTTCTTACCTTTGTGATGTAGGTGGTGGTAATTTTTCAATGATTTCAATTTTAGCTCTATCAACCTCAATCCCTTGGACACTCTATGACCCAACACAATTCCTTCTTGAACCATAAAATGACATTTTCCCAATTCAAGACTAGATTAGTGTCTTCACATCGTTTAAGCACAAGTTTAAGGTTAGATAAGCATGAATCAAAAGAAGAACCAAACACGGAAAAATCATCCATAAATATTTCAATGAAACGTTCCACCATGTCGGAAAAATTGCCATCATACATCTTTGAAAAGTAGCGGTGCATTACACAAACCAAATGGCATTCGTCTATATGCAAATGTACCATAGGGGCATGTAAAGGTGGTCTTTTCTTGGTCCTCTGGGCTATTGAAATTTGGTTATATCTGAATAACCATCTAAAAACAATAATAAAAGTAACCACTAATCTATCAAGCATTTGATCAATAAAAGGCAAAGGAAAGTGGTCTTTCCTAGTGGCCATTCAACTTCCTATAATCAATGCATACTCTCCATTCCTAGTAGGGATCAATTCATTTTTTCATTCTCAACTACTGAAACCCTCCTTTCTTAGGTACTACTTGAGCAGTGACCCATACACTATACGAAATAGGATAAATAATCCTGCATCCAAAAGTTTTAATATCTCGGCTCTCACCACTTCTTTCATGTTAGGGTTTAATCTCGTTGGTGATCTCTGGATGGCCTATAGTTCTCTTCCATCAAAATTTTATGCATGCAAATTGAAGGGCTAATCCCTTTATGTCACTATAGTCCATCCTAATGCCGATTTATGTTCCTCAACACTCTTAGCAATTTATCTTCTTGCTCTTCATTCGGATATGCGAGAAATAAAAGCAGGAAGAGTAGAGGACTCACCTAGGAATGCATACTTGGATGCTTAGCGGTGGCTTGAGGTCTAAGCGTGGTGGCTTCTCAATGAAGGTATTGATTGGCCCCACCTTTTCCAAGGTCTTCAAATGGCCTTTTGATGAATGCAGTGCCAAGGTCTCTAATTGTTTGGAGCATATATCTACCTTTGGATTTTCGAATTTTCTATCCCATCGGACATGCTTCCATGGGATCTTTTGGATGGCTTGGAAACTTTTCTTTAGTGCAATCATCAATTGTATCCACCTTCATACAATTGTCTATCTCACTCGGAAATTTCAATGCTTTAAAGACATTGAAAGTGACTTGCTCATCTTGAACCCTCATGGTTAGTTGCCCTTTTGCACGTCAATTAGGGTTCTTCCGTAACCAAGAAGGGTCTACCAAGAATAATAGGAATTTCTTCGTCTTCTTCCATGTCAAGCACAATGAAATCAGCGGGAAGATAAATTTGTCCACCTTGACAAGCACATCCTCTATAACACCTCTTGGGTATTTGAATGATCTATCGCCAATTGCAATGTGATCAGTGGGTTTGGCTTCTCCTAAGCCAAGTTTCACAGAGAGAGGCATAAGATTAATACTACCAAGATCACACAAGGCCTTATTAAAATTAGAATTTCCTATAGTGCAAGGAATAGTAAAACTCCTGGATCCTTAAGCTTAGGGAAGCTTTAGGATGGCACTCTTGAAGTGCAGTCTCATATTCTTCTAGCTTTCTTTTGTTGCAGAGGATCTCCTTCATGAACTTCACATAGCTAGGCATCTGTTCCAAAGCATCAGCAAAAGGAATATTAATATGCAATTTCTTAAAAATATCAAGAAATTTAGAAAATTGCTTCTCTAGCTTTTGCTTCTGAAATCGCTGAGGATATGGCATCGGTGGCACATAAGGGGGTGGATTATCTGGAAACAACTTTGATGTGGGTTTCACGACTTCTTCAATTTGTTCTCCGATTTGTTTCCCCTGTTTCTTGTTCTGGCTTTCTCTGTGGTTTCGGTTCAAGCAACTCTTTGCCACTTCTCAGTTTAATTGCCTTCACATGTTCCTTAGGGTTGATTTCCGTGTTACTAGGCAAAGACCCTTGTGGTCTAGAATTTAATGAACTAGCAAGTTGTCCCATCTGAACCTCCAAATTTCGAATGGATCGATTTTGCAATGTGGCTTGATCTTAGTCATGAATCGAGATGTGTTCAAGCTCAATTGAGCAAGAGCATCTTCTAAAGACACCTTTTGTCTTGAATTGGAAATCCATAGAGTTTATCACAGGTGATTGTTTCTCCAAGAAAAGTTGGGATGATCTCTCCATCCACGATTGTAAGTGTTGGAGTATGGATTATCTTGTCTGTTTGAATTCCCGAGCTTGTTCCTCTGCGATGGGGCAAAGGATTTCCCACTTGACAATCACCACTAGAATGAGGTCCACCACAAAAATCACAAGCACGGAGGAATATGGATGGCATTTGCGGTGATTGAACTAAGTTGCTTTGTGATTAGCAACTTTGGTGATAGTGCAGTGAGGGCATCAACCTTATAGTTGCCATGATTTTTCGGTAGAGTGGATCTCCCTGAAGACCATTGGTAGTCTGTAGATGCCATCTCATCTAACAATGCATAAGCAGCCTCATATGTCTTCCCCATTAGTGAACCTCTCTACAAGTATCTCGGTTGATCGAGTCAACCCATTATAAAAAGTCTGCAATTGTAACCAATCTGGGATACCGTGATGAGGGCATGCCCGCAGTAAATCTTTGTACCTCTCCCATGCTTCAGAAAGTGATTCCATCTCATTTTGAGTGAATGTGGTGATCTCATTCCTCATCTTTGCAGTTTTGGTGGGTGGAAAATATTTCGTCAAAAATTTCTGCCTACACATGTCCCACGTGGTGATTGCTCCTGCTGGCAAAGAAAGCAACCAACTCTTGGCCCTATCCTCGGTGAGAATGGGAAAAGCCTCGGTCTAATGGCATCATCGAGACACCATTCATTTTCAATGTAGCAGATCTCAAGAAAATTGATTAAGTGAGCATTAGGATCCTCATGTGCCAACCGGTGAACTGATTAGCTTGAACCATCTGGATTATGCGACTTCAATTCAAAATTATTTGTTGGAGGTATGACACTGTGGAGATCATATGTGGCAGTAGGCAAAGCATAGTCACGTAATGCTCTAGTGTTGGCATTAGCGACCGGGATAGCGTTCTCTTCATGTTCAGCCATAGTGTTATGAGATTGTGTAGAAGCTCCTCTCTTTTCCTTTCTATTCAAACGACAAGTCTTTTCTATCTCTGGATCCAATGGGAGGAGATTATTACTTCCAAACCTTCTCATGCACCACAGAATAATATCTAAAAAGATAAAAGAACAAAAGTAAATAAAAGTTCAAATTAAAGGTAGAACTACTTGGTATCGATATTAATAAAATCAAATTAGTCCCCGGCAGCGGCGCCAAAAACTTGTTGCGAATTTTACACGCAAGTGCACGTGATCGTTAACAAGTAATATAAAGTGAATATAAATTATCGTTCCCACAAGGACTAATTGTTTATCAATTACCGAAATTTAGTTAATTCTACCTCTATTTGAATGATAAAAAGATATTTTATGAATACACTAAATTAAAACTGAAATTAAAACTTGAATTAAAAACAAAACTAAATTTAAAACAAAGCAAAGCAAAGTAGAGTAATGAATCAAATTGGTTAAAGCTCTAGAGTTTTCGATTTCACCATAACTATTCCATCTTAATATTCATCTATTTCTATAATCTAATTTAATTTCTTGGTTGATAGTCGAGATTCCCTAATTTATTTACTAGTCCCTCCCGAGATCTAATAAAATCCTCCTAATTGCTAATTCACTATATTCCTATGTGAATTACAACAATTATAAGTCATTAATTTCTATGAATTCTCATATAGCGACTACACAAACCATGTAGGTATATTCCTATCCTACATGCAATTTATGGCATTTATCTCAATGAACTTGACACATAACTCCTCTTCCAATTCGTTATGATTAACAAATCATCTAATTAGTGATCAAGTAATTAGAAGCATTAAGCACAAAGATAAATACTCAACCATAGAAAATTAAATCAAATTATATTAATAGAAAAATATTAAGACTTCATAGTTAGGCTACATCAAAACCCTAGAAAAAGAATTTAGTTCATATTAATATAAAAGAATATCACCAAAAATTTAAACATGATTGAAAATAAAAATAAAAGATAAAGTCCAAACAAAAGTCGTAGATGATTGGTACTTAAAAATAATACTTAGCCAAAAATTTCATAACAAAATACAAAACTTAAATTACTAAAATTGTTAAATAAAACTAAAAACTAAAACAATAAAGAAAGCTAAAATTGATAACTAAAATAAACTAAAGAAACCAAGAAAAGACAAAACATTAGAAAATATGTGAGGAAAAACAAAATGCATGTGCATGCTTTGTTTTGCTTCTACCTTTGTTTTTGCTTCTACCAAACTTCAAAGGAAACAACAATTTAAGCTAGCTTTACACCCAAGTCAAGTCTTGGCATTGAGTTTCCATCACATATCAATGAAGCAACAAGAACAAAGTAAAACAAACAAGAAAACAAAACAAAAAAATTTCAGAAAGAAAGAAGAAACCGAAGAAAGTTTGCATCCGAAAACCAGAAGGAACCCGTGAGCTTCAACGTGAGAAGATGCAGCTGGAAGTTCTCAAGAAAACCGAGAATAATGGCAACAAGAAGAAAAACCGTGAACAATCTTCTTGAAGTTTCAAAAGAAAAACCGAAGGAAGCTAATGAAATCCTACCAAACTCAAAAGAAAACAAAACAAAAGAATGAAGAATTTGGATGCTCTAAACTCTGCAGGAAAATAGAAAGAAAAATAGCTTGGCTAAACTAAATCTAATCTAAAGAAAACTAGAAATCTTGAAAATGGGATCATTGAAATGGAATGTCTTCCTCCGTTGTAAGCTTTCTTATTTATAAGCAAGGATTTGCTCTTCTTTCTTTGCTCTTAGAAGGTGTTGTTGCTGCCATGTGCTTGGTTTCTTTTCCAAATAAAACAGCCCAAGCTTTGCTTTTGTAGTTGGCAATTCATGTGACTTGATTCTCTTTTCTTTTCTTTCTTCGTGTGCATGCTCATTTGTTTGCTTGTTTCTCTCCATGTTGCTGCCCGATTTTGAGCTTTGTTTTTGCCCATGTGAGACTGCATTTTGGAGAGACTTTCTTTGTCCTCATGCACTCTTTCTTTAGAAAAATAAAAGATGCACTGGGTTGGTTATGCTCTCATGTGCTCGGTTCTTCACTCAAAAGTGGCTTCTTCCTTCTTTTATTTCCTTCTTTATTGTCCAAGTGTAGCAGCCTTTTGTTACTAAGCATTCCTTTTGTGTGCTGGATTCTGTCCTTTCTTTTATTTCTTTGCGTTGGCCTCCTTTGTAAAGAATGAATGGTAGCGATTTTTGTTCAAGTTTTCTTTTCTAAATTGTGTTGCTTGTTTCTTTTCTTTTGCTTCTTTGTTGTCCGATTTGTTTATTCATTCTATTTTTCCTTTGGCTAAGTAAGAAGGCTTCTTCTTCTTGAATGTTGCTATCAAATTGTGCTACAAAAACCGTGAATAGCTAAAGAAACTTTGAAAAAATCTTCAAGTTTCTGTCAGTTGTGGTCCTTTTTCTTCCAGAATTTGAGAAAACTTTCTTCATGAAAGTTTTGCTCTCTTTCTTAGCTTTCCATATCATCTTGAATCATCTCATTTGGACGTCTGAATCAAGAGTTATGAACTCCGGAAGATGAGTGGGTTTCCAAAGGATAATTTGGCCAAAATTTCATTTTCCTCTCCTTGTGTCTTGTCGGTTGCTTCATTTTTCTTTGTTGCAGCCAACAAAAGAAAATCTTCTTTGTCTTGTTGTTGAAGTAATTTGGTCAAGCTTTGATAAAAATAATTGGTTAGTCCTTTGTTCTCAAGATTAAACTCAAAAAGTTCTAGAAATATTGGAAAACTTAGAACTCATAAAATCAAAGGATAATTTGGCCAAAATATGTAAAAACAAAGTAAAACACAAGCCAATTTCTAACCAAAATTAATAAGAAAACTCTATATAAAATAGAGTTATCACTGCACGGTTTGCAATGTCTCGGACACACCATTGGTTCATATCGACCGGCTCCACAATGTACGCTTGTGCTTCTCTCATCCTAGAGCCGATTTTATCTTCAATGTATAGGGTTGTCATTGTTTTCACTTCGGCAGCTGCGGTACGCCTATCGTGGAACCACCTTTGAAGAGTGTTGCGGATGTAATTGACCAAAGAATGGATAGGTAATTCCCGGGCATCTTTCAACAATGCATTTAGACATTCTGCTATGTTGCTCGTCATTATTGTATACCGTCGCCCACCAAAATACGCCCTTGACCATCGTTCAATCCCAACATCTCTTAAATACTCGCTCACCCTTGGATTTTGTAGTGAAAGATTTCCAAACATCTCATTGAATTCAGCCACCGTGTAAGCCTTTGCAGCCTTAAAGAATAATTGGATCCCTGAACGGTCTTTGAATTTTGATTTTAGATTGTTGCTCAGATGGTAAATACACGCTTCGTGGAAGGATTCTGGAAAAACATTGGCAATACCCTTTGCAATGCTCTTATGTCGGTCGGAAACAAACACCAACCCATCCATATCGTTACCAATTGCAGTCTTAAGTTTTTGTAAAAACCAGTCCCATGATACGTCATTCTCGGAATCAACAATTCCCCATTCGACGGGGTAGATTTGGTTGTTACCGTCCATGCTAGTTGCAACAAGTAATGATCCTGAGTATTTTCCTTTCAAGAAACAAGCATCTATGGCAAAAACTCGCCGCAGGTGGGTGCGGAATCCCTGGATGGATGCACCTTATGCGAAAAATAGATACTTGAATGTACCATCGTCTTCTCTACTTATCTCAATAAATGATCCAGGGTTTACCTCGTTCATCACGTGTAAATAAGCTGATAGAATCCTATATGAATCCTCAAAATTTCCTCTAATTTCGTCCAATGCAGCTTCTCTTGATCGCCACGCCTTTTGGTAGGTAATGTTAACACCCAACTCTGTCCGAACATCAGAAATGATTTCCTTCGGCCTATACGGTCGACACACGTCCGTGTACTTACACTTGATCTATGAGCCAAGTACACGGCTGTTAGCCTGCCGATTATCACTTCAGACCAAAGATGATTGACATGTATGGGTGTTGTCATATTTAGTGATCCTCCAGGTTTCCGAATTCCAAATGGCAGCCGCATTCAACATTCACTTGCAATTTTTGTCCTTACACTGTAGGTATCAGAACGGCTATTTGCCCTTATAACCTTCCACTCGAAGAAATTTTTCACGGCCAGCATGGACATCCTCATGTACAAATGACGTCTGATCTCAAACACATCCTTTACTGCAACATCCACCAATGTGGATAGTCTATCAGACGAGGTACCAGCATCCGCATGTGATGAATTGTTGCGTCTAGACAATGCACGCTCTCTGTAATCTGCTTCAATTTCTCTTTCTGTCTTGTTTCCGTGGGGACTCGTTGTCCATGATCCTCCCCAACAAATGTTTGGTCAACCCGATCCTCCTCATCATCACTATCTCTACCAACTTCGTTCGATATGGTCAATATTCGCTCATCCATTTGTCTTGAAACAATGACATTGTTAGTCCATATTGGACTATCCGAGCTCAATCGCTTCATCGGTGAGTTGCTAGCCCCATCTTCTAGGTTCGTAGCTCCAACGTCTTTGACGGTAACACATAATGGTACCCGTGAGACCTCAGAACGTTTTATAATGTCATTCAAAAAACACTGGACTTGTCGATCATTCTGTATCGGCAAGACGCCGATGTTTGATAGATACTTTGGTAGGTATTGAATCACTAGGTTATTCCTTAGTGCCGAGTCTAGACCCATGATACCCATGATCTCATCAACCACTTCCGAGAAGCTCGCGTCCTCTTTCAACAAAATACTGTCAAGCTTCTGGTGGTTCACGAATCTATGTTCATTTGTGACGGGATCGACTATCCATTCGCCGCCAACTAACACATGGACAGTCCAAATGTTCAGGTGAGCCATTCCTGAAATATGAAAATAGAAAGATGGATGTAGGTGACCAATGTATGACCAATGCAAATGACCAATGTAGATGTAGGTGAACAAACTCATAGAAGAATTATGCGAGTGAACAAACTCATAGAAGAATTATGCGAGTGAACAAACTCATAGAAGAATTATGCGAGTGAACAAACTCATAGAAGAATTATGTAGGTGAACAAAATCATAGAAGGACGATATAAATACTCCTTACCAGAAATATATCCCGACCGATGAAACTACTACGAAATTGGAAGTGTGATAGATCGATCGATCACTAGTTTCAGAGTCTGATAGAATGACTTCACTCACTAGGGCGTACATATGTGTTCCTATGAAGTAAAATAAAAATTCCTTGGCGCTTTTCCATTTCCTTTTTGCTTTTCCCTCGCAGACCCAACGACGTCGTTGCGCATTGAACTCATTGCAAAATATCGACTAAATTGTCGACTAAAGTGTCGACGGTCAGAATTGTCGACTAAAATGTCGACTAATATGTCGACTAATATATCGACTAAAATATGGACTAAAATGTCAACAAAAATGTCGACTAAAATATCGACTAACTAAAATATGGACTAAAATGTCGATCAAAATGTCGACTAAATAATCCCATCTTAATTTCTCTTGCAATTTGTCGACAGAAATATCGACTAAAATGAATTTGTAGTATTATGCGAATAAATTTAGAAGTAGAAGCTTCATTGCATTGAATTTAACACATTTAAGCATGTAATATGACACATTTCTCTGGATAATGTGTAATGTATAGATTTGCATTGTGTAAATGTATATAGTTACATTGTATAATGTATTTTTTTACATTTCAAACCTATAATGTAAATGTATATATTTACAAGTAATCATATATTTATATTGTATAATGTTTGTATTTCTCATATCAAATATCCATTTACATTGTATAATGTGTGTAGTCACAACCTATACGACATCTTGTTTTCTATGTCATTTCTTCTTTAGACGTTTCTTTCGCCTTTTTGGCACAGCCTTTTGCTTAGCTTGTTGCGTAGCTGCCCTAGCTCTCCTTCTATCATCTGGTTGAAATTTATTTTGATCGGAGGCGTGGGTAAAAAGCGTGTACGCCATTTGTTGACGCACCTTCAAAGCATTCGTTGGTGTGATTGTCATGAGCGGCGTGCCGTGGATAATACACTCGGCCCATTTTAAAACATAAATACCACAGTCGCTGCTCCTGCATTTACGTTAAGCCAGAAATTGAGGTTAGTATATAGACACTGTGATTAAACAACGTAACCGTTTCTTTCCGACATATGTAAACTTACACCGGTTTTTGATGCACCATATTGGGCTCTACCTCGACCTCCCATCTATCCCGCAGAGGAATCCATTTGGAGTAGTGTTGGTAAAAATCACAGGCCTCAAATATCTTGGGCATTGTCTTCATTAGATAGTCTAACTTCTCAACGACAATGTCCCCTTGAGGCGATGGGTTGAACACATGGAATTCCTTTTCATATATGTCCATCTTCATCAACATCCAATGGTTGCCATCAATGTGACAAGGGAATAGAATATAATCCAACATCCTGAGGTCGTGGGGAAATGGAGTATCACCAACGAATTGCTTCAGCGCCAAGTCATCGATGTCCACCTGCTTATTCGTGTCGTGTATAATTTTCATGCCAGTCTATAAAATAAGGAAAACAATTAACATATGGAAGGAGCGAGTTTACATATGATATATTTTTGCCTAAAGTATTTAAATGTCCAACTTACATCGAAATATGACTCTATAATCGAGAGTCTTCCGCCGCCATTATCCATGATCCGTTTACGAAGCATGGAAGTATACAAATCAATTTGCTGCAAAACAAAAAACATTAGAAAGAGAATACAATCATACAAAACGAAGTTAGTATGGACAATAGATCAAACGTGAAATATTACGTGATCCGACAGCCAAAAACCCTTGGTCCACATTGACTCGAGCATTTCCGAGTCCACCGAAAAAAGCGGGGTCCATAAGTAACGGATTTCCGAGACGGTCATCAATTCCTTCATTTCCCTCTCTTGTTCCTCGGTTGGCGGCAAAGGCAAAGGCATCGTGGACAAGGTATCTTTTCTCTCATTGACCACTGCTAGGTCAAGTAACGGGCCCAAATTTTGCCCAATAATGCCTTCCTCTACCATCAATGTTATACTCTTCTTTTTTATCGGCGGAGGCAGAGCGGTATCGGCAGGGTCGACGGCCTTAGGCGATGGAGTACTGTGCTCAACAGTTAGCTGTTGGAAAATATCCATTATATCGACCTCTTCGTTTGCCCGATCCAATGGTTGCTCTTTATCGGCTGCATCACTTGTCTGGCCGTCTTCAGGGGCATTGTCCCCATCACCGGGGCCTTCATCAAGACTCCCTTCACTTGGGGCCCCCTTTCCAGGGGCAGAACCCCTCTCTCCAGGACCGGATCCCCCCTCTCCAAACCCTGAACCCCCGTCTCCAGGGCTTGACCCCCCTTCTTCTGATCCCCCTTTTTCATTGCCCCCAGTATCTCTATCTGCACCCCCCTCTTCATTGCTATCACGGCCCGAAGTACTGGCCGGGGGAGGAGAAGCACCTTGCTAATAATTTTTTGTACATATGCACTCAGCTGGTCGAATTTTGCGGATATTTGCTCGAGTTGAATAGTCAAGCCATTCACTTTAGAATTCATATCCGCCCTCAGACTATTGAACTCCTCTCTTGTATCGAACAATTCTTGCTCAGTCTGCCTCAGACGTTCAAGCAGCTGCGTGTTTTGGGCATTTCTAGGATACGTTTCAACCCCGGCCTCATGGCGAACCTTTGTTCTCTTTTCTCCTCCTGAAACTTCTTCTTCTCTGGGCCTCTTTCTATATAAGACGAAAAAAGTTGAGGACTCTCCTTCGTCTCCTTCTTTTTTTGATTGGTTAGCCCCCTCATCATCCGTCTCATCTTCCCACTGCAAAAAATGTTCTTCTTCTTCCTCAGTTGGCTTTATTCGTGTAACTACCACTTTCTGCATATCATGAACATATTACTCAGGCAAGACGGAGCAACACATAAAATGATGACAACCCAATCATTTCATTACGTCGGTATACAATAATTGAAATAAAAAAAATAACTTAGTAATACTTTCAATTACACAAATCTTACCTCCCCATCGGCAGTTCGTTTCTCCCACACTTGCTTTCTTTCTTGTTCTCTACGCTGTGCGTTCATAGCCTTCCATCTGAACATCCTAGGCTTTACACCTTCGATGTGGACCTTGTGCACCATCTTCAGACGCTCTAGATGTGGCATAACCTCATATGCAAATATCTGAGACATTGAAAGATAAATAAGAAGATGATGTGGCATAATATGGATTTATATAACAACATAAACCGTAACTTAAAAACAACATCGGTAGCCTTACCCCCAATGCAGGCGGGAATTCCCCCAGAGTGTAAGTCCTAAGATGTGGGTGGCTAGTTTGTTTCAAGGCATTGATCATGTTCTTCCTAGCACTATCAACGGTCTGCCTGTATGATAATTCACCCCACGGCAATGCATCAAACCGAGGCCAATCGCATGCCAAATGAAATATCTTGTCTTCGATTTTCGTTCTCTTCGCCAAGCCATTTATTGATGTGTATAAAAGCAAGAGCGTAAGGCTAACGACATCAGCGTTTGGATAAGTTGAGTTGATGCGATCGTAAGCCTTTAACACTTCATCATACGTGGCTTCCTCGGTTGACCGCAACGATTTAATGTACTTGACGATTGGTGTCGGACCATGTGGGGCATGGTATTTGCCAAAAGCAGTGTCAAAATCTCCCATCCTAAGGCCCGTGATGATGGCAAACTCCCTCATGCCGAACTTCACCTTCTTTCCTGCGAAATTGAAGTATGTACAATTATCCCGTGTGGATTTCTCGTCAGACTTCAGTTGCCTCATCAGCACGGAGTGTATGATCTGTTTGCACCATAATGTATGCTCATGGTCAAGAGCGATTGCAGCCAGACTACTTTCCCTTCGCAGTATTTGCTTCTGCGGCTCTCGCTCCATGAATTGACCGCCCGCCATTAATACGACACAACCAAATTGCCGTATCTCTGTATTTTCGTTCTTCTCCAAAAAAAAGTGGCCATTTTTGTGCGAATGTTGGCCTTGATTTGCGTTGACATCTATGTTAATTCAATAGGGCCCTTCTGAACTGAGTTGAAGTGGGTTGGCTGGGATCGAGAAATTGAGAAAAGAAAATGGCTGGGGAGACTCGGGCGGTTCAGTCCCTGTTCAAAGAGTGTGGTAAGAAGAAGCATGTTGCTTTTCAAAGTACTGTTCCGACTTATTTAGGTTTGTTGATGATGCCTTTTGTGCTTACGGCCAAATTAAGATTTTTCTTCTGTTTTATTAAGCTTTGTAGTTGGGTTGATTTCCTACTGTGATTAAAGTATAGTTTGGTTTTCTCTCCATGTTTCTTTGTTGGGTTACTGTCACTAAGAGGATGTGCAATTCATTTAACTTGCTAATAGTTGGCTAATTATTGGTATTATCAATACAAACAATCTTCTCAATTATTTCTTTTCCCTCTTCTTTCCTTCTCTACACTCAAAATACTCACTCACTATGGCGACTCCAGGCCCGGAGGTCTCAACTCCACGGTCATTTTCCGTCCTCTCGGCCTGTTACTCTGTCATCAACCGAGTTCGTATTTCCCACCTTTGCCATGCCCCATATGCTTATTAAAAAGATATTGTTATGATTGTAGAATTCCCACCATTTTTTTTTGGTAATTTTGCTTACAGGTGTGTTTGTATGATTGGTGGCTCATCAAACCTGATTCCAGTTCCAATTGCAAATGATTAAGTGTTGGAGGCATTAACTCCGAAGAGTAAATTCCGTTCACCTTTTTACTGTACTACAATTACTGTTGTTTATGTGCCAATTTGTGAAATGCGTATTGCTTCTTATGACAAATTTATATTCATATTCCAATTGAGTATTTAGTTCTTCATACATTATAGGATTTGTTATTGAATTTCTATATTGCAGGAGACTAGGAATAAGGGTTTTTCATTCAGCACCAATTCTGAAAAGATACAACGATGTTACACTTGAAACTACAGATGGCATTACAGTCACTATTTGTGGGACTATAAATAGGACTCGAACGCTGCAAAATGGCTTCACACAAGAGGTACTAATTAATTATGATATTAGCCGGTGCTTTGTCATATATTTACTAACTACATTTTTGTTTTGGGTTTTGGGTTTTTGGGGTGATACATCCTTTTTCACCTTATTATTTTCTTATGAGAAGTTTATGCCAACGAATAGAATATTCTTAAAATATGTTCTTGATTAACTCTTTCTTTGTCTCCCATTTGATAAATTTCTTCTTTTATTGCATTGTACTCATTAAGTGAGCAAATATGTTCCATATTTAAAATGCTCTACTCATGAAATTGAACAGGTTTGCAATCATTTCCTTATCGGATTCCCTTATTACTGGGAGGAGTTTGTTAATCAATTATTCTCTGAAGAATCAACTAAAGGGTTGTCTAACTTGACTGGAGTTGTTGCACCTTGGGATGGCTTCAGCACCTTTTCATCCGGATCCTTGGATGAGCTTCCTGGGGCTTTATTACGTGATTTCTCCCTTTCCACTCTTGGAGATTCTGCCAACTCTGAGCTAATCAAAAGTATGTTTGGAGATATATTAGAGAAATATGACAAACGAAAAACTGATGAAGGATTGTTGTCTTCTAAGAACAGCAAAAGTGATCATAAGCTGACAAGGAATTCCAGAGACAAAGGGACTCCAACTAAGGGTAAGAAAAGTGTATCTCAGCAGAACCAAAAATGTGAGGATGATTTATCTCTAACAGAAACTAGAAGAAAGAAGTTGCAGAAAACTACACCTGAAAAAGAAACTGGGTTTGAGTCAAATGCCTTAAGAAAGGGTCCTTTAACAAGAAGTATGGCTCACTTGAAAAATTCAAGGAACAAGAAAGATGAGAATGTAGATACATCTAACAGGAGATACAAAGGCTTAGTCACTGGAAAAATTGTTTCCAATACAACTCAGGTAACCAGGAAGTTGAACTTAAGAAATCGTTCAGTGGAACTTAATGTCCAAAGTACTAAATAGGGTTTATGCATCAATGGTATAGAGTTTATGCTTCAATAGTGCTGGTAAGAGATCAAAAGAAAGTAATAGACAGCATAAATTGTTTGGTGCAACTTATTGTCAAATGTACTGAATGGGATTTATGCTTTGATATGGGGTTTATGATTCAATAGTGCTGTTGAGAGATCAAAAGAAAGTGATAGATTGCAGTCACACCATAAATCTTTCGGTGGAACTTAATGTCAAAAGTACTGAATAGGGTTTTTACTTGAATAGTATAGGGTTTATGCATCAATGGTGCTATCAAGAGTTCAAAAGAAAGTGATAGACAACATAACCTGGTGGTCAACAAAATGTGAATGGTTGTTAAATTGACTCTCATGCTGAATATTTTTGATGTTGAACAAATATCGTAACAGGAATACTTGTTCTTATTTGGAATCATATTGGAGCCCTTTTGCTGGCCTTATTTATTCGTGTCATTTTGTTGCACTATCGATTGCTTAAAAGCTCTTCAAAGTTCGTGCCTTAATCAATTCCAATTGCCAATTTTTATTTTTGTTCTCTTAATTCATGAAAAGAAGAATCAAGCTTATCAATGACTACGATTGCCATCCTGATTATCAAGTTTGTTGAAGGGATTTCTAGTACCCAACAAACTTGCTTAATCGGATTTCTTGTACCTGGAAAACTTAGATTGGTAAATCAGTGAGATACATGTACAACAATTGACCATAATGAGTTGTTCTACTAAGTTTTAGAGCGCGCAAATTGGACTGCTTTTGGATGCTTTTGCTAGTCGTTTCATACGGTGTTCCATTTTGTACCTGTTTTTGCTTTACTTAACTACTTTGGCTGAATAATGTAGTTATTAAAGGTTTGGTTAAGGTAATTGCACTTGCCGCCTTCATTTCTGGGCTGAATCTGTCTCACGCATTTACGCTGCTTTGCTCTTTGTCATTTTGACCATTACATTGGAATTAATTAATCAATAACTTCTCCGATAGTCTTTGTCATATAATTATATCACTCATAAGTCATAACAAGTCGAGAGAAGAAAAATGTAGAATAGTACAGAATGCAATTTGTAAATTCTCAAAATTTTGAAATACTAAAACGTCAGTAAATATTGTCCACCGCACTTCAGAGTTAACATAAAGATGCTTAAAAGGTTTATCAACATCTTCCAAGTGGCTCAAAGATGCTTAAAAGGTTAGGAGTGGAGATTTGGATGTCAAGGAACATCCGTGTTCCTTCAAGTAATCCTCGGAGCTTCTTCCAGATTTTTAGAAACCTGCAATCCATAAATATCTTCTTGGAGATTCATTTAATGGGAGAAAAATGTAGAATTAACAAGTTCAGTAATTTGTTGATTACTATTATAATTGAAAAAAGGGACCAAATACACGGTATAAAGAAGAATTTAAAACAACAAAAAGTTACGACAAAGGCACAATCAGATAAACAAAAGAGGCAAACAAGTCTGCAGGACATTGACAGAATGAAAAATTGCTTGTTGGAAATATAGAAAGGTTCACTGATCTCTTAGAGTTAGTACTGCAGAATCGCAGAGTATGAGATGAAGACTAGAATTCATGAAGTTTTGTAGAAGAAGTATAATTCTTCATAAATTGTCTCACAAAAAATGAATGTGATCACTTCCACAACCTGCAAGAACTTAGAAATATAAGGGCAATCTAGGGTTTTAGTTATTATTAATCTGAGGGATAAGTGTTATGCATTCTTGGAATGAAATCAGACAACTCAAATTTTCATATAAGTTCTTTCACGATTAATTGGACTAATAGATGATGCAGCAAAAGATGGCAAATTTGTAAGACATTCGAGCTTCGGCTTGAATAATTTCTGTAGGAGAGAAACTAGGGAAACAGTGTGACCTTCACCTTTGAAAAGTTTATGCACAAATTAGGAAAACACAGATAGTGTGAGACTTCATAGCAAAAATATTACCCCTTTCTGTCCAAGAAAAAGCATTCACTTTGAGTTGAATACAACTTTTTTTAAGTTATTAAATATAACACACTTAATAAACTATCAAATAATAATTTTATATTTTTATTTTTACTTTTTAATTATGAGCTATATATAGTCATTATTAGAAGAATATGATAAGAATTACTTTAAAAAACATACTCTTTTTTTTTCTTGGGAACCGAGGGAATATTAATTACTTGAATTTGACTAAGGCCCTACAACTTTTTAAATAGGCAAAACTAAAAATAATAAAAGGAAATCTTGTCAACTAAAACCATAAATGATAAAAGTATTAATATTCCTGAAATGAGCTAAACTAGACGGCCAAGAGCTACTATTTTGTTACAAGCCAAAAGACTTTCTGAACTTATTTTATTTAAGGTCTAACTAGGCGCGAATGTACGATTTGTGTCCCATGACAACAATGACGTAACATGTAATGGGAAAATAAATAGAAAGGAGAACTTGAACTGTATTAATACAGGGAAAGGCATATGCATAACAACCACAAGGTAAATATTACCATGCATAGTAACTAATTTCTAGTTTCATGGCAAGTTCTTTCCGAAGTAACTAATTATGAAAGAAAGGAATAATAATCTTTGTAATAAGCAATCATCATCTTATCTTTGCGACATGTAACAGGAAAAAATCTACCCAAAAAGCTAACCAAAGCGACTCTCATTCATGCCGACAACACCAACAAAATGCCATACGATCACGCAGAGTGCTGAAAAGGATGCTTACCAAACTTGCAAAAGGACGCCAACATAGATTCCTCAAGTTTAAGAAGCTAATGTTTCCTACTTATGTTAATCTCCTTCCAACCCTTCTAATTAGGATTTCTCAGTTTCATCAATAATGCATATACTTCAGTGACTGCTAGCCAACTGTAGGATATGTTTAGATGCCAAGTTGTCAACATGAGCTTCAATTCAACCACGTTTACATTTTCTAAAAAAAAAATTAGCTCAAGTTTAAACCAAGTTAACTCTTTAACCTTATTCCTACTTTTTGTATTCAACCTATTCTAGAGGTAAAAGTCAGTCATTCACAATCTAAACCAATCTTCATATTAGCTTACAAAAAAAGAACATACATGTTCATACAGCAAGGATATAACCTGAAGATTTCATGTTCATATGGCTGTTTTTCAGTGATTTCCAGAATCTCCTACATCCGAGCCAGCCACGTAAAACCTGCAAGTCCTAATTAACTTGCTAACTCTTAAGCAATTCTCTCTCTCTCTCACACGCATGCACATATCTAACTACCAAGTGAGTAAAGCATGACTCAATACTAGATCCACATTGACCTATCATGAGCACCATTGAAACCAAGCGCCATATCAGACCACTTAAACATATCTTCTCCATAACAAGCAACTAACTGCAACATGCATTCTTGACTCCTACTAGCATTTCAGGTTATCAAATACAAATACAAATACAAATACAATAACAATAACAATAACAATAAAAATAATTACTATAATAATAATATATATATACTACCATCGATTTGTGTCAAGATTTGATTGTTCAGTATTCGATTTTAGCAGCGCTCATTCGCCATTTCCTTAATGGCAAAAATACTTTCACGAGTTCATGATAGGCAATAAAGGAGCCAGGATCAACCACATGTGCTTTAGTAACCAAGTCCAGGATTGAAACAAGAAAACATGAATCAAGTCCACCAATCGATGGTCAATAAAATGATAAGCAATCGATAAGGATGTATATCTCAATTTAAGTTAAAGTGTGTGAGAAGATTACTTCAAAACTTGCATAATCGAACTTGAATGCGTGTCCAAAGATCACCGCATATTTGTCATTGCAATTAATAAATACGAATTAGTTATACATAAGTGTGTCAATAACAATCCCAACAAGCTTCCTCAATGTTTTCTGGAAAGAAAATAGAATTGATTCAGGTTCATATTACATATAACTTTTGTAAGTTAATGATTTAACAATGACATCGTTCAAGATTCATGTAAAACAAATGCACATACCAAGATTCCATTCATCATCGGTTCTTTGCTTATTCTTGCACTTCTTGCATTGCATAAAATGTGTAGAATATACGAAATGTCTTTTGGAGGCATGAGTAATTGGATTGGCAAGCAGTCACTTGAAGCAAAATCTTTTCGCTTTAGCTTGGGAAATGTGGATTGGCGGTGGCTGCATATCTCATTTAGAAATAACATAATGCCGCCTTCTAATCTAGAGTGAATCTGCTGAGGTCTTGATTTTTCCGATCCGAGACAAGTAAGCATGTGCACTTGATGTAAAAGCTGCTATTTCTAAAATCAATTGAAAGCATAGTCTGCAGTGGGGCTTCTTCCTCTGACATTTTCAGGAAGACCTTAAGTTCGATGATGGAATTTAAGGGTGCTTGGCTACTTAAGCGATGCGAGGATTGAAATATTTGTTTTCCGCTCGACGGTAGAGTCTAGACTAGTGTGCATCTGCTGTGTATTATTTCTTTGCATATCAATAAAAAGCTCCAAATTTTCCTTACAAAGGGGGAATGGGGGAAATGCACATGTGAGAGAAACTTATTGGATGCTTAAAGATAACTTCATCAAGAAAGAAAAATCATTTCAAAAAGTAAATGATTATGTGTACTGCATGACATTTGTCATTTATTACCACTTGTTATCACCAAATACGCTTAAACTCGTGTCCGTAGCTAAGCTTAAGTTGCCCACCAACACGTCCCAAAGAGAGCAAGAAATTTCTTTGGATCTTTGGAAGAGAATTGTCGAAGCGACACCTGGAAAATCTTCTTCTCCACTTCAATCCAACCGGATCGAGGACATCTCTTTTCATCGCAAGTTTCTTCATCATGTTTGCCCGATTCTAGCAACTTTACCCCATCGACTACCTTCAAAGATACATATTCATTAAAAGGTTGTGGTGTCCAGTATTATTTGGCTCCAACACCATCAATTTATCAACAGCCAATTGAGCAATCTCCAAGTTCTTGTGAAGCTTACACCCGCCAAGCAATGACCCCTACATTATAGAGTTTTGGACAATTCTCATGCTTTCTATCAATTCCAATGCTTCTCCAAGCAACCCAGCCTTACATAACAGATCAACCATGCACCCATAATGTTTAATTTCAGGAAGGATGGAAAAATCATGAATCTTTTTAAAAAATATGCTTCTTCCTTCTTCTACCAAATTTCAAAGATGAGCACATGCAGAAAGAACACTAATGAAGGAAATGCCTTTTGGCTTTATCTTATCCTTCTCCATCATATTAAACATTGCTAAAGCTTCTTTGGCATGACCATGAACCGAAAACCCTTCAATCATAGAGTTTCAACAGAAAAGGTTTTTCTCTTGCAATTTGAGAAATACAAGAAGGGATCTCTCCATGTCGCCACACTTTGCATACATGTCAATCAATGCTGACCCAATATAAACATCAAGATCAAAATTTGCATGCATTAAATATAAACATCAACATCAAATTTAATCCAGATATAAATGTGCAGCTCTTTATGATTGATGAAAATGTGAAACTAGTTGGTCTCATTTCTGTTTTCAACATGTCAATATACATCTGTAAAGCTTGAGTTGGACAAAAACACCGAAGAAAGGCTCCTATCACTTCATTGTATACAAAATTGGGATCTTTTGACTCGTGAAAAATGGCAATAGCCCATTCTCAGACAAAGAAAGACTGGAACATGCAGAGATAAATTGGTTAACTAAGAAGCAATTTTATGCTTCATTGTTCTTGATCATGAAGGCATAAAAGACTCGGATCTTTCACACTTGAACTTCTTTTAATTTTTTTCGCAAATTGAGTGATTGGCCTGTCTTATCTTGTGAGTCCTTGGCCCGAACAACAGAGTGAGATGCCAATTATTAGTATTGAATATCCATTTACATTTTCCCATTGAAGGACATCGCAATTCGTTAATAATTCATTATCTATGGTTGTGATGTATAATGTTCGATTCCAATTAGTAACTAGTGGACTAGAAAGTCGGCAACCAACTACATCCAAGAGTTCAAGTAACAGGAGAAGCAAACATCCTAAGTTGCCCTCCGTGCGAGAAATTGGCGGAGGAAACACATTAAATGAAGTGGAAAATAGCTAAACAAAGCATTTGCACCAAAAATCTATGACTAATTTCTTCCTACACCTTAACATTTCTCTTCTTCCCGCTTATCTTTCTAATATCTATCAAGCAGATTTTATTAATGGTCACATTTTTAATCACATAAATCAACGCAAATCCGCATAACTGAATAATCTTCAAGCTGTTCCAGAAACCAAGAATACCAGAAGATTACTGGCAAGAAGAAAGAGAAAATACTGCATCGAACATTATTACTGGCAATAATGTTTACATGGAAACTAAGAAGCTTGTTCCTTTTCCTTTAAAACTGAAGTCAAATGAAGCAATACGAGAGAGCAAAAATGATCACGCCTAATAAGAATTCAGGCCATTCTTACTCAATTTTAAGTATACAAGAAGATGAACTCTTTCTTTTACTTTTGCAGTGGAACTAGAATTCTATCAGTAATTAACTTAAAGAATAACTAGTTAAAAGATCACTGATAACTAAACATTGTCAATACAAACGATATGGAATATCACAATTTCCACGTACAAATAACACTAACAATATAAAGAGTATTAAAAATGCAGTAGCAAATTACAACCACCGGCATAAAAATAATAACAATAAAGAAGACTGCCACTTATTCTCCATATAAGATGTGTGTGTGTGACGCATGCGTAGCAAAGCAAAGCTAGCTTTAAGAAGAAGAAGAAGGTGAAGTTGATGCATGGATCCATCCATCCATTGGAATCGGCAGCAGTTTTTGAGGCCATAGCAGCTAGCTCTCCTTTTATGAAATCATGGATATGGAAGAACAAAAGGAACAAAAAGGAACAAAAAAAGGCATAAGTAATCAGAAACCGTAAATAATCAACAGAAGAGTATTAAGAAAATGGAGAAAATTAAATTACAAACTTGGAGAAGTTTCGTCCATCCATCCATTGGCGACTCGTGCTCTGTTATCATCATTATCAAAATGAAATTCATGACTATCTATAGTTGGGAGGGATTTCAACATTATCATCCACTAAAGAATTAATATAAACAAATTAATAGTCATACAGAGGAAAACTTACCAATATCTGATGATAATCTCTGGAACGTGTGCTATCTTCATCCGATCGGCTCCGGTTTCCTTTGAGTACCGCTCAGTCAATTGATCGCAATCCTCAATTGTTAATGATTTGAGCGATGATGACTTCCCAAGGAGCCGATGTGGCGGTGCCTTCACTTGTCACATCTCCAAATCTCTAGTCGCTCAAGGCGTGGCATAATTGAGATAGTGCCATTCTTCATTTTCTTCATCTTCTTCACTTATGTCTTCCCATGTTTCCCAATTCGATAGATTTGAAATATATAAGCTTTTCAAATTAGGAAATGTTACTTTAGCATTGTCGTCATCATCGTCATCATCATCATCATCATGGTGACTGGGCCTTGTGCTGCAGATGATCGGTAGTCCAAATAATTCACGACCTATAAGTTTTAGGTTTGGAAGAGACGAAATCGTAATGAACTGGAGTGATGACAGCTTTCCCAAAGCAGGCAATGACGAAATATGAGCACGGAGTATAACCAAACCTCTCAAATTATTGATGAGAGACTTAGCCGCCGCAATCCACTTTGGTAAATCGGGTCTTGGATAGCCTTCAAGATGGAGCATCCAGAATTTGGAGGTGGTTCCATCATCTCGATCGAACTTGTAGTTTCTATATCTAAATCCTCCACTTCAATAATTAATCCCAGAATTTGCAAGTTAGTTTTTTCCCCCAGTTGAGCATTCTCAAAATTTACATGCCCACCAACAAAAATTCCCAATTCTTCAAGCTGGTTCAAGTATTTCAACTTTACCATGTCATTCGACGATGCACCATCAGCAATGAATCTGGTCAAACTCCAAAGCGAAGTCAACTTGTCTAACCCCGGTGGCATTTGTTTTACATCATCCGTCCCAAAATTGAGAAGGTATCTCAAGTGTACAAGATCTCCAATCCTTTGAGGAAGGCACTGAAGTTCGTCACACTGAGAAACGTCTAATGATTCCAGATAATATAAATCACATATTGTTTCCGGCAATTCCTTCAACGGATTCCCACTGACATCTAAGAATCGCAGATGAATCAAATTTCCTATCTCTTGTGGCAATTCTCCTAATTGACACTTAGACAATTTCAAAGACCTCACAGATCTTAAACAGCTACACAAATCTTGGGGAGGCTCACCATGAGAAGTGACATAAGAAAAACTTCGCACCTTTTCAATGTCAAGAACTACAGAAGAGTTTATTGACTTAGTTTTGCCAAGCAATGTTAGGTGACGAACTCTTTCTTTGGATAAGTGTCCTCCATTAGTCTTTATATTTTGGCAATCAATCTCATCAAATGCACGACATTCATTTTTTGTGAGAAATTGTGCAAAATCATGAACTATATCATGCATTTTGCAAGTAAAAATTACAAATTCATCCCAAGGCACTCTTTCTAACGCTTCAAAGAAAGAACGCATTGCCAAAATTTTCAAATATTCATGACCCTTCACAATCCTCCGCCTGTCATCACCTGTTAGACTTGGAGGACCAAGATAACCTTGTGCCATCCACAATCTTACTAATTCCTCAGCATCCATCTCAGTGTCTTTAGGAAACACAGCACAGTACGAGAAGCATCTTTTCAATTGAGGAGATAGCTCGTTATAACTCAAATAGAAATGAGGGAAAAGATCCAAAGATGCTTCCTCCATCTGCCATATTTTACTATTTAAAACTTCTTGCCACTCTTGTACTGTGTCTTTCAATTGCAAAAGACTTCCCAAAATCTTTGCAGCAAGTGGTAAGCCTTTGCATTTTTCAGCAATTTTTCGCCCAATCTTCTCCACTTTCTCACACAACTCAGATCTTTTATACAGTGCTATGCTTTTCAATATTAACCAGCAATCTGAATCTGACATTCTACCTAGAGGATGCACGTAATCGGTGCGTACTACTCTTGCTACTACCTCCTTCCTAATTGTCACAAGAATGATGCTTCCAGGAGCACCATCCTTGAGTAAGCCTATTAATGGCTCCCAATCTGAGTATTTCTCGGTCCAAACATCATCAAGGACAAGCACGAATCTTTTCCCAGAAAATGTATTTTTTACACGTTGGAACAATGCTTCCAACTCTAATACATTAATGTTGTTCTTTTCTGGGCTCTCAAGAAGAGCAATTGCAATCCTTCTCACATCAAAAGGATCTGACACACAAACCCATTTTCTAAGTTCAAAATGTTTTTGGACTTTATCATCATTGTATAGAATTTGAGCCAATGTGGTCTTTCCACTACCCCCAACTCCCACTATAGAAATAACCTTAACCCCATCTTTCTCAACTTCTTTACTAGTATTAGTCATACTCTCAGACAGTAAGTGCTCAAGTAGAACTTCCTTATCAGAGTCTCGACTCGGCACCTCTGATTTATTTAAAGTGGAGGTAGTCATAGGGCGCTTAAATTCATTAGAATCCACATGCGCACTATTTGCAGTAACAAAGTTAAATTGATTTGCCCTTGACAATGTGGAATCTAGTTTACTATTGATCTCTTTAATCTTCAAAGCAATATCACCACGTACCAGAACTTTTTTACGACAAGAACAAAGAGATGGGATAAAAGAACGCACCTTCTTCAAGAGTATTGACATCCTTGATCCTGTTAATTCAGGTTTCTGATCAAGATTCTTGGGCTTGCCAATCTTAATAGTCCATTCGTCCAACACATCTTCCATCTCGTAGGTGACATCTTCTAGCTCTTCCAGCCATACCCCAACAGCTTCCTCCTTTAGCCTTCTCCTCTCAGCATCATGTAGTAGTTTTTGGATTCTTGTCAACTTAAAGGACAGATTATGCACCTCTTCTTCAACCCCCATCAGTAGGCACACCCCTTCCTGAACTTTTGTAAAGGCAACATCACTTAACTGGTCTATTATCTTTGGAACAAACAATTCGGCCATTGTTAAGAATTTGTTTGTTTGTGTGGATATATGATATGGGTGTTTCGTTGTGCTAATTCAATGATAAAAAACAAATAAGTTCATATGTATATATAGAGAGAGTAGAGTATGGCATCACCCAAAGAGTTCCTTATTTAGCGTGGGCTATCCTTGATTCTTGAAAGAACATATATTATTTACTTCTTTATGTCAACAACTGATTCTATCCATGGCTTCTTCTACTTCTTTGGGATGAGCAAATAGATGCTCGTCTAAGCTTCCAAGCAAAGAACAAAGACACAAAGAATTTCTAGAGTATGAATTTCTTTCTCAACAATCAACAACTATTTATACATCTACATGTTCTGCATAAAAATTAAGTAATAAAAAGATACACATAGTAGGCAATCCAAATTTTAAAACAAATGAAAAAGTTAAGAAATACTTTGTCCTAGTACTTTGTCTTCACTAACTACTGAATATTTCTCATATTAAATTTTTCATCACATAATAAGACAAGGTAGATTAAAAAGGCATATAATTATGTCTGATTTTGGATTACTGCTTCTTTTCTAACTTTTGCATGACCAAGTGATAGATGATCTAGTAATTTGTATTGTTTTATCCTACTTACTTCCTTTTATAAAATAGTTAAAAATGGTTAGATGGGTAGACTTATTGTTGTGCCTATTAAATAATGTGTTTATTAAATTTACGCATTTTATGGCATATTCCTAACGTTTGTTTCTTTAAAAAAAAATTATATTTTCTCATCAAATTTTCTTTGGTTTCTTTATCATATAAACCTCTAGTCTAAATATATATGAAGCTAATATTTGGAGTTAGTCACTAGGCTTGCTCTAGCAATTACCTAACTTTGTTGGGATTAGGATGAGAGGAGTTCGATCCGCCTTTGACATTCTCCCCTTTGCAACAAAGCAATTCTTTGCTGAAAGTGCTAAAAATCAACAAACTAGCTCTTTGCTAAAAGTGGGATGCAAAGTAATTCTTTGCTTAAAAATGGGAACTTTGAGATTGTAAGATTTAAAGTGGCAAAACAATTCTTTGCTAAATGTGAGAGCCTTGAGATTGTATGAGTCAAAAAAAAAAAAAAAAAGAAGTTTGGAGTTGTTTTGCACTAAAGCAATTGTTTGAAAGAAAGATTCAATACCTTGCTCCAAATAAGAGGCAAGCAAGGGACTTTACCAGATGCAGAAGGAATAAAATTTCTAACCTAATCTAGAAGTGAATGGTTTGTCTTGCACCAAAGTCATTCTAGTTTGCAAAAAAGATTCAATACCTTACCCAACTTAAGAGACAAAAACCTCATTTTGGAGAAGTCAATTTGATACTTTCTAAATCTTTTTATATCAATGGGTCCTTTCTCATTTTGCTATCAATTATAAATGATTTTACTAGTAAATACAGACACATGCACTTGATAATAATGAATGTTTTTTTGATGTTTTCGAAGTTGGGAGTGGACAGCAGGAGATGCCTGTTGAACCCCTTTTAATGAAACTCCTCAACACCATAAATTTTACTCCTACCTATGACTTTTAATTGAGAGTGAACTCAGATTTTACAGGTTGAAAACAAGAAAACAAAGATTATGGTGCTATTTTGACTGTTTAAAATAATTCGTTTTTCTTAACAATTTTATTAAAACTTCATAAACGTACAAAAAATTATGAAAAGTTGAGAAAATTAATATGTTTAAAAAATCTAATAATCTCGTCCACAGTAACTTTATTGTTTGTTTGAACACCATCATTTTTGGGAAAAAAAAAACCCATTTGTCCTCCTAACAACTCATGTTAGGAGAAGGGAGTCGGGAAATCACTTACTATGTTTGGATTGTGATTTATTTGAGAAATTTTGCATTGGAATGTGTAAAAATTTTGGTGAAAAGTTTTTAGTAGAAAAAGTATTTTGGAGGGAAAATAAAAGAGAAATTTTTTGAAATTATGTGAGGAGAATTTGGAAGAGAGATTTTGAGTTTTAAATTTGAAATAAAATGTGTTTGGTTGTTTTATTTTTATTTGAAAAAAGTTAACTTTTTCCAAATAAAACTCAATCCAAACAGAAACACAATCTAAACATAGGAGTCTAACACGAATATTCCATAATATTAAGTAAGAGAACTTTGAATTTTTTTATTTGTTACTATTTTAATTCTTTCTTACTTGTTTGGATTTAGGAAAGCACTCTTAACTTCACTAAAAACAACTAATTGTTGCTTTAAATTATCAGATTTTATTATTTAATTAATTTAATGAAACCCAAATGAGCAAACACATTATGATGCAAATCAAGATCATCTCTCAGGGACTATAGCCATTACTTTCTACGAAAAACCAAGATTCTTGAAACGAAATTTATTTGGGCATTAATTCTCTACTTTTTTCTTTCCAATTAAAATTAAAGAATACTGAAAATTTATGAAAATAAAGAGTTTCGAAAAAATAAAAAAAAAATTCCTACTTTTCTTGAACTATATATATGGTCTTTCATTTTTCACTAGAAGTTGTGATAGATAGAAAATATCTCAATTCTATTTTAAATATGAGTTTTTTATTTTTAGTTCAGTGAAAAATAACATTACACTGATAAATTAAGAAAATTAAATTTTTAAAAAAATCTCAACTCTCATGCACTTTAGCTATGTTTGGATTGTGATTTATTTGAGATATTTTGTATTGGAATGTGTGAAAATTTTAGTGAGAATTTTTTTGGTAGAAAAGTATTTTGGAAGGAAAATAAAAAGAATATTGGAGGAATTTTTGAAAAAAAAATTATGTGAGAATAATTTAGGAGAGAAAATTTAATTTTAAATTTTGAAATAAAGAGGTGCTTAAATATTTTACTTTTGTTTAAGAAAAAGTTAACTTTTTGAAAATAAAACACAATCCAAAGCTTTAATAACAATTTACACACACATGCTACAAGCCAAACTTTTCACTCTCCAAATTTCTACTACTCCCTCTATTCCCAAAAAAAAAAAAACTTTAATTTTAGATACAACTTTTTATTAATTTTTAAATAATATATTTAATATATCACTAAATATATAATTTTATATTTTTGTCTTTGATTTTTAATTATGGGTATGCATAATTATTATTAGTAATTATATTTTAAAATTTTAGTTCTAAAAGTAAATTTTAAAAAAATAACAAAAAAAAAATTAAAAGTAAACTTTTTTTAAGACGAAAGAAGTACATTTTAGTTATATAAAAAAAGTTATTAAAATTGAATGAAGTTAATATATGTCAATGTTCATATTGAATCATAGCAAGCCTTAAGGGTGGTATGAATAATGTTTTAAAGCGTGTTTTTACATTTTTTGATATAGTGGTTGTGAAATAAGAGATGCATTAATTTGAAACTGCAAAAGTATATTAACAAGCGCAGAAAATTGTTTTAAGAAGATAAAGTTATTTGTAGGTAGAAGTATGTGGACCAAAATACTTGAGTTGAACATTAGGAACGATAAAAAATAATACCGCTTTTTATCACTTTTCTTTTCCTTGGTATGAAAAATAAATAAACAAATAAATAGGAGATGCAATACGTAGTACAACACAAGCAATATCAAAAGGAAAAAAAAAGTAGGAGAAGTCAATTCTCAAAAACTTGTTGCACGATTTGGCATGGTTAACCTACATATTTTTACCATTGTTGAATTAGTCCAATCCAAGGAATGTTTGAGCTCTTAATTATATGTATGAATCACATTTTAAAATATATTTTTATTTTTTAAAATAAAAATTGAAAATTAAAAATGGTCTAAAAAACATTAAAAAATTGTATTAAAAAATGTAAATGTAAGGAATCTTGGTGCTATTGCTACTAGGAGTCTATGACATCTAGGAGTTAGAGAATCAGATCGGTTCTATTAAGGACAGGTCGTATTGATGACTGAGAAAACTTTGGAGAAAAAGCAAGCTTCAACGCTTCCCAAGACACAACTGATAAGTTTGTCACAACCTGCAAAATTAATCAATATGAGTAATTGTAAGATAAATTTGTAGCAAAGTGGACTAGGTCGAATTCTAGGGAACCAAAATATAGTTTCCATTTCTCAAAAATAAATTAAAAATAAATAAAACAAGAGGGAGTTTTGAATGATTAACTACTTGACCGAATTCTAAAAATTAATAAAAAAATAAATATTCAAGTAGAAAAATAGAAAATGCAGAAAATTACCATCTTTACCAAGCTTCCGATCCAAATGACGATCTCATTCAATTGCATCACTAATCATAGGTTATGAAAAATTATCTTGCAAATTCAATATAATTGAATTTATGATAGCTGTAATAATTTTTTGTTTTCCTAATATAATTAACCGAGTCCAACACCCAAATCAAAACTTACCATTAATTGAGTGGGTATGATAGCGTTTCATATTAAATTAATGATAACATTAAAATTTATGAAAATAGTTAAACCAAAATCTATGAACATGTATTATTTAGTTCATCATGTCAACAACTAAGTATATACATGGCATACTCTAACTTGTGGACCACATGCATCATGCTTTGTTTTTGCGAACAAATTAAAAAATTTGCATTCTTATTCGGTGAAAACTAGATGAACCAACAACACATTATAGTGAAAGAGCAAGAAATAAAATTTTCGAAAAAAAAAATCTCAATCATGGGGTACTATATCGCCTTTACATTATTTTTTTTTTGGAGGGGGGGGGGGGTGTGGCTGGAAAAGCTGATATTTTTTAGATTAATTTTATAATCACGACCTTCATATAAAGGTAAAATGTTAGTCGACAGTAGGCCAAAAAGGCTCAATTAGCGTGCAATAATAATATTCAGAGTTGGCCACAAGAAGTTAAAATTCATGGGATAATTATGAGTCTGAGAAGAACAGCATCGCCATCAAAGCATTGTGCTGGGTTGGATTCCACAAAGCAAGAAAAGCCTGTCCGAAAGAACACTAAAGGCAAATCAATTCTCTCTTTTAGTCAATCTATTGCTGTAAGATTCCCACAAACATTTTTGTTTTTGGTCTCTAAGCAAAGGATAAATGCTTGAGAGCTATCTGTTACATTTTTAGACATACATAATATAAGAATAGACTTCCCGCATCTCATGTGAACTCTTCTAAATACAGACTACACAATCCAGCTGTTCTTTACGATTCATATTTCATTATTTCATTTAGATTAATATTTTTAAATAAGATTTATTTGGCATGTATATCTATCATATTATTTTTCTTATTTTATATCAATAATAGAGATAATCTTTTTTGGTACTTTTGTCAAAATATAATTTAACATTTCCTAATTTTGTCAATTTCAACATATAACAATATTTAAACCCAAAAGAAAACATATTAATTTTATAAGAATATTTCTAAGTACAAATATATTTTTATAGTTTATTTATTAGTACTACCACAATAAGTTTTTGTACTAATAAATAATGAAAATTAAAAAAGATAAAGAAAACTAAAAAAATGTAAATAGGAAGAAAAATATGAAAAAGGTAATTTCAATGATAAATGTACAAATAAACTTATATTTTCATTAAAAAAATAAATAATAATGATGATGTTAAATTGTTAATAATTTAATAGCAAAATTGATTATATAATCTGACTTGCCAGGTAGATATTAACAATGTTGGCAAAACACAAGCCAACTTTCATTATGATCTTGCCACTGATGAAATCAATCAATGCAAATTAATGATGGGATTTATATTTTTGTGTTTTGATATGTTAGTAGATACTTAATTCCTCATAAAACACAAATTATTCATTTTACACTTATGTTGAGTATTTTATTTCTAATTTAATTCAAATTAGTAATTAATTCTAATAGAATTCAAATGACAATTTTTTTTTTTTGAAAAAATTACTTGTAATAAACCCGAAATATATTAAATTTTGATATTTAAACTTTTTTGCATAGTTTTAATCTTATTTACGTTATTACTCTTTTTTTTTTAAGTGAACCAGAATTTATGTAATATGCATGGACTGTTAATTGAAATAAATACTAGTGTATAACAATGAAGGAAAATTTTAGTTAAGCGAACTTGCCTAAGGCAAACTCAAATCTTGATAGTTGTACATGGTCTTAATTTCTTGCATTGTCACAAGGTAGGTTTACTTTTTTTTCATAAGCATCCTCGTGAGGAATAATGTATAGATAAATTTATTCAACTTTATCTTGACTTGTCAAAAATACAAGTTCCTTAGTGCTAATTTGTGTAAACCCACAACCCCTACTTTTTAAGCGATAACCAAGTAGGAATGCTAAACATTCTTTTTGTGGAAATTGATTTTCTTTTTGTAACTCGTTTAATAATAGCACTTTTTTTTGAGACTTTCTTATAATATATGGATTAACATGTATGGATTGTGACTTTTTATATGTGTTTGAGGTTAACATATATAGATTGTGAGTTTAATATTAGTTTTTTAATATCAATTGTGTATTTTGTATGGGAAAATTATTAAAAATATGATAAAAAAATTTAAAATAAAAATGTTGAAGTTAATTTCTAAAAACTTGACTTTAAGATTGATTTCTCAAAAATTGATTTCAACATTTTGGGAATAGCTTTTAAAACGTCAATATTTTTTTAATTTTATACAAAAACAACAATATTGTGTTAAATAATTCATCAAGAATTAAAAAATAAAAATGTATTTCAACCAATATGCTTTTAAGCACGGCCATAAATTAAGAGAAATCAACTGTATTAAAATTACCCTGTCATGAGATCCTAGCAAAAACGGAAAAATCAACCACATTAAAATTATCTTTTGGGAATGTCCTTTGGGAGGTCTATTTGATATTTAAAAAGTACTCAACAACCGTACACAAGTAACGAATATTGGGGTGGATTAGAAAATTTTAGGTAGAGTCAAATTTTAGCGTTGGCAAGATAAGTATAATATTTAATTTTATCAATACGTGCTAAGGCTTCCCTTTATTTAAAACACTATTAAATGTACAATTTTTTAATTTTTAACTTTATTTTTGTTTGTGGATCATATATATTCATTATTAATAAAGATAATAAAGGAATTTCATTAAAAAGTGGACTTCTTCTTTGGAAAATAAAATAAAATTAGACTTTTTAAAAAAATTACAAGGGAGTATTATTTTATGTAAAAAAAATTAACGTTGATATTATGTTTATTATCTTATTATTTTATGTAAATTGATGTATTCTTTATTTGTTCATTTTAAAAAATTAACGTTGTTTCTTGGAAAAAAAATAGAATTATAAGAAACTTTACTATTATAATATTGAAGGGAAGAAGAAATACTAAAAAGTAATTGCAATCGAGCTCTAACTACCATTAATCAACATGGATGCGCATCTTTTGAAATTTGCCTATCAAATTTTCTTAGATTAATTACATTACCCTCCCAGGTTTAGCTAAATAACAATTTCCCCATGGAATGGCCGAACTATACCATAAAACCCCCTCCTCCTCTTAAGTTTTTTTGTTTTTTTGCTGAAATGACAAATATGTCATTTGTATGACAAATTATATAGTCTCAAAATATTTTTTAAATTTCAAATCAAACTTTTCTAAATATACAATTATCTCATTCAAAGCCTATATAAATAATTTTTTCAATTTTTTGAACTAATTTTTTTTCATTTAATTAAGCATTTTTTCACTTTGAAAATATATATGCAAAAATACAGAAATAGTCATTATTCCATTGCAGCTAGTAGAAAAATTGTTGTTATAATAGTTCACAATAATGAACTTTATTAGATTTTTGAGATGAGGAAAAATAGAAAATAATGAGTTATCATGTTTTTTTTTAATTATTTTATTTGTTACTTAAAATAGGAAAAATATATTCATCCCAATTATGCATGTCATTTTGCATGTCAAGGGTCAAATTTTGGGATTTATTTTGCTATTTGGCCAAATCTTAAGAGGAGTAAACTAAAACTTTCTTGACTTGTAAACTAAGATAATTTACAAAATTAAATTTAGGGTCTCCAAATAAAACTATTTATGTAACAACAATAAAAGGCTGTTTTCTGACATTTTATTTTCAAATGGTTGAGGTGGACAACTTGAAACTATGTCATGTGTGATCAATTTGGTCCAATCAGAATTTGATTCAAATTTGTGAGAACTAAGTCCTCCTACTTTTGTGGTTTGTTCAATTTTTCTAGTCAGCTAAAACTTGGGAATTAATGAACTGACTTGGGTATAACATGGCGATGTTGAATTGCATGTCATAGCAAATATATGCTGGGATTTTGAACTTGTCAGAACTGTTTAATTATGACACTGTATGAACTGAGAATCTTGTCAAGCCATCAATGAATTTCATGGAAATGAAGAACGAAGAGTACTACTTGGTTCCAATTTGGACTCAGATACCATTGCCAACTATAGAGAGAACAAGACTTTGACGGAGACTCAAGAAAGCATTCCTCAACAAGATAGAACAATGTCCTGTAGATTAGTCATACACAGCGTAGGACTTGTATCTTTCACAAGGATTTTGAATCTCTTTCACTGTTTTATTGATCCCAAAATCAAAATTTTAAGCGTTTTGCTTCTGCAAGATATAAATAATACACAGTATTCCTCCACCCTGATCGAGTCACATGTTCAAACATGGAGAGAAAGCAAACTGATCATCGTCATAATAAGCATCCCATTTCCTCTCTATGTTCCTTCTTTCTAGCTATGTTGATTTTATTTGAGGAAATGATGGCGGCAGAGTTCAGGGCTGTACCTGTTAATGTCGAGTTTGGTTCTTGATATGAATTTGTGGGCTGGAAAGATGTCTTCAAGCTGTATCTCTATGGCCTTTTCTGATTTTTATCAATCCCTTGATTATTACAATACGAGGCTAGTTGTTCACACAAAAGACTCCAACAATTCTGCAATCGGGGCTGCTGATGCAGGTTTTTCTTTCTTCTTCTTTCACTCTGCAGCTCCCTCCTGCTGTGTTTTTTCATTTTACGAACATGCATATTAGGTTAGGTTATTTATTATTAAAGTGACACATTCTTAATTTGATATGGGGAATTAACCCGCTTTAAATAAATTCATTGCAGTTGTAGACCTAATGCGAAATCCCAAAGTGCAAGCTATTCTTGGTCCTAAAACATCTATGCAAGCCAATTTCGTGATTAATCTAGGACAGGATGCTAAGGTGCCCATTATTTCATTTTCTGCCACAAGTCCTTCTCTTTTCTTTCTTAGAAGTGAATACTTCATGAGAGCAACTCTGAATGATTCATATCCAGGAAAAGCCATCAGTTCCCTGATTCAAGTCTTTGGTTGGAGAGCAGCTGTGCCAATCTACGTTGACACTGAGTTTGGAGAAGGTATTATCCTATACTTAACCGATGCCTTGCAAGAAGTTGGGGCTCATATTCCATATAGAAGTGTCATTCATCCATCAGCAACTAAAGATGAGACTACTGCTGAGCTTTATAAGTTGATGACAATGCAAACGAGAGTTTTCTTTGTGCCTATGCCTCCCATTCTTAGCTATCAGCTTTTTGCCCAAGCAAAAGATGTGGGAATGATGACTAAAGAATATGTTTGGGTCGTAACGACTGGGATGACTAATCATTTTTCTACATCCTTGTCAAAGAATCAATGGAAGGGGTACAAGGAGTGAAATCACATGTTCCAAGAAGGAAAAAGCTCAATCAATTCATCACTCGCTGGAAAAGGAAAAATCAGCGGTTGATCAATGATCACGTTGATCTCAACTTCTTTGGATTATGGGTATATGATGCCGCCACTGCACTTGCAATGACAGTTGAAGGAACTTATATTATGGGAATTAGACCAACAGAAGTTAGCCATCCTAGTTCATTAGATCGTGAGATCTCTACAGCCTCACAAATAGGCAAACATCTCCCAAAATCATTATCAAAAACCAGATTTAATAGCCTTACTGGGGCTTTTCGTGTTGTTAATGGAGAACTCCAGTCATTCTACTTCCAAATTGTGAATATCCGAGCAATGGGGAGAGGGGGATTGGATATAGGACACCCAAATTAGGAATAACTAGGACATTGAAATTTTCTAAGTCCAAAGTTTACTCTTCTTCAAAAGCAAGCCTAAAAGGCATCATATAGCCAGGTGATACCACATCAACTCCAAAGGGTTGGGTTATACCCACAAATGGGAAGAAGTTGAGAATAGGAATCCTAGTTAGAAGTGGTCCTAATGCTTTCGTGAATATAATAAGAGATCCATGCACCAATAGGAATACTTTCACAGAGTACTCTATAGATGTCTTTGATTCCCTAATGAAAATGTTGCCCTATCATGTTCCGTATGAATATGTTCCGTTTGCAAGGTCAAATAGTGAGAGCGCTGGAACCTATAATGACTTGGTGTATCAAGTTAATCTTCAAGTGAGTTAAAATCTGTAGTTTGTTTAATTTGTTTTTCAATAGTATGAGCTCCATATGTTTTTATATTCTGTATCAACTTCATTGCCACAAGGAAAATATACACTAGAAGGGAAAGGAAAGAATAACCAAATGTTTTATTTGCTTATATGTGTATCATCTAAATTGAACTGATCATGGCAGAATTATGATGTTGTTGTGGGAGATGTTACCATTAGAGCCAATCGGTCCATATATGCCGACTTTACGCAACCATACATTGAGTTTGGCATAGCCATGGTTGTGCCTGTCCAAGACAAAAGGACAAAGAATGCACGGGTGTTCTTGAAGCCATTGACATGGGACCTTTGGGTGATAAGCGCTTGTTTCTTTGTTTTCATTGTTTTCTTGATGTGGATTCTTGAACATCAGACTAATGAAGCTTTGCTGGATCTAGTTCACATCAAGTTGGCGCTGGCTTCTGGTTCTCTTTTTCAATCTTGGTCTTTACTCATAGTAAATCTCTCTCCTGTTTATGTATACATAACATTATTATTTAGTTAACTAGGGGGTGGGCCTACTCCTGACAAATATTGCATAAAACTAAAAGGATGACTAGTTAAGTGTTTCTGACTACATATTTTACTCCTGTTTTCTTTCTTATTTTGGTGTATTCTGACAAATATGATTTCCCTTGATTTGTCACATTCACATGCAACTATAGGGGAGAAAATGGTTAGCAACATCACAAGGTTTGTAGTCATCATATGGTGCTTTGCGGTTCTAATCTTAACTCAGGGTTACACAGCCAGTTTGACATCAATGCTAACCATCCAACAGCTTGAGCCAAGTGTAGCTCATATCCAGGATCTTATTGCCAATGCTGACAATGTGGGGTACCCAAGGGGTTCTTTCATTGTATATTTCTTAAAGCAGAAGCTCAAGTTTGATGAGTCGGGCTCAAGAAATATGATACCTTGGACAAACTGGAACTACTTTTCAGTAAGGACAAACAACATGGTGGTATTGCTGCTGTTGTCGATGAAACACCTTACATGAAGTTTTTCCTGTCTAAACATTGCTCCAAGTATACCATGGTTACCCCATTAATTAAGACAGATGGATTTGGGTTTGTATGTTCTCCTTCCCTTTCTCTAACATGGCCTAATTTGCTTGAAAATATAGTCCGTCTGATCATAATTTGTAGGCCTCCCCAATAGGTTCTCCGTTTGTACCTTATGTATCAAGTGCTATCCTAAACCTTACCAAAGGGGAAAAAATAGTTGGGATTGAGAAAGAGTGCTTTGGAGAGAAAAGCAATTGTGCAGAGCAAAGCATTCTGGTACAATCATCTCATAGTCTTGGAATTAATAGCTTCTAGGGCCTTTTCTCATTGTCGGAATTGTTTCTCTCATTGCCCTCATCATCTTCGCATCTATGTTAATGTATAAACATTGGCGGCATCTGCTAAACAAATTTGGATCATGACATCTGGTGGGAAAGATTTTTTCATTCACCAAATGCCATGAGAAGAAGATGGAGAGAGACGATCCAAATTCCACACACTTGGAGACGACAAATCAATCAATATTGTCCATCCATACACCCGAGCATTTTGGGACTAATCTGTCTCACCGATCATCATCATCATCATCAAGCTGGTCCAGTAGCACAGAATGCTAGAGTTCTTTAGCTTGAATATTCAGAAGGAAGAAGGAACTTCATTTTCATAATTTTACTCCAAATTAAAGAGATAGCCAGATGATTCCACTAACCAAATCCCATACTTGTGAATTGTGATCATTAATTTGGGTTTGGTTGTAGTGATAAATTATTGAATTAGCATCTCATGTCAAATCTATAGCTTTTAGGTATTAATTATAGATAGCCATCTATAGAACTAATACGTATTCCATTAGTGTTAAAAAAGAATTCAGTTTGAAAATTTTTCTTTATTCTAAAAAAATTTCACTTTTAGGGTAAAATTCTTGTATTACTCTTACTAATGATAACAATGTATAACTCAAATTAAAAGTAAAAATGAGAATATAAAATTATATATTTAATTGTCTATTAATTGTGCTATATTTTGTGATTTGAAAAAAGTTATAAAAAATCAAAAGTAGACTCTCTTTTTTTCCGGAATGGGGGAATATTATTAATAGTTTGTGAATACATATTTAATCACTAGAATATAATATAATATTCCATCCGTCCATAAAAAGAGTTCACTTTTGAGGTGAAATTTTCTTATTTCCATTACTAATGTTAATAATTTATGAACTAAATTAAAAATTAAAGATAAAAAAATAAAATTATATATTTAATTATACATTAAGTATGTTGCACCTTGTCATTTAGAAAAAAGTTGTATCAACTTTAAAATATATTCTCTTTTTTTGGAATAAAGGGAGTAAATCTTTTATAGTTTTTGGTGCGTGCAAAATTAATGGATTAAACACTTAACTCTGTTTGATACAATAATTTTGTAATTTCCCAGTCCATTATATGGGTGGGGATTAGAAACCGCATCAAGCCCAAAGCGTTGGGCAATACCCACCTAATAGGAAGGCATTGAGAATTGGAATTCCAAAATATTTTGGTGAGTATAATAACATATTCATGCGTTACCAACATTGCCATCTTATAGTTTATATGAAGGATGGGGTTGGTAATGTTGATACTACCTAATAAATATCTTTTATGTTAATAAAATTTGAACCAAAATTTTCCAACATTTAAACTCAAATTTAAACTAGTAACTTAACATCCAAATCAAACCGATACATTAAAGATATATGCAAAGTTCAAAACAAGTGCTCATAAGTTTTTTTTCCTAATTATTATGAATTTTCAAGTGCGATAAGAACCTATTTAGGGCTGCTAATGATCCTGTCAACTTCTGCACTTCCTTCAAGGTCCGCGGAAGTGCCATCTCGGCAATTGCCCTTCTTTTGTCTGGGTTGGCTTTTATCCCTCTCTTAGAGACTATAAATTCCAAAACATTTGCCAGATCCTACCCCAAAAGTACACATTTTAGGGTTCAAATGCATTCCAACTTCTAACATGGTTTGTAGAGTCTCCTCTAGATCTCTAGGGGCACTTTCACTCTTCTTGGACTTTATCACCATGTCATCTACATATATTTCTAAGTTCCTGCCAATCTGGTTGGAGAATACTTGGTTGACCAGACGCTGATAAGTTGCTCTCGGATTTTTCAATCCAAAGGGCATTTTTTTTGTAAAAATAAACCCCCATCTCTGTGATGAAGGCTGTCTTCTCATCGTCTTTCTCAGCCATCAAGATTTGATGGCAACCTTTGTAGGCATCAAGGAATATTAGAAGCTCATACCTTAATATGCCTTCAAGTTTTGGTCAATTATAGGTAGTGGATAGCAGTTTTTCGGACAATACTTATTTAGATCCGTATAATTAATACACATTTGCCAACTATCATCAGGTTTTTATTAACCAAAACTGGGTTTGACAACCACGTAGGGTAAAATACATCTTTGATGATGTCGAACTAAAGTAGTTCCTTCATTTCTTTATTAACCACCTCATTTCTTTCCGGAACCAGTAATTTTTTCTTCTGTTGAACAAGCTTCACCCTAGAATCAATGTTCAGCTTGTGTGTCACTAAGGATGGTGAGATCCCTAGCATATCCTCTAAACTCCATGCAAAAACTTCTTTATACTGGCAAAGGAGGCTAATGATGCAACTTTTGATCTTAACTGGTAGCGTGGTCCCCCATTTTAACCGTTCTATCAGAATGGTTGTCATCTATTACCATTTCTTGTACCTCGTCAGTAATCTCCTGTGATTCAACTGGGCTTTTTTTTTTTTTTATACCGACATCCTAAGATTTTCGAGGTGTGACCTCAGAATTTCTGGCGTCTCAGGGGTTCCGAGGTGTAATCTCAAAATTTCAAAGAGTTTCACGATGTGCCACCTTGAAATTTTCAGAGGGACACAACATTGCTTTTCCTTTTCCTACTTCTTCCCGATGTGGCATATTGGGGTTAGGCTGTGGTATCTCTGGAGTCTGTATGGCATATACACCCTTCATCAAAGTGCTTTTTCCTTTGCTAGCGATATTCATGCATTCTCCTACAACATACTGATCTTCTTATACAGATGCCACTCCATGTTCTATTGGGAATTTCATGACTAGATGGTAAGGCGGCCAAATGGCTTTGGCTTTATTCATCCATGATCTTCCAATAATGGCATTGAAGGGAGAAGGGGCATCCACTACATGGAAATCAATCATTATAGTCTTATTTCAGAGGTAATCCCCCACAGTAATTGCCAAAGTGATTATGCCCACTGGGTGAACAACCTCATGGACAAATGTCACTGAGGACATACTAGATGGCTTCATGGCATCGAAATCAATTCTCAATTTGCGAAAACAATCAATATATGGGCATCGATTGCTCTACTATCATCAACATAAACCTGATGTACCTCTTTATTTGTAACTATGGCCTTGATAACTATAGCATCATTATGCGGGCTCATAGTGGGGACTGCATCGTCTTCTTAAAAATAGATAATCTCGGAAGGTTTGAAGTGCTTGTGGATTGGTTCTTGAGGTGAGATCCTCCTGGCATTAGCTTTAGTTGCAGACTGAAATTGTCCTTTTGGGTAACCACCAAATATGGCATGGATAAAACCAGTGACATTGCGGTTGTCATGTGATGGATATTGGGATGTTAGCTATTGTGAAAGATTGCTTTTGGTACTGTTGATATGGTTGATTCAGGGAGGGGTCCTATCATGATCGATAATCTGCCTAATGTGAAGGGACACCTCGTCGACAATTTTGTCCCCATCTTGTCCTTCTGTATGGTAGCCACCTTCTCGGCCTCTAGACCAGGGTTAGACTCCATCAAAATGAGATTTTCACCTTTGTACATACTGACCAAGCATCTCATTTTGGATGCAATCTTCCACTATTTTTTTTGAGATCTTTGTATTCCTCAGTATCATATCCATGATCATTATGAAAAGCACACCACAAATGTCGCGGCCTTTTGTGTGGTGCTCCAATTAAGGGGACCAGAGGTCTGAAGATATCTTTATGTATGATAGGATCTCGAAGTGACTCTTAGTGAGTGGAGTGAGAGTCTTTTCCTAAATTCGACACTCCAGATGGCCACAGTTATAACTCAACCTATCAAAGGCGCTTTTCTGGGTATTTTTTCCTTTAGCATCCTCTTGACGCTTTTTCTTGTTCTTCTCATTTTCTTGCTTTCTCCTATTGGCTTTTTCTCCTTTAGTATAACTCTCAACCATTTGCCATAGTGTTTGAGTGTCAGTTGGTGTGTCTCGGGCCAATTTACAGTAGAATGATCCGAGATTCAAACAATTCATAAAAGCCAAAATTACCAACTGATATGTTTGATTAGCCACCTGAAAACTTTCATCATTAAATCTTTCTACATACAATTTCAGGGATTTGTCTTTCCCTTGCTTGAGATTCATCAAATCTGTAGCTATTTTGTGAAATTTCTTCCTTTGAAAGAAACAAGTGTAGAAAAACTGTGCCAACTGCCTATAAAATAAGACACTGCTATGAGGTCGGCCATCAATCCACACCCGTGCCTTTCCACTGAGATAGATGGGGAATGCCTTACACATTACTTCTATCAGAGCATTTTTAAATTTCATCGTGTATTAGAATTGCAATAAAAAATTTAAGGGGTCAGAATCCCCCTCATAAGATGGGATCTCGTCAGGCAATTTGAATCTTGCAGGCATTGGATATTACATGATGTCAAGCGTGAAGGGTAGCAAAGCGTCTTCTTCATCATCGGAGCCCAACAAACCTTGAATATCATTAGCCACTCTATTTCTAATTTGAAGAAAATTATGATGCCGATGACGTATTGGATCATGCTTCGACCTAACCTTGGAACGGTCATTTTGGTAATTATCACCAGCGTGGGAGGCTGAAGCCTTCTTTCCATTGTTATTTCTCTTTCGTTGGGCATGTTTAAGGTCATCATGTCTCATTCCAACTTCGGATGGACGATGGTTATGGCTAACCCTACGAAATTCTTCAAATTGTGCACAGTGTTGCATCATAAAAGCTCTCTCGTCTTCTTCATATTGTTTCTGTGTTGGCGAATTGTCCCGATTTGAAGCCGTGTGCAATGAATGTTCACTTTTATGGGCGGAGAGATGTTCAGATCATTCTAGAATCCCACATAAACGTAATGGATTGTTTTCGGCAGGGCCTGAATGACTATGTCGTACCCCTCCTTGGCTGGTTCCGTTAAGATGATCTTGATACGAAACTCTTCATCTTCCTTGATGTTAAGTGGTCTTGCAAAAAAAATTCTGAAGTGGTTTTCTGGGGTAAACCCTCCAATACTTAAGTCAGTCCTTTGTATGTAGGTCATACTTTGAATTTTTTAGAGTCCCCTTACCTAGTTGTTTTTCCCTCTTATATATCTTTTTCCCTCATTTGTGAAATTCATTGTCACTTTTTTACACGTTGGCCATAGCTATAACTGCTGATTATACACCGTTATATTTTTTAGTGATTGTTGCATATTATTACACTTATGAATAAGTATGACCTCACTGAATTCCCACCTTGTTGGTGTAGTCTGAGACCTCGTCTGTTCTTAATCCGAGGTCCCCTACATTTGGTGTGATTTCAGTGCGCTTCTATACTTAGACCATGAGGCTGACTGAGATTTAGGCCTTCAATTTGTTGGGGTCAAAGATCTGTGAATGCAAAGATCTCGTGTATTGCTGAGATCCAGACTTTAGTTGGGAGGAGGTTCCATCTCGTGTATTACTAAGATCCATACTTTAGTTGAGATGGGTTCCCATATACATCACAAATCAATGTTGGTCTTATTTTTTGGTTGTTATATCTACTAAATTAATGTGAATCCATAGGAATAAGTTCTAAAAAATCTAGAAACAAATTGATAAATGTGCCTAGAATAATTATTACGTATCCAATAGTGTGTAGGAAAAGGACTAAGACAAACCCTAATAAGGTTGAACTGCCCACGTGGCTTCATAAGGTCCAAACACCCCTTAAGGCCCAAAGTATCGAAAATTACAAAGATAAAAATGCTAATGTGTAAAGCTAAATTACAATACAACTAACTAGGCTTTCTAAGCCCAAATGTCTACTTAATTCAAATTCACTTAACCACTGGGCTTACTACAACGACCACCCAACTTGTGTTAGGACTAAGAGGTTAGGAGTTCAAACTTGCCTCTGACATCCCCCTCCCCTCGTCCTTCCTACCTCTTATTTAATATGAGAACCACACTTCACATTATATGAGACACACACTGTTGTTGTAATAGAACAGGAATACCATTGTAATAGAATAGCAATGTCTTAAATCAAATTCACTTGAATGCACCCTTCTTCCTTTGAGCTCGGGTTATCTCCTAAGACCACTTTCTTAGCTTGAATATCTTCAATTAATCTGCTCAAATTTTTTTCACATGTTGAGCTCTCGTAATTGGTCCATCAATAATGTGTAGTGGATCATGTGCCAACTCTCATGTAATACGATTCTCACCATAATTTTTTTTTCTTTTGGCAACAAGAATAACTAATTGTATTCAACCATTTATTTATATTTTTTGTGAATAGCAAATAAAGCTTGTATCTTGATTTTTATAATACAATTCAGAAACTTAGATTTCTATAATGCTTTTAAGCATTAACTAAATCACATTACCACAATCTCCAATGAGGTAAAAGTCAATGAACTATAATTCCTTCTATTACAAGCACTATTGCAACAGAAAAAAGTTATTGCATACCAAATATAGATAACAACTTATAGTCGATAAAGCACAAGAATACTAGTATAAATAGAGAGGCTATGGTGGCAATGAAATATTATTCTTCTATAATACTTGAGAAATTCGAAAATGGCTACACTTAATTTGAAATGGTACTCTTTTGCATTGTTTATAATTTGTGTTGCCAACCTCAGAGGAGCTTTAATTGTTGCAAATGAAGAGAGGAAGGTAATATGCTTTTCCTTTTATTTATCTTGTAGGACAAATCGTGTCATTCGTAATTCAACTTGATATGTTAAATCTATTTCATCTTTTATATTCAAAAAGTTTCAATTAAGTCTCTTAACTTGTAAATTCAGTTTTAATTGGTCCTTTTAATAGATACAAGCCAAACAAGATTTAACGCATTTAGTCATTGATTTGCACAATTTAAAAACATTTTATTTATATTTCTAATTATGTAAATTGACATTTTTTAGGTTTAGATAGTTAAAGAATAATTTTATCTATTTATAATATATTTTTGACAACTAAAATTAATATATCCTGTGAAAATTATGAATTTGAAGGTCATAAAATATGAAATAAACTTTTAAGGATACTTTGCCAAACGGTAAAAGTTTAAGTGATTATTTGCGCAGTATTTTTATTTAATTTTGTTTCTTCCACTTACCTTAATCCTAAATATATGTAAGTCATGTGATTAAATGCATTAGGTCCTGCTTGGTTTGATTCTATTAGAAGAATCAATGAGAATCAAAATTATAAATTAAAAGACCAAATTGAAATTTTTGAATATGAAAAACTAAATCGAATTAAGATGCCAAATCTAGGAACTAATCATACTATTACCCCATCGCTCTATATGTGTTAATTCTCATTTATCTAGTGAGTGTTTTATTATTTTAACATGCAAGCAATACATCTTGGGCCTTCTTTGGGCTAGTAATCACACAATTTGGCTATAACAATATTATCTTATATTTATATTTATATATATATATATATTTATATATTTTGGTTTTAACTCATTCGTCAATTAGTCAACAAATCCAATCGGAAGTAAATGAAACATAAAGATTGTTGTGATTTTATGTTACCCTATACTATTGCAAATCTTTATTATTTAGATGATTTAATAGTTTTTATTGTTTTCTTCCTTAATGATAGGACTATATAATATACATGGGAGCCCTTCCTTCGAATTCAAAATATTCACCCAAAGAACACCATATGAGCATGCTTCAAAAAGTGGTCAACAGTAGGTAATTAGACATGATAATTTTTAGTTCAAAACTAGATAATATAAACATCAAAGAAGATTTTTTTTTTTTACCAGAAACGATAACTATATTAATATGTACCAAAATATACACTTGCCCACTGGCAAGACACAACATTAGTTTTCACCTTGAAAATGCTGAAAACTAACTAAAGTACAACAATTGTACAAACATCACCTAACTAAACTAGTTAAGTGACTAAACCTGAACCAACTGACCTCCACGGGAGCACCGTAACTGACATGTAGAGCTGCTTGATAAAAAATAGACTGCATCCACCGACATTCTTTATGCTGCTTTTTCCATCGAATACTCCACCGTCAAGGCTCGGACCACAACCTCCATACAGGAGGACAAAACCCCGAATAAATAGGGAGCACACCATAGGTGGTTATCAAACTATTACCGTACACGTTGAATAGTCCTGAAACTACTACCGCACACGTTGAATAGTCCTTAAACTACTACCGTACATGTTGAATAGTCCTAAAACTACTACCGCATACATTGAATAGCTCAATAACCAAACCCTAAAAAAAAAAACCTAACTAACTAACCGATCTCACCTACGGTCGCACTAGTAATCACCTGCAGTAGAGAAAAATCGGCCAGAGGCCCCCCGAAACTAACTAAACATCAAAGAAGATTAGTTTCCTATTTCTTTTTCTTTATAAAATAAATATACTGATTTGATTGTTCTTGACTAAAGTTATGCTAGGCAATCCATGATCAGAAGTTACACAAGGAGTTTTAATGGATTTGCTGCCCATCTCACTAACAAAGAAGCAAAAAAGTTTTCAAGTAAGTACTATATTTTATTTATTATATATATTGTATTGTGAACTACTAATATTGAATTGCTAATGGGATCAATAGCTAATGAGCATGTGGTGTCCATATTCCCAAGTAAAAATCTGCAACTTCATACAACAAAATCGTGGGATTTCATGGGTTTCTCTCACAACGTCCATCGCAATATTAGCGTTGAGAGTGATATTATAATAGGAGTGCTGGATACTGGAATTTGGCTAGAATCAAAAAGCTTCAACAATCATGGTTTTGGCCCTATACCAAAAAAATGGAAGAGTGACTGTCAAGGTGGCAATGATTTCTCATGTAACAAGTATGTTCCTTTATATATATATATATATATATATATATATATATATATATATATATATATATATTAAACAATGCACAATTTGTATAATATTTTTATTTGGGTGAGTTTTGTTAAGGCTTGCATGAATTAAATAACTATTGATAAATACTTCGCAATTTTGAGTAAATTATCATCAGAGATATTATGTTACAAATATGTTCTTTTACATAGTATTCCCTTTGTCCTCAAAATAGAGTCAATTTTGTGTTTAATATAATTTTTTTAATTATTAGGTACAACACATTTAATAAATTATTAAATATATAATTTTATATTTTTGTCTTTACTTTTTTATTATAGGCATACGTAATTATTATTAGCAAAAATATTAAAGATTTTCTTTTTTTTTAAACGGAGGGAGTAAATATTTTGTTCTACATGCTATTGTATGAGTGCAAAGAACTATTATGCCATTTTTAATAATATTGGCTACAAATGTATCTTTAATACAATTTTTTCATTTCTTTTAATATCCAACATTAATCACATGAGAGAAATTTGAATGGTTTGCCTACAGGAAAATCATCGGAGCAAGATAATATTTTCCTGAGATCTCTTGTAGAGATTTAGATGGTCATGGATTGCACACTTCATCAATAGCAGTAGGAAATAATGTCAAAAATGCAAGTTTTTTTGGAATTGCCAAAGGTATAGCAAGAGGTGGGGCTCTCTTTGCGCGGAATGCTGGGTATAAAGTTTGCACTGATCCAGATGTAGCGAGATAGCTATATTGGCTGCATTTGATGATGCTATCGCAGATGGAGTTGATATCCTCTCAGTTTCTCTGGGAGCACGATATCCCATAGGTCTTGAAAGGGATGCTATAGCACTGGGTTCTTTTCATGCAGCCCATAAAGGAATTCTCACCATGCAATCAGTCGGAAATGGTGGTCCGAAAACAAAAATAATTACCAGCAATGCGCCATGGTTGTTTACTGTTGCCGCAAGTACTATAAATCGAAAGATCATCAGCAAAGTTGTGTTTGGAGATGGAACAATATCAATTGTACATGATCTAAACTTAACTTTCACATAATTTTGACACTATCATAGTATCATATAAATTAATTCACAAACATAGAGAGTAGTACATTCACCACTGAATTTGATGTTTTCATTTAATTTATAAATTACTTTACTTTCTAAGACTATATGATGATGTTGTAGGGTTATTCGGTTAATTATTTTAAGTTCAATGGGACACAATTTCCAGTTGTACATGGAACTGATGGTTTGGAGAAATGTCACGCCTTGACAGCTAAGTAAACTTACATTATTCAGTCAAATGACCTCTCTTATAATTGCAGCTTTAATAGTATGATTGACTTAGAATTTGTTCTTTGATTTAGGTTTTGTATGTCTCACTGTTTAGATGAAAAATTAGTGAAGGGGAAGATTGTACTTTGTAGAACATTGAGAAGCATTGAGAAAGCAGGTGACGCGGGAGCACTTGGATTAATATCATTACAAAATGGATGGGAAAATATCTCCTTCGTTTTTTCCTATGCTACATCAATATTAAATGAGGACCAATTTAAATTGGCAGAGAGTTATTACAACTCAACCAAGTAAGCCTGGTGAGCGGATTCGGTGTTTGCAAAAGTGTGTCAAAATATAGCTCAAACTTACACAAATATACACCTAAACCTCACTTAATCAATTGTAGTAAAGCTTAGGGATCATTCTCCACAGGGAAGGGGACAAAACCAAAATTTAAGTGCAACTAATTATTTGCTATCTATGTGTCTTAAAGCAATGATTTAGAAAGTGATATTTAAATAACTAAAACAGCACCATTGAAACAAAGAGAAAAACACACAAATGAGGAAGGAGGGTGATCCTTGGGTTCAATGCAAAGGTCGGCTATTTTGACTCCTAAAGGCAACCGAGTGTAGGGCATCTTAACTAAGTGACTACATCCATTCACTCCAAATCTCCTTTCGGTCTCATCGAAATTATAGAATGAGGAATCTCCTTTCGGTCTCATCCCCACCTAGAGCACATTAGCGCCTATGGCTTCCACACAACTCTAATGCACAATTCTTGCCCTAGATGTTTTAGCCAACTACTTTACACTCCCTAGTTCAAGTGTTTAATCTAAGAAAACCATCTATTTTTCACTCCACATCTCCTTTCGGTCTCAATGGAATTAAAGACTAGAAGATCTCCTTTCGGTCTCACTTCTACCTTTGCACACTAAAACCTATGGCTTCCACACAATTTTAGTGCACAATTAAATTCATATGGTAGTTGTTTCTTGTCTCAAACACCTAAATCTAGAGAATGCTAGGTAGTTCTTCCTACTTTTGGTCTAAATTCATGTATATTCTAAAACACACACAAACACCAAGAACACACACTAAATGTGGCCACCATTCAATGCATGTCAATTCATTAAATACAAGTAGGAAAACTTCAATTAATGCAAGCCCATTACTCTACAACCAACAAGAAATCAAAATAAACCTAACTCATACATCAAACACCAAGAATCACCCAAGATAGTTTAGCCTCTCATGGCTTCAAACAACCAACAATCACAAGGAAATATAGCCATTAAAAGCACAAGGAATTGAAAGAAAATACTCCCCTTAATCAAAAGAGTGATGATTCCAACCAAATCCAAACACCTTACAAGCCAAAACAACTCCAAGGATTCCAGTTTTCAAGCCACAAAAAGAACCAAACCCTAGCCTCCAATGAAACTCACGGGTGTGAGTTGGGGAACAAATGCAAATATGTAAAAACTAACTTTAACCCTACAATCTATTCTACTCTAACCTATTCTATGTCTCCATGTTTCTCCTACTACTTCCTACTACCGTTTTTCTGCAGAAAATGGGATATTAATACAGCTAGGGGCGTTGGGGAGAAAATGTAAAGCTTCCAAAACATTAGGGACGAAATTTGCAAATTTCAGGATTCAGGCGTCGTACTGATTTCGTCCCATTTTGGTCCATTTTCGTCAGGAATTTGACAAAACTCTCTGCATAAAAGATTTTCCTCTCTTTTTCAGCTTTCCATATCATCTTTAATCATCTCATTTGGACGTCTGAATCAAGATTTATGGCCTCCGGAAGATGGCTGATTTTTCTCCCTGTTTTCCTCTTCTTCGGTTCTGCCTTGTTCTGCTTTTGCCCAGTTTTGGTCCATTTGCTTTCGGAATTTGAGAAACCTTTGTTCATAAAAGTTTTCTATCTCTTTCTCTTCTTTCCATAGCACCTTCAGTCATCTCATTTGGACATTTGCATCAAAAGTTATGAACTTTAGAAGATAAGTGGTTTTTATCCCTTTTTCCTACAAAACACATAAAATATGAGAATCACAAATATAATGTGATTTATCTAATAAACATGGCATATCTCAATGAAATCTATGCTAAAGCATGAAAAACACATATCTAAGTTTATGAATATTTGATTCTCATCAAATACCCCCAAACTTAAACCATTGCTTGTCCCCAAGCAATTTTCTACGTATAGCAACAATATGTGGAATGTATTCATTGAGACATGCATATTCAGATTCTCATCTAAATTTTTTTTTATATATATATATATATATATTTTTTTTTTGATAATGGCAAGTACTAGCTTAATTAGGCAACCATTCGTCACCCCATTCTACCGAACAATGCATATTGAGAATTTTAAGAAATGAAAACATCTTAATGTCTCTAGGTTAGACAATTTTCAGCACATACTAATGCAATGCATGACCTTTTTCTTTCTTGTTTTTCTGTACTAATCTTCACACATTAAATGATGTGTGTGTGTGATGGAGGTAAATGTTCATGAACAATGCAATGCAAGAACTGAGTAGAGGTTACGAAATCATGCCACTAGTGTGCCCTAAAGTTGCATAGAAAAATTTCACTTCCTTGAAATCCTTAAGACTCTTTATTCCCTCTTTCCCCTAAGTTGTCATGCTACCATCTAGGCAATTTTCATCACATTTAAGCAACCATCATGACATTATACTTAGGGTACTTCCTCACAAAAATTTTTTTTCTTTTTTTTTTCTTCTTTTTTTTTTTTTTGTTGCCAAGAGTTTTTTTTGGCTTTTTATACTTCTACCACTCATATGAGTTCACTTAAGGGACATCCCCTAAGAGCATTCTCATAGCGGAGTGGCAATTATTCAACAAAACTGTAAATCTCATAAGCAAAACAAATAACAAGCCTAAGTCATCTTCCAAGTTTGTGAAGTGAAATGCTATAACTTTAGGGTGGACTAGGGGCACTACGTTTACTCGCAACCGCATCATAATCAATACACTACATCTCACAAACACTCCTCTTTGACGTGCACTGTAACAACACCATTTAATATGCAAAACTTTCCTCCAAATACAAGGAATCAAAAGACATGCATTACAAATTCCATGCCTATTCAGTCCAACATTTTTCATCATCGACTAATGCTTTCATTTCGTTACTTCTCGCATGCATTTATTCGGTAAAATGTTTCTTAAGTGGTGCATATTTCAGCCATTACTTGCCAATCATTCAAAAGTTCCCCCAAAAACAAAACAAGCAACATCTTGAATCTTTCAATGAAAGCCTCACTTTAAGCCAATTTCACCCATGAAATCTCATGTATTTTCTTCCTATAAACACCCCCAAACTTAGGTTACATCAAAAGCTTTAAGCTTTAAGCTTCCACCCCCAAACTTAAGATGAGCATTGTCCTCAATGCTTCAAGAATGCATGCATGAAGGGTGGGGTGTGTGGGAAAGAAGAAATACATGTTTTTTTGTTGCAAAATTGTGAAATGACTTAAAGCATGTTGCATGATTGCTTATTCACACCTCCCCCAAACTTAAGATATGTTGCATGTTAAGCACTAAAACTAGGGGGTGCAAGTGTGTGATAGGCATAATTTACCAAAACTAATTAAAGAAAATAAATTAACAAAATGCAAAAAAAATAAACTTTAAACCTAAATGCAATTAACATAAACATAAAGGAGAATATTTACAATCTTCACGTCCAAACTCAACTCAAGTGTCAAAACATCTAAACTAAGGATTGCACCTAAGAAGACTATTCCACATGACATTGCACACAATGGTTTAGGCATTGACGTTTGATTACTCAATGTGTGCACAAAGCTAGGCTTCAAGAACTCATCAAGTTTTTTTTTTCACTTAAAACTCAATTTTATATGCAACATCATGTTAAGATTCATCAATGAATTTCTAGGATTTCAAATGAATACAAAGAAGTTGACAATTCATCCAAAATAACTCTTTGAGGCATATTGTCAAACACATGATGAGCAAGGTGAAAACTTGAAATTTCACAAAATTAGTAAGCACCCTAGCCTTAAAATTTAAGAAACAGCCCAAACAATCCCATTTACACAATATTTCATCAAATATCATCCATAGAAATTATAATTTGATCAATTCAAAATCACCATTGTAAGGAAATTTGAAAAGTTTAACAATTCATACCTTGTGTTCTTGGATGGATTTGATGATGGAAATTTGTTGATTTCATGTTTAGAGAGGTATTTGAATCACTTAAGATGGATTAGACTTGAAGAAGATTGTAAAATGCAAAATGTGGATGAAAGGTTTTGAGAGAAAATTGCAAAAACAAAGGTAAGAAATGAAAAAAAAATGATAAGTGCGCCAAAAATGCGCCTAAATAAAATCGCTAAATACATGCTTAAAAGAGACCGCTGCAAGTTAAAAAAGATCACAAGTCAAAAGTTTCTGTCCGCGCGCAAATTTTTTTTTTTTTTTTTTTACATTTCATCCCTTGTCTTAGCAAACATGCAAACTACATGCATCAACCTCTTAATCCACAAGAAACAAAACAAACAAAACAAAAACAAGAAACAAAACAACACAAAACAAAAACAAAACCAAAACCAAAACCAAACCAAAACCAAAACAAACCAAAATCAAAACAAAACAAAATGAAACAAAATGGACTAAACTAAAACAAAAGGATACCCTTGGGTTGCCTCCCAAGAAGCGCTTGGTTTTAACGTCGCCGGCTCGACTCAATCCATTTCATCCTATTCCTTGCTTTAGTCTTTTCCTTGCATGTTTAACCTCCTCTTCCAACAACATTTTTTTCATGCAAGTTGATGGCCTAATACCCTTACCATCCTCAAGGGTAAACCCAATGGCCTCTTTAAGAGTGCTTAACCCCAAAAGCTTTTCTTCCTGTTTGGATTCCAAAGGAGATGATATTAACATAGGCAACATTTCATGCTCTTCCAAAAATGCATGTTCCAACCGAGGGAGTAAGGGCTTTAACTCAAGCTTACGGCTCATCGACACGCTTTAGCTTATCTTCACCACTGGCCACGAGCAACTCTTGGTTGATTTCAACCACTTCAAAATCTTCCCCTATTATTTCAGAAATGGACTCATCTACAAACCAATTCTTAACCATCTCACGAAGTTGTCCATCTATTCTATTATCTTCTTCATCAAACTCAAGGGGAGTTTTGGAGGGAATAATTGTCTTCATTGCTTGAGATTCAAAACACCACTCCTCCTTCATCATTTCACCAACACCTTCTTCTACCATATCTACACGGAAGTGGTCCAGATTCTCTCTTGGATAATTCATGGCATCATTCTCATCGAACACCATGGTCTCGTGCAAGTTCAACCTCATGGAATGGTCTTCTAAAAGCTTTGTGGAACTTCTCATCTCAAGCTGCATTTCTTCCATCTTAAGCTGCATTTCTTCCATTTTTTTATCATTATTTCCTCAAAACTCAGCTTTTTGTCCATGGGATTATTCATTTGATTCACAAATCCTGGAGTTTGCCATGATACGTTAGAAAATGATGGCTTTGAATTGTCCCAACTTTGATTGCTTTGATTATTCCAATTTTGACCACCTCCTTGGTTGTTCCAACCTTGATTTTCTGCATGGTAGCTGCCATTGTTGCCCCAGTTTTGGTTGAAATTTTCTTGCTGCCCAAAATTATTCATGAAGTTAACGGTTCATCCGCCCACCACATTGATCCGTATGGTGGTCTCCTTGGCAAAGTCCACATATTAAGACCGGATTCCAGTTCATCCTCGCCTCCCATGAATTCATCCTATCGGTTAATGCAGCCAATTGAGCACTAATGTTTGAGCCAATATCAAACTCTACGAATCCCCCTTCTTGATAGCTCTCAGCTTCAACTGGGTAAGCACTTATACGGTTGTTGAACCATGGCTCTAATGCATAATCATTGAAATTAGGCTCTAAGAATTCCCCAAACAACCGTTCTCTTTGTTTTCCCTGTTCGGCCATTGAAAGTTAAAAATGAAAATATATACAACACAAACAACTCTTTCTAAATATATACAAAAACATAAAACTACCAAACAATTAGAACACTTAAAAAAACTAGTTCCGTTGCCCTTCCCCGGCAACGGCGCCAAAATTTGGTGAGCGGATTTGGTGTTTGCAAAAGTGTGTCAAAATATAACTCAAACTCACACAAATATACACCTAAACCTCACTTAATCAATTGTTGTAAAGCTTAGGGATCATTCTCCACAGGGAAGGGGACAAAACCAAAATTTAAATGCAACTAATTATTTGCTATCTATGTGTCTTAAAGCAATGATTTAGAAAGTGATATTTAAATAACTAAAACAGCACCATTGAAACAAAGAGAAAAACACACAAATGAGGAAGGAGGGTGATCCTTGGGTTCAATGCAAAGGTCGGCTATTTTGACTCCTAAAGGCAACCGAGTGTAGGGCATCTTAACTAAGTGACTACATCCATTCACTCCAAATCTCCTTTCGGTCTCATCGAAATTATAGAATGAGGAATCTCCTTTCGGTCTCATCCCCACCTAGAGCACATTAGCGCCTATGGCTTCCACACAACTCTAATGCACAATTCTTGCCCTAGATGTTTTAGCCAACTACTTTACACTCCCTAGTTCAAGTGTTTAATCTAAGAAAACCACCTATTTTTCACTCCACATCTCCTTTCGGTCTCAATGGAATTAAAGACTAGAAGATCTCCTTTCGGTCTCACTTCTACCTTTGCACACTAAAACCTATGGCTTCCACACAATTTTAGTGCACAATTAAATTCATATGGTAGTTGTTTCTTGTCTCAAACACCTAAATCTAGAGAATGCTAGGTAGTTCTTCCTACTTTTGGTCTAAATTCATGTATATTCTAAAACACACACAAACACCAAGAACACACACTAAATGTGGCCACCATTCAATGCATGTCAATTCATTAAATACAAGTAGGAAAACTTCAATTAATGCAAGCCCATTACTCTACAACCAACAAGAAATCAAAATAAACCTAACCCATACATCAAACACCAAGAATCACCCAAGATAGTTTAGCCTCTCATGGCTTCAAACAACCAACAATCACAAGGAAATATAGCCATTAAAAGCACAAGGAATTGAAAGAAAATACTCCCCTTAATCAAAAGAGTGATGATTCCAACCAAATCGAAACACCTTACAAGCCAAAAAAACTCCAAGGATTCCAGTTTTCAAGCCACAAAAAGAACCAAACCCTAGCCTCCAATAAAACTCACGGGTGTGAGTTGGGGAACAAATGCAAATATGTAAAAACTAACTTTAACCCTACAATCTATTCTACTCTAACCTATTCTATGTCTCCATGTTTCTCCTACTACTTCCTACTACCGTTTTTCTGCAGAAAATGGGATATTAATACAGCTAGGGGCGTTGGGGAGAAAATGTAAAGCTTCCAAAACATTAGGGACGAAATTTGCAAATTTCAGGATTCAGGCGTCGTACTGATTTCGTCCCATTTTGGTCCATTTTCGTCCGGAATTTGACAAAACTCTCTGCATAAAAGTTTTTCCTCTCTTTCTCAGCTTTCCATATCATCTTGAATCATCTCATTTGGACGTCTGAATCAAGAGTTATGGCCTCCGGAAGATGGCTGATTTTTCTCCCTGTTTTCCTCTTCTTCGGTTCTGCCTTGTTCTGCTTTTGCCCAGTTTTGGTCCATTTGCTTTCGGAATTTGAGAAACCTTTGTTCATAAAAGTTTTCTATCTCTTTCTCATCTTTCCATAGCACCTTCAGTCATCTCATTTGGACATTTGCATCAAAAGTTATGAACTTTAGAAGATAAGTGGTTTTTATCCCTTTTTCCTACAAAACACATAAAATATGAGAATCACAAATATAATGTGATTTATCTAATAAACATGGCATATCTCAATGAAATCTATGCTAAAGCATGAAAAACACATATCTAAGTTTATGAATATTTGATTCTCATCAAAGCCTCTTTATTTTTTATTTAACACCACTTGGAGTGATCCAATATTTGTTTATCATGTTAGAAATGAATATAAGTTTATAATGAGGGATGCTGAATTTTTTCTTTATAGTACATTGAGTAAAAATGTAATCAAGATAGATGGGGTCATATAAACCTTATCATCTAAATAACTTTAGTAAGCAAATTAAAATTGCATCTTCTTTCTTATGAAGTTTTAGAATAAGTTATGATCACTAATTCTATAGTAACTAACTTCTTCGCACATTCACTTTCAATATATAAGAGTCCTTCAATGAACAAATTGAAAAGTGAAATTGCAGAGGATTTGGTTGTTCCTGTAGTGGCTGTTTTCTCTTCTAAAGGGCCTAATCCAATAATCCTAGATATTCTAAAGGTACAAGAAATTAACAAAAATATTTCTAACATTTTCTTTTGTTACCATTTGTAAAATATGTATAATATTGTACAACCAGATATTGCTGCTCCAGGGGCAGAAATCTTAGCTGCATTTTCACCTGAAAGTCCTCCTTCTAACTATTTCATGGATAAGAGATCTATATCTTACAATATACTATCTAGAACATCAATGTCTTGTTCTCATGTCACTGGTGCAGCTGTTTATGTGAAATCATTGCATCCTGATTGGTCATTTTCTGCAATTAAATCTGCTTTAATGACTACAGGTAATAACACACTTACCATAACCACAATATAATATGGTTGATGTTCATAAGCACATTTAATCAAACCCCACGTCAATGTCTTTTCCCTTTTGTGATAATGAAAAAATATAGTAGTTATTTTGCTCGTTGATCACAATACTGCTAAGTTAAACTAACTTTGTTCATAGCTTCAAGCATGAATGCTTCTTATGCAAAGTATAGAGACACTAAATTCTCTTATAGAGCAGGACATCTTGATCCAGTAAAAGCTGTGAATCCAGGAATTGTGTATGAGACATCTAAAGAAGATTACACTAAATTCCTATGCAACATGAACATCACATCATCTAAGATCGCAAAGATAATTGGATATAATGTTACATGTACTTATGTGGATCCCATAAAACCAAAGGATTTGAATTATTCCTCAATGGCAACTCAAATTGACCAAGACAATATGGATAAACCATTTAAGTTGGAGTTCCCAAGAATAATTACAAATGTTTGCCTTCCAAATTCAATATACAAGGCTGCGATCACCGCATCTTCTCCATGCAATATCACTGTGGTGCCGAGCTTTCTCTCTTTCAAAGAGTTAAATGAACCAAAATCCTTCATAGTAACTATGACTGGGGAAATAAATGAAGGCATGATGATCTCTGCTTCACTAGAATGGTCTGATGGCATTCATGTTGCCTGTAGTCCAATAGTTGTGTATGTGAGTGACTAGTTTTGACAAATTGTTAGGCTTTTAAATTGTAATAGTGAAAGTTATTATCTAGGAGTTTTGAATAGATATTAAAATAAAAGATTTTGTTTAATTTTGTGAGTATGCCATACTACTTAATAGAACCATGACTACTCGAACATCTTATTTATATTTACAAGTGTAAATCTAACTTAAAATCATAAATATAAATAAGGTAAAATCATAAATATAACAAAAACAAAATTTCTTAAAATCATAAATTGTTTCCTATTGCATAAAATTGGAAGCAAAAAAAAACCTACATTAAGGTAAATTTCCTTTTTCTTATCTTTTGTACAGGAATCAATCATGGATAAAAGCTAAATATGATAGTAATATCAAAATTCCAATTAACCTTTTTTATAGTGGTTTTTTCACTTTAACATTTATTTATTTTGTAAATTTTGAATTAAAGAGATCTTGAAATTTAGGGCTTCAATTTTATATAAAGCCCAAAGTAAGAAGGGTAATAAAAATAAAAATTTAAAAATTTAACACGTCATGTTAAAAATTGACGTTAAGGGAACAAAACTTGTCTTCATGGTCAATTATGCTCTTCTTTTCCCTCACAACTGGAGATGAAATTTCATTCTCAAGATCTACACATTTACTTCAAGAATCTCCAATTTAATATACAATGGATCTCCCGTTACACTTTCTGTATGTCATTTTATGTCAGTATTCTAATAAATTAATATAAAACTTGTAATTTGTGTCAATATTTATGCCATAATATTCATTTTCATCATAATAAATTTTAGTTTTAAGATTTTTTTTTGTTATTAGTTAAAAAATAAAAAATACAATAAATTTTTATTAAAATATTAATTTAATACAAAAAAATAGAAAAACTTAATATCAAAATTAACTATAATGAATATGGATACTAATAGTATATATACTTCCATAACTTATAAAATTTATATTAACTTATTAGAGTATCTAATATCATACAAAAAAGTATAATAGTAGATCTAATATGAATTTAATATAGAACAATCTCTATTAGCGTAGAAAGATATAAACAAAAATCTTTCACTTTTTCCACTCATCTAAATCTTCTTCAGCTTTCAAAGCATCTAGGTTCAAAAACTTCTCTACATTTGATCTTAATTTTTTATTTCTGGCTTCTTTTAGCTGAGAATTATCATGTACTTTTTTGTGTTACTAATTTGTGTGTGATAGATATTGCAAAATGCAAAGGGACTAGAAGGAAAAATAGGACTAATGTTAGACCCCTAAACTATTTTCAAACAACTAACATCACTTGCCAGTGACTAATGTCAGATTCCCAATTAGGTTGTCAAGTTAGACGAATCGAGTGATTCGTGAGCCATAATCGTTATAAAAGTTTAAGTGTGGATTGATATTCTAAGGGAAACCGAATGGGTTTCGAGCAACCTTGGAAGAGATGAGGGTTGCCTATCCTTATTTACACTTTTAGGAGAAAGATCTCCCTACAACTATCATTTCTAATTTTTTATCCAAAACTTATATAGAGGGTTGAGGTGTCAGTACTTTGTGAGCTTTCAGAAAGTGTAGGATTTGACCCTCTACTAGGCAGAAAGCATTTGTGGGCTTGAGTTAACTTGCTTTGAGCTTGGGCAAGCGTTTGTGGGCATGGCTAGATTTTGGAATGTTGGCCTAAGGAATGTGTGTGAGGTATTGGTACAGAGTGGCTTGTGAGGCTTTGCATTGCAAATGTGTAACGAGCATGTACGCATGGCACATAGCTAGAAAATTTTCGACTAAATTTAGCTAGTAATGATGGTTGGACTTTGAAACTTGTAGTAATGCTATAATAGTTTGACAGATTATGTGTACTGACTTGGACTTATATGTATGCACTAAAACACCTACTACTCCCTGTCCCTTACTTCTAACTGGCCTTTACCAAGTAGTTGGGGCTGTCAACTGCCCCACTATCAATTTTGGCCAACAAGAAACATAGCAACTCATAGAATTGAGTCTGGGAGAATTTGTGTTGCAAGCTTAAAGATTGTTTCTTGTAATTTTTTTAGTGATTTGAATGCGAGGTTGAACCGTTAGACTTGTAAATTTCGTTTGTGTCTTTTGCTTGTTTTAATTTGTGTAGACTCTTCCTATTCTATGATTCGGATCGAGTTGAGTGAATCTAAACATGAGAGAATTGGTGAGAACATATTAACAAAGGATTTGAAATCTGTTGGGTGTGGGAAAATAACGTGATTGATAGAGTTTTTGTGGCAACTAACTTCATACACAACTTCCTCACAAATAAGAGCTGGTTCACCGACCCCTGCCCACTATTCCAACAAGGTAAAGAACAATAAATTAAGAATGTTTTCTTTTAAAAAATTGTGGTTTGTGGAAGGAGTGAACAATTTTTTTTTTCTCAACAACAATCTCATCACTCCAGGGGCAGGGGGATGAGGGGGGTCACTATTATGATTTAATCCAGGGATTTTGTAAGAATTTTGTGCGCTTCTTAATTTACTCTTCTAAATATTAGTATGTGTAACTCACTTGGTATTTTCAAGTAGTGAAATGAGTTGTAACCAGGTATAAGACTAAAAGAGTCACCCCTGAATTTGTAGAGGACTAAAAAAAATCAATCCCAAATGTCAGGACAAATAAAAAATTTTAATCAAATGTTTGATACAAAAATGAAATTTAATCTTAAATTAATGTTATGATTGTCTATCTATCCTTTGTGGGCCAAATGAAAAAAATGACCTAAATTGCTACTATTTTTAATGAAGAAAATGTGTAATGACCACAATTTCAACTTTTAAAAATACTAGTGAAGGTCTTACTCAAGAAGGTATCCATTGTGTTTTCAAAAATAAAAAATAAAAAATAAAAAATTTTAATTATTTTAAATGTATATTTTAAATTATGTTATCAGTTTTCTAATTTTATTACATTTTAAAATCATTAATTATTTTTAAAATATATAATTGTTATATGTGGTGAGTGAAATTTACATGTTTTAGTGTTTTTTTATGTTATTGTCTTTTCATTATTCAATTATATTTGATAGAAAAACAAATGTCAAACTATTTTAATTTGTATACTCAATAATTTTGAACTTCCTCATATTTAATTCTTCAAATATTGTGAATGAAGAGAAAAATTATTAAAATTTGATGTTGAAATCAATGTTTTTTATATAAGGAAAAGATCAATTGTATTATTTTAATTATCAATTATATTATTTTAGCAAGTTGAATATTAATATATCAAGGTATTATAAGAAAAAAAATAATCTACTTTAGTTTTTTTAATATAGTTATTTGTTTTCTTTGTCATTAATTGAAATAAATACATAAGGGGAGGGTTAGGTTGGGTGATAATGTGACATTGAATCTATATAGTTTAAATATAATAAATTTTCAACCTAGTAAGCTGAGGTTTCAGTTTGGAGTTTAGAGACTTCCCAATTAAACCTTACTAAAGGTATGTTGACTATTACTTTAAAAATGAGAAAGTTAAGGTTTTCTCGATAAATAGAATTGTAATAAAAGAGGAAAACAAAATATCTAACACTATTAGAAATAATTGTTGAAAATACCTAACAATTTCTTTATTGCCACATTTTTTTTCATGCTACTAGTCAAAAAAAAATTATTTTTTTTTTTTTGCCATTAATAAAGATTCTGAGTGATAGTTTGAAGAAAAAAAGAATCTTAATAGCTAAAACACTTATGTACTATAAGTCATATTTATAATGTGAACTTTTTATTATGAATTTTTTTTCAAACTTTTTAAATTTTGTAATTTTTTTGATTACATAATTATTGAAAATAAAAATTTAAATTTAAATTTAAACTCTTAAAATTTATAAATTAAAATCAGAATTAATTCTTAAAAGCTAAGTCAATTTAATTATTGGGATATATTAAAAAATATAAATAACATGAAAATCAAATCAAACTTGTAATACAGTACCTAAAATGAACAAAATAATTAATATTTTATGACAATAAAGTACTAAAATCATAACAAGATTCCAAATTAATGGTAATTGCTCATTATATTTCTCCATTTTGTTGCGAATTTTACACGCAAGTGCACATGATCGTTAACAAGTAATATAAAGTGAATATAAATTGTCGATCCCACAAGGACTAATTGTTTATTAACTACCGAAATTTAGTTAATTCTACCTTTATTTGAATGATAAAAAGATATTTTATGAATAAACTAAATTAAAACTGAATTTAAAACTTGAATTAAAACTAAATTTAAAACTAAGCAAAGCAAAGTAATGAATTAAGTCGGCTAAAGCTCTAGGGTTTTCGATTTCACCATAACTAATCCATCTTAATATTCATCTATTTCTATAGTCTAATTTAATTTCCTGGTTGATAGTCGAGATTCCCTAATTTATTTACTAGTCCCTCCCGAGATCTAATAAAAATCCCCCTAATTGCTAATTCACTATATTCCTATGTGAATTACAACAATTATGAAGTCATTAATTTCTATGGATTCTCATGTAACAACTACACAAACCATGCAGGTATATTCCTATCCTACATGCAATTCATGGCATTTATCCCAATGAACTTGACACATAACTCCCCTTCCAGTTCGTTATGATTAACAAATCATCTAATTAGTGATCAAGTAATTAGAAGCATTAAGCACGGAGATAAACACTCAACCATGGAAAATTAAATCAAACTATATTAATAGAAAAAATATTAAAGACTTCATAGTTAGGCTACATCGTAGCCCTAGAAAATTAAATTAGTTCATAATAGAATAAAAGAAAACCACCAAAATCTTAAACATAATTGCAAAAATAAAAAAAATAAAAATAAAAGAGAAAAATAGACGGGACAACTACCCTCAATTTGTGCTTTCTTTCTTCGGTTTTCTCCAGCAAAAGCCCAAAGACTGCTGCCCTCTCTTCGTTACTACTACTAAACTAAAACTAAAACTAAAAGAGAGAAGAAAAGAAAAGCCGTGAGAAAGAAGATGAAAGAAGCTGGCTGCTCTCTCCAAGTTCTCTCCAGAAAAGAATGCCGAATGAATGGCCACAGACCCCTCTTTATATAGGTGCAGCTGCTTCCTATTTTCCCTTTGTTCGAATATTTGTTACCAAATTCAGCCACCCTTTTTGTTTCCTATTTTTTTTTCTTCTCCAGTCAGCTTTCTTTCTTCTTGTTTTGTTTTCTTTTCTTGCCCGAATTGTAGCAAACTTTTGTTTCTTATTTCGGCCGTTTCTTTTTCTTCAGCCTTTGTTTCCCAATTCAGTTGCTTGCTTCCCTTTTGTCTTCGGCGTTCGTTTCCTTTTTGTTGTCCAACACTTTTTCTTGTTTCCTAATTCCAGCTCAGTTTTTTTTTTCCAAATTACAGTCCAGCTCGGTTCTTGTCTTCTTGTTGTTTTCAGTTTCTAGCTCCTTCTTTCCCTTGGCTGATTTTGTTTCCTACTTTAGTCTTTTTTTTTTTTTATGTCGTTCTTCTTCTCATTCCCGAACCAACTTTGCTTCCTCTTTTCTTTGTTCGCTGAAGTGGACTTCTTCCTCCGCTGCTTCTTCAGGAAATAAAACAGTGAGGTGCGGCTGAGAGAAGCTTGAAGTTGCAGCTGTCCTTTGTTTATTTGCGGCTGAGCACGAGTTTTCAGCTCCAAATTGCAGCTTTCTCCAGGAAAACATGTTTTCGGCTGCTATTCTTCTTTGTTTTGTCAAGAATGCGGCTGAAGCTTTTGTTCTTCTACAGTTTCTTTCTTTCTTTCCAATTTGTGCAGCCGCCAGAATTGAATGTAAACAGTACAGAGAAGGAATGCATGCAAATTGACTTTCTTTGGTTTTATCTTGCACTTGTTTTGTCCTTTCCTTTGACCGTTTCCATCTTCAAAACTCACATGGGAAACTTCCTTGGACTGCAAGAATAAAATGTACATCATCAAGTTCCATGTTCTGCCATACAAATTTATCCAAATTTAACACCATTGAACCTCACTCATGTGAATGTTCGGACACATGGGACTGAATAAACTCTAGGCACAAAGAAACCTTGAAGATTTTGCCAAGAAAAATAATATTTTGCTTTATTTGTTAAATTTTTCCTACAAAGCTCCAATCTATCCATCAATAATAAAAACACTTAATATTCATATAAATAAGCATTTTAATCACTTAAACACAAGGAAATTGACCTAATAAATATACAATTATACATCTTATCACATTTAATTAAATAAGCACATAAAAAGACAATTACATGGAGGTTAAAGTGCTAAAATTAAATAAAATGAATTATTAAATAATTAATTTAGAAAATCAAATTGTGATGTGAGAAAATTGATTCTTGTAAGATAAACATATAATTTAAAATAAAATAAAATTTGCATTGAGATGAGACATAAAATGAGATTTGATGAAAAAAAATAAAGTATTAGAACAACAATATCATTATGCGTTTATAGATGTTACACAATGTGTAATGGGTGCACGTATTACACAATATGATTCTGTAAATAACAATATCATACACATTGTGTAATATGATTCCGTAAATCACAATATGATACACAATGGAAAAAAATTTTCCAGACTCTTTTATTGGTATAGAAGGAGTATATACACTTGAAAATGTTAGAAACCTGCATATTTCTTGTTATGTCATGTAATTTACTCCAAGTGATGAAACTAAATTTCTTATTGAAATTAGAGTCAACAGCAATGAACTAGATCCAAGCAAAGTTTATAGGATCTTTTCAAGATAAATATTTTGATATTTAAGTAAGTAAGGAGTCATGGTGAAAAATATGAAATGACATAGAATATATTAGAATTAGAAATTGGAACTCTTATCTTTTTGCTATTAGTGATGTTTATAGATGATTATAACTGATTAAAAAACTTTTTCAAAGCTGACTATTAGTATTATCCCATTAATGAAAAATCTTATTGTGACGAAGTCAATATAACATAGTGGAGATGTGTTCTCAAAGTGAGAGATTTTTCCTTTTCTTTTTCTTTTTTTTCCCTATTTTGGAAGACAAATACTTAGTAAACATATATTTGGTCATATTTGATTAGCTATGTATATACTTATGTTCACCCCATAATCTTTCACATTATTCCATGTAATTCCTACTATTGGAGAGGTTTTATACATAGGGAGTTTAACTCGATCAGCCCAATAAGCAGTATGAGTCTATTTGAATCCAAAAGTTTAAGTTAGTGGGTTTTGGTTCCTTGCAACTTATTAAGTGCTCCAGTTCTTCTTAAGTTTCCAATGTGAGACAGTATTCATGAACACAACACTTACTAGTACATGGTAATTCTCACAACACCATGTAGCTCATGTAACTTCTGTTACCATGTAACTCATGTAACTTTTTAGACCATATAACTCATGTAACTTACATTTAAATTTTGTAATTGACAATGTTATTGTGGAAGGATGATCCTTAAGCTGATAATAGAGGTTTAGGTGAAATGAGAAAAAAAATATTTGCTCTTATTTTATTCTCTACTTCACGTTGCTTTCTACTTTAGTGGTTTTGTTTTCTACTTGTTATTTTAATTACTAGTATTATAACATAGTACTAAAAATTATTAATAGTAGTTTTTATAACACTTTATTTGCATGAATCTCAAGCCAACTCTCAATATTTCTTTTGGGTAAGTTTGGAAAGTTTTTATTTATTTTAATTAATTATCATTATCATTAATCTGGCAAAACTTGAGTTTGTTGTTCTTGAAATCACTAGAAAATGCTACTCTTCATGGTTACGAGATGTTGAAATTCACCTAAATGCAAATAGTTTTAAAGGAACTATCAGGAAAGAAAGTAAAGGCACAACCGCACAAATCAAACAAAAGCCAAAGCAATGGTCTTTCTCTATCACCACCTTGATGAAAGGCCAAAAATTGAGTATCTAACAGTAAAAGAACCCTTTGTGAACTTGTTTGGAAGAGAGGTATAAATGCCAAAAAATGGTTAGTCTTCCAAAAAAGCTAGTTATGATTAGATTTTGCAAAATTTTAAAACTGTGAATATAATTAAACTATCTTTTGAATTTGTTCTCAATTAAAGCTATATGGAGAAAAAGTAATTGATGAATATTTGTTGGAGAAAACATTCTCTACTTTTCACATATCTAATATGCTCCAGTAGCAGTAATATCATGAAAAGAGTTTTAAAAAGTATTCTAAGCTAATTTTTATCTTCTTATTATTGAACAAAATAATGAGCTTTGGTTAAAAAATTATGAGGCTTGTCCAACTAGTGCTATTTTATTTCCTAAAGTAAATGTGATAGCTATGCTATCCAACAATGCAGAAACTTGAAGTTGTGGTCATGGACATGGCCGTAGATATGGTCGAAATCATCACAATAATTGTTATCGATGGTGATATAAAAAATACAACTTACGATTAAACGTGAGAGAGTAGTAAAGAAAAAGATGGAAGTAAAAATAATAATAAAAAAAGTAAATAACAAGTATTACTATTGTGGCATGAAAGGACATTAGTCTCGCACCAATCATATACCAAAACATCTTTCTAATTTCTATCAAGAATTATTGAAGAATAAAGAAAAACAGATAAACACAAATTTCATTAGTGATGATGTTAATTTTGAATATGGTATTGTTTACAATAGCTTTATTGATTTTATTTCTTTGGATGTTACTGATTTCTTTGTTAATCATCTTCAATATGAAACTAATCATTTGCTTACTGATGGAAATGTCTAAAAATATATATTTTTAGTTAACCAATATAATATAATGAATTTCATTTGATGTTTTTAATTAAGGTGAATTACAAATATTACCCCGGAGGTTTAGTTAAAATACCTAACGAATCTCGAGATTTGGATAAGTTACCAGTATCCCTTTTAGAACTAATAACTATTAAAGTCAACTAATATAATAAGTGAAAATGCAGAAAAACTAGCCTAGAAAAATAACATATACCTCTTTAAGGTTTGTTTTAATTATGAAATGGTCCTTAAAGTTTTAAAATTTTAGGGAATCAAATTTAGTAATTTCTATTTCTTTATTTTATATTTTTCTTTTCTTTTTCTTTTCTTTCCATGAGGAATTATTTTATAATCTTATTTTATATCATAAACCAATGAACTAAAAAAATAATAAGAATATAATATCAATACATATCTTTAAAATTTTTGAAAATTAATTAATAAAATTAATAAAAAATACTTTTTTACCATATTACTATTTCATCATCATCAAATTTGAAAAAAAAAAAATTTAATTTCTTACTATACTTTCAATATTAATATACCACTACTATCTCTTTAAATGATTAAATTATTAAATGATTGTTCTATTATTTTTGAACTATGTAAACTTTTTAAAAAATAATTATTTATTTAAACCTCTTGAAATTTTATTTTGGTTACTAGAATTTGATTTAATCACAATAAAATTAAGAATGATATTTATTAAATTAAGTTTAAATTGTTTGAATGGAAACGAAAAAATAAGTATAATAAAATATTGTAACATCTAAACTTTATGTGTATTTTGGTATAATGTTAGATTGTTAATAGTGTAGAAAATCGTTTGAATTGTGTGTAAATTTTGATTGTCAATAATTGTTATTAAAATATTTTCACTCCATAATTAGATAGGAAAAATATAGAGAGATCCATTTTGTTAAACCTGAGGGTCTATTTTGTAATTAAAATAAATTTCAAGGGGTTATATGTAATTCAAATATTATAGTTTAAAGGAGTAGTTTAGTAATTTCAAAAAAAATTAACCATTGACTAGGTCAAAAGTTAATGATCAACATTAGTCAACTAATAGTAAGAACTAAATGTTATGAATTTATTAAATTTAAGAATGTATTAGTAGTTTCTCTAAATTTCAAGATTTGTTTGTCAATTCTGCTGAACCTCAAGGGGTAGCAAATGTAGTTTACCCTTTTAATTAAAATAGGATAAACTATATCTACATCCACTTAGGTTTAGAAAAACTATCAAATGAATTTCTAGAAAGAAAACTACCAATACACCTCTTGACCTAAGGATAGTTATTGTTAACGGCGAAATAAGTGAAAAAATGAAAAAAAAAATCAGTATAGATAAATAACATATATCCCTTGAGGTTTTTTTAATTACAAAATGACCCTTAAAGTTTTAAAATTTTATTAAATAAAATTTAATAATTTCTATTTCTTTATTTCATATTTTTCTTTTCTTTTCATTTTATTTTTTTCTATGAGGAATCATTTTATAATCTTATTTTATATCATAAACCAAACAATTGATAAAGTAATAAGGATACTTATGACCAGATCAATATATACTTTTAAAATTTTTAAAGACCAGTTAACAAAATTAATAAAAAATATTTTACCATATTACAATTTCATCATCATCAAATTTAAAAAACTTATTTTCTAATTTTTCTATTGTACCTTCAACATTAATCTATCATTATTTTTCCTTTAAATGATTAAGGGATTATTTTATTATTTTATTAATATATTAATATTTAACAAATATTTATTTATTTAAATCTATGGCAATTTTGTTTTGGATATTAAATTTGATGTCATGATCTTAAAATTATTTTTTAAGAATTATTTTTACTATTTGAATTTATTTTTTAAAATTTCTTGTAGTTTTAATTTGGTTATTAAATTTGATATAATGGTTTCAAAATTAAGTTTTAATTTTGATATAGTAGTTTTAATTTTTTAATTAAATTTAAATTTTTTGAAAGTAAATTAAAAAATAAGCATGATAAATGATTGCAAAATCTAAACTCTATAAGCATTTTAACAAGTTGCTAGCTTATTAAGCTGTGTTAAGAATTATTATATTTGTGCTTAAATTTTCATTGTCAATAATTATTATTGGAACTTTTTTCTACTAAGTAAATAAGAGAAAAGTAGGATGGGATACATTTTGTTCAATTTTAGGATCTATTTTATAATTGAAACAAACCTCAAGGGTATAAATTCAATTCAAATATTATAGTCTAAATGATAATACAAGAATTTCAATAAAATTTGATTTTTAACTTGATCAAAAGTCAATGGTTAACATTAGTTAATAAACAATAGGAGGCTAAATGTTATAAATGTATCAAACTTATGGGGATAATAATAGTTTTTCTAAATCTCAAGGTTCATTTAGTAGCTTCACCAAACCTTCGGAAAGGTAGATGTAATTTACCCAATAAAATATTAGTAATGTTTTTTTTCAATGTTTCTTATACTTTATAAATATTGTATTAAAAAAAAAGATATTTCATTGGGAATTTTTATTTTTTTGTGAAGAAAATAGACGTTTGAATGACCAATAACAAAAAATTGTGTCTGGCAAATAATGCAATAACAAACTCTATATTTAAGGATAAGAAGTTTTTTTCTTAATTAATAATGAAAGAAAGCCATCTTAGGCTCTGGAATAGCAACTATAATTTTGTTTGGAGGAACAAAATTTTGCATTAATGATGCAATATTTTCATCAAAATTCAAAGAAATTTGTTGAATTCCAAATGTATTTGCCAAAATAGCTAGATATCATGGTGAGACAAAAAGCAAAGGTAATAACGAATACTTGTACGTCACAAGTATTGCTTCTGGAAATAATTTTTTGTTGGAAAAGTTATTTCTTATTCCTGTTGATTATATCATATACATATGCGTACTTTAAATCATGGAGTATATTATTATACATTAACAAATTATGATGAATTTATTATTTAGCATCAATTGGGCCATTTCGGTTCTATAATAATGCAAACAATTCTTGAGAATTCATGCAGTCATTATTTAAGAGATAGGGGAATTTGTCAAGCTAATGGATTCTCATGTGTTGCTTTTCTTAAGGCAAGTTAATTATTAGGGCATTCACAGTAGCCCCAACATCAGCCAGCCTAAGAACACGTCACATCAGCTTTGAATGGTCTTTATTATTCAGACAACCATCATAAAAAAAAAAGTGTTCATGCTCATGAACGGCCTTTACTATTCACGCAATAAATGTCTCTCTCCTTCATCTTCTTTTGCACCATTTATTGAATATATTTAATACTTCTTATTTAAATTAATAATTCTAAAATATTATCTATTTTTCATTTATAAAATTCAATATATATTAATAATACAACTTATAATTTTAATTCGTTAATACAATTAATACTTAAACAATTAATGGAATATAATTTTCATTACATTACAATTATATTGTAATAATACATTTAAAATATGAAAATAAATACTCTAAATTAAATATGAAATAGGTAAAACGATTAATGGAAAATAAATTTAGATTACATTAAAATTGAAATTTAATAATATACTTGAAATATTTGGATAAATACGATAAATTAAATATTAAATTTTTACTATCGTGAGTAATTTTTTTTATAATGGCTGTGTAAATTTTTTTGATTAATGAAAAAATTTTCTCATTACATTAAAATTAAAATTTAATAATAAACATAAAATATTAAAATAAATACTCATAATTAAACATAAAATACTTAAAAATATTAAAATAAATACTCATAATTCACCACTAAAACATAATAAACATAACTTAAATTAATACACTTTAAACATAACTTAAATTAATACACTTTAAACATAAAACAAGGATCAAACATCCCAATCAGAAAGACTCAGATCATTCAAGCTCGCGAAATCGCCCAACAACGATCCATGATTGTCAATTATCGGTAGATAACACCCAGAATTCATCATCCCCATTGACACCAAGTGAAATTGTCCATGGCAGAATATCTTCGTTCCTTGGATGTTCAGGGGCAGAGTTTTCCTGAATCTTTGCCATAATCATTTTCTTCTTCGAAAGAAAAACCTTCAAGATGGCAATAGCGGTGGACTTAGACTTAGTGCGAGTCTTCCTAATGACTTTAGACATAAAACTTGATCTTGACTTTGAAGAACACATTAGAAGAGAAGAGAGATTTTTGGGGAAGAGAAGAGAGATTTTTGAGAGACTTTGGGATATGATGCAAAAACAATGAAAACTATATGGTTTATATAGACATTTTCATATTTGGTGATATATGCATTTATGATTTGACAACACATGAATCATTTGTATTAATTTTTTCGATAATGGAGCATGATTTGACAACACATGAATTATTTGTACTGATTTCTTGAAAATCGAGCATGATTTTTAATTTGAACTCAAATTTTACTATATTTAATAATTACCATTATAATAAATTAATTATTTCTTTAATTCTTATATAAAATTCAAAATTATAAATTTAGCATTATTTATCAATTAATTACAAAAAAAATTTTTCATGTAGACAAACCTAATTATTTCTTTAATTTTGTAATTGATTTGGATACAAAATTATTTATATTGTTTAACTATGTATAGATATAATTTTTAATAATCACATTCAATAATTTTATACAATATTATAGTTAAATTAATTGTTTTAAAACTTTTGTAATTATTAAATAAGTATAAATAATTTTATATAATATTAAAATTAAAATTTATTATTAATACACTTAAACTTAATATTAATAGAAATATTAATAATTTTATATTAAAATTTATAATATATTAATAAGTATATTATAATTTAATAGTATATTACATTTAAGAAAATCAGATATTGCACAAAAAATAGGCAAAGTGCATGTCATTTTGTAGAGAAAAATATTTTCTACGCGTTCGTAATTTTTTTTAAAAAAAAGGGGGGGTAAAATGGGCATTGCAAACCAGAGGAAGGTTTGCAATGCCCTTTTGACGTGGCGTGGCGCGCGCCCAATCACACCTGTTAGCGGACAGGCGTGTCAACGCCTGTCCACTAACCAAATTAAAAATAAAAAAAAAGGCAAAAACGACGCCAAACGACGTCATTTTTGCAAGCCACTCTGGACAAAAAAAATAAGCCACGGTTTTCACCGCATTTCTCGGAACAAATGGTCAAAAGGCCGTTTGTTCTGAGAAGGCCTCCATATTAGCAATTTTTGTTGATCTGGAGATCGTTCCTGCTACGACCAGCCCCATTTTGGGGTTGGTGTGGATGGCCTTAGGCTATCACTATTAAAAATTAAAACTGAATCTCTTGCATTTTTTAGAAGGTATACATGAAAATATATATATATGCCTATTCACCCATCTTGTAGATCATTTCAATATTTTATGATTTTAATTAATAAATTAATAAAATGGTCATGTTTATGCTTATTATCAACTCGCAATTTAGCGTTTGTGAGATTTTTTGAAGAATTAATTCAATTACGTACTCATTTTCCTAATTATTACATTAAAACAATTTGTCTTGACAAAGCAAGTAAATTTACTTCGTAAGCTTTTGATGATTATTTTATGTCTATTAGGACTTGCATAATAGTTTATATAGCACTTGCAATTAATTACTAAGCCATTATTTATATGAACAAATCTCCCAACTTTTGGTCGAGGACATGCTATCTTGCATGTGGTAGTGTTAGTTTACACGAAGCCAACTAATTATCATTAATTCACTCCCCAACAATTGGCATTGAGTTAGGAACCAAATATTACACATCTAAAAATTTTTGGCAGTGCAATTTACATTCTTATTGCACCACTACAACGTGCAAAGATGAGATTTCAAAGGAGGTTAGGTTTGTATGTTTGAATTAATTTCCATCTATAATCAAATACTTTGAGCAATTGGTGATTCATTTATGGCTCGTTTTGCTTATTGTTATTTTGACAAATTAGTTTTTCCAACATTAGGGGAAAAAAAACAGCTGCTTAAGAAAATCAATTTGAATGAATTATTATTGTCTCATGTTGATCCTCATATAAAATAATGTAAGCCTATATATAGAGGATGGGTGAACTTTAAGCCCAAATATAAAGGTTCAGGTGAAAGAAAGAAGGTGATGAAGGAAAAAAGAATTTCTTACTTTTTATTTTGCTCTCTACTCTCTACGTTGCTTTATATTTGGGTAATTTTATTTTCTACTTGTTATTTTAATCATTAGTATTATAATATAATACTACTAGTTCTTAGTAGTAGTTTTATAACAATTATGCACTCCCTCTGTCCCAAAAAATGAGTCCAATTTCAAACAAAATTCCTAAAATAATCTTACTAATAATAGTTGTATATACTCATAATTAAAACTTAAGGATAAGTATATAAAATATTATACATTTAGTTGGTGCATTGAATGTGTCGTATGTAATAACTAATAAAAAGTTGTACATAAACCAAAGTAGACTCTTTTTTGGACGGGGGAGTATTATTGATTGATATTAATAAAAATATTGATGGAGAGAGTATTATTGATTGATATTAATAAAAATATTACTTTTTTCGTCTTGAAAAAGAGTTTACTTTTAAATAAAATTGAACAAAATTATTCTTAATAATAATGATAATATAGTGCTCAAAATTTTTAAAAAAAAGAATAAACATAAAAAATCGCACATTTAATTATACATGAAGTATGTTGTACTTTATAGTTAAAAATTATATCCAATTAAAAGTAGACTAGAAAAAGAGAGAATATCCTTTTTTACCAAAGTTCAAAAAAATGAATTAATGGAATGAAAAAAATATAAGTATGTATAGCCACAGTACCAATTGCCCCATCAAATGATTTAATAATTTAGCAATGACCTTGTTATTTTAATAATCAAAATTTTACAATTAGCAAATATTTAATTATATATTTTGATTAAATTGTTACATGAAATTTAGGAATACTAACCACAATCAATAATTAGTGGAAGGAACGCAAGTTTAATAATATGTTTTAGAAAATTTATTTTAGAAATTTATGTTGTTATTTAAATAATATGATTAAAAGTTTGTATAGATAATAATGCTAAATTTAAATAACGCTATTGAATTAAAATTTGATTAGAAGTCCAATACAATATAAAATAATTTCAAAATTCTAATTGTTAACTTGTATAATAAAGAAACATATACTAGATTCAATAAAGAGAGATACATAGCAAAGTGTAGTTGTAGTGGATCATGGTAATGTTAAAAATTAAATTATTGCCATAATTAAAGATTTTTTAAATTAATTTTTATTTATTATTGCAAGGGAAAAGTTAAATAATTTTAATTTTTTTTCATTGAAAGCGGAAATTCCTTAATGTCGTATTTAGAAGCAGAAAAATAATAATTATAGAGAAGTTAAAAAATGAAATACAATAACTTTTAAACAAATCAAAATTCAATAATATGTAGAGATGTGAAAAATAAAATATAATACTTACAATATCTTTTAAGAAATTAGAATACAATAATGAATTTTTATTTCTATTACAGTCAATTAAGAAAATATATATATATATATATATATATATATATAATTGTCGCAAAATGCTTCAAGTAAAATGGTATTATGAAATTCAATCCCTCAAGTAGTAATAGAACACAATTTTAAAATCAAACCATTTAGCCGACCAACAAAAATCTAAAGTGACAAAAACCATTGCAAACCATTCTAAGCAACACTTGAATGTGTAACTTTAGTGCATATTTGTTTGGCTTGCAAGAGCAGACACTATCCTCACCAAACCTTTGGTAATCAACTCTCTCATGGGCTTTCCTGTACTTGCACTCTACAATATTTTATAGGATCAAAAGAAAATTCATGATAGATGGATTACTTCATCCAAGTGCTGAATTCAATAAACATTCGCAAGGGAAGCAAAACAATTTTCAAGTTAATGCAAATATAAACCTCTAATGAAGAATACAACAATAGATGAGGAAGAGGGACTCGGCTTCAAGAATATACAAATGTTCAATGATGCATTAATAGCTAAGCAACTTTGGAGGTTGATCACTCAATCTAATTTGCTCATGAGTAAGGTGATGAAGGCCAAATACTTGGGAGGGGGGGGGTGTTGAGGGAGGGATTTTGACGGCTCAAGCTAAAGGCAACACTTCATGGCTATGGAAAAGTTGGATGGGAGCTAGATTCATCATCCAAAAATGAGCAAGATTTCAGGTGGGAGATGGGAGGTCTATAAGGATTTGGGATCATCCTTGGATCCTGGGAAGGCAAGAAGGTAAACCCACCCTTGTTCCCTCTACAAATGATCAAGTTACTTTGGTCAATCAACTTATGAATCAGGAAGGGATGGAATGGAATAAGGAATTGATTGGGCAAATTTTCAACCAATGTGATGTTGAGGCTATTCTGACCATCCCAATTAAAAGGGATGGTAGCGGAGACAAACTAATCTGGCAGTTTGGAAAACAAGGGAGTTACACCGTCCAGTTCATATAAGAAGGCAATGAGAGATCAATGGCAGCAATCCCAAAGACCAGAATGCAACACAAATAGAGGAGCATTGAAAAGAGTCTGGAGGACCACTTGGAATCTAGGCACTAAAAGTAAACTGAAGCATTTCCTCTGTAAGTGTTGGCATGGCATCCTACCGACAAAGTATTAGTTGGTGAAGAGAAGAATTCAAGAAGATCCTATATCCCAAATGTGTGGGGAGCAAGAATAAACTCTAGAGCATACACTCTTAAATTGTCGTCGAGCAAGGATGGTATGGAAGCTAGCACTAGTGAAATGGGGAGTTGCGGAAACATATGACGGGAGTTTCAAAAATTGGTGGCAGATATTTGTGTAAAAGAGAAAAGGGAGAGTTGGCAAGACAAAGCACAGTTGACTGTATATATATTATGGATGCTCTGGAAGACAAAGAATCTTTAGCAATTTCAGAAAGAATAGAGGGAAGAAAAACTAGTTGTGGATATAGCCATGGCTGAATGGTTGGAGTTCTAGGCAGCCAGTGATTAGGAAAGAGAACTTCAACCAAGCATGAATAGATGAGAAAGAATGAAATAGGGACTAGAAATAGATGATTAGGCTCAATGGTGCCTATTGTATAGAGAAAAGAGGGAGAAGTAGAAGCAATAGTGGGTGGGGTCTCTAGTGATTGGAGATGTTACCCACTGTTGGTGCATGTAATATTCTTTGTTTAGATCTTTTTGGTTACATAGACATATTGGTAAGGAGCTAAAGATTTAGGGAATTAGGAAGGTGGATACCCTTTTTTTTTAGGCTTGGACTCAAAATGAGTACTAAGGAAGCAGTAGCCAGTATGCATCCTGTAAATGATGATATTTTTGCAAAGTAAATACGACTACTGTTTTTAGTTTTAAAAAAAAAAAGAAAGACTACAACAATATGCACATAAACTAAAATCAGTAGATGTAAATAGAGATAGCAAAAGTATCATAAGGCGGTCAAAGAAAATGAACGGAGTGAATTGGTTACATTTAGAAGCCTTTTATAAAGCTTGTCATAGATGGCCTTGATGAACATCACTATGTTGTTCACCTTCTCCTTTTACTTTTTCTTGCTCCACTTTTGTAATTTTCACATACACTCATGAGTATCGATGCAAAAATAAAAGAAAATATATAAAAATCATCTATTTCGAATAAGAATAAAAAACAAAAAAACCTTGTCATTACCGAACTTTGCGAGCTTGGAGAGTGAAGGTGGAGCATTTTCCTTCTTTGGTGCATGAAATGCAACAATTTTGAAAAGAAAAAATTAATACCAAAAACTCAAACTAGATATAATAATGTGGAGAGATTAATATTAATAGACCCATGAATAAGATGAACAAAGTTAATGACTATCAAAAGCCATAGGCAATGAACAAAGGGGAGACAAAGGAGAAAACTAAAGCAGAGAGAAAATTTTCAGTTTTGATCATGATGATTTAAAAATTGGGTATTGTTGTAAAATATTGCATTACAAATATATATAGAGAGAATGGAAAGAGAATAAATAGAGAAAGTAGAAAGACACCACAGATAGTAAGGAAAATCAGAGGAAAAATTCTTATTTCAACTTTTCTTCACACCTCCAAATGACCAACCTATGCTCCTATTTATAGGAGAATAAATATGTACCTATCAATGTATTTGGATAAATACATAAATTGGATAGGGATAAGTACTTACATTAGATAAAGATAAGTACATACATTAGATAGGGATAAGTACATACATTGGATAGGATGAATATACATTGGATAGGGATATGAACAAATATTGGGTAGGGATGAATATAATGAATATTCATTCATGTATTTCATAGTTATTTTACTCCCCCTTGAATATTCATTGTATTCATTATTTTACGAATGTGCATGATACTGCCTCATAAAAAACCTTGAGCTGGAAAAACCTAGTGGGGAAAAAAAACGGACAAAAGGGAAAAAGAGTACAGAACACAAATCTTATGATCTTTTCCTTTCATAGATGCATTAATTGCCTCGTTAAAACCTTAAGTCGGAAAAATCCTGTGGGAAAAACCGATCAGGACGGAAAAAGAGTGTAATACATAGTTCATAATATTTCTCCCTCAATTGAGCTATATAACCACTATTGGGGCTAGTCAATCTTACATCTTGTGAACTAGCCGCATACCAATGCCATATACTAATTTCTCAAAAGTTGACATTGGCAATGATTTGGCAAAAAGATATGCAAGATTCTTTATGCATTGAATTTGTTTAACATCAATTTATCGACTTTCTTGGAGTTTGTGAGAGACTAGCAGTGGAGCGTAATTTAATCAGGGCTACCGCATGCAAAACTACATGACCCCATGCTGTATCTTTGAGATTCATTCTCAATAATAGAGTTCGGGCAATTATTTGGATGCGTTTAATCAAAGATTCTACCAATCCATTTTAAGTATGAACATGTGTGACTGGGTGCTCAGCCTCAATTCCGAGTGAAGCACAATACACATTAAAACTTTTTTATGTAAATTCACCAGTATTATCAATCCTTATACTTTTAATTGGATAATCAGGGAATTGAACCCAAAATTTTATAATCTACGCAAGTAAACATGCAAAGGCGACACTGCACTTAGATAATAGGCAAACATAGGACCATCTACAGGATGCGTCCACTAGTATCATAAAATATCGAAACAGTCTACTTGGTGGTTGTATTGACTCACAAATATCACCTTGAATTCTTTGTAGGAATAAAGGGGATTCAAGATTAACCTTTATTATAAAGAGTTTAATAATGAGTTTTCCTTATGAACAAGCTTCACAATTATAATCTTTGGAGAACAGTATCTTTGTATCCTTTAAAGGGTGTCTTTTGTATTCTAAATTATTCTACGCATCATTGAAAGGCCAGGATGACCAAAGCAATCATGCCATAGTCCAAAGCGATCGGGTTTACCAATTTCCAAGACATAGAAGTGTACGTTTCAACGGCCTTAATTATGATACAATACAAACCCATAGAAGAAGCTTCCAACTTCTCATGGATAATCTTCAGGCTCATCTTATAAGAGATTATATCGATATATTCCTTATTTTGCTCCTAAATTGTCTCAATACAGTATCCATTATGGCGTACATCTTTGAAACTGAGCAAATTCATTTTTGATCTATTGCTTAGAAATGCATCCTCAATATAGAGGATGCTGCCATTTGGAAAAATAATTGTGGCATTCCCAAAACCATCAATAATTAGAACAGGATCTGATATTGTATAGACATGTGTCTTATGCAATGTCATACTTGAGAAAAAGTGTCTACTACGAAAAATGGTATGTGTTGTTGCACTATCAAGCAAACAAACATCTTTCTTTTTTTCGAAATTTTCCATTTGTACTTACGTTGACAACTTCAGGTGTCAAGTATCATAAAATTAGAAGGATTTCCAAAATATCCACCGCCACTTCAGGAGCAAAATGATAAATTGATTTCAAAGTCAAGAAAAATAAGAAAATAAAGAAGATGGAGAATGATTAAAGAAAGCATTTACCTTGCAAAAATTATTTACTCAGTTGATAGCTTGTCGTGCTGATAACATGTTGTAAAATATTACTTTACAAGTATATAATAGAGAGAATGAAGAGAGATTAAGTAGAGAAAGCAAAAAAAACACCACAGATAGTAAGGAAAACTAGAGAAAAAAATTATTATTTCAACTTTTCCTTACACCTCCAAATGACCAACCTATGCTCCTATTTATAGGAGAATAAAGATGTACTTATCAATGTATTTGAATAAATACATACATTGGATATAGATAAGTACTTACGTTAGATAGAGATAAGTACATATATTAATATGGATAAGTACATACATCGGATAGAATGAATATATATTGGATAGGGATATGGATAAATATTGAGTAGGGATAAATATAACGAATATTCATTCATGTATTTCATAACAGGTATAACAATTAATGAAAATTATATCATAACAATGTTCACATTATAATTATAGATAAGGATTAGGATAAAATTAAATTAGAATGAAGATAACTTCAATTAGTTATCATGTTATTCAAATTTAGTAAGGGATACTTAATTTTCAAATTGAATACATACAATATTAAGAATGAATGATTTGAAGGAGAATAAAATCATACATATGACGAAATTATAATAATACAATTAGTACATGTGACAACAAAATAGGAACTAAACACTGTTTTATATATATGTATAATAGATACTACTAATCCTTAATAGTAGTTTTATAACAATTATGTACTATTGTTTGATATTAATAAAACTATTACTTGTTTTGTCTCCAAATTGAAAATAAAAAATTGAAAAATTAAAAAAAAAAATCATACATTTAATGATATATGAAATATGTTGTACCTCATAGTTATAATATATATATATACATACATACATATATCTATATATATAGATAGATAGATAGATATAATTAAAAGTAAACTCTTTATAAGAAAAAGAGAGAATATCCTTTTTGAAGAAAGTAAAATAATAATAATAACAAATGAATGGAATGGAAAAATATAAGTAAATATGTATAGCCATAGTACTAATTACCACATCAAATGGTGTTAATCATGTAGCAATAACTTGTTATTTTAATAATCAAAATTTTAAAATTAGTAAAAATTTAATTATACACATTTCATTAAATCATTACGCGAAATTTAAGAATACCAACCACCATCCATAATTAATAATTAGTGGAACGAATGGGCATTAAGACAGCAGAGGGTTAAGAAAGGTGGGGTCGGGCGAATTTGGCCCGCTCCGATGCTAAACAAACGGGTCGGTAGCCGCTCCTCCCTCCATGAATTGACCGCCCGCCGTTAATACGACGCAACCAAATTCCCGTATCTCTGCATTTTCGTTCTCCTCCGAAAAAACAGTGGCCATTTTTGTGCAAATGCTGGCCTTGATTTGCGTTGACATCTAGAAATTGTGAAGAGAAAATGGCTGGGGCGATGAAGAAGCATGTTGTTTTTCAAAATACTGTTCCGACTTATTTAGGCTTGTTGATGATGCCCTTTTGTGCTTACAGCCAAATTAAGATTTTTCTTCTGTTTTATTAAGCTTTGTAGTTGGGTTGATTTCCCACTGTGATTAATGTATAGTTTGGTTTTCTCTCCCTGTTTCTTTGTTGGGTTACTGTCACTAAGAGGATAGACAATTCATTTAACTTGCTAATAATGGGTGGCCAATTATTTCTGTTTTCTTCTTTAGATGTCCTGCGTATTGGTATTATCAATACAAACAATCTCTTCAATTATTTCTTTTCTCTCTTCTTTCCTTCCCTACACACGCTCACTCACTATGGCGACTCTAGGCCCGGAGGTCTCAACTCCACCGTCATTTTCCGCCCTCTCGGCCTGTTCCTCTATCATCAACCGAGCTCGTATCTCCCACCTTTGCCATGCCCCATATGCTTATTAAAAAGATATTTTTATGATTGCAGAATTCCCACCATTTTTTAAAAAAAAATTTGCTTGCAGGTGTGTCTGTATGATTGGTGGCTCATCAAACCCGATTCCAGTTCTAATTGCAAACGATTGAGTGTCGGAGGCATTAACTCCGAAGAGTAAATTCCGTTCACCTTTTTTCTGTACTTCAATTACTGTAGTTTATGTGGCAATTTATGCGTATTGCTTCTTATGACAAATTTATATTCATATTCCAATTGAGTATTTAGTTCTTCATACATTATAGGATTTGTTATTGAATTTCTATATTGCAGGAGACTAGGAATAAGGGTTTTTCATTCAGCACCAATTCTGAAAAGATACAACGATGTTACTCTTGAGACTACAGATGGCATTATAGTCACTATTTGTGGGACTATAAATAGGTCTCGAACGTTGCAAAATGGCTTCACACAAGAGGTTCTAATTGATTATGATATTAGCTGGTGCTTTGTCATGTATTTACTAACTACATTTTTGTTTTGGGTTTTGGGGTGATACATCCTTTTTCACCCTTATTAGAAGTTTATGCAAAGGAATAGAATATGCTTAAAAGATGTGCTTGATTAACTCTTTCCCTGTGTCCCATTTGATAAATTTCTACTTTTATTGCATTGTACTCATTAAGTGAGCAAATATGGTCCATATTTAAATTGCTCTACTCACGAAATACAGGTTTGTAATCATTTCCTTATCGGATTCCCTTATTACTGGGAGGAGTTTATTAATCAATTATTCTCTGAAGAATCAACTGAAGGGTTGTCTAACTTGACTGGAGTTGTTGCACCTTTGGATGGCTTCAGCACCTTTTCATCCGGGTCCTTGGATGAGCTCCCTGGGGCTTTATTACGTGATTTCTCCCTTTCCACTCTTGGAGATTCTGCCAACTCTGAACTAATCAAGAGTATGTTTGGAGATATATTAGAGAAATATGACAAACGGATAAATGATGGAGGATTGTTGTCTTCTAAGAACAGCAAAAGTGATCACAAGCTGACAAGGAATTCCAGAGACAAAGACACTCCAACTAAGGGTAAGAAAAGTGCATCTCAGCAGAACCAAAACTATGAGGATGATTTATCTCTAACAGAAACTAGAAGAAAGAAGTTGCAGAAAACCGCCCTTGAAAAAGAACTGGGTTTGAGTCAAATGCCTTAAGAAAGGGTCCTTTAACAAGAAGTATGGCTCACTTGAAAAATTCAAGGAACAAGAAAGATGAGAATGTAGATACACCTAACAGGAGACACAAAGGCTTGGTCACTGGAAACATTGTTTCCAATAGAACTCAGGTAGCCAGAAAGTTGAACTTAAGAAATCGTTCAGTGGAACTTAATGTCCAAAGTAATGATTAGGGTTTATGCATCAATGGTATAGAGTTTATGCTTCAATAGCGCAGTTAAGAGATCAAAAGAAAGTGATAGACAGCATAAATTGTTTGGTGCAACTTATTGTCAAATGTACTGAATGGGGTTTATGCTTCAATAGTGCTGTTAAGAGATCAAAAGAAAGTGATAGACACCATAAATCTTTCGGTGGAACGTAATGTCAAAAGTACAGAATAGGGTTTATGCTTGAATAGTATAGGGTTTATGCATCAATGGTGCTGTCAAGAGTTCAAAAGAAAGTGATAGACAGAATAACCTGTTGGTCAACAAAACGTGAATGGTTGTTAAATTGACTCTCATGCTGAATATTTTTGATGTTGAAGAAATTTCGTAACAGGAATTCTTGTTCTTATTTGGAATCATATTGGAGCCCTTTTGCTGGCCTTATTTATTCGTGTGTCATTTGGTTGTACCATCGATTGCTAAAAACTCCTCAAAGTTTGTGCCTTAATCAATTCCAATTGGCAAATTTTATTTTTGTTCTCTTAATTCATGAAAAGTAGAATCAAGCTTATCAATAGCTTATCAATGACTACAGATTGCCATCCTGATTATCAAGTTTGTTGAAGGGCTTTCTAGTACCCAACTAACTTGCTTAATTGGATTTATTGTACCTGGAAAACTTAGATTGGTAAATCAGTGAGACACACCAATTGACCATAATGAGTTGTTCTACTAATTTTTAGAGCGCGCAAATTGGACTACTTTTGGATGCTGTTACAAATATTTTCATACAGAGTTCCATTTTGTACCTGATTTTGCTTTACTTAACTAATTTGGCTGAATAATGTAGTTATTAAAGGTTGGTAAAGCAGAACTGCACTTGCCGCCTTCACTTTCCTCGGCTGAATCTGTTCCCACGCATTTCTGTCTTCTTTCGTTATTTTGACCATTCTGCTGGAATTAATCAATAACTTCTCTGACAGTACTTCGATATAATTATATCACTCATAACAAGTCGAGAGAAGAATAATGAAGTAGAATAGTACAGAATGCCATTTGTAAATTCTCAAAATTCTGAAATACAAAAACGTCAGTAAATATTGTCCACCGCACTTAAGAGTTAACATAAAGTAGAATCAACATCTTCCAAGTGGCTCAAAGATGCTTAAAAGGTTAGAAGTGGAGGATTTGGATGTCAAGGAACATCCGTGTTCCTTCAAGCAATCCTAGGAGCTTCTTCCAGGTTTTTAGAAATCTGCAATCCATGTATATCTTCTTGGAGATTCATTTAATGTGAGAAAAATGTAGAATTAACAAGTTCGGTAACTTCTTGATTACTGTTATAATTGAAAAAAGGGACCAAATAAGGTATAAAGAAGAATTTAAAACAACAAAAAGTTACAACAAAGGCACAATCAGATAAACAAAAGAGGCAAACAAGTCTGCAGGACATTGACAAAATGAAAAATTGCCTGTTGGAAATATAGAAAGACTCACTGATCTCTTAGAGTTAGTACTGCAGAATCGCAGGGTATGAAACGAAGACTAGAATTCATGAAGTTTTGTAGAAGAAGTATAATTCTTCATAAATTGTCTCACAAAAAATGAATATGATCACTTCCACAACCCGCAAGAACTTAGAAATATGAGGGCAATATTCTTAAAGTGAGGTAAACTAGACGGCCAAGAGATACTATTTCGTGACAAGCCTAAAGACTTTTTGAGGTAAGCTTATTTTATTTAAGGTCTAAGTAGGCTCGAATATACGATTTGTGTCCCATGCCAACAGACTGATGATGTAATATGTAATGGGGAAAATAAATAGAAAGAACAACTTGAACTGTTAATACAGCGAAAGGCATATGCATAAGAGCCACAAGGTAAATATTAGCATGCATAGTAACTAATTTCTAGTTTCATGGCAAGTTCTTTCCTAAGTAACTAATTATGAAAGAAAGGAATAATTACAGCTGTAACAAGCAATCATCATCTTATGCTGCGACATGTAACAGGAAAACAATCTACCCAAAAAGCTAACCAAAACAGTACCTCATTCATACTTGGAAAGCCTGCTGATGCTTCACAGTGCCAACCCCAATAAAATACCATACTGATCACAGACAGTTCTGAAAAGGATGCTTACTAAACTTGCAAAAGGACGCCAACATAGATTCCTTAAGTTTAAGAAGCTAATGTTTCCTACTTATGTTAATCTCCTTCCAACCCTTCTAATTAGGATTTCTCAGTTTCATCAATACTGCATATACTTCAGTGACTGCTAGCCAACTTCAAGATATGTTGAGATGCCAAGTTGTCAACATGAGCTTCAACCACGTTTACATTATCTAAAAAAAAAACTTTACCTCAAGTTTAAACCAAGTTAATTCTTTAACCTTATTCCTACTTTTTGTATTCAACCTATTCTAGAGGTAAAAGTCGGTCATTCTCAATTTAAACTAATCTTCATATTAGCTTACATAAAAAGAACATACATGTTCATACAGCAAGGGGTGTTTATTCAAAATTTAGGAAGGAAAAAGGATATAACCTGAAGATTTCATGTTCATATGGCAATTTTTCAGTGATTTCCGGAATCTCTTACATCCGAGCCAGCCACAAAAACCTGCAAGCCCTAATTAACACACACACTCTCTCTCTCTCACTCTCACACAAACACATATAACTACCAAGCGAGTAAAGCATGAAGCAATACTAGATTCACATTGACCTATCATGAGCACAACTGAAACCAAGCGCCATATCAGACCACTTAAACATATCTTCTCCATGACAAGCTACTAACTGCAACATGCATTCTTGACTCCTACTAGCATTTCAGGTTATCAAATGCAAATACAAATACAATAACAATAAACATAATTACTATAATAATAATAATTATACACTACCTTCAGATTTCAGGTCAAGATTTGATTGTTCTGTATTCAGTTTTAGCAGGCGCTCATTCAGTTACTTCCCTTAATGGCAAGAAAATACTTTCACTGAGTTCATGATAGGCAATAAAGGTGCCAGGATCAACCACATGTGCTTCAGTAACCAAGTCCAGAAACAAGAAAACATGAATCAGAAGTCCACCTGAATCAGATGGTCAATAAAATGATAAGCAACTGATAAGGATGTATATCTCAATTTAAGTTAAAGTGTGAGATAGAAGGTTACTTCTGAAAACTTGCATAATCTGAACTTGAATGCGTGTCCAGCATCACCTCATATTTGTCATTGCAATTAATAAATACGAATTAGTTATCCATAAGTGTGCTGAATAACAATCCCAACAAGCTTCCTCAATGTTTTCTGGAAAGAAAATAGAATTGATTCAGGGTTCATATTACATATAACTTTTGAAAGTTAATGATTTAACAATGACATCGTTCAAGATTCATGTAAAATACATGCACATACCAAGATTCCATTCATCATCTGTTCTTTGCTTGTTCCTGCACTTCTTACCAGATTGCAAAAAATGTGTAGAATATACAGAAATGTCTTTTGGAGGTATACGTAATTGGATTCGCAAGCAGGTCACTTGAAGCAAAATCTTTTCTGCATTAGCTTGGGAAATGCGGATTGGCAGTGGCTCCATATCTCATTTAGAAACAACATAATGCCAGTCTTCTAATCTAGAGCTGAATCTGCTGAGGTCTTGATTTTTCTGATCCAGAGACAAGTAAGCATGTGCACTTGATATAAAAGCTTCCTATTTCTAAAATCAATTGAAAGCTTAGTCTGCAGTGGGGCTTCTTCCCTCTGGACGTTTTCAGGAAGACCTTAAGTTCTGATGATGGAATTTGGAAGTGCTTGGCTACTTAACTGATGTGAGGATTGAGATATTTGATTTTTGGCTCTGACAGTAGGTCTAGACTGGTGTGCATCTGCTGCATATTATTTCTTTGCATATCAATAAAAAGCTCCAAATTTGCCTTAGAAAGGGGGAATGGGGGAAATGCACATGCGAGAGAAACTTATTGGATGCTTAAAGATAACTTCATCAAGAAAGAAAAATCATTTCAAAAAGTAAACGATTATGTGTACCTGTGCATGACATTTGTCCTTTATTACCACGAGTTATCACCAAATACAGTTAAACTCAGGTCTGTAGCTAAGCTTAAGTTGCCCAGCCAACACATCCAGTAGCCAGTAAATTTCTTTGGACGCTGGAAGAGAATTGTCAGAAGCAGCAAACTGGAAAATATTCTTCTCCACTTCAATCCAACTGGATCCAGGACATCTCTTTTCTACTGCAAGTTTCTTCATGTTTGCCCTGATTCTGGCAACTTCACCCCATCGACCAGCTTCAGCATACATATTCATTAAAAGGTTGTGGTGTCCAGTATTATTTGGCTCCAACACCATCAATTTATCAACAGCCAGTTGAGCAATCTCCAAGTTCTTGTGAAGCTTACACCCGCCAAGCAATGACCCCCAAATTACAGAGTTTGGTTCCATTCTCATGCTTTCTATCAATTCCAATGCTTCTCCAAGCAACCCAGCCTTACATAACAGATCAACCATGCACCCATAATGTTTAATTTCGGGAAGGATGGAAAAATCATGAGTCATTTTAAAAAATATGCTTCTTCCTTCTTCAACCAGCCCAGTATGAGTACATGCAGAAAGAACACTAATGAAGGTAATACCATTTGGCTTTATCTTATCCTTCTCCATGATATAAAACATTGCTAAAGCTTCTTTGGCATGACCATGAACCGAAAACCCTTCAATCACAGAGTTCCAACAGAAAAGGTTTTTCTCTTGCAATTTGAGAAATACAACAAGGGATCTCTCCATGTCGCCACACTTTGCATACATGTCAATCAATGCTGACCCAATATAAACATCAAGATCAAAATTTGCATGCATTAAATAAATATGTATATCCTTCCCAATGTTCAACCACCCGAGATGTGCACAAGCAGAAATGATTGTTGACATGGTCATTTCATCAGGTTTAATCCCATTATCTCTCATTTCATTGAAAATCTCTAATGCTTCTTGGTAGTGCTTGTTTTGAGAGTAGCAGTTTATCATTGTTGTCCATGAAATTAAATCCTTTTCAGGTATTTTATTGAAAAGCTCCTTCGCGGACTCAATGTCGCCAAGTCTTGCAAATCCATGAATTATAGTATTCCACGATGCAGTATTTTGCTCAGGCATCTCAGTAAACAATTTCCTTGCAGAACTAAAATCCCCAGAGCGGACATAAGATGAAACCATTGTTGTCCATGCAAAACCATCTCTCTCAGCCATTGTATCAAAGACTAGTCTTGCTTCACCAATTCTACCCAAATTTGCATAAAAGTCAATAAGAGCAGTTTGAACATGAAGATGAGATGCAAATCCATGCTTCCAAATCTGTACATGGATACATTCTCCAAAACTTAATCCAGATATAAATGTGCAGCTCTTTATGATTGATGAAAATGTGAAACTAGTTGGTCTCATTTCAGTTTTCAACATGTCAATATACATCTGTAAAGCTTGAGTTGGACAAAAACACCGAAGAAAGGCTCCTATCACTGCATTGTATACAAAAATATTGGGATCTTTTAACTCATGAAAAGTGGCAATAGCCCATTCTGTACAGCAAAGACTGGAACATGCAGAGATAAATTGGTTAACCAAGAAGCAATTTTGCGTTTCATTGTTCTTGATCATGAAGGCATAAACAGACTCCAGATCTTTCACGTTTGAACTTCTTTTAATTTTTTCTGCAAATTGAGTGATTTGCCTGTCTTGTCTTGTGAGTCCCTGGCCTGAACAACAGAGTGAGATGCAGATTAGTATTGAGTATCCATTTACATTTTCCCATTGAAGGACATCTGTAATTCATTAATAATTCATTATCTATGGCTGTGATGTAAAAATGTTCTGATTCCAATTGGTAACTAGTGGACTAGAAAGTCAGTGCAACCAACTACATCCAAGAGTTTAATTAACAGGAGAAGCAAACATCCTAAGTTGCCCCTCTGTGCCAGAAATTGGCAGAGGAAACACATTAAATGAAGTGGAAAATAGCTAAACAAAGCATTTGCACCAAAAAAAATCTATGACTAATTTCTTCCAGCAGCCTAAACATTTCTCTTCTTCCTGCTTATCTTTCGAATATCCATCAAACAGATTTTATTAATTGTCACATTTTTAATCACATAAATCAACACAGATGCAGACAATCTGAATCATCTTCAACTTGTTACAGAAACCAAGAATACCAGAAGATTACTGCCAAGAAGAAATAGAAAATACTGCATTGATATTTTTAATTTCAATTCATAAGAAAATAATGTTTACATGGAAACTAAGAAGCTTGTTCCTTTTCCTTTAAAAATGAAGTCAAATGAAGCAATATGAGAGAACAAAAATGATCATGCATCTGTTGTAGCTGAAGCTATCTAAAACTTTCCAATGGCATTCTGATGAATTACTTAATTAGAAGACAATACAGAAAAACATTAGAATAAAACCATTTGATGCAAATCAGTTGCCATTAAATGTGAATCAACAGAATAATTACATTGGTTTGGACATTAAATGAAGGCCAATAGATTAAAGTTTAAGAAAGATAACAAAGCATCCAAAATAAAGGAGATGTATCTCAAGTATAAAATGGATACAGAAATATGTGATTCAACAAAACCAGCAGTCCTTGATAGAAAGACCAAGCTAAATGGAAAACAGATGTGACTGACATAGTTAGTGTGCACTTAATTGTGACCAAATCAAATATGAGCAAGAAAAGGCGAAATTAAATTACCCTAACTAAATGCACCCTGGAAAAATGGGGCATGTTTAAGCTGCAAGAAACATCCTATGCTGTTGTCTCAGCCAATTTTTCTATCCCTTAAGGTGCAATAGGTCTCTAAAGCAGCACCAATAATTTCAACCTTTAAGCTTTCATGCAGCTCAAGATCACTGCCTAAAATCCTTAAACCACCAAATCTATTTACCTCCATGAAGTTAACATTGAATATGAACAAAGTTCAAGCATGACAAGGGACCGAGGAAATGATGACCGCTTGCACTCACAATCCAGCTACAATGGACACTTGGCCAACATGCTATTTTGTATGCATTGCCCACGGAGATGCCCCTGGACACTGCAACTTTCTTTTTCAACAATAGTTTAATTCTTCAATAACTCCCTATGTGGTTTAGGTGCATGGCTATCCCACACAAACTATGTTAGTATTTCCGTTCAATGGAATAAAAAAAAGGATATCTCCCTATGAAAAATCAGACTTTTTCCCGCCTAATTTCTCGTATCCTATAATGGCTGCACTAAATACCTGTCCTGACAGATCTCCGATCCCAACTCACCATTAATTGGTTAAGCCACTAGTCCTAGATTGATTCCAGGGAAATTTGTTCAGAAGTCCAAGAAATACTTCAAAAACACATCAAACATGTTCTTAAAACGTGAAAGTGGATAGATTCAATGGCAAAAAAAGCTCAAGTTTTCATTCCACATGACATGAAAATTGGTGATATTTCCATTCCCCCAACACAAGCTGATCACGTTATTGTCGATTCAACAAAAAGAGAAATAATTACCCATCTATTCGCAAGTTAAATGAATTGCATATCCTCTTATTAACCCAACAAAGAAATACGGAGAGAAAATCAAACTATAATCACACACGGAAATCAACCGAACTACAAAGCTTAATAAAACAGAAAAAAAAAATCTTAATTTGGCCGTAAACACAGAAGGGCATCATCGACAAACCTAAATAAGTCCGAACTGTATTTTGAAAAGCAGCATGCTTCTTCTTGCCACACTCTTTGAACATGGACTGAAACGCCCGAGTCCCAAAACCGCCAGTAGCCCCAGCCATTTTCTTTTCTCAATTTCTCGATAACCCCACTTCAACTCAGTTCAGAAGGGCCCTATTGACCTTAAAAGGTTGTCACTCAATTAACATAGATATCAACGCAAATCAAGGCCAACATTTGCAAAAAAAATTGCCACTTTTTTTTGGAGGAGAAACGAAAATGCAGAGATTTGACGGGCGGTCAGGGAGCGAGGTCGGCGAGGAGCGGCTGCCGACCAGTTTGTTTAGCATCGGAGCGAGCCAAATACGCCCGACCCACCTTTCTTTGCCCTTTGCCGTCTTAACGGTGAAATTTACAAAAATAGCACACTTTCAACCAGGTTCATATAGCACCCGTTAAAAATTGTTGCCAAAATAGTAGATGTAAGTCAACTAGATTTGACTAAATGGATTTAAATGACCCTTATTTACAAATGAGAAAAACATCACGTGTGAAATAACGTTTCATTCTTCTTCTCTTCATTTTTTCATTTCATCGTGTCTGTTTGAATTTCCCTAACCATTTTTCTCCATTTTTCATCAATTCAACATTACACTTCACACAATTCATAGTTGTCTGCATGGCACGTACGCGAGAAGATACGATAAGTTAGGGTTTTGTTTAATTTTTTATGTAATCCCGATTGCGATTGGTTTGAAAACGTAACAATTTTGCATATCCTATCACATATAGTATTTTTTGTTTAAATTTGAATTAGGTTTGCATGAGAAATTGGTCAAGTATAGGGTGAAAAAGAGTTGAAAATTTTTCATTGTTTCTCGAGCACCATGTCGAGCATGTGCTCAAAATAATCAAGCATTTTTAAATGATAAACACTTATCGAGCACTTAGTTGTGCTCGAACACTTACTCAAGCACGTACTGAACATCTAGTTGAGCACTTACTTGAGCACGGATCAAGCACTTACTCGACTAGATGTTCGGTACATGCTTGAGTAAATGCTCGAGCACAACTAAGTGCTGAGTCATGCTCAAGTAGGTGCTCTAATTAATGCTCGAATAAAGTGAAGAAGAATGAAATGTTGCTTTAAGCACGATGTTTCTCATTGTTTGTAAATAGAGGATCATTTAAATTTTTTCACTTGATCAAACCTAGTTGACCTGCTATTTTGGCAACAAATTTTTTACAGGTGCTATATTTCATTAACCCAGTTGAAAATGTGCTATTTTTGCAAATTTCCCGTCTTAACGTGGTTACTCTTTACCTTTCGACCGACCCACCTTTCTTTACCCTTTGTCATCTTCATCAATGTTGTAAAAATTGATTTGCGAATTGGTCAAATCAATAGTCAAGTGGCCAATCAGTCAAACTGGTCGAACCAGTAATAAAAAATTAGATGTAGTGTAATAAATATAAAGTAATTATAAAAATATTAATATTAGTATACAAATATATTAAAACTAAGATATTTAGTTTTTTTATTGTAGTTAAATTTAAATTAAGTATAAATTACATGAAATTCCAAATTTATAATTGAATAATTTCATAAAAATAGTATAAAACATGTTTTAAGTAAAGAATGTGTTAAAAGTTGTAAGAAATTTCTTATATAATTTTTTGAGATTTTAAATTTTAAAAATTAAAAAAACTTTATGGGCAAAATTCAAAATATTCATATAAAAAGTATTAAAGAATGAGTTAAATAAAAAAATGAGTTTAAATTATAATTTTTAAAAGTTAAAATATTTCTTTAAAAAAGAGTTAAAACCCAATCAAACTTAGGTCAACTCTAATTTTGATCGATATTTAAAAGGAGGGTTTTATGCAAACCCATATCTGACCTAGATCGGGTTTGCAGTAGGACTAGTCCGAATTTAACAACATTGGTCTTAATGCCCATTCTTTCCACTAATCATGGATCATGGTTGGTATTCTTAAATTTGGCATAACAATTTAATGAAAATGTATAAAATTATTACTAATTGTAAAAATTTGATTATTAAAATAACAAGTTATTGCTAAATGATTAATATCATGTCATGTAGTAATTAGGACTGTGGCTATAAATATTTACTTATATTTTTTATTTCATTAATTTTATTTTATTTTTACTTTGTTCAAAAAGCATATTCACTCTTTTTCTCATAAAGAGTTTACTTTTAATTATATGTGTGTGTGTGTGTGTGTGTGTGTGTGTGTGTATTAACTATGATGTACAACATATTTTATGTATCATTAATGTATAAATTTTTTTATTTTCTAATTTTAAGTACTACATTATCATTATTATTAAAAGGAACTTTGTTTAATTTTATTCAAAAGTTAACTCTTTTTTGTGACAATTAAAATTTTTAAAAGTAAACTATTTTTTGGAGTTGAAACTAGTAATAGTTTTATTAATATCAAACAATAATACATTATTGTTATATAACTACTAAGAAGGATTATTAGTATTATATTATAATACTAATGATTAAAATAACAAGTAGAAAATAAGAACACTAAAGTATAAAGCAACGTAGAGTCTAGAGAAAAACAAAAAGAAGAAAATTCTTTTTTCCTTCATTGTTTTCTTTCTTTCACCTAAATCTCTATATATAGGTTTAAAATTGACCTATTCAAAATAACATTGTAGGTTACAAGATCCAAATGAAGGTTACTTGAGTTACATTATGGGCATCATATGAGTTATAAGGTGTAGTGGGAATAATATGTAGTGAGAGTTACATGGAGTAATGCAAAAAAAACATTAGATAATCATGAATCATATAGGTAGACATCCACTAAATAATTCATAATATTCCCTATTGGATGTTCATTATTAAAAAAAAGTCTCATTAAAATATTACTAGAAGAAAACTAGAGGGATAAAAACTTGATGAAGGAAAACAAAAATACATTGTATAATTACTCTCTCTCGTTAAAGCCTTATCTCATTAAAAACCTTTCTCAGAAAAAATAATGGAAAGAAAAACATTGGTTAAAGGGGGAAAAAGAGTACAATTTATAATTATTCCCCTCTTGAGCACTTAATTTTACATCTTTTAGTCATTGCATTCCAATCTTATGAACCAACTTTTAAAATGTTGAAGTCACTAATGACTTTGTAAATAAATATGCTAAATTGTCATTTGAGCAAATTTATTAAACACTAATCTTACAATTCTTTTGAAGATCATGAGTGAATTTTTTTTTTGGTGAAATGTGTTTCCTTCTAGTGCCTTTCATCTATCCTTCTTTTAATTGAGTAATACATGTAGTATTAACTTTAAACAAAGTAGTAGGAACTTCTTTGTCCAAGAGCAAACCATATGTTCCTCAAATATGATGATGGATAATAGATTTTAACTAAAGTACTCCTGACTTATTTTATGAATTCCAATATTTTAGCATGATTAGAAAAATAGCAGTTATAGTTTGTTTTATAGAGTACCACGAAATAGCTATATCATCAAATGTAAACACATATTGTAATCAAGCATTAAGTGAATCAAATAAATAAGTACCATCTGCATAGCTTTATAGTATTAGACTTGGGTTCCTTCCACTAATTCTTGATGGTGGTTAGTATTCTTCATGTAACAATTTAATCAAAAAATATATAATTAAATATCTACTAATTGTAAAATTTTGATTATTAAAATAACAAGGTCATTGCTAAATTATTAATATCATTTGATGGGGTAATTGGTATTGTGGCTATACATATATACTCTTTTTTTTTTCATTCCATTAATTCTTTTTTTTTTTTTACTTTGGTCAAAAAGGATATTCTCTCTTTTTCTAATAAACAATTCACTTTTAATTGGATATAATTTTTTAACCATAAAGTACAACATACGTAATGTATCATTAAATGTATGATTTTTTATTTTTATTCTTATTTTTTAAAAAAATTTTGAGTACTATATTATCATTATTATTAAGAAGGATTTTGTTCAATTTTATTTAAAGTGAACTCTTTTTTGTGACAACTAAAAATTTTAAAAGTAAACTCTTTTTTGGAAACAAAATAGTAATATTTTTATTGATATCAATCAATAATATATAATTGTTATAAAACCATTATAAAGAACTAGTAGTATTATATTATAATACTAATAATTAAAATAATAAGTAGAAAGCATGATTACTAAAATATAAAGCAATGTAGAATAGAGAGTAAAATAAAAATGCAAGAAATTCTTTTCTTCCTTCATCACCTTCTTTTTTCACCTGAACCTCTGTATATAGGTTTGAAGTTCACCCATCCTCTATATATAGGCTTACATTATGTTATACGAGAATCAAAATGAAATAATGATAATTCATTCAAACTAATTTTCTTAAGTAGCTATTTATTTTTTTCCTTGATGTTAGAAAAACTAATTCCTTATAATAACAATAAGCAAAACGAGCCATAAATAAATCGCCAATTGATAGCTCAACGTATTTGATTATAGGTGGAAATCCAACAAACATACATACCTAACCTCCTTTGAGATCTCATCTTAATGCATTGCACTTCCAAAAAATTTTAGATAAGTAATATTTGGTTCTTGACCCAATGCCAATTTTTGGGGAACGAATTAATGATAATTTGTAGAAACTAACATTACCATATGCAAGATAGCATGTCCCCAACCAAAAGTTGGGAGATGTGTTCTTATAAGTAATGGTCAAATAATTAATTGCAAGCGCTTTATAAATTATTATGCCAAACCATTTTGTGTGTGAACATAAGGTACAAGATGTCTAATAGTTATTCTAATAGACATACAATAATCATCAAAAGCTTGTGAAGTAAATTCACTTGCATTGTCAAGACAAATTGTTTTAATGTAATAATTAAGAAAATGAGTATGTAATTAAATTAATTCTCCAAACAATCTCGCAAACACTAGATTGCGAGTTGATAATAAGCATACATATGACTATTTTATTAATTTATTAATTAAAACCATATAATATTGAAATGATCCACAAGATGGGTGAATAGGCCTATATATATTCCCATGTATACCTTCTAAAAAAAATGGAAGAGATTCAGTTTTAACTTTTAATGGTGATCGCCTAATGATTAACTTGCCTTGAAAAAAGCAACACATGAGAATTTATTAAATTGAAAAATACTCCTATATCTTAAAGAATTACTATATGAATTCTCAATAATTTTTTACATTATTATAGAACCAGAATGGCCTAATTGAAGCTAAATAATAGATTCATCATAATTTTTTAATCAAAAATAATATATTATTTAATTTTACTCATATGTATATGATACAATCAATAGGAATAAGAAATAGTTTTTCCAACAACATTTTTTTTTTAGAAAAAATACTTGTAACGTACAAGTATTCGTTATTACCTTCACTTTTTTTCTCACCATGATGTTTATTTTGGCAAATACGTTTAGAATTCAACAAATTTCTTTGAGACATTGATAAAAATAATGCATCATCAATGCAAAATTTTGTTCTTTCAAGTAAAATTATAGTTGCTCTTCTAGAGCCTAACATGGATTTCTTTCATTATTAAATAAGAAAAATACTTCTTATCCTTAAACATAGAGTGTGCTATTGCAATATTTGCCAAACACAATTTTTTTGTCATTATTCATTCATACGTCTATTTTCTTCATAAAAAAATAAAAATTCCAGAAGAAATATCTTTCTTTTTTTAATACAATATTTATAAAGTATAAGAAACATTGAAAACAAACATTACTGATATTTTATTGGGTAAATTACATCTACCTCGTTTGGAGAAGTTACTAAATGAACTCCGAAATTTAGAAAAACTATTAATATCCCTATAAGTTTTATAAATTTATAACATTTAACCTTCTATTATTTGATGATTAATGTTGACCATTGACTTTTGATAAAGTTAAAGATCAAATTTTCTTAAAATTCTTATATTATCATTTAAATTATAATATTTGAATGGCATTTATCCAATTGAGGTTTGTTTTAATTATAAAATGGATTTTAAAATTGAACAAAATGTATCCCATCCTACTTTTCTTTTATTTTCTTAGTATCAAAAAATTAAAATTCTTATTTTTCCAAATTTTCAATCATATTATTTTAAAAAATTAAATGTATAATATAAATTTTATAAAAAGAATTTAATTATTATTTATATTATTTAAACTTATCATGAAGTAATAGTATTTTTTAATGATAAATGATAAACTATAATTACATTTTTTTTCCAATAATAACATTATCTGTGCAATTGCACAAGTAGAATACTAGTTTCATATAAAAGTGAATTATTTTTTTTAAAATAAAAAATTTTTGAAATTGAATTTTTTAGGACGAAGAGGGTATATTTTATATTTTAGAGCTCTATAGTCTTAATATGTTTATTACCAAAAAAAAATCACCATGAACTTTAACGTGATTGTAAAATACCCTTTAAACCTCCCCCCTCCCCCAATAATTTGTTGTAATTTAGTCCAAAATTTGTATTGAATTGGAATTACAAATAGTAACCCTTGTATTCTCCAAATTAATAAAAACCATTGTATTAAATGTTGTTGGATTTTGTCTTGCAATTATTAGCATGCAAGTTATTTACAAATGTTTGACAGACTTAAAAATTAGAGATGCAAGGAATAAAAAGTTTGATGTTTTCATAATTTTTTGAGTAATTAAATTTAGGTTAAGGGTATCTTAATCAGTGTAGTGTAAGACAGCAAAAGGTTGATTATTGTAATTTTATATTTTTATTTCATAATCAACACAAATTTTGAACTAATTTATTACAAAGTAGTTTTCCAAAGTTTAGTTACAAAATTAAACTTTTAGGGATATTTTGCAATCAAGTTAAAATTCATGATAGTTCCTTTTCTTCTTTGGCAATTAACTCTTATATAAATTTTCATTATTATCATCATCATCTACCCAAAGATAAGATTAAAAAAAAAAATCATGGCCAAACACAAAAACTAAAAATCAATAGGAGTATTATGTAATGGCAGTAGTGAAGTTGTTTTAGAGTTAGACATGGTTGTCACGATCCTATGATCCGTAGGGGTGTAAACGAACTAGTACGTTTGGTGAACAATTTATGAACAAGTTCGGTTATGTTCATTTGTTAAGTTAAACGAATAATAAACGAATAGATTTTACTATTCGTTTAATAAACGAATCGAACATAAACGGACATGTGTTTGGTTCGTTTATGTTCACGAATAAGCTCGTTTAATGTTCATATAAAGCTCATTCATTATTCGTTTATATTAAAATAATAATATAATATAATATATATATAATAATATTAATAATTGTCAAAACGACGTCGTTTTGACGATTAGGGTGCATTTTCAGTCTTTCACTTAGCCTTTCACTCTCTCAACCGACAGCCACACCCACAAACCATTCTCCATTCTGCCATTCATTTTTCAATCTTTACCGCGACTTCAAGCCTGCAAACCCAAGCGCCATTAATTTTTCAATCTTCATCGCGACTACAAGCTTGTAAACCCCAGCCAGCAAACCCTAAACCTCAATCGCATCTCCTCTCTTGATTCTGCTCACTGCAAGCCTGCACTCATTTTCTTTTGTTCGATTCTGCAGCTTCTGCACCTAGGCATCTCCAAAGGTTTTTCTTTTTTCTTGGCATTTTACATATATTTTTTTATTTTTTTCATTTTTACAGCCTATTTTAGCTTTCTCTTAAATATGTTTTTTTTTGGTTTGTACACTCTCAGTCTTTTTAACAGTCTCTCCAGACTTTGAAGAGTTTGGGGAAGGATTTATAGCCGTGTCCTCTTTTATGGTATTTTTTCCTTTTTTTTTCTTCTTTCTCTCTCATTCTATCTCTAATCTGGACTCCAGTGGCCGAATTTGGTCAATCACAGGGCAAATCTAAGGCATGTAATTTCCATGCAATTCCTGGTTATAAGATGAGTCAAGCCATGTAATTTCCATGTTAAGTTTCTTCAATTAAAAATTATGGTAATTCCTGAGGTTTGAATCATATTATTTAATCAACTGCCAGAGATGATTTTGTGCTTCCTCTATTTAGTGTTTCATTATTGTGTTTTTGGGTTTGCTGGAGTCGTCATGGTATATTGATGAGCTCCCAAGATCCCATCAAGATAACAACAAAGACAAGAACAATGAAGATCAAGTTGTGAATAATGCTTCTCAAAATGAGAGTCCTTCTCCACCTCATGCACTTGATGGCATGGCTGGTCCTATGACTCGTTTAAGGAAGAAAAGGATGGAAGAATCTTTGTCTAAATTGATCATTCAAGTCCATAACAAAGAAAGGACCAATGCTACCAAAGTTCAGCCCACTTGTTACAACATTTTGCAAGTCTTGGACCTAGATTCAAAAGGGGTTAATTAAGTGAGTTGTTGGTGATTCTTAACCACTTTATTTGGTCCAAAATAATGCTATTTTCGTTCAGCCCAAGTCCCAAAAGTCAGTCAACAAATCTGCCCAAAATCAGCCCACAATTCAAGCCCAAATTCAACCCACCAAGTGTTGAATTTTCAAGACAATTCAAGAAGCTTCTAAGGATCAAAAGTATGGTGAAATGGACAAAATTATGGAGTATTTTGAAGGTCTCATCTGATTTCCTTGGTCAAAATTCAACTAGCAAGTGAATGGGTGAAGACTAGTCAAAGAATTAAAGTTGGAAGTTTGAAGGTCATTTTGGGGCTGAATTTTTGGACGAATTTCCAGCCATTTTTTGAAGACTTTTCAAGTTGTTTTCTGCATTTTTAATGTTCAGATTAAGTGTTTTAAGTCCAAGAGTCTTTTTGGGTCATAGAGCTTTTCTTGGTCAAAGAGAAGATTTAATGCTAGTCTTGACCAAAAGTTCAGATTTACTACTTTAATCTTTTTGTAATTTTCAACCTTGGTCCCTCTTGAAACACTATAAAAAGGGACCTTGGTTAAGCATTTAGAATCAGATTTGAGTAATAAACTTTTAAGGATTTTTCCTTTCTTTACTAGTTTCTTAGTGAGCTAGTTTGAGTCTTGCAAAATTGCTTGCAAAACTTACAAGGCTTATCAACTAAAACTCTTCCTTTTAGTTGTGGCGCCTCTACTCAGCTTTTTCTTTTCCTTTCATAATCCAAAGGTGTTAGGTTCATCCTAGTGTTGTTGGATTTGAAGATTAGAGGGTTGGGAATAGTGAATTCAATTTAGCCTTATTATGATTCAAAGGTGATAGGTTTCATCCTATTGTTGTTGGGTCTAGTTTGGTTTGGTTGTTTTTGCTTGGAAGATTTCAAGACTTCTTTCTCCAAGTATGATTCAAAGGTGATAGGTTCATCCTATTGTTGTTGGGTTCATTTGAGATTGATGTTTTGCACTAGATCATTCAGGGACGATTCTACAAGTAAATTGAGTCCTCCCCGGATTCACATCATATATGGGTTGCTTACTGTAGTATTTTGGCTATTTTAGTCCTAATATTATGTGAGTGTGCTGGTTGCAAGAATATTGTGTATGGTTGGTTGCTGTACACATTGGTTAGAAGAGGTGTTGTTCTTTTTTTTTTATCTTCTTTCGGTCTATCCATGCTTTGGGAGTTATTTTCTATGCCGCTGCCAGTCTCTATTCTGTGTTGACCAATAGCTCTTTGTGTGGTTGATAATGCATTATGGTATTTGAGGGAATATAATAATTTTTGTTTGTTAGTTTGTTGGCCCAACTGGTGTTTTTCCAAGATTCCAGTGATTTTGTGCAAGTTGGGTTTTGTTCTCTATTTGGATTTTTGGATAGTTTGTGTTTATCAGTAAATGGTTCTCAGCAAATGATTCTCAAATAATGTCTATTGGATCATAGGAAAAATCCCAATTTTTTTATCTTTGTATTTTGGAATATCTCGCCAATCTTGAACTACTTATGCTTAAGTGAAGGCCTGGCTGCTTTAACATTCTTCGCTATTGGTGAGGGTGTTAAATGAAGAGTTTATAAATAGATGGTGTGGAGGGGTAGCTATGATGCCTAGAATGTCTATTCTAATATGCTTAATCACTGCGAGGATTTGGGGGCAGATTTTAGTCATAACAAAGCGGGGATGGCTCCAATCCCTAGATACTTAGCCTTTTCCTTAACTTTTGACTTTCTAGCTGCATGTTGTGAGTTCTGTTTAGATATTGTGTGCTTTTTTGTTCTAATTATATTAAGGACTGGTATGTCTTAATCATATTATTTAATCATGTTTGAAACTATCAACCATTAGAAAATATTTTGATTATAAGACATTTATTATATTTTGGTTTCTACGTTGATTTACATGTATGTCTTACAACTCACTTGAAAAATATACTAATCCAATTCCAATTTCTCAATTACCTGTCGAAAGTTGGCAATCTTCCTTTTCAAGTGTTGGTTTATCATCATTACCCATAGTTGCAAGTGAAGGAATTGAGAATGCAGAGTTAGAGAGGGATATTAGTAGACAAACCCCTAAGGAAGGTGAAAATGATGCTCCAAATTATATGAAGAGGCAAAGAAAGAAGACATCATTTGTTTGGCAAGAGTTGAGATAGTTATTGAGTCTGATGGGATTGAAAAAGTGCAGTGCATTATAAAAGGATCTCTAGAGCAATAACCAAGATTGATTGTTGGACCAGTTTTGAGGTGGAGAAGAAAAGGCTAAATAGGCTATTGAAAACAATTGACAGAGTTAGCATTACAACAGATATGTGGAGGTCAAATCAAAAAATTCAGTATATGGTCTTGACTGCTCATTTTGTTGACTCAAATTGGAAGTTTCAAAAAAGGGTTTTGAATTTTGTTGATGTGCCTCGTCCCCACATTGGACTTTCCATTTATGATGCATTGTACAAATGCTTGCAAGAATAGGGCATTGAAAGTAAAGTGTGCACAATTACAGTAAACAATGCTTCACACAATGATTTAGTTGTGAGAATGTTGCAAGATCTTTTCATAGAAATCTTTCTTTGAGTGGTAAGTTGTTTCATGTCAGATGTTGTACCCATATCTTGAATTTCTTGGTACAAGATGGTATTTTCGAAATTCAAGATATCATTGAAAATGCTCGAGAAAGTGTGAAATATATTATTGCTTTCACTCAATGTCTGCATGTGTTTAGTGAGATTGCCAAATAGCTTCAAATGCCTATAAAAAGTTGATTTTAGATTGTTGCACTCGATGGAATGCAACATATGCTATGTTGAAATGTGCATTAGAGTTCAAACAAGTACTTCCTTGATATCAACAAAGGGATCCAAGTTATAAGTACTTGCCAAGTGAAGAAGATTGGGCCAAAGTCAAGGAAGTTTGTATTTTTTTGGCACTCTTTAATGAAGTTACAAATATTATCTCAGATAATAAACATTTAATATTTTATTATGTTATTTTAAATTTTACAATCCAATAAAATATATTGCATGATAAAACTCTTGTATGTTAGTAGGAATTTTATGGAATTAATTGTCTAGATCATTATGGAGCATGCAATGATGAAAATTGAAACATGTAGATTGGTATTAGCTTTTTTTCTTTTCTATTTTTCTTATCAATTTAGATTCTAAATATCCAACATCAAATTTATTTCTTACGGAACTCTGTAATGTAAAAGAGTTGTTGGATATGAGGTCTCAAAGTAATGTGTCTTGGACGAGATCAATGGCTAGAAAAATGCAAATGAAGTTTGACAAGTATTGGGGTGATTGTAATCTGTTAATCTCTATTCCTGCTATGTTAGATCCTAGGAATAAGATGACAATGATCAACTTTAGTTTCAAAGTTATGTATTTTGAGGAAGAAGCTTCTAGGCAAATTAACATTGTGTGTGATAGTTTGTATGAGTTGTATAGAGAGTACGTGGAAGCTTATAAAGCTGATAAATATCAATGAATCTTTGGAAACTGATATGAGAGAAAATCTTATTAGTTCGGTTTCTACTGAAAGTGGGGAGGATCTTGAACTTGTGCCATGGAGGTCAAGGTATAAAGATTATGCTAGAACGAATACAATTCAGGATGCCAAGTCTGAACTGGATACATACTTGGAAGAAGGAGTTTTCATTTGAAAAGAAAATCCAAGTTATTTTGATGCCTTAAATTGGTGAAAGGCAAATAATCTCAAGTTTCGAATTTTATCGAAAATGGCTTGTGAAATCTTGTCTATTCCTATTACCACAATAGCTTTGGAATCAACTTTCAGTGCTGGTGGTAGGGTCATAGATACATATCGATCATCTTTGAAAACCAACACAGTGCAGATGTTACTTTGTGGTAGCGATTGGTATAGACGCTTTTACAATCTCAAAAGGAAAGTGAAAGTAAGTAACTTTTATTTATTGTTTTACTTGTTTTATATTTGAAATTGAATAATGTTTTTCATTGATTATTGATTATTTTTTATATAGTCTAACGAAGAAGTGAAAGAGATTCCACTAGTTTGAATTGGAAGGGTATTTGATCTCAACTTTTTTAATGTAAATATATACACTTTTTTAACTTTGGTCCTTAATTTCTGTTGTTAATCTCTTTTCTTTTCCTTCTTATTGAAACATGATGTGCTGAGATTATGGTGAATGAACTCTAATTCCTGTTTGGAAATTTGAACTGTCTGTTGGACATTTTTGTGTTTTTATAATATTTTTATTTCTTGGATCATGGATGTAATATTTTTGTTTATTGGAATGGTCAAATGGGAATGTTTAATTTCAATAACTTATTATATAGGATATGTTAGATGTTTGTTAATCATTCTCGAACATGCTCGTTTAATCGTTTACAAATATGTTAACGAGCTGTTCCTGAACATGCTCGTTTAATGTATTAATGAACATGTTCACGAACACTAATAAACGAATATAATCAAGCTCAAACACAAATATGAAAACTTAAATGAACACGAGCCGATCTTAAACAGTAAACAAACAGTTCATGAAAGATGTTTGTTCGGCTTGTTTACACCCCTAACGATCCGGATCATCAAAATCGATCCAAGATCGTTTGTTCCCATAGGATTGATGGTGGGATCATACGATTCCATTGATCTTACATGATTCTACTAAAATTGTTTTTTTTAGGAAAATTAGGCTATTTTTAAAGATTGGTCCAATTATAAATTATTCAAAAAAATGACCCATGTATTATTTTGGTCATTTCAAGTTTTTTCTAAATATTTTACATTTAATTTTTTTTTTAACAAATTACCATTGACTGCTCACTTTTCAATCCTTAAATCTCTCTATTTTTTTTCCTTTTTTTCCTACAAAAAGAAAATTATGACACAATTGTCTTCCAACGAAAGATCCAAATCTAACCTCAACTATGATTTTTAGGATCTTTTAGCTCATGAGACTTTATAAGTAAAGGTATTAATGCATACCGGCAATTAAGTGTTTGATTTTTTTTAAATGATAAAAAAGAGATAATTAAAAATATGATTAATTTTGTTATTAAATTAATTTTAAACTATTCGTCTTTGATGATTATAAAGGAGATTTCGAAAAAAATATTCATGGCTTCAACTTTAGATATAATGAATGAAATAAATAAGCATGATATATAATTGGTTTTATATTCACATTTGTAAAATTTGTATTGGACTTTATTTTCTTATGAAATTTGGTATTATTAATTGAGATTTTGACTATTTTATTTACTTTGCCTATTAAAGTGTGGAATTATTTATGTTGTGGTAATTTAAATCATAAAAATGCATCTATATTTTATTTGGTAGTATTATTATTTAGTGTAGATTGTTACTAAATATTAGATAAAACATTAAATATTTACTATTAATTAGGTATTGACAAAATACCGAATAATTATACATGATACATTTTATGATGTGTGACATATTATAATAGTCATAATAATTTTGGATTTTAATAGGTATTCAATAAAATAAAACATAAAGGTTTTAGAATCATAATAAATATGGTATCTTTTGGCCATTACGTTTGTTTTAGATTTAGTAATTATTAGTATAATTAGACTCAAATTGTTTTAGGAAAATAGTTTTCATATAGGTTCTAACTATTAAATTGTGGTTAGTTTTAATTAGTATGAGATTATATATAAAGGTTTTAATATAATAGATTTTAGAGAGAGACTATTAATAATATTTTTACAACAAGAGTTTTTGTTGAAATTAGATTGGATTATCTTTCTTTATGAGTGTGCCTTTAGTATTTTTCTAATGCCTATAAAAAAATCATGTGTATTACTCTTCCGTTATCTTTTATCATGTTATTTTATAATGTTAATCATAATATTACACATGTACATTACTTATGTTTGGTAAAAACAGCCCTTGAAAATAAATAACAATAAAATTATACCCTCTTGAACGTTTCTTAATCATCATTACCAATAAAGAAAGCACGCACCATCAAAGCGCGCCTTTTCCCAGATCTATTTTTTTTTTTTGCTCTTACAATCCATATACAGACGAATTCAAAGTTCACGTTTCCAATTTTTGAAGCCACCTCTTTAGTTCTTTCCCAAAACCCACTTCAAAACCCAGTCCCTACCCTACTGTGCGTGTGCGTGTTTTTTTTTTTTTTTTAAGGTTATATTAAGTTTGATTTTTCGTTTGAGTGATCGATGAGAGAATGGGTAAAGTTTCGGTGATAATTTACGTAACGGTAGCTGTTCTTCTGCTTCTGCTGATCTCCAAATCCCCTAGAAACCCAAACCACCAAAGCCACCGTCACCGCCGTCTTAAGCTCCGTTCGAACTTTACTTTCACGGTGAAACCGACGTCGAACCATCATGAACATCATATCCCTTTTGACCCTTTAGTTGCGGAGATCGAAAGAAAGCGAGAGGATAGAGAATGGGAGAGGATGTACTTTGAGAATCAGCACCCCGAGTTGACTCAGCCCTCCCCGAGTCAACACGGTCATGCTATGCCAGCTGAGCCGCAGCCCGAGTGGGAAGATTTTATGGACGCCGAGGATTACTTGAACGATGAGGAGAGGTTTAACGTGACGAATAGGTTGGTTCTTTTGTTTCCCAAGGTTGATGCGGATCCCCCCGATGGATTTATCAGTGAGCCCGAGTTGACTCGTTGGAACTTGGAGCAGAGTGGGAAGGAGGTTTTGCATAGGTCACAGAGGGAATTGGAGATTCATGACAAGAATAAAGATGGGTTTGTGTCCTTTTCTGAGTATGAGCCTCCAAGTTGGGTGAAAAACTCAGGTGGAGTCTGATTTTGAATTTTTTTGTTCTCCATTTAATGTGTTCCTTTATTTAATTATAGGCTTTTGTTTCTCTTATTGTTTTTTAAGTTTATTTGATGATCTCTTTGTCATATATGTTTGGAAGTTTGTTAATTGTTAATTTGTTTAGCACAATGGGAAATTTTTGGTTGATTGAAGCTTGTCTTATATGCATATTATGTTGATTTTATGTGAAGTGCTGAAGTATGGTAAAGGAGTGGAATCATATCGATTGGAAGATAGATCCAACAAAGGTAGGGGAACTGTTAGCCGCTGTATACTTTGGACAATGGTCGTTTAAACCAAGAACCATTATTATCTTCATGAATAAGGGAACTCCTGCAATGCCATCTTGTGAGACCAGACCTTTTGGTTCAGCTTTGACCTGGCAATGAATGTAATCGTCTATTTCAGTATTGACTAAGTGAATTTATTAGAGCCACCAAGACAAATCTTTTACCTTAAACTATGAGAGTGATTGGAAATCTCTCAGATTTTCAAATTACCGTAGTCTTGAGTTGCATTAGATCTTAGGTTCAAGGTAGAATGATAAAAATTTTCTCCTTTTAAATAACGAGATCATATTTTGCAACATTCATAATCAAGAGTTACGCTCATGCTGCTGGAGCTGATTATCATTTACTTTATTGGAAACCCAAAAATTGCATCTTTGGAGTTACACTTTCTCCTGTAATCGGTGAAAATTTTTTGAGAAGAACCAAAGAGAATAGATACCTGTGAGTAACAACAGTAAGAAATCTCTATCACCAAAATTTAGTTGCTTTTTGTTTTGTTTGTTATGTCCTTTAGCCTCTTATTGGATTCTGTGAATGCTTTTTCTTCCTTTAGACCCCGTTTTCTTCTGTCATTTCAATCATTTGATGAGTAAATGCTTGTGTTCTCATTGTATATGATTTTTTTTAGCTACTCAATTGACATTTCATATGCCTTAACTTTCCCTATGTCTGAAGCATAAAAGATGATGTAGTATTTTCTTATGCAACTTTTGGAGAATGGTTTTTTAGTACTTTAAAGATCAAGGAAATTGCTTTTGTTAGTATTAAATTTTTTTAGATGAAAAGCCCCGTCTTACTTCCAGTAGGATCTCTTGGCTCTGATTTTCCTATTTATTGAGATGAATCTTTGTACTCAGTTGTTGTTAAATTTAAAACTTGTGCTTGGTGACTGAAAGAATGAATAACTGATGAAGTTTAATTGGTTGTCAAGTAATTGTAAATTTGATGTAACTAGAGATTTGTGAGTTGAAAATTTGCAGGAAATCATTTTAGAGAAAAAAGAGATGAAAGGTGAAGTGTCACAAGAGAATCTGCTATCATAGGCATCACTAGCCATTGCACTACAAGGATTTCATGCTCCTTCTAATGAATTTGAATCATAGATATTGATGACGTCAGACTTCCTTTCCTGCTTGGCTCAGCAACTTCTCGTTCAGATTCAGAGGCTTTATCTTGATACTACTTGATGAGTTTTACCTACCAATAACTGTAGGCAATCTGAATTGTGTTGTTTTATGTGGTCATGCAATTCTCTTCCTGGTGCATATCCTCTTTAATTAAATGCTTCAACTAGAGGAAGCTGAAATTTTTTCCAAGTGAATAGCTTGTTTTTATGATTGTTAATAGTTTGTGAGTTTCTCTTTCATTTGTGTACATGAGCTTGTTTTTATGATTGTTAATAGTTTGTGAGTTTCTCTTTCATTTGTGTACATGAGCTTGTTTTTATGATTGTTAATAGTTTGTGAGTTTCTCTTTCATTTGTGTACATGAGACTTGTTTGCTTGGTTATATACATTGAATTATCAGCAAAATGCAAATGAGTCAGATGGCCACTATAATTCATCTTAGGACCAAGTAGAGAACAGATTTTTGTCTTCTATATCTATCATTATTGTGTCCTTTGGAGCACAAAGAGAACAATTTTATGCAACCAAACTGTCACAGTGTTCTTTTTCTTTTTTTTTTCCACATCTGCGCATCGGGTATTATATCAGCTTAACATAATAATTTTTTCGGTCACCAGGTAATGACTCCTTTGGATATGATATGGGCTGGTGGAAAGAAGAACATTTTAATGCATCAGATGCAGATGGTGATGGCCTTTTGAATATCACAGAGTTTAATGAGTAAGTTTAGTTTGGAATTTAAAAAAAAAGAAAGAAAAGAAACATCGACAAAGATTTATTTTTCCACTTGACTTGTAGATTGATTTCATTATTGAATCTAGTATTCTTTGTGATATTGTAGCTTTTTGCACCCGGCAGATACAAAGAATCCCAAACTGCTTAATTGGTTATGCAAGGAAGAAATCAGGTATGATAATTTCCATTGCAGTTTGCGTCTTCACCAAACAATGGGGGATTTAATTCTGCAGCACTTGTCTTTATTGCATTCTTTTATAGTGTTATTCCTTTTTAGTGCAGTTTTCTGGATAATTGCTGATGAATGTGTTAGTTCAAAGGGTGTAAAAAGATAACATATTATTTTTGTGAGTTGAATGCTAAATGTGTGTGATGGTATAGGGATGGTCATTGTGTATATTTTTCAAGTTATACAACATCCACTTACTCCCATTTTCCTGGAAATGCGATAAATTATTTTGTGATAATGGTTGGTGAGATAAAGTTACGAGTAAGCTATTACCTGATTATACTTTGTAGCGCTTATTAATCCATGCAAATGAGAAGGATTCTTTTTTTAAAAAACTTTTATAGAGAAGTTGAGTAAGTAGAGTAAGTGGGATGTTTTTTTCTTTTCCATATTTAGTTTGAAGATGATTGATAATTACAGCAGTTCTAAATAAGGAAGATTAAAGGTCGAAGGAAAAAAGTCACGAGAGAGAGAGAGAGACAGACAGAGACAGAGACAGATCATGGACATTAACTTTGATATCTTTTTAAGCAGACCCCTTTTATTTAAAGTACATTTAAGGGCAGCCTGTGTATAGAAGCTCCCGCATGTGGGGGCTCAGAGAAAAGTTCGGGCCATTAAAGTTTGATGTATGCAACCTTACTTTATATTTTTATAAGAGGCTATTTTCACAACTCAAACCCATGACCTCATGCAGCCTTGCCTAATATTTAAAGTACACTTGTGCTAGAAAAATATTTGGTACATGTAGGACGTGTCTTTGAATAATCTTTTGCCTTTACCTGTCTTTGAATAATATTTTATATGATTAAGAAATGAGGAAATTAGTTGAAGTTTCCCTTGCTGTTTGAACAATTTAAGTTACCATATAACAAATTTGTGGGGGTTTGATCAGTTTACTTATTTTACTTATCAGTCAGGAAAAATCCTTCTGCCTATTTCATGTTTTCCTGCTTGTTTCTTGATTTTTGTCTATTTCAGTAAGTATTGTCCTACTGTGCTAACCACCCTTTCATTTGCTTTTCCACTCTCCTCTCCCTGCTTAGATGGGTTTTGGAGAGGGAGGGGCCACGGACATTAACTTTGATATCTTTTTAAGCTGATCCCTTTTATTTAAAGTACATTTGTGCTAGGAAAATATTTGGTATATGTAGGACATGTCCTTGAATAATCTTGTGCCTTTTCCTGTCTTTTCAACCTTTTATATGAATAAGAAATGAGGAAATCCATTGAAGTTTTTGTCTGTTGTTTGAACAGTTTTAAGTTGCCATGTAAGAAATTTGTGTTGGCTTGATCAATTTACTTATCAGGATGCTGCCCATTTCATGTTTTCCTACTTGTTTCTTGACTTTTGTCTATTTCAGTAAGTATTATCCTACTGTGCTAACCACCCTTTCATTTGCTTTTCCACTCTTCTCTCCCTGCTTAAATGGGTTTCAGAGAAAGAGATGCTGATAGAGATGGTAAAGTCAGCTTCAAAGAATTTTTTCATGGCCTTTTTGACCTGGTAAGGAACTATGGTGAAGAGAATCATGATTCTGAACAGCACTCTGATGACTCAGAAGAAGCCCCAGCTAGGAAGTTGTTTGCCCAGCTTGACAAGGATGGTGATGGGTGATGAGCTAGATTCCTCTAAAGTTTTCATATGATTTTCCTTTCATTGAATACTTTTATTAGTACTCTATAACCTTGGATTATTCTGTAGGTTCTTATCTGACATGGAATTGCTACCAGTAATTGGAAAACTTCACCCTTCGGAGCATTATTATGCTAAACAACAAGCAGAGTACATCATACAACAGGTAATGATTTGTTGTTACATTGGTATATTTGTTGTTTGATTTCTAAGTGCTCCAAGATTAAAGTTTTAGGAAGATGAGGATTAAACATGTAACCAAACAGCGTATTGCTTTATCTGAAAAACATTATTGTTGCTTGAATTGCTTATCTTCTAGGGCCTGTTCTGTGCCTTGGATTTTTATAAGCTGATAATGGTAAAAGTGATTATTGAGAATGATGACCTAAATATTGAAAGCATTTATTTCTTTCTAAGTTTTGGAAAGGGAAAAGCACCTCATGTGAAAAATCTTCTTTTTGTAATTAAAATAAGCTAAAAGCAGAAGTCATAAGCAAATGAGAAGATCTAAAACCATAATCATCTTTATAAAGAAATACTTAGATCAGCTGATTTGAAGTAACCTTGAGTAGGCTCTAACTTAATTATTATTACTGGTATTATTTTTTAAATGGTACTGTTACAGCTTCAATTATATGTATTCTAATAATATGCTGTTCCTGGTTTATTATAAAACATGAACCTGAATCTCTGATATTTCTTTGAATTTTTTCATTTCCTTTTCCTTTTAATCTTAAGTTCCAAGCTGTTTGTGTGTGAGTGGAACTGTTATGATAAGAATAGTTAAAGGAAAGTTTTGAACATCTTTTGGAGAATTGATATGGTAGTCATCGGATAACATACAAGCCTATTTTGGGACTTAAAGTGATTCCATTGGACTACTTAGACTTTTATGGTTTAGTTATATTTTTTCTTACTCTGGCTTTTCCCCATGATTATTTGGAAGTTCAGGTTCTGGTTATTTTGTTTCTCCTTCCTTTTCTTTTTTATTATTAGCTATATTGCTGAATAACGAAGATTATTTAATTAAAAAAGGGAAGTTCCTTAAAGAAGGATAGAATTTTTAATGCTCAAAGGGTAACTTAATATTGTACAGTTCAGCCCTTCATTGAGCTTCACCTTTGATAGGGTAGCCTAACCCTTCATGTATGTGTCCTTTCCATTTTATGTATTTTTCTACATTTGAGTAGCCTACTGAACTGAAAACTTAGCAAGTCCGTGAAAGGAGATTATCTGGACAAAAGTTAATTAGTAATAGCTTTGGAGAGTGTTGCTTGTAGTCCTAAGCTTTATACATGGGAGGGAGGTTTGATGATTTAGTTATATTCCTTTTGGGTTGTAGTTTCTATTCACTTTTTCATTGCACCATGTTTCCAACATATTGTGAAATTTGTTTTTTTTTTTTTTTGTTCCAATCACAAGACTCAAGTACTAACCTGTTTGCCAAGTGATTGAGTGTGCAGAGCATAATAACTCTCAATTTTCATTGTCTGTGCTATGTTAGCGCTGAGCTTCAACTTGAATTTTGTTTGCTTATCCTTTTATTTTCATTATTTTTCTCTTTCTGAACCCATTCTTTGTTGTGCTTGATAATGATTGAGATAGGGTTGTAGAGTCCCTTTTTTTCCTTCAGCAGTCCATTTTGTGTTGTCTCCATCTCTGGACTTAGTTGTGGACTAGTGGATGGCTGAAGATTGTCAATCTTCATTTGCACTGCTATTATGGTCTATTTCTTTTTGCTCTAGACTGGTTGGTTTGTTGGTCGGTTTATCATATGCCACAGAGATTTGCAATCCAAAAGAAAAAGAAAAGACCATCTGAAACCGAGTGAATATTTAACTCAAACTGTTGGTGCTGTAGCAAAAGAGTGGCATGGCCCAACCTCCTTTGATTCAGCTGATTGGAGTGGATTTTACACCAGAGGGGTTTACCCGTTAAATGCCTGTGCAAGGCATTAATTTTATTTCCAGCTGATAATGAGTGATATTTGATGTGAATGAGATAGAATGTGCTGAATGGTCTGAAATTTTTTGTCTGCAGGCTGATTCAGATAAAGATGGTCGTCTGACATTGACTGAAATGATTGATAATCCATATGTATTCTACAGTGCCATATTCAATGATGATGAAGATGATGAAGATTTTGAATACCACGATGAGTTCCGTTAGTTAGTTTAGAGAAGAAGGTGGCGAATGTCGTGTAAATTATATCCAGAAATGGTGCTTTCCTGTTCCCATGCACGCGTCAGAATGCTATTCTTGATACTTGAAGAAGATGTATGTTGAAGTACTAGGAGGGTTTTCAGATTTGTGTTACTGATCCCAGAATTTTGCTCATTTAGTTGGGTAGGGAGAATTTTAGATTGTGAGTTTTTCTATTTATCTTTGATTTTTCTAAGATTTTCATTTCATGATTCAGTAGATTCTATATAGAGAATCGGAATTTGTTGTATTCATTCAAAAGTACCTTACTCAATTGGTCAAAGTGACATCAAATAAGAAATGAAATTGTTTTAGAGATTATTATGTCCATTCACTTTATAAATTCTAGTTCACATTCCTTTCAATGCTCCAGTATTTATTTACTATTTCGAATTCTTTTTGTTTTAGAGTCAATAAATTATGGGTTCCAGTTGAATAATAATGACTTACTTCAATTTTAACTATATATATATATATATATATATATATATATATTTTTGAGAGGTTTTCTGCTGTAACAGGTGGGAAAGGAAAGGGATGTAGAGGTCATTCATGGGGCAAAATATTGGGCATTTGTGAACGAATAATGATATTTTTAATAAAAAAAATGTATTGAAAAATTTTAATAATTGACGTGATAATTTTTTTATTTTAAAAAACACCTATTTTATTTTTTAGAGAAAAAAATAAATAATTGTATTTTTTTTATTCTTGTCATATTGTTCACTCTTCAATGTGATTATATTTAATTTTTATTATATAAAAATAAAAGTTTTATCAATTGTTTTCGATGTGATATTTATGATTTATAATGAAAACAGGATTAAAATTCTTATGCTTATAAAATCCATATAAAATACAACTTCTTGCTTCTCTTTCTCGTTTTTTTTTTCTTTTAAACTTCAATTCAAACATTTCCCAACAAATTAATCAACAATAAAGCAAGCACACTACAAAATATTGCTATTAAATTACATTATGTGCAGTCATTTAAAGTGTCAAAGAACACAATTCCAGATTAACTTCAATGCGTTATTGTATACTAATTCTCAACCAACAATACTATAATACTATTACAACATACAATTTGAAAATCATATTAAACCAGTTGAATATTTATTATTTATTTTACATAATCACAAAGATTAAAAAATCAAATAATTACAATTTTTTTTTGATAAAATTTAGAAATTATTAAGCACTTAACTTTTGTAATATTTTGACATTCCTCGCTTTGTATAACGTAATTAAGCAATGCAAGCATAATAATATAGAAAAACATAAAAAAGTACACATTTCATTAATCAAGTATAATAAACATATATCTACAGGAGAATTAATAATTTTGACATGTAACGAAAAACAACAATATAGATAATATATGTATTTAAAATAAATTTTAATTTTAATATGGTAATATCTAAAAGAGAATTACTATTGGTTATTTAAATTTTACTTTCAAATACAACCAACTATCAAAATCTAAACTAATCAATTTTTTCTTTTCATACATGGGATTTTTTAAATTTTTTTTATTATCATGTAAATTTTGTAACTCAAATACCCTGATATTTCTCTTATATATATATATATATATATATATATATATATATATATATATATATTCTGAAAAAATTTTTATATTAAACAATCTGCTCATTAATATATATTAAAAAATTTATATAAATAAATATTATAAATAAGTTAATATGCTTGCCATTTATCATTTTAAATATTTTGACTAAAAAATTCATTACTTTTTCAATACATTATTTAAAAATATTTTAATGAATAATTATCTAAGTAAATTGTGAATAGTATGATCATAAATAATTGGCATAGTTATGCATAGGAAAAATAAACATACTCTACATTTACATATTCTTAATCAATTATTTGATAGTTATTATCTTCAATTATTTTTATTTATTAAACTAAATACATTTTTATATAACTTAATTTTAATAGTAATAACAAATAAATGATCATATATATATATATGCAAAATTGTAATATTTTTAAATTTCAATATGTGACTGTTAATCAAATAATTAATTGAATTAAATTTATAGCTACTATTTAAAATTATACATATTAAACAAATTTTGATATGCCCTTAGTAGATTTTGTTTTTTAAATAGAAAAATATGATACTTTAATTTGTAATATAATTATATAAATTACTATTTAATTAATTACAAAAGAACTTTATAGTTACTAAAATATAGTAAATTTGATTAAAAGTACCAATTTATTTTAAAAACCACAAATATTTTTTCTTGAAAAATTAATATTTATTAAATTTTAAATTATTAATCGGTACACCCCATGTCTTCTGTAGTACCAAAAAACCATTATATTAAACAAAATATCGAAGTATTACATTTTGTCATCAGATTTTCCTCAAGTTCTAAGTTGCTCTTGGTTATAAATATAATGTTGTAAAAATCTGAAACCATTATTGCATCACTTTTAGTATATTAATTCATTTTAAAAGCTTTTTATTGTAATTGTTTACTTTCAAGTAAAAAAGCATTATTAGCTATTTCAATTTTACTTTCAAAATTAATCAATTATTAAATTTAAAATTAATCAAAATTTTTGTCAAACATGGGATTTTTGTTTTTTCAATTTGTAGCACCATATAAATTTCATAACCCGTATACACTTACATATTTTATGTAAACAAAATTTGCATACTAAAAAATTAAAGAAATAAATATTAAATATAACTTAACTTGCTTGCCATTTATCATCTTAAATATTTGACTAAAGAATATAATATTAATTCAAAAAATTATTTAAAAATATATTTGTAAAATAATCTAAGTAAATTATAAATACTGTAACCATAAATGATCAATATATATATATATATATATATATAGAAAAAAAGTCATACTCCTTTTGCTATCTTTTTCTCAAATATTTTATAACTATTACCTTTAATTTTTTCTATTTATTAAACTAAATATACTTTTGTATAAATCAATTTATATAGTAATAAATAAATGGTTATATATATCCAAAATATCCAAAGTTGTCATAAAGCTCAATTTTAATATATGGGTGTTAATTAAACAAATAATAAATATAGCTATCATTTAAAGTTACATATACTAAACAAATTTTAATATACCCTTGGTAGAGTTTTTAAAAAAGAAAATAGAAAAACATGATATTTTAGTTAACACTATAATTATATAAAGTACTACTATTTTCGTTCTGAAAAATGAATTTACTTTTGATATGGTACAACATTTTTAAAAGTTACAAAGTACAATATATTTAATACATTATTAAATATATTTTTTTATATTTTTATTTTTACTGTTTAATTTGGGGCATACATTATCATTATTAGTAGGGAAAATATAAAAATTTCACATAAAAAGTAGACTCTTTTTTTGGAGAGAAAGAAAAATTTTGACTGAACTCTTTTTTTTCTTTTTTGGATAGAGGAAGTATTAAATTAATTGAAAAAGAAATTTACTGTTCAAAACATACAATAAAATCAATTAAAAACACTAATTTCGTATTTTAAAAACTACACAATTTTTGTTTTTAAAAATTAATATTTCTAAAATTTTAAATTATCAATAAAACCCCCCTCATACCTCGCGTGGGTCTAAAACCACTAATAATTTAACTATGATTATTAGTTAATGGGTTTGGCAAGGGTTCGGATAGGTTTACTATCAAAAGGGGTGTTTGTTTTGTGGGAATGGATTGAGCAAAACCTTTCAAGAATACTTTAATCAAAACCCACCCTACCCCCCTCTTTTCTAAAACCCAGCCATACGGGTTTTGTTCTTGGCCTTGAAGTGACGCGCGCCCATTGTCATGGGGGTTGCAAACCCCCCATGGTTTGCAACCCCCATTTTACTTTTTTTTTTAAAACTTTTTTTAAAAACAAATTTCACTAATTTATAAAAAATATTTTTCTCTACAAATTGACATGCACTTTGACTATTTTTTGAACAAGATATAATATGTTAAATATCATATAATGTAAAATACTATTTTTATTATAATTTTAATATAAAATCTATTCCATTCCATTACAAAATAATACCAAACAACATAATTATTATCATTTCATTCTATTCCAAACCTTTCCATTCCGCAAATCCATTCCATTCCTAAACCCACCATTTATACCAAGCGCCCGTGAACGTAAGATTTTCTTTTATCAATATTGATTTCAAAGTATCACTTAATTAATCGGGACTCATGCTAAACTAAGGGTGATCTTTTTCAAGTAAAAACATGTAATAGACTTCTTTTTATGAAGAGTAAAGAGTAGGCCAAGTGAACCATATTAAGAGTAGTTTTACCTACTCTATAAAAGTATCATAGAAAGCCTAATTATGCTATGTTGAGGTTGAAATAACTATCAAATGAAAATCCTACTTTATGAAAGAAGGAAAGGAAGTCCAATTAGGTTACATTTTATTTTATTTTTTTTGAAAGTAGTTGTGAAATTTGAACATAAGTCTAACAGTAATATAAAATTTTAAATCTCTTATTAACGACCAATTTGGCTACACTATAAGCTATGTTTGAATTGTCATTTATTTGAGAAATTTTGTCTTTGAATGTGTGAAAATTTTGGTGAAATTGTTTTTGATAGAAAAAGTGTTCTGGACAGAAAATAAAAGAGATATTTTTTAAAAATTACGTGAGGAAAATTTTGAAATAAAAAAAGTATTTGAATGTTTTATTTTTGTATGAGAAAAATTATTTTTTTGCAAATAAAACTCAATCCAAACATAGCCATAGTTGGTCTCCAACGTTGAGTTTTGGAAGACGACAAGTATAAATGATCCAATTCTTGTGCAAACTTAGCTTACCAAATGGTGGACGAGTGTTCTACTTCTACATCTAACAATAAACAATAGAAACGAAATGGAAATTAGAAACTAAAGAGTCTATTTTAGAATAAACTCAAAAAAAAAAAAAAATCAGTGCCTTTCAAGGATTAGCATATTCAATATACCATTCATCCTCTAGACAAAATGAAGCCTCCAATTCATAAAAATTGCAACATCCTGGATCAGAACCATAATGTCCATTTCGTTAATACATGTGGCGGCAATACATAATTCCAAATTCTCTTCAACTTCCAAATTAGTAAATGAGATTTTTAGCCACAGAAAACACGTAACTCCAAACTGTGCTTGAAATTTGCCAACAACACATCCTCCATTACAATTTACAACAAAAAAATTCAAGCTGATCATAGATCACCCCCTTAATATTTGGAATGCAAAATAACAACATATGATCCAATGTAAAGGTACTGCAAGAAAAGACAGAAATATTTCACTTAAGTATATATAATTCACTAGATGTTGATTTAGATTGAACTTACTATGAAAATGATTTTTCAGACATCCATTTGCTATTATAGATGATCATCACACCATACAATTTAAACCACTTCTCTCACCCCTGCAAATTAAATGACAGAAAAATTATGAGCACAAGAATTAATTCGGAACTTGGAGTACACTTTAAATAATAATGCATTTAAAAAACAAAAAAAACCATAAACCTTCAAGGCTCTCTTTATATGGTAATAGTTGAAGTTTGATCTTATTCAAAGCTGCAAGAATGGCTTGTATATTGCTTCTCTCTCTTGGAATTTCCTCTGTGCAAGTCAGAGCCAGTTCCATGATTGATGATATGCAGCCCATAATTTCAGGGACGTGCTGCTCTTCAGTTTCCCTTAGCAAATTAGCATCAATAATATGAGCTAATTTGTTAGGCAAAGAATCTTGCGCCCAACTCTTGAGATTCAAATTTTCACCAAACATTTCATCGTTGGGACGAACGCTTGTGAACACTTCCATCATCATGATTCCAAAACTGTAAATATCACATTTTGTTGATACTAATCCCTCCAATCCATATTCTATAAGAAAGATGATTGATCATCGTAAGTTGTAATTACAATTTTGAAGCTTAAAATAGAAAAGATTGAAAGTAACACAGCATTTTGCATATGCATATCATAAAAGCTTTACATACCTGGGGCAAGATAGCAGAGTGTGGCTAGTGTTTTGGTGAATGTAAAACTATCATCATGGCCCAACAATTTTGCCACACCAAAATCACTTACATGGGCAACCATGTCTTGATCTAACAAAACATTACTAGGCTTCAAATCGCAGTGGACAACTGGTGTCAGATTTTCACAATGGAGATATTGTAAAGCACATGCCACATCGATCAATATTTCCAATCTTTGCATGATATTGAGAGAATAGTTCTGAGAATATAACCACTTCTCAAGACTTCCATTAGGCATATATTCAAGAATCAATGCCCTAAAGTCAGGATTAGAGCAACTGCTAATAGCTTTTGTGAGGTTTCGATGACGAAGGTTACACAACATCTTACATTCTGCATCAAAACTCTCGAATGAACCTTCTGTTTGTAAATTGAACACTTTAATGGCTACAGTCCTTCCATCATCAAGAGTCCCTTTATAAACTGAACCAAAACTTCCAGTACCCAACAAATTAATCTCATTGTATCCATCAGTTGCATGTAGAAGTTGGTAAAATGATATTCTTTCATGTGTAACCATTGATAACCTTGTTTCATCATTCAAAGTTTTATCTTTCCTTTGGTACCTTAGATAAACAAATCCAACGGACGTGGCTGCTGCTAGAATTATCACCCCCAACGAAACAAATATGATTAGATGCTTCATTTTGGTTCTGCTCTTGCTATGGAATGAGATAGTTGGGCATGGTGGGACATGAAATCTTTGCGCTCCACATAGTCCTTGATTTGAAATGAAAGATTCAACAGTGAACTTCGTAAAAGGACCTCCAGAAGGAATTTCTCCACTTAAATTGTTAAATGAGACATTGAAGTATGTAAGATACTGAAGGGTTTCCAATGACTTTGGAATGGAGCCAGATAAAAGGTTGTGTGACAGATCCAATCCCTCTAAGCTCATCATCTTACTCATTGACTCTGGAATCGACCCTTGCAATATGTTATTGTCTAAGTACAGGTACCTTAAGTTCTCCATCCCTCCAATTGTGATAGGAATGCCACCTGAGAAGTGATTCATCGACAAATTTATCATTGTTGCCATCTTTAAATTCTCCATTTGAGGATGTAGAGAGCCACTCAAAAGATTTGAGGAGAGGTCGAGTTCCAAGAGATCTTTCAGGTTCCATATGTCACTCGGTAGACTACCGTTTAACTTGTTGGACTGGAGGTTAAGATATCTCATAGAAGTAATATTGCCAATACACTCTGGAATTGTGCCCAAAATATGATTATCTTCCAAATGTAAATCCCCCAAGTTTTGACAAGAACAAAAATAGTGTAGAGAAATACTTATCTTGTTCCAGCCAAGAAACACTCGTTGAATCTCCCGCAAGTGTGTCACTGTATTAGGCAATGAACCTGTGAATTGATTATCAGCTAGACTTAAGTAAATCAAACTGCTCAAATTGCCAATTTCCCTTGGTATGATGCCCTTCACTTTACAACTATCTAAAGTTAATATTTCAATTGATGTGGAAAGGTTTCCAACGGAGTTCGGCAAAATGCCATTTAGTGGATTAATGCTCAATCCCAAACGTACCAAATCTTTACAATTAGTTAATGATGTGATGAAACTCAACTCTGGAGATGAAGGGTCACTCATTAAATTGTTGTTGAAGAGATTCAGAAGTTTTAGTTGCCTTAGATCTCCCAAAGAATTGGGAATAAGGCCTGCGAAGTTGTTAGTAGAAAGATCAAGAGTGTTGAGCTTAGAGGAATTTGAAATTGAATTAGGGATAACTCCACTGAAGTTATTGTTGTAGAAATAAAGCCCTTCTAAGTTGGGAAGACTATGACCAATTGTTGATGGAAGATATCCGGAGAGTTGATTTGATGTCAGTGAGATCACTCTTATTGTTGAGAGGTTGAATATTTCAATAGGAAACAGACCAGTTAACTTGTTCCAAGGAAACGCAATTTCCTCGATTTTGTGTAAATTGCCCATCTCTCCTGGAATTACACCTACAAAATTTATGTTGATCGTAAACAAAAACTTCTAAAATATCATCCAAAGTACTTTTCATTTTATGAATGCAATTTGAAATTTGAGATACCTGTAATGTTGTTTCTATCCAAGTATAATATTGTCAACATAGTCAAATTACCAATCTCTTTGGGAATTTCACCTGCAAAATGTGAACAAAAATCGAATAAATTCACCAACTTTGATGAATACAAAATCCCTCAGCTGATAACATGAAAGAAAAAGAAAATATGGCAAGGATGTTGTAGTCTGATTTAGTTAGACAATTAACTAAACTTTAATTTTAAAAACTGGTCATAAAATAAAATGAGGGTTTTCGTACATTGATTTAAGTTTCTGCCCTTAATTTTCAGCTTTATCTTCAGTGGTTATATACCTAGAGCAATTCTTTTTCCCTCTATATATGTATTAGATATTTTAACACAAGGAAAATCTCAATTTGGAAGTTGGGGGAGTTGAAATTTTAGAGTTCCAATCTTTTGGAGGCAAAAATTTTTGCTATAACACTTTTGGTCAGGTTGAAAATTGGCATTTATAGTCCCCAAACTTAACTTAAGAAAATAATTAACTTTTAAAACAACTAACCAGAATTCTATTACCACCATTATATTGTAGACTTCTAGCAAACGTAGAGTTAAGAGTATGAAATTGAGCGAGCAAAATTTTAAGAGCAAACCTTGGTTTTATCTTATTAGTCTAGAAAGAAAAAACTAACAAAAACTAAAAAAAATTGCTAAAATAAAATAAATGAAACAAATGAGCACCAAAATTTAACATGATTCGTTCAAATAATATGATCTACATCCACAAACGGAGGTAGCTAGGACAAATTTCACCAAAATATGTGGAGAAATAATACAGCTAAGATCTTTACAGCAAAACAAAAACTTCCAAAAATTAATTGGAGATCGGAATTAACCTCTCGGAGTTAAGAATTGGAAATCTTTTAAAATGAAATTTTTTTATTGTATTTGGTTGAATTTTATGATTTTTCTCATTCCAACTCATATATAATGTCTATTTTATAATATTTTCAAATTATTAAAATTTTTCCATTAAATTCAAACTAAAATCTGTATAAAATATATTTAATTCTAAGTCAATTCCAATTTTAACTAGGAACCAAACAGACCCTCAATACAAGAGCTTATATTGGTAAGCTCGTGGAATTCAAGTGCTTGATTCAAATTTCTCAATGGGAATCACAATGGGAATTCTTATAGCATTGCTAATGTTTGGTTCAAACTTTATAATGAATATTAATATGAATGTGGTGGTTGGTTGAATTCAATTATGAGAATAGGAATTATTTAAAATTTCGATTTTACCCTCACAAATAAATATATTAAAAATAACATTACAAAGTGATAAGAGATAAGAGAGAAAATTGATGATAGAGAAAGTAGAGTTAGAAAAATGATAAGAGAAAATAATAGTAGAGAGGAAGAGAGAGAAAGTAGAGTGAGAAAATGAATTGTGAAGAAGGATAAGAGAGAAACTAACAATGAGAGGGATGAGAGAAAAAGTATATTGAGAAAATGGATGAGAGAGAAAGTAAAGTGAGAAAAATGATGAGAGAGAAAGTAACAGTAAGAGGGATGAGTGAGAAAGTATATTGAGAAAAAGGGTGAGAGAGAAGGTAAAGTGAAAAAAAATGATGACAGAGAAAGTAACAATGAGAGGGATGAGAGAAAAATTATATTGAGAAAATGATGGGAGAAAAAGTAGAATAAGAAAAATGATGAAAGAAAAAGAAACAATGAGAGGAATGAGAGAGAAAGTATATTGAGAAAAAGGATGAGAGAGAGAGTAGAGTGAAAAAATAACGAGAGAGAAAGTAATGAGAGAGTGATGAGGAGAAAGTATATTGAGAAAAAGGATAAGAGAGAAAGAAACAATGAGAGAAATGAGATAGAAAGTAATAGTGGAGAGGATGAGAGAGAAAGTATATTGAAAAAATGATGAGAGAGAAAGTAGAGTGAGAAAATGATAAGAGAAAGAAACAATGAGAAGAATGAGAGAGAACATTATATTGAAAAAGGATGAGAGAGAAATTAGAGTGAGAAAATGATGAGAAAGAAAGTAATTGTCGAGAGGGAAAGAAGATTGAGAAAAATTATGAGAGAGAAAGTAGATTGAGAAAATGATGAGAGACAAAGAAGAGTGAAAATAATGACATAGAAAGAAGTGCGAGAAAAATTATGAAAGAGAAAGTAGAGTAAGAAAATGATGAGAGAGCAAGTAATAGTGACTACGGATGAGAGAGAAAGAGAAGTGAGTGGGAAGAGAGAGAAAGTGGAGTGAGAAAATGATAAAAGAGAAAAAATTAAGGGTGAGAAAAATAATAATGGTTTAGTATTAAAAGTAAAATTTAAATAACACAATAAAAATGATTATTGAATTTTAGGTAATCAATGATTATATGGGAAGGTACCGTAGGTAATCGGTGATTACTTAGGGTTTGTTTGTAGTGTGATATATTTGGAAAAAATTGTATTATAATGTGTAAAAATTTTAATGGGTATTTTTGATAGAAAAAGTATTTTAGAGGGAAAATATGATGAATTTTTTTAAAAAATTATGTGAGAGGGATTTGAGTGGAAAAATTTTAAATTTAAATTTTGAAATAAAAATATATTTGGATGTTTTATTTTTGTTTGAAAACTTACTTATTTGCAAATGAGAAAGGCTTGTCCAAATAGACCCTTAGTTTTTTATAATCATTAGTAAATTCTATTCTTTTTTTCTTCTAACTAAACATCAAATAAATCCTACTAACTAATTTCATTCTTCCTAACCAATCACCCTCAAAGTATGCATTGAAGATTACTGATATAGCATTTATATGACATGATACTAAACAGTAATTACTTTGAATATTCACTATGTTCTAGATAAATGTCACGTTGGCCACTTAGAAAATTTATTATGATTTTTATTATAAATATTATTATTCCTTTATCGAAAAGGGGCCGTAATAGAAAATCATATTAGTCGAAAAGAAAGTGAAGTAAGTGAAACTCAACCAAAGGTGATACTTGTTATTGGTAAAACGAACATTTTATTTATTTGTTCATCTCTTGGTAGTCAAAAGTCTTGAAGATTTTGATTACAAATTACCCAAGTTGCCACCCAATTGATCCCTCCTCCCGATCAAACAAACACTGACTACACCCCATGCAACTGTCTAGGGAAGACAAATTGACTCAATATTGTTGAGTACTAGTAACAAATTCAATTGGATACAACTCTTGAAGTTATATGCAAAAGCAACATGCAAATGCAAGACATAACATCTAGTACAGGAGGAAAAACACCAGTGACTACAACTCTATGTTGATGAGTATCATTTTCTCAAAGTAAATAATTTCTCTAACTTGAGGGACCAAAATTGTGTAACTAAAAGTGTTCACTTGCTAATCTCGAGGACAAAATGTGACTTTATTATTTTTTAATTTTTCCCAATTTAATATTGAAGCTGCCTTCCCTGTCAGCAATCTCCGATTCTCCATCAGTTTGAGCTGATTTTTCGTCATTTGTTCCAAAATTGAATAATTTTCCTTGCTTTGAGTACTATACATGTCAATTATAAAATAACTAAAACTAAGAGTGAGCATGAATAAGGTGGGATAAAGGTTAAAATCTTACGGTGCATAGGTTTCATAATTTTTACTTTTATGTTATTTTATAGAAAACTTTACCCTAATTCTATCATTTGATAGATTTATTGCTAAAGGATAACATGTAGAATCTATGATTTTTTTAATTTTTCACAGATGAGTGATTTTATAGTAGCATATTGAATAAATAAACGTATAGCTAAAGCCTTAAATGTCTATTTTAACTTATAAAAAAGTTTGACACTCGATGAATTAAATATAAAAATATAAACTCAAATTTAAATAAGGTCATGAAAATTAAATATTAATAAATTATAACTTCTAAAAAATAATCATTTTACACATAATTAATGAAATAAAATATATTTACAATATTAATAAAACTTAAATGCAATTATATGACAATCATAATTAATTATTGCAAATTAATTCTTCAATCAGCACAAATCATCAAATAGTAATAATAAAAATATTCAGTACAAATCATTTAAAAGAAAGTCATAAAAAATATTGCATCAATTGGTTAACTTCACCACAAGTTAACTTCCTTTTGAGCAAGAGGTGTTCATATAAATGATAATTGAAGAAATTGATGGCAAGGATCTCACTCTCTAACTTAAAATTTATTTTAATTATATACTCTCTCCATCTCAAAAAAAAAAGTATTCACTTTGATTTAAATACAACTTTTATTAGTTATTAGATAAACGTATTTAATATGCCACTAAATAAGTAATTATATATTTTTATCCTTATTTTTAATTGTAGGTATGCATAATTATTATTAGAAATGATGTTTTAAAAATTTAGTTTCAAAGTGGACCTTTCTTTTCTTTTTCTTTTTTTGGGACAAGAAAAGATTTGAAAATAAACTATCTTTTTTTTTTTTTTTTTGAAATGGAGATAGTACATAAATTTAAAATCTTCATCCAATTATCAGTTCTACCTAAATAGAAGAAAGACCAATAGAAGACTTTGCTATCCACATGCGTCTTGAGTGACCATTTTAATAACTTGCTAGATCTAGAAGGAGAGCCAAGTGGAAGGTCAAGAGGTAAGAAAGAGTTTGTTCACCAAAGGAAAGAAAAGGTGATGTCCGTTGGCGAATGGAGGACTCAAACAAGGCAAGCACGGTCCTATCCTTTCCGGAGCATGTAGGATGTGATACGTCGGCGCTATTCAAGGCAAAGGTGATGAGACGGAGCCGCTATCGATCAATATGAAGCGAAGACAAGCGGAAATTAATGGGTCAAACGGGCCTTTAGCTGTTGTTGGGTCAGATGGAGCTCTGCCTATTCAAGCGCAGGTGGAATGTAATGAAGGCAATGAAGGCCCATGCCAAAGCACGCCCAATAGTCTGAACCTAGCAGCTTTGGGCCAAAACACTTTTTCAACCCCTTTGTCGGTGGGAGCCCATAGAAGCAAACCTTATTACACCAGAAAATGTAAGCAGCCAGAAAGTCTTCCAGGATCTTCGGCCAGCAAAGACTTGGAAGATTTCATCCTCTCAGATGAAGACATTGCCTTTCACAACAACATTTTGAGAGAAGCTTTAACAACTTGGGAGGTTAGTTCTCAGCTAGGGATTGTCTTCAAGCTAAATCAAGATGCAATGGTGGACCATTTTGCAAAACTGGAAAAAGAGCAATGGGAAGCAAGAGCTGGAAAGCTCTAATATTTTCTCTGCTATTCTATTTGTGTACTCTGTTTTTGGATATATGAAGCTTCTATCTTGGAATGTAAGAGGTCTAGGGGCCAGTGAGAAGAGAAGGGCCGTACGTAAGCTGGTTTTAAGACATAAGCTTGATATGGCATTCTTTCAAGAAACAAAATTGGAGCATAATAATTCCCGTATTAATGACCAGATTGGGGGTAAAGACTACAATTTTGAGTGGGTTCCTTCCGTCGGGCGAGCAGGAGGATTAACTGTGATCTGGAGAGGAGATTTCTTTCAATGTGAGGAAGTCATCCTGGAGCAGTGTTTTATTCTAATTAAAGGCAAATTGAAGGGAACAAACTTCGAGTGTGCTTTTGGAAATATTTATGCCCCAAACTGTGATATTGAAAGAAGAGCACTTTGGAATGAATTACAAAGCAGGGTGACAACCTGGCCAGTTCCGTGGTGCATCGGAGGTGATTTTAATGTTACAAGAACGCTGGCAGAAAGGAGTGGGAATACAGGAAATTGGTCAGCCATGAATGATTTTAATGAATTCATTGACAACTTGCAGCTCGTTGATCTGCCACTACTAGGTGGGCAATATACTTGGAGCAACAATCGGATTTCTCCAGCCAGAAGCAGACTTGACAGATTTTTGCTTTCGAGTGATCTTATTGTAATGTTCTCTTCGCTGGTCCAACGGGCACTACCAAGGTCCCTGTCTGATCATCATCCAATTCTACTGGCTTCGGAGGAGGTAAATTGGGGTCCCAGACCTTTCAAATTTTTTAATCATTGGCTTGAGAATGAAAGTTTTAATACTATGGTACGTAATGAGTGGAAGGATGTGGCTGCACAGTCTAGGAACAATGCAGGGATTTGGCTGAAATTGAAAAGGCTTAAGCCTTTGATCAAACAATGGAAACAACATACAGGGGATTCTGACCCAGGACAAATACCAATTTTGGAGGAGGAGATAGATAAGCTGGAAAAAATTGATGCAGTAAACATGCTACCGGCCGACAAAAGACTTGAACTTGCAAATATGAGGGCTCAACTTTGGAGTATGTACCGAGCGGAAGAGAGAGCCTGGATGCAGAAGTCTAGATGCAAATGGCTACAGGATGGGGACAGGAATACAAAGTATTTTCATTTGCTGGCTTCCTCAAGGAGGCGAGCAAATTATATCAATTTCCTGGCTATTGATGGAAGAAGGGTATCACAGCCCAAAGAGTTGAAAGAAGTAGTTGCAAAGTACTACTCTGAGTTTTACAACAGAGTGACAGCTGTTGGTGTATTAGACTTAGATTGTCAATTCAACAAAATTTCCGATGGCCAAAGGAGAGATCTTGAAATTCCGTTTTCTGAAGCAGAAGTGTGGGAAGCTATTAAGACGTGTGATGGAAATAAGGCGCCAGGGCCAGATGGTTTCAATATGAATTTTTTCAAGTACCATTGGGGTTCAGTAAAATCAGATCTGATGTCTTTCTTTGAAGACTTCTTTGAAACTGATTCTTTTGATAAGGCCGTCAACTCTTCATTCATCACTCTGGTTCCAAAAACAGAAAATCCAGTGCACTTAAAAGACTATAGACCTATAAGTCTTGTTGGGAGCATATACAAAATCCTCGCTAAAGTATTAGCACTTAGATTGAAAGGGGTGATCAGTGAGGTCATAAAGCAACCATTATGCGTTCTTGGAAAATAGACAAGCGTCAGTGTTTTCTAATTGCTAATGAAGTCGTTGATTATCTCAGAAAAACAATAGAAGTGGAATTTTGATGAAGGTGGATTTTGAAAAAGCTTTTGATAATGCAGTTGGGAATTCTTGGATTTTATTATGCAAAAATGAACTTGGAAGGAAGTGGAGAAGCTGGATTCGCTTCGCTTGGCATCCGTCTCTATGTCAATTTTGGTAAATGGATCCCCCTCTAAGCAGTTTGGCATCAAAAAAGGTCTCCGTCAAGGCTGCCCTCTCTCTCCAATGCTCTTCAATATTCTGGCAGAGGCGTTCAGTGTTCTTATGCAAAAAGGAGAATCTGCAGGGCTGTTCGAGGGTATAAAGATTGGCCAAGGAAACTTCAGGTTAGCACATTTACAATATGCTGATGATACGTTAATTTTCATACAACCTGAACTTGATGGTGTGCTGAATGTTAAGAGAATCCTTAAATGTTATGAGGTGCTGTCAGGCTTGAAGATTAACTTCAATAAAAGTAGTTTGATTGGTATTGGGATAGATGTTGGTATATTGAATGAGTGGGCGGTCAAGCTCTCCTGTAAGGCTGAAATGCTTCCGGTTAAATATCTAGGTCTCCCTCTGGGGGCCAACTCAGCATCTCAAAATATCTGGAGACCCATTTTAAATAAGATGAGATCAAAGCTTGCAGGTTGGAAAACAAGATATCTTTCGATAGGAGGTAGGGTGACTTTAATCAAATCAGTCCTCTCAAGTTTGCCGATTTTCTTCATGACCCTATTCAAGATTCCTTGCGGCATCAAGAATGATATGGACAAATTAATACGGAGATTTCTTTGGGGCAGTTCGGATCAAGGGCGCAAAATGCACTATGTGGACTGGAATACAATGAATGCTCCCAAGTGGCTCGGGGGTATTGGCATGATTGACTTCCACTTAAAAAATTCAGCCTTGCTCACTAAATGGCTGTGGAGGTTTGGCAATGAGGTCAATACATTGTGGAGAAATTTTATGGTGGAAAAATACGAACTGGACAAGAGGAGTCTCCTCCCCTCTTTTACTAATAGCAGGCTCGCCTCCAACTCATGGAAAGCAATCACAGCACCGCTTAACCCCTCTGACAAACTCTTTAATGTGATATCTTCAGGGTTGAAGCCTTTGCTTGGGAAAGGGGATAATATTGTTTTTTGGCATGATGAATGGATACAAGGTATGACTCTAAAAGTGTGTTTTCCCCGTATCTTTGCTCTTTCTGTAAATAAGAATGGATATGTGGCAGAGTATGGAACATGGAGAAATGGTCAATGGGAATGGAAAATAGAGCTTAGAAGGAATGTTTTTGATTGGGAAAAGCAACAATGGGAGGAATTGCTTGATATCCTGCAAAGCCAATTTCTCAATCAAAATGAACATGATCGGATCATTTGGAAAGGAGTTCCAAACGGTATGTTTTCCACCTCCTCATTCTATAAAACTGTTTTGATACCCCAAAGGCAATGCCGAGCTATATGGAACTCAGTGTGGAAAGGATATGCGCCCCCCAAAGTGGAAGTATTTGTATGGCAGCTTATTCATCAAAAATTGCCGGTCAGGACCTGTCTATTAAGTAGAGGCATTATCAGAGCTGAGCTTGCTTTATGCCCACTTTGTAATCATGAGCTCGAATCCGTGCAACATTTGTTTTTTAATTGCAGGAGCAGCTGGTTGGTATGGAATAGTTGTTTGAATATTTGGTCTATATCTTGGGTCTGCCCAGGAGACCCATCTACATTCTTGAGTAGTTGGCAGCAAGCTCTTCCAGAGAGCAGAGGGAGACAACCTTGGATTTTGATGTTTTATGTTATATCTTGGTCAATTTGGCTATGCAGGAACCAGATCACTTTCAACAGCAAGAACTTTGATCTTACTCAGTTAATGGATTTGATTTTCATAAGATTTGCTACCTGGTTTAAGGCAAAGTGGCCTACTTCTACAATGGCGGTCTCCGACATATTTCGCCAGCCTAATAGTGCGACAGTGATGCAAGTGCATGGATGCAAGAAAGTAAACAATCCTTGGACTCGACCTAAACCTGGTACATTGAAGTTCAATGTAGATGGTTCGGCTATTGGGAAACCAGGTATGGCAGGGATTGGAGGTATTCTCAGGGATGATTTAGGCAGAACAAAAGCTGTGTTTTCTAAAAATGTGGGAATTCTTGAATCAAATCAGGCAGAGTTCTATGCTATTCGTGAGGCTTTATTGGTATTCTCCGAATCTATTTGGAAGCGGTCACATGTCCTTCAGATTGAGAGTGACTCCACTAATGCTATCAATTGGTTAAAGAACCCTGAGAAAGTCCCATGGCACCTGAAAAATGTATCCAACCACATTGAACTACTAAAGGGGAGAATTAAGGAATGGGAGGGTCATCAAGTTCCGAGGACAATGAATAATGTTGCGGATAGATTGGCAAAATCAGGAGTTTCCAGAATTCAAAACCTATTGGCGATTATTGTGTAGGTAGATATTATATTACTCTAGTCTCTCTTTTATGTCTTTTATTTTCTGCTGTCAACCCATCATATTGCTGCTATAATGCAGCCTGGTGGTGGGTCTTTATTATGTAATTGGAAACTTTCTAATAAAAATCAACAGCAAGATTGTCAAAAAAAAAAAAAAAGGTATACCCTAAATTCTATTAATTTCAATTTGTACTCTATTCCATATACTATTGATTCCAAAATTTATATATTTAATTTGCATTAGGAATAGTTATATTTTAGGTAAATTCTACCTTATCATACAAAATCAAAGTAGTATATAAATTCACCACATTGCTTTGCTCACCTTTAGTGGAAGGTTTAGAGAGGAGTAAAATTTACCCATTCTATTTCTAATAGGGCTATTCAAATGCTAAAATTCAATTCAATATCATTCATATTATGCGGATCACAATCCAAAACTGATCGCATAGTTTGGATCGCATTTGATTATTTTTAATCGGATGTGAACCAAAATTTTCCCTTTAGTCCAAATGAAATCATAAATATATATGTCCTCAAATGTGTTTTTGTCAACCTTAATTCCCTTTTCTCAAAAAATTAACTAACTTTAACTAAAAATCATTTGAACTACCAAAAATATACTAGATTCCCATTTCACAACCAATGTTAACTATTTTTGGAGGGAAATTTTTTTAATTTTTAAATTTTTTTCATTCGATTAGATTAGCTCATTATTGATTTAATTTGATTTGAAACATAAAGTTGATATGTGCCAATCTGATTTGATCAGAAATTTTGGATTAAATCGGATCGGATGAACTGGATCAATTCAATCTATGAATTAGAGTCAACAACCCTAATTTTTGAGATACACATGCATGCAATGCCTGTATATCTAGACCTACACAGCCATAAAGCTCTTTATATTACAATCTAATTGTGATGTAAATATTTATATTTATACAATATATATATATATATATATATATATATATATATATAGTATAAATACACTTTTATTATTTACTTTTAATATGAATTTTTTTGAGCTAACATTATATTTTTGGCTTTGTGTAAGACCATGATAGGATAAAATATTTGCATTAAAGATAACTGGAATAAAAGTGAACTTTAACAGGTAAATAATAATATAGTTCAAAACTTCATGACAAAATGTTAAGATATATGATGCAAGAAAGTGTTAACAAAGATCTCCTGCCCCTAAAACATACTCATACTGAACAATTAATATTTATAAACTATTCTCTAAAGACTTTAGACCCTGTAAGCTCATAATTTTTGAAATTCGACATTTGTTGTACCTGTTAGGTTGTTCAATTGGAAATCTAGCCCTTTCAATAATGTCAAATTGCCAATGGTTTTCGGAATTGCACCTGCACAAAAGATTAAGAATAAATACAACGAGGTGTTAACGTTTTCTATTGAGATGAAAACTGAAAAAGCCAAATATTTTGAAACAATAAAACTTATTCCAAAATTTATTCGAAAGGTTGCAAATCGTATTCAAATTTTTTCAAATCAAGCATCTCAAAATTCTTTCTCATAGAAATCAAATTAAATGAATACAAGATAACAATTAATGAGGCATCCAATTGCTCTTTGCTTTGTTCACCCTAGATCTGTCTACAAAAACAATAGAGATTACCTTCCAAGCTATTCCTGCCCAGGCCTAGCCACTCAAGCGCCTTCAAGTTGCCAATTTCTTTTGGGATGGCTCCTGTAAATTGGTTAAAAGCAAGATACAGTGATTGGAGGTCCAAACATTGGCCTAGACTTGATGGTATTTGACCACTTAACTCATTCCATGATAAGCTAAGCTGGTTGAGTCTGGGGAGATGCTGGCAAATATTATCTGGAAGGGAGCCAGATAGGGTGTTATAGATCAAATTAATTGTTTCCAGGAGGAAATGTTGAATATCTCTGCCGGGATGTGTCCCTGAAGAGAATTGCCGGAAAGAATTAGCGTGGCTAGCTTTGACATGTTAGAGATGGATGGAGGGATGAGACCACTGAAACTGTTGTTTCCAAGATATAAGTGTTCAAGTTCATCAAAGGAACCAATCCAGTGGGGAAGTTGTCCCCTAAAATTGTTGAACAGCAAATTGAGCACCTTCAATCTGCGAAATAAAGAAAATTCATTCGGCAGTTCTCCGTGGAATTTGTTCGAACTCATGTCAAGAGAAACGAGAAATGATAGATTCCCGAACTGTGGAGGTATGGTACCAGTAAGATTCATGTTGGAGAGATTTAAGGAAGTCACTCTACGATGACGAGAGCCGCAAGTGACTCCAATCCACTCACAAACAGGGGTGCCAACAGACCAGTTTTGGACAAAATTTGGTGTGGTTCATTGGTGATGTGAGCTTTCAGGGCAAGAAGAGCAGACTGATCAGTGGTAATGTTGGTTCTGGGCATGGCGAAGCAAGTTGTAAGAAGACATGGCAGCAAAAGTCCCAGAGGGAAATGGGAGTGAATTTTCCCCATCATTGTGTAATTTTAGTGGATACGTGGGTCGAGTTTTTATAGTTGGCGCATTGTGTCAAGGTTCATAGATATATACGTAGTCTCACATCAATCAATTTTAAAGATATGGATAAAGCATTTAACATGTAACATGGATCAAAACATACTAAATTAAATTTTTAGATCGAATTTGAGTTTTAATTTATTTATTTGTCGTCGTTGTGGCTTTTAATATCAATTCTTATCGACCTTATTGTGTGAGAATGAAGTGTCCAATTTGCTTAGTCAAGGTTGAAAAAGTAGTAAGGCGATGTATGGTGTGGCAGTGCGATTTTGCATTGTTGCCTTTTTTTAAGGTATCTACTATAACTTTGGTGACGTGCTTTCTTCCAAAGATGTGGCGATAGTTTGGTTCAAACTATTCAACGTCTGCTAATTTTCTAGAATTATTAGAAAAGGCATGGGACAAAAGTTAGGAACGCAGGCATTCGATTTTTTCAACATGTGCGGTTTGGATTCCACGGAAGACAACACCTTAACTAATAATTTGTTGTAATTTTGGCGCTCTAGGTTGTCTAGTGGTCACCCGTGTTTACCGTCTTGTGCGGCATTTTTCCCGCTAGTCTAGTTATTACCCATTTGTGGGCTTTTATGACCCTAGTGATCCTTGTTTTTGTGAGTTCGGTTGCACATCAACACTACGAACTCAATTAACCTCGCTATATATATGTTGGCCATTTTGCCCCTTGTTAATATATTATCGTTTTTAGAAAAAAATGTTGAAAAAGGAAATTAAATGTAGTGATTAAAAGAAAATATTTTAAAGAATTAAGTGACTAAAAGTTTATAAAAATAGTGAAATCATTAAAACTATGCAATCTAAATAATTTGGTCATCGAGATTTTTATTATTCAATACATAATGGGAAAACACCTGCATACTTGATGTAGCAGTGACATACACAATGACCACTCAAATAGTTTTATAAAAACTAGAAAATCAACCTAAATAGTTTCATAGAAACTCGAAAATCATCATAAAGCGTACTCATGGAAGAGAGGTAATCTAACCTCAACAAAAACCATTGTTGTGAAAAATATTATTAATAAACTCCTAAAAATCTATTATATTAACACATTTATATAGAATTTCCTTACTAACCAAAACTAACCACAATTTGATTTAAATCTTACGTAAAAATTATTTCCTAAACCAATTTGAATCTAAGTATACTAATAATTATCAAATTTAAAACAAACTTGACTAAGAAAAACCATCTTTCTTACAATTGTAAAACTCTAAAAATCTAATAGAGTTATTTTATTAAATATCTATTTTTTTCTCCAAAGCGATAATGTATTAAAAAGAGGCACAATGGCCAATGTATATAGCACAAGTGGCTAATTGAGTTTCGCATTGTCCGAAGTACTGATGTTATAATCCACGAAGACAAAGGCCCACAGGGGCAAGGAAACCCGACAAAGCGGGAAAAGACCCACAAAGGGCAAAAGTACCGGACAAAGCGGGACGAAAGTGTGACCAAAACTACAAAAGTCCGGTTATATTGGGACAAGTATTATACAAAATGGATGCTACTCATCCCAAGTGGCCCACCACGAATGGCTTGTGGTAAACTAGACTAAATCTCTAACTATGACCGAGGCCTTGACGTGGAAGCCAACATGCACACGGATAGCTGGTGACTCTGCATGTTGAACCAAGAAGCACCTATAAAAAAAAAATCGCTTCATGAACAAGGTAAAACCGCTTCATGAACGTTAAAATTAAAAAAATTTCTTGTTCCATGAGCGAAAATCATTTATAGAACGATAAAATTTACATACCATGGATCGCACCTTCGATTGCCGCACGCACTTGATAATTTGCGTTTTTGCACAACCGGCCAAAAAAATAAAATTGCACAAATATAGAAAATTAAAATAGGTTGAATTTTATTAAATATCTATTAGCCCTCAAAACCATTACGATATATCCCACATCAATATGTAAGTACAAGAAAAACTATGGATGTTGTATACATATATAATCAAAAGAGTTAAAAGAATTAGGTGCATATAGATTACGTTTCAAAATGTGTGTTTACATTTTTTCAAAATTATAGTTATAAGATAAAAGATTGATTGGAAAGTACAAAAGTGTATTAGAAAATGTAAAAATATATTTTAAAAATATAATCCATACACACCTTTCATTCTACATTTTTGTGATAGGTTAGTTTAAGTTTGAATCTTAATTCAATCTCTCAAATGTTCACATTGCTGGAGACACTGCTTAATTCCCATTATGTTTGAGTTTTTGGTCAGAATGAAATTAAGTACCGATCACACACTTAGTTGCCGTGTTTCTGTACTCCTCCTAGTTGACAAGGAAGCAACTCCTCCTAATTTTCAACTCGTCTCCTAAGTGACAAGAAAATTGTCAACTCCTCCTAATCCATACACACCTTCAATTATTGAAAATGACTTCAAAACCCTAATGAACTTTCGACAAATAAATCAACATGTGGGAGCCACAGAGAAAATTGAAGTCATTTTCAATAATTTTCTTGGCCGAGAGTGAAACTGAAAGCTGTACGTGAAAAGAAAGACAACGTTGGAAGTTAGTGCTTAATTTCCAACACAAACCGAAGACTACTAATCTGCCCTTCTCCCACGACGCCAAGTATCTTTCAAGCTATGGCTCAAAGTCCAAACATTAAGTTTTTTGAGATACTCAAAGTCTTGGTAAATGAATATATAAAATATTTTTTCGTGTTTTTTTCTAAGCCAAATATAGACATTAATTTTTGAAGTTGGAACACTGTTCACAGTCTTGCTCGTGAATGTTTCACTTGTAAGGGAGATAGAGTTGAAAAAAATCCATCTCTTTAATTTGATTTGATGATTCTTTTAATTTTTCTAAAGTTAATAATTTGATTTTAATGTAAAAACACTCTCTAGTGTTGAGGCTTTAGTAACTCAGTTTGCATATACATTTGTAGTAAATTTGTAATAATTTTCTATATGGTTTCACTCTAAACACCATCTGCCCTCCCCCTGGCCAAGGGCAGCCAAAATTGCTTCCCCTAAAACTATGGTTCGTTTCATTCCAAGTTGTTATTTTCAAAATATATAGAAATGTTCATTTTGTGATACAAATAACATATTTGCAAGAGAAATTAGTAAAGTATGAATTTTCTTTTGTGTAAAACTAAAAGATAGAGGACAAATAAATTTACCTTTTGTAGCTTATTAAAAATTTCTTGCATTTTAGTTCATAACCGATTAACAATTATTTGCTCTAATTCCATTTTGGATGTAGTAATTTCACATGGCCTCAGCGCCTCGTGAAGGAGTTGTGAAGCTTTTTCCTTCTTTTTTCTTTTCTTTTAGTTTTTAAGTAAAATAATATTACTATTGATAAAAATAACTCAGGGAATTCAGATATATACTTGATTAAATAGAATTTGAGCTGCTTTTCTCTACTACATCTCCAGTAAAAATACCTATATAAGATGTAGAAATGTAAATCAAAATAGATAAAATAAAAAATCTGGTTGAATCAAAATAAATCTCATACAATGACTGATCTCGGACATGTCACATATTTCCTATGTGACCCCTAAAAATAAATCTAATCAAACCAAATTACATCTATTTGACTGAATTTTCCGTTTTTCACACAAATGTGGTGGCAGACAACTCCCGCTTATTGAAAAGGAGACTCAAACTCCCACTTATTTTGGGGAGAGAAGGCTTCCGGTGAGAAAATCTCATGGGAAAAATGGGAAAAAAGATGTTATAGCTGGTGGTACCCATAGATGGAATCACAACATTTGATGGTTGAATTATAGTACTCTCTCTCTCTTCTCAAAAAAAAAAAAATCTAGTTTCAAAAAAATATTTACTCTAAAAAAAATTCACTTTTAGTGTGAAATTTTTATATTACCTTTACTAATGATGATAATGTATAATTTAAATTAAATAATAATAATAATAATAATGTAAAATTATACTTTTAATAATGTATTAAGTGTGTTGTACCTTATAATTTAAAAAAATTGTATTAATTCAAGCATAGACTTTTTTTTTTTTTTTTTAAATGGAGAGAGAAAACAACGACTATAGGGAAGGAGAGAAAAAGTTTAAGAGTTTCTAATCTAATTTAATTATGATTTTAATAGCTCAAGTTCAAGTATTCTGAACGAGGTACAATATGGATCAATTCCAACAATTTAAGCCAGTCATTATAAAATTATAAACCAATGTTTGGTAAATGTGAATACACCACTACTGCACTCAATTTTTTAGACCATTCTACCATTTTTTTTCAATTTTTAAAAAGACTATAATAGATTGTAAGAGAACTCCATGAATATGTCAAACTGTCAACACAATACAGACATCTAGCATGTGTACATACAGTCATACAAATGTATTAAATTTAGTCTACATGACTTTTTCTCCCCCAAAATGAAAATTCAAATGGGTAGGTAATGGTAAGATGTGCTCATTAATTTGTGTTATTAGCTAGGAGAAATGGTATATTAAATCTAATATTTGTTCTTTATGGACAAAATCGCAAAATCCAAAATCTTCCTGAATTTTCTTTCATTTAAAAGAAAACAAAAATGCACATGTGATAAATAGTATTTTATAGCGTAGAACTGATTTTCTATATTATTTAGGAAGAATATATTCTTGCACTTCTCCTTCAACTTTAAGGAGATAAATCAACAATCATGCATGTTTGGAAAGCAACTCCCTTTTTCTTTTTCTTTTTTTAATCTAGTTATAAAATTGATGGTTGAATTAAATATTGGAGGCTGAGATTTATACTTTATAGTATACATATATTAGTATGTATGTACTATTTAAGTGTAACAAATATTATTGCTAAAAAATAGTTGAACTTCAACCAAGGTGGGATATTGTGAAGTTTGGGGTTACATTTGCCAAATGCGACCTTAGCAGTAGGTTGCATTTGCCTGGGCTACTGAGCTTGGTCTATTTGCATTTGGGAAATATGACATTGAATTTCCCAAATGTGAAAATTCGAGATTGAATTTTCCAATTGTGTACACATCATTTTCGTATTCCATTTTTGACTATCCTATTGTTTTTCAATTTTTTGGAAACCATCCTACTAAGCTGCAATTTCACACTACACCACGTCTTTGAAGATATGGCTCATCGTCCAAACATTAAATTTTTTTTGAATACATATTGCTCACACTTGGCCATGTTTCTCACGAAAATATTCAGAAAGAATTTTTTGGGTGTTGGGCTCGGTCAATTACTTTAGAAAAATAAAAAATTTATTACTGTTATCCTAATAAGTTTTAGAGATAAATATTTGAATTTGCAAGATAATTGTTCATAACCTATAGTCAATGATGCAATTGAATGAAATCACCCATTGGATTGAAAGTATTGGTAAACTTGACTTTATTTTCTACAATTTCTATTTGATTATCTTTACTTTGTTTTCTTCTCAAATTTTCTGTTCAATTATTTATTTTAATTTAGTAGTCATTTAACCCCAAAACCCCCCTATTTTATTTTATTATTATTTGTTTCAAGACTTAGAAACTATACAATTGGTTCTCTTGGGATTCGACCTAGTCCACTATTACTGCAAATTAAATTTGTAATCACTAGAGGCCAGTGATAATTTTTGAGGGTTTCGATAAACTCGTCAAAATTTTGGCACTGTTGCCAGGGAACCAACTAGTTTCTTAGTTTTGTTTTACAAATAGTTCTTCTATTTGTATGACTCGTTCTTCTTAGAAAGGCAAACTAGAATATAATTTTGAAATTGAAAAGACTGCATGTCAACTAAGAAAGGAGACTAAGCAAAGGAGAGGTGGTTCATTTTCAAGGGAGAACATTGAAGAAAATATATCGGCATTTGATACAGTTGAATTTCAAGAAGAAGTAGAAATGAGAGAAAGAACCTTAAAGGAGTTGGCTGCTTCTAATTTGAACCAATAACCTCTTTGCATCTAATTTCCTGCTTTAAATGTTGGTTTTGAATTAAAATTTGGATTAATTCATTTATTGCCAACTTTTTGTGGTGTTGTAGGTGAATATCCATATAAGCACTTAAAGAAGTTCCACATTGTCTGCTTAACTAGGAAACCTCAGGGAGTGTTTGAAGAATAAATTAAATTAAGAACTTTCCTTTCTATTTGGGAGATAAGATGAAAGATTGACTCTATTACCTCCCTTCTAATTTCCTTCATAGGACGAGATGAAAAGGCTATTCTTCGAGAAAAAATTTTCTGCATCCCAAGCTGCAAATATTAGGTAAAAGATCAGTGGAATAAGGTAATTTAGTGAATTTAGTGAGAAGACACTATATAAGTATTGGGAAAGGTTCAAGCAATTGTGTGCTCGTTGTCCCCACCATCAAATTCCCGACCAACTCTTCATCCAATACTTCTATGAAGAATTATTGCTTACGGATAGAAGTATGGTAGACTTAGCCAGTGGAGGAGTTTTAGTGAACAAAACATCGGCATAAGCTAAGCAATTGATCTCCAACACGGCAGAAAATTCCTAACAGTCAATGAAGTAATTACGTCTAACTTGGAGAATCAAATTGCCAACCTAACTGCTATTATTCGTCAATTGGCTACATGTTATGCACAAACTACCAGAGTCTATGGAATTTGTTCGACACTTGGCTACCTCACAGACATGTGTCCTATATTGTAAGAAAATTCATATCAACATATTAATGTAGAAGGAGGATTCCCTAGTTAACTTCATTGGAGAATTGATCCCTATTCTAATAATTATACTAAGAAGCGCAACAAGAATAACCACCTCAGTTTTACAATAGACAACCTCTAGATACAGTTCAACCATCAAGTTTAGGGATGTTTTTGGAGAAAATTGTTAAAGCCCTTGCTACTAACACTCAACAATTTCAAGAGAAAACAAGGGCTAGCATTCAAAACTTGGGGAATCAGATTACACAGTTAGTCACATCCATTAGCAAGTTGGAAGCGCAGAATTCTAGAAAACTACCGTAAAAAATAGTGGTGAATCCATAAGAGAATGTGAGTGCTATTATGTTAAGAAGTGAGAAAGAAATTCATTCAAGTCTAACTTCACCAGAGAAGGTGAAAGATGAGAAAGAAATAGAGGATGAACATGAAATTTCATATGAGATTTCAACCAAGGTAACATCTTCTCATTTTGTGCCTAACACTTCTAATGTAATTGTGCCACCTTATCCTAACAAGCTAGTGGAAGCAATGAAAGAAGAGACAAAAAATAAATCTTGGAGATCTTTCGAAAAGTGGAAATAAATATACCACTTTTAGATGCAATCAAGCAAGTTCCGAGATATGCAAAAAAAATTTAGGAGTTGTGTGCAAATAAAAGGAAACCAAGAGGAGATGAAAGAATAAGTGTAGGGGAGAATGTATTTACAGTAATAAAACAAACTCTATTAGAAAAATGCAAGGACCCAAGTATGTTCTCAATCCCTTGTATGATAGGTAATAAGAAAATTGAACGTGCCATGTTTGATCTAGGAGCATCTATTAATGTTATGCCATACTCAATTTTTAGTACTTTGAATTTGGGTTCCTTAAAAGAAATTAGAGTGGTTATTCAACTTACTGACTATTCTAATATTTACCCAAAAGGGGTTCTTGAGAATGTTTTGGTGCAGGTAAATGGACTTATTTTTCTGACAGATTCTACATCCTAAAAATGGAGGAAAACACCACATTAAGTTTATCCCCAATTTTATTAGGAAGGCCATTCATGAAAACAGCCAAAACAAAGATAGATGTGGATGAGGGTATTCTCTCCATAGAATTTGACGAAAAGATTGTTAAATTTAATATTTTTGTTTCAAAGAAGTACCCTAATGAATTTCATTCGGTTTATTCTATTGATGTTGTTGGCTCAATTGTGCAAGATATTTTTTAAGAGAAAGGGAATATAGATCAAGTTGAATTGAATGCACAGAAGTGAATGAAAATGCAGATGAAACTTGTGCAGAATCAATAAGGAAAATGCATGTGTGGTCTAAGCAACTAACAAAATTTTAACAACTTTAGACAATAGAGGACGTCGAGTATAACGACGTTAAACAATTGCCTACTTGGGAGGCAATCTAAGAATTGACTTATTTTTGTTTTCTAGTTATTAGTTGAATTTAGTTAGTATTTTTGTTTAAATTTTTAATAAATCAAAATAAGTAATTTTCATTTTTGACTAGAAGACTTTCTTATATAAGGCTTGCCCGTGCCTTAAGGAAAGTAATCTTCTATTTCAATGACTTAAATTTGTAATTATTGGACTAAAGACTTTCTGTTATAAAGCATGCCCACGCCTACCCACCTTTCTGCCTAACCGACCATCATCTATCGCCACCGGCCTCCCCTCGCTAGAATCTGGCCGTAGCCATTGCATTTTCTTTCTTTTGTTTTTTGTAACAAAGATAATGGCCAACCAGCTAGGTCGGCTCAAACATGAAATAAAAAAAGAAAAAAAACAAAGAACCATTGGGTCAGAAGAGAATTCTAGCCGCTGGCTAGAAGGTGGCTCTAGTTGTGGACCCGATCTCATTCTGGTAATTGGCCGAAAAATCCTCTCGCCAGATGACCTGATCTCAAATGATATTAGTTTAATTAAAAATTAATTCATCTTATGAGTTTTAAATTTAATTAAAATTTATTTTTAAGTACAAACGAATTTAATTTCCGTAATATTTAATTTAATAATTTTAATATATATTAAAACATATTTGACTTACGCTCGGCACCTTGATTCTAAAAAATTCAATTTTAAAAATTTTATTTATTTCAAAAAAGTTAACTTTTTTTGTATGAAATTATTGTATTACCCTTATTAATATTGACAATGCATAACCTAAGTTAAAAATTAAAAATGAAGGATAAAATTGTAAAAATATATATTTAGTAGTGTATTAAATACGTTGTATTTTTATTTTAAAAAAGTTATACAAAATCAATAGTGAACCATGCAAATTAATATTATAGATGATCATCACAGCATAAAATTTTAACCACTTCTCTCACCCCTGCAAATTAAATGACACAGAAAAATTATGAGCACAAGAATTAATTCGGAACTTGGAGTACACTTTAAATAATAATGCATTTAAAAACAAAAAAACCATAAACCTACAAGGCTCTGTTTATATGGTAATGTTGAAGTTTGATCTTATTCAAAGCTGCAAGAATGGCTTTGTACATTGATTCTGTCTCTTGGAATTTCCTTTGTGCAAGTAAGAGCCATTTCCATGATTGATCATATGCAGCTAATTAGCATCAATAATAGGGTGTCAATTTACGATAGGACACGAAAATTCGATACGAAATTGTGAGACAAAATGTGACCCGAACCTAGCACAAAAATTCGACACGAAAACAATCGCATTGGTCCAATTTTTATTACCTTCTACTTTTTTTTGGCAATTTTATTACTTTTTCAAAACACGACACGCGAACTGAAGTGACCTATTGCCACCACTAACCCCTAATCAATAATATGAGGTAATCCGTTAGGCATAGAATCTTGCACCCAACTCTTGAGATTCAAATTTTCACCAAACATTTCATCGTTGGGACGTATGCTTGTGAACACTTCCATCATCATGATTCCAAAACTGTGAATATCACATTTTGTTGATACTAATCCTCCAATCCATATTCTATAAGAAAGATGATTGATCATCGTAAGTTGTAATTACAATTTTGAAGCTTAAAATAAAAAAGATTGAAAGTAATACAGCATTTTGCATATGCATATCATAAAAGCTTTAAATACCTGGGGCAAGATAGCAGAGCGTGGCTAGTGTTTTGGTGTATGTAAAACTATCATCATGCCCCAACAGTTTTGCCACACCAAAATCACTTACATGGGCAACCATGTCTTGATCTAACAAAACATTACTAGGCTTCAAATCGCAGTGGACAACTGGTATCAGATTTTCACAATGGAGATATTGTAAAGCACATGCCACATCGATCAATATTTCCAATCTTTGCTGGATATAGAGAGAATAGTTCTGTGAATATAACCACTTCTCACGACTTCCATTAGGCATATATTCAAGAATCAATGCCCTAAAGTCAGGATTAGAGCAACTGCTAATAGCTTTTGTGATGTTTCGATGACGAAGGTAACACAACACCTTACATTCTGCATCAAAACTCTCGAATGAACCCTCTGTTTGTAAATTGAACACTTTAATGGCTACAGTCCTTCCATCATCAAGAGTCCCTTTATAAACGGAACCAAAACTTCCAGTACCCAACAAATTAATCTCATTGTATCCATCAGTTGCATGTAGAAGTTGGTAAAATGATATTCTTTCATGTGTAACCATTGATAACCTTGTTTCATCATTCGAAGTTTTATCTTTCCTTTGGTACCTTAGATAAACAAATCCAACGGACGTGGCTGCTGCTAGCATTATCACCCCCAACAAAACAAATATGATTAGATGCTTCATTTTGGTTCTGCTCTTGCTATGGAATGAGATAGTTGGGCATGGTGGGACGTGAAATCTTTGCGCTCCACATAGTCCTTGATTTGAAATGAAAGATTCAACAGTGAACTTCATAAAAGGACCTCCAGAAGGAATTTCTCCACTTAAATTGTTAAATGAGACATTGAAGTATGTAAGATACTGAAGGGTTTCCAATGACATTGGAATGGAGCCAGATAAAAGGTTGTGTGACAGATCCAATCCCTCTAAGCTCATCATCTTACTCATTGATTCTGGAATCGACCCTTGCAATATGTTATTGTGTAAGTACAGGTACCTTAAGTTCTCCATCCCTCCAATTGTGATAGGAATGCCACCTGAGAAGTGATTCATTGACAAATTTATCATTGTTGCCATCTTTAAATTCTCCATTTGGGGATGTAGAGAGCCACTCAAAAGATTTGAGGAGAGGTCGAGTTCCAAGAGATCTTTCAGGTTCCATATGTCACTCGGTAGACTACCGTTTAACTTGTTGAACTGGAGGTTAAGATATCTTAAAGAAGTAATATTGCCAAAACACTCTGGAATTGTGCCCAAAATATGATTACCTTCCAAATGTAAATCCCCCAAGTTTTGACAAGCACAAAAATAGTGTAGAGAAATACTTATCTTGTTCCAGCCAAGAAACACTCGTTGAATCTCCCGCAAGTGTGTCACTGTATTAGGCAATGAACCTGAGAATTGATTATCAGCTAGACTTAAGTAAATCAAACAGCTCAAAGTGCCAATTTCCCTTGGTATGATGCCCTTTACTTTACAACTATCTAAAGTTATTATTTCAATGGATGTGGAAAGGTTTCCAACGGAGTTCGGCAAAATGCCATTTAGTGGATTAACGCTCAATCCCAAACGTACCAAATCTTTAAAATTAGTCAATGATGTGATGAAACTCAACTCTGGAGATGAAGGGTCACTCATTAAATTGTTGTTGAAGAGATTCAGTATTTGTAGTTGTCTTAGCTCTCCCAAAGAATTGGGAATAAGGCCTGTGAAGTTGTTAGTAGAAAGATCAATAGTGTTGAGCTTAGAGGAATTTGAAATTGAATTAGGGATAACTCCACTGAAGTTATTGTTGAAGAAATAAAGCCCTTCTAAGTTGGGAAGACTATGACCAATTGTTTTTTTTTCCGAAACGATAGTAATTTCATTGAATAAAAAATGGTACTGTACAATTAGTAGCCAATGTAGGCTAAGAGATTTCCTTAGTCTAATGTAATAGCCAAGGAGGAAAATGGAACAATGGTTGAGAATTACCACTATCTCATTGATTACAACGATAAATTAGAATAAACCTAGCTAACATTTATCTTAGACTTTACAAGAGAAAAGACTATAGCATCAAAAAGATTGCCGAAAGATTGATGTTGTGAGATATAGTAGAAATAGCTAACTTCAACTAAATGACTAAGCTTGAACACTATATATTGAACCTCAATTGCAATCCAGAAATTAGACATGAGCATACTAAAAAGCATAAATGAAAATGGACCAAGCAGTAAAAACCTAAATATTCCGGCTGCCATGCTTGAAATAGGAAAATAGTACTAGTATCCTATCTTCATTCTTCAGGTAGAAAACAGACTTCCAAAATAATCAGTCCAATCGAGAACAGCCCAGCCAGAAAAGAATAAAAAACAAAGAGCAGAAGTAGTCCAGCCAATAATATTCCAAACAGAAAGGAACAAGAGATGACAACGTCGGCTTGCAGTTCGGTTTAGTCGAGAAAGTGTCCCAGCCAACCAAGAAATCAGATGTAATCCACAATGGGAAAGCAACCCAGCAAATAATGAAGCCAGAGTACAGATAGTGAAAACCAGAATGCAGAGTTAGCGAACAGCAACCGACTATGGGAAACCATAATGTAGAGCAAAAGCAGTCCAGGGGTAAGAGTTAAAAGGACTCAACTAGCACCGGAGAACCCGAAAGTAGATCTAATAGAGATGAGAGAAAATGAAAAGAAAGATTCTGGGAGTAGAGAGAGGTGAAAAGAAAGATCCTAAGATGAGAGTTAATAAACAAAGCCTCAATGTACATGATATTAAAGGGTACTTCTTCTTGCTGAATTATAGGAAGAAAACTAATAACAACTGATAAAATATTTACATCGATCACCGGTTTGCTATTTATTTATTTATTTATTTTGATATACTGTTTTCATTTTGTTTCCTTTTTTTGTTTCTTGTTTTTGCTGTTTTTTTTTTCGCTTGTTTCGTTTTTTTTTCCTCTTTTTTTCCCATTTTTTCCTCTTTTTTTTTTCCCCCCTTCTTATTGCTTCTTTTTTCCTATTTGCTAGTTTGAAAATCAAAGACAGCCTAATCATTATTCATGATACCAAGATGAAACTGGATACCTTCGGTGAACAAAAAACGTGTACTAAAGAAATATATGAACATATATACATAGACTCCAGACATGGCATAGATATATGTACTGTACTACCCTATTTCTCTTCCACAGAGCCAGAGAGCAAAACACAATACATATGAGGAATACTAGGCATACATATCAACATAGAGATACTAGTCTATATCACTACAAGAATTTTGAATATTTGCGAGGGATTATTTGCGAGGGCCAGCTAACCCTCACCTAAAACTAATATTTGCAAGGAATACCACCTCGCAAATAAAGTCCCTCGCAAATAAATTTTATTTAAAAATAAAATAATACAATTATTATTTGCTAGTGAGATCGCCCTGGCAAAAGCATGGATGGCCCTCGCTAGGTACAGCGGGAATGGGAAGTGATTCCCGCACTTTTTCTCTATTATTTGTGAGCGATTACATCATCATTTGCGAGGCTGTTTCTCTCGCAATAAGAATATTTTTGCGAGGGCATATGTGCGAGTGGGAAGCCTTCACAAAAAATAGTCAACATTGAATTTTTCTCCCATTATTTGCGAGGAATAACTTACTCGTAAAAACATCCCTCACAAGAAAATTCAATTAAAAATAAATAAATAAAATTATTAGTTGTGAGGGATCGAGCCTCGCAACAGCACTGATGGCTCTCGCCTTTTGTATTTATTATGTGCGAGGGCTTCTATCATTTTATGTGAGGGGCGCGGTCCTCGTAATAAGAATTATTTTGTGAGGGCATATGTGCGAGTGCTACGCTTTCACAAAAAAATGGTCAATATTGACTTTTCTAATTGTGAGGAAGTGTTTTCTCGCAAATGCATCACTCGCAAGAAAATTTCAATTAATAATAAATAAATAAAATTATTATTTGCGAGGGTTGTAGCCCTCACAATAACATTTATGTCTCTCGCAACTTATGGTGGGAATGAAAATTTAAATCGTGCCTTATTTTTTTTGTTATAGGCGAGGGATAATGTCTTTATTTGCGAGTGCAATTGACTCACAAAATTAAGCTCACGTGGGAATGGGAAAGGTAATGGAAATGATAGTAGTGGAGAATGATAGTGGTCTTTCATTATAATTCAATGATTACTAATAATAGTGGTTGGTTTGTGTTAGGGAATGGAAATGATTATAAATTAATTATAATAATTAGTATTCATTAATTAGTTATTATTAGTTAATTATTTATTATAATATTAAATTAATTAATTAATAATAAAAATATTATTGATTAAATTAATCTTAAGTAATTAATTAATTATAAATTAATTAATATTATCAATTAATTAATATTAATTATAATAATTAATATTAGTAAATAATATTAATTAAATATTAAATATAATATTAATTAAATGAATAATTAAGTAAATTAATCTTAATTAGTTAATTTACTTAATAATAATATGTTGATAATAAATTAATTTATATTAATTATAATAATTAATATTAATTAATTAATTAGTATTAGTTCATTTTTTATTATAATATTAAATTAATTAATTATTAATAAAAATATTATTAATTAAATTAATCTTAAGTAATTAATTAATATTAATTGAATTAATTAATTAGTATTAGTTACTTAATTAGTTAGTAATAATTAGTAATTAATTAATATTAACAATTAATTATACATTAATTAATATTAATAAAATGAGATTAATTAATTAATTATAATATTAATTAAATTAATGATTAATTAAATTAATTTTAATTTGTTAATTTATTATTACTTAATAATGATATGTTAATAATAAATTAATTTATATTAATTATAATAATTAACAATAATTAATTAATTAAAATTAGTTAATTAATTAGTATTAATTATAATAACTACTATTAATTAATTAGTTAGTAATAATTAGTAATTAATTAATATTATCAATTAATTATGTATAAATTAATTATACATTAATTATAATAATTACTATTAATAAATGAGATTATTTAATTATTTAATTTATAATATTAAGTAAATGAATGATTAATTAAATTAATCTTAATTAATTAACTTATTATTACTTTTAATAATAATAAGTTAATAATAAATTAATTAATATTAATTATAATATTAATTTTTTTTTTAAAAAAAGAAAGCATTCCCTAGCTTTCATACCCCCAATATTTGGGGTATGAGAATTCCCCTCAAGTGGGGAATGAATTTTACTATTTGCATTCCATTCCCTCTAACCAAGTAGGAGATATTCTTTCGTTTCCATTCCCTACCCCTCCATACCCATGACCCAGGCGCACCATAACTTGTTCGTGAGGGCTTATTTGCAAGTGTTAAGCCCTCACAAAAGCAAACAATAATAATTTTCTAAAAAAAGCTTTATTCTGTTGACAAGTTTTTAGCTATCCCATGAAAGGCTTTTGTAAGTGAAAATAGTCTCTTTTTAATTTCATTATCTGTTAAGTATAATTGAATTTCTAAAGTCATATTCTTTGGGCAATATTATTACTGAAATTTAATTTTTTTCCTCAAGTCATATGTTTTTCTTTTTATTTTTATGTTGATTTCAAATGAAATATAATTTATCCCATATAGGTTCTTATGTACGAGTTCGATCATTACCTTTTGAAACTTTTAATTACACTTTTTTGCTAAATTAAAGTTTTCAACTATAAAAATTATAGAAAATATAAATAGAATTGCATCTCATTTGAATTTGAAAAAAGCATATAAAAGAGTTAGATAAATTTATCAATAACCCAAAAAGTTTTTAAGTGCCAACCAAAATTTTGTATGATAAGGGTTACTTAAACTTAATTTAATAATAAAATGAGACACTTGCGTCAACTATTGAAATAGACTTGAGTATAAAGAAAATTGGCTAAAGCAATATCTTTCACACCAACACCCATTTAATTTAAGATCAATATCATTTAATTAAATTAAAATCAATCTTAATTTATAATTTAATTAAGATAAATTTGAATTCAGTTGAGTTAAAATAAAATAATTCAATTTAAGATCAATCTTTGAATTAAGATAATTTTTCTTTAAAATATGTCAAGGAATAACGTGAAGCACTACAAATTATTCATTTTAGAAAAATATAGCTATGAATTAATATCTTAATCCAATTAATATTTATCAATTTTAATTGTAATGAATTCAATTGAATTTAATTAAGATCAATATTAGTTACTTGCATTAGATCAATTAATTTAATTGAGATCAATCTTAATTAATTAAATTAATATCTATATTCGTTAAAATATGAATTAATTTAAAATCAATTCCATAATATGGTTTACTGATTTTGGTGGCTTTGTTTGGTACCTTAGAATTGAGGCCATAAAATTAGAATTCAATGTCTCAATTCCAATTACATTGTTTGTTTTACAAAAAGTTTAAGAATTAAAAATTTATACCGATTAAAATGGGAAAATTTACAAATATAACACCTTTGACCGTTGACTTTACAAAAATAACACCCTCCTTTTTTTGTTCTCTGTTATAACACTTCCATCCAAAAAAAGACTACAACACCCCTCTGGCAGAAACAAAGCACTTCACTCCATTTTCTTCTTTTTTCTCAAAACCCATTTGATCGATAAAGAACAACTGTAGAGAAGAAGGCCGCAAGCAAGAGAAGAAATCGTAGAGAAGAAAGTTGCAATCGTAGAGAAGAAATCGCATAAATTTGATGTTAGTTGAAATTTGCAGTAGTTGAACTGGGTTTCTGAATTTAAAGGAGCGAATGGTCGAGCACAAGGTTAGGTCAATGTTGCTAGGTCAACTTTTAGGTCGAGCACTAAATTTGGTCAAGTTTTAAGTCGAGTAGGTTGAATTTAGGTCGAGCTCGACCTAATGCTCGACCTACTACTAGGTTGAGTTAAATTTTAAAAAAAAAAGAAAAAAATTGACTTTTTTTTTAAAAAAAAAACAAGTTTTAGGGTCAAGCTCGACCTAATGCTCAACCAAAATTTATTAAAAAATTTTTTTTAAAAAAACTTAATTTTAAAAAAAAAAAAATTTGGTCGAGTATTAGGTCGAGCATAGGGTCGAGCTTGACCTTAAAACTTTCTTTTTAATTATTCGTAACCTATGATCAGTAATGCAATTGAATGAAATCACCCATTGGATCAGAAGCACTGGTAAACTTGACTTTTTATAATTTCTGTTTGATTATCTTTACTTGGTTTTCTTCTCAAATTTTTTGTTTAGTTATTTATTTTAATTTAGTAGTTACTTAACACCCAAACCCCCAATTTTATTTTTTTTTATTTGCTTCAAGACTTAGAAACTACACCATTGGTTCCTTTGGGATTCAACCTGATCCACTGTCATTATTAAATTTGTAATCACTAGAGGCCAGTGATTAATTTTTAGAGTTTCAACAAACCCATTCGCCCTGCCATCCCGTAGATAGTAATCCAAATAATGAGATCATAAGAAATTAAATGTAAACATTACTTTTAATACAAAATATGTAAAAATTATGATTATAAACCATAATATGTTTAATATTTTATAAAAGTAACTAAATAAGTTATTACTTAACATTAAGTTATATACTAGTATTTAGTAATGCGACAAGCCACATTGTAATTTGTAAAACATATTGACTAATAAATCTTAATTTTTAATTACTATATAACTATTAATAATTTGATATTAATATTAGTTGTCTATTTATATTAGATTATAAATTTATATTATAAATATGTAGAAACTAGTATGTAGGTATTTGAAAGAAAAAAAAGGGGGGGAGGGGGGGGGGGGGGGAAATGACTATATCTGGGAATAAGTATCGATTAACTTTGTGCCAACAGTCAATAAATATCTTAGTCATGTTATCAAAAAAATACTCAATACATTAGTTGCATCATATATGATGGTGCAATTAGAGGCAACTAGGAAAAATAGTTTATAATTTAGGAGAATATACTATTTATATATAGGATGGTAAAAAAATAAAAATTTATATAATTAATTTATTGCACTAAAAATAAGAATGTGATGGACTTAAGGAATATTTTTTTTCATGTTTCTTTGCCGAGCCAAACTCAAGCGTTTGTTTTTTAAATTGTAACATTGTTCACAGCCTTGCTCGTGAATGTTTTCTTTGGGTACAAAAAAAAATGGTATTTTCTCTTGTAAGGGAGATAGAGTTGAAAAAATTCACATTTTAATTTAAATTGATAATTCAATTTGATGTTTCTTCTATTTTTTTTAAAGTTAATAATTTGATTTTATTGGAAAAACACTATCTAGATGCTTTAGTAACTCTGTTTGCATATACATTTGTAGTAAATTTGTAGTAATTTTCTGTATGGTTTCACTCTAAACACCATCTGTCCTCCCCGGGCCAAGGAATTGCTTCCCTAAAACTGTGATTCGTTTCATTCAAAGTTGTTATTTTCAAAATATATAGAAATGTTGATTTTGTGGTACTAACATATTTACAAGAGAAAGTAGTATAATATGGATTTGGTTTTGTGTAACACTGAAAGATCATAGGTCGAATCAAATCACTACTTGTTTGCTGGCTGAATTATGGTTGAAAACAAAGACTATACATAGAGAGAAGGAGAGAAAAGGTTTATGGGTTACTAATCTAATTTGATTATGTTTCTAATAATTCATGTTCGGTTATTATGAATAAGACATTATGCGAATTACTTCCAACCACTCGAGCCACTGGTTATATAAGTGATCAATTAAAATAGTGACAAAATAATGAACATAGGAGAAGCAATCCACAAAAAAGATATGTGGCATTTACCCTGAATTAATCATCCCACAAAACTAAAATGGCATTTGGACGGCAACAATAGCCTACTGCCCTGTGCTTATTGAACTAACCAAAAGATCACATTGTGCTGCACTCTAATAAGATGATTCATGGACAGCCAATTTAGGCCGATTATTCCCCAAAATGAAGAGTTAAAATAAAGGCGAAACCTTCGAGGGCAGCATGTTGTCTGCAGTCTACATTCCCCTGGTTAAACGGGTCAGAGTTTTACCTGAGAGAACCAAAAGTAATTGGGAACAAGAGCAGCCTTGACCAGTCAAGGAGCTCAAAAGCAGCACAACTTCACTACTTCAAGTTCCTTGGTGGGATCAGCAGCGCAGATAATAATGTATGCTGATGCCAATTTAGAATTGCTTCAAGCAAGCTATCACTATTGTACATTAACTTTGACAAACAACGTTTGTGCAAGTAGAAAAAGAATACGAGGTACATGAAGTCTGATGAAGAAAATTAATCAAAACCATGCTATCTCCACAAATGGATGCCTGTACTATGCATTTTACATAACAGATCAGATCTATCAAACCACAGAACTGGAATACATCAAATATAGTACATTGCACACGTGAGAAATCACCACGGGAAGAATCAGGAATTCCAACTTCTTTTGTTCTTTTTTCTTTCTTTTCAACACATTTAGTTGTCTGTCAGAGAGGTCCACCTTCTCATTTCCTGACAACCAACTGAAAAACAAATGTTTACATATTAGTAAACGGCTTCAAGTGCCAAATACGCTTAACAATCATTCAATGCAACTGAAAGTCTAAAAGAACTCTAAACTTGTGTGGTTTCAAGTGGGAAGAGACAGACAAAAGGACACACGCATACACACGTGACATCCAGAGAGCCAGTCATTCACTAGAACTGTTGGATTAAGTTTGATTCTAAACCCTTAATGATCTCACAAAGAAACTGATATTCTATCCTCGTGTACTTATTACAATATTTTAACATTGACCCTTTCTCAAGCCATCCAAGTAGGCCTTTGGAAATTGAGAAATACAGCTACTTTTGTCACAAAAATTGAAAACCAATACACGTGGCTTGCAAAAACAATAGGAGAGACTAAAAAACAGAAAAAACTATAGAAAATATAATGTCCACATCCCCACTTCTGTCGGAACACCATAGGGGGATTCAAAGATAACCAGTAAGAATTTCAGAAAAACAGGTATCAAGATCACCAATTGTTTCAAAAATTGAAAATAAAAATTGCAGAAACTATGTAGAATCATTTGAGGGGAAAATAAATAAAGTTACTCAACTGCAAATATGATGGTACTCAAACGGCCCAGTAAAAATCTGAGACATGATCAGATATCCCAATCTGAACGATTGATTAGAATCTTCAGCTCCTCATTTCCCATATCCAGTTGTTCCTGCTTTAGGTTTTTGACAGACTCTTCCACAGAGCATCTGCACATTTGTACCTCGATGATCTCTAATGTAGGGATGTCTCCAAAATCAGAGGGGATCTCCTCAAGCTGCCTGCAACTCCGCAAAACTAGGTGTTGAAGATTGGGTAGATTGTCACCAGAGGCATTCCACTGGGCAATGTTTAGAGTGTCAAGTTTCAGAAATTCAAGTTTCATGAACTCCCCATCTTTCATGTCCCATATTTCCCCTTCAAAGGCTCTAGAAAGTAATTTAAGAACCTCAAGGTTGGGTAACTTCCCAATTTCAGAAATACAATCCCATGGTAGGCGAAAATTTGATAGAGTCAATTTTCTAATCATCAATGGAAAATGAAATTTACGAGGATGAAACTTCCTACCAGAATAGAGGACCTTGAGTGATTCCAAATCCTTTAGAAAGTCCAGTACTGGGAACTGATTGCAGTTCTCAACATTTTCTGGTGATTCTGAAAATATGCATTTGAGTTTCTGAAGTTTTGGTAACCTTCTCAGGATTTTCTCTGCATCTTGACCACCAGAGAGCACCAGAGAAGAAAGACTGACCAGATTATCTAATTGAGAAGAAACTTCCATTTCAGCACCTGGCAAGCTGAAGGCAGCACCATTGTTAACATGGAGATGTCGCAACTTCACCATGCTCCAAATAGTTGCTGGCAGCAGAACTATACCTTTTAATCCCTTCAAAAGCAAAGTTTGAAGACTCCGGAAGTTGGCTATTGAGTCTGGAATACGGTCCACATCACCAGAAAGAGCTAAGTATCTTAAACGCACCAAAACCTCTATTCCACTGGAGAAAGACTCGCCCATATTGATGCATTCTAAATCCAACACTCTAAGACGTTTAAAGTTCTTAGCAATGAAGGAGATGTTGTATGGGCAATGAGGACGTGAATCGCTAATGGCAAAGTGGAGTAGAGAGTGAACATGTGGTCCAGAAGGACTTACCATGACGAAATGATTTCTCTTGGAATGAATGGACAATCGACGTTTGTGATATGTCACGGGATTTGTTGGTTGACTATAACTGGGATGAACACCATAGTCTAAATCCTCTGGAAAGGAAGCAAAAACTTCATCACAACCTGTTACCTGTTCCAGAAAGGATTCCTCTTTACATAGCTGCAAGCATAATTTACGCAACATGTCATGGACACGGCAAGTCTTAACTCCACCATTTGATCTTCTCTTAGAAGACATTACTAAACTACTGCCAATTAGATCAGCCAAGTATTCTGCTGCAACATCTTCTAAGCTCTCAAGCCCCGTATTTTGGATAAAACCTTCAGCCACCCATAACCATATTAGCTTGCGAACTGGAATTTCTTTATCCTCCACAAATGCTCCAAGGTAAAGAAAGCAAGGCTTTAAGTGGTTCGGCAAATGTTTGTAGCTTAGCTCTAGGATGTCCATGCACCTTGTTTCTGGATCATTTGCAATGAGTGAGCTTAAACTTTCTGCAACTTCTTTCCACCAATCCAGTTTCATGTCAGTTCTTTGAAGGAGACCAGATACTGCAACAAGTGCAAGAGGGAGTCCTTTACAGCTTCTTGCAATTTGCTTTCCTAAATCCACTAATTCATCAGGGCAATCATCTCGTTTGAACAACTTCCTCCGCAACAGTTCCCAACTTTCATCACTAGAGAGCAGGCGAAGAGAATGAGGAATGCAATCTGCTTTAGTTTTTGCAACGACATCATGGAGACGACTGGTGATCAAGATTCTGCTTCCATTTTCATCATTTGGGAATGATCTTTCCAACTCATTCCATGCCTCAATGCTCCATATATCATCCATGACTATGAGGTAGCTTTTTCCCTTCAGGCATCGATACAGCTCTATGTCCAAATCTCCATCGCTCATTTCAAGGATATTGTCAGTTAGTTCCACTATGTCACCCAAAATTTCGAGCAATAATTTTCTTTTTTGATATGCTTGGGAGACACAACACCATGCACGAACGTGGAAATGATAGGTAACTGAAGGATTGTTATATACCTTCCTGGCCAGAGTCGTCTTACCAAGACCGCCATCCCAACAATTGAGACAACATCTAACTGCAATGACCCTCTCGTAAGTCTATTGATCATCAATTCATTCTCATCGACAAGGTCAACTACAAGTTCATCAATTTGGGAAATTTTTGTGGGTGATATCACCTTCCTCACAGATTGGTGAATATTATGGATGCTTATGCCATGCATCTTCTTAGATATTTCAGAGGCCTGAACCGTAGTAAGTTTGATACCTTCCATGACATCAGAAAGCCATACCACATGATACCATAGAACAACACCTTCACGCGCAAATGAATCGGCAATATATTCCACCTGAAATGCAAGATCTACAATATGTGAAACAAGAATTTTTAGATCGGAATCCTCATTATGCTCATCTCCCATATACTTGAGGAATGATCTTAATAACTCCATGCCTCCATGAACAACTCGAATCTGATGTTTCACTTTAGCAATTGAAACATCTTTAGAGTTTAGAAGCTCCTTCAGATCTCCTAAAAGGAAATCCATGAATCCAAATCCTTCAGCTTTTGGGAAATGGGATGGCAATGAGCTCCGAACACGTAGGTACATGTCTTTCATCTCTGCACTGACAACATTAATCTTTTCTAATAACTCTGGCAGCAAGGGACTGAATTTCCTCAATGTGTCCTCAGTGATTTCATTCCAACGAAGTGAGTAAAAAGTTGAAGCTGCATGACTTAGAACCGGTTGTACATGTGTCAAGGTCAATTCTTCGTTCTCCCCATGCTCAACCATGAGAAAAGTTCTGACAAGCGCTAGCTGCTCTCGAAGGGTTTTTATTTGGTTCTCTACATTGGGCAGCGAATATCTGTTAAGAAGCTCTTCTAAAATTATCTCCATCTTAAGAATTCTAATTATGACAAGTTGCCCGCTGATATCACGCAGAGATTTTTCATCCAAGGTGCTGAAATTATGTGCATTGTCAGAGACTGCTCTATCATTTGAAACCACATGTTCAATATAGATCCATATCGGGTCCAAATTTATCATGTTATCTCCCAGAAAGTTTTGAAAAAAGGCAAGTCCGTGTTCAATACAATCAAAATGGTGTTTTTCCGCAGGCATTAACTTAAGATATACAATGTTCAAGTTTACGAGGAACGCCTCCATCACCAGAAGCATTATCTTTTGAAGCAACCTATTCAGTGCAGGGTCAATTTCTTTAGGTCTATCTCTCGTTGTTTCATGTTTATTACACAAGTAAGAACCCAGCCCACTAAATGCAGCCACAATGTCAATTAAAAGCAGTCTTACAGGTCCCCCTTTGTACATAATATGTGAATGAAAGACAAACAGTACAAGTTGTCCTAGCCCTTTGTTAAGACTTTCAACCTGATACTTCTCAAAAAAGAGAAATCTACAAAATAGGTCGAGTTGGGTAGTGAAATCTAAGGCCTTGTAAGAGGGCGTGAGTGCGTCCAGACACTCCTCAATAACTGTGTTAGGCATGAAACTCTTTAGCAGATCAGTAGGCATTTTGTTCATGCTTTCATAATGTTGCCCTAGCCCTCGGTTAAGGATTTCAAATTGATACTTCTCAGGAAAGAAAAATCTGCCAACACGTTTCGTTTTGGACTCAGTTGCTTTGCTGGAGACCGTGAGTGCGTCGAGACAAGCCTCAATAACTTGTGGAGTGCTAGGCTTGAACTTCTTTAGCAGATCAGAAAGCATAATGGTCATCTTTTCATCTAAACTATCCATATCAACCCACAACAAATAAAAGAGATGTGCTGCACGGACAAGTACCACTCCAAAGTGACTCAAAACATATCTAAAATTACTTTGTTGAAGACCCAAATCTTGAATAAGACCCTGGAGAAAGTACCTGAGGGTTCCAAGCATCATGTTCGCGGTCTCAAGTTGGGGAATGACATCCGCAGGTAGCTTGCCTTTCCAGCGAAGTAGATCCAGCAAGTTTTGTTCCAGAGAGCCACAAAAAGACATCCAGAGATCATAATTACTCAGAGGAGAGTGAGAATCAGAGTGGGATTCAAACGAATAGCTTGATTCAACATAATCATACGCCGCTTTGATCTGTAGCCTCCAAAGCATGAGCTTTTCTTGCAACTTAGAAATTGCAATTAGCAAATGCTCCCTTGATCTTTCAATTCCTTTCTTAGAAGCAGCTCTAAAATCCCTTTTGGACGATTTGAATCCAGCTTCAATATCATGAACCAGGGACCCTAACTGAGCACCGCCATCCCACTTTTGTACATATACCAGAAATGTTTTCAGAAATTTTAATTCCACTTTGAAGTTTTCAATTCGATCATTTGTTGCATGCTTAGAATCAGAAATATATGACAAATTCCGCCAGCTATCCAGCTCTTTCAGGAGGTAATCAAGAAGAAGAGCAGCGCCAGAGTGATTCATTTTCTTTAACAATCTTTCAAAGTTGTCCTATCCAGAATTCTCAATAACCCTCAAACTGAACCCACTATGTCATATGAATCTGGGGAGTAATAGAATCGAACAAGAACAGAGTAAGAGTTATGATCTAAAATAATTGGCAGCAACAGAGTAAGAGTTTGATTTGTTTGATGATACCAAACAAGGAATATTTAAAACACTTGATGCGACGAAACTTCTCTGGCTATGTTTGGATCGTGATTTATTTGGAATTTTTGTATTAGAATGTGTGCAAATTTTGAATATATTTTTTTGATTTTAAAAAAAAATAATTTATAGGGAAAAATAGGAAAAAAAATATTTTTAAATTATGTTAGAGGAATTTAAATAAGAAATTTTAAATTTTAAAATAAAAATGTGTTTGGATGGTTTATTTTTATTTGAAAAAAATTAAGGTTTGTTTGGAGTGTGATATATTTGGAAAAAGTTATATTAGAATGTGTGAAAATTTTAATGAGTATTTTTTTTATAGAAAAAGTATTTTAGAGGGAAAATAAGAGGGAAAATTTTTTAAAATGATGTAAGAGAAATTTAAGTGAGAAAATTTAAATTTTAAATTTTAAAATAAAAATATGTTTGGATAGTTTATTTTTGTTTTAAAATTTATTTATTTGCAAACACAAATACCCTGACCAAACATACCCTTCTTTTGAAATCAAAGGCCAAACATAACCTTTGAAAAGTATAAATAAGGCTGCTTCAGAAAATAAAGGTACGACAAGTAAGGCATGAAAGTATGGTTTGGTCAAGTCAAGTTAACGTGTTCTCTTACCTTATGTCTAGGCTTCCAGTGTTCGAAACTATTGGGACTCTTCTCTTCCTTCTATTTTCCTCTTAAGAAGATTAACATGCTGGAAATGGTCAAATACAAGCAAATCAATCCATTTGGCAGTTCTTAACAATGGGAATTTGTAGCTATGTGTAATATCAATATGGTTCTGATTCTTCTGAATATTCTGCAACACGGCATCCATAGCTTCCATGAATGCTGCAATAAGAGCACTGTTTTGGTTTTGACTATGAAATGGGCCAATGGCATCCCAAAACTTATTCCAAGTTTCAGCAGCAAACTACACCTCTTTCACAGAGCACTGTTTGCCTTTCGATTTATAGGCTCTTTAAAACGAGTAGCGTACCATACGGAATTCTAAATTCAGACCCTTTTCTTTTTTTCTTTTTTTCTTTTTTTTTCCTGTGAATCACTAAATTAATGTATGAATCACATTCAAAAAAATCACTAAATTTATTCATATTCAGCAAGTATATTCGTGCATCCCCTAATTTCCACCTTTACATATACATCCGTAATTGGATGTACTATCAACAACAAAACGTTACAGCTATCAATTGCTGACGTAATAATTAATACAGCTATCTTATCATATCTTTAGTTGTTTCTCAGAGTTCATACATGGTCTTGTTCTTGTACAATAAATATTTCTTGAAACTAAGAAATGAATTTCCTAGTCGGGATCAGGTTGAGAAACGATACTTGAGAGTGAGGATGAAGGAGGATACAGTGACCCAGTACAGCAGATTTCAGAAGAATTATGATGGTACATAAAAAGAACGAGCACAAAAATAATCATCTCCAAAGCAAGGCTTTCGCCTTCGCTAATGCAGTTTCAGCTGCTTCTCTTTCTCCATCCATTTTTTTGCGCAGTTCCCGTGCATTCTTTAATTTATTACACGTTATCTGCAGAGATTGTTCAAATTTCGCTTCGTCTCTTGACATCTGGGATATATGAGCCTTCAAAGAAGTGCTCTCAGCCTTGCAACAAGATAATTCAGCCTCGGTTTGGAAAAGCTTGTCCTTGAGATGGGAAATTTGTTCAGAAAGGTATGCAGCACGTTGCACAGAAGCAGAGAAGGTATCAATGGCCCTTGCATGAGCATCTTTTATCTCGCATAATTTCAACTCCTGGGACGTGAAACAGTCAGCAAGTTTTTGCAAAGAACAGTCACTTGATATTGATTGCTCAATTTTAGCCAATAATGATGAACGCTGAATGAATACTTTAACTTGCTCTCGGAATTTCTGATCATCAACTCGGAATTTCTGATCATCAATTCCCAATAGGTCTAAAGCATCGAAAGCAGCATCTGCCTCCAGGGCCATAATTTCATGGTCTTTGATGTCCAATGGCCTTAGAATAGTAAGAAGGTCAGTATGAATTTGCTTAGCTGCCTTAATGAATGCTTTGGATACAAACTTCCTCATAATACTTTTGCCTTGACTGCTTACAGGTTCAGCAGTACTATTACCCACAAGTGGAACAGCTGTGTTTAGTAGATTCACATTTGGTGGGTTAAAAATAGGATCAAAAGAAGGGAAGATGTCTGCAGGAATAGAAGATAGAAGAAATAGAAAACTTGTTACCTGAAAATGAATAATAATCACAATAACAATTTTAACTTAAGAAAAGATGTCAGTGCATGTCTAAATATTTTCAAGCAATATTCATGTTGATTGATTAGGTAGCTGTGATATCTTGTGGTCGTCTTCCCAAGACTGTAATATATTTCCCACATCTTCTTTTTGTTTTAAATTTTTTGGTTTATGATATAGCTAGACAGAAGATATTAATGGAGAACAACTACCAGAAGCCATGGCTACTCATCGTTTAACTGGCCAAAGAATGGAAAAGAAATGACCTAGAAAGTCAAAAACTAGCTATGAGAAACAGCATACAAGTAAAGGAACATGCCCAAACTTACAGCAAAAGAAAGGCTTCTGTGGTGGTTCTGTCAAGCATTTAGGAGGAGGAAAAACCAGCCTTCCCCACCAGCCCTGAATCAGGAGACACAAATTTTCACGGATTGCAGCAAACATCCAAGAATTACTTCGAACTATCTCAAAGTCTATCAGCAATCTAGAAGAATGGTGGCAGGAAGATAGGAAATTTTCATAGGCTGTAAAAAACACAAAAAGTAGACAATTAAAGTTTTGACTGTTTTGTATGTCAAAAAAATGCAAAGACAGGATGTATAAGTGAACCTGCAAAACTAGTAGTCTCTTCATTAGAGAAACTCTGTTTCCAAAATCGCATTTGTCCATGATGAGATCCAGTCTCAAGTGTTTGAACAGAGGCTACAGTCAAACAATTTTGTGAGTTTGCTAATGAAATGAACCGGGACTTAGATGAAGAGCCAGAGGGACTGCCATCACTTTCAGAGTCCCCTTGTCTTAGCCTCTTACTATGCCTTGTTAAAGGTCGATCCGATATATCTTCTGATCCCTTCAACTCACCCAACCTGAGTTTGTTCCTCTTTAACAGCCCAGATTTTAGTAAAAGATCGTTAGAACACTGTGAGGTGGTCGCTTGTCCCAAATTAATTGGTTGGGTTTCCTCGACAAGATCTCTATCTGCAGGGCTAATTTCAATCAAATTGGTTAATGTTGATTGTGGTGATATGACACTTTCATCTATCCCCAAGCCTGGTGCAGCAAAATTTGAATCACCATCTTGCCACATGAAAAAGTTGCAAGCTCCTTGTCCCTGAAAGCAATAATGGAGAAGCCCTTTCAAATACTAATACTCCTAACTAGTGTAGACAGTGTAAAGCAATTTGAACGTCAAATTGGGCACTGTCCATGCTGATATGGTAAGTATTCCAAACTCATTATCCGCGGGAGAATGAGAAATTGTATAATTCTTAGCCAGACTAGCTCCGTGCATGAGATTAAAATTCCAGCAAAAGAATGTCCCTTTCTCATAAAGCTGAGAGATGAGCATAAATGTGCTTAATCCTGAGTATCAAGATCATTTTATTATACATGAAACCATCAAATGAACAATTGGTGCTATCTTTGAATATGTAGTGTATCAACTGAACCAAAATAAATTTCCTGAAATTTCAGCAACCACTACGAATTAAAGATACAGTTGATCTTCTCTTGGCAAAAAAAAGAAAAACAAAAACATTGCCCAAAAGATCAAAGACAGCAAACATAGTACGAACAATAATTGAACTGGGCCAAAAAAGTCAGTGAAAATGAACAGACGATGATGATGATAGAAGAGGGATCTGTAAGAGTACCCACCTTCTTGATGGGACAGATGAAAAATTTACGACCGGAGTTTGGTCCAGTGGTCTTCACATCGAAGCGGCAAAACCCAGCACCGCAACCACAAAGGGGAGTGTCGATCATGACTGACTTTCTTGGTCACTTGGCACTTCCAACTCCACTTCCAGCTGAACCCACTTGAATTTGATTACCCCAGACCCAAATGGTAAATTAATGATTGATCTGCCATAGTAGTGATACTTGAGTTGACTCTGGCCTTTGACCAAATGATTAACTAATTTGAGGGCAATGCCAAGTACCAAAGTGGCTATTGTAGAGTGGCATGCATTCATTTGACACTTGTATCATGGAACTGGGGAACATGGTAATACTAATCGAATTGAGGTTGCTTCGAGTTTAAGATAATTAGTACTATGTCTTTACAAGCATTTTTTTGGCACCCAACCAAAAACTATGTCAGGACAAACCATTTTTTTTTTTTACAAATTAGTAAAACGTTAATTTTTTTTAAACAAAAATAAATTATCTAAATATATTTTTATTTCAAATTTTAAAATTTAAATTTTTTCACTTAAATTCCTCTCACATAATTTTAAAAAAAAAATTCCTCATATTTTTCATTTCAAAATACTTTTTCTATCAAAAAATACCCATTAAAATTTTTACACATTCTAATACAATTTTTCTCAAATACATCACACTCCAAATCTCCAAACTACATTAACATATTGATTTTCATGACCAGATATATAATCTATTTGGAATTTGACTTAACTGCAAATGTTTAATTCTTAAATCATTTTGACGAGTTTATTGTACCAAAGAAATAGGCAATTTGGAATTTGACTCAATATCACATGTTTAATTTCTAAATTTAAGCCAATTCAAATTGGTAGCATAAATAAAATGAATTATTAATAAATATATATACATATTTAAATATTGATACGTTTCATGTTGAGATTTTATTAATTTCTCAAGTTGAAATTTTTCTGCATTTGATTTTATAATAATTCACTTTTATACTCATAAAAAGCAACGAATTATTTTTTCCTTGAGTAAAGTGAACATTCAATTATTTAAGGAAAAAAAATGTCACTCTTCGTCTTGCTTTTATTTCTTGCAAGTGTTTCATTTGCATGAATAAGACAAACCAACCACCTTCTGCATCTTGTTGACAACAATATCATGAAGTTATTACATACCACAAAGTTTATATCCTTATTTAATCTTAGTTGCATAAACAAGCACATCACTTCCAAGTATCTTCAAATAACACACACTTAAACCATGATAAAAATTCAAACTCCAGAAGTGGGCATCATCTGCTGCAAGTAAATGACACATAAAATGCCCATGTTTGCCTCCATGCATGAGAATCTACTCACAAACAACTCGGTTGGATTTCCCACATGTGAGGTTGTCCTCCAACGTCCTTGCTCAACAGATGTAAGGTTGTCCAAAACCCTGAAACAAATGTTCACATATGCATATTAGTCTTGCTAGTACAATTCCCAGCGGCCTAAGACAGAATAACATGTTAAGAATCAATCATTCCAACAAGAAGTCTACAAGCATCTGAAATTGTGGTTTCTAGGAGGTGAAGACACAGACAAGGAACAAAGCAATACACGGACATAAATGATCAACCACTGACCTGCTTGTTTAAGTTTCACTCTAAACCTATAATAATTTCAAGAAGCAACTGATGTCTACTCCTCGCATATCACCAACTAGGCTAATTAACTTCAGATCCGCTTTCTCAAGCCTTTCGATCGAGTAGATTTTGAGTCATCATGAGAAATACTGATATCTTTACCAAAAAGCTTAAAAAGTAATATAATACAAGTTGAAGATCAGAAGTAGCAATATCTTGCTCTGCTGCTGTACCTATCTACTCTTGTATTAGTCAAAGGGTTTAGAGGAACACTGGAAATACTTTATACCAAAGAATATGGATTTAGGAAACTACCTGCATGAGGTAAAGCACCACCACCACAAGAGAGCTAAGTTTGCAAAACAAATTCAATTGATTTACATGAATGTTCAAGCAAGTTGACATGTGCTGTCAATTGGAAACCTTCAGTGTAACTATCTCACAGATCAGTATAACACGAACTAACTTCCAGATATCTAATACAAATCAGACTAGCAAAAATAGCACTGCGCTCAAATTGTTGAGATACCAAACAATGTTCTGAGATGTTACCAGAAGTCCAAGAAGTTGGAGGTTTGATAAATTGGCAATATAAATAGTAAAGAATCCCAGGGAGTGGAAAGAAATGCAGACTCAATTTGTTAACTTGAGAATACAGTAGTATTGAAAATCTCACCTAATGACATTTAGATGATCAGAAGTCCCAATCTGAACTGATAAGGACCTTCAAATGCTCATTACCAAGGTCAAGTTGTTTATCCCTGAGCCTTCTGACTGACTCTTCAACAGAGTGTCTGCACAATTGCACCTCAATCATCTCCAATGTATCGATATGCTCAAAAGCAGAAGGGACCTCCTCAAGCTGCCTGCAACTTCGCAAAACAAGGTGTTGAAGGTTGGTAGGCAGGTTGTCGCTAGAGGCATTCCACTGAGCAATGTTCAGAGTGTCAAGCTTCAAGAACTTAAGTTTAGGGAACTCCCCTTCTTTCATGTCCCATATTTTGCCCTCAAAGGACCTGGAAAGCAATTTGAGAACCTCAAGGTTTGGTAATCTTCCAATTTCTGATAAACTATCCCATGGCAGACGAAATTTGGACAGAGTCAACTTTTTTAATCTCAATGGGAAGTTAAATTTACATGGATGAACAATCCCACCAGAATAAAGTACATTGAGTGACTCGAGCTCTGTGAGAAAGTCCAGTGTTGGAAACTGATTGCCGTTCCCAACATTATCCCTCGATTCCATAAAGAGACATCTCAGCTTCCGAAGTTTGGGCAACCTTCTCATGATGTTCTCTGTATCCTTCCCACAAGAAAGACGTGGACAGGAAAGACTCACCAGATTCTCCAATTTAGAGTCTGGAAATCTTAGGGTAACAATGTTATTTACATGCACATGTCTCAACTTTGCCATACTCCAAACAGTATCAGGTACAAGGATTTTACCTTGTAAAGCTTTAATAAACAAGGTTTCTAGTTTCTTGAGGTTGGCAATTGATGCTGGAATCGACTCTATGTCACCACAAAGAGCTAAAAACCTCAAATGAACCAACAAGGCGATTCCATTGGGGAAAGAGTTGCCCATATTGATGCATTCCAAATCAAGCACATAAAGAAACTTAAAGTTGTCAGAAATGAAGGAGATATTGTAGGGACATCTTGGATACAAGTCAGTTCTGGCAGAGTACAGTAGAGAGCGGACAATAGGTCCACTTGGTCTTGATATGACAAAATGGTTTCTTTTAGAATATATGGACAACCGGTGTGTTTCGTATGTTGGGGAATTTGCAGGATATATATAACTAGGATCAACACCATAATCTGAATCATCATAAGAAGTAGAACAAAATTTATCAAACCCAGTAACATGTTGCAAAAACCTTTCCTCCTTGCACTTTTGCAGGCATAAGGTACGCAACAAGTCATGAACACGACAAGTTTTGACTCCACCATAGGATCTTCTTCTACAAGCAATTACCATGCTTCGACCAATTAGATCCCTCAAGTACTCCTCCGCAAGATCTTCCACACTCTGTAGCTGTGTATTCTGTATAAATCCTTCAGCTACCCACAACCATGTCAACTTCCGCACTGGAATTTCCTTATCCTCAGAAAATGCTCCAAGATAGAGAAAGCAAGGCTTCAAATAGTCCGGTAAATGCTCATAGCTTAGCTCCAAGATGCCCATACACTTCCTTTCTGGATCCTCAGCAATATGTGTACACAATGTTTCTGCAACTTGTTTCCACCAATCTGGTTTCATTTCAGTTCTTTCAAGGAGACCAGATATTGCAACAACTGCAAGAGGTAGACCCCCACAACTTTTTGCAATCTGTTTACCAACTGCCACCAGTTCATCAGGGCAATCTTTTCTATGGAACAATTTTGTGTGTAACAATTTCCAGCTTTCATCTTGAGAGAGCAGACGAAGAGGATGAGTAATGCTACGTGCTTTAGTTTTTGAAACCATATCAGTGAGACGACTTGTTATCAATATTCGACTTCCATTTTCATCATTTGGGAATGATCTTTCTAATTCATTCCATACCTCAATGTTCCACATATCGTCCATGACTATGAGGTATCTTTGTCCCCTAAGGCATCTAAACAGCTTTTCATGTAAATCTGCCTCGCTCATTTCAAGGATACTGTCAGTAAGTTCCACAATGTTACCTAAAATTTCAAGTAGTAACTTCCTTTCCTGATAATCTTGGGACACACAACACCAAGCACGAATACGAAAGCGATAGCCAACTAAAGGATCATTATACACTTTCTTGGCTAGAGTCGTCTTTCCAATTCCAGGCATTCCAACAATTGAGACAACATCTAGCTGCCGTGATCCTCTTGTAAGTCTACCAATCATCAATTCATTCTGATCAGCGAGTTCAACTACAACTTCATCAATGTCAGAAACTGTTGCTGGTGAGATCACCATCCTGGAAGTCTGGGGAATATTGTCAATGCTCGGGCCCTGCATCTTTTTGGAGATTTCTGAAGCCTTCATCTTAATAAGTTTGATATCTTCTATGAGATCAGAAAGCCAAAGGGGATGATACCATGCAACACCATCTCTCACCGAGAATGAATCAATGATATATTCTGCCTCATATGCCACTTCTAAAATGAGTGAAACAAGACTTTTCAGTTCAGAGTGCTTACTAAATTGCTCTTCGAAATCCCCAAATAATGATCTCAAGGACCCAATCTCTCTTTGAACAACTTGAATTTGATCTGTCATGAATGCCATTGAATCAGATTTGGAGTTCACCGACACCCCCAGATTTTCTAAAACGAAATCAATAAAGCCAAATCCATGAGTCTTGGGGAAATTAGATTTTAAGGAGTTGCGAACAAGTATATAAATATTTTTTATATCTGCAGATAATTGCTCAATCCTTTCTACCAGCCTAGGTAGCAAAGACATAAACTCTCTGACCTTGTCTTCTGTCACTGCAGTGGCATGAAAAGAGCAGTAAATTGATAATATGTCTCTGGTTTCTGATTCCACATGTTCCAATATCACTTTCCCATTCTCCTCCAGTGGACCCATTAGAAAAGTTCTGAGGAGCGTCAGCCCCTCATAAAGGGTTTTTATGTGGTTCTTCACATTGATAATCACATTCGTCTGATTGCGTAGAAGATCTTGCAAAAAAATCTCAATATCGAAAAGTTTAATCTTCCCATGCAACTTAAGAAGCTCCTCTGTGGCCTTGTCTTCAGTAATATTCCCAGCAAGAAATGAAAGATAAATAGAGGCAGCATCCATAGCCACAGGTCTGATATGAGTCCAGACTGGCTTAGGAATTTCACAGTTTCCTTGAGAAGTTTGCAGAAAGCTCAGTCCATCATGAAAAGAATCAATACGTTCCTGGATAAAGGACTTCCCTGGGATCCTTCCACATAGCAGCTCCAGGAGGAATTGTTCTGCATTTAGAAGCTCTGTCCTCTCAATCACCTCAAAAATTGCAGGATCAGTTTCTTTAGCCTTGTCTGGCACTGTGCCCTCAGGACTGCATGAGTAACCAAAAGATTCAAGCTTGTTAACCATTGCTGTAATATACATTAGAAGCAGTTTTCTATCATCATCTTCATGCAAATTGGGTTGACGAATGACAAAGGCAATCAGGTTTTCAAAACCTTTGCGGAGGGTTGGAAGCAGATTTTTCCGAGAAATGAGTAAGTCAACAAGAATTTCCACCTGATAAGTAGATGAGTTTTCAACCCTGAGAAATTTAAGACACAAGTCTAGAACTTGTGGAGTATTAGGCCTGAACTGTTTTAGCACATCAAAAAGCTTGGTTGTCAGGTCCTGGGTCATGTTTTCATCCATTCTATCCACCCAGCACAAATAAGAAATATGTGCTCCACGGACAAGCACAGTTCCAAAATGAGCCAAGATATCCATGAAACCATGTTCTTGTTTTACATGGTAGACAATAGACATAAGGCATCCTATCATCTCTCTCAAGGAAAATAGTTGTGGCATGATAGGTCCAGGCAACTTGCAACCCTGATACCCAAGTTGAAACAGATCATCATTTAGAGACAAAGCCAAGTCAACCCAGAGATCATAATTACAGATGGGATGATGGCATTCGAATGAGTAGCCAGCTACATAAAAATAAGCTTCTTTGATTTGTGGCCTATAATGCGTAATCTTTTCTTGCAACTTAGAAATTGCAGGATACAGGCAATCAGTATACCCTCTACTATATGCTTTCTTAGAAGAAACAACTTTAAAATCCTTCTTTGCCTTTTTGAATGCAGATTGGAGGTCCATAGCCAGAGTCTCCAACTGATCAACCCTCTTATCAGTATTATCAATCCAATTTGCTGCACATATCACAAACGTTCTCAATAATCCCACTTCCATTCTGAGGATCTTGATTTGCTCACCTACATCATTTTCAGCTTTTCCTTCATTTTTATCATCGTTAGAAATTGACAAAGTTAAGGCCCTCCACCAGGTATCTAGCTCCTCAAGGACAGAATCCAAAATCACATAGATGGAGGAAAAGTGACTCTTCTTCTTCTTCTTTTTAAAGATCATCTTCCTAAAGAACTGAATGACATGAAATGAAATGGTCCTGAATTAGAATTAGTGGACTTAGAATTTCCATTTTTATCTCAAGAACTAAGAGCAGCCCATTTTTAAATTATCTACATAACAAAAATCCGACAATAAAACTACCCTTTTTGTTAATTAAATCTAAATATATTGTGAGAACCAAATATAGAACATAGCCAAATACCGCAAAGAACATAATATTAATTCCTTCTAATTTACATACTCCAATGAAAACCAAAATAAGGCAAATTGCACTTGTTAAAACTCAAAGTACAATTTGCTTTATGCATGTACTTAAGGATATGGGTTTGGCTACCGAGTGCTGCCTTTGATTCACATGCAAAAGAATTCTTCCATGTTCCAAGTGAGAAGCGTCATTGGAAATGATCAGTAATCTCCCACAACTGAATTTTCATTTATATCTCAAGAACTAAGAGCAGCCCTTTTCTCTTTACCTCTCTACATAACACAAATCCCACAATAGAATTTCTCTTTTTGTAAAAACCAAACAAAGCAAACAGCAAGATACTGCAAAAGGACATTATACTAATTCATGGAGCAAATTCATTCTAATTTCACATAGACCAATGAAAATAAAGATAAGGGAAACACAATTGTTAAAGCTCAAAAACAGAGCAACTGTTTACCCAATTTGACGTGTAGATAGTTATGGAGATGGGGTTGGCCGCTGGCTTCGATTTACAAGAAATTTTCCGTATGCCCAGTAAGATAAGCAATGTTATGGGAGATGATCAATAACTCCACCACTGAGCATACATACAGCTACCCTTATCAACTTAACTCCTGTACGTGCTAATAATTGTGGTTGCAAGATGATTTAATTGTTTGTCGTTCTTGTTGTGGTCAGCTTTGGTGTTCTGATCATTTATGCGAATTATCCACCCACAATAAACCAAAAAAAACAAATAATCATGATACTGATATACATTGCCATAAATATCAGTGACTGTCATGTCACGATATTAGATAAAAATTTTTTTAAAAAAAAATTCTTAAAAAAAAAAAAACATATAGGGTTAGTTTAATGGTTTCCAGTTCATCGATTGGTTTATCTGCACCAAAGTACCTCTCCATGGAAAAATCATTTACATTTGTCACTATGATTTTCTTCGCTAACTGGCGTTCAAAACGTTCAAATGAACAGAAGATAATTGTTTCAATCAATAAGTTATTTGTTTAGTTTTAAAATAAAATTTAAAAAAAAACAAAAACTAATTTTGAGATGATTACTTCAATTATGAAGTTATTTGCTTAGTTTTAAAATAAAAAATAATTGTAATAATAAACACTAAAAAATACATGAATTCTAATAAAATTATTATGATTTGGGAACATAAGAATTTTGCTCTTCTATCACACTAATAGTTTTCCTCCACTCTGTACTAAGACAAAACAAAAACTAATTTTCTTTTTAAAAAAAACTAATTTTGAGATGATTAAAAAACTAAAAATAAAAAAAAAACAAAACAAAAAGTAATTTTGAGATGATTACTTCAATTATGAAGTTATTTGCTTAGTTTTAAAATAAAAAAAAAATAATTGTAATAATAAACACTAAAAAATACATGAATCCTAATAAAATTATTATGATTTGATGCAATAAAATATTATCAAATTAAACAATCGACATCATAATCAACATCACCTTTATCCCAAACTAGTTGGGAATGACAATTGATGAATCCAAAGAAAAGAGTGGGAAGAAGAAATAGTTATAATGAAAATAAATAAATAAAAAATAAAGGTAAAAAGACTAAAACTAAAAATGACAGTCAGGAATATAAGAATTTTGTTCTTCTACCACACTAATAGCTTTCTTTCACTCCGTCCTAAGACGAAAAAAAAAACTAATTTTTTAAAATAAAAAAAAAACAATTGGGAACATAAGAATTTTACTCTTCTACTACACTAATAGTTTTCCTTCACTCCATCCTAAAACAAACGCCAATCTATTTCCCATTCCCTTAAATCTTGTTTTACTACTTTCCTCCACATAAATTTCGGTCGACCTCTCTCTTTCTTCCCGTCATGCTCTTTATAATAAACTTTTGTTCTTACCGAAACATATAGGGGTCTTCGAAGAATATGCCCAAACCATCTTAATCAAATTAAACAATTAAAAATAAATTTTCAACACCAATTTAAAAAATTCTTTAACACTAAAATTGCTTGTAAAGGATTTGAGAGTCACCTCTAGAGTACTTTATACTTTCAAAAGCATTCACAAACCAATAAAACAAATATACAACCGACAATCATTCACAACCAATAAACCACACATGCAACGGAATATCATTTACAACCAATACAATAAATATGCAACCAAATATCATTCAAGGTGTGTACACACACTCTGAATTGTAATTGTGAAAGTGACATCAAAATGTGCATTTTTGGAAAGTAAATACAACTATCAGTTTAAAGAAAAAAAAAAAGTGACACCAAAATTTTCATACATAAACAACCAGAAACACTCCACCAAAGCACCTTTCATCATGAAGGAGACACTTATATCTAATTCTTCAATTCTTAATCTACTAATAATAAAGATCACAAAAAATAAATAGAAAAAAGAATCAATCCAATACCTCATTGTCTATCTTTTCAATTTTTACTCAATGTAAACACTAACTCCCAAAACAATTTTCCCACAAGTTCATACATTGATAAATTAAGTAAAAAAACACAAAGTCCAAAACAAAATTATGAAATTCTATGCATTAAAAAGCACACTCTTCCAACATACACAAACCCCACCATCAACCTTATTCCCATCATCAAAAGAAAACGAGAAAAAAAAAAAAAAACCCATCACCCTCATGAAAAAGGAAAATTAGAATGAAATTAAGAATTGAATGAAGATGATAGAGATGATAAAGAGACATGTGAACTTATTTTTATCCCACTTTTCATGATGATAAATAACAATTCAAAATCTCCAAATATCTCACTTCAAAAAAAAATTGAAAATAACAATAAAGCTATCCTGAGATATAATATAAAAGAATTTTATCCAAAATTTTCTCTAATCTAAAATCTTGAAATAGCCCATTTTTGAACAACCTTAAAAAAAAAAAAAGAAAGAGTAATATATGATAGCATCCAAAATAGCTAGCATTAGTTATAAAATAGGAAGTATATTTTTTATAATTTAAATAATTTTTTAATTAAAGTTAGTCAATTTTGTGACAAAGAAATGAAAATATTTACCTAAAAATACACAAATTAAAATATTTACATGAATATTATTTATTATCTTTACATAAAAAATAGACTATTTTTTACATAAAAATATTAATTTCAAATTAATATTATGTATGAAAAGAAAAAAAAGAAGATAATTTCGGATTAAATTAGATCAAAACCATCCTATCTAAAATGCTCGGATTGGTTTTGGATCACAATTCGCGTATTACGAATCGAATTAATTTCAAATCGAATCGTTTCTTTTGAGCAGCACTAAATGAAATTTTAAAATTGTGCATGGAAAATGCTACGCTTGGATGAAAAGTGTTTTTACAAAAAGTAAACGTTTCTCACCAAAAATAAATAAAATCCAAATAACTTTTTTATTTTAAATTAAAATTTAAAATTCTCACCAAAATTCTACTCACATAATTTTTTTTTTTTTAAAATTCCTTTTGATACACTTTTTATTCTTCGTTCAAAACACTTTTTCCTACCAAAAAAAATCCCACAAAAATTTTTACAATTTCCCATAAGAAATTTCTCAAAAAAGTGGCAAACCAAACATAGCCTAAAAACATGAAATAAAATGTAAGTCCAATTAGGGCTTAAAGAAATTTACAGAATAACAACACTCGTAACGTAGAGCTTTCAGCTTTTAATATTAATCCTTATACTGATACAACATACAAGAATTAAGGTCGGGTGAGCCTTCGTTTTCTTAGATGTAAGAAACTAGTACTTGCTTTTTCAATTTTGGCTGCATTGTAGGAACAATGTCCTTTATGAGTAATGACTCTTATGTAAACTATATTAATCATAGGCGTATGTTGGTTTGGATGTGAAGTAATAAAGACTTAGGATTATAATTATTGTTGCATTTCATAAATTTATAATTTGGTTATATTTTAGGGAATGACTACCGTCCCTCCCTTGTTTTTGACGGAATGGTGTCGTTTAGATAATTTGGACCATTAGATTTTATTAAACTGATAGATTTGAAAAGAGTGTATTAAATAGGAAAAAGTAAGAATAGTATTCTATCAAAACAAGAATATAGGTAACTGTTTGCTATTACAATTTTAATAATATCAGGAGATGGAATTTGTATTATAATACAAAATAGCTTTTAACATATAAATAAATAAATAAATAAATAGTCTAAAAAATTAATAAAATAATACATTAATAAATAACATATTAATACGATATTTTTATAGTAATAAATAACATATACGAAATGAAGTGATTTTTATAGTTCAATTTGAGGTATTTTTTCAAGAATCAATAAAAATATGTGTCATTAATAATTCATAATAAAAACTCTTCTCATGTTTTTACTAATTAATGATAAATGAACACTAGTTAACTAAATGTAGACATGTCATCAATTGTCAATTAGTATTTGTAATGCATATTTATCCAAGCATTTAAATTGGAGGGAGTTTATATCAGTATTTATCCAAGCATCACAGTTTATATCAGTATTTTATATTAAAATGCTTAAAATGATAAGCGAAAAATAATTTATAATACTTTTAATGTTTCTGATCAACATTACATTTTAATTTATGATAATACAATTTTTTTGTTAATATACATATGTGTGTCAACAATTAGAAAAACTTATGTGATATTATAAATTGTAAAAATAAATCCCGATGCATGACAAAAAAACTTTGATTCATTTTACACTGTGATTATTTATTGCATTTGAAAATAAAATTTAAGTAATTAAAAAATATTTTTATGAAAAAATTAAAGAAAATAATATAAAAACTTTTAGAACAAATTAAAACTCATCAAATTGTTGAGAAAATAGTTTAAAATTTCATAAAATTACACTTATATCAAAGTGCAACATGAGACTTGAGGGAAACCTGCTAACAAAAAGTAACCACCACTCTCTCATCTATTCCTATTTATATATGGATAATAACAATCAAGAAATAAATCTTCATCAGTAGTAGTACAAAAATTGTAATTTTTAACCATCATATATAATATTCAACTTTTGACATAAATAGCTAGTGGTACAGAGTTTTAAAGAAATGCAAATATCAAGTACATTATTTAAAAAAAGAATTCAGAATTACTTTTTTCTTTTTGGGTCACACATTTTACTATTTTAGTGGATGATACAATGTTAATTATCTGATGATACATTGTGAATAATTAGAAAGTACATTCTTAATTAATGATAGTACAATGCATTTGTTTCGTCACTTTGGACTGCAGACACCAATAAGAATTTTGTGACTTTCACACTTATGCAAGCATATTTCTTAGCCTATATATGTACATAACTCAATTTACAAATTAAGTTATTATTTGTTGTGGTTATACAATGCTTTTTCTCGAATAGTAGAATTTTTTTTAGTTGATGGTACAATATTAATATTTTCAATGAGGATACAATGCATTTTTTGTCACTTCTGAAGTGCAGACACTAATCAAAAGTTTTTGGCATTTGCATTTTTGTCATCTATGTATGTTCAAAACTTAATTCACAATTTAATTTAATAATTGTCGTGTGGTACAATAATTTATTTCGAGTGGTGTAATTTTATTTAGTTGATGGTACAATGTTAATACTTTGAAAGTACATCATTAATTAATAAAGGTACAATGCATTTTTTTGTCACTTTGGAGTGGAGACTCCACTCAAATTTTTGTGACATTTGCATTTAGGCAATTGTAATTGTTTATCTACATGCATTCAAAACTCAATTTATGATTTAATTTAATAGTTATCGTGGTGGCATAATACTTTTTTTGGGTGGCATAATATTAATTATTTGACGATACAATATAAATAATTAGAAAATATATTCTTAACTAATGATTGTACAATGCATTTTTCTTCACTTTGGAGTGCAGACACTGATAAGCTTCTTTCGGCACTTGCACTTCCACATGTATATTTATTTTTCTATATATGTGCAAAATTCAATTTATGAATTATTTTATTAATTATCGCGGTCGTACAATATTTTTTACTTGGTTGTGCAATATTAATTGTTTGATGGTATAATTTAAATAATTAGAAAGTACATTATTAATTAATGATGGTACAATATATTTTTCATCACTTTAGAGTGCAATTGCGCCATCTATGTATCATCAATAAGCAATTTACGAATTAATATATTAATTGTGAATTTATTCATTTATTCATCTACACTAATTTTCCTTAGGTGGTACAATTTTATTTAGTGGATGGTTCAATGTTAATATTTTGAAAGTACATCCTTAATTAGTGATGGTACAATGCATTTTTTCATCACTTTCAAGTGCAAACTCCACACAAATTTTTGTGAGATTTGCATTTAGGCAATTGAAATTGTTTATGTACGAATGTTCGAAATTCAATTTATGAATTAATTTATTAATTGTCCTTGTGATATAATACGTTTTCTTGGGTGGTACAATAATAATTATTTGAAAGTACAAAATGAATAATTGGAAAGTATATTCTTAACTAATTATGGTACAATACATTTTTTCATCACTTTGGAGTGCAAACACCAATAATAACTTTGGGCATTTGCAATTGCGCTATCTACATATTGTCAATAAACAATTTATGAATTAATTTTTTAATTGTGAATTTATTCATTTATTCATCCACACTAATTTTGCTTAGGTGGTACAATTTTATTTAGTTGATGGTAAAATGTTAATATTTTGAAAGTACATTCTTAATTAGTGACGGTACAATGCATTTTTTTGTCACTTTCAACTGCAGAGTTCACTCAAAATATTGTGACATTTGAATGTGAACAATTGAAATTGTTCATATACGTATGCTTGAAACTCAATTTAAGAATTAATTTAATAATTGTAGTATGGTACAATAATTTTTCTTGGGTGATACAATTTTATTTAGTTGATGGAACAATGTTAATACTTTGAAAGTACATTCTTAATTAATGATAGTCCAATGCATTTCTTCATCACTTTGGAGTGGAAACTCCACTCAAAATTTTGTGACATTTGCATTTAGGCAATTGTAATTGTTCATCTACGTGCGTTCAAAATTCAATTTACAAATTAATTTAATAATTATCTCAGGTGGTACAATGTTAATTATTTGATGGTACAATATGAATAATTGGACAGTTTATTCTTAGTAAATCATAATATAATGCATTTTTCCGTTAGTTCAGAGTGCAAAAATTGATCAGCATTTTTCTGCATTTGCACTTTCATAGGTTTATTTATTCTTATATATATGTGCAAAACTCAATTTACGAATTATTTTATTAATTATCATGGTTGTAAAATATTTTTTTTTGGGTGGTATAATGTTAATTATTTGATGGTACAATGTGAATCACTAGAAAGTACATTCTTAATTAATGATGGTATAATTTATTTTTCGTTACTTTGGAGCGCAACACTGATCACAATTTTTTGACATTTGCATTTACCCAAGTATATTCGTTCATTTATGTGTGTTCAAATTTCACTTTGTAAATTAATTTATTAATTGTTGTGATAATATAATATTTTTTTCTTAGATTGTATAATGTTAATTATTTGATGATACAATATGAATAATAGAAAAGTACATTCTTAATAAATTATGGCACAATGCATTTTTTTTTTGGTCAACTTTAGAGTTTAGATACCAATCAGAATTTTGTGCCATTTTTAATTAGTGATGGCACAAAGAGTTTTTTCAAAAAATTCTATCACTTTGAGTTGTATAATTTAATAATTTCTATAATAGTACAAATATAATTATAAATATTTTTCCTACACTTACGATTAGACCTTTAATTTTTTTTATAGTGTCAATTATTAGTATTGTTCCTAATTATGTGTGATTTTTTAATTTTATATGTAACAAATTGAATTTAGAAAATAATTACTCAAATTTTTTTTGTGATTTAATATATCAAGTTAATAGGTAGTAAACATAATAGCATAAATAAGTATTTTAATTAAATTGAATTTATTTAATATTGGTAACCTGCAATAGTAGGTTACCATGTTACTATGCCTATGGAAATATCTTACATGTCACTTTTTCATTGGTTAAAAAGGAAGGCAGGTATGGTAGATTTCTCCTTATATTTTATTTTTTAATTACCCTTAATAAAATTTGAGTTTTAGTAACATATAATTTACATTTTGCTAGTAAAGAGTTCTTTATTGGGGTTTTATAATTGGGCAACAATGGAGAAAAACGAACTTCAAGAAGGTGAAAATTAATAACTGAAAATAAATTTTGCACCAAGACTAGGAATAAGTAAGTTAAAGAAGGTAAAAAAAAAAAAAATCAATTGATAAAGAGAATGGAAGAAAACTTTGATTCCCCCTCCATCACAAGAAAAATTTTTATTTTAAATACGGTACAATTTTTTTAATTATAAAATATAACACTTTAATGTATCGTGAAATATTCAGTTTCTTATTTTTAATTTTAAATTTAAATTATATATTATGTTATTAATAAGGATAATATTGAAAAAAAATGAAATTTTGTTTTGGGACAAAGGAAAGTTTTTAAAATAGACTTTTATTTTAGGATGAAGGGAATATTAATTTCAAGTCAAAGTATTTTCAAAGAATATGCATATTTGGAAAGTTTCATTGTATCTCTCTCTTCACATATCATATTCCCTCCATTCATCTTTAAAAAAAAAAAAAAACACAATATAGTTTAAAACAAAAAATTGTTCCAAAAAAAGTCTATGTTTGTGTGAAATTTTTGTATTACTATTATTGATTATCACAATGTACAACTCAAATTAAAAAATAAAGATAAAAATAGAAAATTATATATTTAATCTAGTATTAAATATGTTGTATTTTATTAGTTAAAAAAAAGAGTATATCAAATTAAAAGTAAACTCTTATTTTGGAAGGCAAGAAGTGTTATTTTAATTACTATAGAAGGTTGAGGGACGTTCTTAAAATTTAAGTGAAAACATTTGCTGAAATTGATCATGATTAAAGTAAAAAATGTTTACAAATTGTGGATATCATTATTGGTTACTGGATAGACACATTTTAATATTTTTGTTATATTTCGAACTACATATGTTCCAATCAAGTAATTCTTAAAGTATCGAAAATAAGAAAAAAAAAAAGAGTCCAGAACTCTTTTGAAAATTTTAAAAAAGTTGACTTCAACATAAACGTTGAGTAGAAATTCAGTGTTGAGTTTATTAAAAGTTAGTTTTCAAAAGAATTAATAAATAGGTATAATACATAGCCAGAGGTGTGCCATGTCTCCACTAAAGTACCAGAGCGTCCATCCACAATGCTATTGAAAAAATAATATTTTTGTCCGAAAAAAAAATCAATTTCAAAAATATTTTTCATCTAAAAAAAGGTTAATTTTTAGTGTTAAATTCTTGTATTACCTTATTAGTACTGATAACATAAATTAAAAAGTAAAATAAAAAAATAAAATTATATATTTAATTATGCATTAAATGTATTGTACTTTTCAACTTTTAAAAAATAGTATCAAATAAAAAATAAACTTTTTTTCGGAGATGGAGAGAGTGAAAAATGAAAGAAAATGTAGGGGTTGTGCTTTGGCACCTTAGATCGATGCTATGACATGCTTTCTCTTCTCATTGGCCTTAAAGTGTGTTATCCTAGGATTCTGGTATTTTTAAATCATTATTTATGTACATAGTAAAAAAAATTTAATGAAATTCTTAAATAATTGACATCACATGACAGAAGTCACTAAACAACAATTATTCTATTATTTAATCTATTATCTAATATCATTTTATCATGTGAATGTCTTTAATGTGACAAAAATCACTAAACAATAATTATACTATTATCCATTCTAGTAACTTTTTGGAGAGTTTTACATACGGAATGAACCATTGCATTAATCATGATTGGTGTTGGTTCTTAAACACTCTTGTAGCATTGCAAATTTTCGTAAATTTGACTATTTATTCAGTTGTGTTGGGAGATTGGTCTTCTACACCTACACTTATGGGTCGTCATTCAATTGATGCTATCCAAACTGGAATACTCACTCCTATTTGCCAATCCTAACTCTTGTACTGAAAATAACCTGCAAAACAGCATGACTAAAAACTAATAATGCTGGTTGAAGAGCCAACACCAATAACAGAATTAAAATGTGAAGTCCACACTTTGATAAAGAGAGGGATAAAATGAAAAGTTCATCACCTCCAATAACAGAATTATTGATGAAACACTGAAACCATGTCAAATATATCATGCAAGGAAAACTTAAAAGACATACGTCCAAACCACAATGGAAAATCATATCCCCAAATTATTCGACAGCAAATCAAGGCAATCGCAAGGTCTTGAAATCAAGGCTTTTTTATTTTTATTTTTTATTTTTTTCAATCAGAGGACATTATTATTACACATTTTAAAGTTCAGGTGTTGTATTATTACAATTAAAATGTTAAGTCAAAATGATTATAAACGATCATATTTAGAATATTTTAATATATTATCCCAAAAAGATTTAAGTAGAGTGAGGACATTTCAAGGAGCTCAAGCAAATGGCAATGTTTTGATTAGTAGAACGTTGACGTTTCGGGCAAATTAAATGAAGGGCCACGTTTTACTAAAAGAAGAGGAAATTGAATGAAATGGATGGATTAGATGTGTCTTAAATTTACAGTTAATAAAAATTAGCCAAAGTTCTCTTGTGTGGAGAAGATGATGGGAGTGGAAGAAAAGAATCTTTAAAACTACTAATTCAACCTCGTAACAAAGAATTCGACTCTAATAAGATTGACTTGGATTTTAAATTTAATATGCTATTGGCATAAACAACCTTGATTTTAACGTAATTGAGTAGTGGGAGCTGTAGAGGTTTTTGGCCTAGAGGGAATAATTCTACTTGCCATATGAAGATTGTATTTACCTTAGCATGTCAATAAGACAACCGGAGATGCAAGATCTGATAAAATATTGGCTAAAGGATATCATTACTCGTTCAGATTTATGCATGGATGCACAATGTGTAGATGAACATTTCATCACAACAAAAATGCTTACACCTTGAAGAAAAGTAATGAAGTTATCCAAACACTCCGGTTAAGAGCTGATATAGAAAGCCTGATCCCTTTCTCTACTTCTGCACCAGTATTTGAAAGTGATCATCATAGCTGCACTGCCACCCCGAGCCGTAGTCAGAGACATAGTTCTGATGCTTGTTCATTCGATCATCATCAGCAACCTCAAGGAATTCTGTTACAAACTGAATCCCATCTCTAGAAAACTATTTTCATCTCATTCCCTATCATTTCAGGCTCGCTCTACGTTGCCCCATTACCTAGACGACCCCAAAAAGTCCAAGAATTGGAAGACGAACCATTCTTTTGTCCTCTCAAACCCCATCCTTTTGGTCCTTGAGAAAAGATGCAAATCCATTTCTCAACTCAAGCAAATCCAATCCCAAATGATTGTCACTGGCCTAATCTTAGATGGGTTGGCCTCAAGTCGGTTAATTGCATTCTCTGCTCTGTCAGAAATGGCTGATCTTTCCTATTGTAAGAGATTGTTGTGTCATTTGCAAAGCCTGAATGCATTTTCTTATAATATAGCCATTAGAGCTTGTTCTGAAACTGAAAACCCAATTGAAGCTTTTCTTGTATACAAGCAAATGTTGGGTACTAGAAGTAATATCTCTAGTTTGAGGCCCGATAATTTTTCTTTTCCTTTGTTGTTTAAGACTTGTGCAAGATTATCATTTTTCACATGGGGTTTCAGATTCTTGTTCATGTGATAAAAATGGGCTATGAAAATGATGTCTTTGTGCACAATGCGTTGATTCACTTCTTGGTGTCATTTGGGAATGTGGAAGTTGCACATAAAGTGTTTGATGAAAGTAGTGTTAGAGACTTGGTTTCCTGGAATTCCTTGATTAATGGGTATGTAAAGAGTGGAAAAGCCCGTGAAGCATTGAGGATTTACAGGGAATGGAGATTGAGGTGTCAAGTCTGATGAGGTCACTATGATTGGTTTGGTTTTGTCATGTGCACAATTGGAGGATTTGGAGCGTGGCAAGGAAGTTCATCGGACTATTGAGAGGTATGGGTTGAATTTCACTGTGCCTCTAAGTAATGCCCTTATGGATATGTATGTGAAGTGTGGGGATCTTCAACAAGCAAAGGCTTTATTTGATAGGATGGAGAAGAAGACCATTGTTAGTTGGACGACCATGGTTTTGGGATATTCCAAGTTTGGACTTTTGGACACAGCAAGGAACTTTTTGGATGAGATGCCTGAGAAAGATGTTGTTCCTTGGAATGCTTTGATTGGTGGTTATGTCCAAGTCAAGCGTTGTAAGGAGGCATTAGCTTTGTTTAATGAAATGCAAATGACAAATGTTAGGCCTGATGAGGTGACCATGGTAAGTTGTTTATCTGCTTGCACACAGCTGGGAGCACTTGATGTTGGAATTTGGATTCATAATTACATTGAAAAAAATAAGCTGTCGATAAATGTTGCTTTGGGGACAGCTCTCATGGACATGTATGCCAAATGTGGTAACATTTATAAGGCACTTCAGATTTTCAAGGAGATGCCAGCAAGAAACTCACTAACATGGACAGCTATAATTTGTGGTTTGGCTTTTCATGGGGATGCCCGTGATGCTTTGTCCCATTTCTTGGAGATGATTGAAATTGGATTACTTCCTGATGAAGTCACATTTTTGGGTGCCTTGACAGCATGTTGTCATGGAGGTTTGGTTGAAGAGGGTCGCAAGATTTTTGCACAAATGAGTTCCAAGTTCAAAATTGCCCCCCGACTCAAACATTACTCTTGCATGGTTGACCTCTTGGGTAGGGCTGGTCTAGTGGAAGAGGCTGAAGAGCTTATCGAAAGCATGCCAATGGAGGCAGATGCTGTGGTGTGGGGAGCATTATTTTTTGCTTGTCGAATTCATAGAAATGTTGAGATGGGGGAGAGAGCAGCTCTAAAGCTTCTTGAGCTGGACCCTCATGACAGTGGAATTTATGTCCTGCTAGCAAGCATGTATATTGAAGTAAATATGTCGCACAAGGCCAGGGAGGTCAGGAAGATAATGAGGGAAAGAGGTGTAGACAAGACACCTGGCTGCAGTTCAATTGAGGTGGATGGTGATATTTGGGAATTTATTGTTAGGGACAAGTCACATCCTCAATGTGATAAAATCTATGAATGCTTAACAGAACTAGCTAAACAAATGGAGCTTATTGAATCTTCAACCAGTGTGCCACTTTATGGAGATGGCCTCCTTTTTGGCTCCGATATCATCTGAAAAACAACTCCCGAAATCCATATCTTGCAGCAAACTAAAATGATGCTTCCATCCTTGAGGTTCACATTATGGAGAAGTAAGCATGTTCATTCCATAAGGAGTCCATGCAGATAGCATGCGGTCAAGTAGATGGGATTAAATTGTGCAAGCAGAAACGGAATTTGACGGTGTATGAAATGTAGATGCTTGCTATTTCACATATCAAGGATATTTGTCATGTTGATTATGTCAAGGTCTGTTTTCATAGTTAAATTACATCAACCTTTTTCATTTTAAAGTGCTTTTCCTGATCCTTTGATTGGTGGGCTGATATATTATTCATATAGATTGCAAGTGCACTCATTCCTCCTTTATATATTTCTTAGATGTGGTTGTTTTTGTAGTTGGTGCCATTGAATTTAAACCAAAGGAATAACTGTTATATAGGATGGAATTTAATCAACAAATCAAATGCTGTATCGAGTACTCTTTACTTCCTTTTTAACAACAAATTATTTTGGGGATGGAAATTGCAAAGCGGGATTAAAAGCTGCATTTCCCATTCTACTCCTGTGCACCCACTCCCCCGACATCAAAATACAGAACAAGGAGAGCGACAGAAAAAGTTCTTTTCTTTTTTAAATTGATTCTTGTGTGATGGTTATGTACTAGATGGTTATAAATATTGAGAATATCTACTGATTGCTGGAAAGATTTCTATAGTTTTGGATTTGGATCAAAGAGGGCATTGCTTGAAGATTTTGCTACCATTGCACTGAGTATTCTGTTGTTGTGATCAATGGTTATCTTCAATTCTTAAATCTCAAGCAGGCAATTCTTCTTGAACTCCATTTTATGTCATTTGGGTTTCAGTATTGTAGATGCAGATGTAGAAATCATTAAATTTTAAAATTTAAATTTTCTGCAACATGATTATTGTCCTTGATCTATTAATCTACTATTTGCAAATTGATGGAACTGAGAGTCTGTGTTTAAGGTTTTTATGAGAACAAGAATATTTTGGCAGCAGCTTTTATGAGTACAGATTCTAACTTGATAGTATTGTGTGCATCTACAATGCTTCTTATTTGTGCTCATCAATATGTTTTAACATGTTGAATTGGTGACAAGATCAGCTGTGGTTTATGATGTTAATTGATGCCAGTAATATTTTTCTAGCTGGGGCTTTTATGGTTGGAGGCTATATCAAATAAACTTTAGAATTCTTGTCCTATTCCTTCATTTGTTACTGCAGTATGAAATAAAATGATCTTTACTTTTGATGACAATATGGTTGTTAATTTTGTAGGTTGCCATAACCTTGGCCAAAATCTTGTGGGATCTTTCTAAAACCCAACTGAAGACTACTTTAGGAAATTGGCATTACATCAGCAACGGTTCAATATTTGATCCATGGATGATTTAATAGCTTTTTTGTACGGATCATACCTGGAGTACAGTGATTGTTTTGTTTGTGTTGCTGTCCACAATATTGATGGGCTGGTTTGCGTGATCCTGACACCCAGCAATATCTTCAAAGATATGGATGTGATTGCTTCCATTGACCATGTGAATGCACTGAGCTTTGTAGGCACATTTTATTTCACTAATCTATTTAACACTAGATAAGATAATTGGAGAGGGAATCTGCATGTCTTGACCAATTACTCCTTATAGTTATTTAGCATCCTTTTAATGCTTTACAATCTGTATGTATGTATTTGCTTTGAAAGTTTTAACTTTTGCTTATTTTCTGGTATGCTAGTGTGGGATAAGAAGATGGTTGACACACAATTCAACTGGTACCGGCATTCTGTGCCTACCTTCGCTCCATACAATGTCGAAGGAATCTTTTTGCTCAGTATTCTTGCTGAAGGTGGCAGCTCCTAAAGCATCAGGATTCAGGACAGCTTAATAGTCTTGCAGAGCTTAACAGTACCAAATGCTCAAAGCATGTTCAATGTTCTTGCCGAACATCAACTTCGTCATCCTGGTAAAGAAGGCAAGTAGTTTCCCTACCTTTAACCTCTGCATTTTGCAATAATTTAATAATTTATAATGAAGTTATTTACCTTATAACTTGTATGCTATCTGTTAAGACGTAAGAGCACTACTTAGTGAGTAGCGAACTCTCTCTGAATTCTCATCTGACAGAATTCAAAGAACACGCGTTGGTTGAGATGAGAAGATATTCTGATGCCAAGGATTGCTTGTATGTTCCCGTTTCTCATGAAGCACTTGGAAAGATTATGCAAGAAATTAGTCATTGAGGAGGAGATATTTTTCAGCTTATGTTAGAAGTTTATGGTGGAGACAATAGCTAGCAACATAGCATCTAAGTGCAAATTATTAGGAGTGAAAATGAGACCAGATTTGGTGATTGGTGAAATGAGTTTGGACTTTGATAGTTTATCTTGTTATGATATGAGCAAGATCAACTTTACTTTCTTAGAACTTCCAATGCCATTTTCTAGGACTTTTTTTCGTTAATTGGAAGATTGTTCCATGGAATTTGAGAGTATATATGAGTACAAGAATTAATTATGCAGACTAATTTGATTTACGCCAAACATGCAAAAGTTTGAGAAAATACGCAACTAGTCCTAGGAAAGATATTAGCCATCGAAGAATACAAGTTTTAACTATATTAACTGTAGGTCACTTTCCATGCATAATAATAATGGTCCTCATGGAGGATTAGATCCGCAGCTTTAACACGAGGAGCTTGACTTGAAAACCCGCCTGTGACTATACCGGGAGACAGCCTTTGCTAGTTTTTAACTGTTGTTGGTGAATTAAATTTATCTTTAATTCAATTTCTTTTATATTACCTTGGTTTAAAAACAAAATAAAAAAAATTTAGTTTCAATTTCTTTTTTCACAAAAAAAATTCACTTTTGATGTGAAATTCTTATATTATCATTACTAATAATAATAATGTTCAACATAAATTAAAAAGTAAAAATAAAAATATGAAATTATACATTTAATGATGTATTAAATGTGTTGTAATTTAAAACTTACAAAAAGTAATACTGACTCTTTTTTGGGATGGAGCGAATAATTATTTATTTACTTTTTAAGACTATAAAATGGAAATTCGGAAAGGTCTATAAATGAATATTAATATATAGATGGGAACAAATTCAAACACAAAATCAAATTTTAGAAGCGTAGGATACAGACGAGCTTCATATTTGAAAACTAATTAATTGATTTTCGTTAGTTACTAAATTGGTAAATTGTAATCCCAATAGAATTCGTACTTTAGCTTATGAGAAATCTTAGTTGGAATAGAATTGGTTTAGAAATATAGTATCAAACATTATTAGTATTGGTATTTAAGGCATAATTCAATAGATTATATACATAATTTAGTTGATTTTTTTGTTTTGTTTTTGAGTATGCATTCTAATTCAAGTTTTATTCTTCCTAGCACGATTTAAGCAAAATGAACATCTAATTCACAACCATCAATCACCAAAATTGAAGAAATGGTTAGGGGTACACTTATAACAGAATAATAGCCCAGGGGCATATATTCAATTAACCCAAAAACAAATTGATTTTCCTTGGTAAAAATTAATTACTCGGGAATATTTTCTAACGTGTTTGGATTGAATGTCATTTTAGGAAAGTTTTTTTTTTCTCACGAAAAATATAACATTTAAATAAATTTTCTTTAATTTTAAAAATTAAATTTTTATAAAAAAATCTACCCACATTATTTCAAAAAATTTCACTCAACCTAATTGTTTATTTAATTTTATTCAACTTTAAATTATCACATGACACACGTACTTTTTTATTTAATTTTCAAATTTAAATTTTCTACCTAAGTTTCTCTCACATAATTTTTTTAAAAAAATTCTTTTAATATACATTTTATTTTCTATTCAAAATATATATATATATATATATATATATATATATATATATATATATATATATGTAAAAATAAATAGTATATTAACTATGTACCATGTCCCAATTTCTACATAACATTGTAAAAACTTCCACTTAAGATAGAAAAATATTTTTTCTTTTACAAAAACATTTTTACTAAAATTTTTTCACGTTCCAATAAAAAATTTTGAATCAAGACATAATTCTAAGCATCCAAGTCCCACCGCCTCAAAATCCGAATCCCAAACGCCTTCTGATTTCCCTTTCCCTCTATATATAGTTCCTTTTCTTTGTATCTGGGAAAAAAACCTATTAACAAATTCTTCCCCGTCATCGCAGCATCAAGCAACAATGGCTGCTCCGGCCCTGAGCCTCCCCAGAGTGACGATGGTTAAAAATAAAACTCCCGCACCAATCCAAATCACAGCCGAGCAAATTCTGCGAGAAGCCCGGTAACTCCAAGAATCTGAATTCCGCCCTCCTCAACAGACCATCAATGACCCATCTGAGCTTGCTGACTATCGTAAAAAACAAGCGGCAACAGTTTGAAAACCAAATCTCTCGTTGTGGTAAATGGAACAAGGCTGCTTGTGTCGAGTAAGCCAAGTTGGAAGAATCCCAGAATGAATTTTGCCTACGCACGCTCGGTTTGGAAACGTGCCCTTAATTCAGATTATCAGGATCATTCTATTTGGTTGAAGTATGCAGAATTTGAGATGAAGAATATGTTCGTTAATCGTGCCAGCTACGTTTGGGACAGGGCTCTAGCGCCTTTGCCCCGGGTTGATCAGTTGTCATCCAATGTTAAAAACGGGTCCCATTATTATTTGATAGTCCGTGAAAAAAACTAACAAAAACAGTAAAAATGAGGTTAAAAATATAAAAATTTACGTAATTCAATCAACATGACGTAATCGAATGAGAGTCAAACTTCACTAAAATGTGAAAATAAAATACTAGTAAAAATTTATGAAAAGAATTCAGAAAACTTCATTTAGATATATGAATAAATGAATTATATTGAAAAGAAGAGATCAAAAAGAAGAAACTGATTCTGATTTTGTAATGGTATTTTCTTGTTCTGGAATACTTTTGAAACCCCTCTATTTATAAGCAAAAAATTTTTAAAAAAATGCCAAAATCACACTCCCTAAAAATTTACATATTTTGGCTAAAAATTGTTGCACATAAGTAACCATTAATTCATATTTGTTGAAAAATGGAAATGACTCTTTTGAGCACGTGTGAATGAGAAATTGCTCATTAAGGAGATTCATGAATAATATGCTTTTCATTTTCCAAACTTAATGTCTAAATTATGTTATGGACATTTGATTTCTTGATTTGATGGTTTATGAATGACATACGCTTTTCATTTTCCAAGTTTAATGTCTGAAGTATGTTATGGACCTTTAATTTCTTGATTTGATGGTTTATGAATGACATAGGCTTTTCATTTTTCAAGCTTGGTGTCATGAAAAGCGTTCATGAACGTTAGTATGCTAAATGAACATTAAAATCTCTTTTATAAATATTTGGATTTCCCTTGGTGAAAGGGGACAAATTTTACTACACAACTCACACACACCTCTCAATATTTTCTCTTCTCTAGTTTTAAAAATCTTGTAGTTCAAGTTTTTTCGATGATAGAAGAAAGACACAAATTCAAGTTTGCTATAGAGATCTACTTTGTGTAAGTAAACAACTGTTCGTCGTTATATCCTGAGAGACAGATGTCCGTTGAATCCTTAAGCACACATCGGAGGGGACGAATCTGTTTTAAGAAAAACGTCTGATACGTCTCAACATATTTTTCCTTTTTATTCATCTGTTAACAGTTCAAGTTCCATTTGTTGGTTTTCAATTTCAAGTTAATCTTTATTGATATATTTTCATACATATAGTAATCTAAATCCTCTTAATTATATAAACTATTTGAATAACAATATTTGTATAGTCACAAGTTTTCACAATCATACACTCCATTTATTGGAAAGGATCCAAAGCCACCTACAAGTATATCAACACAAGTATATCCACATAGAGGTAGGAATGACAATTTTCGAGATTGGGGTCGGGGGTTGCAATCCCATCCCCAAACCCAAAATCGAAATTTTACCCCATCCCCAAACCCAATCGAGTTTTAACCCTAAAACCCATCCCCACCCCCGATAAGGTTTCGAGTTCCTCGCGGGGACCCAGAACCTGATCAAAATAGCTAAACCCGAACCCAAACCCCCGAACCCATAAATGTTATTTCATTGATGCTTAAAAATAGCATTTTGTATTAAGTGTAAAATATTTTTTAAAATGCGTTTATTTCTTCAAACTATGTTTATTTCTTTCAATTGCACCCTTCATATTTTAATACAAAATTTAGTCAATTAATAAAGCATTTTATATTAATATGATCAATTAATAAATCTATACATATTATTTTCTCTATTTTTTGAATTATTTTATCTTATTTTAAAATAATTTTTACATTTTTTAATAAATTTATTTTTTTCTTTTTTGATTTAATATATTAATATTATTATTACGATTTTAATATATAATTATCAAAATTATGAATATGTTCATTTCTTCAATTCTTATATTATATTTAATCAATTCTAATATACGAGTAAAACTAATATAAGTACATGTCATATGTAATAGTAATACAAATCAATTGGTCAAATGCTCAAAACACTAGTATTTAGTTAATTAGCTCCATAATCTTATATATATATAACACTTGTTATATGTACAAATATAAATATAAATACAACTCGTAATTTGTATGAATTATGAACCATACACTTTATGAGTTATAAATTTAATGATTACTTAATATTTATGTATAAATTTATGGATTATAACTCATAGCTTACAATCTTAAATAGTTAATTAGACTTGCAAAGCATAGTTAGGACATATAAAATGCTTATTAATTATTTTCTTAACATGATTACATGAGATAAGTGGTTCATTACTAATTAATATGTAATAATAAAAAAAAATTTCCAATTTAATTTATAACGTGTTTTCTATAATCCTATTTCAATTACAATAGAATAAAAACTTTTTAGTTCTTATTTAAAATTTTATTTGTAATAAAATTGTCTTAGAAAAATTAATGAAAAAGTCATTTGTGATGTGACCCTCTATTTTATCAAATTTTTAATCTTTTCGTAATTAGAACAAATGAAATTCTAAACATAAAAATTAAAATATGAAATAATATTACAAATATAAAAAAGGATCGGGATTGGGTTTTTTTTGAGATTCGGGGACCGGATTTTCTCCAAACTCGGCCATTCAGGTTCGGGTTTGGGTTCGAGCTCGGGCTCGGGCCTAGTTTTAATCTAAACCCCAAACTCGAAAAAAATCTGATCATTGACCGAATTCGGAGCCGGAGAACCTTCGGGGCAAGTTTTTTTGGCCATCTCTACATGGAGGAGATGCTTGGTAATGTTGCTGGGGCACGGATGATTTTTGACAGGTGGATGAGCTCTCAGCCAGACGAACAAGGATGGTTGTCTTATATTAGGTTTGAGTTGCGATATCAGGGCATGCACAGCAGCCCCTGGCCCAGGCCATGGTCTTTTCTGCCACATCAGCTCCACATCAGCTTATGGCCAACTCTATACTATTCACACAACCATCATCAAAAAAACTACCCACATCAGCCCCTGGCCTTTTCTGCCATATCACTAATTCTCTCTCCTTCACCATATTCCAAACTATTATCAAATTTCTTTTATATTAATAATGCAATTTATACATTAAATTAAAATTATCATACATTAAATACTAAAAAATATTTAATCGAAAATTTTTCATCACATTAAAATTAAAATTTACTAATACACTTAAAACATGAAAATAAATACGATAAATTAAATATGAAAAACTTAAAAAAAATGTGCGTAATTAAAATTAAAATTTAATAAATATTCATTACACTAAAATTAAATTTTAATAATACACTTAAAACATTCGGATAAATACGATAAATTAAACATAAAATTTTTAATAACGTGAATAATTTTAATAATTTCGCTATGTGAATAATGAAGGCCAGGCCTTGAAATAAAGGCCTGGCCTTTACAATTCACACGGCCAATATTAATTTTTTTCATATTAATAATACAACTTATAATGTTATTTATCATACATTAAATACTTACAAATAATTAATAGAAAATTTTTCATTACATTAAAATTAAAATTTAATAATAGACTTAAAACATAAAAATTAATACGATAAATTAAATATGAAATATTTAAAAAAAAGTGCGTAATTCAAATTAAAATTTAATAAATGTTCATTACACTAAAATTAAAATTAAATAATACACTTAAAACATTCGAATAAATACGATAAATTAAATATAGAATTTTTAATATCATGAGTAATTTTAATAATTTCGCTATGTGAATAGTAAAGGCCAGGCATTTGTTTCAAGGCCTGGCCATTACTATTTACACAACTATTATTAAATTTTTTTATATTTATAATACAATTTATAATTTTAATTATCATACACAAAATACTAAAAAACAATTAATGGAATTTTTTTATTAAATTAAAATAAAATTTTAAAACAGTTAATAGAAAATAAATTTACATTACACTAAAATTAAAATTTAATAATATACTTAAAACATTCAGATAAATAAGCTATATTAAACATAAAATTTTTCATAACGTGAGTAATTTTAATAATTTCGCTATGCGAATAGTGAAGGCCAGGCCTTTATTTCAAAGCCTAGCCTTTACTACTCACACGGCCTATATTAATTTTTTTGATATTAATAATACAACTTATAATGTTATTTATCATACATTAAATACTTAAAAACAATTAATAGAAAATTTTTCATTATATTAAAATTAAAATTTAATAATAGACTTAAAACATAAAAATAAATACGATAAATTAAATATGAAATACTTAAAACAATTAATAGAAAATAAAATTTTCATTACACAAAAATTAAAATAAAAAATATACTCTAAATTAATAAAAATTGTAATAAAATTTTAATAATAAATTTAATAAATAAAAATAAATACTCTAAATCAAATATGTAATGCTTATTACAATTAATGAAAAATAAAAATATCATATTTAACTCCAAAAATAGTCAAAGTGCATGTCAATTTGTAGAGAAAAATATTTCCTATTAATTGGTGATTTTTATTTTTTTTTGAAAAAAAAATAGTAGAAATGGAAATTTTGCAAAATCAATGTAATTTGCAATTACCATCGCGCGCTTTGACGCTTATTGACGCGCTCGCTTAGCGTCCTTTTGGACGCCCTGACGCCAAACGACATCGTTTTAACACCAAAAAAAAATAATAATAACAGACATGCATGGCCTGGCCATGCTCTGGTTTTTCCGGACGAACAAATCCAAGGAACAAAAGAAGCAAACGGCCACGTCAGATCAGCACTTGGCCCAGGCCACCCACGGCCAACCCCAAAAGGGGCTGCTGTGGGTGCCCTCAAGAAGTGGAGAGGGTTCGGCCAATCATGAAGAGTATTTATTATACCTTTATCATCCACACAAATAAAAAGATTTTGATTGATTGATCGATTGATTGCGACATAAATGTGCTCACTAGTTGTTGCTCAATATTCAATTTTAGCCGAGGATTGACTTGGCGTGGATTGTTTTTTGGTTATTCAATTGGAACATTACTTCGAAAAAAAAAATACTATAAATGATCGCGGCGTGAGCCGACAAACTCCCCAGTCTACATAACAAAAATATTTTAACTCAACATCAAGAATGGTATGAACTGAATATTTTAACGAGAAAAAGGTTAACAAATTGAACATCTTTTAAGTTGTCAAACTCTTACCCTTGATTTTTTTTTTTAATTTTCTTGTTTTGGCCCAATCTTGACGAGAATGAACTGAAATAATCGCCGTTCACAAGGCAAGCGACAAAGTCCAACCATCCCTGGCAGAATACCTCATCATGCTATGAATCAGTCTACCTGTTTTAGTTTCCTTAAAAAAATACATGACTAATGTTGACACGTTCAACCAAACTTTATTCGTTAAATTTAGAATTCAATCCACAAAAGTTGCCACATACATGTCATAACAAGGCTCTTTGAATTTCTATTCCACAATTAGTCAAATCCAATTTGCTTATGAATTCCGCAAAAACTTTGAAAAATCAATCCCACGCGATTGGAGGAGGAACCAAATGTATATGGTGTATAAATTAGTACCCATCGCCTGAAAGTGTTAATCAAAAGATTTTCATTTGTATCTCCAATAAAATCAGTCATGGCGAGTATGCGTGATGGTATTTTGGTGTTAGGCATTGTTTTCATCTGCCAATTTCCTTTTGGCTATACCAAAGACGCTGCTCATACCAATGTCAGCTGCATTGACAGTGAAAGGCGAGCTCTTGTGGAATTCAAAGGAAGCTTGGTTGATAGTGCAAATCGTTTGGCATCATGGACTACTGGAGAAGATTGCTGTTTTTGGGATGGAATTACCTGCAACCACCTCACTGGCCATGTGGAAAAGCTCGATCTCCGTAACCCCATCCAGCCTTATCTTGATCAGTACTCTTTGGTTTATAACAATTTTGATTATTACGGTTATAACAGTTTGGGAGGTGAGCTAAATCCTTCCCTACTGAATTTGGAGCACTTGAGTTATTTGGATCTTAGCTGCAATAATTTTTCAGGAATTCAAATTCCAATATTTCTTGGGTCCTTGAAAAATTTGAGATACCTCAACCTCACGGGTGCAGGATTTGGTGGGGAGATTCCCCCTCATCTTGGAAATTTGTCTAACTTACAATATCTGTCTATGGGTGAATCAGCCTATGGAATCTCTGATAATTCCATAACTGCTAAAAGTCTCAACTGGATTGCTGGACTTCCTTCTTTAAAAGCTCTGGACCTCTCCACCACCAATCTAACTGAGTCTGTTGATTGGTTGAATTCTATTAGCATGCTTCCTTCTTTGTCATCATTGAAGTTAAAGAGTTGCAGACTAGTAAGTACAGTTTCTCCTACTCTTTCCCTTGCTAATCTCACATCTCTTGTTTCTCTTGACCTTGGTGATAATTATCTGAATTCTGCCTTACTCTTCCCCTTGCTCAATCTTACCAGCCAACTTGCAGTTCTTAGGCTTGATTATAATTTTTTACAAGGCCCAATCCCTGTCATGTCCAAAAAATTGTCCAGTCTAACTGTGCTTGACCTTTCTGTAAACTTTTTTAATTCTTCATCAATACTAGAGGCAATGTGTAATCAGACTAGTCTCATTTCTATGAATCTTGGTTTCAATCAACTTGAAGGATCACTTCCTCTTTGCCTTGGGAACCTGACTTCTCTTAGGGAGCTTTGTCTAATGAGCAATACTCTAGGTGGAAACATGCCGAGTGAGTTAGGTTATCTCAAACAACTAAATACTCTCGACCTTTCTTCTAATTTTTTCAAATCTTCTATTCCCTCAAATTTCGAACAGCTAACAAATCTGAAATTTTTATATCTTGATCATAACATGTTGTATGGTACAGTTCCTTCAACTTTAGGACAACTCACTAAACTACAAAAATTTGATATTTCTGATAATTCATTGACGGGTGAGTTATCTGAATCTCATTTTGCCGTGCTCAAAAGTTTGAAATTGTTGGCCATATCTGGGAACTATTTTCTTTCTTTTATTGTGAGTTCTCAATGGGTTCCTCCATTTCAACTTCGAGTTATTCTTATGGATTCCGTCCTTTTAGGATCCCAGTTTCCTCCCTGGCTTCAGACCCAAAAAAATGTCGTAGAATTACGCATGAACAATGTCAGCATCTCTAGTGTTATCCCTGTATGGTTTACTACTTTTTGTTCTTCCATCAAAACCTTGTATCTCTCAAACAACAATATCCATGGATCCTTGATATCTTTTCCACCATATATACGGTTCTTAGATCTATCAAACAATTTTTTGTCTGGGCGTATTCTTTTATTCGATGCTAATTATGTGGCAAATGTGTCACTTGCAGTTCTTAAGCTTGATACTAACGATTTAATTGGCAATATTCCCGATGATTTATGCAACTTCTCATCTCTACAAATCCTATCTCTTGCTAACAACCAGCTGAAAGGAATAATTCCTCTATGCTTTGGAAACTTAAGGCAACTAAAAGTTCTAGATCTAGCAAATAATAGTTTCTCTGGTCATATTCCAAGTACACTGGGTAGCATGGAGTACCTCGAGCTTATGCATTTGAATAGAAACAATTTCTATGGTATTCTTCCATCATCATTGAAGAACTTGAAATCCTTAAGAACTCTTGATCTCGGAGACAATCAACTGATGGACATTATACCAAAGTGGATCGGAAAAGAGTTGTCAAGTTTGCAATTTCTTAGACTTCAATCCAACAATTTTTATGGTGACATTTCCATACATCTATGCCAACTCCCATTCCTTCAAGTTCTAAATTTGGCAGAAAACAACTTGGTTGGTCACCTCCCTCGTTGTTTTGGCAACTTGAGTATGATGCAGTCAAATGACTTCAGTCCACTTAATTATTTGGCTTCTTACATTGAAACACTGTGGAACATTATGAAAGGAGTAGAAATTGAGTATACATCGAACCTTCAATATGCAAAATTGATATCACTCTCTGGAAACAACTTAACTGGTGAGATCCCCAGTGAACTGTTGGATCTTGAAGGGCTGCAAAGTTTGAATCTGTCAAACAATAAATTAAGTGGAAGAATCCTGGAGAATATTGGCAATTTGAGGAATCTGGAATCTCTAGATTTGTCAATGAACCAACTTTCTGGACCTATTCCTCAAAGTTTAGCCAGCATAGACAATCTAGGCTACCTGAACTTGTCGTTCAACAATTTGGTAGGACAAATACCGTCAGGGAATCATTTTGATACCTTCAATAATCAATCCATTTATGAAGGAAATAGTGGACTCTGTGGTAAGCCGCTAGCAAAGAGCTGTCCTGCTGATACATCAGAATATGAAGGAAAGGGACATACTTTTCCCCAAAATATTGATGATGAGTTTGAGGTGTCATGGTTCTTTGCCGGCATGGCACTTGGTTTTGCAGTTGGTTTGTTGGGAGTTTTCTGCATTCTCTGTTTCAAGAAGTCATGGCGCCAGGCATACTTTGGGTTCGTGGAGAACATATATGACAGAGTTTGGGTCGCTTTTACAGTGAACATTTCTAAGTTCCTTAGGAAGTTCAATTAAGAATGTATTAATAAACAATAAAATAATATGATGCTTATGTAAACTATTTTTTTATTATCATGATTGGAGTTTAATCATCTCAATTGAAAACCCAAAAGCATATATAACTAAACTAAAATCATATATAAATGACCCAAAAGAGTTGATAAACTAGGAACCATACACGTATAATTATTATAACGTGCGAAGGTATTGTGCCACTTCAAATTCTCAAACACACCAAATAATACACATTATCACTCGGTCTACCACAACTAACTATCAAATGGTCAAATCTAGTAGTTTCATTAAATGTCGTAATTTTTGTGGCAAAAATTGAATCATTTAGGGAGACTACAAATGATATATAGCCTCAAAATTTTGAAGACAACAAATATTGTTCTAATATCTATCTATTATACTCAAAGGGAGATTTGATGGTGACCTCTTGTCATCCGATTTTCTTTAAATTACAAGTTGCATTTTGATACAAATTATTGCAGGTTGCACCTTTTCTTGTATTTTCTTTATTATTAAGTTAAAAATTTATTATTAATTATATAAATTTATATAAATTTTACTCAATTATAAAAATCTAAAACTAATGAAATTTTTTATCATACATGGGATTTTTTAAAATAGTGATTACCACATAAATTTTGTAACTCATATACATTTACATATTTCTATATATATTTTTAAAATTTTTATTTTTCATATTCTTTTTTTCTTTGTGATATATATTGCAAATTATGGAAATAAAAATTTAAAATAACTTAACTTGATAGTTATTTATTAATTTAAATATTTTGACTAAAAAAATATCAATAGCAATTCAAAATATTATTTAAAAATAATATGATGCATAATCATTTAAGTATATGAAGAATACTATGATCATAAATAATGGCCATATCTATCCATAAAAAAAATACTCTACATTTTTATATATTTATTTCAATATTTTATATCTATTATATTCAATTATTTAGATTTAATAAATTAAATATACTTTTATATAAATTAATTTTCATAGTAATAATAAATAGTTAGTCATCTATATCTAGAATCATAATATGTTTCAATTTTAAAATTACACATAATAAATAAATTTTAATATGCCGTTTAACAGGACTTTTTTTTAAAAAATAATTATAATTTTAGTGGGAATATAGTTATATAAAATACTATTAAATCAATGAAAAAACTTTATATTTCACAAAATATACTATAATAAAACAAAGGAATCAATTACACATTTTAAAAATCACCCAAAAAGTTTCTTACAAAATTTGTGCTTATTAAACTTTAAATTAGCATTAGTCCACCCCACGAACTAAAAGAACTGGTTATTCCTAAATACACCATCCCACCCGAATGGAATATTTTTTCTAAAATTTCTCCTTCCAAATTTATTTGGGATAATTACCAATATCCCCCTGTAGTTTAAGTTTATTACCAATCGCACCTTGTAGTTTGTCAAAACTATCAATACCCCTGTAGAAAGTACCGTCCATACTTTTGGACCAATTATAGAAACTGTTGCAATAATTGTTGATGTGACTGAGTGTCTTTTGAGAACAAAAGAATATCGTCAATATAGATCACAACAATGTGTAAGATGTGCTCAAATATTCCGATCATGGCCCGTTGAAAAATGGATGTGGTAACCTTTAGCCCAAATGGCATGACAGTCCATTGATATTGGGCCATAAGAATTTAGAAAGCCATTTTATATCTGTTGGCCGGATCAATTCCAAGTTACCAAAATCCTACTTTAAGATCAAATTTTGAAAAGATCTGGGCCTCAGCAATTTGGGAAAACAGAACTTGGGTCCTGGGCAATGGGAATGTATCATCTTGAAGAAACTTGTTGAAATACTTGTAATCAATGACAAATCTTTTCTTTCCATGAACTTGTTCTGGCATTTTGTTGGCATAAAAAGTCAAGCAAGCCCAACTAGACTTAATGGGCTCAATTAAGCCCAACTTCAGACGCTGGATACATTCTTCTCGTGCTAGTGCTAGGTTATCTGGGGTCATCCCTGGATGAGTAGCCTTTGTTGGATTGATGTTCTCATTCAGTTTAAAGGGCAATTGAACAAAGAAGGTTTGTTTGGAATATGATGTATTTGGAAAAAGTTGTATTGGAATGTGTGAAAATTTTAGTGGGTATTTTTTGATAAAAAAAGTATTTTAGAGGGAAAAATAAAAGGATTTTTTTTTTTAAAATTATGTGAGAGAAATTTGAATGGAAAATTTTGAATTTTAAATTTTGAAATAAAAATGTATTTGGATAGTTTATTTTTGTTTGAAAATTTACTTATTTGCAAACACAATTTCCCTATCCAAACATACCCTAAATTTTTCCACAAGGGTGCTGGATGATGAAAATCTGCATGAGACTCAGCACAGCATTGTTGTAGTTCCTCTGCCGCTTTATGAAACTCTTGTAGAGCATCTAAGATAGCAAACATTTTTTCAACCTTAGTGTAAGGTTGAAAATTTCTTTTCCAATGAACTCCTTCCAGCAAAGCTCTAAGGTACTGAGCTTTAAAGTATAGATCAAAACCTATAAGAAGGTCTTTATCTAGAAGATCACATCCTAGAATTTTAATCCATACAATGCAATTTGGAAAGAATTGTACTCCAATCTCTCTTCGAGTGATCAATGTGGATTGAAACACTTTGCCATCAGCTACTCAGAAATTTTCTGTATGAGGTATCCAAAATTCTTTAGGAAGTGATGAAAGATTCATCATGGACCTTTGAGAACTTGGGTCCACAAAACCAATTGCTGGGATAGGTTTTGCATATTTTGATGATAGAATCTTGATCTCAACATGTGGTAGCATAAAAGAACTTCTTTCTTTTAGGGTTTGAGCTTTCATTATGTAGATAGGAACATCTTCTTCTGGATCTAAACACTGTCTGAACTATCTGTCTCAGTGCTGGAGTCCTGGATAGCAAATGTAGTATCAGATGTCTGTCCTTCTTATTCAGAATAGAGGGACTCTATGTATGAATCATATTCCGTGAGCTAAAGTTGTGAGACTAGCTTAGCTGCCTTCTCCTTCTTGTGTGGACAATTCTTTGCAAAATGGCCTTTCTTTCCACAAGCAAAACATCTGTTGGACTTTTTCCCTTTTGGGAATTTTTTCCTGAAGTACTTTAAGGATTTTTTCTTACGAAACTTTCCCTTGTGGGACTTTTCTTTGAACTTCTTTTTATACTTTGTATCACACGAACAAGATTCATCCTTGCACTTAATCTCCAGGTTCTTTCTGTGACAAGTCTTCTTGAGCATTTTCTTGTTGTTCATCAACTGTTTAAACATCTTTTGATGGTCACACAATTTTGTCAATGAACCCATAGCCTTTTGCTAAATCTCCCCCATTGTGTGGTTTTCTATGGTTTTGACACTAATCTGAATCATACTGTAAAGCTCTGGCTGTATTTCCTTGGGTAAAGAGGATGCAAAGACATGTTTTAGATTAGATTGTTAATTCCATTCAATTCATAGAAAAGTTCTGACATCGTTCTGTAAGGAACTCCAAATCCTTTTGCTTTAATGAATAGAATCTCATGTCATAAAAATCCTGTTGTTTCTTTTTGTGGATTACTTCTTGATCTCCAAGGAATTCTTAATGAATTTGTCCCAAAGCATGAGCGATTGTTGAATGCTTTTAAAATTGTTGTTTCCTGTAATCTCCCATTGACATAAACCATTCTTTGAGTGAACCTATGAATCTGGTAGCAAATTCTTTAAGAATGGCTGGCAATTGAGCACCGTCCCTTGATTGTTGAACTTCTAGCCATGCTGTAAAAGTGAGTATCTTTTCTCTCCATCTCTGGATAGGAACATCATCAAAGGTAAAATAAGGACCATTTGAGGTTTAATTGATGCTGATTTGGTGGATCTTCTTGCATTGGGTCTACTTTTGAGACAGCTGGTTCTTCTATTGCTTGACCTGACGGGTGAGTGCTAGACTCAGCTTGATCAGCCATCATCATCTTGGTAGCGGTGATGTCTGTGTATTCCTCCTCAGAATCAATAACTTGTTGAAATGACTCTTCTAATTCTGCTGATGACGCTTTGGGTAATTGAGATTCCTCATCTGAAGAATTGGGGTTTGGTTCTAATAAGGTTTCTTGGTTATTTATGAACAATTGAGTCCAAGCACGAGGCCATTGGATTTGATGTAGTTGAGGATCAGACTGTTGAGGATGAGGCTAAGTTTTGGGTTCAGATGACGTCTGAGGTTTAGTCTCAAATGGTGATTTAGGTTTAGAGGATATCTAAGGCTTAGGCTCAGGTAGTGGTTGTTTTTGCTTCTTCTTTTTGACTATCTTCTGAGGGAGATTAGAAGGGCTTGATGGTGGTTGAAAATTTATTCCTATAGGGAATGGTTGATAAGAACTTTCTGGTGGAAATATATTTGGTTGTAATATGATCCAAAAGGGGTAAAGCTATAGCTGTAGTAAGAACCAGAATCAAATCTGACTCCAAAGGGTTGAATTTGTGATATTTTTGCTAGCCTATTTTCTTCTTCAATACGAGCAATTTCTCCCTTTAATCTTCTGATTTTTGCTTTTTTCTGGTTAAACTCTATTCCAAATTGATTCCTGTCTATCATAGCTCTGAGATCTTTATCCAAAGAAATGATTTTTTCCATCATATTATGGTACATTCTGGCAAGCTCATCAACTATAGATTCTATTTTATCAACTCTTTCTGCTACCTTATCCACCTTAGAATCTATCTTTGCAAGGACTTTATTCGGGGCTCTGGCATTCTTTGTTTGCCAGTCAAGAACTTCTTCTGCTTGGGTCAATTGGACTATTCTTCCAGAATTGTCTACTACTGGCTATACAAAAGGCCTCGAGGTAGCCTTAGTGGTTTCATCAACCTACCTTTCCAAAGGTGGAAAGTCATTTTCACTTTGGAACATCATGCAGGGAATTAGTTGTGGACCAAAAACTGTAGGTGAGATCACTTCTGTCTTGCATGTAGTTGTTTTCAGTTGTTCTTTGCTCTTCCTTTTTTCTTCTTCTTCCTTTCTTAAAAATTTCAAGCACTCATTATTAATATTAATATATAGATGGGAACAAATTCAAACACAAAATGAACATCTAATTCACAACCATCAATCACCAAAATTGAAGAAATGGTTAGGGGTACACCATACACGTGTAATAGAATGATAGTTGGATAAAATTTATTAATAAATTTATTAATATTAATATTAAATTTTAATTTTAATATAAAATCTATTTTATTCCATTGCAAAATAATACCAAACAACATAATTATTATCATTCCATTTTATTCCAAACCTTTCCTTTTATCAAATCCATTTCATTCCTAAACCCACCCTTTATACCAAGCACCCCCTTAGTTGTGGACCAAAAACTGTAGGTGAGATCACTTCTGTCTTACATGTGGTTGCTTTCAGTTGTTCTTTGCTCTTCCTTTTTTCTTCTTCTTCCTTTCTTAAAAATTTCAAGCACTCATCATAACATGGTAAAGGCTTAAGCCTGGAAGAAGCTGTCTGAATAGAAGGCAGTGGATCAGGATCTGAATGTGGTTTGTAATTTCTGCAATTAGCCTCTTTGCGAAGCTCTCTCCTTTCTCTCCTTTTTCTCCTTCTAGCATCCTCTTCATCCTCTTCAGCTTCTATATCGATCCCATTCCTCACATGAACAATCAAGATCACACATAGATTGCTCAACATCCCAAATGAAGTGACCATTGATCTTGTCGGTATATACCCAAGATCCATTAGGATTAAATGAGAAGACTGGAATGTCATCCTCAGGATCTTTGAGCTTTCCATGAGTGATCATGAGTTTTTTAAAAATAGGTTGGGAGGTGCCTTCGTCCTTATGGACATCAAAAACTGTCTTTACTCTACCATTTGACAGCCTTTGGAAGTTTGAAAGAATAGCCTTGATAGGCTACTACTGTTGCTAGTGAATAGTCTCATAGCTGGTGATCCATTCTTTTGGCATCAATTTTTCTAACTCAGATATGCCAATTTGTCGAGGATGCATGCGATTGTAGGGACCTTTTCTCCAGAATCAGCAAGGATCATCAAAGCATCTGGTGTGCCACAATTTTGTAAATCTATGGCATGATTTTGTAACCTGTACACCAACTGATGGTGTAGTGTGGTCATAACAGCATATGGAACTTGTTCTGCTCCCAAAATCTAAATTTGGATCTTTATGGCTGTAGAAAGATTCATGTCCCTTAAAGAGACAGAGAAATTGGGAAAGAAAGTCCGAACCACACTCCCTGAGTTGAGAGTGGTATGCTAGATAAGATAATTGGAGAAGGAATCTACATGTCTTGACCAATTACTCTTTATAGTTATTTAGCCTCCTTTTAATGCTTTACAATCTGTATGTACGTATTTGCTGATGAAAGTTTTAACCTTTGCTTATTTTCATGTATGTATTTGCTGATGAAAGTTTTAACCTTTGCTTATTTTCTGGTATGCTAGTGTGGGATAAGAAGATGGTTGACACACAATTCAACTGGTACTAGCATTCTATGCCTACCTTGGCACCAAACAATGTCGAAGGAATCTTTTTGCTCAGTATTCTTGCTAAAGGTTGTTGGGGAGGATTTAACACCTGGGGAGCCCAACTAGAGCGGCCCAATAAGCAGTAGGAGCCCACCTGAACCCAAAAGCTTAAGCTAGTGGATTCTGGGTCCTTGCCACTTATTAGGTGCTCTAGTTTTTCTTACTTTTCCAATGTAGGATAGTATCCATGAACACAACAAACCTCCCCCTTCATGGATACACTACCACATTAAAGCCCACTCCCCCACAAGCCCATTCCCTACTCCAGCAAGCCCATCTCTTCACCATGGACCCATTTAGTGCCTGTACAAGTAGTAAAGCATCAAACCTACTTGTCCACAAGTTACCCACTAAGGCCTGGTCCAACCAGAAGAGGAACCACCTGCTTCCCCGAGTAGGCCAACATTCCGTCTCTGATACCACTTGTTGGGGAGGATTTAACACCTGGGGAGCCCAACTAGAGCGGCCCAATAAGCAGTAGGAGCCCACCTGAACCCAAAAGTTTAAGCTAGTGGGTTCTGGGTCCTTGCTACTTATTAGGTGCTCCAGTTTTTCTTACTTTTCTAATGTGGGATAGTATCATGAACACAACAAAGGTGGCAGCTAAAAAAGCATCAGGACAGCTTCAATAGTCCTGCAGAGCTTGATAGTACCAAATGCTCAAAGCATGTTCATCAACTTAGTCATCCTGGTGAAGAAGGAAAGTAGTTTCCCTACCTTTAACCTCTGCATTTTGCAATAATTTATAATGAAGTTATTTACCTTATTACTTGCATGCTATCTGTCGAGACGTAAGAGCACTTCTTAGCGAATAGCGAACGCACTCCAAGTTCTCATCTGACAGAATTCAAAGAAAACGCGTTGGTTGAGATGAGAAGATATTCTGATGCCAAGGATTGCTTGTATGTTCCCGTTTCTAATGAAGCACTTGGAAAGATTATACAAGTTTTAACTATATTAACTGTAGATCACTTTCCATGCATAATAATAATAGTCATGGAGGATTGGATCCGCGTCGACTCTCGATTACAGAGGCGACCTTTGCTAGTTTTTTCTATTGTTAGTGAATTAAATTTATCTTTAATTCATTTTCTTTTATATTACCTTGGTTTAAAAAAAAAAAGTCTAGTTTCAAAAAAAAAAATTGTCAAAAAAAAAATCTACTTTTAATGTGAAATTCTTATATTATCATTACTAATAATAATGTCTACCCAAATTAAAAAATTTAAAAAAGGGTAAAATTATATATTTAATAGTATATTAAATATGTTATTATTTAAAACTTACAAAAAGTAGTACCGGCTCTTTCTTGGGCTGGAGCAAATAATGATTTATTTACTCTTTAAAACTATAAAATGGAAATTAGGAAAGGTCTATAAATGAATATTAATATATAGATGGGAACAAATTCAAACACAAAATCAAATTTTAAAAGCGTAGGATACAGACGAGCTTCATGTTTGAAAACTAATTAATTGATTTTTGTTAGTTACTAAATTGGTAAATTGTAATCCCAATAGAATTGGTATTTTAGTTTATGAGAAATCTTGGTTGGAATATGATTGGTTTAGAAATAGAGTATCAAACATTATTAGTAGTGGTATTTAGGGCATAATTCAATAGATTATATACATAATTTAGTTGATTTGTTTTCTTTTTGAGTATGCATTCTAATTCAAGTTTTATTCTTCCAAGCACGATTTAAGCAAAATGAACATGTAATTCACAACCATCAATCACCAAAATTGAAGAAATGGTTAGGGGTATACGTGTAATAGAATGATAGTTGAGGGGCATATATTCAATTAATCCAAAAACAAATTGATTTTCCGGATAAAAATTAATTACCCTGGAAACTTTTCTAACGTCTTTGGATTCAATGCCATTTTAGAAAAGTATATTTTTTTTCTCACGAAAAATATAATATTTTTAAAAAAATTCTTTAATTGTAAAACTTAAATTTTAAATTTTAAATTTAGATTTCTATCAAAAATCTACCCACATCATTTCAAAAAATTTCCTTCAAACCTAAGTTTTTACTTAATTTTATTCAATTTTAGATTATCACATAGCACACATTACTCTTTGGATTTAATGCCATTTTAGAAATGTATTTTTTTTTCTCACGAAAAATATAACATTTTAAAAAATTCTGTAATCGTAAAACTTAAATTTCTATAAAAAATTGACCCACACCATCTCAAAAAATTTCCCCCAACCTAATTTTTTACTTAATTTTATTCAATTTTAGATTATCATATAGCACACATCACAAACATAAACATAGTTGAGTTAAAAATCACATATATGTATAGATGAGTTAAAAACCATGTATTCATTAGCTAACCTAACAACTAAAAAATCATTATGTATTCATTAGATAAGCTAGCAACCAAAAAATCACTATAAGTGTGTAGGGATTGTATATTAAAAAAATATATTTTTTGAACATTTTAGAGCATTTTTTACAATTCCAAAATAGTTTATATTTAGAACATTTACTTCAAAAAATATATAAATACGTTTTAAAATGTAATATATCCATACTTTAAGTAAAGTCCCAACCTAGTAAATGAAATTAAAATTTGAGATTTGAAACATGCATTGTTTTCTTGCACAAAATTAGGCTTTGTACAAATATATATTTTCATTTTTATCTCACATTCTTTTTCAATGCATAAAATATTATATGTTTAGCATTTCTCAAAAAAACATTGTATGTCTAGCATTTTTCAAAAATGTGTTTTGAAATGAATCTAAAAATGTATTTTTCCCATGAAAAAATAAAACCTTAAAACACACAAATCTTTTACTCTTTCATATATAACATTCAGTTTAAAATATGTGCAGTAGTATTTTAGTTAAAAATATTTTTAATTTTTGCAATTCATGTAATATTTTAATTTAAAATATTTTCAATTTTGTAATCCATACAACATTTGATTATGCACGATAGAGTTTTAAATGTGTATATTTCTCATTATATTTTACCAATGTATATTTCTTGTTGGTTTTGATATGCTTTTTGTTTTAGGCATGGAAATTAGAGATTTGGAGGAAAAGAAGATAAAAAGGTGAAATTGAAGCAAAAAGAAAAAAAATCTATAAGACTTCCAATTATTAGGCGTGACCATGCCTAAAGCATTATTGAGTTGAACAAATTTTTATCAAGAAGAAGAAGTATGGGACAACAATTGCAGCAATTGAAGGAAATTATGAGCTAGCAAGTTGAATGAGGAAAAAAAATATTGTAGCAAGTGTTTTATTTTAGTTAGAAGTATATTTCCTTATGTTTCCTTTTTAGAGTAAAATTAGTTTCAGTAATAGTTATCTTTACTATAATTGAGGAGATTGTCTTTGTGATAAAAAGGAAAAACCCTAGAAGACAAATCCTAAAAGACAAAGAGAGGGAGCCGATTTGATAGAGAATTAGAGAAAATAATTGAGTTTGTTAAAAACCCTTATTGAATTTTTATTTTTATTTTTTTTCCTGTTAAAGGGGCTTATGCAATTTTACAGTTCATCAATGAACCATAATAAACCAAAGAGGTATCAAACCCCACACAACATTAACAAACCAACATAATCTAGTTTGCAGTTTTGCACCACCAAAACTATGAAATTTCCTTAAGCCAACTTATTACAACAAATACTATCAATAAAATTGTTGGCCATATGGGATGAAAATTGGAAAAGTCATAGGTAATATTAGGGGAAATGTATAGTGCCAAATGAACTAAAAGCTTCCATACATAGTGGAAAACCTTATGTGCATTTTGAACAAATTGACAATTGAATCAAATGCCAATTCCAAGCTAAATCTGGCAATTCTTCAATCCTTGTGTTTAGTTGATTGCCCAACTTTCTCCACTCCCTCCCTATCTTGTTGCTCACAATGACCTCTGGATATCCACATGATGCTTTGAAATCTTTGGCCGAATTCTCTGCTAATTTGCTGCAGTTGTGAAGTTCAATTACCTCAAGAACAGCTAATTCCTTATAGGGGAACGTTTCAAAGGACATGTAGAATCTTAGAACCAGGCACTAAAGGCATGGAAAGTTATCAGTACTTTCCGCTTCCTATCGCACCAAATCAGTGTTGTCAATCAGCAATTGTTTCAGGTGACAGAACAACTCCTCTTCAATTAGCACCCACTTTGGTCCTTGGAAAGCATAGTTTTTCAGTTTTAAGCTCACAATATTGGGTAACATGGCAATAAACTTCATTTTATCCCATGTCAAACGACTCCCTTTCAAGGTCAACCTTTTCAAATTAACTGGCAAAACATCCCAATTTCGCACTTTTATCTTATTTTTCTCCAAATCTCTAATTTCTATGCCTAAAACACAAAGCATATCAAAACCAACAATTTCGCCTTATAATCAAGTTAACATTGGTAAAATATTAACGAGAAATATACACATTTAAAGTTCTATCAAATCCCCCACACCTAAATCATGCGTGTCCTGAAGCATGCATTAGATCAACATCTTCCTCTTCATTCCCTACCCTCTTTCAACCCATCCACAAATAACTCAAAGTCATCATACATTAGAAATCAAGAGTAGAATAACAATTCAAAAAACAAGTATTCATAGCCTGATTTTTCTAAACAAACATATGCATCTCATCAATCCCAATAATTTCATTAAAATCAAATGTAACAAAATTCAATAACCTCTCACAAGTTGCACTATAATCACTCAAAGTGTTTAGGAATTCATTCAACCCTCAAATCAAACATAGCATGTCGTTACTATAAACTTGCTTATATAGAACATCTCCACCACTAATAATATGAATCTATACAGAAATCAAAGGGTTTTGAAAATGGTTGTAATGGGGCTTAGATAAAGGTAGGTAAAAAGAACGAAATATTTTAAGTTACGAACATCAAGATAAGTAGGAACTTCCTTGCATGACTCAAAAGCAACAAGTAGCATATTAGAACCACCTCCTTATTCCAAATAACACGCATTCCCTTTTTGCAACTTCATCATATAGTTGGCCCATTTTGTATACAATGAATTTACTTTGTCCACTCTTTGTAGGGAATACTTTTCACTTTTCTCTCTTTTTTTCTCTTTTTTTTTCACACTTTTCATCATTTTTTTCATTTTCTCTTTCTTTTTTTTCCAGTGGTTCTTTTCTTTGGAATCAATAGAAATTTTATCATGCAATTCATTCCCACATACTCTTGACAAAGAGTTCAACAATGGTAAATAAAAACAATGGTTTAAAATGATGTGGTGTTATAAACAAAGAAAAGCTAATGCTCAAAATTAGTTGACTAGGGGTATATGTAATGAAGGTAAGCTTTTTAGAAAGTTTAAAATGGGTAATCCCAAATGCCCTTATCACTTCAAAGCATGAATTCATAATGTGATCTCAACATGCATAACAAAGCAAGTTCTAAAATGAATACACCACGTTTGTCAATACTCTACAAAGAAATATGTGAGCACAGAAAAGAAAATGCTCTTAGGTTCAAATACTCACAGGGGGTTCAATTTATCAAATATTGCACATTCTCATTCAATTCAATTATCAAAATAAATGAGATGCTTTTAAAATTTTCAAAACAAAGGCTAATTATACTTGCCTCTTTTCATGCTTTCCAACTCAACTACTAACACAAGAACACCCCTCCCCCTCCCCCCCCCCCAACAAAACCTAAATCATACATTGTCCCCAATGTATGAAAGAAGGATGCACACAATTCAAGAAAGAAAAAGAAAAAGAAAAAAGAAAGACAATGGAACACAAAACTCCCCTGAATTGTGACACAAGCAATGGCCACTATGGTGAGGGTGAGCATGGCGACACGAGCCCAAAATGCCAGAAGAATGCATCCAAATTAATCTCCAATCGCTTAACACATTGATCCAATTGAAAAAAGAGATCTGTGTTGGAATATGAGGGGTCCAGCGAGTGTGAAGAGGAACCAAGTTCATCCTGTAGTTGAGTGGAGTCATGCGGAACACGTGGACGCTTGAAGCCATACCGTAGGTTGCCTAGAGGAATGAAGCTATAACAGCGTTGTCGCCTAGCCTCAATCGAGAAGTGTAGATGTCCCTGGAGTTGTTCTTCGAATGGCGGAAGTACTGCTTTACCTCCCTTCATTCGATGTCTTGATGAACACACCGATTCTATGGTTGGGGCAGTAGCAAGAGGCGGCTGAAGTGGTGATAAGGGACAGGATGGAAAATACTTGCGTGGAAAGGAAGGGCTATGTGATGGTGAGGGACTACTCGAGGGCGAGGGGTTGCTCAGTATTGAGGTAACGCGTTTGCAGGTCGACATTTTGATTCATGGCATGATTAAACAAAGAAGAGTCTCAAGAAGGCAATAATGAAGGATAGTACAACCCCAAGGAGAATAATACAGCAGCTACGAATGGAAATTTTTTTTTGCAAAAAACAAATTGAAAAAAAAAATGAATGATAAGGCCTTAGTAATTATATGAAGACAAAGAAAATAAAATAGATAAATGATAAAATAAAAGAAAAACAGAAATTAAATGAACCGAAGGGAAGAAGGAAATTCGGCAAAGAAGAACAAACGGTAGTCGTGCAAGGTGGCAGAATGGCGGAGGAGTGCGGGTGGAATGCCAGCACGAAGCAGTGAAGGGATGTAGGCTGATTGGGAAACACGATCAATGGAACCAGAAGAATGTCGACGCAAAACAGTGAAGGGACGAAGCAAGGACTGCAACAAGAATATCGCAGATGACCGAGGAATAGAGTGGCAGAGTAGCGGCCGATGTGGAAAGACGATCTGATGATTGGCAGAAAAAATGGTGGTGCTCATCTCTTATTGGGACGAAGAAAATGCCACAGAACAATGACGGAGAGGCAAACGATGAAGCGGGCGGCACGCGTCTGGAGGAGGGAAGAAATGGTGAAGCATGGCTCGTGGCTGGCGGAGGCAAGAACAAGGCAGCAAGCAGTGGAGTTGAGCTTCGGTTTGGGGTGGTGCAGTGGAGAGAATGTTGCAATTTGGAGAAGAAAGAGAATTAGAGAAAAGAATTGGGTTTGTTAAACACTTATTGATTTATTATTTTTTTTTAACTTAAATGTACTTGAAAAACAAAAAACTTAGAGCATTAAGGCAAAGGCACGCCTAAGAAAGTGAAATCTTCTGGAAAACAAAGTCAATGTGACTTAAAGCAAATAATAGAAAACTATGTTATTTAAGCCGTGGGCATGCTCTTAAACATGCTTTAAGTGTGTTCGTACTGAAGTTGGCCTATATGAGAAGAATGAGACATAAACTAGTACAAATGAAAGGAGATTGAAATTAAAGAAATAAATTAGAGAAATAAATCACAAATGACACCATTCCCGGCAATGGCGCCACACACATCTAAATTATCAATTCCAAAAATATTTTAGATAATATTTCAAAACATATTTTTTAAAATGTATTTTGAAAATGCAATCTATACACAATTTTACTTACTTTATTATTCTAAAGTAAGACAGGTAAGGCTTTATTCAAATATGAAAATTTTGATAAGAACTTTTATTGAAACAAGGGTTTTAGAAGAAGAATAAAAAAGTAATAGAGGAAAATTTTTTTAAAAATAAATATAAGATTACTTTGGCAGAAATTTCAAATTTTAAATGTAAAATTTAAATAAAATAAAATAATAGTTTTTTTTGAAAAAATATTAAATTTTTGTGAATAGAAAAAGAGCTATTAGCCTTTATATACACAAAATTAATTTTTTTTCACAAAACAAAAAAACATTTAAATACTTTTTTATTTCATTTTAAAATTCAAACTTTTTCCCTAAATTCTTCTCAAGTAATTTTAAAAAAATTTCTTTTAATATACTTTTTATTTTCCATCCAAAATATTTTTTCCTTTACAAAACCATTTTCACTAAAATTTTTATACATATTAATAAAAAAAAATTTGAAACAAGACATAATTCTAAGCATCCAAATCCCACCGCCTCAAAATCCGAATCCCAAACGCCTTCTGATTTCCCCCCAAACGCCTTCTGATTTCCCTTTCCCTCTATATATAGTTCCTTTTCTTTGTATCTGGGAAAAAACCATTAACAAATTCTTCCCTGTCATCGCAGCATCAAGCAACAATGGCTGCTCCGGCCCCGAGCCTCCCCAGAGTCACGAGGGTTAAGAATAAAACTCCCGCACCAATCCAGATCACAGCCGAGCAAATTCTACGAGAAGCCCGGCAACACCAAGACTCTGAATTCCGCTCTCCTCAACAGACCATCAATGACCCATCTGAGCTTGCTGACTATCGTGAAAAAAAGCGGCAACAGTTTGAAAACCAAATCTCTCGCCGTGGTAAATGGAACAAGGCTGTTTGAGTCCGGTACGCCAAGTGGGAAGAATCCCAGAATGAATTTGCCTACGCACGCTCGGTTTGGGAACGTGCCCTTGATTCAGATTATCTGGATCATTCTATTTGGTTGAAGTATGCAGAGTTTGATATGAAGAATAAATTCATTAATCGTGCCCGCAACGTTTGGGACAGGGCTCTAGCGCTTTTGCCTCGGGTTGATCAGTTGTGGTACAAGTATATCCACATGGAGGAGATGCTTGGTAATGTTGCTGAGGCACGGACGATTTTCGACAGGTGGATGAGCTGGCAGCCAGACGAACAGGGATGGTTGTCTTACATTAGGTTTTAGTTGCGATATCATGAAGTGGAGAGGGCTCGGGCAATTTACGAGTATGCAGAGTTTGATATGAAGAATAAATTCATTAATCGTGCCCGCAACGTTTGGGACAGGGCTCTAGCGCTTTTGCCTCGGGTTGATCAGTTGTGGTACAAGTATATCCACATGGAGGAGATGCTTGGTAATGTTGCTGAGGCACGGACGATTTTCGACAGGTGGATGAGCTGGCAGCCAGACGAACAGGGATGGTTGTCTTACATTAGGTTTTAGTTGCGATATCATGAAGTGGAGAGGGCTCGGGCAATTTACGAGAGGTTTGTGGATTGTCATCCCAAAGCGAGTGCCTGGATTAGGTTTGCGAAGTTTGAGATGAAGAATGGGGAGATTGTTCAGGCAAGAAATTGTTATGAGAGGGCTGTGGATAAGTTGATGGCTTGTGATGATATGGTTTCTGAGCATGAGCAGCTGTTTGTGGCCTTCGCAGAGTTTGAAGAGACGTGTAAGGAGGTTGAGAGGGCAAGGTGTATTTACAAGTTCGCACTGGATCATATACCGAGAGGGAGGGCTGAGGAGTTGTACAGGAAGTTTGTGGTTTTTGAGAAACAGTATGGCGATGTGGAAGGGATTGAGGAAGCTATTGTGGCAAAAAGGAGGCTTCAGTATGCAGAGGAAGTTAAGAAGAATCCATTAAACTATGATGCTTGGTTCGACTTCATAAAGTTGGAAGAGAGTGTTGGGATCAAAGAGAGGATTCGGGAAGTTTATGAGCAAGCAATTGCTAACCTTCCTCCAGCCGAGGAGAAAAGGTATTGGCGGAGATATACGTACTTGTGGATTGGTTATGCTTCGTATGAGGAGCTTGATGCTCAGGACACGGAACGCGCCAGAGAAGTTTATCGCAAGTGCCTCGAATACATTCCGCACAAGAAGTTTTCATTTTCAAAGATTTGGTTGTTGTTTGCAGAGTTTGAAATCCGACAGTTGAATCTCCAAAGTGCCAGATTAATTCTAGGAACGGCAATTGGGAAGGCTCCAAAGGATAAGATTTTTAAGAGGTACATTGAAATTGAGATGCAGCTGGGAAACATAGACAGCTGTCGGAAGCTCTATGAAAAGTACCTGGAACGGTCACCTGATAACTGCTATGCATGGATCAAGTATGCAGAATTAGAAAGATCTTTGGCTGAATCACAGCGAGCAAGATCACTTTTTGAGCTTGCAATTGGCCAGCCTGTATTAGACATGCCAGAGTTACTATGGAAGGCGCACATTGACTTTGAGATTTCAGAGGGGGACTTTGAAAGAGCTAGAGCTTTATATGAGCGGCTACTAGACCGCACTCAACACGTGAAGGTCTGGTTAAGTTATACCAAGTTTGAAGCATCAGCATCTGCTGTGGAAGAATCGGAAGATAATCTTGAACAAAAGAAGAAAAGGATTCAACGAGCTAGAGAGATTTTTGAAAGAGCCCTTAATCACTTCAGAACAACCTCTGCTTCTCAGCTGCTGAAAGAGGAAAGGGCAATGCTGCTTGAAGAATGGTTGAACTTGGAGAGTAGCTTTGGAGAGCTTGGCAATGTTGATTTGGTCTGTGTTAAATTACCAAAGAAACTCAAGAAGGGGCGGCAGGTAGAAACCAAGGATGGTCCAGCAGGCTATGAGTACATTGACTACGTATTCCCTGAAGAAACAGAGAGAAATCTCAAGATTTTGGAAGCTGCTCACAAGTGGAAGAAGCAAAAAATTAATCAATGATGAGGATTAGCCTCTTTCCTGTTATAATGCAATGATGTTACCTTGTACACATTGATGTGTAACATTTCATTTATTTTGCACATGCACTAGAATCTGTAGTTAATAAATTTTGTCCAACTAAATTTTCAGAGTTAAAGAGTATAAATATTTGGAATTAGATAACTTGTGGAGGCTATGGCCAGACCACAGAAAATGCTAATTATACTTTTACATCGTTGAATTTAGTGTAGCAAGTATTTTCTTTCGTTTGATTTTCTAGGTGCCTTACAGAATGATAGATAGATAATGTGATGTATTGAAAGGATGAACATTAGGAGTAGGAACTCTCTGGAGACACAACTGCAAGATCTCAATTTGAAAACCTCCAAAAATATTCAACTCTGCAATTGGAAAGGTTGAGATTGAAACTTCCTCCAGCAGCTAACAGCCCATATGTCAAGAAAATTTAGATTAGCCAACAGGCATATATCACTTGGTAGAGTTAGATTTCTGGCTGCCTTTTCACCGGACTCCAACAGCAAAGCATTCACAATCACAACCATGTTGAAAGTGGTCTGGCCTTAATTAGTGCCTCTTATTAGACCAAAATACTTTAGACTGATAAAATTTTCAACATGCTCTATACTTTTGACAATCTAAACAATAACAGTTGAAGTTTACCTTTTCATTGATTTGGATGCACAGTACTCACCAAAACTGGATATGAAGTTTCAACCATTAAAATCTTTATTGCCATAACTGGCTACTACAACAAAAACTGGGATGTGTCTCACATGGTACTCAGCATTGCAAGTTTTTACATTCCAATTCTTCCAGATGTATTAATGTTTTTTCAAGTATCACTAGCAGCAAAAACATCCATTCAGCATATACCAGAAAATAAATCAAAGATTAGAAAATAATTAGAAGATAAAGAAGCTGGAAAAGAGAAACATTCCACTAACCTAAATTTTACCGTTTGATTCCCCTTCCGATAAGAATTCCAACTCCAGGTGTGCAGCTCCCAATGCTTAATAGATACACAAAACAGACAAAGAACAAACATAAAAGCAAACCATAACTTCTGCAAAAACCAACAATTTTCTTTAAAGAGTTACAAATGGGCAGAAATTTTAAATTATGAAAGACATAAAAACTTACCCTTATAGTATAAATACAAGCACAGAATCAGAACCCTCTTTAATCAATATATAGTTACCATAGTTATTAAAGGCTCAAGGCGCACTTAGGCGCATAGGGGTCCTGGAGCCTAGGCGCAAGGCGCAAGGCGCAGGCGCGCGCCTGAGCGACATGAGGCGCACATGAAAAAAAACTTTAAAATAATATTTTAGGCATTCATACTTATATTTCCTAAAATAAACTACTTAAAAGTCTCAATATAACTATATAAGCCAAGTAACATAATCTCCAAACCTTAAAAGTTCAAAAAAAGCCAACTTAAAATTATCAAAAGAAAAGAAGAAAGACAGAAGCTCCAATTTGGATTTCTTTTTTTCTGCCGTCTGGTCAAAGAAGAAAAGAAGAATAAAAGGAACCAAAAAAAATTACAGAAGCTGCAATTTGGATTTCTTTTTCTCTGCCGTCTGGTCAAAGAAGAAAAGAAGAATAAAAGGAACCAAAAAAAATTACAGAAGCTCCAATTTGGATTTCTTTTTCTCTGCCGTCTGGTCAAAGAAGAAAAGAAGAATAAAAGGAACAAAAAAAATTACAGAAGCTGCAATTTGGATTTCTTTTTCTCTGCCGTCTGGTCAAAGAAGAAAAGAAGAATAAAAGGAACCAAAAAAAATTACAGAAGCTGCCGTCTGGTTGTAGCAAAGAAAAAGAAGAAGAAAAAAATAAAAAAATTAGAAGAGGGGTCAGTTCCCTTGGGCAGAAACCGCGGAACAGAGTGAGAAGAAGAAAAGGAAAAAAAAGAAGAAGAGGAGCAGGAACACTGCCGTCTGCAGTAAGGGAGAAAAAGCAAAAGAAAAAAACAGAAGAAGATGAGCAGAAAAGAACGAGGAGAAGAAAAGAACGGGGAGAAAAAAAACCTTTAATAGAAATTGCGGGAGAAAAGAAACGGGAGAAGAAGATGAGCAGAAAAGAAACGGGAAGAAGAAGATGAGCAGAAAAGAAAAGAAACGGGGAGAAGAAGATGGCCAGAAAAGAAACGGGAGAAGAAGATGAACGCATACCAGACTGTCGGCGCCAAACTATATCCTTCTTTTGCTTTTTTTTTTTAATAGAAAACCCTTGTCTGGCAGGCGCTTCAGGCGCGCGCCTGTCGCCTAAGGGAAGGCGCGCGCCTTTTATATGAAGCTCACGCCTGATAAACGTCGCCCGCCTTTTGGGCTGCAAGGCGGCAGGGGCTGCGCCCTGCGGAAATTGCGCCTGAGGCGCGCTTCAGGCGCGCCTTTAATAACTATGATAGTTACAAAACTCAAGCCTCAACATTATTCTCCACTTGTCAGTGAACCAAAAACAGCAAAGCAGAACGAAAACAATAAGTAAAGACATACTAGACACTAAAAAATAACTTTTTCCTTTAGCATTATACTTCAGAGAGTGAGCTGTGCTCATGCAGCTGTTAAAGAAAAGCTTGGATGCCAGAGTTGTTTCAATTACCAAAATTACAAACCACACAAGTTCTTAGAGAACAGATTGGAAAATGGAAGACAAGAAGAAAGAGAAGAGCCATTCCAAGCACAAGCTATTGGTCATTTTCGGATAACCACATAAAAGAGAGAAAAAATTTGAAAAAAGAATCAAAATGAAATTAAAGAAAAGAGGATAAACATGACAATAACAAAAACCTGATTTCCAATTGTCATTCTTTAGTTTCTGTTAAGGCTGAGTCACTCCTAAGTTTTCTAATAAATGCTTAGTAGAACATAAGTTACTGGATTGTTCAAGCAAACCAAGGAGACACTATCATGAATCTGGAGAAGGCTGAAGCACATATAGCGTCAATAATTATAATAATCTTACAAGGAATCATAGTCATTTAAATGCATAAAGTGCGGTCAGGATCATCAAGCATAAGCATTGAGATTTAGAAGGAGCAACGCATGGCGAAATTTAGCGTTGTCCATTATTAAGCTACAATGACAACCAAATGTAATGTGTAAATTCATAGTTTTTCATTTGAACTTATCCAATAATTAAAGTGACTGAAATGGACAATAAATTTAGTGCCGAAAAAAGCATAAGTTGGAATCAAATTCAATTTAATTGTGGCAAAACTGAGCGAAGCAACTCAGTAATCAACTGTCTACAAAAGGAGATATTAGTTAGCTGGGGAGTTACAGAGGAAGCTGGATGTTCTCTGTGTCCTTCTCAGCAGCAATCAGTACAACACCTCTTCCATGAGTCCAAGTTCCCCACCTTCATTTGGAGCAGCATTCTCAGAAGCTGTCGAGTCAGTTGAAAAGCTTGAGAATGAAGAGAATGAAGACAGGAGCTTGAATGGTGCAATCAACAGCAGAAAGGAGCATCCTTTTTAAATCAGCTAGAGAAGTGTGCTCTGTCAGTTACTATTTATATGATATGATGGGAAAGAAATGCGGACTCTTTCAAGGGCAAAGAAGCAAAGCTGCTGCAGTTCTATAGGAGATCCAGAGGAATATCTGATGGTGTGCTGCAGGTTGGAGGAGAATCCTATTGCTATGGACCATTGGAGCTACGCATGCAATGGAGTTTACCAGTTTGCCACAAGCTATCTTCTATAGGCATTTACTGTTTGTGCAATTTTATTGCAAGAGTGTAGGTATCAGATAGACAATTGTGCAAGGAGTCATGCCACAAGCTAACTCTGTGTTTGCTTTTATTTTCTGTTATTCATACCCCAACCTGATTTCGAATATAAATATATATAAACTGAAATGAGACTATTTGATGAATATAATCTCTTTATACTTACATTACCCAAAAGATAAAATATTTAAACATTAGTTTGTCAACTAATCACAAGTTAGCTGATCAACAAATGCAACTCATTTCGGCAATTACAGCTTTAGATATTTCTCCAGCATATGAGGAACAACTGAAATAGAATTGGAATCTTCAATACTGTGCATAGATCATCTAGTACAGGCAGAGTCTATTTCTCACAATATTCATTACTAATAAGAAGTCCTAAAAGATTTACTGGTTTATTGATTTCGCTTGCTACTCTATATCTCAAACTTTGAAGCAGCTACAATTCTTACTTTTATTCTAAAATACAACTAAAAAGGGATAAAAACTAAAATTTTCGCATCAACAGCCATATTCACCGGACATTTTGCTCCTAATAAGGAGAATTCTCAACAAACAGTAAAGTTTATCCATAAAAATGAGAAAAATATAATACCCAACTCATCAACGAAGAACAAGAAAATACCAAACTTAGGAACTAGAAAGAAAATGGAGTTTATTCATTATTAATATGGTCAATTCTTGCAGTATCAAAATTAAGATAAACACAGTCATGCTACACATACAGATCATTTTCTTTTAGTCTTTGTCCCAGTATCAACTTTTCGATGATCATCATCACTATCATCACTATGCTCATCATCATCTTCACCTCCTTCTTCATTATCAGAATCAGAGGGAGGAGAAGGGTCAAGCCTAGCAGCATCAATAGCCCAATTTATCAGCTTCTCCACTTCATCTTTTTCGTCATCATTCACTAATTGCTGCACTTCATTACGACCACCAGCATCGGCAGCAGAAAAAGAATGTGAAGGAAGTGAAGAACCCTTAAGAGCAGCAAATCTTGCAAAATGATCATCACTTTCATCAAAGTTATGCAAAACCTTTTCCGGCCTTTTCTTTTCACTAACAATTCTCACTTGGGATGCATCAAGTTTTGATTTTGATTTGGATTGACGGGTTTTGAGGGCTTGAAAACGAGAATCAAGATCAGGGTCAAGGGAGGAGGAGGTACCCAAGTGGGCAATGTGGGAATTAAGGTTGAGTTTGAGAAGTACATCATCTTGTGCAGCTCTCAATAGCTCATCTACTTCATCATCTTTGCTCTTTGATATCTTCTTCTTTCCATTGTAATCATTCACATTCATTCTCTAGAAGTTGATCTTCTGGGATTTTTTAGGGTAATTTAGTGCCTGATGTTTGTGTGAAATTGAGAAAAGATGGAAGAGAAGCTTTTGATGGGATGTGAATGCGAAAAGGAACCTGCATCCACACGGCGTCGCTTTAGTGCTTTTTCAATTTTGAAAAATAATAGAAATTCTCTCTGTTTTCTTTTCATTTTGTTTTTTGAAGTACTTTTAGGGTGTGTATGTTTTATCACTTGTATAAAAGTTATTTTTTTCCCAAGAAAATATAAAATACTCAAACAACTTCTTATTTTATTTTAAAATTTAAATTCCCATTTTTTTTTGGTTATTTAGAAAAAAATTTCCTCTAATCTAGCTTTTTTACTTTTGCTCCAAACTACCTTTTTTCACAAAAAAAAAATTCCACTAAAAATTTTATAGATTTCAATATAAAATTTTTAAATAGAACACAATCTGAACATAGCCTTACAATCCAAGCAAAGAAAAATAAAGCTAAGAAAGAAAGAACTAGAAGGCACTAAAAAAAAGTCAAAAAATATATATATATATTTTTTTTGTCCAAAAGAAACCGATTATATTAACGCAGGAATTCCTAAATTAATATAGTACAAAGAGAGACCTGAAAAGACATAGCCTTCACTGGACATGCTCTAACACAACTAACCTAAATCCAGTAGGGGTTGGGTAAGGTAGAACCCCAATTTAAACGGGACAATACCTTCTAGCTACTATTTAACTAAGAGATCAAAAGACAACCTAACTTGTCAACCTTTGTGGACACTGCTCCCTTCAGCAGGAACAAAAAAAACGGACTGCAAAAATCCGTGTAATGCAATTCTGTGTTGGTCAATCCCCTCTATTCTTGCGCAGCCTTACGCTGCATTGCATCATGTTTGACCTTTCTCCTAAGCTAAAACCCCATATCCCTTCAATAGGGAAACCTCACCGAGACGACTCAGCGATGCTGTCTGTACTAAGGACTATTATCTCTCCGTAAGGAAGTTGCGCCAATACCATCACGAACTAACCACTTGCTTACTCCCGACTTTAGCAACAGCTGTCCCTAAAACTGTACAGCACGTTTTCCAAGAAACACAAAAACTGACTAACGCCGGCCACTAAAAAAAAGTTAAATTTTACTGTTCATGAACAGTAAAAATGGCACCGAAATCACATTTAGGATCACCCCTAGGAACAGTAAATATTATTCACCGAATGATTTTGAATTTTGGTGATTTTTCCATATGAAATTCAAAGGACTTTGTTTCATGATATATACCAGTTGGAAGAGTTATGACATTGCGAAAAGGGTTTTAAGCACCAAAGAAAATATTTAAGAGATATGACACAGTTCTTCCTTTCAAAAAAAGGGTCTATTTTCAAAAATTTTCTCTGTTCCAGAATAAAAAGTTTACTTTTGAAATAAATTTTTTATAATATCCTTTCTAATAATAATTATGTATAGACATAATTAAAAACTAATAAGAAAAAATAAAAAATTATACATTTAATGATATATTAAATGTGTTGCACCTAATAGTTTTTTTAAAAAGAAATTAAACTCCCTTGGTCTCAAAAAAGGTTCACTATGGATTTGGTACAACTTCTTTTAAATTACAAGTTACAACACATTTAAAGTATAATTAAATGTATAATTTTATATTTTTATTAGTAAGAATTATACAATAAGTTTACTCTAAAAATGGACTTTTTGTTTGACAAAAAAAAATTAACTTAATTCTTTTTTTAGACGGAGGGAGTAGCCAATGGACTTTTTAATTTGTGAGTGATGATGAAATAATAAAGGAATGTGGGAGTATAAAGTGAGATGCGCAAAGTGACAAAGAGGACAATTTTATTTTTTTTTAAAATTAAGTTAAATAAATGGGAGAGAAACAATTCAATTCATAATTAAATAAGCATTAAAGTTTAGATGCGCAGTAAAAAGAAAACTAGAGCAGTAATATTACTTCTCACGCATTAAGGGGCTTAAATAAGTACATTTTATTTATAATTTATTGCTGATCATACATACTCCGGTGGAATTCTTATCCTATGTACAACATTTCTAACTTGGCTTTAAAGTTGCCTAAATTAAGTACCAACTTTCAAAGATCAAAATGTAAATAAACTCATCTAAGTATTGATTAGGGAATAAAAAGAATTGACACTCAAGTAAAAGTTATATTCTCATTTCAATCAAGTTATGAATTTTATTACTTAGAAAATTAATGCATAACAAGAATTCACATGCACAAGTTTTATATCTAGGATATCAAACATATGTGTTATCTTTTTACCTAATTTTTTAGAATACCTCATTTACTAACGTAATCCCAACAATTAGTTAACAAATTTCATAGGTTCATGCAGAGGCATTGGGCAGTAGCTAGTTATTGAGGGAATAAATCAACTCAAATGGAATTTCAATATGCTAACAATAAAGGGTGAGCCAATTCCAATGAAGGGAGCCATGGTATATGAACTATAGTGGAGAATGCAATTTTTTTATAAACAGAAAGGTTACATAGGTGACAGCTAACACTAGAAATTTTGAGTGAGCATCTAGAATGGTAGGAAATATGACGAAAAGTTTATTTTGTGCCTCAAGTTGTGGAGTACTAAGAAGGTCATTGCCATTTGACAATATTGTAAATGCAAATTTTTTGAAAAGTAAATACAACTACCTGTTAAAAGAAAAAAAAATCAACTCAAATGGCACAAGAGCTTGTTGATTCTGATAAAGAAAACTTTGAGACAGTTCATGCCATGATGTTCATAAAGAAAATTTTTTATTATAATTTTCACTTTAAAAATGTTAAAAAAAAAAAAAGGCAATGTATACGGCAATGCCTTTGTTTTGAAGGATGAATCGAATTGCTTTTTTACGCACATCATCCCCTCAAGTTTCTTTCATCAATCACAATCCATAAGCTCTTTTGCAGAAAGTGGAATTATGTTTTTTTTTTTTTTTTTTGAGTTGGTTTGTTTCCTAGACGGCTGCAATTGCAAAAGCCTTCCTTGCGCGAACATGTATAATTTGTCAAATTATGGTCACAAAATAATAGAATAACAACAATAATGAAGTATTCTAAAAATTTGAGTCATAAACTAGTGTACAAGTTTGATATATTGGATATGGAACTTCTATACATATGAGTTATTGTTATACATTCTTTAGGGAACAAAGTTCGTAAGTTAAAAATGAGAATTTTTTATCTTTCACTTTAAGTGACATCTCTTTATACTTTAATCAATACTTGGAGAAACTTTATTTAAATTTTGATATTTGAAAGCTGGTACTTGAATTGACTTCAAAAACAAGTTTGGCATCGTATACTTTGTATAATAGTAGGATAAAAATCCTGCCTTAATAGGGTAGGCAAACTTCTTAATGCTAAGTTATACTTTTGAAATGCCTAGTTGGGAAAAATATCAACAAAATTAACATATTTTCTTAAATATTTTGAGCTCTTATTTTATTAATACTAGTTTTGTCTAGTATTCTAAAAATTTAAGAAAAGCTGCAGCCTTAACCTTGATATGTTATTGCTTCTAATATTGAAATGCATATTTTGAAAGCATAAGCCACAAGTAGCATGTTATGGTGTATGGAATTGAATAAAACCTAAAGAAAATGTAGCATAAATAATCAATGATTTAAGGAAACAAATGTTCCAAGATATGCATATAGAAATTGATTAGTGTAGGACAAAAATACAAGTTAACAAATTATAATTCATAAATATGTCTGGGTACTAACTCTTCACAATATATACTATATATTTATAGAATTTAACAAAACTTTAAATTTATTGGAATTTGACTATCCATTTTCCAATTAAAAAACAACTATCAAAAACAAAATCCAATAGGAACAACTAATAAAATATAAACCCAATAGAAAGATTAATTTAATTCTACTACGTACAACCAAGGTTATGGATATTGAAATATTAATTCAATACTTAATAAATAATTCTCTTGAGAATAATGATTACTTCACAAAGTTCACACCAGTTAATGAAACTCTAACTTAGACTAAATCTCAAAGTATCCATTTTTCTTAGACAGTGCAACCACATGAGTGGATAATACTGTAATCATATCTATTTCATAAAACCTAATTATTTTCCCTGGCATTACTACAAGAATTTTGACTTTAAATGACATATTGATTGTGCTGTGAAAAATAAATATCTCAAATATGTTTTTGCGGCACATTTGTGGTACTAATTTGTCATGTAGCAAAAACTCACGCCCCAAAAAAAAACAGCAATTTTTTAGCAGTGACACAAAATATACTGCACTTTTGCATCATTAGTTTGAGTGTTGCATTAGCATTTGCAACACATTGTGCGACTACATGTTTGATGCCGCATAGTTTTTTTGCGTCATATTTTTGCGGCATTACATGTAATACCCATAGTCATTTGTGACACATTTGGCGTGATTATGCCAAATGACGCATAATGAATTGCGACACATTTTTACGTCTTTTCATATAATGTCATATAGTTATTTGCGACAGTTTGTACGTCACTATATGTAATACCGCATATTTATTTGTGGCACTATTTGCATTAGTTTACATAATGTTGTATAGTCTTTAATGACATATTTTGCATCAGTATCTTTAGAGTCACATTGTTATTGCCATATTAGTTTTGGCCACGATTATATAAAAAGAGTTTCAACATTACGGTACTAAACTTCAATTACATAAAATGTTGCATGTTCGTAATGCAATTTTAAATGACACATGATTATGTCACAAAAAAAAAATATTTTTGTAATAAAAAAATAGTGTCGCAAATTGAACAAATAATTTAATCAATTAATTAATTAGTAAAATATATATTGATAATATATATTATTCTTTTTGTGTTTAAACTATTATAATATGAGAAAACAATTCAATGGTAAGCAAAAAATATATAAATATATAAATAAAAAAGTTTACATTATTCCAAATATGGTATCAAACTAAAAAAAACTCAATATTTGAAAATCAGAACTAAAATTATGTTCCAAATTAAGTAAAAGAGGAAACATAGCTGGTAGAAGAATTGTAAGAATTTGGGGGATATTTGACCGGGTTTTTAGGATCTTCTTCTTCAATGTTTTGATTGAGGGTATCAAGGTGGCATATTTCTCTTGCGCCATTTTTCCCTTCTTGTGGATTCAAAATCTAAAACAAAGGGCCAAAAAAAACTTGCGCCATTTTTCCCCTCCATGACCACTAATAGAGCTTAATTTATATATATCTTTTATTAAGAATTTCCATGATATTTGGTTAATTTTATGATGAATTAATGGATTTGGTTACTTTATGTGTTGTAGATGTTAAAAGTAGGTGTTGGAAGAAAAATGTGTTTAAAAGCTGAATTTGGTGGAACAAAAACTAGAAGACCATCAGTGCCTAGGCGTGAGCACTACTAAGGCACTGAAGTTTGCACAAATTTTAGGCAATCACTTGGGCTGTAAAACCAAACCCTAGAGGCCCAACAAGAGAAATATAAGAGAAATACAAGAGTAGCCGCCACAAGACATCTCTTTCTTCTCCTATTCTTCTTTCATTCTTTCAGTTTTCTCCTCTTTACTTTTTTTTTCATCAATCATGTCAAGCAACTAAATTCATCTTCTAGTTGAAGGATAATTGAAGGATGGTTCTACAACAATTGTGAGACTTATTGTTTTTAATGTTCCTATAAATTCATGGGTATTTGTTTATTTTCTGCAATTTATTATTTATGATTGTGTTGTTGAATTAGATAATTGGTACCATTATTTGATTGACAATACAATCTATTGCTAACTAGAATATCAAGGTTTGATTGTTTTAGTAAAGTAGCAATTGGCATGATTATTACTTGATAAGTGATTCAATTATATCAAGAGATAAACAATCTAATTAAAACAACCATGGTATGAGTTTGTTTGTTAGAATTGGGTTTCTCTAAATCTTAATACTGTGAGTAAATTGAATTCTATGGCGGTACCTAAATTATTTACCAACAAAAGAAGTAATTAACGAGTGTCTCTTAATTGCCAACAAAATAAAGAGAAATTGGTTGCTTGGTGGTACTAAGTGATTATAACCAATTTATTTGTGGATTTATGAGATTAATCTTGTGTCAATGACCAGTTGAATGAACCAATTCTGAAATTATTCCTTTAACTAGAGCTTGTTAATTATTGAATTTTACTATTTTAAATTCTGCATTAATTATTATATTTAGTCTTAATTTGATGGTCCCTAATTAACTCATGATTCACTTATTGGGTTTAGGAATATGTCCTAATTTTTTTTCTTCTTAATTCACAGGACTTTTTATTTATCAAAACTTAATCTAATAAATAGCAACAAAACAATCATACACAATAATGGATGTTAAAAATAATTTGCAATTGCCACAGGGTTTGGAGAATTGCCAGTTGCAAAAAGATGTGAAGATAAAATATTGGGAAATTTACGAAAATGACACCTTTGACCATTGACTTTACAAAAATAGCACCTTGCTTTTTTCCTTTTGTGTTATAGCACTTCCATTAAAAAAGTGACCAGAACACCCTTCTCTTCTTCTCTTCTTCTGTGAGTTAAAGAACGCTCTGTAAGGCATATTAGCTGGTTCACTCCTGTTTTAGAGCCGCTTTGGTCGATTACCACGTTATAGACTACTCTTCGACCCAAGATTTTAGAGCTTAGTTATAAATACTTCAAGAGAAGGGTTGTCACACCCCATCGGATGTGAACAAAGTTTGTTCTCTCACGCCATTATTCGTACTGCAGGCAATCACGTTTCAAATAGTCTGCAAGCAATCGCACTTGTTCTCGCCCATTTAGCAGGAGGTTAGTGAATAGTTTTTTCGTTTTTTAAAACTGGGTTTGTGAATGGTACAGAAAAAATAGTCGAGCAGTATATCCATCACGAGGTCGAGCATAAAGTTGCGCACGCAGTTGGGTCGATCAAGAAATCGAGCATTAAGTCGAGTCAATTATCAAGTCGAGCACATAGTCGATATATTAGTCGAGCACTATGATAGGGTTAGATAAAGTTCCAGCTTTAGAATAGGTCGAGTTTATGGTCGAGTATTAGGTCGAGTCATTGGAAGTCGAGTATGTAGTCGATATATTAGTCGAGTACTCCAATAGGGCTAAATTTATTGTCCAGCATTATAGTAGTTCGAGTGAAAGGTCGAGCTATTAGTCGAGTACTGTGGTTGGAATGAATTTTCTCAATCAATGTTCTTTTGTTTGATGTAAAATCGTTGTTTATTGATTGTTTTGGTTTTGAATGTAGGGATGTCACACGGCATTACATGGTCTGTACACGTTCTTTATGACGGAAAATGGAACGTTGATCCTAGTACAAATGAACGAAGCTTCATAAATTACAAGAGGGTCGAAACTCTTTTGTTGTCGGAAGACACAAGCTTCAAGGAACTAGTGAATCTCATAATCTCTGTTATACAATTAGATATGGAGATTGAAGATAGATTGGTCCTCGAATATGTACCTAAATACCTGCCAAAAATTTCCCCTCTTCCCATCAAGACTGATTACCATGTCAAATGCTTTTTGAATGAGATTATTAGAAGGTCTGAAGATGCACGGATTCCAATATGTGTTACCCTTCGTGCTGAGAGCGAAGCATCACGTGCTGAATATGGTGCTGAAGATGGTGCTAGCAATTCACCAATAAAGCGATTGGGTGGCGACAGTCCGTTATGGACTAATGATACTCTTCCGCCAAACAATTTTGTCGAACCAATTTTTGAAGAGGAAGTTCATGATCTTGGACCCAAGATTGATGTAAATACTCCGGTTGAAAAAATCATAGTTGTGGAAGATGTAAATACTTCGTCCAAGCAACCGGAGACAAATGTGCCAGTCAATCCAGTTCAAACCCATGCTCAAGCAACCCCCCATTGCCAACAGCTGACAAGGTCATCGCATGCTAATAGTGGGACTTCTTCGGACAGATTAGCCGCCATCGTCGATGTTGCGGTCAATGATGTTTTCGAAACGAGACAGCAATTGCAATTGAGAATGAGTATGCTTGCTGTGAAATATTTCTACGAGTGGAAGGTGGTCAGAGCAAGTCGCAAGTATTGGTACATACGATGCACGCATAGCAATTGCGGATGGAAGCTAAATGCATCTTCCATTGGAAACTCGGGTGCTTGGAAGGTCAATAAATTTGAAAATACCCATACATGTCAGTTATCACTTGTCCATTGTGATAATCGTCAGGCAACCAGTAAAGTAATAGGATCGTGGATCAAATGTAAGTATCAAGAAATTTGTCGGCCATATAAACCTGCCGAAATCATGGCAGACATTCGTCAAGAGTTGGGTGTGAATATACAATATCAGAAGGCTTGGAGATCAAGGGAATCGGCACTCGACGAAATGAGAGGTGGATTTGAGGATTCATATAGAATACTACCATCTTATTTGCACATGTTGAGGGAGTGTAATCCGGGTACATTCACTGATCTCGAGATGGACGAAGATCATAGTTTCAAATATGCTTTTTTTGCAATGGGAGCATCACTCGTGGACTTCGCAATTTGTATGCAACGGTTCTTGCGATTGATGCTGCTTTTGAAGGAAATACCTGGGTCATTGCTTGTTGCCACTTGCATGGACGGTAACAACCAAGTGTACCCGATCGGTTGGGGTTTGGTGGATTCAGAAAATGACGCCTCGTGGGAATGGTTTATGGAAAAGTTGAAAGCTGCAATAGGTGTTGAAATCGATGGATTGGTGTTTGTGTCGGTGAGGCATAAAAGCATAGCCAAAGGTATCGCACGTGTTTTCCCCAACGCCTTCCATGGAGTGTGTATCTATCATTTGAGCAACAACTTGAGAGCAATGTTCAAACACAAAGAGGCCCTACCTATGTACTTTAAGGCAGCAAAGGCATACACTCTTGCCGAATTCAATGAGATGTGGAGAATTCTTTCCTTACAAGATTCGCGCTTTTGCGAGTATTTAACAGAGGTCGGCATTGAGCGGTGGTCAAGGGCACATTCGAATGGGCGCCGGATCACTATAATGACCACCAACATTCTTTGAATGTCCAACGCATTGTTGAAGGATGCACGGGAACTACCAATTCATTGTTTGGTTGAGTAAATTCGTAGCACGCTTCAAAGATGGTTCCATGAAAGGCGTACGGCTGCATCCGAAATGAAAACACATACAACCCCTTATATTGAGAATGAGCTTTCATCTAGAATGCGAGCGGCACAATCTCATGTCGTTGAACCAGTCGATATACACCGGTGGTGTATGTACGAGACATAGCAAATCGATTTATAATCGATTTGCTTCAAAGATCGTGCTGCGTGTCGAGTGTTTGATATGGATCAACTTCCATGTGTTCATCGTTGGCTGACCCGTCGCGACAAAGTGACCATTATTCTCTATGCTCGCCATTTTATTTTACTGAAGCACTCAAATCCGCTTATGCATATCCCATTATCCCGGTTGGTGAACCCCGGGAGTGGCTTGTGCCTGAAGAAATTCTGTCTATTCAATTAGCTTCTCCTGAACCAAGGTCTAAAAGTGGTAGACGCAAGAAACAGAGAATCCCTTCAACGGGTGAGGAAAGAGTTCCAAAGAAATGTGGTCGATGTGGAGGGACTGGTCATAACCGTAAAACTTGCTCTAATCCTTTCCAATCTAGGGCAGAAAAGTGATTAGGTTGCGATCATTGTAAATATTCTTCTGCTATATAAGCCAATCCATTGTAAATTTATGCCACATCTTTTTAACTTTATGACACATCTCATTATTGTTGGTTTTCATTTCTTTTTAATCGGGAAGGATTATCAGAAGTTTCCTTAATCAAGAAGAAATGATTGCTATCAACAAACTCGACTAAACACTCGACTAATGAACAACTCGACTTCCTTCCCTATATTAAACTCGACTATATGATCGACTATAAACTCGACTAAATTTTCAGAAGCAAAAGTTTTAAAAGTTCTGTTTCTTGCTCGACTTCAAACTCGACTAAACACTCGACTAATGAACAACTCGACTTCCTTTCCTATATTAAACTCGACTATATGATCGACTTTAAACTCGACTCAATTTTCAGAAGCAAAAGTTTGAAAAGTTCTGTTCCCTGCTCGACTTCAAACTCGACTAAACACTCGACTAATGAACAACTCGACTTCCTTTCCTATATTAAACTCGACTATATGATCGACTTTAAACTCGACTAAATTTTCAGAAGCAAAAGTTTTAAAAGTTCTGTTTCTTGCTCGACTAAACACTCGACTAATGAACAACTCGACTTCCTTCCCTATATTAAACTCGACTATATGATCGACTATAAACTCGACTAAATTTTCAGAAGCAAAAGTTTTAAAAGTCCTGTTTCTTGCTCGACTTCAAACTCGACTAATGAACAACTCGACTTCCTTCCCTATATTAAACTCGACTATATGATCGACTATAAACTCGACTAAATTTTCAGAAGCAAAAGTTTTAAAAGTTCTGTTTCTTGCTCGACTTCAAACTCGACTAAATACTCGACGATAGAACAACTCGACTTGCCTTCCAATATTACTCTCGACTAGATGCTCGATCTTGGACTCGACTAAATTTACTTTTTCCAAGGATCTGTTTTCTGCTCGATATTACACTCGATGATAAACTCGACTAAATAATAGCTGTGTTTGCTTTATTGAAATACACTCGGATACGTGATCAACTAGATGTATTTACAATTTCACACTTCACATTAATAGATGTATTTACAAGTCTCAACTATAAATGTATTTACACTTCACATTAATAAATGTATATACAAATAAATGTTTTGGAAAAAGAAATTGTATTTACATGGTCTGTACAAATAAACCACTACTCTACTTTTTTGCGCCTTTTTTTGTACTGTTTTCCTCTTCGCTGGTCCTCTTGTCGTGCATGAATGAATAGTGCAGTAGCTATCTCGGTACGCGCATCCATTACAGACTTACGATCCGATTTAAATGTCTGAAGTGGGACCCCGTGAATCAGGAATTCAGCCCACCTCAAGACAAAGATCCCACAGGCTCCACCGCTAAAGGAAACGATGCGCGTATATTGTTAGTTGCAAAGAATAATATAAAACAAGAAAGAACCACAACACATTTCTTTTAACGCTGCCAGAAGTACTAACCTTGCTCCTTGACGTAGCAAACCCTGCTCAATGACGATTTGCCAAGTATCCATACTCGGAAGTTCACATGCCTTTAGTATCTTCGGCATGGTTTGCACGAGATGCTCCAATTTTGGCCTCATCCCTTCTTGGTCCAGTGAGTTATACACATGGAACGTGTGTTGATGTATATCCATCCTCACCAATATCCAGTGATTTCCATCCACATGAACCGGGAACAGAACTTGGTCCACCGTCAAGCGATTAATCTGCAGGCCCAGAACCAACAAATTGTTTCATGGCCAAATCTTCGTGCGTGGGATCCTGCTGGGCCGTATATAATGTTTTCATTCCAATCTGTGGCCACAAGGAAAGAACACAATCAATTCAGCTATACAAGCCAGCATAAAAATAAAGCATATAAGAAATAACTTACATCAAAATGCGTTTCCATAATGGAAACATCTCTGCGGCCCATTATGAGGATCCTTTTCCGAAGCATGGATGTGTATAGGTCCAAATGCTGAAAAAAAACACCCGAATTGCATGGATTAGGACAAATATATTCTCATTGCCTAACGATAAATGCAAGAACAATCGAGTATTACCTCATTGGAAAGCCACTCATTTTCAAAAAGAAGCTTCTTGAGCAAATCCGAATCAAGGTCAAAAATTGGAGTCCACAAGAATTGCCGCTTCGTCGGCTTCAACCACTTAAGCATGTCTTCAGTATCTTCCGGCCCAGGTTGGAAATCATGGAAATTAAACCGCGCCGGAACCATAAATGGAGGGGGAGAGGGATACTCAATGGCAAGAACCGGTGCCAAATTGATACCACCGGAAACATCCTTCATATGAACCCCATGATCCTTATTGCCTTTGTCCTTAATCGGGGTTGGGGGAGGAGTCTCGATTTCAACAATGACGGGAACGGATGGAGTCTTCTGTGCTACCTTAGGTTGGTGAACAGGTACCAACGCTTTCAAATCCGCCTCGTCCATCGCCGAAGTTGCCACACCATCATCTTTGCCTTCTTTCCCCACCATCACTTGCTCGAGAGTGCGAGTCAGATGTTGAACGGTTACGGTTAGCCTGTTAACTGTGGACTCCAATTCGGCTATTCGAGCCTCCGCCCTGTCTTGCCGTTCAATAATCTGACTCACTGAAGGCCGACGAGCCTCTCGTGACTCTTTGGGAGGATGCACGTCTTCTGCTTCTTCTTCTTCCTCGGAAAACTGCAAATCCTTGGCGGCCTCTCCGATTTCTTCTTCCTCCCAACCCAAAAAATTGGCAACTTCTTCTGGAGTTGGAGTTATTGGTGTGACTTTAACTCTCTGCAGCACATTGAATGTGGAAAAAAATGATACCTCACATTATTTAAAACGCAGACATACGAGGAAATTATTTTGTTTTATTATGAACTAATACCTCTCCGCTAAGTAGCTTTTTGGACCACACGGCATTTTTTTCTTGGACAGATCGGTGGCTCTTCACCGCCTTCCACCGTAACATCCTTGGCCTACCTCCAGGGGTTTCGACCTTTTCAACTAAAGAGAATCGGTCGAAATGCGGCATCAATTCATAAGCGAACACCTGCGATTGAAAGGAAAAATTAATTATGTAAACTTAAGAACACGATTAAAAATAAATCGGTTGTCACTATTAATTCGTTACCCCTAGAGCAACCGGGAATCCGCCAACTGTATGTCTGTTATCGAGATCCTCGGCTTCAAGGCGTTGGCCATAGCCTTTCTAGCACTATCCGTAGTCACGAAAGATTCTTCGCCCACGGGATTTCATCAAACATCCGCCAATTACAGGCCAAATGCACCACCTTGTCATCTATATGGTTCCTCTTTGCTCCCCAATTATAGGCGTGTATAGTAATAGCAAGGTGAGGACACAACAACCTCGTCCGAATAGCTTGCGTTTATTTGATCGTAGGCTTTGAAAACATCGGCGTATGTTGTTTCATTGTGCCTACCTTCTCGATTAGATACTTACTAATCGGACTTGGGCCATCGGTGCACGGAATTTGGCGTATTCACGAGTAAAGTCACCCATCTTCAACCCGGTGATGAGTGCGAACTCCTCCGCCCAAATTTAACCTTCTTCCCAAATGAAATTAAAGAATAGGCTTCCGTCCTTTTGGGATTCCTCTACCTTAAGTTGCCTCAATAGGAATGTGGATCATCTGCTTGCACCAAAAGCGTATGCTCATGATCCAACGCAATTCCAGCAAGGCTACTAACCTTTCAAGTATGTCGCTGCGATTGATTAGTTTGAGCCTAATTCTCTGCATATTAGCCTCATAGTAGCAATACTGTGAAACCTTTGCATTGAAGAAATCACACTGAACGACCATTTGCTCCTTCAAAGGGTCCTGATTAATAAATGTGCAAAATAAAAGAAAATTAGAATTGGTAATATCTCGGAATAACACAAAAAGCTCTCAAAATTAAACATTCTGTTTCATGCTCGACTATATGCCCGACTGCTAACTCGATCTAAAACAGAAGCATTATGAACAAAAAAATTCTGTTTCCTGCTCGACTATATGCTCGATTGGTAACTCGACCTAAAACAGAAGAATTATGTAGGAAAAATTTCTGTCTCATGCTCGACTATATGATCGACTACTAACTCGACCTCAAACATAAGAGTTATATTGGGAAATTTTCTGTTTCCTGCTTGACTATATGCCCGACTACTAACTCGACGAAAAACATAAGAATTATTACGGAAAAATTTCTGTCTCATGATCGACTATATGCTCGACTATTAACTTGATCTAAAACATAAGAGTAATTTTTGGAAAATTTCTGTTTCCTGCTCGACTATATGCCCGACTACTAACTCGACGAAAAACATAAGAGTTGTTATGGACAACTTTTCTGTTTCATGCACGACTATATACCCGACTATATGCTCGACTTTTTTCAAGAGGTCGAGCTGTGCTCGACTTAGGGCTCGACTTATCATCGACCTCCTGCCAGACCAGTTTTCAACCATATTCAGACAACCCATTTCAATTCCTTATACACAACATCCACACACACTATGTAGGATGAATAAAATAATGAATTATGGAACAAATTTTAATCATACTTACCGCGTTATGCTGGAATTGTTTCTTCTCCGTCGGGGTTGTCTTCTTAATCATCATCGATGGTTTTCCTCCATTTGTGCGTGCCATTGAATGTGTTTCGAATGAAATGAAAGTATTTGGTTTTTCAAAATACTTGAGGCGGAGGTTTTGGAAGGTGTGAAGACGGCGGGCGGTTTAGCTTCAAGAAATTTAAAATGGAAGAACGGTTTCAAGAATTGATTGTGGAAGAAGAACGATTGCTCAATTGAGAATGGTTTCCCGCGTACAAGAGAAGGGTGTTGAAGTAATTTTGTGCATAGAAGTGCTATAACACAAAAGGAAAAAAGCAATGTGCTATTTTTGTAAAGTCAATGGTCAAAGGTGTCATTTTCGTAAATTTCCCTAAAATATTCTTGTTTTCTGTATTTTTGTTTGTGGACAGAGCAAGAGAGTAACATAAGGGAGTGGGAGTGGGAGTGGGAGTGGGAAACGTGTAATATAGGGTAAATAATTTTCCTATGTATGGGTGTAAAATGTCCTACGAACATCAGAGTATTTTAGAGTAGGAAATTTATAAATGATGGAGATATTTTAGATCTTTTAAAGCAAAATAAAACTCAAATTGTTTAATATAATATAGTACTTATAAACATAATTTCCACAATTTACTTGATCAATATATATAGAGAATATTATATATATATATATATGAACTAGCAATTGAAATGACTTTATATAATATTTAAATTAAGTAGTACTGTATTTTTGAGTCAAAATGTTCAAAATGATAAATGATTATAAGCGAGACATATGATATTTTTAATACTCACTTATATATGTTTGATATTAACTTACTTTTATTTTTTGATAATGCACAATTTTTTTTCCAATATACATATAAATGTGTGTGTCTAAAATTAACAAAACTTATATATATGATAATGAAATTAAATTAACAAATCCCCAAATATGAATGACAAGATAACAAAGTTTAATTAATTATATTGTAACCATTAAATACATTTCAAATAAAATTCAATTAGAATAAATGATAATAATTTTTATGTTGAAATAAAAATATTAAATAAAGTTTTTGACTCAATTTAAAATGAGTTTCCATTTGGATCTTGTAAAAATTATAATTTTGCTTACCTATGAGTTTTGGAACAACACGTACTATATTTCAATCATCATGACTAACAAACAACTCTTAACCTCTCTTGTTAAAAAATCATTAGAATCAAAAACCAACAATTTGATATTGCTAGCTTTGATATTACATGTAAATATAAAAGTCCTAAGTATAAAATCATGCAATGGAAAACATTTCTACTAATGCATCAAGACAATTTATTTTGGGGGGCTAACAATACAGTAAAAAAAATGTCTATACTTCAAAAGTTACAAACAAAAGGAAGAAACTCATACTACTCAAAATTCTATTTTTCTTAGTGCTTCTCTTTTATTTTTCTTGAAACCTCATAAAACTAATAATTCTGGATCTTTTATATAGAATCTCTTGTACTGAAAAATAATTAGGATTTGATAATCAAATCTCACATAAAAACTCTGTTCTAAAATAATTTAAATCTAATTAAACTAATAATTATTAAATCCTAATTACATTATAGTTTTCTAAATAAGTTTAGTTTAATTCACCAACATTGGTTTAGTAATATCAAAATTCAAAACTTTGCCTTGAACAATTCGAGATGACCTTCAAGTTTCAATCTACTAAATCCAAAGAACAAAGTGTATTACTAACAATCTTGACAACTTTGCTGAAAAAGTGTATTATTAACCCTGCAACAGGAATGCAATGTCAAAACACAACTTAATATGCAATTTGTCAAAAGAAAAATTCACAGTAGAAAACATGTTTAAAACTCATATAAAACTTTTGAAAATTTCTATTAAGAATATAATAATGTGATTATAAAATACGTTCCCTTTATCCCTTCTAAAAAAAAGTTTACTTTTAATTTTTTTGAATTTCAAAAAAGAGTTTATTTTTATATAAAAGTCTTTTATTACCTTTTTAATAACCATGTATAATGTAAAATTAACAAGTAAGCATAAAAATAAAAAATATTATATATAATTATAAAAAATGTATTGAAACTAAGATGAACTCTCTTTTTTTTTGTTTTTTTTTTGGGGACAAACAGAATAGTATTTAGGTAAGAAAATGGGTAAAAATGTACTAATTCTTATCAAAATATACAAAAATACACTATATTGTTTACAGAAATATAAAAATCTATAATCTATAATCTATAATCTATATTTTTCCCCTTGATTTTGAAAATATAGAATTTTGTTTAGGGAAATTTGCATATATAGCAGGGTTGACCGTTGACTTTGCAAATATAGCACCCTCCTTTTTTTCCTTGCAAACATAGCACTTGGTAGAACAAAGACCAAGATACCTCTCTCACTTGATTCATAGCATCTCTTCTCTTGGTTTTCTCGCTAAACTCTCTAAATTCGCAGACCATCTCTTCTCGTAATAGAATCTAGTAAACAAATTTTCTTCTCACCACATTGTTCACAAACTCCATTGGCCCATCATCTGTAAGCAAGAAGATCGCTACTGTGGACTCAAAGGATCAGCTGTTAGAGGTTAGTCGAAATTTACTTTTGCGAACTGGGTTTGTGAAATTGAAAATAAAGTCGAGCCCTATAGTCGAGCATTAGGTCGAGCAAATTAAAGGTCGAGTTATAGGTCGAGTAATATGTTGAAAGGTCAAGTAATTGGACTGTCCTTTGGTCGAGTCTTGTATTAGGTCGAATAAATGGTCGTGCATTAGGTCGAGTCTGGTAATTGGTCGAATAAACGGTCGTGCATTAGGTCGAGTGCATTGGTGGTCGAACAAAGGTCGTGCATAAGGTCGAGAGAGTCGTGGTTTGGTCGAGTATTTCTACGGTTGTGGTGGAGCAATATTCACATTCCTTCCACTATACTATTAACTTGGTTATGCCTAATTTGGGTTATGGTTTCGTTGGATTTGTAGGAATGTCGCATCCCATTATGATCACAACCCATGTGTTTTATGGGGGAGAATGGGTCGTTGATCCCAATACAAATGAACGAAATTTTATTAATCACAAGAGGCTTGAGCCTCTTATGTTAAAAGAGGGCATAAGCTTGATGACCTTGTGAATCTCATAGTATCTGTCATGGAATTAGATATGGAGCTCAAAGATAGGCGGTCATCGAATATCTACCAAAGTACTTGTCTAAAGTCTCCACTATCCCCATCAAGACTGATTACCATGTGAAGTGTTTTTTGAATGAAATTATTAGATGGCCCGAACATGCTAGGATCCCAATATGTGTTAGCGTCCGACCATCCACTGAAGCATCACATGCTGAAGTTAATGCTAGCAATTCACCGATAAAGCGACTGGGCTCAGACAGTCCGATATGGACTAACGATGTTCTTCCTCCAAACCGTTTTGTGGAAAACAATTGTATGGATAAAATTGACCCTGAAGGAGCTAGCAATGCGGGTGGCGTACCGGTTGACAATCCCATAGTTGTTGAAGAAGATAATGTGTCAACCAAGGAACAAGAAATAGGTGAACTACCAGCCATACCATGCCAAACAATAACAAGGCCATCCCATGCGGACAGTGGGACTTCTTCTGATAGATTAGCCGCTGTCGTAGATGTTGCGTAAATGACATATTTGAAGCGAGGAGCAATTAGCCTTGCGAATGAGTATCTTGGGTGAAACATTTTTTCGAGTGGAAGGTTGTTAGAGCAAATAGCAAATATTGGTACATACGATGCAAGCATGCCAATTGCAACTGGAAACTGAATGCATCTGCGATTGGGAATTCGAGAGCTTGGAAGGTCAATAAATTTGAAAACACCCATACTTGTCAATCATCGTTGCTACATTGTGATAATAGGCAGGCAAACAGCAAAGTTATTGGTTCATGGATCAAGTGTAAGTACCAGGCAGTTTGTCGGCCGTATAAACCCGGGGAAATCATGGCAGATATTCGCCAAGAGTTGGGTGTGAACATAACGTACAACAAGGCTTGGCGATCAAGAGAATCCGCTCTGGAAGAAATGCGAGGTGGATTTGAAGATTCTTATAGAATACTTCCAGCTTATATGCACATGCTGCGGGCATGTAATCCGGGTACGTTTACTGATCTTGAAATGGAAGAAGATGGACGCTTCAAATACCTTTTTTTCGCATTTGGCTCATCTCTCGTGAATTTGAACTTCTATGCGCCCGTTATTCTTTGTTGATGCATGCTTTTGAAGGAAAATACAGGTCATTACTTGTTGCAACTTGCATAGATGGTAACAACCAAGTGTACCCCATCTACGGGGAGTGGTCGATTCAGAAAATGATGCGTCGTGGGAGTGGTTTTGGAAAGGTTCTGGTGGTATAGGTGATGAGATCGAGGATTTGGTGTTTGTTTGAATAGACATATGACATTGCAAAGGGTATATCTGTTTTTAGAATGCCTTCCATGGAGTGTGTATCTATCATTTGAGTAACAACCTTGAGCAACATTCAAAAGAAGCGACATGCTCGGTCTACTTTAAAGGCTGCCAAGGCTTACCTTATTCTTGGTCGATGGTATGGAGAACCCTTGAGCGCCAAAATTTACGGGTGTGTGAGTATTTAAGCGAGTCGGCATTGAGCGATGGGCAGGGCACATTCTCAAGGTAGGCGCTATACCATAATGACCACCAACATCGCGGAATGTCTCAACGCACTGTTAAAGGATGCGCGTGAATTACCCATTCATTGTTTGGTTGAGTACATTCGTAACACGCTACAGAGATGGTTTTATGAAAGGCGTACGGCGGCCCGTGAATTGAACTCACACACAACCCCATACATCGAAGCTGAACTTGATGGCAGAATGAGAGAAGCACAAGCGTATGTTCTTGGCGGTTGATCTACACATATGGAATGTTCGAGACCTATCAAATCGGTCGGCTATAGTGAATTTGCAAAGTAGAACGTGCACGTGCCGGGTGTTTGACCTCGACCAACTGCCTTGTGGCCATGCATTAGCTGCATCCCGGCACAGACAAATCGACCACTACGCTCTATGCTCGCCTTTTTATCACACTGATGCACTGTTATCCGCATATGCAGATCCCATTCTCCCAGTCGGTGAGCCTGAGCATTGGGTTGTCCCTGAAGAAGTTATGTGCATTCATCTAGCTCCTCCGGAACCCAGGTCTAAAAGCGGGCGGCCCAAAAAATAGAGAATCCGTTCAACTGGAGAGGAGAAAGTAACAAAGAAATATGGCCGTTGCGGAGGAAGTGGTCACAACCGTAAAACCTGCTCGAATCCATACGTTTCTAAGGCGGATAATTGATATGTGATGGAGTTTATGTAAGGCAGTTTCATAGTAAACAAATGATCAAATGGAGTTTATGTAATGAATTTTTGAAGTTTTTCTTTCAAATATTTGCTATTGTTATTGTTTTTTTATCTTCATCTCAGCCATGAATGCTTAAATTTATCATCGTTCCTCTTCTGCACACCGACCCGCTCAAAACAAAAACAGATAGAACAAATAATTTTTCTGCTGTCATGTGCTCGACTTATGCTCGAACTTATACTCGACTTTTGTTAAAATATGTTTTCCTGCTGACATGTGCTCGACTTTGACTCGACTTTTGTTAAAATATGTTTTCCTGCTATCTGTGCTCGACTTTGACTCGACCTTAGACTCGACTTTTGTCAAAATATGTTTTCCTGCTGTCATGTGCTCGACTAACGCTCGACCTTAAACTCGACTTTTGTCAAAATATGTTTTCCTGCTGTCATGTACTCGACTGACGCTCGACCTTAGACTCGACTTTTGTTAAAATATGTTTTCCTGCTGTCATGTGCTCGACTAACGCTCGACCTTAGACTCGACTTTTGTCAAAATATGTTTTCCTGCTGTCATGTGCTCGACTAACGCTCGACCTTAGACTCGACTTTTGTAAAATATGTTTACCTGCTGTCATGTGCTCGACTTTGACTCGACTTTGAACTCGACTTTTGTTAAAATATGTTTTCCCGCTGACATGTTCTCGACTTTAAACTCGACTCTGAACTCGACTTTTGTTAATATATGTTATCCTACTGTCATTTGCTCGACTCTAAACTCGACCTTAAACTCGACTTTTTTGAATTTTAGTTGCTGGCTGTTATTTGGGCGATTTTAAAACTGGACATTTGGACTCGACTTTTGTTAAAGAGTGACCTAATTATATAGTGCACAAATAGGAATGAAATGTATAAATATATGCACAACTGTATAAATATATGTACAAATGTATAAATATTTGTACAAATGTTTACACATATGTACAAATAAATAAATATATGTACAAATAAAAAAATATATGTACAAATGTATAAATATTTGTACTAATGTATAAAAAATATATGTACATTTATACCAATGAATTCATTTTCTTTTTTTCTTCGCCGGCTTTGCTTTTCTTTGGTCCTCTTACCTTGCATGTGCAAACAAAGCGGCGGCCAGCTCAGTCCGCGCATCCATTACATTGTCAATTTTGAACTACCCCAGCGGCAACCCGTGAATTAGCCGTTCTGCCCATTTCAGAACATACACGCCACAATCTCCAGTGCTATACGAACAAAAGTCATGCATTATTGGAAATAAAAGATGAAATTTAAAAGTAATATTTGGCATGTTTGGCATATTTTAAAGTGCTAACCCCGGTGTTTGGCCGATCAATCCCCTCTCCACCTCGACCTGCCAGTTATCAATCATTTCCATCTCACATGCTTGGAGTATTTTTGGCATGATTTGAACAAGGTGGTCTAGTTTTTGGACGATCCCCTTCTGGTCAAGCGGATTGTACACGTGGATCGTCCTCGAACTGAATTCAACCCTAACGAGTATCCAATGATTGCCATCGACATGCGCGGGAAATAATAAATGGTTGGCATACCGGCAATCAACTTCATATGGCACTGAACCAACAAATTGCTTCATTGCCAAGTCTTCATAATTTGGATCCCGCTGGGTTGCGTACAGCGTCTTCATATCAGTCTGTCACGACAAATAAACACACCGAAATGTCATAAGTGGTTATATTATACACAGTCAATTGAATGTTGAATATGATCAGTAACTTACATCGAAGTGCGTCTCCAATATTGATACATCTTTGCGGCCCATTACCAGGACCCTCCTCCGGAGCATGGACGTGTATAAGTTGAGATGCTGAAAAATAGAACAACACAAATATTAGTTTAAAACCGATATATGTGCAACGACGGAGTAGGATTGCCACTTACATCATTTGACAGCCATTCATTTTCGAGCATCATAGTCTTGAGCAAGTCAGAATCAAGGTCAAACACCGGGGTCCACAGGTACTGCCGCTTTGACGGCTTCAGCCACTTTTTCATGTCATCAATCTCGTCGGCCCGGTTGGAAATCCTCAATACTGAAAGCCTGACCAACTATCGATGGTTGGGGTGTGGGATATTCGATGGTTAGCAGCGGACTCAAATTGATAACCCCGGGAGAGTCCTCTATGGCAAAACTGTGTTCTTTCCCGGGGTTCTGCTTCATCGGGGCTGGTGGAGGGCTCTCAATTTCAACAACGATCGGGATGGAAGGAGTCTTATTTTCAGCACTGTATGGATGAACAACAACCAAAGCAGTTGAAGGGCTGGCGGGTTCTTCATCCTTATGACTAGTCGGACTCCCACGCACCTCGGCCCGTAGTTGCTCGACAATATGTGTCGAGTTTTGGGCGATGGCGGTCGAATCTTTATTAAGGGTTTCCAACTCAGCGTCTGAGTCTCGACCGTTCGGCCGTTCAAGAACTCCGACTTATAAATTGCTTGCGAGCCTCGGTCTGCTGCTTTCCAATGAAGGATCGGCGGCCTTTTGGATCCCATTGAGGTATGGCGAAATTTGGCCGTCTTCTTCTTTATCCTCTTCCAACCCCACATCCTTCTCGGATTCGGCGATTTCTCCGTTCTCCCAAGTCAAAAATTGTGCAGCTTCATCCGGAGTTGGAGTTATTGGGATCACTTTAACTGGCTGCAATACAAAATATGTGAGTAATGAAACTAGGCAGTACCACAATCAAATATGGGAGGGAAAAACAAAACACTATGAAATCATACATCTCCGCTAACCAACCGTTTCGACCATACTTGATCTTTTTCTTAGACTGAGCGGTGGGTCTTCACTCCTTTCCACCTAAACATCCGTGGCGTGCACCCAGTGGTTTCGACCCTTTCAACCAATGAGAAGCGTTCAAAATGCGGCATCAACTCATATGCGAACACCTATGATTGGAAAATAATGAGTTCTTTCGAATCAAGAAAAACACAAAATTAAATATGCTTATGGATCGTAAATCCTTACCCCTAGCGCCAGCAGGAAGCCCCGGCGATTATCGTCCTATTATCGGCGTCTGCAGTGCATTTTAGGGCATTTTTCATTGCCTTGCGCGCCTTATCATTGTTGCCCTAAAAGAAATTTCCCCCCAAGGCATCACATCAAATTTCTTCCAGTCGCATGCCAGATGAACGACCTTGTCCTCAATGTGGTTTCTCTTTTGTTCCCCGAGAATGGAGGTGTATAGCAATAACAAAGTCAGGGACACAACAACTTCGTCCGAGTAGCTGGAGGAAATTTGATCGTATGCTTTGAAAACGTCCGCGTACGTTGTGTCTTCGTGCCGACCTTCCCCAGTCAAATACTTACTAATCAAACTCGGACCATCAGGTGCCTGGTATTTGGCGTACTCACGATCAAAATCTCCCATCCTTAACCCAGTGATTAGTGCAAACTCCCTCCTTCCAAATCTCACCTTCTTACATGAAATTAAAGTACATCGCATTATCCGCCTTGTTTGACTCATCTGACTTTAATTGGCGCAATAGCACGCTGTGGATTATCTGTTTACACCAAAATGTATGTTGGTGGTCCAAAGCAATTCCGGCCAGACTGCTCTCCCGTCTAAGTATGTCTTTCTCACGCCTTGGTTAGTTTAGTCCTTATTCGTAGAATATTTGCTTTATAGTAGCAATACTGTGACACCTTGGCATTGAAGAAATCACTTTGAACAACCATTTGCTTCTTTAGAGGGTCCTGAGGAAAAGAGGTGTAGTAAATTAGGGTTGAAGATAGAGGTGAAGTAAATCAGGACGACGCTCGACCAAACACTCGACTATAAACTCGACCTGTATTACTGGACATATAGTACTCGACCAAACACTCGATTATAAACTCGACCTGAATTACTGGACATATAGTACTCGACTAAACACTCCACTACAAACTCGACCTGAATTACTCGACATATAGTACTCGACCTGAATTACTCGACAAATAGTACTCGACCTCATTCACGAATTCAGATGGACATTAAAAACTTGACCTTATATATGTTTTTCCCTAAAACCCTAAACCCTAAACCCTAAACCATTTAGCTGGACTAACCTATGACTATGACTCGAGTGTTAAACTCGACTAACAGTTACCCTAAGGTTACAGACTGTTAAACTCGACTAACAGTTAATGATATGAATTCAATTGTTGAATTCATATCAGTTAACCTATGACTCGACTGTGAAACTCGGCATGAAACTCGACTTTTTATTAGTGCTCGACCTATGGCTCGACCTAGGGCTCGACCCAGAGCTCGACTTCTTATACATTACTCTTCTGTCCGACCTTTATCTGGACTAACCTTTATCGACCTACAATACTCTCATACAACCCAGTGTGTAAAATATCTACACTATGAACCAAAAGAATAATGAAATGAGCATTTTCTGCAATATAGAGCTTACCTCGCGGTGATGAGTATCCTTCTTCCCCTTCTTCTCTATGGCAGTCGAGGCCGCCTTGGTGGTAGATGGTGCTCCCCTTGTTCATGCCATTGAAAATGATTGAATGATTGGAATGGGTTATGAAATGGATGAAGAAAGCTATGAGGTTGAAGATGACTGCTCGAATGAATAATTGAAGGTACTCAAGATGTTTGCAGAAGTCGGTTATTATATGTTTCAGTTCGCGCGACCTTTGGTTTTCTTTCAAAACAGAGGGGCATGTAGGTCTTTTTACGCGCGAAGATAAAATAAAAAACGATACTAGACTTATTATTATTAGGTCCAGTTTTTTATCGAGTAGTCAGTCGAGCAAAAATAAAACTAAAAATTACCAATTAAACAAAACTATACTTTCTATTAAATTTTAGTCTTATCAAAATTTAGTCGAGTAAAGGTCGAGCGGAAAAGAATTTTTACAAATTTAGTCTTACAGATTTAGTTATATCGTTAGGTCTGGTTTTTTGGTTTTGGTCTAGTATAAGGTCGTGCGAAAAAGAATTTTTAAAAAATTTACCCTAATCATTAAGTCGAGTTTTTAATCGAGTTTTAGGTCGAGCGAATATGAGTTTTTGGTCGAGTTTTTAGTCTAAAATTTTATAAAATAAATAAACCTTCAAAAATACAAAGTTTCTTAATAAACGTTCATAAACCAACTAATAGAAAGAAACTTAAAAGTAAAACTGAATAAAATAAAAATGAAGACTAATACATGTCAATTGTCTTCAACTGTGCTACTACAATCGTCCTCTGCATGATCATTTCCTCCAAGGGCATCAAGGGCATTTGTTAAACGCTGCATTTTGGCATGCAGATTGTCAACACGAGCATCCAATTTGCCAGCCAGCTTCGACACACGTTTGACGGCCTTATTCATACGTTTTAGATCATTCATTGCTTGCTTGGTGAGATAGGATGACCGATTTCTCCTGCAAGACATGAAAGAAAATAAAAGTCACATGCTGTTGATAATTTGCTCGACTACTAACTCGACTTCAGGCTCGACTAATAAAGAGACAAATTACTCGACAAACAATATGGCTCGACTAACTGCTCGACATAGGGTTCGACCTATGATCGACAAAAACCAATTACAAATTCAAACAAACCCAACTCAAATTCCAACATGGAGATAATTTTTTCTTTCTCGAGATTAATATTTGAGTATAATCTCAGGACTTTTTCCTTGTCACATTTTGCATACATGCTATATTCCATGCATTTGAGAACAGCATGTAATATTTAGTGTATATTTACACCTACGAGGGACTAAATATCTTTGGGTTTGGTTCATTGAAACTCTTCTTATTAGCCTTTAAGGGTCAGAACAGATTTTGGAATAAAGTGGATTACAGGCAAATGATGAATAGGCAAAACCAGTATCAATAAATCGTTCAGAGAACCACAATGATGATATTAGTAAACCACTGGCCATACATACATTCATACATTCATAAGGAAAAAAAATAATTTAGTTCTATATCGACTGACCTCGACCTTGAGAGCCTGCACTTTCTTGCTTGAAGATGGTGGTTGTCCTTTGCTGCTTGCCATTGAAATGGGTGATATGTAATGTTTTGTTGAATCCGGAAGTTTTGCAGTGTTAAGAAAATGAAGAGGAACGGCTGCTCGGTAGGTTTTCGAAAAGAAGAGAGTCACGAATGAAGAGGAGGCAGCCGCTCTGAGTGCGAAAATAAAGAGGAACTGGCGTGATGGGTCTTTTTGCAAGCGAAAATAAATTTAAAAATAAACTAGACTAATTATTAGGTCGAGTTTTACATGAGTTTTCGGTCAGTGAAAATAAAATTAACAACACAACTATACTTAGTATTAGGTCGAGTTTTTGTCAGTATTTGGTCGAGTAAAATTAAAATTAAGAAACAACTATACTTAGTATTAGGTCGAGTTTTTGTCGAGTATTTGGTCGACGAGAAAAGAATGTTTAAACAAATTAGACTTAGTTATTGGGTGAGTTTAATAAAATTTTAAAAACACTAAACCTTCATCAAGTCGAGTACTTGATGACAAAAGTAAAAAATGATACTTGACTGAAGTCGAGCAAGATCAAAATTATATCAAAATGAAGATATAACAACAAATTGTTCCAAACACAAAAGTAAAATTGACAATTTCTTAAAACACAATGGTCCTTAAAATAAAAGTAAAGACTAATACAAAGTTAAAACATGTCAATTGTCTTCAACTGTGCTACTACATTCGTCCACTTCGTAAAAGCGATTCAAACTTCTTCAGAATCATTTTGTAAACGCCGAATTTTGGCCTCCAACTTGTCAAGACGAGCATTCAATTTGGCCGTCTGCTTCGCAACACGTTTGACGCCCTTTTGTTCCAACTTGTCAATACGAGCATCCAAACGGTTGACTCCTTCTTTTAGATCTTCGCCGCCCTTTTCTAAGCGGGCGTTTTCTCGGCATCTCTACGCGGCGCCGCTATGTCGAGGCGAGATCATCTTTGAGATACGATGACCGATTTCTCTTGCAAGACATGAAAGAAAATAAAAGTAACATGCTGCTTGATAATTTGCTCGACTATTAACTCAATATGAATACTCGACTTCAGGCTCGACTATTAACAAGACTAAATACTCGACCAACAATATGGCTTGACTAATTACTCGACCCTAAACTCGACTATTAACTCGACGTATACTGTTACTCAACTTCAGGCTCGACTATTAACGCGACTAAATACTCGACCAACAATATGGCTCGACTAATTACTCGACCTAGGGTTCGACCAAATTTCATACGAAAACCAATTAAAAATTCAAACAAACCCAACTCAAATTCCAACATTCAATAACACTGCACTCTATCAAAACACTCTCAGTATGAATTCATAAGAATAAAAAGACAATTTGTAGTTCAATTTCGACTGACCTTGTGAGCCTGCACATTCTTACTTGAAGATGATGGTCCTCCTTTTGTGCTTGCCATTAAAACGGGTGATATATATTGTTTTGTTGTAGAGGGAGTTTTGTAGTGTTAAGAAAATGAAGAATTCTGAGTAAAGCAATCGAGCAAATGGGGTGCATGAAACTTCTACGAACTTAGAGAGACAAGAAATTACGCCACAATGGGGTCTGCGAACTTAGACTGAAAAACCGAAGAAGAGATGGTCTGCGAATTTAGAGAGTTTAGAGAGAAAAAACCAAAGAGAAGAGATCTTTATGGTGAAGTGAGAGAGAGGGTATCTTTGAGTGCTTTGTTACTGAAGTCTTTATGTTTGCGAGGAAAAAAGGAGAGTCTTATATTTAGAAAGTCACAGTCAGCCTGCTATATATGCAAATTTCCCTTTTGTTTACCAAAAAATAAATAAAAAATAATAGATTTGAAAAGAAAAATTCCCGAATATGTTTGCTTTCTTTACTAATTCCAACGTGTTATCCCTGCGTTGTTAAAAAACTATAGTGAATTAGAAAATTACATATACACCCTCCTTCTTACACCTTATTTACGAAGTGCGGTTTCTTCCGTTTCTCTTCTTTGAGCCGGTCTGTTTTTGTTGCCCACTGTGTGTGTGTCTGTGTGTTTTTGGGGAGAAAACTGAAACGCAATGTACCAACCGGCGAGTGGGGATTACGGCAGCAACGGCTACCACAACCCCCACCACCAAAGCGGCGGTGGACTGGTGGTGGCAGGGATGCATCGACGGCGGGGCAGTCGGGGGAGGTCCCGAGTTCATAACAGAGACGGTACTGGTAGCAGTAATAGTAATAGTAGGGTTTCTAATTGCTATGGTGCCCAGCTGCAGCAGGAAAAGGATGACGATAGAGATAGGGACCCACCTCCGCCTCCGCCATGTACGGACTTTGATATGGCTTACTTTAATTCATATGCTCATGTTGGCATTCATGAAGAAATGATTAAGGTATTTCCTTTTCTTCAGCCATTTATTTTGTTAATTTTGTTGGCTCTTTAATTCTTTTTTCAGTTTGGTTTTATTTTATTTTTATATGTTTCTTCTTCATTTTGCCAATAGTTTGAAGAATTTGACCAAGAAACTAAGGATTTTTTTTTTCCCAACACTTTGTTGTTTGCTGCTTTGTAGAATTATTACTGGGCCATTAAAATAAATGATAATGTAACTTTTTCCATAGTAGCTTATTAAAATAGCATCTTTATCAATTTTCATCGGTCAAATGTTTGTGGGGTTGTATTGGAAGGGGGCATTTTCACCGCGCTTTTTGAAAGGAAGTGTGTTTGAGTTCCATGGAGTTGATATATCATTCATCTTTAAGTTAAACTGAGTACAATGGACTGCTAAAAGTGGGATGTAGGATGAAAATCATGTATATGACAGGTGTATCGGGAGTTTGTTGTTATATATAACGATTGTTCAAAATTAGACCCCTTTGCTAGGCTTATTTTAGTGACATAATGAAATCTTTGTTGGAGTGATTATGTTGATGCTTCAATTTTTGGGAAGCTGATCTAACAGTAGAAATATGAGTACCTTGAAGCAATTGATGAAGATAATGCAGTAAACCTGTTATACTCGTAGGGAGATATTCAATTCTAGAATGAACAATAAAATTTTAAGGTCTATATTTGTTCTTCCTTGAGATTACATTCTATTGTTGCCCACTGTCATACAGAAATAGTGTTATGTGCTGTTCCAAATTTTATCTCCAAAAACAATGCACAGAAGATTAGAAGAAGAAAGCATGCACTAGCTTGAATTGGTTGACTGAAGTCAAATTTGAGCATTGAACATTGTGTATAGCCATAGTTGCCCGTGATTATGGTAAAGGCATTTGTTTGAGTAGAAAACCTGGAGTTGTTGCTCAGATAATCCATACTGCAAAATAATTAAAAACCAGGTTTTGAATACTTGGTCTCCTGAATTAGGGGAACTCATGTGCAACATGTATGAGATTCTTACATTTTATTCATTTCCAATCCTTTGGAATTTCATGCTTCTGCAATTTATGGATCCTTGAGGATGTGTGGAAGTAAGTTTCCATTGGTTATTAGGTGTGACTATATCTTACAAATTGCTAATTTTCTTATCTATGTTGGCTTATTGGCATTGCGTTTGTAATATATCCTATTGGTCATCCAGAAAAATGTTTGATAGGCTTGGATATGTCAGACATCTTTTGAAAGTTTTCACTATAATATATAATTTATAACTGAAAGAAAAAGAAGCTAAGTAGACTTTCTCCTTGTGCTTTTTTTTTTTTTCCTTCTGGGGTACTGCTGGTCTTTGCTTGAATCAGGTAGGACTTCATTGGTTAGTTTAGTAGTTAGTGCAGAGCTTCTGCCATGACTAACCACTTAACAGGCTCTATCAATTTTGAATCTGTACATTAGGGACTTTGAGTTCTACAAGTTTAATCACATCCTTGTTAATTATGGCAGTTGATGTATTATCATTTTTAAAGGATTTTGGGGAAATTAAAACTGCATTTCAAAAGAAAAGAATCTTATAATAATCAGGAATAACATCTGTTTAATTCTTATTATGATTATTTGATGTTGCGTATGGGTGTTGAGCATTTAGACTCTTTGTCACCTTAACCTCTCAATATTAACTTGTTTTTGGCATCTTGGAGCAAGATCCACTTTTTCCCATGTGTTAATATATGGGTTTCTGAAGTAGTTTCCCTCTTCTTTTGGTAATACATGGTCACATCTTTTTCTTTTTTGATTTTTTTGGTGGGGGGTGGAGGGGATGTGTGGGTGGCGTGTGTTGCTTTGGGTGGGTTGAAAATACAGTTGGGTAATAGTACAATTATCTCTTTTACTGTGTTTACCTCTAAGCCTGTGGATGTGTTATCTTCTTCAACTATACAGGATCGTGCTAGGACGGAAACTTACCGCAATGCAATTCTACAGCATCAGAGTCAGATTGCAGGCAAAGTGAGTCAAGAAACTTTATCATTTCTATGATGACTGGTCTTCATTTTCTGCTGCTGTGCAACAATATGTTCTTACTTTAGTAGTTTGAGTAGGCCATATTTCAGAATATGTTCTTACTTTTAAGTGAAAAGGCAGAATATTGTAGTACATCCATTGCCATCATTGCAAGATATTTTAATGCTGCTCTTTTATAGGTTTTTCTTCTAATTCTTTTTTATATGTTATCTTTCTTGAGGAAAATCGACACAACTTGTAGCTTTTATATTCGTAACTCATGTTAATTTTGCAAAGAACATTATGTTATGACTACTCAGTGTCACACAATTACGGTTGTGTTTACAGGTAGTAGTTGATGTTGGTTGCGGAACGGGGATTCTTTCAATATTTTGTGCCCAGGCTGGTGCTAAAAGAGTAAGCTACATCACAATCAAGGAAATGCTGCTACCTGAGTTCTGACATGGGCATATAGTTGCATTTGACTGTCAACTGTGATCCCATTCATAATTGATTTTTCTTGAAGAAATTATATGAGAATGTGGAAGTTGATTTTGATATTGCTGTGTTATTTTATTTTAAAATGCTGAAATTTGCTTCAAGTACTAGTCTGCTGTGTAAGGTAGAAAGTCTTTTATGGCTGCAATTAAGAGGAAGAATTAATGGGATACAAGCGCAGGGGCAAGTGGCCATGAAGCACCATTGGCATTTGTTTAAACCTCAAGACAAGTATGAAAAAAAATATATGAAAATTTTTATTGCTGTATGGTATTCTTTGGCCTCCATTCCAATCTGTGAGGTCTTAGATGGGAGCATGTTTAAACTGTGTTGGAATCTCCCTTGTTTTGCAGCTTTTTGCATCAATCTGTCATTTGTAGAAAGCTTGTAAATTTCATCCTATCATGGTTGAAAATGGATTTTTGTCCTTGAACTAGGTTATTGCAGCATAACATTTAGTAGATAGGATTTCTTCATGGAAAATTTTATCTTTTACACTGGAATTTATTTTCTACTTTGAGTCTGATGTGGAATTCCTTTGGGGATGAATCTACACATCATCAGGTGTGGAACAAGTGAGCCTCTAAAGGTTGAAATGCTTCTCCTTGTTGATTAATCTTTTGCACTGGTTTCCATTTTATGATTAGATGTGGTAAATCTGGCTGGATCTTGTGCCTCAATTTTTATTTGTTCTTGAATGAGCTTGCAGTTTTCTTGACAAGCTTGCCATATAAAACAAGGGAAGTGTTATTCAGGCTTTATAATGACATGTACACACTCTTGCCATGAAGTTGTTTTGGGCTATTTATGTTCTTTTATACTAACTTCTTAATTTGTCATATTACTTTCTAAACCAGCTAGGTAAATATTTTTCATCTTAGGGTCTGTTTGGTGCATGGTAAATTATTTTCATAGGGAAATGTCTTCAATTAAAAAGATTTCCAAGAATTTTCCATTATTTTCTAGTGTTTAGTTAGTTAATACTTGGAAATGTTTTCCTTGCAACTAATAAATCTGGGTAAATCTGCATGCGAGAGATAGATGATAAAGGAAATGAATAGGATATGGTAAAGGAAGTTAGTAGGATGAGGACCTCATAGATGTAGCTGATGATCGCATAACTTCAGTAATGTATTCTGGAAGTAGATCTACACCACTTACATGGAACATTATTGGTGGGAAAATATCTCCATCAACTAAAATGTTACCAACACATGAAAATCATGAAAATATTTCCGGTGCAACCAAATGGACCCTTAGTGATATTCCTTTTTGTCGATTGTACTTCACAAGAAACTGGTGCTAACTCAAAGTGTTTCTGGTTTTGTTATTTATGGTAATGTCTTGCATTTCCTGTTTTCTAATACCTCTACATGTTCATGCTTCTCATATCATGGTCTGAAATTATAATTTTCCTCTTGAAAACTTCTCATCATTTAAATTTATATTTTTCTTCTTATTATTATTTTTTTCATTCTTCCAATAATTATCTATTGTAGCAGTTTTTATTTTCTTGCTGAAATGATGTTTTGCCTTTTCTAGATGTAGAACGAGATTTCTGTTTTCTCACATTGCAGCTGGCAGCTTTTTCTGATGTTTATCATGTTTGCTTCCTGTATTCTTTTCCAATAAAAGTGACTTGACCTCTGGTTTAAGAATCAGAAATTCCTTTAATTATCTTCTGTAGTGTAATAATTTAAACAGCCCTCATGAGAGGGTGATTTTGATGGTTAATTATTTTTCTTTTAATTATATTCTGTTCTGTTTTCAAATTTTTTGTTATCTTCTCATTTCTTGATTGATTTAGCAGTTTCTTTTTATTGAAGTAATTCCTCTTTGTTTTGGGCTTCACCTCTGTGCAACAGGACTAATCCATGGTCACTGCTTTACTATACTTATTTGTTTATTTTGGATGGATTAGGAACTTTTTCAATTTAGATTTTAAGGGCCTGGATGACTTGCATTTCAGCATTTCAAAATTTTCCAGTGCAAAGGAATCTCCTTTGAATATGCAAGGTGGTTATGAAAGCATTGGAGCTAGTCTTTGATTGGTTTCCTATCATAAAATGTCCTAATTAAGAGACTATGATGTACATTGTCACATAGTTTTTGTGATATTCTCCTGTTCTATGTGCAAAGAGAGCATTGAAAGTTCTGATGTTATCATTGAGTTTGATATAGTTGTCAATCCTCATTCAATTGTTTCAATAATCTGACTTCAAATATGTTGTTCTAGGTATATGCAGTGGATGCCAGTTATATTGCTGTGCAGGTACAGTGTTGCATTGAGTTTTCATTAATTTTGGAGTTGGCTTCTTCAATTACATGCAGTGTCATTTGCTTGGTTCTTACATATTTCAACAAACTAGGATAAGGAAATTAGAGTGTTTTGGACAAAAATTTACTTCTAAGAAGCACTATACATAAATGGGACATGGGTATGATTACTCTCAAACATGCCAACATGACTTTTCTGGAAAAGGTCTTGATGCATGAGTAATTGTCAATATGATTTCATATTCACCTTGTAAAACTTTGGTTTGAAAAATGTAGAGGATTAAAACATGATGAAATTGTTGATAGAAGGTTTCAAAAATATTGTAGGAAAAGAAAAATTAAAACACCTTAAAAAGGGAACAAAAGACATTTGAATTATGATAGCCTTGTTAACTAAAGTATGAAAATGCTAGAATAGGGTTTTATGAGAACCTTTCACAGTTAGGATTAATTTTAAATATATCCTAATATTAATAAGGTTCCGAAATGTTTTGATTGTTGAAGGTTTTCAGAGTTTGACATAATTATTTCCCCATGTATCATATGCTTTGCTTGAATCTGCAATTCTAAGAATTTTTATGGTAAATGCAGGCTATTGTGTCTCTTAGCTTACTTTCAGTTCATATTCTTCTGAAATTTTATCATGTGGAGGTTCTTTAGGTTTATCTTTGACATGGTGATCTCAATATTTTCCTTGTGTGTTTTAATTTGTGGAGCATGTACAAGCTGTTTGCTTGAAATTTCCATGCTTCCTAGGTGTTTGGTATTCCTGTATGCATTTTTGAAGAAAAATAATTGGAATATGAAGTCAACTGTATAATTTTTAGAAAGTTATACATTGAGTTGTCATCACTGTTATTTTCATTTTCAATTTCTAAAAGGAGTAATTGCACGACTTCTTCAACAGAACAAATTGTTCTATTTGATTTGTTCGTCATTATTATCCTATAAAAACTTTGACTAAAATAAGACTTCTTTTATTAATCTCATTAGCAGTTATGTTATTTGTCCAGATGCTTCTCATCATTTCTTAATGTGAGCAAGCTGTCACATCCAATGAAAAAAAAAAAAAAATTACTATTTGCATGTATAAGATTCTTGGAGAATTTCTTCTATACTGAGGAGGCGCTTGGTTCAGGAAGGGGAATAGAAAAGATAATGGGAATGATAATAGGTTCTTTCATTATAATTGTGTTGGTTGGTTTGTGCTAGAGAATGATAATAATAATTGTTCCAAGTATGCAAAGCATTGCTTCTACAGCCTTGATTCAGGAAATTTTTTTTTTTTGTGGGTAATCACTTTCGTACCCCCCAAAATGGGGTGGAGGGGGAATGGAGGATGCTCTAGTTTTGGTATTTGGAGTTACTATTCACGAAATGATACCCTTCAACCAAGCAAGGGATTTCATTTCATTCCCATTGAATTCTCCCCCAAACTCCTCAACCAAGCACCTTGTAGTTCACAATAGGAAATGTTGCACAAGATTGATTGATTTTAGTTTTTTTTGGGTGCAATTTAACAAACATTGAAGATTTGATAGGGGCAATTGATGAAAAGTTCTTTTTAGAACATGAAAGATGGCACAATTGTTTTGAATTACCTCATCCATATTATGTCATAATGTTGCACATTGTCCATGCATTGCGGATCTTTCATCCTTAAAGTCCTTAAATCATTTCATATGAATAACCAGAACAATGCCATAACAACTGATGAAAAATCTACGACGTATTCCATGCAAAAGATAGTACAAAAGTATAAAAATATGTAAAAATGTGGATTCCGCTTGAAACTATACTGCATTTTACTGTTTATTGAAATTAAGGTCAAGGTCAGGAAATGATTGTGATTTTTATGAATTGTTTGACCAGGCAAATGAAGTCATAAAGGCTAATAACTTGTCCGACACAATCATTGTTTTGCACGGACGTGTTGAGGTACATTACATGTAAAAAATGCATTTGTGTCGCTGATCCTTATAAGAGCTTGGTTCATATTGTTTGTATTTTAAATTTGGTATTCGATGGCATGATCTCAATTTGATCTTTACTACTATGAAGAGTATATATTCATGGGTTTACTCCCATGATTATTATTTCCTTTGGTGGAGGTCTTCTTTTCTGTTTGTTTCCAAGAAGTATTCATATTCCTGTCCTATAGAAAGTTTGGTCAATATCTCAAAATTTTAGCGTTTGGTGTTGTATGCCTATAACAAATTCAATGTTGTATTAACATTCATCAGCTCACCTTTGCAGTTGGAATTAAAAATTTAGGTTGTAGATGGAAACTTCACTGTCTTGGTAATGGAATCCTTGGTTAGATTTTGCATATTTTTAGGTGTCATTTGCATTTTCATGACATCAGTTCACTTATCTCAAAGACAGATTCGTCATCAAAGATTTTTCATGGTGAATATTCGTTGCTCATCTACATAACCACCAAAAGCTCTTTAGAAATATGTGATTGTTGTGCTGCCGTTATGTTTGATTAGAGGTCAGGATACAGGTAAGAGAATATTGGTAATGAATAATGATGCTGTTAGCATTAGGAGTCTTACTTGCACTTCAGGACCTTATGTACATTCTTGAATGTTCGCCATTTCTTATTGTGTCTATCTTCTTCATTCTTCGTGAAGAATTTAGCAATATAACTTATTTATTATTTTTATCTATCTGGAAGAATGTATGTCAAGAACATTCTTCCAAGGTTCAGGTTGTTATTTTTTAAGTAAATTCATTGACATTAGCGTCCATCTTATCAAGTACTTCATTCATCCCATAAGAGGAGTCCACATTTATTTTTCAATGTCTCAAAATTAGAGTCCCATTATTTAGTTTTTTGAATGAGATTCCTGTAATATCTTTTGTTAATAGTGACTGTGTGGCCCGTAATTAAAAAAAGAATGGAGACAAGCAGAAATATGTATACTTAATGGCCCACTTAGTGGTGTTGTACATAATAACACTTCATAAGTTTTACATTCAATTTTGGGACTCTTCTTTGGGGCAGAGGGAGTATTATATACTATTTCATGAGAATATATGAGCATTCTGAGATACTATGAAACAATTTAAAATATTCTTTTGCTTCTAACAACTCTTGAGCAATGGCAGGATGGAAAATATTTTCTTGACTAATTGTTATCCACTTAAATTAACTATATTGACTTGTGTTGTTTGATGAAGTTTGGGTTATTTGTTAAATTTCTAATCTGTACCATTAGTTGTCAAGGACTTCTTGAAGAGGGAAGCCCCAGTTATGTAACTAGCCAATACTTGTTTAAAATTTTCTAACAAGGGTGATACCCTTGAATATCAATGCATGGGTAAAAGGAATGAATACTATCTTTTACAATCCTTGACACTCATTTTCTTAAAAATGAAATAATTTATTGTTTTAAATGAAGCCAGGAGAGCACATTTGTTTACACAATGGAGAACTGGGTTATGGCGAAATCCAAGCCTTAAAATGGAATATCTACTGTATTTACTTGTGTTATGAACTCTTAAAAGGTTGTTTTTCATGTGAGAGCTGTTTGTTTAAGGTGCATGTAATACATAGCATAATTTTAAGTCATGATTTAAAAAGTAATGGCTGTATTATTTTCGCCAAATAGAAAGAGAGTATGAATGGCTAATTGCTGATTTGATTCATGAATTTACAGATGCTAATGCTTTTCTGCAGGATTTAGTTTTCATTTTGTACGTGCCTAGAATATCAACTGTTCATCTTGAAACCATATTCAGCAACAGATTCTTTTGAAGGTTTTTTGAGATGAGTCTTCCTTGTTTTGTATAGGATGTTGAAATAGATGAAGAAGTTGATGTTATTATATCAGAGTGGATGGGCTACATGCTACTTTACGAGGTAGTTGACATGCACAAACTTAGTTCATTTGCCATGTAAGCTTATCATGTAGCGCTAAAATGAGTGCTTTTCTGGTTGTGTCTTTTGTAATATTTAATTGTTTACCTTCTAGAGCATGCTTGGAAGTGTGATTAGAGCTAGAGATCGCTGGCTTAGACCTGGAGGTCTCATTCTTCCATCAAATGCCACGGTGGGGACACTTCTCCTACTTGTGACTTATTTTTGCATATAATTGTCAGTAGAAATTCTCTTGTCATTTTGTCTCAAATTCAAGCTTGAAAAATGGATTGGGGGTGATGTTAGCACTCCACTTCAAGCTTTTCTTATTGACGAGTGAAAATGAGGCTTGTGATTTATTATTTGCATATTAAAAAGATAATATTCTCCAACTGCTGATTAAAATATTTCAAAGAGAAGCCTTAGTGTAGCGGTAAGAGCTGTTGCCATGTGACTTGAAGTCACGGGTTTGAGTTGTGGAAATAGCTTCTTATAGAAATATAAGGTAAGTCTGCATAAATGGCCCCACCCTTCCTCGGACCATGTACATGCGGGAGTTTCTATGCACCGGGCTGGCCTTTATTTTCACAAATATTTCAGAAAACAAACAGTTTTCTTATCAATTGAGGGAAATTATGTCAGTTTTGCATCCCGTTTATAATGAAAATAAGGCAGCCTCATATGTTAATGAAGTACTTCTGAAATTTGCAGAAGCTTATTTGAACCAATTCATGAACAAATTTTCTTCAATACATGTCAGATAATATATTATCAATTTTCAAATATGTACTTGTGTGCAGTACAAGACTAAATAGTAACATTAAATGAGAAGCCGTCCAATATCAATTACTTTAAACTTATGCAATATTAGCATTGCACGACATTGGCATATCACCATCGATAAGAGTGATAAGGTTGATATTGAAATCTGAGAACATAATCAAGGCTGTAGCAAATAAGAGTATTGTCAATTTAGGTGTAGGGGAATCATCCAACTGGGCAATTGTGAAGGGTTTAAGTACTCAAAAAAATATTCTTAAAACAAGTACAAAATTTTTTGTGAGTTGTTTTTTAGTACATTCCTTGTATAGCAACCATTGTTGCTAAAATTGCATCTGAGCCAAGTATAAGGTAACTAGACTCTTTGTTATTTATATTAATATTTCAGGGCCTTGAAAGTAAAATTAATTTTGGGTTTTTTACTTTTTAATTTCTACAGTTATACATGGCACCTGTGACACATCCAGACAGATACTCTGAAAGCATTGACTTTTGGCACAATGTATATGGCATTGATAGTAAGTATTTTTTCGAAGATATTATTTCTGTTTTATCACACTATTCTACTTATTATATTAAAGAGCATTTTTTGGCTTGTGCATTGGTACAAGGTGACAAGGAAATGCCCTGGGCCATTGAGTGAAATTGTTGGCCTCTTGGGGTGAAACCCCAGAAAATGCCCATGACAAGCAAAAGGACACTTTGTTAGAGATTTGAAAGAAGAAAAATACTTGTGCAAAAGAAAATAAATAAATAAATAAAACAAATGTTGTCTAAATAATGAAGGAGAAATAAATAGAAAAATGAAAAATTGATCCAGCATATCTAATCCTTCACACCAATGTTGAAAAGCTGAAGCTTGTCCAAGTTTATAACTTTTTTTTGTCCAAGTTTATAACTTAATGTTTAGTTTTTGTGACTAAACTTTGAATTTAGATACAGTTTCATAAGCTCCTGCAAATTTATCTTGCTGTAGTGGCTTTGATCTTAATGATTACTTATTTGTTACATCATTATTTCTTAATTCTACCTCAGATTGTATGTTTTTTTTATTGCCTTTTTAGGGGATATATAATTTGAATTCCTTTACGTGGTATAGATTTTAAATGTTCTCTTAGTTTTGTATTGTCTACTTAATGTAATAGAGTCTGTAAAATTCAAATTTCTCTTATTTTCCATCTATTATTGTGTTTTACTTAAAAATTTCTTAATAAAATTATAATCTCCTAAGTGCTGGGCTTGCATCCAACATCTGCAGGACTTTCAACTTGTGTTTTGAGACACTCTGCCTATTGATGAAACAACCATCTATTCTCGATGCAAAAGAATGAGTTTGGACAATTGGCTTCAAACTGTTGTAACCCACCTATAATAATTGTTAATTTACACACACAGAACATTTTCCTGTGCAAGGAAAGATTAATTTTTTTTTAATCCTTTTATTGGATTGGATTTTTATGATTTTGGCTGTATGTAGCACCGTATTGGGTGATCTATAGGTTAACTGCTGGAGCAGCATTTGGTGTACTCTTCATGTAGTCTATATTGTTGCCTCACCTTTTCTTTGCATTGCATATTTTCTCAAAAAATAACAAAATCAGTTTTGGTGTAACCTCTTTAGTTTCTGCCACTTGAGGCTTATATTAGAATTTTATTTTCTTCAGTGTCTGCAATGATGCCATTAGCAAAGCAGTGTGCCTTTGAAGAACCTTCTGTGGAAACTATCAGTGGTGAAAATGTTTTGACTTGGCCTCATGTGGTGAGCAATCCATCATGTTGTTGCTTCTGTTATTGCAGTTCATTGGAGTTTCTAGAGTCTCAAGCAAACAGAACTTTTCACTGTCAATCTACCTGTTTGATCATTTTGCATCTTGCTTTTGTAGTTTGGAACTCTCCATGCAGTCTCATCTTAGTGCTTCTATAAAGTTTAAGCTTAATGCTCAAAGGTAGGAAGGTCAATTTGACAATAATGCTCTAGATGTGCTATAAAAAAATTTTGTAACAAAAAAAAAAATGAAGTGGCTAAAAGTGCTGAAACTGCTTCTTTAATTATGGGTAGAATGTATTGGTCAAATGTGGGATCCAGAAACCTAACTCCAATGGGCATTCCTTGTTTTCAGTTTTGGTAGTGCTACAGTTTCCCATACTACAGTTATCTGAAATGTTTCCACTTTGGAGTCATCTGTTTCTCTGTGCTTATGGTTTTTTGGCGTCCTTTCTAAAATATATGCTTGGTATTCTATATAAATTTACAGTCATTTAGTTTTATACATCTTTTTGATTGTTATGGTACTCCTTGGTTACTTTTAATTTCATGACAGGTAAAGCATGTGGACTGCTATACAGTTTCGGTTCACGAGCTAGAGTCCATTACAACAAGATTTAAGTTTCAATCAATGATGCGAGGTATGAGAAACTCTTGTTGTTTCTGTTTTTTACCCCTAATTGCTGATCAGCATGTACCTTTGTGAGACTAAAGCCTGTCTCTTTTCCTTCCAAGCACCATTCCATGGTTTTGCATTCTGGTTTGATGTGGAGTTTAATGGGCCTGTGGCATTCCCCTCCCATAGTGACACATCTTCCTCATACAATGCATCTTCCAATGGTCATGCTACCGATTCTAGTCAGCGAAAGAAGCGACCCAATCCTAATGAAGCACTTGTGCTGTCAACCGCACCTGAGGATCCTCCAACACATTGGCAACAGGTATGAAATTTTATTTCTTAGTGTTTATAGAATATCCACATATCCAACATTTTAACATTTTTTGGCTTTCAATTACATTATTTATTTCATGTGACTATGAGACAGAGAAGACTACTTTTCTGGTTATTTTGCCTGTAATTGAATGCTTATTTTTTGCTTTCTGGCTTCTCTGTTTTTGGAAGTAGTGATGGCAAGCTTATATGTTGTTGATATATTGATGGGATTTTCAGTTTGAGGGGCATGTTTTAGTTGGATTTAAGCAATCATATACATGGAACAGCTAGTTGCTATTCCTGGGTTGGCAAATTCACGTAGTGTGTATAGCTCACCTTTCGGAGTTGTTTGCAGCTAATCTCTTGAATTCATAATATGACAATGCTTTTCAACTCTTTTCTGGGTTAACCGATTTTTTTGTAGACCTTGATCTACTTTTATGATCCAATAGACGTCGAGCAAGATCAGCTTATTGAAGGCTCTGTAACTTTGTCACAGAGCAAAGAAAATGCTCGATTCATGAACATTCATCTTGAATATGCGTAAGTTAAAACAAACAACTTGTTAGAGTGCTTGAACTTCAAATATCTTGCTTCTTTCTGGTTGTTTGGTTTCACACTTATCCTAGATTTGTAAGAGTGATTCTGCTCCTGCAGATCAGGTGGTCGATCCTTTGTGAAGGAGTCAGTCATGCGATAGTTGGTTAGCTATTTCCTTCCCAATTTAACTGGTTGGGCTCATTATCTGGTGCTTAAGGAGTTTAGCTGGATCTTTTCTTGGGCTGTTGTTTGCCACACTTCTGCCTCTCTGCCAGCATAAGTGTTCCAGATGTTTGATTCGCATATTTTTCATTGCCATTTCCATGTAATGGTTTGAAAAGAAATTGAAACTCCTTGAGTAAGAAAGAACAAAATGAAAATGCTCCTCTTCTATAAAATGAAGTGCAGTTGTAGATGCTTTATGAGTTGAACCGACTCCCTGATGCCCATGAAATGATCAGTTGTTTTATTTTGACTTCGTATCTCTAGCCTGTAGGAGGGTCCATTGAACTGATTGGTGGACAAACGAAAGAAAGATAGGAGGAACTGATTTTTTTAGGACTTGAGACCAAGATGTTAGGGTTCAGTCTTTCCCTGTAGCAGATAGATGTAGCATTGTCATGTTATTCGTGTTTATCCCAGATAAAGAACAACACATAGCAGTTGATTGACAGTTTATCTTGTGTCTGCGGATGACAGACTTTTCCAGAGTTTGTATTGTTTAGATTGCTATGATTATTGGCATTTTTTGTCAACAAATTATTATTTCGGAATCACTTTTGACATTTTGCAGACAGACGGCTTAATTGTTGAGACTAAAGTGCCTTTTTCTTTGCTTGAGCTGTATACTCAGAACATGCTTCCACGTTTCTATTTGTCTGCAAAAGAAAGACATTGATGGGAGATTATTAGCTTTGATTGCTTTTGCGGCCTTAAACACTTGTGGAGGTTCCTTGTTAAGTTTCAAACTGTCTTAGTCTGAAATGATAGGATTCGTTAAAGTTGTTTCTGATGGATCTCAGAACATTTAGTTGGTTGTAGCTGTAGTCTCATTTTAACTTGGCTATGGTATTGTTGAAGGGAGGCTCATAATTGAAAATTATTCAACCCTTTGAATTACTCAAGAAGCAGTTGATTAATTTGAAGGATGATGAAAGACAACAGCGTGTAGTTGCAACTTCGGAAATGGTCCAACAAGCTTATAGGGATGCAAAAGGATATGGTTAAACAACCCCACTCACCACCACCCCCCAAAAAAAAAATTCCAATGGCAATGAATGATGATCATAAAAGACACTTTTTGAAACCTTGAACTGCAAAGAATTCTCTATCATATCAGGTAACTCTGCAGTCGTCAATTTTCTGGGCAAGTGTTAGAATCTGTTTTCATGAATGTTCTCAGGGACATTGAACTTGCACATTCATTTGCTTCATAAGCTTGAAAATTCAAATCGGATGATGATAACCTCGTTCCGGCTGTTTCCTTAATCTTCTTCCTATCCCTCAAAAAAGTTGACAGAGAGAATCACTTTGGTCTGAATTAGGAGGATTCTCGGGATTTGGCAGGACGAACTATTATCTTTTACAAAGTCGCAAGCAACAATCTACTCAAATAGTACTAACTCAAATAGTACTAAGTTCTTGCATGATCAACAATTCTTAGAACAGTTAGGTTGAAACTTTCTGCAGAAAAGTCTTAATAGAGTCGTACGTTGAATTTTTGTCACACTTAACATGAATACAAACAATGTTGAATAGTGCTTTCCTTCTCATCAACCGTAACATAGACTCAAAAGTCACAATATTAGTTTAGTTGCTACTGGAACAAATTTTCTGTCTGTATGCTACTGGCATAATATGGTTGGCAACCGCTGTTGTCCACCACCTCCACCTAGAAGCTCCACCAGTCCCTACATTACAAACAAAGCTTGATTTGGTTTCATTTTCAAACAATCAAACACACATCCTAAAGTGAACAATATATGAATGTTTCAAATATCATATGATTCGAATCTTCTGACTTTTTCATTTGTTTTGTCTTTTGTCCTCATATTTTGTTGTCTTGGCAATAGTTAATTGTTTATTTCACAATGCACTAAATTCCCGTCAAGATATATAGATACTATGTTTGAACAAAAGTTTCACAGATGAAATAAAATTATGAAAACGAATAGTGAGTCGAATTATTAAAGTTTACAACTTTTTAAAAATAGATTTTGAATCTCACTTACTGCAAGAGAGATTTTTCTTCCCTATTTGTAACAGTTTAGGTTATTTCGAAAAAAGAACTGCAAAGAAATATGCAATAGGTTTATATTTTTCAGAAAAATACGAAGCAAGATGTTTCAAAGATAATTAATAAATTAATAAAGCTGGAAAAGGACAAAGATAATGCTAATAAATGACCTGCCACAGCTAGGATGATAGAAAGACTAGGAAGGATATCATGAATCAGAAGGCAGTTCTTTCCCTCTGATGAATTGTTATTGTCGTAATAGGTTTGCATAAATTAAAGTTCATGGGATTTTGCTAGGCTGCTCGCATTTGTTAATCATAACGAACTACAAAATGCTGCCATAAGCCAGTGGTCTCCTCTACACTTTTGTGTTAGAATGGAGAATTATTGAACAATAAATCAAACTTTTTCTTTTCTTTTCTTTTCTTTGTCCCCCACCCTCCCTTTCTCAATTTCACTCGTGAATATCATAAATGTTTTCTGGAACAATTTCAAATAGTAGTCAAATACCATGAAGCAGCTTCATTTGTAAATATTATTCATTCTTAACACTCTGTTATAATACAGAAAGAAGAACACACTATTATACTATGCCAAGGGTAGAAATGTTTAACCCCACTAGCGTATGCTTAGTGAGGAAATCAAAATGTGACCACGCATGAAAAGATGTAATAAAATTTGAGCACCAGCCAAGTAAGAGAATTCATGTTATCAAGCAATTTAATTCAAGGGTTTAGCATCTTTTTTCAAGAAGAATCTCAGAAAGGCAAAGGATGTGAATGCGAAGATAGCAAAAAATATATATATGGCTATTATATTTGGTAAATAATAATGATTAATCAGAATATCATACGTAAATTATATACTTATTAATTTTCTAACGTGAGAAATAGAAAATCATGCATATTATTGTGGGTTAGGTTCATTTCCAATGGTGCGCTTATTAGGAACACAGATTGACGTACGTCCGCAGGCACTGCATGCATGCATGGTTTATGGAGGAAGTAGCCTAACAGCGACAGACTAAGACAGAAATTTTTATATTGTTACTTTTAAATAGTGAAGACATTTGTTTAATGAAATCAACTTTTAGGTGCCATAATGACTCAATTATTGGGAAAGTGGGCAGTTCTTGAACGTGCTTTGCAATTTGCATTGCATAAATAATGCATATCCAAATTCTTACATTTTCTTTTTCATTTGTGACATTCCCACTCCCATTTTTTTAATCTATTTTTTTTTCCCTGGCCAATCCATTTTGGTTGAATTTGTCGTGTTTAAGAGCACAAACAAATTAAGTTCAAAAGATGCACGATAGGGTCTTAATCCATTTTTTTTTCCACACACTCAAATGATTAAGAGTGTTCAACTTATTTCATTCTTTTTCAACTAACAATCTTTTATCCATTTTGTTATGAAAGAACTACTAAAGTTTATATGATTTATATAATATCAGAGACAATTCTTGTCGAGTAAATGATTGGATTTGAGATTATGAAGGGAGTGTAAGATTCTTGTTAAGAACGTGATAATGTCCATTATCATACATAAAATTAATAATATACTTTGTGTAGAATGTATTATCTTGTATATAAATTATGCCTTTAAAGGAAATTTTTAATTTACGTTGCCTTTATAAATTTCAATCTTGTAGAAAAATTTTGCATTAGTAATTATATTAATTTGGGACTTCATACTTATAGGTATGGAGTTTCTTATATGTATATCACTTATAAAGCTTCTTTCTTGAATTATTGATATCGGAAAGACTTGCAACCATTCAATGATTGAAATTTCTGTGCATAGCATAGAATCAAAATTGTATGAATATAGAAGATTAATATATTGTCGAATATGGATTTCCTCCTCATTCCTATATCATCATTCAGGGCAATTGTATGGCCCAAAATTAAGCATGTCTGATCTATAATATGTGCACTTTGCAGCATGAGATTATATATATTGATTTGATACTGATCAAATTTAACTGGGATCGATTGATCGATGAAAATTGAAATTTTTTTAGTTGCATGGAAACAAATGAGATGAGCTAAGCGGCCATTATAGGATAAAAAGAAAGATTATATGAATCTTTGCTTTTAAACTAATCATCCCACTGATTAAGAGAAGAAAAAGTGGTTTTATTAATTAATTTAATTGGCTTGGGAGCAAAGATTAATCAAATTCATCCTTTCTTCTTCCATAATGCATGATGAGGTTATCATATCCTCGACGCAACAACAGCGGCAAAAAAGAAACATGACTTTCCAAGAGATAACTCGTGCAAATCATAAAGCAAGTTCTAGATCACAATTATTGCACTAATTTAATGGTCTAATTCAATTCAAATTCGTATAGCTACATAGATTGATGAATATTGGTAGAGCCATTGCAATGGAAAGTAGGAGTTGGGTGTTGCTTATCTTCATGATTGAAATTAAAAACAATAACTTATTTATACATAATTGCAGGCAATTTATCATTATATATAATTCTAGAAATTAATTTGTGGTAGTAGAACAAAGGGATCCATCCAGTTATCTAAAGTTGAAATTAGTTTGGTTGGTGATGTATTGGAATAGGTAGAAAAATGGAAGAAAATGATGTGATGAGTGTGGAAAATTTCCTTAATCACATCTTCTATGGCATTAACCGCTTAATTAATTAACACGCATTGCAGAAGTAATTCTATAACGTACTTTGAATGAGAAGAAATAAGATAAAATTAAAATGGTTTTCATTAGGGAATGAAAATAGTGTAGGCGTAACAACATTTCATACTCGGTCGAAAGTTTTTGAAAGTATTTGTCATATTCATTATACTGAATCCCTAGTTTTTGAAAATACTATAAAAAGAAGTATTTTAAATCATTATTATTCGACTCAAAATGATCCTAAAAGAATCTAAATTTGGGATATATATTGTAGTGTAAGAATAGCCAAAATGAGGATAAAACACAGCATTTTATGTTGTCATTGACAAGGTGGAGATCTCATTGTTAGGTTGAAAGAACTTTGCTACGATTCACTGTGACCAAGAATTTGTCTAACAATTCGTATGTATTATTCCTCAAAGAAAGCTTAAGCTTAAGCTTGATAATTGGCGCTTTTAATACTATAATGTCGCTTTCAGTATAATTTGAATGATAATGCTGCAGGTTCGTTGAGAAAAGTTTGTGACTTTCCCTTGATGGGGCCATATCCGAGTAAAGAGTTTCCAAAGCAGCACATTTAATTGATTAAGGGAGCAAAAATAGAAACCAAACTTGAATTTGGTAATCAATATTAAAGGGTTATAATTTGGTATGTAAAGTCATGTGCACTCACAGGATACAAAGTATCTTGCAATAGAATGGAGTCGTTGAACCAAGTACGGCCATGTTCAAATATTTTCGAAACAAATCAGCAGGGGAGATGGGAAATATGAAGCAAGAAGAGGAATATTAGGAATAAAAGACAGTAAGAATTGAATATTTATTTTGAAAATAAAAAACGAAATGCTTAACTATATAAAATTCTTACCTTATAAAGTTAAGAAAATAAAATTCTTAGCTATTATACTATGTTCAACTCTTGAACATAATAAGATAGGAAAAATGATATTTATAGTGAACATTTTTAATAAATTTTTATACTTGTTTTTAAAATATCCTCTATCCTTGTCATATAAATATCACGTAAATTATTAAAAGAGTAATGATTGAGATAGTGACAAATTATAGTAATTTTGTATAGTGACTGACGTGACAATCATGAAAAAACGAAATTATCTCTTATTATTTTGTGTTTTGTGATGAAGATAAAGGAGTAATTTTATCTTTTCATAATGAAAGTAAGTATTCAAATTATCATTTGTTACTCTTATTAAAAATCTTCACTATATATATCATGGCTTTTAAAATAGCGACTTTCTTGAGGGTAATTTTAATGCTTTCCAACTGGGTTTCCGCAATTGTTAGCTTTGGTGTCTGTGGTTACCAATCAAAAAGAAAATCAATGTTGATAAATGGTACCAGTCTACCAGATAAAAAGCCTTGAGTCATGGAGTGTGAGAGAGAGAGAGGATTTGTGATGGGGTTTGAATTTGATGGGTGCAGCAGAATTAATGGGGCAACCAAATGGCCATTCTTCCGAAAGTTTTGCCACCTTATTCAGACTATGAGGCGTCGTCGTCGTGCAATCAATAATATCGTACAAAACATATGGACATCATCCCATCTCATCTTTATAAAATGGGGTTGGAATACATCATCCCTCTCTCACTAAACTGTAGTAGTAGTAGTCCATGTCAGGGCTCATTATTATGCATCTCATGCATGCTGCAAGGATTAAACTTAGAAGCCACTGCTGCACTCTTTGTTTTCACATCTTTGGCACCATTGAATGCATTTCGTGCATATAACGCACGCTTTTGCAGGTTCAATCATGAAATTCCAAACGAGAAACGAGAAAGGGGCTTCCACAATCATTTTCTGATTGCCAGAGCATGATGACTCTTGCTTCGCATCTTCCTTTTTCTTTCTCATTTCTTCCAAAACTTTTTGTCAAAAAAGGAAAAAAACTTATAATAAGGCCACATGCACACGAGGTTGGTGGGTGACTGCGTATACATTTATGGGGCCAAAACAATAATCCATGGGATGCATTATATAAATGTGCTATGAAAATTACGTTTTGAAGTCTCTGTGACAATTTTACTAATGCATTAACTGAACTAACTTATTAATTTGGTGAACTTGTTTACCAAACCATAATTGAATTTGAGGTTTTGATGAAAATTGATAGAGCACGAATGATTGAGCCACCTACATAAATAGCGGAATCAATTATTGAGCAAAGTCCACCAAACCAAAGTTCATGATTCATCCATACATATATGCCCTACACGCAAAGAATTGAAGGTTTATAAATCAAGAGTTTTTTTGACATTGACCCTCCTTTTTCGTTAGACTCTTGAGATTATTAATTCACTACGAGCATACAGCAAGTAATCCTTTTAGAATGAGTAATAATATTTATAGTGACTTTTCATAGTAATTGATGTGACAAGTATGAAAAGACAAAATCATCGTTTATTATTTCATATTTTTTAAAAAGGGTGATAAATGAATTTTACCTTTTTATACTTGCTATATCAGTTATAATAAAAAATTATTATAAAAAGTTATTAAAATTATCATTACTCTTTTATAATATAGTATTCGTTGTTCTGAGCATTAATTACTTGGAAATTTAACAGATTATAGCCCACAAGGTTTTTGCTACAATCTATACTTGCACATTGGTAATCCAAAACTAATAGCCTCATAAGGAGTTACATTAGCAAAGATAATCCTAGTTAATTTAAATACTTAAACTAAATTATCATGGATCTAGTACTAGCTTTTTGATGTATTCCTTGCAAATTTTCAACTTTCACTTACTACCGTATGTAATGTATGATTGAAAGATGTAATGGAGAAAGAGTTCATACATACATGAGAATTCAAATATTATAGTGTCTTCATTAAGTGCTTCACTTCCATGCATGGGATTAAAATATCCAAGTTTAAGGTGGCTGGGGGCATAAAGTGAGCATTAAAAGAACACATCCCTGCCTGGTTTATTAACAACTCAGAGGATCATTAACAACGAAAGTGCACACCAAAAGTTGTCGAGAGTTTCGTTTAGGCTTTGCAATATACTAAAAAGCATGGTTGTTATTAGTACTGCTTGCAGTAATATAGAAATCAAAAGTAGAGATGAGATGCAGCTACCTTTTCATCACCAAATATCACATAAAGGCTAAACCCATTATCATACTGCCTCATTTGGTGTTCCAAGAAAAGGCTAGAGCCATAAAAATGAATGTACAAGTACTTGCATAGTCCCTTTTGATCAAATTAATATTTGGGGTATCACTGTCGAACAAAGGACTTAACCTGCAAGGTGCATGCTTACACTATAAAAGAATTAGTCCCGGAAATTCAGTTCGATTATTTATTGAATATTAATTTCTATTAGTCAGCTTATAATATGATTGAAGCTATAAATAAGCCACATCATGATATTAAAATTTTAATTTAAATTCAGAATTTCGAATTTCACCATCATCTTTCTCTTATTTGTAGAGGGCTTTTTTTTTTCTTTTTTCCAAAAAAAAAAAGAGAGATTAATCCAGTCTACCTAAAAAATTGAAGCTGCTGATCATATCAACTCAAAAAAGGGTATGTAGATCGTTTGTACAATAAAGAATTAGGAGTACTCTACATTCAATGATTGTACTCTCATTACACATGGATACAAGATATTCTCAAACGTGCAATGAGAAGCAATAGGGTCTACAAACAATTTTCTAATTCAAAAACTCAAGTATTGATGCCTCTGGTTTTTTTTTTTTTTTTTAACCCCTAATCCAACAAATATTCATTACTCATATGATTTATAAGTGAGTTTTCTTCCTCTAATTCTTCACAAGTCAGTTAATCTCATTATGCAATATAGATTAAACTAAAAATAAACGGTTGAATTCAAGGAAAAAAATAAATTAAATGGGAATGAAAATAGATGTTCAGCTTCTGGATGGCTAGGCGGAAATCATGAGAAGGATGTCTTAAACATGGCAAGTATTGGGATTAAATTAGTAGCTACTACAATTAATTAATGGGAATATTATGGAATCCTTTTTTACTAGAGTTTTGAGAGATGGAGAGACATACACACAGAGAAGATCCGACATAATGATGAAGCTTATGAAGGGTGAGCTTTAAGGCAATCTCCCAAGAATCACATCCAATCAAATTAAGCATTCATGGTTCCTAAATATTAATTTGATGGCTTTTTTTTCTTTTTTCGTAAACTTTAAATGATCAATTCAACCAAAAACAAATGCCATTATTAACTGCCTAAGACTATTAATTAGGCATGTAAGTTAAGTCGTTCACAAGAAATTAATTAATGAGTTGTAATAATATCAAAACTCAAAATTCAAATCCCTCTTTTTTTGAAAAAAAGAAAAACCAGATGAACACATTTAAATGAACAAGAAAAGAATTTATAAGTTTTCAACATAATAAAATTGATCCTGTTTTATTTAGAAAAAGAAAAGTGATCCTATTTTGATTAACATTGTCTAAAATCAAATTAGTTTATAGGAGAAAATTAAAAAAAATAGTAACCAGAAAAAAAGAAAAGGTAACAACTAACAACTACTTTTATGGATTGACAATTGACAATGGACAAGTGACATTGGCAGTCCAGTTGTATTATTTTCGTGTTTTGTCGACGACAATTCTTTTGAAAAGTTTCCAAATCGGGCCAAAACGCCTATACCGGGAAGTAAAGCTTTTACTTGCTCCATCCTCTCTCGATCAAAACCATACAAATTTTACCGTCCATCCCCCGAATCATTTCTAACTTTAACTACTTTGAAAGGTGACAAATCAACAGTAAAATTACAGCAAATTCCAGTTCACCAATTTCTACCCTCCATACTCTTTTATTTTATTACTTTTTATTTACTTCATCACTATATAAAATACACTTAACAACTATGTTGTAATTCGAATTCTTAAAACCATATTTACGTGAACGCTATCAAATTATGATTGTACTTTTGTTGGTAAAACCAAAAAATAAACAGGAAAACAAATCTCAATTAATATGCCATTGCCATGAATTTTTCCCTTAACACACAGCAAAAAGGAAGACATTTTCCACACAAATTTTACAGTCAATCCAAAGACAAAAACACATACTCATACAAATCAAACCTACACTACATCACTACGCACGCATGCATATAATATAGGACACAAACAACAAGAAGAAGAAGAGAAGAGAGGAGCAGCACTGCAGCAGCAGCCCACCACCACCTCTACTCAATTATTTTGGCAACCCCACTGGTTTTGCTGTCCCCTCTCTTCACATAAATCGTAATCATCATCCTCCTTCCATACTCCATCCCAAAACCCAAAGCAAATAAATTCCCCCAAACCCCTAAGCTAAACCCACCCCCTTCGCACCCTTCGCCCCCCACCTCCCCACCATTCCTCCTTTTCTTTTTCCCCTGCATATTCAAACTTCCTCTTTTCAAGTCAATCTCAGAACAAGGGAAAAAAAAATGGTTGTGCACTTGCAACGACCACTACTACTACCACAACCGTTATTTTTCTTGTTGGTGACGGTGGTGCTAACACTCCTTAACCCTTCACCCACACTCGTCCCTGCGGCTGCCGCCAACGAAACCGCCACCTCGGCTGGCCATGCAATACCATACCCAGCCTATGAAAACTTTCTCGTACGAGAAACCATTCTGGGTTCGAAAATTACCAAACTAGAGAAAAGCCCACCAAAAGAAAACGATGAACTGAATGAAGTACAGACCCAGGAGTCTCAACATCATCATCAGGGTAATAATGGGACTTCCAAGGTTAAAGTATACCACAGAGATAAACTTGAATATTCCCATTTCATCGATCATCACGACCGACTCCAAGCCCGCATGAAACGAGACGTGAAAAGGGTTGCTGCCATTGTCAAAAGGATTTCCGGCGGAAGAAAAACCGCCGGTGAAGGCGGTGGTGGGGTTTACGAGGAGGAGAAATTTGGGACGGAGGTGGTGTCCGGTATGGAGCAAGGGAGTGGGGAGTATTTCGTACGGATTGGCGTGGGTAGTCCTCCCAGGAACCAATACATGGTCATTGATTCCGGCAGTGATATTGTGTGGGTACAGTGCCAACCGTGTAGTCTCTGCTATCACCAATCCGATCCGGTCTTCGACCCGTCTCTTTCTGCTTCCTTTGCTGGGGTTTCTTGCGGATCCGTTTTGTGCGAGCGGGTTGACAACTCGGGTTGTCATTCGGGACGGTGCAAGTATGAGGTCCTGTATGGTGATGGGTCGTACACGAAGGGAACTTTGGCTCTCGAAACACTTTCTTTCGGAGGCACCGTAGTTCGAAATGTGGCGATCGGGTGCGGGCATAGGAACCGGGGCATGTTTATCGGAGCTGCGGGATTGTTGGGACTGGGAGGGGGATCCATGTCACTTGTGGGTCAGTTGGGTGGGCAAACGGGCGGAGCGTTTAGCTACTGTCTTGTGAGCCTGGGCACGAGCTCATCGGGGTCGTTAGAATTTGGGCGTGGAGCATTGCCGGTTGGCGCCGCATGGGTACCACTACTCCGAAACCCACGGGCCCCGAGTTTCTATTTCATCGGGCTGACGGGTCTAGGGGTGGGAGGCATGCAGCTTCCTATATCGGAAGAAATATTCCAGTTAACTGAATTGGGGGAGGGTGGGGTGGTGATGGACACTGGAACCGCCGTCACAAGGCTTCCGACGGAGGCTTATATGGCCTTCCGAGACGCATTTCTTACCGAAACCGCCAACCTACCACGGGCACCCGGCGTTTCAATATTCGACACATGTTATGATTTGAATGGATTTGTAACGGTTCGGGTACCAACCGTATCATTCTTCCTATCGGGTGGGCCGATCCTGACCCTTCCAGCTAGGAATTTTCTAATTCCAGTGGATGAAAGGGGCACATTCTGTTTTGCATTTGCTCCATCTCCCTCCAAACTTTCCATAATAGGGAACATCCAGCAAGAAGGCATTCAAATTTCCTTTGATGGAGCAAATGGATTCGTGGGTTTTGGACCCAACGTTTGCTAAGCCAAAAGAAAAAAAAATTGTAAAAAGTGAATTTTGCTTAGTCCAAAGTTTTAGTGGCATATTTTGCATGATCATAAGGGATTACAATATTAATTAATATTCATACAAGGTATCAATATATATCATATGGTATTCTTCATCTTAGTTATGTGATGATGATGATGATTATTATTATATTCTTAAGGGGAGCTTTTACTCCTCAAGGTGGAGAAAGGGAATGTAAGAAGGGGAACTATACAATAATCAAACTTTATGGTAATCCTTGTATGTTTTTTGGTCCCATGATGCTATTAGTATTAGTTCACACTCAAGACCCACAAAAGAAAAGGGATTAGTTAGCGAGGCAAAAGAGTCAATTGCTGCTAAGGCATTGATTACAGAGAAAAGCAAGCCTTAAACACAAGTCAAACGTAAGGGACAAAGGGATTCAGTCAAAAGTATCCCACAGAAAAGTTCATTATTCCTTGAGGAATTAGGCCACCTTTCCCTTGGAGCCTTGGACAAGAGGATCCAAGATCACACTTTTGAAGTTTTGATTTCTCTCCAAAAAAAAAAAAAAAGACTTGTGTTGAGAGATGGGAAATGGAATGGGACATGACCCTGACAAAACCACGCCCCTTGCTCATTGCCTATCAAACAATCAAACCTTTGCCATTTAGCCATTTAGCCATGTAGCCATTTTTCTTAGATTCCCCACCTCACTCGCACTCGCGCATACGCATACAAAGAAAACAAGATTGGCAGTTAAAATGATGAGAAGAGGGAGCCACCACATCGGTGGACATGTGAAGCAATCACTAGGGGTTTTGGTCTACCTTTGTTACAGCCTAAGTGATACATTCATTCCGTCCTTCAATCAAAAATGACTTTTACAAAGGCGTTTGCTTTTTCCCTCTTTTGAGAATTTTACATAAAATTTTTGCTGGAGATCATAATTATCAGGAAATGTTTCCACACTTGAACTTAACCATTTTTCTATTCTAGCTAAAACATGTGCAGTGCTGAATGTTGAAAAATCAACCATCCTAAGATATTGACTGACCTTTTAGAGGCCCACAAAATGTAGATTTCTTCGTGAAATTGGTGAAAGGAAGGGAATCAATAAAAGTTAATTCTGTCCTTGCTCAGAAGTTATCATCCTTGTTCCATGGGGATATACTTCCATTATGAATGCCTTTAAAACTTGTCATTTCAAAGCCCTAGCAATATTAAACTTTGCAAGTGTTGTGCTCATGTTAACATTCCTTTGTTGTACGTTTTCTTACCGTGGAAAGCAATTTGCTTCCCTAGAATGGTTTTTGGAGAAAAAAAACGTTTAGGTTTTCAACTAAGAAGGGGAGACGAAAACAAACAAGAGACACTGCTACAGTTGTTACACTTGATGCAGAATTCCAGTTACCATGAGCAAACATGGGTCATCAGTGTAAATCTACCCTCAAAATTTGTGATGCATATTCAAATGAGATGGTCAATGATTTTGCTTTCTTCGAGAAAAGAAATGAGAAAAAGAGAAAACCAGACGACGACATTTCGGTGAATTTACATACGTTTAGATTTTACTTGGTCAGTCAGAGATATTTTACATTCACATTAGCCCTACTCTCTCCATCCACATGAGCATTACTCTATTCCAAGCACGCTTAAGTTCAAAACCCATATCAGATATAGTATTACTTTCCCCACATTGCACCCAGTCACTGTTATAACTCTCAACAACCCTCTATAAAATGATTCCGAAGATATTCTAACCAACACCTGATGCAAGCCTGTGAGATGGTGGGGTGGGGATGGTGGCTGCTCCTTCAAATGCCTGATGCCAGAGACTATTTGAACTGGCATCAGAAAATCCCTGTTACGGAAGCCCACATAATTACTCACCGCAGCAAACATCCTTGACAACAAAAACGGGCTTCAGTTTAAGAATACGGTAGAAGAATTAAAGCAGGCTTATATGTTATTCAAGAGTTTTCAGGAAGATGAACAGCGGCAGAAAAAGCCAATGAAACCAAGAATAGTACTTTCAATTCTAAGGATAGTTGCTCTACCTTGGAAAAAACCAAAAGCATTTCCAGCCAAGTCCCCTAACTAGGAGGTTGAGGAAAGAAATTTTAGGCAACAAAAAGAATCCTGCCACATAAGCCTACTGATATACACCATATGCATTATCCATAGAAAAAAAGCATATATATACAAAATTACCCCTTTCACGACAGGTGCAAGCACAAAATGTGCATTTCTATCACCGAAAACATAGTTACTAAGCACAAGATATGCACTGCCGTATAGCATTCTGATTATGTAAAGGTACTGGCTACTTAAAAAGAAGAGCTGCATCAAAAATTTCTACTCGTACTTCATAAATATTCAACCAAAGCATGCTGATCATGGATTGCCTTCTCGTCTAACATCGAACAAATTCCAGAGATCTTCCATGGTTAAGCGAGTTGCAAAACCACCAGTTTGATCTTCACCAAAAGCAGATGCCACCATTTTTCTCTTTTCTTCCTGAATCAGAGAATCAAATCACACCAAGACCAAGTCTAATATGAACAAACAATGCAAGTATGATAGCGAAGAGGATTAGGAGAAGGATCAAGTGTGGAAAAGATCAAGGATTTCATCTATAACCCATTATTTGCAAACATAAGCTCTAGCAGTAAGCTCTTATTACCACTAAAGACAAACTACCAAAATCTGTCCTATTAACTTGTACTCAATTCACTAGATTTGTTAGACTTGACATAGGTTCTATAGGTGCTATGGTTCTATCATACTACATGAATTCACCCACAATCTGTTTGAACCAAATGATCACCATTTTACAGTTGGTTTGTCAGACCGAGTAAAAGGTAGAGCTATAGCTATAGCTATAGCATGAAAACATGAAATATCTCCAACATTCTAATTAATGTACTAAGCCTTTCTAGAAATTTTCTCAAAGCACCAAACATACAACTTCTCAAGCCTTAATCATGAAAATACACTCGAACAGTCTTCTTTGTTTATGTATGCAACAATAAACAACTGATCACCAGTTGTGGTACTCTAATGACAGCATTCATCACCTCTCTTGCATCTAGAAGAAATTCACTTTGGTAAATAAACGCAGCAAATCTTAGAAAATATACATCAGAGTGAGACACCACATCAATCAAAATACTCACAGTAAATGCCGAATTTATAACCAACTTTTTTCTGTCATTTCAAAATGTTGGACACAAACTTAAAAGGACTAGCCAGGCAAATAGATAAATGTATCTAAATTGTTGTAACCAAGCAAGATTGTACAAGAACAACTAGAAAGATATCATGATTACTTAAAGCGAAATTCTTATTCCATCAGCACATGAATGCATACACCCATTTATTTACTGGAAAGATATCAAGATTGTTCACAATTGATGCTACATTACTGGAAAAATCAAACTCAAGGTTAACTATCACTTAGGATCTATCTGCAAAACAACTAGCACCAAAAACCTGTACTGAAGAGAAAGTAAAAATATAAATCAGCAAGAAATGAGTCAAGCACAATGCATCATAGATTCACACAAGCAGATTATATTACCACAAAGCACTAAAGAACATAGATAAACAATAAAGCCGCTTTTGCCCTATAGTAAGCTTTAATCAAGAATTTCACTGAAGAAAGAAGGCCCAAAGTTAAGCTGCTGAATTGTGTTAAACGATGTGCGGGCCTTGATTTCCATCAAATGGCAATCCAAAGAAACAACAATAACAGCATACACAGACAGACAATTATATAGATACATTGCACCATCTCAGTCCCAATTTTATTGGCTACTTTAACTGTGAAGAGTTTGCGAAAAGTATAATTGTTGCTGCAAGACCTCTGATCTTTGTAAATACAAAGTTACCGTTCAATTGTCTTGGCCTTGGAAGCCATAATGCCAATTCATATACATAGAGGAGATTCATTTTTGTTGTGAGATGCAATTCCGATGAATTATCTCATAGCATTACATCCTTCAATCTTATAATAATAACTTGACAAATGTCATCTTCAAAAAAAAAAAAAAAGAGAGAGAGAAAAGTTCGACAGATCTCAAAATTGTTTTTATCATATTAACTATCTCACACTTAAAAGTGAGTCAACTTATTCCTATTTACTAGTCATTCTTCATTTTGTTCTATTACAGAAACTCAAACTCAACTATTATGCAGATAAGAAAATAAATAATCCTTCAAGGACGTTGTGGTCTTAATTAGCCAAAAGGATCCTCATTGCACAAGTATAAGGGATAGCAAAATTTAGAGTTGGATTCATCTGACAATCAAAAATGGTGAACTGCAACATAGGGAAAGTTTTGTACAGTTTAAGTCTCCATTTTTTGTTACATTAAAACACACACACACACCCAACAAAAAATTTATTTTAAAAAAAAAAAAAAAAGTTCTCCATATGTTCATCTAGTAAATTCCTCAGCAGTTTCTCGGGGCATGTTTGTCAAGATGCTGTCAGAATGTATTGGGTAGAGCAATCATATAATTTGCATTTCAACAAGGTATCCCTTTTCAGAGGGAGTCACTAACTCAGTTCCATAACCGTCCTAGAGGTTTGAATGGGTATTTCTTGCAGCATTTTAGAAGATACTTTGTATTATAGATTCAAAACTCATGCAATTATGATAAAGATAGATTGCAGGCGACAAACTAATCATCATAAGAAATTCAACTTGAAAAAAAAGAAGAAAAAGATAAATGAAAGAACCGCTAGCAGCCTGTAGCTTGTAAATAAATAAAACATGTGAACCTTTACCTGAAGGGCCAAAATCCGGTCTTCAACTGTATCCTTAATGGTTAACCTTGTAACAGTAACAGGACGAGTTTGTCCTATTCTATGGGCTCGATCAACAGCCTGATCTTCAGTAGTTGGATTCCACCAAAGATCCAAAAGGATAACATGACAAGCTGCCACCATATTGAGACCAAGATTTCCAGCTTTTAGTGACATCAACATGACAGTCACCTGCAAGATAACAATAACATCAAATATTCAATTGAACTTTTAAATAAAGCAGTAAAATGCAGCAAAAATAAAAAAGAAGACACACAAAACACAGCGACATTAACCTCTTTCCAGTACAAAACACATCTTAGGTAATCTACAGTAACAAATCCTCAGCCAAATGAATACATCTTTAGATAGTAGCAAGTTAGAAACAGTAAAACATCACATGCTTACTAAAACTAGAATACCAAGCTTTTATGATACTAGGTTAAATCAAACTAAACATTGATGTGTAACAAACGAGCTTTTGATGAATTGCTTTTCTAGATATAGTCTGCAGCATATCATAGTCAATAAACAAGGTATGTTCTCACACATTCACCTTCTCGTGGCCTACACCATCTTCCCCAAAAAAAGAACACAGAAAAATGAAATAGATCAACTCATCATAATTGTTGAAGAAAATTGACCCAAAAGAGAAAAAGTAATTGTCATCAAAGGTTTTCCACTAAGGAAGCAACTAACAGTCAGTAATTTGTAGATTCACCCAATGGCAAGCTGTGCTAATTTCCCAAGTGTGTATCATTCCATTAGGAAGTCACTAACAGTTGTTAATTTGTGAAGTGTTAAGCTAATTTAGCTTTTTAGGTAACCTAGAGTTAGCTCAAGTCAAGAATCTTTATCACTGGAAGTTTTCAGTTCATTTTTCTCGTCCATGTTCATTAAATGTTGTTCTATATATCTGTTAGTTGCAATTGGGTTTATAGCAGGTTTTATGCCGAGTTCAGTAACAGAAAACAATGGAGGAGAAGAAAAAAAATAGAAAAAACAGGAAATTTTTGAAAGAGAGAGGACGTTTTGACATATGTAATTTATGTCAACAAGACAAAAGAACAGTCTTCATTCAAAAACATCACAGATGAAGACTACCTTTGTGTTTGACATGGAAAGCAAAAGTAGTGATTTGACACATACAAAGTTTAAGAAGCAATTATGGCAAAAGATAATTGAGGACAGAACTACACAAAGGGCATAGATTACAGGGAACACATTTAGATTCCTGATAAATAATGAGGAACAGAGGGAAGAAACAACATGCCACTTGATAAGCATAAAATAGAAGGGAAAAAAAGGGGAAAGGTAATGAAAAAGAAGAGACTACTAGAAAGAGAAATGAAGGATGAAAGATGAAGAGAGGAATAAAATTTGTGATGCTGAGTTAACTCAAAATATTAAACAAAGGGGATATTAGGCTTCTGCCTGTAAGTTCTCTCATAGTTCTTTGCACACTAGATATCAACATGTTTCCCCATATCTCATGTATAAGGTCAACAAGACCTTTCAAATTTCAACAACTACTAATGTAACCTGTTCACTAAAGAGACTGCAATCTACAGTTATTTTATGATTTGCCCACTGAATGTACTGCTTTTTTCATTTATAGTTTGATTAAGATTCATAAGCAAACATATGCTGCGTGCATTTACTGTATCACATCAGTATTTGTTGATTCCTAATATGCGAGGATTTAAATATTTGAAAAGGCCAATAAACAAATACATGTTATTTGTGACCCAGCCACAACATTAGTGGCTTCACTCTTTGCTACAGACTAACAAAATTCATATTCGGGAGAAGAAAAATGAAGGAAAAAAGAAGGAGAAGACAAAATTCAAACATTCATATTATCAGACTTCCAGAGATGAGAGTTTAACCTCAGGTCTAGAGTTGAAATCTTTGACAGCCTTGTCTCTAGCTGCTAGAGACATTGTACCATCAAGCCTTCTGTATTCTATACCAGTATTGCCAAGCGAGTCCTCTACCAAGTCAAGCATGCTTGTCCACTGGGAGAACACAATAGCTTTTGTTGGTTTGGAATTCTGAGAACCATCACATCCATATCCTGATGAAGTACCTCCATTCCAGGGCACCAATTCATTCATTTCTGAACTAGGACTGGATGGTTTACATGACTCCAGAATCTGAAGGGCAGCTTTGATCTTCGAACTGCACTTATTTGTTAGGACTGTTGGCTTTTCATCTTTTCTAGATGAACTAGATGATTCACTAGCAAAATCATCCGACAGACACTTCTTTAATGTAGCTCTGGTAAAGATAACATCTGCACTGACTTGTTCTTTGCATCCAGCTTCAGGGCATGTAGTGTCCTCCCCCGTCAAGTAATCAGACACACATTGAAAGCAGAAAACATGCCCACAAATAGTAACAACTGCATTTTCAGGTGGATCCTACAAAAAGTTAAATATTAGAGAAAGCAGATTACAGTTATTTGATTACAAAGCAACAGATTAAATGAGTAAAGTATAACAAAACCGACTATTACATTTGTCAACAAGTAATTATTTTTTAGTAAGAGATGTAGCAAAGCATTTTCTCCAGTATTTAAGATAGGCTCAAGTGTGTAAAATGAAAACTGTCAATAAGTATTTGGCTTCATTCCAAATTCCTACCTCTAAGTATACTCTATTTGCACAATGCACCCTGAACTGTCAATTCAGTCACTTTATCCCCTCAACCTTTCAATTGTTTCAATTATAAAATCCTCAAAGCAAAACATAGTTGTGCATTTGAAAACTCCAATAAAACCTTAAGCACAAATTGAAAAATGTTCTACAATGCCCAACATTAACCAAGTAGGAAAAAAGAAATTTGTCTAGCACCTCCATTAATCTACTCAAGTAATTACAAATTCAATAAGTTCAATCTCCTGCAACCCCTGCATCAGAAGCTCACAGTTCCATAGGCAAAATACAAAAAATTGAAATTGTATACACAAAAATGAAAAATCACAAGTGCACACAATCGTACAGGCAAATACATTTAAAAGAGTACACAAAAAACCCTATTATATGCACTGGACTCATACAGATCTACAAAGAATGGCAAAAAGTGGGTGCATACCCAGCAGCATTACAATCAACAAAAGATAGAGAAGACTTTATGTTTTTTCTTTTGGATTTTTTTGTGGGGAGGGGTGGGTTTGTCTTGGGGAGTGGAGAGGATGATAGGCGAGATTGCAAAACAGATTAACGAGAAGCAGAGTTGGGTATAGGTTGCTAGGCAACTAATTTAGAGAGGTTCACTGGTAATCAAGAGGGGAGGAGCAGGAGCAGGAGCAGGAGCAGGAGCAGGGTAAGAGGGCTTCTGCATCTAAAATGGAGGTCAATGTGCTGCTGTTGACAACTTGGTGATGGCAGGTGGATGCTCTTTAGATCTTCTTGTTGAGGGCACCAGTAGACTTGTAGGAAGGAGAATGTACATAAAAATTGAAAAAGAGATGAGGATATTATAGTTATTATTGACGAAAATGTTCATTCAGGTATCTGCTGCACGAATACTACAAAAACGGAAGACTTGGAAGATCAAGGGGGCACACTAAATCAATTTAAGTCATAATGCGTGATGCTGACAGTCTTTTAAGGCCCTGAAAAGCAAGCGGCATGTTAAATCATAAATAACTTTTACGATCATTGACAATCTTGTGCCTAGGGTCTCCACCACATCTGGGTTGTGTTACTTAAAATTTCTGAAAGTTTAAAACCACATCCACTATGCTGATTTTAGCATTTCACATTCTGACCTCTTTCTTTTGAATGATGCCTTAAGCACTACTAGTCTTTCTTTCCAGATATTTTTGAAAACAAAAGCAGCAGACATTTTGCTGTTTTCTACGGATGGGTTCAATCAAATAAAGAATCTAAAACATTCCAAAACAACTACAGTTTTCCCATATTTCAGTACCCTTGTTGACCCTCAAAATTGTAACTCAAATTTCCCATCTCCTCTAACTACAACCCCTGCATTGGGTCATAGTAAGCTTGTTGAGATACTGAATAGTTGTCGCTCATTACCAATTAATAACCTTATTATCATTCAAATCAGGTTAAACTATGTAGCTGCAGCAACCTCATTTTTTATCAAACCTATCCAAAAGCGGAAAAAACCACAACTCAGTCTCACAGAACATAACTGATCCTAGTCTCCAACTAAATTCCAAATGAGAGCTCTTTTGTTATTTCCCAGAAGCTAGCCGCATGTAAAGTATCGTGTTTACTCCTAAACAACCACCATAGCTAGGGCTTTTTTAGTTATCTGCCTCAAACTTCTAGTCTCCTCCAACATCCACTGCCATTGTTTGGAAGCATTCCATAAACAAAAGATTAATCAATATGTCTAAAACGGCATGTCCACTTAAAAAGTTATAAATAAAACACCAAAAAAGAAAAAAAGAAGAAATCCAACAAAACTAATTTTTTCAATACTCCACAATGACAAATAGCACCCTTGAATGACTCCAGTCAATCAAAAAGCAAATGAATTAGTCAAAGCAGTAACGTTTGAGAATCTCTACAGTTACACATAGCTCTGACATTTCCAATCAGCTGTCAAATTCTCAACATTAGGGATATAATTCAAATAAAGTTAACAAACCAGAAAAAAGATGTTCTGCTTTTCTTGCATCATTCAGCTGGAAAAAAATATTCATAAAAGAAAAAATTCAACAAAACGTTCAGAAAACCCATGTGTGTTTCTTCAGTAGTTGACTATAAGAAAGACATGAATTTTTTATGTGATTGTGCTATTTGCACAAATGATTGTTGCCATGTTGAAGGAACCTGTTCTCTACAAAAGAACCAAATTGCCACGAAAAAATAAATAGCAAAAAGACAATTGTCAAGTCCGATAAATAATAAAAGTAGCAAACTCCCTAGAATTAAAAGAAAAATGCGAATATAAAGAGCCTTCACCATTTTGTTAAAGTACTTATTTTGAGGACATGATATGTATGCCCTAACAACATCTAACAATTTGCACGGATGACGAAATTAATTCCAGAGGATATCAAACAATGAATTATTATTTAGCACTGGAAAGAAGAACTACATTTTCAGTTAAAATGAATAACAATAATTATGCAATGTGACACTGGGAAGAACAGTTGAGAGAGTTTAATAAGGCTCTTCAGGTAAAAATGTATGTGCAGGTTTGCCTAAAGGAACACGCAATCTGGAGATAGAATAGCCAACAAATACGGTGGTAAATGGGGAGCAATACAACAATTGAAGATGGCTGGGCTGAATGGGGACACATTTGGAAGAATGCAAAGAGATTTCTGGCCAAAATTTTCCACAAATTTCTCCCCCTCCAGTTTGTTATTTCAATAAATTGAGAAACATTATTACAAAGCTGATCTTCTCCAACTGGGGATAAGATAATAGTACAAAAAACATTTCTATCAATGAATTTTCAGGAGAGAGGTTAAATTGACTGACATATAGGTATACTATGTACTTGTAAGGAAGTTCTAAGTTTTACAAATGCATTTCATGCGAGAATATCTAATGAACAATATACATGTCCATTTAAGATGTTCTTTAAAATGAGCCCATCCTACTTTCAGATGATATGCCTAAATCTTCTCATTGGAGTACTAGGGTGTTCCACTCCAAGTTCACCACTGAAATTTAGCTAGCCATTGATCAAAGACGCTGAGATGTTGCCAAAAGCAAGAAGTTCAACCAAGCAAAGGGATTTAGAACAAAATTAAGAACTTCAAAGATAATGGTCAGAGAGGAAAAAAATACTCAAGGACAAAAAGATAATCTTTAAACTTACACTGCAGACACCACAGATTGCCAAAGAGGTTTCTAATAGCCCCAACAAACTTCGAAGTTTCTGTATTGGCAGGCTCTTTGCAATTTTTGAAGATTCTCTACCAACAAAATCAGAACTAAACCCTTTGACAAGTAGTGGGTGATCACAAGCTTGACGAAGGCGTAGAAGCAGTAAGAGAATATTTGCATAATTCTGATTTACAGTGCCTGCAGCAGCATAAGCCTGCAAATTCGAGTGAATTCTTTAGATACACATAGCATATTGGTCAGATAAAACCATTACACATGAGTTTAATCATCTTAAAAATGCCCAAATAGTTAAAAAATTATATGCTGCATTGGAATTGTTGGAAAAAAGATGCCAAATACTGAACAATCATGTTCCATCTTTAGGTTGGAGAATAATTCCAGAAAAAATTATAATTTATGCAAATAACTCCTACTTGCAACTACTAGAGAACCAAGAAGCTCATGTAGACAGATCAATATCTTTGAGTGTTCCAAACAACTAAACCTTTATCCTACTATGTGGGGTTGGCTATATGAATCATAACTTGCCATCGCTTTCTATTAAAACACATTTTTTTGTTTAAATTTAGACAACTCAAGTATATTTTAATAGTTTCTTTCCAAGTCTTTTTAGATATTTCCCTTCCCTTTTAGTTTCAATTAATAATTCTCTAGTATCTAGACGTCGTATTGATGCATTCAAGTCTCCTACATACGTCCAAACCACCTTAAATATATTTTTATCATTTTCTCATCTATTTGGGCTACCCTTCCTTTCTTTCGAATGCATCATTACCGTTCATGTTCATAATTAATGCCTCAATACTCTGATCCATAAAGCATTGCTTGTCTTATTGGCTGTTTTATATAAATTTTCTTCCAATGTCTTCAGTACTTTATGATCACAAAATACAGAGAATGGGCTTATCCATTTATTCCAACATGCTTGAATTCTAAGCATAACATTTTTATCAATTCCTCCCATTTTCTTGGAGCATAGATCTTAAATATTTAAAAGTTTATATCTATATATATATATATCTAATTCATGCCAGCCAATTTTCACACTTGCTCCATTGCTTCTCCTATGATTACTAAAGTGACATTCCATGTATTCACTATTTTAAAACCTTTCAACTCTAATGCCTCCCTCCAAGCTTTTAACTTAGTATTCACTCCTCTTGCCTCATCAATCAATTCCTGGTGTTCCAAAGTAAGAGTAATTTCATTAGGTCTCTTTCAAAGCTCACTCTCAGCCCAGTAAATAAAGTACCTATTATGCAGGTAAGCATTGCAAGTACTTCTATTATAATATATAAAAACAAATGCATCAGCCTGAAAAAGTTGGGAACATGCCACTCCATTCATGGCAAGAAAAATAACAGAACAAATTATTTCATATCTTAATCAACTGAACTAGAATTACTGGAATTTTCAGAAAAAACTCTAAAACCTGGAAAAGATTATTAGATGGAGTCCAAGTCAAATAAGAGCTGATGTTGGGCATGGTTTTCTTAAATTCTATTTTTAACATTTTATAGCTTTGGATCTCATAGATAACAATCAACTTTCTCCAACAATTTGCCAAGTAAAGATTCTGAGACGCCAAGCCAACTTCCAACCTTAAATATGATGCCTACCGTACATGATTTCTAAGGTAGACTATCTTTTTTGTTTTTTTAAAAGTTGTCACACAACAAGAATCCAGTTTCTGTAAACCTGCAATCCTAATATACCAAACCAACCAAATGCACAAAAAGATGTTAGCAAAAACTTCTGATTTTAAATGCAAAACCTTCCAACTGTTTACCCATCCAGCACCAAACACAACCCCACCAGACCTTCAAATTGCTTTAAACCATTCAGGACCAAACATGGAAGTTGAAGCACTTCCCATACAAAAGCAGGATGACAGACCTTCCATTACTCAATAATTATCATCAGTTATAAACACCTTCCTGAAGAGAAGAAAGAGCACCTTGAATTGTGACCGTGAATCAGCTTCAAGTTTGTTATAAAAGGCACGTTCCTCAAGCGAGAAATCTACCTTGGTCAAATGTATAGTTTTGGGAGGTAAAGTTATTATAGGCTTACCATCAAGCAATGTTCCTATAACCCCCAAAAAAAAAAAAGGATAATCAGCATCAAAATGTAAGTGATATAAAGCATATCAACTACATTCAGTGATCCATGATGTAAATGACTATTCAAGCACCCAAGGGAACCATATCAATAGAAGATAAACAACTCGAATTAGTGTTCCAGAACACCAACATATTTGGTATGCAGATGTATAGCCAAAGCTTCACAGAGAAGAGACAAAATCATCAAATCTTGAGTTCAAAACAATTTGATCATCCTTCTGAAGTGATATATACAGAAATGAGTGTGGCAACACATTTGATTCATTAGATATGTGAACCTTCAATGGGTACCATGTCAGGAAACCAATTAATAACAAACGTTACACTTTTCTAACTCTTCATTCTGCACCCTAAAATGATTTTAAAACAAATTACAGAAAATGTGAAGACTTTGATGGTACAAAGTGTTGAAATAAAAGATTTAACAAAAAAGGATGAGAAAAGAGAAGTAAAAGTTTGAAATTCTAGAGATCAACCTAGATTTCCCTAGGGAACACCTTCTAGGTTGAGCTACTTTGAATACAACTCAGCCCAACTCAACAAAATTCCATGCCATTCTCCAAATTAGACCTAAAGCTATGACAATATGAATATAAAAGAAAAGGCAAGACTTCTTAAGCAGTAAGTCAAGAGCTAAGGTATATTGGCAACTAAGAGCTAAAAGCTTAAAAACAGAGGAAGCAACATCATACGTGAACTCCTACAGTTTGACTTGACTCCAAGTTACCATTATTTCAGTAAATTTACACGAGCTAGCACCAAAATTTGATTAGCTAGTATACAATGAATTCAGTTAAATATGCAGCAAAACATTTATATTACAGTTCACATATAAACTATGCAAACACTAATATCCAAAGTATATCTTTCCCATAATGCATACAACTAAGATATGAAGAAGAAGAAGCAAGGCACCTTTAGTTCGCCGCAACATTATTGCCTTCAAGACAAATTGAAGTCTCTTGTAACCACGATTTGAGTCTCTTGATATAGCGACCCTAATTCCAACAACAAATTTTTTGTAATTACTGTATGGGTCATGTCTCAAAAACCTGAAATAGCTGAACAACTCATCAATGGCATTCTGTATTGGAGTTCCAGATAGGCACCACCTCCTTTTTGCCCTAAGGCTGCAGCAAGCTCGAGCCACTTTAGTCCTATGGTTTTTTATTGTTTGGGCTTCATCTAAAATGACTCTGAACCAACGCACTTTTGCAAGTGCACCACAATCAGAAGCATCGGAATGTATTCCTTTTCTGCCCTTTGTTCCCTTTCTATTACCTGATGTTTTCTTCTGCCTCTTGATAGCAGAAAATTCAGAAGATAATCCATATTTCTCTTCAATGTTTACGTCATTATCCTCCTCATCGACCAAAGGCTGTTTTGGAACTTCAATTGTCACAATAGCATATGTCGTTAAAACCACATCATATTTTGCCAATTCAACAGGATCCCTAGTCCTGTTGCTTCCATGATACATTAATACAGAGAGCTTAGATTCTTCTGTTACTTTCTCATCCAACTCTCGAGCCCATTGTCGAAGCACACTTGCAGGACAAACAACTAATGTACCACCTGCTGGCTTCACATTGCGAAATTTATCCTTCGAACTACTTGCTTTAGAGATCTCTTCCTTATCATCAAACTCTACTTTTGGCTTCAGCTCGGTAGGAGCATTTGCGACAACTATATCCTCATCATCCTCCAAATTCAAGGCTTCAGGTTTAATAGTGGATGTCACCTCGGACTTATGTTTATCCTGTGATGACCTTTGCATTTGTATGAGCGCAATCATTGAGATAGTCTTACCTAGGCCCTGAGGAAAAAATATAATCATGCACTAGACAATGTCAGACGCTAAAGTGGAACATATGCAAGATAATGTAAGCCATGCTGTAGACTATATTACCTGATCATCAGCCAGAAATCCACCGACACACACACCCCCTTTTTCCTTCTCCATCAACCAGGCCAATGCAATTTTCTAGTAATTGGCAGAGAAATTATTTCTTAATTTATTAATCTATCAAGTATCAAACAGATCAGTGAAGGTAAAAGCAGAAAACCTGGTGACGCAGAAGAGAAACTGATAAAATACCCTTGGGCATGTCAATTTCACCTGTAGTTCCATTAAGATCCTGAGAAAAAAAGTGTAAGTTTCCCAGACACTAAAAATTTGGTCATATCAACCAAAATCACCTCCGCATGTCAAATGGTGATGAATAGTATAAGAAGAGATTTATTGCAATAGAAGAGATTATGGAAGGTGCTGTATGCCTTCCAAGATACCAATCTCACAAGCGCAATTACTATTTGTTTCAGAGAAATTCGATTATTCTCCGTTATAGCCAGGATTCAAACAAAAGACAACCATTCCAACTACATTTTCGTAGACATTTTGGAATTAGGGACCACTTTCATGGCATTGGAATATCTGCCAATAATTCAGAGTTGTTCTAGAATTTAAATGTTGCTACATTTTTTCCCATGACAAACAGATAAAATAAGTAGAACATGAAGGCAGACCTCCCGAGATTAATAACAAGGAAGATGACAGTAACATATTGATTTCTCATTGCATATAATTTCATGATATATCAGCATCCTATAAAGTAATAGACAATAAAAACACAATAACTTGTCTGAAATAAACTTTTACTTGGTAAGTTTCCCATCAGTTCATACTGCACACTACTACTTACTAAAAGCCTAAATGTTAACCAGACACTTAAGTCCATTAATGATAACAAGTGCTCTAACACTCCCCAATCAAATAAACAACCATCAGTTATCTTACCATGACTGGCTCTTGAACTTAATCACAGAGCTCAAACTCTAACTCAGTAGTACCAATACAATGCATAGAGAAAAACAAAGTTAGATGGATGCTATCATGCGCATGTCAAACCAAAAATAATAGTTTCAATAACCAATCAATTAACCTTCAAAGCCGCTTGAAAAAGTATCCTTTCATCAGTTCCAATCAGATTTTCTTCAACATCCCCCATATGTTGTGATGGTCCATTCAAATTCCCATAAGAGTTAGATGAAGCAGATCTCCCATGCACTAAAGATGGTGGCAACACCCTACTTCCTTTGTTTTCATGCATAACCACATCATCTTCATTGGCCCTACTTCTGCCAAAATCATAATTTAAGCGAAACTGACGACTAGACATGTCCACGAAATTTTTCCTTCCAGCATTGGGCATAGAAGTCTGGAAGGATGTGGGAAGGGTCCTCTTGGGCCGCTTAGAAGCTGGCCAACCATAGTCTGTAGAAAGTACCAAAATTGGATCAGCAATCCAATAACAATTCCGGAGGCCAAAAATTTTGCAGGTGAAACCATCTTACCATCATTAGTGTTATACTCAGAGTTTTTATCTCGAACTGTATTCAAATGCAAAGCTCCTACGTTACCAGTAGAGCCAGCATGCATCTCGGATTTCGAAATAGAGGGGGAGGAAACATTTGATGAGCCTCCATTAGAAGGAAATGGCCTTTTAGGGGATGAAAATGGGTGGGTAGATCCACCATTAGCTGCAAATTCAATAAAAAAAATTACCTAATTTCGCTGCAAATTCAATCAAAGATCACATAATTTCACCAAACATTTAGTCCAACCAAACCTTCAATATCCATATCTATAATTTCAAACTTCACCTGCCAGCTTACCATTATTAGCATATTCAGAGTTGTTATCTCGAGAAGTATGCAAATGTAAAGCTCCTACATTGCCGCTAGATGAACCTCCATTAGAAGTGAATGGCCTTTTAGCAGACGAAAATGGGTGGGCCAGACCACCATTAACTGCAAAGTCAGTCAAGTATCATCAGACTTCACCCTACATTTAGCCTGAACAAAGCCATCAATTTTCACATTTATAATTGCAAACTTCACCTGCCAGCTTACCATTATTAGTATGATATTCAGAATTGTTATCTCGAGCTGTACGCGAATGCAAAGCTCCTAAATTGCTGCTAGAACCAGCTCGCATCTCGGATTTAAAAAATCCAGAGGGAGTCAAATTTGATGTAACTCCATTAGAAGTGAATGGCCTTTTAGGGGATGAAACTCCGTGGGACGGATCATGAACTGCAGATATCAAGGATCATCTTTCACCCAACATTAAGTCCAATCAAAACCATCAATTTTCAAATATATAATAGTAAACTTCACCTCCCAAATTTGATGAACTTGGTGACTGCCACAGTGGAGGAAAGCTAGAAGTAGAAGATGAGGCCGTATCCCTTAGCGGTGATTCGTCTACATATTCATCTATTGCCCTCAAAATGGAATCATCAGATGAACTAATAGAAATAAGATCCATTGTATCTATTTTTTCTTCCCGAGGAACCAAATTAGAAGATTGGCCAAAAAAAGAACCAACCTGTGTATATAAGCAACAGGCAGCATATTACTTAATCCAATAACAACCAGAAGCAGGACCACACAATCCAAGTATAACAAAAAGAGAAATCATTACTCACCACGCGGAGGAGCTGCCTCACAACCACATTTTTAAGCTCATCAAACAATGCCTTTTTAGCAGAATCTGCCACAATCTGCAGGAATTCCTTATGGTCTGACATCTACACTATATGCATGTCTCTAGAATTTGCACCACTCCTTCAGCCAAAAAAGGTAAATAAGTTCCTCATGCAATTAAAAAAAAATCAGAAAAATGAGTACACGTACGCAGTTCAAAATGCAGCGCTGATGGGTATGCATGAAGAAGGAAACAGAGAAATCAACATACTATTAAATGGTAAAACCCCCCAATTAATACAGCAAGTAAATATTACTATCAGAAAACACCAAAATAATTAAAGAACTTTGCTTCCGCCAAGCAAAAAAAATAAATGAACAACTTGGAATTCCCCAAGGGACAATTGGCGCAGCATGAAACTATCATGTTGAGTTCAAACTACAACAGAAGAACATCACAGACTACAAAAAGGCTCAATCTTGGAGCATCCGACATCATGAAATCAAACAAAACACCACAATCACAACTTAACATTGGCAACTCAAATTGGACTCCCATAAATTTTTTTCCTTTCAAAATTATCACGTGGGTTTTACTCCACAACTGAAGCATTCAGCAGAAAAATACATACAAAGCAACAAATTTAAAAAATAAAAATAAAAAAAGGAGGGGGTTTTGGTTAAAGAAGTACCTGTTCAAATATGGGTTTCTTCCAGACATGTGAAAGATTCAGTTTTTATTGGTGAGGTGGAAGGAGTTTTGAGTATTCACGGAAACTTTAGCCAGAGTATGTGAAAAGAGCAAATTCTATTCCGAAGAAAAAGCCCTAAAAATTGCAAGTTTTGAGTTGGGAATGCTGTAAAATGGCTAGCACTGACAGAAAGAGGGTTTATTGTACTACTTATTTTTGGGTTCAAAGTTCCATCGCGTATTGTACTTGGGTTCGTAGCTTCGTATGATGTCTGTCTTGTTGTCTCTCTCCCACCTCCGTTTACCTTGGTCCTTATGAGTTATGACTGACTTAGATTTTGCTGATTTGTGCGTAGAGAGCCCTGAGACAACTTTCGTAACCGAAATATGCATTTATTTATTACTATAATTATTATATACTGGTACGTGGGTCATTTCAGAAATACACCATGCACAAAGGCGAATTGTTTGTTGGCCTTTTATTTTCCTTATGTTTCGTTAAAACCATTTATTTACAAGTTACAAAACTTTTTATTCTTTCATCTTGTTTTTTTCCCTTTCTGAATCACCTGCACCATGTCAATTAATTTATTGCTATACTTCTGACCTCTAGAGTCTAGATTGATCAATGGGCACTTCTACATTGAGGGGGTAAGTTCATGTCGGTGAAAATTACCCATATGATTTGGTGGAAGTTTTGAAATGAATAAAGAAATTTATTTTTTTTCACTTGTTAAAACTAACATCCCACGTTGATTTTCTAAAGACTCATAAACCAATTAATAAAATTTTTGAACTACTCCACCTCTTATCAATTAATTAGTTTTGAGTAGATAGTCTGGTTTTGATTATAATTTGGTTTAATTAATTCATTAAGCGGCGTTTGGTTTAGAAAAGGAATTGGAATAATAATAGGTTTTTTTCATTATAATTGTGTTGATTGGTTCGTGTTGGACAATAATAATAATAATAATAATTTTAAATATGCAAAACATTATTTTTACAACTTTGGTTCAGGGAATTTTTTTTTTGTGGATAATCACTTTCATATAGAGAATACCACAATTTTGATATTTAGAGTTACTATTCACGAAATAATACCCCACAATCAGGTATCATATTTTATTTCATTCCTATTCTATTTTACCCCAAACCCCTCAACCAAGCACCCATTGAGTTTAGCAATGAATTGGGATTAGTTAATTCATTAAGTTTGATAAATCAGTCAATGTCATAAATCTATCAAGGAGGATTTGAGAAAATAGCAGATTGATCAAAGACATTTGCAAAAATAACAAGTTGACCAAATCATTTGCAACAATAGCAGGTTGACCGTTTTAGGCCACGAAAAATACCGAAACACCCCTGATGCGAGAGAACTTCATCGTTTAACTTCATTTCACCATTCTTCTTCATTCTTTCAATCTTTATCGATTGAACATCTCATTTTCACGGTGCGTACATGAAATCAAACAACTAGTTTGAATGTCCCGTACAGGTTATGTAGATATTTCGTAAGTAATAATTAAAAATGTAAAATAAATCCCGGCCGACGAACAAACAAAATCCACTTGTCTCAAACTGGCAATTGGATGTTTCAAGATGCCTGAAAACTTATTAAGGTTCAACAGACAAATAAGGAACAAAGTCGGCATCTATTGGACGAATAAACGACAAATTCGTCGACATTTCTTCGAGAGTTTAATCAACGTATTTGTTGACGTTTGGTCGAGAGTTTAATTGACGTTTTAGTCAACATATTAATCGATATTTTCGTCGAGATATTAGTCGACGATGCATTCGGGTTGGGGAAAAAATACAAAATGCCTCTCTATTTGAAAACTACAGCCAATCGGCACATGAATGTTGTCAGAGAACTTCAAAACGGCGGATTAATTTTCGCTACCGCTGTGAATGTTGTCACTTAATAGTCTGTAACGAATTTAATTGCCAATTATCCCTCATTGAAACAACATCCCATCTTACCCATTCCATTATTGTTATCAGACTATGGGTGAAACTAATGGCATACAAGCAGAAAGGAAATTCCGACAAACTGTCGTGAAAATTTGCCTATAATGTTAGTTTCATATTTCCTATCACACGGTGTGTTGTTCCGAGCATATCCTATCACCCAAATTTTTTTTTTACAAGTTGAACTGATATTCAACCCAAAATTGGAAGGGCTGATGGCGAATAAATATCAAGTAACTGTCGATGAACATGTGGATCAAATATCGACAAAAATGTCGATTAATACCTCAATAAAAATATCGATCAAATGTCAACAAATAAAGCGATTTATTCCTCGATAAACATATCGAATAATATGTCGACAAAAGACTAGTATTTAAGGACAAATATTACATGCGGAATGAATTGTGAATCACATCTTATTGTTACCTTAAAATTTATGTAAATTTAACTATAATTTAGCCTATGACAATTAAATTAGTAGGTAAGATAGTACAAACAATTATTCAACCACTCATCTCACTATATATTTATGAATCCTGTTTGATAAATAGAGGTGTGCTATTTTATTTGATATTGAAATAAAAGCAAATAATATAAGTCCATTAACATCTATTAGTATAAAAAAATAAGGTTTTCTACTTTTTTGATTTGTGTGTTTTATAATAAAATGAGTTAGAGAAAAGGACAAAAAAACCAACAAGAGTCATAATATGTTAGAGCTTTCATTCATATAGAGTTTTATGCATTTTGTTAAACAGTTTATAGTTTTTTTGAATAAAAACACAAATTAAGAGGCTTTATCACAGTTTCTCGTTATTTTCATTTGTTTTGTTTGCAATTTTTTACATTTTTATCACATTTTTCTCGATGATATACAGAATATCATGTTCCAAACAAATGGATTTTAACATTGAAATATGTCGACAGAAAGTACTGAAATTTTGAATGAGTATGTGTTTTATTGATAAAACATAATGTAGATAATAAATTGTAACTATTCAATACATCAAAACACATAGTATTGTCATTTTTTCTCCCTACAAACTAATTGATTTGAGCAAGTTTGCCGGTTGTGTTTACGCTGTCCACAACGACCACATTTCTTTTTAACTTTTTTCTCGCCGGTTGAAGGAATTCTCTTTTTCTTGGGCCTACCACTCTTAGCCCTTGGTTCTGGTGATGATAGTTGCATAGATAAAACTTCTTCTGGCACAATCCAATCCTTAGGATCACCAACGGGCATAATAGGCTCTGCATAAGCACCTATAATTGCATCGGTATGATAAATTGGTGAGCATAAGGTGTAATGGTCAATTTGACGGCGACGAGCTACAGCTAGTGCATGCACACATGGGAGTTGATCCATATCAAACACTCGACACATGCATGTTTTTTCAAGCAAATCTACTGTAGTTGTACGGTTTGCAATGTCCTGTACACACCATCTATTTATATTGACCGGATAAACAACATAGGATTGTGCTTCTCTCATCCTAGATCCGATTAAGTCTTCAATGTATAGGGTTGTCATTATTTTGATTTCGCAAGCAGTTGTACGCCTATCGTGAAACCATCTTTAGAGCGTGTTACGGATGTAATCTACCAAGGAATGAATAGGTAATTCGCGGGCATCTTTCAATAGTGCATTCAGACATTTTGCAATGTTGGATGTCATTATTGTATAGCGTCTCCCATCAGAATGTGCCATTGACTAACGTTCAACCCCTATTCTCTTGACTACTCATTTACCCGTGAATTTTGCAGTAAAATAATTCCAAACATCTCATTGAATTCAGCAACAGTGTAAGCCTTTGCAGCCTTAAAGTATAATGGGATCACGGCTTTTTGTTTGAATTTCAATTTGAGGTTGTTGCTTAGATGATAAATACACGCTCCATGGAAGGAATTAGGGAAAACATTTGTAATACCTTTTCCAATGCTTTTATGTCGGTCAGATACAAACACCAACCCATCCATATTGTAGCCAATTGTAATCTTCAACATTTCGAAAAATCACTCTCACGATGCGTCATTTTCAGAATCAACTATTCCCCAACCGACAAGATATACTTGGTTGTTACCATCCATGCTAGTTGCAACAAGTAATGAACCCGGATATTTTCCTTTCAAGAAGCAAGCATCAACGGCAATAACTGGCCGCATGTGCCTTTGGAATCCACGAATCGATGCACCAAATGCAAAAAAAATACTTGAATCTTCCATCTTCTTCTCGACATACTTCAATAAGAGTTCCCGAATTTAACTCATTTATCACATGTAAATAATATGGAAGTATTCGATATGAATCCTCAAAACTTCCTCTAACTTCCTCCAAAGCAGCTTCCCTTGATCACCACGCCTTGTTGTACGTTATATAAACACCCAATTCTGACCGAATATCTGAAATCATTTCCTTTGGCCTATACGGCTAACATACATCTGTATACTTACACTTGATCCACGAGCCAAGTACATCGCGGCTAGCCTGCTTATTATCACTTTGGACCAATGATGATTAGCATGTATGGTTGTTGGCATATTTTGTGATCTTTAAGGCTGAAGAATTCCTAATGGCAGCTGCATTCAACATCCACTTGCAATTTTTGTCCTTACACCTTAGGTACAAGAACTGTCTATTAGCCCTAACAACCTTCCATTCGAAGAAATACTTTACGGCCAACATGGACATTCTCATGAACAAATGCCGGTTAGTTTCAAACACATCATTCACTGCAACATCCATCACTACAGCTAATCTATCAGAATACGTACCACCATCCGCATGTAATGACTTCGTCATGGCAATGCAATGAATTTTTTTTACAATGATCCCATTTTTCCTTCTGCCTTATTACCACAGGAACTCTGTGTTCATTCTCCACGATCAAGATTTCAGGAACACGATCATCCTCCTCATCACTAGCCTAATGATCTTCATTTGGTATGCTAAATATGTTGTCATCGGTCTGTTTTAAATGTATTACATCATCAGTCCTTACCGGACTATCAAAGCTGAAAAAATTTATTGGTGAGTTGCTAGCACTGAATTCAGCTTGTGTAGATCCACTATCTCGAACGATAACACATATTGGTATCCTTGCGTCACATCGTTTAATAATCTCATTCAAAAAACATTGGAAGTGGTGATCATTTTTTATAGGCAAAACCGAGATATTTGATAGGTACTTTGGTAGGTATTCGATCACCAGTTTAGGTGTAATCTCCGAATCTAAATCCAGTATGCCTAAGATTCGATTCATCATTTCCGAGAAGCTTGAGTCTTTCTTTAACAAAAAGATTTCAATCCTCTTATAGTTCACGAATTTATATTCATTCATGGCGGGGTCAACACTCCATTGTTCGCCGAAAAGCACATGAACAGCCCATTTATCATTATGTGCCATTCCTTTACCTATGCCACGTGTAAATCAGTCAATATGCATATGAGTTTACAACTCTCATAGGTATTTACTAATAATGGAATTAACCCTTTAACAAACAATCCCGTCGTCAAATATTAATCATCCAAGGGAATGAAAAATCATATTAGAGTGTCATGGAGGAGCGTACTCGATACTTAGAGGCTGGAATGAGGGGATTGCGTTTTCCTTTACAGGTCTGACTACAAAGCGGAAGAGTGGAGTGGTACCCTGGATGTCTGCAATGTGCTTGTGAATAGTATAGTTAGGTCGAATGAGTACGAAATGTTTCCTAATATTTTCTCACTCCATAGGCTAAATTTTTTTATTGGAGAATTTTGAAAAATTCATTTCCCGCACTTGCCCCGTTCTATGGACCAATCACTCGAGAATGTCAATCCCTCGAGTAAATGTCAACTAAAATGTCGATTCACAACTCGACTAAATGTCTACTAAATTCTCGATTAAAACCTCGAGTAAATGTCAACTAAAATCTCGATTCACACATCGCCTAAATGTCAACTAAACTGTGGAAATAAAAAATGCCTAATACAACCAAGTATTTGCTCACCAGCTTGGGACAAAAGATTATTTGCTCATTACAATCTTATTAGCTCACATCGAAGAACAATATATTCAACACTATCATTAATAAATAATTGTATACGTGTACAATTACATATAATGGATAATGTTGATGTTTTTTCGAATTACACAAATGAAAGTATTTACAAATTTACATACCGTACATTGAAAAAAGTTACAACTTTACATGTTAGTCCTAAAGTATGTGCAACGAATGAATATCATTTCATTCTTCCTGACTAAAGTATATGCAACAAATGTTAGCTCTAAAGTATATGCAACTTTCTAGCTATTTTTTGCTTCCCTTCTCTACCTTTCATTCCCTTTTGCCCTTTGCTTTCCTTCCATTCTGCCCTTTGTTTTTCTTCCTTTCTACCTTTCCTTTCTTACTCTAGATAGAATTTATCCTCCTCAAGTGTGTGGACGTAAAGTGCATACACCATCTGTTTATGCAGAATCGTAGCGTTCGTCGATGAAATGGTATGTAGCGGGAGCCTATGGATTATGCACTCTGCCCATCTCAGTACGTAAATACCACAGTCGCCGCTCCTGCAAGCTCGATTAAACACAAATTTATCAGATTTGTCATTCTATGTGATCGAACATTACATAAACAAATCTTGAGATACTAGCCTCGGTTCTTAGTGCTCCTCAATGTGCTCGACCACAACTTCCCATGTGTCCCAAATTGGATGTTCTTTGCCATAGTATGTGTAAACTCGCACGCCTTGATTATCTTGGGCATTGTTGTAGTGAGATATTGTAACTTCGCTACCACAACTGTGCCCTGAGGCGATGGGTTGTAAACTCGAAATTTCTGCTCATATATATCCATCTTCAGAGCATCCAGTGGTTGTCATTTACGTGACATGAGAATAACAGGAAGTGTAACTTCCTTGGGTCGTGTGCAAACGAACAATCACCAACAAACTACTTCATCGTCATGTCATTAACGTTTGCACCCCTCTTGTCAGTATGTATCATCTTCAAGCCAGTCTAATACAAATAAGAATAAGCATCTCATTAAATGAAAATATAAAATATGTATGGGTGGAATGGTGAACAAACTTACATCGAAGGTAGACTCCATAATGGATAAATCTTCGCGGCCCATGTTAATGATCCGTTTGTATAGCATGGAGGTATACAAATCAATTTGCTGGAAAACAAAAAAGGATTCAAGCTTAGGAGATAAGTATCACTAATAAAGAAATAATCCAAAATAGGAAAACGAGGCTTACTAGATCATTGAGCCAATATCCTTTTGTCCACATAGTCTTTAGCAAATCGGAATCCAAAAAAATCCCTATTCACATCTATAAATAGAGTGTTGGTCTGTGCCTTATCCACTCCTTCATTGCGTCATCTTGTTCTTCGGTTGGAAGCAAATCAACCAGACTAAAACTTGATTCCTCCCTCACTTTAGACCTTTCTTGGTCCGTGGCGTCCGTTTCGAGGCCAAGAGTCAGGCCCAAATTTTGCCCCCACCGCTTCATCCACAGGGGATTTGGTACCTCTTTCCTTCATCGGCGGAGGTGGAACACTCTCTGCAGGTAAGGTGACTTTAGGCGAAGGAGTTCTGTGTTCAAGACTGAGCTAATGGACAATCTCCAACACATCCGACTCTTCCTTAATTCTTTGATCAAGTTGTTTCTCATGAGGCCCTAAGTTATCTCCTGACTTGTGCCGTTCATCATTGACCGTTTGGGTTAGGACAGGCCCTGCATTTCCATCTTGCATCCCAGCCTTCCTAGTCCCTTCTTCAAGGACTCTTTTGTCATCATCAGGGGATGAACCCTCTTCGGCTGTACCAATGACATGTGCGCTTGATTTATTTACGTCATTTGTAGATGGGAGCACCTTGCAGGCCGGATTGAGGAGGGCGATCGTCGAGTAGCCTTTTGCGACGATGTGCACATATTCTTCCAACATATAAACTTTAGCGCTCATCATTTCGAGATCAAGAGTGAGGGTTTTGACTTGATCATCTGTCTCTGACTTTAGAAGTTTGAGCTCATCTTTACACATAGACAATTCTTCCTCGGTCTTAGTTTGTCGTTCAAGTAGCTGACTAATGAATTCATTTCTTCGCTCTGCTTCATCCTCGACCTCATGGCGGACGTTCTGTCGCTTTTCACGTTTAGAGACATTTTCTTCCCTGCTCCTCTTCATATACGATATGTAAAAATCTGATGAATCGGCATTCTCTCCCCCTAACTCCGCATCGTCCTCATCTGCCTCCTGTTCCCATTGTAAATATGTTTCTCGTTCTTCTGGAGTTGGCTTCATTCGAGTTATTTTCACCTTCTGCATGAAATCAAACAATAAAGTTCGATGCATTAAAAAAGTTATATTGCACGTCAAACTATACAAATCATCAACAGTTACTCAAGTCATACCTCGCCGTCGGCTGTTCGTTTTTCCCACACCTGCTTCCTCTCTTGTTCTCTACGTTGAGAATTCACATCTGTCCATCTAAACATCCTTGGTTTGTCCCCAGAGGATTCGACATTTTGAACCATCTTCAAACGCTTAAGATATGACATTACCTCATATACGAACACCTGAGAAATTGGAAAGGAAAAAATTAGGATCAACGTATTTATATTACGCATGTACTTATACAACTTAAAAAAATCCAGGGGAAGTAAAATTTGATGAACCTCCATTAGAAGTGAATGGCCTTTTAGGGGATGAAACTCCATGGGACAGATCATGAACTGCAAATATCAAGGATCATCTTTCACCCAACATTAAGTCCAATCAAAACCATCAATTTTCAAATATATAATAGTAAACTTCACCTCCCAAATTTGATGAACTTGGTATTGCCACGATGGAGGAAAGCTAGAAGTAGAAGATGAAGCCGTATCCTTAGCGGTGATTAGTCTACATATTCATCTATTGCCCTCAAAATGGAATCATCGGATGAACTAATAGAAATAAGATCCATTGTATCTATTTTTTCTTCAGGAACCAAATTAGAAGATTGGCCAAAAAGAACCAACTTTGTGTATATAAACAGCAGTGACATATTACTTAATCCAATAACAACCGAGCGGGACCACACAATCCAAGTATAACAAAAGAGAAATCATTACTCACCACGCGGAGGAGCTGCCTCACAACCACATTTTTAAGCTCATCAAACAATGCCTTTTTAGCAGAATCTGCCACAATCTGCAGGAATTCCTTATGGTCTGATATCTACACTATATGTAAGTCTCTAGAATTTGCACCACTCCTTCAGCCAAAAAAAGGTAAATAAGTTCCTCATGCAATTAAAAAAAAATCAGAAAAATGAGTACACGTACGTAGTTCAAAATGCAGCGCTGATGGGTATGCATGAAGAAGGAAACAGAGAAATCAACATACTATTAAATGGTAAAACCCTCCAATTAATACAGCAAGTAAATATTACTAAAAATTGCAGAGTTTGTCAGAGTTTAAATGGTAAAACCATACTTTAGTCAGAGTTTGTGAAAAGAGCAAATTCTATTCCGTAAAAAAAGCCCTAAAAATTGCAAGTTTTAAGTTGGGAATGCTGTAAAATGGCTAGTACTGACAGAAAGAGGGTTTATTGTACTACTTTATTATTATTATTATTGTGTTGATTAGTTGGTATTAGAAAATAATAATAATAATTTTAAATATGTAAAATATTACTTTTACAACTTTAGTTTCGAATTTTTTTTATAAATAATTACTTTCATACTTCTCAAAATGAGAGAAATAAAGGATACCATAATTTTGATATTTAAAATTATTAATTAGGAAATAACACCCCACAATCAAGTATCAGATTTTATTTCATTTCTATTCTATTTTACTCTAAACCCCTTAACCAAGCACCTCTTGAGTTTAGCAATGATTTGAGTTTAGTTAATTTATTAAGTTTGATAAATCAGTCAATGTCACAAATCTATTATTGGGCGTAATAAAGCAGTGGGTGCCTAAATCAATCTCAATTTCAATTCATTTCGCATTAATTTTCTAAAGATTCATAAACCAACTAATAAAATTTTTAGGTCATTTCACTCTTTACCAATTAGTTTTAAGTTAGATGTTCAAATTTTCTAACATCACTAATTTCTACTAGGGGCATAATTATTATTTTAAATGAAAAGATTTCCTTAGTCTTGACACTTAACTAAATAACTAAATATTTAATTTGGAAAACAAGGTTAATTTTACAAGGGAAATACATAAGATAAGAATTTGTGCTTTGGCTCTACAGCGTCATTCTCATATTGGCTAATTAATTCTGTTTAGCGATTAAGGGTGATTCGTTTCCCCATGAAGAACCCTTTTCTTAAATGATTGATTTAATTCATGGAAGAATTGAATCCATAGCATTTAGCTGTTAATAGGTTTTTTGATTGTCATGAAATGATTCGCATGAAATTCAAAGTTATATTCCGGACGATTTGCTTCAATAATGGATATAATTTTGCTGTCTCTTGTTCTCAGCTAATTACACTGATTCATTCTTTGTAAACTTTTATTGTGTCTTCTTCCTGGCTGAATTTGTCAGCACATACTTTTGAAGGTGTCAGTAATTAAGTCGAGTACCTTTGAACCTAAAAACTTAGGACTACAGTTTGTTCTCTAAAGAGGGGTCAAAATAGCAGAAAATGTTTTAGATTAAAGAAATAAAATTAAAGAAGGTGTGGTTTACTATTTTGAAAAAAATAAAAGATGAAAAGAAAAGAAAGGAAAAATCTTCATAAAAATTTGCATTTTCACTTCCCAAATTTGTGAATGATTGACTTTGACTAATAGCAGTGAAAGGTGTTCACTTATATTGGACATTGATTACCTATTAAATGTATTAAACGTGTCATATTTATATAACATTACCTATTAAAAATGTTGACATTATCATGACTTTATCTATTTATTCTTTTAAGTGTGAGTGTCGATGGAATGCCTGGAGATGGTCAGTTTTTTGGGGTGGTCGATTATCTCTTTTTTGCATTGTGTGTGTTTTAATTTTTTTTGTTTGTCTCTGATTCTCACACATGGTTACTTTTGAGGTGTTCCTTTGTTTTTTTTCATCTGCAGCGTTTTTCTCCCTCATTTACCTTTTCCCATTTTATGTCTTTTTTCTCCACTTATGATCAAATTTTATACCATATCAATAATAATTTATTAAAAGGATTCTTTATAGATGGACCCCTGGAGGAGTGGAAAAACTTTCTTATATAAATCTTTTCTTGTTACAATAAGATTTACTGATAATATAGCACTTGACACAACCACTTCAGGAGTATCTGCTTCTTTACTTCCAAGAGGTCGTACATCATATTCATGATTTAAAATTCTTTTGGATAAAAACAAATCTAATTATTGTAGTATAGCAAACAAAGCACATTAGCTTATTTATTACGACTAACAAAATTGATCATTTGGGATGAAACTACAACGGCTAAACGTAGCACTGTTGGGCAATTTGATCAAATTTTAAGAGATGTAATGAATTGTAATAAAATCTTTGGTGGTAAAGTCATAGTATTTGGTGGTGATTTTTGTCAAATATTACCTGTTATTCTTATAGGAACAAAAGATGATATTTTAAATGCTTCAATTGTTGCATCACCTATGTGAAACCAAATTGAAAAATTAAAATTACAACAAAATATGTGAGCATTAAGTGATAGTAATTTTTCACCATATCTATTATGAATAGGTGATGGAATTGAACATGTTAACGAGAAAGACGAAATTGAAATACCATTGAGGGCAAATATACAATTTACAAATAATAAAAAAATCATTGCATGCATTAATTGATGTAGTATTTCCAAATATTACTATATACAATTTTGATACATCTTTATTTATATAAAAAAAAAGGTTATACTTACAACAAGAAATGAATTTGTTCATGAAATCTCCAAAAATCTCACTTTGACATCTGCATTAGTAGTTCTAGAAGACGGAGGGAAAATACAATTCTGATAAATAAAAAAGAATTAAGTCTTCATAAATAAACTTTTGATTGCATTAAAAAAACGTATGATACAGTAAGGCTCCTAGAAACTAGCATCTTTATTAGTCTCCCCGTATGAGATGAGACCTTGGCTTCTACATAGCAACCCCTTTGAAATTCGTCTCCCTCTGAGGTCTGCAAATCCAAATCTTTGTCTACCCTACAATCTTGTAGATCTTCCACTATTATAGGGCATTCTCGAGACGCTAGTACTGACGGAAAGAGGGTTTACTGTACTACTTATTTTTGGGTTCAAATTTCCATCGCGTATTGTACTGGGGTCATTTTTAATTCGTCATAAATGTCTAGGTAGTTTATGAAAATAGTAATGATGAATACATTACATTTTTAAAAATAATTATTTTAATGACTAGTATAAAATCTAAATGGCATAAATCTACTAATCAATGGTCATTTTAAATATATAATAATATCATGCTATATGAATGATATGTCAATCATTAAGATAATTTATTATATTTTTTAGAATATAAATAATTTCATATGGCACTAATTTAAATTTTATTAAAATTATTTTAATTAAAAAAAAAGACTCCACAACAACAAAATTATGCATCTATTAAAATAATAAAAACACAATATACATAAAAAGTCAATTAATCCTTGTATATCCTAAGAAAAGTGTTTGTAAATGCCACCTATTTTTTTGGGCTGAGCCCTCTCAATAGGTTATAATTCTTGGAAGGGGGATGGCACACTATCACTAGTTGAATAATATGCTAGTTATTTTAATACCATTATAAAAATAACTTTAAAATAATAGCATTAAATTATCAATTTTTATAAAATGAGTACACAAAATATAATGATGTGTATGAATTACATTTCAAAATTCTTTTTTACACATTTCAAAGTAAATATCGTAAGATAAAATTTTCTTAGAAATATAAAAAGATTACGTTAAAAGTACAACAACACATTTTGATAGACTAACTATACACACATATAATTAATAACAGTAATTGTAAGGTACATCTTGTTATGCTAAAAATAGTAGTATGTAATTGAAGCTAATTGATATTTTGTGTACGAAAGTGACCCAATTAAGTTTGATGAATTTACAATTGTACTGACATTTATCCTTTTAGCTTATTTGTTATTTGTTGCTGATGTAACATCTGCCTCTGGTAATGAATCTGAAAGAGTGGTGAAATTGAAATAGGGGCATGTTATTTATAAACGTATATAATTTATAATTTTCCTTCTCTTATTGTAGAAATGTCAAAAATTCTTCTAGATGAAGTTACTCAAGATATCATGGTTTCAAATACTAACAAGAGTGGTGAAATTGAAGCAGAATTTGGAGAAGTTTTAAGATCGAATTTGGTTATTATTTGAATGCTTCTTCATTGATGTTTGTTGGTGAGTTAATATATAAATAATTGAATTTTTTTTATTGACTATAAATAGTTAATCATATCATATCTTATAAATTTTAATGGTTTGCTTTCAGGTCATTTAAGGAGGATGACTATGGTTTAGAATCTTGATTATGATTAAATTATCTCAACAATCTAGATTGTGTGACTTTGGACTTGGATATTTGACATTTGATTTGTAATTTGGAAGACGTTTTGGTTTGTATGACTTTGAATTTGGATATTTGAGATTTGGTTTATGTAACTTTGGACTTGAATATTAGAGATTTGATTTGTGATTTGGGCGTTGGATATTTGAGATTTGGTTTGTGTAACTTTGGACTTGGATATTTGAGATTAGGTTTGTAATGTGGGAGATGTTTTTTTCGCCTTGAATATTTGAGATTTTGTTTGTAATGTGGGAGATGTTTTTTTTGTCTTGGATATTTAAGATTTCATTTGTATGACTTTGGATTTGGATATTTGAGATTTAGTTTATAATTTGGGAGATGTTTTGGTTTGTATGACTTTGAATTTAGATATTTGAAATTTGGTTTGTAATTCTTGACATTTTTTTTTATGCTAGTGCTTGGATTGTAATTTGAAAAATAGTCTTATGACTTTTTGGCTTGTAATAGTTTAAATTTTAGTTGGAAATTATTTTCAAATGCAATTAGAGGTATTTTTAGATATTTTTGGTATGTTAATCTTTCACAATCAAGTATTTTCATGCCGTGTTAAATAGGTCATTATTTTCGTGTCGTGTTAAATAAGTTGTTTAGGTCTTTTAGGTCGTTTTGTGTTAAATATGTCATTATTGAGTTTTACAGATATTTAGGTCTTTTTGTGTCTTGTCGTGTTACCGCAAAATAAATAAGTTGTGTTCAAATTACCTTTTCTAACACTTATAATTAAACGAATCATGTTCGAGTTCGTGTAAAACCTATAATACTTGTGTCTCAACACGACTTGCGAATCCAAAACACGACCTGATTGCTACCTCTAATTAAATTGATCGAGGGCCCTAGTGTGGCAGCAAAGGGTGGGCTAAGATTCGAATCAAGCTAGCATCTTGAGTCTCTTGACTGTTCATGTTCAGTGCTTTAGGGGAAGTCATCGGGGGTGTTGAGGGTAGGGTTTGGCCGTGGTGGGAGAGGTCCTCAGACGAGACTGAAATAAAATCGTTGGGCTAGGGTTTGATTTTAAGAGATAACAAACTTTAGTAGATGGGTTTTGAATGGAGCTTGAGTCTTGATGAGCTGGTGATTGGTCATTCAGGGTAGGTCCAAAACAAAAGGGTTCGATTGGGGGTAGCGGGACAAGATCGATATCGGTGGATAGCGAGGGCTGGGCTGTTCAGATAAGACTAAGGGGGCGCTTGGTATAAACGGTAGGTTTAGAAATGGAATGGATTTGATAAAAGGAAAGATTTGGAATAGAATGGAATGATAGTAATTATGTTGTTTAGTATTATTTTGTAATGGAATGGAATAGATTTTATATTAAAATTAAAATTTAATATTAATATTAATAAATTTATTAATAAATTTTATATTAATATTATAATAAAGATATTATTATTTTACATTATATGATATTTAAGAAAATTATATTTTGTTCAAAAAATAGTCAAAGTGCATGTCAATTTGTGGAGAAAAATATTTTTTACAAGTTAGTGAAATTTGTTTTTTTTTTTTTAAAAAAAAGTAAAATGGGGATTGCAAACCATTGGTGGGTTTGCCACCCCAAGACATGTGGCGCACCCCCATTGGGCTCGCGTCACATCAACGTTGACAAGTGCTGAATTTTTTTTTTTAATTTGGCTCAAAACGACGTCATTTTGAGCTCTTCTCCAAAACCTTTCCCACCAAACCCACCGGTGGGTGGGTTTTGTTAAAACCTACTCCCCAATACTTTTGCTAAACCCATCACCCTCAACCAAATACCCATTTGTACCCCATTCCATTCCAAACCCCTCCCAAACCCACCAAACAAACTGTCTCCTAATTTAGTCATGAGTGTCCACACTAGTTTAGAGTTTAGGTTAGAGTTCAATATTTTGCAAATTGCAAATTTACAACAATAATTTATGTTTTGTAAATTTTGATAATTATTATTTGACCAATAATTATATTTAATACTATATACATCCTACAATTTTTTTGGTGTTTTCATCTAAAAAGTTTATAACTTCTTTCGATTACGTCCCCAAATAAAACTTGATTCATCATCATAAATTCATAATTATAAAAAAAATTTACATCATTTTGTGACCACAAAACTAATTTAACCTTTTTATAATAATTTTGGTTTAATTTTCTATGATTATAATATGTTTAAATGATTTTTTATATGTTTTAATATGTAGCATACATTATAATATGTTTAAAAGACTTTAATATGTTTTAAAAGATTTTTGTATATATGTTTAAAATTTTTTAAGTGATTACAATATATTTAAAAGATTTTAAGTGATTTTTATATGTTTAAAAGATTTTTATGTACGTATAATCTTATAACTTAGTTGACAATAAAGTTCAGATGTGAATTGCCAAAAGAACAATATTGTATTTTACTAAAATTTCTCATATATATATATAGTGTAATTGATTCATTTTACACAATGCTGTGTATTCAATTATTCTATTTTATTTGATTTGAGTATTTTACGAGTTAAATTGCTATTTATAATAGCTTTTTAGAAAAAAAAATATTGTTATATATTTCAAAATAAATATAGGCTCGCAATCAAATACTGCATACTGGTGAAACGTAAACCATGTTTTTCAGTCATACTAAATTTTTATAAAAAAAAGTAATTGGAATAATGAGATCATAAAAAAATTAAATAAAAATATTACTTTTGATACAAAATATGTAAACATTATGATTATAAGTCATAATATGTTTAAATTTTAATATTGTATAAAAGTAGTTAAGTAAGTACGTAACTTATGTTATATGTTACTCTCTCCGTCCCGAAAAAAGAGTTTACTTTGATTAAAGTACAACTTTTTATTAGTTATTAGGTACGATTTATTTAATGCACCACTAAATATATAATTTTATATTTTTATCCTTACTTTTAAATTTTGAGTATACATAAGATTAAATTACAAATTTCGTCCTCAACATTTGTACTAAAGTTTTTTTTAATCCATTACTGCCTTTCAACATGCAAAAACGGGTTCAAAGTTGCAAATGTTGTGAATGTTAAGGACTAAAAAAAACCATTTGAAAAATCAAGTTTATGAATGTTAATGACTAAAAAGAACCGTTTGAAATATTGTGCACTAAAAAGAACTTTAGCGCAAATGTTGAGGACAAAATTTGTGATTTAATCATATATATAATTATTATTAGTAAGAATATTTAAGAAATTTGGTTTAAAATAAATCTTTTTTTGGGACGGAAGGAGTATTATTTAGTAATGGTATAAGTGATGACATTGTAATTTGTAAAGTATATTAACTAATAAATCATAAATTTGGAATTACTATAGAATTATTAATAATCTAATATTGATATTAGTTGTATATTTATATTAGATAATCTAACATATAAATGTGTAGTAATTTAGATTATAAATTTATAAAATATATATGTTGTAACTAGTAAGTTAGATACTTGAAAGGAAAAAAAGAAAAAAAAAGTTAATTAATCAATCGGTTAACCGATCAACTGGTAAGTGAATAGTATCCGATTAATTGGTTAAATTAAGAAAACAAATATTTTAAAACCAAAATCACCTGTTAATCAAAAGAAACCAAATAATTTTAACCGAACTAAAATGATTAATTTTGGTTGCTCACTGATTCGGTCGGTTAACTGGTTTAACTGAACGATTGTACACATCTACTAGTGGGGTTTTGGCTTCAAATGACATGAGCAGATTAGATGAATAGGAGGAAGTTTGACGTAGTCTTGGCTATGAATCTAAAGGCATTGGGTGTTGAAATGCGTTGTAGATAAGAATAGATGTAGATAAGAATAGATGTAAATATCCATTTTTTTGTTAACTTAATTATAGGGATTACTTTATTGATAGGGATCAAGTTAGTTCATAAGATAGAGATCAAGTTAGTTCAGTAAGATATTTTCTTTTTATATAAAGCCTGTAAAGCACAATGATTAATATATAGAAGAAAAATATTCTCCATTCTCTATTTCTTTACATTGGGAAGTTAGACAAAGCTAAGAAGATATATAGTTAGTCAAAATTACAATGATCTACTTTCCATCCTCAAGTTTTGTGTATTATACATGGGGCATATATCCTGAAAATTGTAAAATAGGTTGCTTCAGTCTAATCCAATAGTAAATTGCTGAAAGATTAGTGGAATAGAGAGCAAGACTGAATACTGAAGAAGCTGCGTGGGATTATCTCACATGGATTTATCTCAAAGAATTTGCCAACAGGAATTTAATCCAAATGGGTGAGATGACTCGTTTCCACATCCATGACCTTTTTTGAGAAGTTACTGTCTCTGAATCTATGGAGAAAATTTTGATGGTCATAATTGATACTACACAATAGAGAGGAATAAGACGGCCCCAAAAAGGTGCTGCGATATCTAGTCCTATGCCATAAATATAATGATCTCCTTAATTATACTAGCATCAACCAAGAAACCAGCCATTACTTTAGCAATAAGCTCCAATCCTTGCTTACATTTGATTGTAGAGAAACCACTACTAAAAGCATTGTCATCTCAGCTTTTATCCCGTAAGTTTTTAAAAGTAGTGGTCTTGGATAGTATGAAGTTGGAAGAAATTTGAAGAGAAATTTTCAATTTATGTCACCTCATGCACTTATTGAGAATCAAAATAGTAGGCTTCAGAATCTGTAGTATTTAAATCTGTGCTCGACTAGTGTGAGGAAATTACCCGAGGAAAACGTTGCAGCTAAAGAAGCTTCGCGTAATTTCGGTACACCGGGAAGTTGATTCTTTGGCTGAAGAGTGGGAAATGTTATGGATTTGGCACTCCATGTAAGATGGGAGGGCTGTCTGAGTTACAATTATAATCCCACACAAATGCAACAGAGTGATGAGACAAGAATAGCGGAGGAGATACGAAAAATGTCCCAGTTAAGAATTTTAACAATCAAGCTGCTCTATAAGAGTACTCTTATAAGAATTCTGTTCTATAAGAATTTTAACATTGCTTGTATGTAGTCTTAGTTAGCTATCATATAAGACGACACCTAAGTAACGTACTTCTATCAAAACACAGAAGCATATGTTTTTGGTACACTAAGAAAAGAAAAGCCACAAAAAAATGTCAGCATACATCTCCTGAGATTCTCTATTAGCCATTCCATCACAGCTCTCATTAGCAACTCCAACGCTGAATCTTGGTCTCAAGATAATGGAGAATTCTAGTCAAAACCTTCGTTCAGCAAGTCTGACTTCTTTCCATGTACAAGGGCGCTTCTTGTACAGCCTGTCATGTGGACTTGATGAATCTGGAACCGAATTCTCGTCTGGTGATACCCCATCATCGTCTTGTGTTTTACTTCATTGTTCATTCTCACCAGTCATCGTTGCTCTCCAATATTCTTTCCACTATTGGCATCTTGAAGGGCAGTTTCATCAGGTTAGGTTGTTGCCACAATTCCATCAGAGGACTTCCTTGGCCACAGTGTTGAGGCTTGAAAAATCATTCTTCAGTGTTGAGATTTTATCAAAATCACCTTTACTTGATTGTGTGCACTCTCCTGTCAGTATAAATTTGAAAGTTTCTCTCCATGAATGGCTTCTTCTTTCTAAGAATCAGTTTCATAAGGCTGTTGCCTGTGCAGATTCCGAGAAGTATCCATAGCAACGAGCCAAATGCAGTTTGAGCACCAGCTCTTTGTAACTTTAAGCATTATCAAATGGCACTGCATGATGCATGGTCACCAGCAAGCATTGGTCTACAAGAACTTCGGCGGCTGCGTAGTTGCAGTCTGAACACCAATCCCTGTAATTTTCAGCATTATCAAAATTTCTGTTTTCTAATAAGATTAATGGAAAAGAAAATACGGGATGTCTTTTCCTGTAAAAGGTTATACATATTCCCCCAGCAAGGTCAAAGCTAGTTCATAGTTCCTAGAATAATGAAAAAAGAAATGTAGCAAAAGCAAATGCTGTTTATGTTTGTATCCACTTGCAAGTTGTTTTAAACGTTACTGTAATATCAAATTATGTCATATAATTAGGTGCCTCAAAAAATATATTTATATCTTGTAATTCTATTTCCACTGAACTGGGTTCCAATGAGTTGCCACAGCAAGATCCATTAATGGCTACAACAATCCAAAATTTATTAGGCCTGTTTTAAATCAAGATCATTTGATAGGCCATAGAAGGTGATTGTACTTCTATCAAAATACAGAAGCATGATTTTGGGACATTTAGAAAAGAAAAGCCAAACAAAAATAAGGGGAATGGAATGCGGGGAGTGGTAAAGAGAGGTGTCGTGTTTTTCATGCTCATAAATTCATTTCTCAAAAAAAAAAAAAAGAGTGAATTTTTCAGGATCTACACATACTGTATCTTGCTTTTCATGCTCATAAATTCATCAAATCAAAGACACTGAAGGATACTCAAATTTAAATATAATCTGTAAAAGGTCAAGGAGATATTTACATTGCTAGCGATGCCAAACACATTTCTGTGCCAGGAAAAAGTAATGCCTCTTTTCTGTTCACTCCATATCCACAGATCTGACAAGTGCACAATGGACAACATCAATTAGGCTTTAGGCAGTTATTGAACAGAGAAATGAATTAACATTAATAACCATAACCAGCAACTCTACATGAGTAAGGAATTAAACTTTAAAAACAAAAAATGAAGTGAAATCAAACATGGGGAGGTTAAATAGGAAACATTAGACCCAAATACCCAATCAGCAAAATTTCACTAACCTCGGTGAACCAGCGAAGCAAAAGTTTTGGTACATCATTAATTCGATGATCGATGACACTGTTTCATTCAAGTTTAATGAATAAAAAATGGGAATCTTCTTCTTCCTCCCCTTCTTCTTCTTCTTCTTCTTCTCATTTCTTATGATTTCTTTTGTATGGAGAGTGAGAGATATTTGCCTTGATTGCTCGCCCACCGAAAGTGCTGCAGCTAGGGAATGTCTACAGAGGTTAAAAAAGAGTAAGATGTATATATAGGCAGACACTAGGACCTAAATCTCAGGTTTAACCCCATGCAATGTGACTAATTTACAAGATTGACACATCGGTGGAGTTAATTGCAGCATTGACATTGTGGTGCAGCTTTGAAGTCTCAGTGGTTTTATGGGCACAAGCACTAAATGGCTTCACATTCACCCACCAATACACACTTCCTGTCATAAAACTCATAGCATATTCCTTACCAAAATCTAAAAATCTTTTAAAACAATCAGTAATTCTTTCAAAACCATTCTCCAACATGAAATTTGAGATACAAGTTCACTGGAGGTATTGGGTCCATGGTAGCTAGTAAATACGCTGCTTCCATGTTACCCTCGGCATCTGTAAAATCCCATTGATCGCCTCATGTCATTGTTCTACACCAAATAGGAGAATATTTTACGTGTACAATGTTGTATCTCACCTCATTATTAAAAAGGGGAGGATCCTAATTTTAAAAAACAAGGCAATTTTACATATACTAATCTGATTCAAAAGGTCAACTAATGTATTTGCTCATGAGACTACAATACTAACCAATTAACCCATGTACCAAAGGTTGCAATTTTCAGCCAAGAAATTAGTTACTTTGTTTCTAAATTATGTTTCTCAAATGATCAAACGCACAACAGTGAGTCATAATGTGAGACCCCAATTTCCATAGTGAAGCTATAAACACATGATTGAAGATACTAGATTGACCAGAAATCCGAGATATGGTAAGGGCAAAGGTGCTTGATGACCAAGAACCATCAAAGTAACTGATGCGGAGCATGTCCACAGACAAGCAAGAGATAAAGGAAACTAGGAGAACATCATGAAATCACATTGCATAAAACATACAATATCCAAATACATGAGTGGACCAATTGGCAGTTACCACTCATTCAGATCAATCAAAGTTCAAAAGAAAATGGAAGGGCATGCCAACGTACTCAAATGAAACAGAAGCATGAACATCTCATCTTAAATGTATTTGCCATCAGAAACCAGAAATGACAATGTTTTGTTTAATAACTGATATTGGGATTAGTGTTAGTCCGCACATTTAGTTATGTGGGAACAATTAAAAATTCACAGAAACAAAAGCAACAGTTTGTTCTCAGTCAAACACAATTCCAAGACAACCTTAACTGGCCACCTACTTAAAATTTTAACAGCTAACCCAAATGCATCTATTGATGCATAAAGTAAGTAGAAGCATGACAGCACAAGGACGCTAGAAAAGAAATTTGCTAACACAAAAAGGATGCCATTGATACATGTACGAACTCTAAATTTCAAATTGCTAAATCCAAACTGGAAAAAGAAATCTTGAGTATCAACAAAAAGCTACAAACAGGAACTTGAGAACAGAAACAAGAATCCAAGAAAGAAAGAACAAAACTTACAATTGCATTTTGGAACATGTACCTTGCTAGTTATATCTTCATTCTGAGATTGAACAGTCTCATCAATGAAACTCCAGCACAAAGTGAATACCCACTGGAAGTATCATCTGGACTTTCATCTGTTGGTGCTTGTGCTAACTTTAATGGAAATCTTCGTCAAGTTGAAATCCTAATTTATTCAAAACTTTTGTCTCTCCCATATTAGCCACTTCTCCATCAAAATTCTAAACCTTAGGACAACACAACTAAAAACACCAGTTACTAATTCTCAGTAAAAAGTTTGAGAACTTTTCAACCAAGATATGAATTTAAGGTTAAAAAACAAGTACATTTTACTCTTTGATGACCTTCACTTCAACACAATCTTTAATTGATGAGCATTTTGCAACAACGAATCACCGTTGTCCCTGTCTGCTATTGCTGATAAGACAGAGGCTGCTCAAGGAGAGAGAAAAGAGAAGAAAGATTGGAGAGAAGGGACAGACCCCGCATATTCAAAAACCCGACTAGAATCTTTTTCTTTCATGGGAATATCATGCGAGTTAAACTTTCTCCGAAAGTTTTTAAAATAAGGATATGAAACTCATCATTTTCCTTTTCAAAAATCCTCAAAACAGTAACTATAGATTTAACATATATTTTTTAATGATTTTGCATCTCCATATGATAAAGCATGGCCAAACTAAGCAAACATTAGAGGGCCATATTCATTTCTTTTAGTTCCCACTTGTTAGCGTCTCATGAATTCTTGTCGCACCATGAAAATCATTACTCATCCTAAAATATTGCATTTGTGAAATACCCACAGACCTCTTGAAAAGAGCCAAGGGATTCCAACCACTTAGAAAATCAATGCTCATCCTATAAAATATTGCAAGATGAGATTCCGACCTCTTGAGAGAAGCAATAGAACTCCAACCACTTAGCCACTATTTGTAATGCAATCTATAACCTTGACTTGTTTGGTTACAATATCGCTTACTTTGCCATCAGTTAGGCCTCCAGCCTTTAGCGTGAGAGAGCATTATAGCCTTCTTCCAAGAGTTTAAAACATAAATACACAAGCTTCCATATGCAATGTGTCACTAGCAAGGATTTCTACTAAGAGAAATATCTAAAATTATTACATCAGCGGTTCCAAATAATAAATTTCTTTCTTAAGTTAAGATTTGATAACCAAGTAAATTATCGAAACTCTAACATGGAAGTCCAATTTAGTCCTCATCATGTTTAATGTCTAAAACCTAGTATGTGTGACTGCATATTTCTTAAACAGCCTACATTACAAAGACATGTTCATTACACTATTTCCAACATGTGCCTAGGCAAAAGATTTTGCCCTTATACTCTTTATTCTTCCGCAATCTCTTGTATTTCGCCTCATAAACTGTCTTTAAGGCTAACATGTACAGTAAAACATGCTCTACACAATTTGCAAGATTTCAAAAAATGCTGAAGCACTTCCACTTCAGACAAAATAAGGGAAAATGTACACGCATTTACGTTGAAAAGGCTGTGCCCAAAATTCCACCTTCTTGCACCTTCCAATTGGTTTTGTAGAAATACTTAACCAGCCGGGTGATCGAGAAAATATTTTATAAAACAATGATTGTGCTTTGTTTAGTTTGCTTCTTTTCTATTTTCTCTCTTTTGGACAAAAATGGGAAGAGGGTATGAAATTGGTTATATATTCTTCATATACCAGTTAAATGCTAAATGAAACAGCAGCATGAAGCAATTGTAGCATTAGCACATCATTTTCTTAGCCTTGAAAGCTAAATTCTTGCTATGTCTTTAAGTTTTCCTTTGATTGGCTGGAATGCTAAGAGCCATTAAAACATCCATTGTCCTTACTTTGTATGGTATAAAAACAAGCAAACCATTGTTCATTTCCAAAGAAAATCCATTTCTACTAGGTCTGTAATCTCCATCCTAGGCTGCAGCACCTAACCAACCCCGCCCCCCCTCCTTCCCCCTCTAGCTTTCCCCAAATAAACATGGGGAAAGCTAGTTTCAACTTTAACAAGGAAAAAGAATATTAACATATATCTAATTTACTTCAAACTATTTAAACACAACCGGGGCAGGAAAATTTGTGCAGATATGGCTTATAATTTTCTAATGATCAGATATCTTTCTTTCATTTTGGAATATTTTCAAAGTTGGTAATTTCATTATGAATATATGGTAGTAACATAAAGTTTGGTTATCAATTAGTATTTGTTTTATAACAATGCAGCCATCAAAAGTTAAATATGAAGCTGGAAGTAAGATAAACATTCTCTTATCTGTTTCTATTGCATTTGACATTCAGTACTCCTGGGTGGGGGGTAAGGACAGTAGCACTTAAGTTCATTTGAATTTTGCCATTCTGACATTTGAAAATTTTCACTGAATGACAACAAAGGAATAACGATAAATTTTGAATTGCATAACTTGACACAAAGGAAATCAAGGATGCATAAGAAAAGCTGTCTAACAAAACTAGAAATAAAGATGTCTTTTACCTAGTTATATCAACCTATTTCACTGCTTATCTCAAGGATTTAAGGTTTGGCTGAACATTTTAAATTGTTTCTTCACATTTTCTGACATATGAATTTGACTCGTATGGAAAAGTAGTTTATTTGTCAAGGGCATTGTGACTGGTCTTACAATGGTGGTTCAACTCTCACTTCCTTCACACTCTTACCTCTTTTTTTTAATAACTTTTGCACGTACCGTATCATATGCTCATATTTCAGTGTAATTCTAGTTGGGCAGGTTTTTGGTCAAGCAAAATTTTAAAATACTTGCTAACACCAGTGAAATTAAGGAGTGACACAAAAGACCCTATCCACAGCAAACTATTATTCAGTAAATGGTTCAATAGTAACTATTAGTAATATGAATATGACCAAATAAGATCAGATGAAATAGGAGAGCACTTTCATTGTCTCGCACCAAATGAATTAAGGGGAACAAGGGACAGTTCACAACTTCTCTTCAAGAATGACGGCACCAGTAAACATTAGCAAGATGCATAAAGGCATATCAGAAGAAACAGAATTCTAATCCATTCACTAAAGGGATTCACAGCAGTCCATTTTTAAGAATCAGGGAATCATTTTTTTCTTACCTCTTATATAACAAGAGAAAACTTTTAAATTGAACTTTTTCCATGAAAGACACAATCTGAACCAAAACTAAAATGACCAAGAATAAATATGGAGAAGTTCTTCAGTTTGTCAGGGATGCAAAATTTTCCAAACACAATATGAAATCATCTAAGCTGGCAAGAAAGTTTATATTTTTTATTTACTAGGGTAGTAATAGTAGTATAAATGCTTCAAAACACAATTTGATTAAACAATAAGGCCCCTTAGTAAGATGAGAATCACCTAAAATAGAAGTGCAAAAAAGCAACAACCTCTCACCACCCAAACCTTGATGAGCTACATTTGAATTCACTCATTGGTAATTACACATAATCACCCACATAATAATTGCCAAATAAAACATAAAAGGGCCACATTCAGACAACCTTTTACCGGCCAGGTAACAATGTACTAAGCTCAATCAGCCAAAATGTTTGTATTACCAACTTTCCAGTGCAATGAACACAAACCAGCTACTTCTGAAGAATTTCACTAGCTAGGTCAATCATTTAATGATTATGCCATACTGGTCATTAACTTCTCAATAAGTTGACATAATATTAGACCTCGGGTCCACATGGAACGAAATGATAAGGAAAGGAAGCCATGAGATACCATTTCATTTTCTAAACATCCCCTATTCACTTATTATCGTAATAAATTTGGAAACTGCCAATTTGCATATGCCATGCACTTTCTGCCTCCTCTTTGACCCACTAGTGCTGCTTTACCAATTTAATTAGACATGGATTGTTAAATTATTCCACAACAGATATTCTAGGAATTGTATGCACACAATGCTAAAACTTTAAATTCATAAAACTTGTCAAGTAATGCAACTCACTACGCCATTCTTTTCTGACCATGCATTGAACTTGTTGAATAAGGACTAAGTGCTGGGGAATAAGCATAGGAATCAAATGGCTAATTCAAACATTGTTCAAATATCACAAAACTTCATACTATTAGGATCAGATCATGTTCCATCTTCAGAGCAAAACCTCTTTGACATAATAAACAGGTAACTTCATCCACCCTAGAGGTCAAGTAAACATAAAAATACAACTAAAGATCCACTTTTAGACCAAAGTGTAGGGATGTCAAAAAAGATTACCATATCCCATTCCAAAAAAGGTTGATCCACGTGCCAAGTAACTACCCCTTCTTCATTGCATCCAACTCAAGCTTGGCCACCTCAACCCTCAATTCTAACTTCTTAATAAAGTTTTCAACCTCCTCTTGCAATCTGCTCTTCATGAAATCCTCATGATCTTCTTTATCCTTCGCTTTGTCTTTATCATCATGATCTTCTTCATCCTTTGCCTCACCAACATCGTCATGATCCTTTTCATCCTTTGCTTCATCATCATCAGCACCATCATCTATTGTTAATTCTCTTACCACATCCTTTTTTCCTCTAATCTTCTTTTTACTCTTCACATCGTCGTCATTATCCTCCAAAATCCTATCTCTAGCATCATCATTATTATTAGGATTATCAACATCATTTCCAGCCCAAATATTCTTTGAAAGATCGAAGGCCATAGCCTCATGTGCCTTAAAGAAAACAGGGCCCTCTCCACTAGTTTCATATATCTTCATGTTTTTGACAAACTTTTGCTTCAATCTTCTTACCTTTTCATATATCTGAGTCCTACTAAAGTCAGAATGAAGCTTCCCCTCTAACAGTTCATGCAAGACATTTATACCAATTGATGATGCAGATACATTGTGTGATGATCCATAATCAATCATTCCCCTGAGCAAAGCAATCTCATCCTCCTCTGTAAATACCCTAGAACCAATCAGCCCAGAAGATGATGTAGCAGCCACAGAAGCCTTTTCTTCCTTGTCCCCGGCAATGCGAACGCTCCTCCTTTTGCTGCTTCTTAAGCCAGCTTTCTGCTCTTTCCTTTGGCGTTTCGAAGTGGGTTTTCCATGTGTAGTACTGGGCATAGGCATTTCCGTTATATCATCAAAATCAAAATTTGACGGGAAAGAGGATTGGCGTGGTGGGGTAATTAGTTTTTGGCTGGCAGTATTCTGTTTTCCCTCGACTTGGGCTGCATGTTCGGTTGGAAGGATCTTGCTCTTTTTTCTTTCACGTTCTTCAAGGATTTCATCATGTAAGCTTCTTTCCCCATGGGATGGCTCTTCTTCCTTATTATCATCTGGAGGTTTTTTAGGAGGGGAAGGAGGAGAAGAATTTGATGAAGCAGCCACAGAAGCCTTTCCCTCCTTGTCCCTCCTCCTTTTGCTCCTCTTTGAGCCAACCCTCTGCTCTTTTCTGGGGGGTTCTGAAGTGGGTTTTTTATCTTTAGTGCTGAGCTTTTTGCTGAAGTGATCAAAATCAGATTTTGAGGGTGACGACGATTTGGGGGTTGGAATTAATTCTAGAATAGTACTTTGTTTTTCCTCAACTTGTGTTGGATGTTGGGTTGGAAGAATCCCGTTGATTGCCCTTGCATTTTCTTCCAAGATTTCCTCTTGGACGGCTGCTTCTCCGTGCTCACTATCATCTGGTTTTTGAGGAGGGGAGGGAGATGAATTTGAAGGGGTTTTTAGCAAAGGAAAGCGTGAGCGGCTTTCGTTCTTTGGTGCCATTTGATAGTTCTCTATGGTGAAACTACTTCGCTAGTTGAGAATTACAGTTATAACTATTGTACATTTATGATCAGTGCTGGGTAGACTGTAGAATGCAGCAAATAGTGGGAAGTGGAGAGTATAGCATTGGGAGTGCTTCTCGATCTTTACCAATGTTTACCATTGTCTTCGGAGACAACGGGGGCAATTACCAATGGCGGCAGTTTTGCATGTCAGAAGGCCCAATCAGTCAATCACCACCGCATCTTTTGATTTGGAGAAAGCCCTCCTTACGAAGGCAAAACTCCAAGTTATAAATTGAGCAATATACAAAAAAATGCATAAATATACTCCCACCATCCTAAAAAATAAATTCAATTTAAAAAAAATTCTTTATCTTAATAAAAATACTCATTTTTAGAGTTAAATTCTTATATTACTTTTACAAATAATAATAATTTATAATTCAAATTAAAAAATATAAATATAAATATAAAATTATACATTTAAATATATTATATCTTATAAATTAAAAAAATTATATCAAATAAAAAATTAACTATTTTTTTGAAATGGAGAGAGTGATATATATCTTTGGACTTTGGGTTAAAAACTTACAATGTATGGACAGATTTCAAAACACATTTTTACAATTTTCAATATGTTTTTTCATCCAAGGGGCTGGATCAATGGCTAAACTTGGGAGCAATTCTAGGTGAGGTCATGGTTTGAACCTCACTAAATGCAGCCAGGGCTTGGGACATGTGTTGGTTGTTTTGGAGGATTTAGTCGCTTAGTTGTGTGGGTCACTTGGAGGATTTAGTCGCGGGTCACTTGGAGGATTTAGTCGCTTAGTTGGGTCACTTGGAGGATTTAGTCGTGAGTCACTTGGAGGATTTAGTCACTTAGTTGTGTGGGTCACTTAGCCATAATAAAGAGTTGGGACCTTCCCTATTACGAGTCCACAGATTACTACTTGGAGGATTTAGTCGCTTAGTTGTGTGGGTCACTTAGCCATAATAAAGAGTTAGGACCTTCCCTATTACGAGTACACAGATTATTACTTAGAATGAAGTTTGGGACATGCATAACCAGTGAATGTAGGATACCTCTAAGAGAAATATATATATATATATATATATATATATATATATATATATATATACTTTTTTAGTTTTTAATATATTTTTTATTTCACAATTATTATTTTAAAAAATACAAAATTATATTTTGAAATACTATCTATACATGCCCTTAACTATATTAGAAGTTGTTTATTTGTTTTCACTGAGATGGTCGTGGAAGAGACAATGAATAGAGTGAAGATATGAGTAAATAGAAATGAAACTAAAACTATGATAAAAATGTACGGACTGGGAGAATGAATGCCCCGTTGCTATCTGCATTAAATCCTTACTGAGTGTTAGTAGGAATGGCAATTTCCGGGTTCGGGGTCGGGTTTGCTATACCCATCCCCGAACCCGAAAATTTAAGGCATACCCGACCCGACTCCGAACCCGATCGGGTTCTACCTTCAATTCCCATACCCGTCCCCGATCGGGTTTCGGGTTCCCCGCGGGTACCCGAACCCCGAAACCCGAACCCGAAACATCAACAGCAACAACAAAAAAAATCATAAATATAGTTGAAAAATCCAGAGACCACAAAAGATGCATAAACCACTACCAGAAGATGTATAAGCCAGAAGATGTAAAAATCCAGATCTTTGATGTCTCAGCTACTGCTAAACTTTAGTTGAAGAACAGTCAAGAAATGGAGATCACCATTCAATTACAAATGAAAACAAAGAACTGCTGTCTAAACACGCAGCTAGTCAAGAATGAGTAATGCTTGAAACCGTCGCAGGAATCATGTTTAAGTACAACTCGCGGAAGATGTATGAAAGGAAAAACTTAACTCACAAAGTGAGCTAATAATCAAGGAACAATGACCATAGCTCGGATAGTATATCCCAAAGATAATCGGCAAATGCCGCCACCCATTATTTTTAATTAATGTAATTTGTTAATTTGAAGAACAAAATCGTATATTTAGTCTCTGCGACCAAAGAAGCTCAAATGAAAGCGTATGATCCCTAGCCAAAATGTTAACTCATAGATAGTCCATTGCTGACTAGGCCAGAGGTCGCTTGTAAAACATTTTACGTTTCAAAAACACAAATTTTCTTTCCGCCAAAAAAGCACATTTGTCATAAAAACACATTAGATTAAGGATCATTAAATTGACCTGAAGCCAATAAGATCTGATTGGCGGAACTACAACCGATGATATAAAATGTCAAGTTTGATGAAATCAATGATCCTGATACTCCATTTCTTAGTCGATCCAGTCGGTAGCTATTACAAAATTATAACATAGAGTTTTCAATCTTCAACAAAATATCAACCTCTACACAAATATGACTAAAGCGATTACTAAACATCAAAAATCAAGGGCATCTCCTACAAAAATTAATTTCCAATCTTTCCCTTCTTTTTCTAAATTTTTGCGGTATACAAACAATAATTATTAGGGTGCCGCTTAAAATTGCTTTGTGACCACAGTTTCCTCCTATGACCGTTATCTCTTGAGAGGACAAAATGCGGAAAATGAGAATCCATTTAGAGGGGAAGAAAGTAGCGAGATCATAAATGTACGGAAGGAACTAAGCCAAAAACAAAAGAAAAGAAGTCATCAATATAGAATCAGTATGATCACGAGGCTCTTGTACCCAAAAATAATCTCCAACGATCAAGTAGACATGGTCTCCCAACACCACATCAAGCTGGAGGTGATTTTGAATACAACTAACGATGTCTGCAAAGTTTCATCAAAAAATTGCTAATAAGATTAAAATTAAGAATTCCATACACTAACTCATTGACCCACAAGTCGAGCATGGAGTATACAAAATCAAGCGACGACAACTGAGCCATTTCTTAACATCCCTAGTGCAAATAGAAGCGAAGAAGTAGTATTTGAATGCAAAGCGACGAGAATAGAAGACAAGCAGACCTATATCATTCAATATTTTTGGGCGAGAATGTTGTCGATTCGTTCGAGAGGACATGAAAAAGCACGGCAATGAAAAATACTTGCGAACAAATGCACGGCCGAGGATGAGGATGAGCGGATGCGGTCGACGAACAACTCGGCGGCGGAAGAGGATGAGGATGAGCCGGCGAGCGGGTGACGGCCGAGGATGAGCGGATATTGCAAATTGCAAATTGCAATTCTATGTTTGGGTATTTTACGTTAGTCTACGGGTTTTGGGTGTGGGCGGGCGAGAAGGCTGGCGATTTAGTGAGCTTATGCGTCGGAGGAGGCGGTGGTCGGCGACTCGGTGCGGGAGGGAAAATAGAAAGAGGGAAGAAAATGGAAACGGGTTAGGGTTTGCAAAGAGGGAAAAAAGGGCCAAAATTATTATACTTATGATTATAAAAAAATTTGAAGATTAATATCGATATACTTATGGCAATAATATTTAAATCCAAATGATATGAAAAATAAAAAAATGATAAAACAAATCTTTATTATATAAAAGTATTTTAAAAAAATTATTTACTTATTATTCAACAATTTTTTAGTAATTTGAATATAGATATTAATATATAATTATGAATATGTTCATTTCTTTAATTTTTATATTATATTTAATCAATTCTAATATATGAGTAAAACTAATATAAATACATGTTATATGTAATAGTAATACAAATCAATTGGTCAAATGCTCAAAACACTAGCATTTAGTTAATTAACTTCATAATTTTATATATATTTTGATAAAGTACATATAAACAAGATATGAAGCAATAATTTAATGAAAAAAAAGAAGCAATAATTTAATAAAAAAATTATTAAAGTTTTTAGATTAGTGTATATGAAACACTATGATCATATATCTTTCAACAAAGGGCATTCAAATACTTATGCGTTTTCTAACACTATATAGAAGAACATTTTGTTTGTTATTTAACTTTATTTCATTTAAAATTATAAATATGTTCATTTCTTCAATTCTTATATTATATTCAATCAATTCTAATATATGAGGAAAACTAATATAAGTTCATGTCATATGTAATAGTAATACAAATCAATTGGTCAAATGCCCAAAACACTAGCATTTAGTTAATTAACTCCATAATCTTATATATATTTTGATAAAGTACATATAAACAAGATATGAAGCAATAATTTAATGAAAAAAAAAGAAGCAATAATTTAATGAAAAAATTATTAAAGTTTTTAGATTAGTGTATATGAAACACTATGATCATATATCTTTCAACAAAAGACATTCAAATGCTTATGCGTTTTCTGACACTATAAAAAAGATCATTTTATTTGTTATTTAACTTTATTTCATTTAAAATTAATGCATGTGCATTTAAAATTAATACCTTTGTACATATATTCATGCATGTACCTTAATATACTTGATTTGGACAGGTGTATCTACAGATAAAAGAAAATTGGATGCTCTCTAGAAAGATAAAGAGATATATATAATTATTTCAAGATAAAAACTATTGAAGCATAATATTTGTACAAAAGCAAGGAAGTTCCTTTTTTTTTAATTAAAATAGAGTACAAAATCAAAAACAAATTTTTTTATAATTAGTTAATTGTACTAAAAAATAATTATACTTATTCTTTTTGTTCCCCTAAAAAAAAGAATTTATTTTTAATTTCTTTTTGTTCATACTAAGAGAGTCCACTATACCATAAAAGTTGTGTTGATATACTCAATTATTCATTTTACAAACACGAGAGGCTCAATGTTAATATTATTCTATATTTTTGTTGAATAATTTCATTACATGGGTAATTAATTACTAATTTCATTAACAAAATATATTGATGTTAAATTGATACTTATTATTAAAAAATTATATTTTCATTTAAACCTATTTAAATACTTTCATGACTTGCCATTTGAAAAAAAAAAGATCAATTAAAACAACTTCTAATAATATATAAAACATACAATACAATAAATCAAAATACATATATTTAGGGGATCGGGTTCGGGGTCGGGTTTTACCCGAACCCGACCATGAGTCAGTCGAGTCGGCCTGGGAGTCGGGTTGGGCGGGTTTGGGTACCCCCGAACCCTCCCCGAACCCGACCTCGGGGTTTTTAAATATACCCGAACCCGAAAAAAACCCGATCAAACGGGTTTTGATCTGATTTGGGTTCGGGGAACCCGTCGGGTCGGGTATAAATTGCCATTTCTAAGTGTTAGATTGAGATTAAAGGCTTTTGTCAGTTTGTGCTTAAAAATTAGGAGCCGGGCTCATGTATGAGAATGAGAAAAATAATAAAAATAATAGTAGTAAAAAATAATGGTAGATTTTTTTATTATAATTCTATTAATTAATTTGTGTTGAGGAATAAGAATGATTATCAATAATAGTGGTTGATTTGTGTTAGAGAATAGGAATTATTACTAATTATAATTATAAATTAATTATAATAATTAGTATTATTTATTTATTTATTTATTATTAGTTAATTATTTATTATAATGTTAAATTAATAAATTATTATTAAAAATATTATTGATTAATTTAATCTCAAGTAATTAAGTAGTTATAAATTAATTAATATTATCAATTAATTATTTATAAATTAATTAATATTAATTATACATTATTATAATAATTAATATTAGTAAATGAGATTAATTAATTATTAATCCCAATAATAAATTACAATATTAAGTAAATGAATGATTAATTAAATTAATCTTATTTAGTTAATTTATTATTACTTAATAATAATAAATTAATTATAAATTAATTTATATTAATTATCTGTTAGTATTAATTATAAATCAATCAATATTATAAATTAATTAATATTAATTATACTATAATTATAATTAATTATAATAATTAATATTAATAAATGAGATTAATTAATTATTTAATTTACAATATTAAGTAAATGAATGGTTAATTAAATTAATCTTAATTAATTTATTTATTATTACTTTTAATAATAAAAAGTTAATTATAAATTAATTTATATTAATTATAATAATTAATATTAATTAATTAGTTAATATTAGTTAATTAATTAGTTATAATATTAATTAAAAATAGGATATCTCATTTCCTAATTTCCATACCCCCCAATAGTAGGAGTATGAGGAAAGACCAATATGGGGTAATCATGTGGGGCCTTCTGGGTAATCAAACACCCCCCCCCCCCCCCCCTCTCCCCCAAACCAAACAGCAGGAACACTTTCATTCCCATATCCTTATGCCCAAACCCCCACACCAGGTAGCCCTTTAGACCTTTGAAAGGTAAAGTTCCTTTTTTTAAAGTTCTCAATTAAGACTTTTTATAAGATAAATTAAAGTAAAATAGGATATGTAAGAATAAAATATTGTTATTGGTTATTCAATTTCTCAACTAAATAAACAGGAGATGAGAAAAATGCCTTTTCTGCATTTGTTACTCATGATCAATGAAGTCTTTTATATAGGTTGAAACAAAACAAAAAGTACACAAAAAATGGATAACAAAACAAAAAGTAACTTTTCTTAAACAAAAATAAAACATCCAAACACATTTTATTTCAAAATTTAAAATTTAAATTTTCCTACTCAAATTTCTCTCACATAATTTTAAAAAAATTTCTCTCATATTTTTCCCTCCAAAATACTTTTTCTATAAAAAAATACCCACCAAAATTTTCACATATTCCAATACAACTTTTATCAAATAAACCACAATCCAAATGAAACCAAAGCAACTAATTTCCTAAAGAATAAGACAGTTTTTTGAAGAAATCTTGCTAAACCTAAGTACTTGGTCAACTGGATACTTTATTTCACCACCCTCCCTTAAACTAATGTTTACAACAGAAGTTTAGTGATACTTTGATTTCAAAACACTCTCCTTTGCACAAATTTTTCCATGCTACAGACACTAAGTAATTTTCTGACTTTCTCAAATGTAGCTAATTCGAGGGGTTTTTAAACAAGTTAGCAAGCTAATCCTTACTTTTGCAATAATCCTTTGTAAGGTTTTGGAAGAAATGATATCTTATGTCAATGTGCTACTTCCATGCAAAACTGAATTTTTGGACAATCTAATAACTAAATTGTTGTCACAATAAATTGGAATACAACTTTTTTGACTAAAATCAACTTTTAATAATTGAATCAACTAAACTGCTTGAGAAGCACATGATGTCGCTATTATGAACCCCGCTTCAATTGCTGAAAGAGTGACAATGGCTTGCTTTCTTAATAACAATAAGATAGCTCTAAACCCCGTCAGATGTACTTTTCCTATCATCTTGATCTCCCATATAACTGTTATATGTAAATTCGATCAAATTTAACTTTTTTCCTTTTTTGTACAATATTCCAAAATCTGTAATTCCTTACAAATATTGTAATATTCGTTTTCCAACCATGAGATGTATCTCTTTTGGTTTTTCCATAAATATGCTACTGAGACTTACAACATGTATAATATCTGGTTTAGTTGCAGTTAAGTACATTAAACTCCCTACAATTTGCTTCTGAAGAGTGCTGTCAACTTCTTTTCATTCTAGATCTTTAACTAGCTTCAAACCTATCAGCAGGAGTGCTAACTGGATTATAATCTTGCATTTGAAACGTTGTTAAGATGTCTTGCACATATCTTTTCTGAGAAATAACAATACTTGCATCAAACTAAATAACTTCTATACCCAAAAAATAATACATCAAACCCAGTTCAGACATATCAAATTCAGACATCATTGAATTCTTAAATTGCTCAATTACTACCATTATTGCCTATATAGATTAAGCCATCTACATACACGCAAACTATGAGTATTTTTCATTGCTTCAAATTGCATAAAAAGTGTATGTTCATAAAGACCTTTTTGGAATTCTTTCTTCTAAAATTAGTTTTTATCTGACTATACCATGTTCATGGGGTTTGGTTTAATCCATAAAGAGTCTTATTTTTAATTTATACACTTTATGCTCATCTCCTACTTTAATGTAACGCAAAAGTTAATCAACATATACCACTCCTCTAATTCTCCATATAAAAAGGCTGATTGCACATCCAACTGGAAAATCGGCCATGAATTTTGAGTTGCTAATGCACCTACAAGTTTAATTGTCTTGCCTTACAACTAAAGCAAAAATCTCTTTGTCAACATCAAATTCTTGTTTGTAGCCTTTCACAACCAATCGCGCCTTGTGCTTGTCAACTTCACATTTCTCATTTAATTTTGTTTTGTACACTCATTTAAATCAATGGTTTTCTGTCCTCTAGGAAGTTCAATCAACTCCCATGTTTTGTTTTTTTCTATGGATACAACTTCATAATCCATAACCTTCCTCCATTTTGAATGTTTAACAACTTCAAAAAAGGTTCAGGAATCACAATATGAAAACAAAGCAAAGTTTGTGTTGGATTTTCAGTTTGATTGATTTCTGTTACCTTATAGTCATCCATCTATGCAGGTCTTGTTCTAAGCCTTTGTGGATGTTGAGTTGTTGTTGTAGATGAATCAAATGTTGGTTCATCTTGGATCATAGATTGCTGCTCTATATTTCTAAAAGGTTGCTCATCACCATCTTCAAGATCCATAGGTATAGTTTGCTTAGTACCATCTTAAGTCCATTCCAGACAGTTGTCTTCATCGAAAATTACATCACAACTTATGACAATGTTCTTGGTGTGAGGATTGTACAACTTGTAAGCTTTAGAATGCTTATTTACTCCAAGAAAAACAAACTTTTCTCCTTTGTTGTCTAACTTCTTCCTCTTCTCATCTAGAACATGGACATAAGCTATGCATCCGAAGATTCTAAAGTAATCAATTGCTGGTTGGCAACCACTCCTTACTTTTTCTAATGTCATATTCTAAACTGCTAAAGTTGGACTCCTATGTAGAATGTGGAGAACTCCAACTAATAGCTTTAGGCCAAAAATTCTTTGGCACCTTACCCATTGTCAATAGAGTTCTCACCATACTTAGGATTGTGCGATTCTTTCTATCGTAGATGCCGTTCTGCTATGGCGTGTAGGCTGCTATCAGTTGTTGTTTGATGCCATGTATTATACAAAAATATGAAAATTCATGTGAATTATATTCTTCACCATGGTCTGTGCGTAACACCTGAATTGGAAAGCCTACTTTTTTTCCTTAACAATTGCTTTAAAAGTATTAAAAGTAATTAAGGTTTCATATCTTTCTTGTAAAAAATAAGCCCATGTGTTATGGCCCAAATCATCAATAAAAGTGATTATATACTGTTTACCTCGATTTGAAGCGGAATTGATTGGCCTACAAAAGTCAAAATGCACAATCTCCAACAGTTTTCTTGCTCTTTGCGTTTTTTCTTTTGGGAATGGATCTCTATGTTGTTTACTGATAATTGTATCTTTCACATATTTCCATTGGAGTTGAGAACATTGGAAGACCTGTCACCATTTTCCTTTGTTGGATGATAGAACTTAAATTGTATATATTTATGGTTCATATTTCCCCCAACTTTAGGTTGATTATAGTGTGAAATTAATTGATTTGGTTATCCTTTTTGTTTTAGATATTGAAAGTGGAGTTTGGAGAAAAAGGGGATAAAAAGTAATATTTTATGAAGAGTGTGAATAGAAGACTTCATTCTACTAGGCCTGGGCACATCAGTAGATCAGAATCTCAATCAGAAGACTTCTTAGTACTTGAAGTAGCTGGCCTAACTAATTGATGGACTAGGCAAATTTTTACTAAAAAGAAAGTTTATGGATGATTAATTGTAAAAAGGAAAGAGAGTTGATTACAACAAATTTTTAGGAGACAAGACTTTTATTTTAGTTAAGAATATTTTTTACTTTATTATCTCTCCCTTTTAAACTAAAATTTGGTTTTTAAGAATGTTTTTAGAATTAGTATTATATCCATAATTTAGGAGTTATCTTTTCTTATAAAAAGAAACCCTAGAAGTGCCACAAAACATCAAGCAATGCCTTCATCGACAAAAAAACAAGTTCTTCCTCCTCCTCTAGGGTTAACAATCTTTCAAAAAATTCGAAGAGTCATGTGTGCCACAATGAATGGCTAAACACTTATTTTCTAATTCGAGGGATGTTTTGATTTCAATTGTCATCACTATGAGGTTTTGTACTTAATTTATATTTTTTGCTTTTAATTCAAGTATTTGTTGAATCTTGATTTAATTATTATGAATAATTGATAAACTGACAAATTAATTTTCCATCTCTTATTCTATTGCTATCCATGAGTTCAATAATCTATAATTGTCATGAATGAGTAGTACAAATAGTAACTAAATTAATTATGTTTATGATTTGAAATATGCATGCTTAATCTAGGGGAATTAATGGGACAAGATTAATCAATTGCAGCTATCTTGGTTGTTTAATTTTGATTTAACTATTTTCATTTATGTTAATGCTATCATTAATTTGACATGGAACACTATTGTCCCCAATCAATTAATGATAAGTTTTGATTTGGGTGTTGGGTTCGGTCAATTATTTTAGAAAAATAGAAGATTTATTATAACTATCCTAATAAGTTTTCGAATTAAATATTTAAATTTATAAGAAAATTATTTGTAACTTGTGATCAATTATGCAATTGAATAAAATCACCCATTAGATCAAAAGTCCAGTAAATTTGATTTTTTTTTATCTAATTTTCTGTTTAGTTATTTATTTTAATATTTGTTAAATTTAGTTAAGTGGTTATTTATTTCAATCCCCCATCCCATTTTGTTTTAATTATTTCAAAACTTAGAACTACATTTTTGGTTTTCTTTGTATTCGATCTAGTCCACTATCACTGTAAAATCAATTTGTAATCGCTAGAGGTCAGTGATCAATTTTGTGGGTTTTCACAAACCCATCATTGGAGTGCCTTAATCTAGTGAAATTCAAATGACCATATTGAAAATGCCACAGCCAAGCAACATCTTTGAGTATTGTTGAGAAGGAAGTCCGAGAAACATTATTCAAGATAAAGAGGGAACATTCTATTTGCTGTCATTTTAGCTTGAGCAATTAAGCCTAGTTTGACATCATGAATGTGGCACACACCATCTTTGATTTTGAGCTCATAGCCCTTCCCTTGCAATTGACCAATACTTAGCATGTTGATATTTAAATCTAGAACAAAAAGAACACTAGAGATTATGTGAACATCATTCCCTTTAGTTCGTATGGTTACTTGTCCTTTTCCCATGACAGAAACTTTGGTGTTGTTACCAAATTTCACGATGTCTTTATATGATTCGTCCAGATTTGAAAAAATTGCTTTATCATTGCACATGTGATTATTGCAACTAGAGTCCAAGGACCACAAGTGTTTGTTGGTGTCTTTCTTACTGTTGCAAACCATTAACAAAGATACTTCCTTTTGTGTTTCCACAAAATTTGATTTTTCTCCATTATCCTTTGATAGGTCAATTGTATATTCATTCTAATAGTGTCAATGCCTATGACATCGATAATACTCCACATTAGACTTGTCTATTGACTTTAAATTTTCAATTAATTGGTAGCCTCCACATCCTTTTCCTCTTCCTGTACTTTTTTCTCTTTCTCTACCATGAAATGTGGTACTACTATCATCCTAAGATTGTTGATGCTGCGAGTCTCTTCCTTCATTATTTCCTCTTCCTCAACCCCCCTCTCTTAGGATGATTAGATGAGACTAGTAATGCTTGTTCCTCTTTGTCTTGTTGATTCATTTTTTGTTCATGAATTAGTAGAGAGCCTTGTAGTTCATCAAGTGAAAGAAGATCAATATCCTTTGATTCTTCAATTGAACAAACCATATAATTAAATTTAGGTGTCATTGAATGAAAAATTTTCTTTACTACAGTCACATCCTGTAAAGAAATAGAGAATGGAGAATATTTTTCTTCTATTGAATCACTGTGCTTTACAAGGCTTTATATAAAAAGAAAATATCCTACTAAACTAACTTGATCCTTATCTTACTAAACTAACTTGATCCCTATCTTACTGATCTAACTTGATCCCAACAACCAAGCAATCCTATAATTAAGTTAACAGAAAAAGGATAGCTACAAGCCTACATCTTATCTGTATATACAACAGATTTCAACACCCCCCGTCAAGTTGGAGAGTGGATATCAAGAACTCCCAACTTGCGTTTCATTGTTGTGAAAGCTTCGGCTTAGAGAGTTTCGTGGTGTCGCTACTGAAAAACAGTGCTATAATTCACGAAAACAAAGGCCCTCAAAGGGGCAAAAAAACCCTCAAGGGGCAAAATCCACCCGCAAGCGGGACAAAAGCCGCAAAGCGGCACAGGTTGAAAACCTAGACAACCTCATGCCGATGCGTGAAAGCCAAACTGCAGACGTTGAATAACACCGCCGCCGAACTATTGCCGCAAAGCATTGAATAGCCAGACGATTCAGCTACTACCGGCTGAAGATATAGCAATACCTAAAAACAAAGATTTATAAATAGATCTTTAACAAAGCCGATCTTGGACTTTGCATTTAGAGAAATCACCATGGCTCTGCTCCATGTTGAATAGTTATCTCCGTTAAGAGGTTTGGAGACAAGGATCATACCAGGATGATCAGAATGGTGAAGAGAGTATAGAGGATTGTCTTGAGAAGCCATGAGCAAATGTAGTTGGGAAAAAAAATGCCACAGATTTATCAATGCTATGGCATGTAAAAATCAATGCTATGGCGATTTGGTCGAGAAGAAAAAATAAAAATGGACTGGACGTCAGTGCTATGGCATGTAAATATCAATGCTATGGCATGTATCACAATCGCCAACCATGGCTCTGATACCATGTAAAGAAATAGAGAGTGGAGAATATTTTTCTTCTATTGAATCACTGTGCTTTACAAGGCTTTATATAAAAAGAAAATATCCTACTAAACTAACTTGATCCTTATCTTACTAAACTAACTTGATCCCTATCTTACTAAACTAACTTGATCCCTATCTTACTAAACTAACTTGATCCCAACAACCAAGCAATCCTATAATTAAGTTAACAGAAAAGGGATAGCTACAAGCCTACATCTTATCTGTATATACAACAGATTTCAACACATCCTCCATCTTCTCACCATTACTCATATCTTGTTGACAATTGCCATTGTCCTTGAGAAAAATTCAGAAATTGATTCTCCTAATTTCATCTGAAGTAATTCAAATTCTTGGCGAGGTGATTGAAGCTGCTGTCACTTTGCCCTTGCTAATCCTTGGAATTTCCTCTTCATAGAGTCCCAAATTTGTTTTGAAATTTCCTTGGAAAGATAGTTTCCAAGATTGGATGATCAATTGCTAGGAAGAGGTAATTCTTGACCTTGAGATCCCTTAGTTGTAAAGATTCAAATTTTGATTTTTGTGCATCTGTTAATATAGTGCCTACTACAAGTTCAATATATTCTTCAGAGACAACTTGCCAATATTCTTTTGATCTAAGAAAATTTTCCATTAACATGCTCCAGTGATCATAATGTGACCATCAAAGCGAGGAATTACTAGTTGAACAAAGCTTTTAGTTGTCATTGCTGCTGCCAAGGAAACCAAAACCCTCACTCTAATTTTGCTTGCTGTGCTTTTTAAGCTACTGTTATATCACTATTTTTTTTCCTCTGATACCACTATCAACCGAATAAACAAGAGATGAGAAAAATACCTTTTTTGCATTCATTATTCATGATCAATGAAGCCTCTATATAGGTTGAAACAAAACAGAAAGTACACAAAAAATAGATAACAAAATGTGCAAAAAATAAAGCAACTAATCTTCTAAAGAATAGGACAAAGCTATCTACAGAAATCTTGTATAACCTAAGTACTTGGTCAACTGGACACTTTATTTCAACACAATTGAATTCCTTTATAAAATAGATTAAATTAAAATAGTGTCCTACGAAAAGCCAAAAAAGTCGTATAAAGAGTAAGAGAATAAGTTAAAACGAATGACAAGAAAATCTATTATATACTAGTTTTTGTCCACCCATGCAAGGCGTGTGGGTGTTCTATGCATATAAAAGATAATGTGTTATTCAAAATGTCATATATAAATAAAGAAAAAGAAAAATAAAAATAAAATAAATTATTGAAGTAACACATTTCAATATTTGAAAATTTTAAATTCTTATTTAATATAATTTAAGATACACTACTACCCATACAGCTACAATCATAAGAGATTAATTAAAGTTATTCTTTAAACCATACATTTTTCTTTTTTTATGATTGTAATAAGTTTTGAAAATCACCTTGATTTTCATAACAGACTAAAAATAAAATAAAAAAAAAATACAAACTTACACAATTGAAATGTTAGAAAATAAAAATGGAAAAGAGAGACCTATATTGAAATTGTAGAAATCAAAAAGGAAGGAACCAAAAAATATATTGAAAAATTATTTTTTTAATATAATTTTAAATCAATTATCTTCAATTTATTTTTCAAAATAAAAGACAAAAAAATTCAAATCTGCACAAAATATTCACAAGACCAAACAAAAGCAACATAAAAAATTTAATCCAAACAAATATAAATAAAACATATTTATATTTTGTTTTTAATATTAAAAAAGGAAAATTTATCAAAATTATAATATAGTATTAGAATTTAATTCTCAAACCAAAAGTTGATTTTGTTATCTACATCTATTAAGGACTTTTGTATAATTAATATTCCTAACAATCAAACTTATTGATTAATTTCAGAACTTAAAGTAAAATTTTATAAAATAATTAATATTTTACACTCCTTCCATCCCCAAAAAAAAAATTAATTTCAAAAAATTTCTTTATCCTAAAAAAAAATCCACCTTTAGTGTAAAATTCTTATATTATCCTTAGTAATAATGACAATGTATAACCCAAATTAAAAAATAAGGATAAAAATATAAAATTATACATTTAATTGTGCATTAAATTTGTTACACGTTTTATTTTTTAAAAAAAATTGTATTAAATCAAAAATGAACTCTTTTTTAGGACAAAGGAGTAATTAGAAGTATGAGAACTGTATCAGAATTATATATTAATAGATAACTATTCATTTTAAATGGAGATAACAAATATAAATATATTTATATATAAATTAAAATTAGATAGAACCAATGTTTATAGAACTCTTATATTACTTTCTTTTAATGTTTAGTACAACTCTTGTATTACTAATATTCATGGCAATAAACATATGCAACTATTTGTTTAGGATAGGATTCATATGACACTTGCATTAGTAATATTTTTAATACATTATTAAAAGAGTAAAAAGGCAATTATATTATTAAAGATTATTATAGTTGCATTGAAATCGACTAATAAATTCTTACCTCGAAAGTTGATTTTGTTATCTATACTTATTAAGGACTATTGCATAATTAATATTCTTAACAATCAAATTTATTAATTAATTTTGGAACTTAAAATCAAATTTGATAAGATAATTAATATTAATAATTAAGAAGTTTGATAAGATAATTAATATTTATAATTAAGAAATATTAGCACTCTATCAAATTTATATGTTAATAGATAACTATTAATTTTAAATTGAGATAACAACTCTAAATATGTTTATATGTGAATTAAAATTGGATAGAACCAATGTTTAATAGAACTCTTATACTACCTAATGTTTAATATAACTTTTCCATTACTAATATTCATAACAATTATACATATGCAACTATTGTTTTAGAGTAAGATTCATATAACTCTTGCATTACTAATATTTTTAATACACAATTAAAAGAGTAAAAATGTAGTTATATCGTAAAAATCATGATAATTTTATTGAAACCAATTGACAAATTTCTTACTTTTATATAATAGAGATATAGAAAACAATGTCCATTCAACTTTCTTTTATACAAATTTCATTAATATAATTAACCTCTTGTCCATCTTTGTTTATCATCTCTCATAAAATTTTAATTAAAGTAAATATTTAATTCACACAAACTAACTGTTATTAGAGTAAATCTAATATGTATATGTTGTAATCCTTATCACATTATAATTCAAATTACTTATCATCTCTCACAATTTAAGTAAATATTTGATTCACATTAATTAATTATTATTTGAGTAAATGTACTACACTAGTGTAATTATAATCTTTATCATATTATAATTCAAAATTGAATCCAATTAAACATCATAATCTTTAAAGTATGAATCAGATTCAATTTAGTTTCCAATTTTAAAAAATTCTCCTATTTTGTCCTACTGAAACTATTTAATTTATAAACTTTTATTTTATTTTTATGATTATCTATAATATATATTAACATCATTATCATTATCTAGAATTCAATTTTTCAATTTTTTATCAATATAATTGACACAATTGTTATTACTTCACCTCTCGTTTATTTTTTTCCTTTCATGTTTACTTTCATAATCAAGTCCCAGAAAAGGAAAACAGAAAGAAGAAAGATAATACCAAAAATATGCCAGTGGTATGTAGAAATTGGATTGCTAATTTGTTCTTTTGATGTTAACTTTTACCAATTCGTTTTATAAGTTTTCAAATAATAGGATACAAGCTAAGTAATTATTGTTATAATTAAACAATTCATTATTAAAAAAATTTCTATATTTTTATTTAAACCTTTCAAGATACTTTTTCAACTTAGACAATAATTCGCATTTCAATTAATTGAACGGATGGACTGTTAGTTACGGTAAATACCTATAACTCTATAAGACCCTCAATAGAATAAGAGAATGAGTAAAGAAAAATCAAATCGAAGTAATGATAGAAATCTCAACAATCCTTCTAAAGATCCAAACAAAGTGTAATACCTAATGACATTTTGTCAAGTATGATAAATAGGTCAAATTAATGCATATATAAAAGTTCACTACAACCATTTTTGGAACTCCCCTTTTACAGGCAAGAATCTTTTTACCTCTTTAACACTAAGAACAACAATTCCTTAACGCAATTAAAATGTGTGAAGTCGAATGGCTGTCTAGTCAATGACGAAGGCTAGGATGACTAGGGCAAACTGAGTAGAATCAGGCTGACAACAGGGATGAAGACCTTTGCAAGAACGACCTTAGCTAGATTACATTTTAGGCAATAATTTTATGTTATCAGGATTGTTACATCAATCATTGTATAAAATTAAAATAATTTGTCATTATCTTCATTATTACTCTAATAAAAATAGAGATTTTATAATGATTATAAAAAATTTGGTTATTTAAAATTCAGTTAGGGGTGTTCAAAATCAATTATTCGATCTGAACTTGATCCAATTCACATTTAAACAGATCGTGATCCAATCTGATCTGAATATTTTGAATCGAATTGGATCGGATCAATTTTTATTTGATTTGATCCATTTCTCTTTCTCTCTTTTATTTTTGGCCTAATATACAGAAATAGCTTGAACTTTGCCTCTTGTAACAATTATAGCCCGACCTTTCAATTTTAACAATACAGTACCTGACCTTTTCAATTTGTAACAATTATAGCCTCAGTTAGTCCGCCGTTAGAAATTCTGTTAAATGGATGACGTGGTTGCCATGTGGGTGACACGTGGATACTCAGTCATCTCCCAGTCATCAAAAAAAATTTAAAATTTATTTGGGTCTTTGCTTGTAGCAGTTTGGCCGCCCAAAACCCACAAAAAATTCTTCCTTTTTCTCTCATCCTCTCCGTCGCCCCTGCCGCTCATCTTCGTCGCGCACATCCCTTCACCATCAACGTCTGCTCTCCTCTCCGTCACCTTCGTTATTTCTAACACTTCACCCCACTTCAGAAACCCCCATTGCCGCCCCAAACTTCAGCTTCAAACTCGGCAGAAATCCGCCATTGCCGCCACCCTTTGACTGCACCCGACCCTGTAAGGTAAGCAAATCGAGGTTTTATCTAATGAATCTTGAAGAACATGTTCTGCTTTTGTCCATTTCTGTCCATTTTTCTCCATTTTTCCTCTATTTTTTCTCCATTTTTTCTGCATTTTCCATTGGATGTTTTCTGCTTTTCCCTGGACTGCAAATTGAGGTTTTGTAAGTAGGATCTTAAAGAACATGTTCTGAAAATCGAGATTTTTTGTCAATTTTTTGTGCATATTTTCTCCATTTTTTGTCCATTTTTTCTGCATTTTCCATTGGGTTTTGTTTAGATGAAGATTGCAGCTAAGAAAATGCATTTTCCGTTGGGTTTTGCATTTTCCATATTTTCTACATATTTTCTGCATTTTCTCTGGATAGCAGCTAAATTTTGACAGTGGGCTTCCTTAGTGAGAAAGACATAGGGGACGAAAGGTTGTTTGTCTCCGAATTGTTTATATGTTTTACAAAATTTCTATTAGACCCTTTCTCAGTAATGTGATATTTAGCAGAAGTCCAGAAACTGACTTTGTTTTTGGTGTCCAATTCAATCCTTTCCAGGTGTATTTTTGCTTGATGTATTCATAACATTTATAGTAATGCATTGGACAGAGGTTCTGATGATAATTTTCTGCCTTTGTTGCATAAAGAATGAAAAGTTTGCTCTTATTTAAGCTTCAAGTGTAGTTTTATGAACCAATTGAACCTCAAGCTTTTTTTCCTTGCACTTCCTTGCTAAGATTCACCTGTTCAGATTGGTTAGCGGATTTTCAGGCAACAGCTTGAAACTGGAGACCATGATGCTGATCAAGAGCAGCGTCGGGTATGTTGTTATTCGAATATGTCTAATTATGATAATTTCTCATTAGGTGATAGGCTTAAACTTCTGTGGGTATGGAACTTGACCGTTCTTAGTGTTTCCAGTGCAGGCATTTCAGAAGTTGATTTATGTATCAACCCTTGTGTTTGGCAGACACTGCTTTCTGTATTTGGCAACTGCATTATATTTGGGAGTGTATCGTACTAAAATTAGGAAAAAGTTCAATATTAGAGTAAGTAATTTATTCCACCATGTTGTTCCTTCAACTTCTGGACTGATTTGTTTTGGGATTTATGGACTGACTTTTCCCAAATGAATTCTCTGGACTGATAGTTTGACTTTTTTTGGACTGATTATCTTGACTGAATTTTTTTGCAAATTATGGACTGAATTTTTCTGAATGAATTCTCTGGACTATTTGTTGACTTTTTTTTTTGTGAATTATGGACTGATTCTCCAGACAGAATTTTTTTGCTGAATTCTTTCGAATGATTTTTTGCGGGACCGAATGATCTGGACTGATTTTTTCCTGCACTCAAGTCTTTGGATAGAATTTGTTCGAATGAATTCTTAGGACTGATTTATGTGGACTGATTTTTGGAATGCTTTTGTGCAAATTATGGACAGAATTTTTGAACCATTTTGTGTACTGCTTTTTGAACAGATTTGCTGGACTCAATTTTTTGCTAATTATGGCCCGAAGTTGTTGAACAGATTTGCTGAAAAGATTTCCTGAATGCCATTTTATGAACTGTTACATATCCTATTGTGTTGGCTATATCTTCTATTTCCAACATAGACAACTTGTCGGGGTCGCAACTATCCACATATTCAAATTTACCACCCATATAATTAACATTTGCACCAATTTGGAATACCCCACCATGGTGCAACTTCATTGTGAATAACTCATCCATCCTGCAAGATTTAAAAAAATCCAAAAAAAATTCAGTCCATATTTCGATAAAAATGCAGTCCACAAAATTCTGTCCATAATTTGCAAAAATCAGTCCACAAAATTCTGTCCATAATTCATCTTAAAATGACTTCAAATTCGGTTTAGTATTCCCACATGTAACATAGAAAAGTCTACAGCCAACATAATGATCCATAATAGTAATAATATCACATTATTATCAAGTCGCCCATATTAAGTTCATAAAGCAAGGAAATGCTTCAAACTAAAAAGAAAAATAACAAATCTAAAAGAAAGTTAGGAGATAGATAGGTGTGCATATCTGAGATATGAGCTAATGCATGAAATCAAATTTCATAATTCAATTAAAGGTAAATGCAGAAACGAACGGAAAAAATAGACAAAAATCCAACCAAAAAAATGGACAAAAATGCAACGGAAAAAAGCAAATCCATATTATCGTAATTTCTCTTGTAAATATGTTAGTACCACAAAATCAACATTTCCATTTACTTTGAAAATAACAACTTGGAACGAAACGATTCATAGTTTTAGGGGAAGCAATTTTGGCTGCCCTTGGCCCGGGAGGGTAGATGGTGTTTAGAGTGAAACCATATAGAAAAGTATTACAAATTTAGATCATATGCAATTGAGTTATAAAATCAAATTATTAACTTTAAAAAGATTAAAACAAACATCAAATTGAATTGAAATGTTGCCTTGATTTTCAACATGAGGCAGCCAAAAAAAAAGAGGATGCCTATTATACCATTCATCCCAATTCCAATATGGATCCAATTCCAACAAAAATAAAGAAACATGTTTAACTTATTCATTCGTTGGGGGAAGACAACTACTCCTGAACTAAGATCCATTTACAAATAAATATGAAAGCAATCACACATAATGATCTAAATTGGATGCAAAAACACGATGAAGGGAAAATAACCATTTCACATTTTATCATTTGCGTGCAACAGGTCTCAAATTGTTTCAATTCACCAAGTTTCAACAGGGTCCTACCTGATTTGAGTGTTCCTTATCTAAGTAGATTTTTCTGGCCTAATTACCATATGACTTCATGATATTCTCATAGCAGCAAAATAAAGATAGGTATCTAGAGAATATATAGAGCTAAAAGATAATACACGGCAAGTAGCCTTAATAAAGAAGAACCATAAGCAAATATGAAAGTTACGGAACCTACGGAACTCAAAGCAGCACCAGCGTCAGTTGAAGGACAAAAATCCACCTAGTTCAAAGGACAAAAATCCAACGGAAAATGCATTCATGTTCAGCCAAAGAATTGCATAACATAAAGCCTTTCAATAGAAAAGCAGTCCAGGGAAAAGCAGAAAACATCTAGAGGAAAATGCAGAAAAAATGGACAGAAATGGACAAAAGTAGAACATGTTCTTCAAGATCCATTAGACAAAACCTCGATTTGCTTACCTTGCCGGGTCGAGTGCAGTCGAAGGGTGGCGGCAATGGCGGATTTCTGCCGAGTTTGAAGCTGAAGTTTGGGGCGGCAAAGGGGGTTTCTAAAGTGGGGTGAAGTGTTAGAAATAATGAAGGTGACGGAGAGGAGAGGAGACGTCGATGGTGAAGGGATGTGTGCGACGGAGATGAGCGGCAGGCGCGATGGAGAGGATGAGAGAAAGAGGAAGAATTTTTTGTGGGTTTTAGGCAACCAAACTACTACAAGCAAAGACCCAAAAAAATTTTTAATTTTTTTTGATGACTGGGTGATGACTGGGCATCCACGTGTCACCCACGTGGCAGCCACGTCATCCATTTAACAGAATTTCTAACGGCAGATTAACTGAGACTATAATTGTTACAAATTGAAAAGGTCAGGTACTGTATTGTTAAAATTGAAAGATCGAGCTATAATTGTTACAAGAGGCAAAGTTCAGGCTATTTCTGTATATTAGGCCTTTATTTTTTATTTTTTTTACTCTTGCTTTCCTTTTCATGTACAATGTTAAGTTTGAAATTAATAGTTTCATGTCACAAAATTGTCTATTTTTTATGTAAAGATAATAAATAATTTTCATGTAAGTATTTTAATTTGTGTATTTTTCATGTAAATTAATGTGTATTTTCATGTAAATATTTTAATTTATTTTGTCACAAATTGACTAATTTAATTAAAAAACTATTTGAATTATCAAAAAAAATACTAATTTATATTTTTTAACTAATGTTAACTATTTTTTTAGGAAAAAAATTATAATTTTTTTAAAAAAATTCATTTGGATTAAATTAAATCGAATCAAGCCCAATCCAATCCGATACAATTTGAAAAAATAAAATTGATCCGATCCTTTCTATTTTTTTCTGATTCAATCCGCGGATCAAAATGAACTATAAATTTAGTAATGATTTTTATTCTCTCATTGTAATTTTACTTTTAATACTAAATTACTATTTCACATTGATTTTCTATCTTTTATCCTGCTACATTATTTTTTTTCTTTCTCTTCTCATCTCTTTTCTTTATCTCTCACTCCTCTCCACTACCCCTTTATCTCTTATCATTTATCTCTTCTCTTTCTGTCCCATCTATTTCTATTGTTATTTTTCTCATTATTTGTCTCTCTCATCTTTCTCTGTGACCACTCTATATTGTTTTATTCTTTCTTTCCTTTCTTCTTCTTTCTCTCTCTTCTATTTCTATTGTTATTTTTCTTTAATTATTTTTCTCTTCTATTTCTTTTTTATCCCTCTCTACAGTTACTTTCTTTCACATCTCTTTTTACTATTACTTTCTCTTTTCTATCTCATTTCTCTCTCTCTTTCATCATTTTCTACTATTATTTTTTCTCTCATGAGTTTTATCTCTCCTCTCTCATCACTCTGTAGTATTTTTTTTCTCTTTTTTCTTTCATCTCTCTCTATTATTATTTTCTTTATTTATTTTTCTCTGCTCTCTCTCATCACTCTATATTATTTGTTTTTACCTTTTCCTTTACTACTCTTTCTATCTCATCTCAACTATTAGTTTCTCTCTCATCACTTTTTCTCACTTATCCCTCTTAATTGTCACTTTCTTTCTCATCACTTTTTTCACTCTTTTTTTTCTCATTCTTTTTTACTATTACTCTCTCTCTCATCATTTTCCTCCACTGTAACTTCTCTATCCTCCGTCTCTCTCATTTATTTCTATTGTTTCTTTCTCTCTTTCTTCTCTCTCTTTCTTCTCACTCTTTCTTCTCTCTCTTGCTCATTAATATTATTTTGAGATAATTTCATCTACCCCCCTCTAGGTTTTGTAATATTACAAACCCAACCTTGTAGTTTGAAGAAATTACAACTACCCCCTTAATTGACAATCCGACAAAGTCAACTACTGAAAGCAATAAAAAGACAAAAAAGATTTAAAACAATTTGAGCTATAAAAATTGAAAAAGAAATAATTAAACAAATAATTTTTATATAGAAAAAGAAACAATGTTTTATTCTTTCTTTTTCAATTTTTATAGCTCAAATTATTTCAGATTTTTTTGTCTTTTTACTGCTTTCGATAGTTGGCTTTGCTAGACAATCAGTAAAGGGTGGTGGTTGTAATTTTTGCAAACTATAAAGTTGGATTTGTATTATGACAAAACCTCAAGAGATGTAAATGAAATTATCTCTATTATTTTTATAATATATTTATGAATGAAGGTAAAATTAAAATTTGGACTAATTCCTATTTTTATAATTGAATTAAACCAAATATCATTGTTCACATTAATTTCCATTATAAGGTTTGAACTAAGCACTAAAAAAAATGAGAATTCTCATTGTTATTGACCCATCAATGAAATCTATTATATTTTGGATTGTGAAATTTGAACCAAGTGCTACCTCAGTAAATTATTACAACAACAAAAGAAGACTAACAAATTCAAACAATGGAATAGTACATGGAACGATGAATACAACTTTAATAAGTTCACGATTGGAGTGGAACCAAACATTACAAATTTAAACAAGAATACATACAATTACTTTAACAAGACTTCAATCTCACAATTATTCACCACAATAGTTACCAAAATATGATTATCAAAAGAAGAATAAAAATGCATGAAATATAAGCAAGCAAGCAATACAGAAGATTTACAAGTTCAAACTTTGCAGTTAGTACTCAATATTATACAAGGAACTCAATGCTACTTTGCATGAATGCATAAAATACACAAGGTCGAGAAGTTGACATCTCCCAACTACTAGAAACAAACTATCCAATAAGAACAAAGTGACTAAAAACATGAGTAAACAATAACACTCCAACTAATTAGTGCATGAAGCTAGTAAATTTACGCTCCACCATTACTTGCACAAGCATGCCTAGCACGTGTTCAACTATTCAGCTGACTCAATTCTAGCCAAATCATGCTTAGAACAAGCAAAACCTCATGTCCAACACATGGCAATTGGCAAGTGAATATGTGTACCCCTTGCACATTTTCTAGGAAAGTCCTTAACAGTAGACAAAATCAATGTCTCAACCCATAGAAGTTAGCTGATGTTAATTAACCTGCTGCATTTGCTTATTTGACCTAGACACACTTGCCTATTATAATTATCTATGCAAATTCAAAATAGTAACTAATTATACATTGCAATCATAATAAGATCTCTCTCTGGCTTATGTACATTGCGAGAACTAAGAATAGGTCAAGCAATTATGATTCCGTGTGTGTTGTCTAGAAAGAAATGATAACTCAATAATTATTTGTTCACTGGAAGTAGAAATAAAAATTTTAGTAAATAGGGATCATTTAAAAATTTCATTTGAGGAATGAAGTAAACCAGCTCATTTCTCAAAAATAATAGTAAAAAGATTTGATATTACCACTTGGATTTAAAATTTATATATGGTGATACATATAATTTTGATACCCATAATAGTGATTTAGAATACAATAGGTCAAGCAAATATGATTTTATGACTCCTCTCAAATCTCAATAATTCTCTTTTCTAATAGTTAGAAACTTGAATTTTACTAATTCTCTTTTCTTATGGTTAGAAATTCGAATTTTACTAATTATACATATAGTAGGAGATTTCCCTCCGCAAAACCTTAACCAAAACACTTCTTACCTGCATCAAGTCACTATAATGGCCCCGAAAAACCCACAACCATCAATAAATAATTAAGGCTGCAAGACCTAGGGCTAGTAAACTTATCCGTCACCCATGAGTATCCACCTCATTTAACACCTGTAACGGCGAGTAAAGCGAATAGCTGGATAGGTCATAAGAGGAGTTTTTTTCCCCGCATCTACACTGCGCGGGTGGAGGACGAGTCCTACGAATGTTAAATGGCACCTCATCACCCGATTCATTGCCCGTTTAAATTTATTATATATGTTGTGTAAAAAAATATGAATTAAAATGTTATCATTGATATTTTATAATTTCTATAATTGAATTAATTAGATTTTAAAGTAAATTATATGATTTGGAATATTAAAATTTTAATTTTCTATATATATTTTTAATTTAAAACGAGTCCTCGTTGGTTACCCGTGAAGGAAACGAGGTGGGGTTGGAGGGGGTGATGGGTTAAGAGGGGCGGATAATGGGGCAAGGGTTCAATAAACAAAGCGGGTGGCCCATTGCCATCCTTGTCAAGAACTTGGCATCAACCTGAATAAGCAAAAATTAATTTTGGGAAAAATTCTTTTGAAAGGCGTAATAAGATTTTAAATCCTAGCTAGAGGTGTATAATTTTTAAAATTCCCTTTAGAGGTATAAAAATACCATTATTATCATATATAATTTGTCAATCATAACTTTAACCTCTTGATATAAAAACTAACATCTATATATCAATTCTCGGAGCCGTAATCTCCTTTGTTACTCGAAGATTATATAAATTCAACAGAAATAGATTTTAACATTTATATCACAGGTAAAATTGAATTTTACATTTTTTTTTCAATTATTTCAGTATGTTTTTTAATCTTACATGTGAGGACTATTGAGATTGGAGAGAAAAAGTGATAATAAGAAATTAGAAAAAGTAGTTAAGGAGCCGTGAAATATGGTTAGAAGCATGTAGTTTTGTAACAAAAAATGAAATTTCTACACTAACAATTTATAGTAGTTCTTGAAATCACTTAACCGAAAAGGTACTTTCAGAAACTATAAGAGAGCAGTGCAATAGATTAATTATCTTCATTTTTCTACGATCAACACCTTGATCTCATGCAATTTCATGCTGCTATAATTTTTTTGCCTCAATCAGCAGAATACACCATTAAAAGGAATTAAATCTAATTTCAAAGATTAAAAACTCTAAAAGATAGGTAGGGAATAATATAATTTTAATAAAGCTTGTTGGGAAACATATGTAGATTTCAAATTAATGAAGTAAATTCTAAAAGCAAATGCTGGGCACAAATGAAAAACCATTCAAAATATTAAGACTTGAACATAATCATACCAATGGCAGGATCCAGGATGACTACTGAGTAAAATTTGTAATTCAAGAGTGGATTTTTTTTATAATTAACCGAGAAAAGTTCAAATAGGGATAAAGGTTATAGATTCGACGGTCCGTGAATGGATTGGACAAATCTAGATATGTTTGGACAAGCTATTTTTGTTTGTAAATGAGCAAAAAGTTAACTTTTTTCAAACAAAAATAAATTATCCAAACACATTTTTATTTCAAAATTTAAAATTCAAAATTTTCCACTCAAATTCTTGTCACATAATTTAAAAAAAATTCTCCTCATATTTTTCCCTCTAAAATACTTTTTTTATATAAAAAAAAATACCTACCAAAATTTTCACATACTTCAATATAACTTTTCGCAAATACATCACATTCCAAACGGAACCTAAACAATTTGTCAAACAGTGAGGAGTGAGCCATTCTATTGTACTACACCAAGTGTTGGATTATGCCTTATTTCCAAATTAGAATGGGATTAGATAATTTTATCTAATATTCTAATTTGGTGTTTTTCATAATTCAATTAGGATTTAGAACCTTTATATAATCCTACTGTGTTTTGTAACACTAATCTAAATGAGATTAGGATTGAATTTCTATCAGATTAGGATTGGATCTCTACTTGGTATCTATAAATATAGATGTTTTTTTTTTTTGACTAAAAACGACAGTTATATATACATAAATAAACATTTACAAAGTTGCCCACTGGCAATACAGAACCCTTAGTTCACACAGAAACCAAGGAAAGCTAAACCCGATTCACAAAATCGGTAACAGCAATAACGCTTAACTAACCTAACTAAGCGAGTTAACGAACCTAGCTTAATGGGCCCCTACGAGAGCATCAGTCTTTTTCATAGAGAAATAGAGAAAGATCTCAAAGAAAGCTTAAAGAGCTTTTGTGAGAGGTGGGGTGTTTCTAAGGGTTTGGGAAATTCTTGTAATCTCTGCGTTTGTTATTAATATCATCATCGTCTTTGTCGTGGACGTAGGCTTTAATTGTCGAACCGAACTACATTAACTTGTGTGTCTCGATTTATTCTTTGTTCTTAGTTTTCTGTTCTTGAACAATCTTGGGAATAACTACAACAATGGTATCAGAGCTGGAATGTTGGACTACTCGAAAAAACAAGTGGTTTCTTTTCTGATTGGACTGAACCTTAGTGGGTAACTCGTGGATAAGTAGGTTTGACACCCTTTCTACTTGCTCGGGCACTAAATAGTCTAAATAGGTTCATGGTAAAGAGGTGGGCTTGTTGGAGTAAGGATTGGGCTTGTGAGGGGAGTGGGCTTTAATGTGGTAGTGTATTCATAAATGGGAAGGTTTGTTGTGATCATGGATACTATCCCACATTGAAAAATTAAGAGAAACTAGAGCACCTAATAAGTGGCAAGGAACCATTGGAAAATTAAGAGACACTAGAGCACCTAATAAGTGACAAGGAACCATGACCCACTAGCTTAAACTTTTGAATTCAGATGGACTCCTACTGCTTATTGGGCCGCTCTAGTTGAACTCTTCATGTGAAAACTTGCTTATTGGGCCGCTGTAATTGAACTATTCATGTGAAAACTTCCCCAACACCAAGTCAGAGCTGTTTGATATAATATATTATTTTTATTTAAAAAAAAAGTTTATTTTTATAATTTTTTATTAAAAAAATATTTTTATTGTGAAATTTTTATATTATTTTTATTAATAATAATAATATATAACTTAAATTATAATATAATAATAAATATATAAAATTATATATTAAATATATTATATCTTATAATTTAAAAAAATTATATGAAATTAAAAATAAATTATTATTTTTTTAAACAAATGAAGAATATGAAAATGAACCCATGTGTTTTCAGCTTACTAGAAATGACTATTGTCCTACCTTTGGTTACAAATAAATAAATGAGCCCAGATGCCGAAGGCGGGGTGTCCCCAATGGCACCACTGGCCTGTGCATCTAAGGCTAAGTTCTGATTAAAGCTTCCAAAATAGCAGCAACTTTTCTGCAGCTTTTAATTTATTGACAAGACAGAAGAACTCATTCTGTTTTCCTTAGGAAAAATTCCCAGAGCCACGGGTCATCCAAAAGCCCAAACCAGCCAACATATACGATACCTGTATTAATTAATTGACCCGTGTACTGACGGTGTAAGTGCAATTAAAATTCATTCCACAGATCCACAGTGCTATTTATGGTGTGCAATGTTGCCTCTTTTTTCCTGTTTTTTTTCAGTCTTTAATCATGCGATGCATAATGATGATATTATGGTCTTCGCCATTTAATGATTAGTAGTATTACTAACGTTATTTAAAAGTCCTAGGCACCACTGCTTTTTTATTTTATTATTATTAGGAGAAAGAAAATGAGGATTATATTATGTTTCTCTTGTTAGGTTTGAGTTCTTTCTAGCCTTCATAATGCCCATCAAAACAAATAACTAAATATGAGTTATTGGCATTTCTTATCTGTCACTAAAAGTGTAACATTATGTCACTAATTCTAATTTTTGCGATAAAACATACTATCAATAATATAAAGTGGAGTGTTAATATCATTATTAAACTTCTTCTTTAAAAAAAAAGAAAAAGAAAAAAAACCCACCTCTTAAATGTTTAATTTTATAGTACATTAAGTGGGTCATTAATTTCTTTTTTTTTTTTTGGGGGGAATGGAACCAAATCTTGATGGGAATTCATATAAAGGGCATTGACTTTGGCGATTAAATGAAAAGTATTTTTGAAGGAAATTTTTTTGAAAATATTAATATAAAATTATATATTTAATAATGTATTAAATATATTTTATTTTTATAATTTTAAAAAATTATATTAAATTAAAAGTAAACTTTTATTTGAAAATTATAGAAGTATAGAAAATGAACCCCAAGTGTTTTCAGCTTACTAGAAATGGCTATTTTCCTTTATTTGGTTACAAATAAATAAACAAGCCCACATGCCAAGGGAGACAGGGCACTCCCCAATCCCCATGATGCAATTATAATTTCTGTCAAAACAAAAAAAAAAAGAAAAAAGAAAAAAAGGAAGGATACTACCCATGGGCCCAATGACAGCATCTAAGGCTATTATCTGATTAAAGCTACCAAAATAGCAGCCACTTTTACCGCTATTTAATTTACTGACAAAAGAGAAGAACTCATTCTGTTTTCCTTAGGAAAAATCCCCAGAGCCACGGGTCCTCAAAAGCCCAAACCAACCAACATGTACGATACCATTATTAATTAATTGACCAGTGCAAGTGCAATTACTATTTATGGTGTGCAATATTGCCCCTTTTTTTCTTTCTTGTTTTTTTTTAAAGTCCTTAATCTTACAATGCTTTATGGTGATTGGTATGGGATATTATGCCTGTAAGACTCGTAAGGTTTTACACCACATTTACTAACCAATCGCATTCTTACAAGTGTGCTGCCCTACCAGACTAGCATGTTAAGCTTGTTGCCGCACTTTTTGTGTCGGCTTTCGTACCTTGTTGGACGAAGATTGATATGGAAACTATTAAGTTTGCATCATTGACAACATGAATCAACGAAGAGTAAGACTAAAGAGTAAGAGTAAGAGAAAACTAATAATGAATATATCGGATTTCGAGATTTATAATCTTTTTTTCTCTTATAATGAATATATCGGATTTCGAGATTTATAGTCTTTTTTTCTCTTATAATGAATATATCGGATTTCCATATTTATAGTCTTTTAAAAATTCACCATGCAAGTATGAAGAGGGAATTTTTAGTTTTTCTATCTCTAGATCATTCTTATTACAATATTGACTTTGATCGTTGAAGTGGTTTCTCGAAATCTCAACCCGAAATCCATTTGACTCTTTTTGTTTTACAGATATTTCAGTTCGCCAGTTCAGTTCTCAAACTCATAAGTGATATTATGGTCTTTGCCATTTAATGATTAGTAGTAACACTAACATTATTTAAAAGTGCTAGTTACCACTGCTTCTTTATTTTTTATTATTTGGAGGAAAAAACGAGGATTAGTCTATGTTTCTCATGTTACGTTTGAGTTCTTTGTAGCCTTCGTAATGCCCATCAAAACAAATAACTGAATATGAATTATTGGCATTTCGTATTTGTAATTAAAAGTGTAAAATTATGTCACTAATCCTAATTTTTGTGATAAAACTTGAGTACCAATAATATAAAGTGAAGTATTAATATCATCATTCATTTCTTCTTTTTTAAAAAAAAAAAAAAAGCCCACATCTTCAATGTATAATTTTATAGTACATTAAATGGGTCATTAAATTTTTTTTGGGGTGGGGGGGGGAGAGAAATGGAACAAAATCTTGATGGCAATTCATACAAAGGGTATTGATTTTGGAGATAAAATAAAAGGTATTTTTGAAGGGAAAATTTTTGAAAATGTTAATAAGGAAATAAGGATTTTGATAGCTATTTTTGGATTTTTTTTTTTTTAAAAAGGAAGAAGAATAAAGGAATTTTATGCAAATTTTTGGATAGGATTTTTATTTTTTTAAAAAAAAAAAAGAGAGAAAAATTGGCAATTTGGTTTGGAGAGAAATGGGTAGGAATCCAAGCCAAATCCCCTCCAATGACTATGTAATGGATTGGTGGCATTCCCTAATTTCCTAGTGAGAGCAAATTAGTCACCTCCACGCATTCTTCTTTAAGGGAAACAAAAAAAGGGAAAAATTCCTAGGAAAGCCGTGAGAAGAATTAAAATTTAGAAAGAATAAGGGTTATTAGGTTTTCAAAACACATTTTTGGGCTTTTCAAAATATTTTTTTTTAATTTTTTAATATATTTTTTATTTCACAATTATTATTTCAAATAAAATATAAAAATATGTTTCGAAACCCTAAATGATGAAATAAAAAGAAGAGCTAACGAGAAATGATGTTTCAATATCCTCCTAAGAGAACTCAATATGTTAGTGAATGATTTACCATTTTCAGAATTTGAATCAATTATAGTATAACCTAAGTAACAGATACTACCAACAGAGAAAGAGGAGAAAAAGATGCATATGTCTACCCTACGTTACTGGCTTATTGTAGGCTTAGCGTGAACATAAATAAATGAGTAAAGTTTGAATAGGGTAGGGTGTTTTAGCAATGCGGGTGTGAAAGAGACATACCCTCCCAATGAGTAATTTATTTGTAGTATGGCCCTATGGGAGTGGGAGTGTGACCACTGTGGCGAATGTAGTTGTAGTAATAGATCAGAATAGTAGGAGTAGGAGGAGGGAATTTAAGAAAGCATTAAGGGGCTGCAGTGGAATTATAGGAAGGAAAAGGACGGCACAACAAAAGGGACCACTCTCCTGTTCTTTGGTCAATCTTTGTTGGACAAAATGCATCCCTTCTCTCTTGTTCCCTTTTCAAGGTCATAACTGCCTAATTTTACTCTTTCTACTCTCAAAATAGTTCATTTTTAATATTTTTCATTATTCTTAAAAAAAGTTAGGGTCTGTTTGGACAGGCAGTATTTTTTGCAAATAAGTAAATTTTTAAACAAAAACAAACACCCTAAACACATTTTTATTTCAAAATTTAAAATTCAAAATTTCCCACTCAAATTCCTCTCACATAATTTTAAAAAAATTTCCTCTTATTTTTCCTTCCAAAATACTTTTTCTATAAAAAAATACCCACCAAAATTTTTACACATTCCAATACAATTTTTCTCAAATAAAAACAATCCAAACGAAGACTAAGTGTAATTCTTATGAGTGTAATTCTTATAATATTTTGAGTGTAATTCTTATAATATTTTTATTAATAATAGGGGTGTGCAATTTTCGAATTAATTCGAGTATCCGACCAAATTCGAAAATTCGAACTCGAAAAAAATCGAATCGAATTTTGATTTTCGGTTTTCGAATCGAGTTGAACTCGAATTCGAATTCGAATTTGGTTTTCGAGTTTGGGGTCCTGAAATCGAAAACCGAACCGAACCGACTCGAAAACCGAATTTGGATTCGAAAACCGAAAACCGAATTTGGATTCGAAAACCGAATATGAATTCGAAAACCGAAAACTGAATATGGATTCGAAATTCGAGGAAACCGAATATGAATTCGAAAACCGAAAACTGAATATGGATTCGAAATTCGAGGAAACCGAATATGAATTCGAAATTCGAGAAAACCAAATTTTATACATATATATATATATATGCATATAATTATATAATATAAAAAATATGCTTGATTGTATTTGATTTATTATATATGTGTGTGAAACTTTAAAAATTAAAAGAATTTGTAAAATTGTTAAGATGTGTATTACTGTATTTTAACTTTTTAATTTGCATTTTATTGTATACAACACAACACATATTTATAAATTATATACAAATAATGTGTATATTGGAAATGATTGTATACAAATAATTGTACTTCTTGTCATTAGTATAGTAAATTGGAAAAGATTAAATGTTGGAGAATATTAAATGTAAATTTATTAAAAATGTGTAAAATTATGAAAAAAATTGATAAGTAAATGAAAAAAGTGAGGAAAAATTATGTATATACTATATAGTATGCAAATATGATAGAGAAAATCTCATTTCTCATCCAACCTAACTTATCCATGTCTCATTTGAACATATAACTTTGTAATTTAATAATAATAACCACAAAAGTGTAAATTGGTTAGTGAGTAATAATTAGACATTGGTTATTACTAACTTAATAATCACGAAGTTTTATTTATTTAGTAATTTTTACTTCTAACTTTTGCTAATTACTAATAATTCAAAACTCTAAAGTTTGAAATATAAAAAATTGCCAAATAATTGAATGTGTGGTTTTATTTACTTTTGAATTTATAATTGTTGTATAGAACACGTATTTATTTATAAATCGATACAAATAAAGTGTATGTAACGTAGATGGTATAAAATGTAAATATTTACTTCGTTATATTACTACTTGATTTACATTACAATATATACATATGCTAATTGCTATATGGTAAAAAGATATATATAATTCTTGTGATTTTAGTTTTATTGAATTATTAACTAAGTAAATAATTCATAACTAACAAGTCTGATTTGATAATTGTAATATAATGGCATTAGTGTCCTAATTGAGTCATTATCTTATTGAGATATTAAAATCGTAATAATAATATTAGACTATTAGTACATTACATCATACAAGGAAAAAAAAATTTTATTAAAAAATGTAAAAATTATTTAAAAATAAGATAAATATGTGGAAAAAATAGAGAAAATAACATGTGTAGTTTTGTACATATGACTTATGACTTATGACAATACAAACTGTGCAATTATCTTATTTAATAACTCATCCCTATTTCATTTGAGTGTGTAACTTTATAATTAATCACCACAAAGTAATTAATGAATATTAATTAGATATTTATTATTATTAACTTACACAAATATGATAGCTCAATTCTCTTATTTAATAACTTATTCATGTCGTATTTGAGTGTATAATTTTGTAATTTGAAAATAATAAGTTAATAACCACAAAGGCACAAGTTGATTAGTGAGTAATAATTAGGTATTAGTTATTATTAATTTAATAATTTCAAAAGTTTTACTTATTTACTTGTAATTTCTGTTAATTATTAATAATTCAAAGTCAAAAGTTTGAAATATCAAAAATTGCCAAATTATCAATATGTAGTTTTATTTACCTTTTAATTTGTAATTTATTGTATAGAACACATGTTTATTTATAGATCATGTACCAATAAGGTGCATCTTTGCATGTATATAATGTAACTATTTACTTATAAAACTAAGTGATTTATATATATATATATATATATTGAATTTGCTTCTCTAATAAGGTAATGATTCAACATTGATAGTTGTAAATTTATAGGTTAGTATCAAAATCAAATCATAAACAAGTGAATCTAATTTGAACAGCTAGAATAGTAACAATAAAAATGGCTCCCTTCTTGCTTCATTGGTGAGATTATATGATCAAACATCGTAATCAAAATATATTATTACTGACATTGCTATTGAAACATGTACAATTTAGTATAGTTTGAATAATTGATAACTATTAAATCATAATAGGAAAAAGAAATTTATTTAAAAAATGTAAAAATTATTTATAAGAATGATAAATAATTGAAAAAATATGGAGAATAACATGTATAGATTTTGTAGAAGAAAATTAATGGGAAAAAAGTTGATCGTGATAAATTAACAATTATTCGGTCCTCATATGGAAATTATAATTGATCACTACTATTTTATTAATTCATCATATTAATATGAAATATTATATTAATTCAATAAATTTTGTATTGAAATATTGAGGGTGCAATTGAAAGGAATAAATATATTTTGAGGATGTGATTGAATAAAATTAGATTTTTTTATTTTAAAATTAAAATAGAAATAAATTATGGGTATTATTATAATAATAACTATTTTAATTGGGCCATATTAAAAATAAAATTAATTTAGGTATAAATATGGGTTTGTAATTTTAAATTTCGAATTCGAGTTTCGAGTTGGCCTTTGAAAATGGCCAACTCGAACAACCCGACTCGAACAACTCGAAAACCGACTCGATTTGCACCCCTAATTAATAATGACTATATATAATTTAAAATTAAAAAGTACACGTAAAAATATAAAATTGTGTATTAAAAATGTTGTATTTAATAACTAAAAATAAAAAAAAAGGTTACACTCAATTCAAAATGAGCTTCTGTTTTTTTTTTTTAACCAAAAGAGTACTAAATAATGGAATATTAATAAAGTACATAAGAATTATTTATCCTATTTTGTTTTTGACGCACGATATTATATTACTATGTATGACTAATCTCAATTTAAAAAAAAAAACAGAGCTATATATGTATGTCACATTTTAGTATGAGGCAAATCAATCTAGATTAACAAGTTGGCTGCGTACATAAAGTTACGCGATTGATGTGATTAATATCAAATTGATAATTTTGATTCACAATTATCATTATTATTATTGCTCTAACTGGATTTGTAATGGAGGGAATAATTTCTTTAACTGGATTGAAAAGTCGTAATCTCGTAGTACACAATTTAAGCTCAAGCCAAAAGTTAGTAGAGCAGGAGGGGAACTACTAATTTTACTTCTAAGTTCTAACCTTTTCACCACAGCATTTGATAGTTCATATTGGAAGGAAAAAAAATCATATTTTGCTAAGTTTTTGTGTTATGCCCAAGCACATACTAAGATATGACCTTCTTAACAAAAGCCTCATATAAGATTGCCCTTTTCTTTTTGCTAAAAAAAAAATAGTGGAACAATGAAAACAAAGTATACATAGTCATCCTAATCTATTTTATGGCGGAAAAATGGAAACAAAGTATATTTAGACTATGTACTGTATCTTAAAATATATTTTTACATTTTTTGAAGTTTAATATGACAGAAAGTATTTCGTAAATATAGAAATATTATTTTTAAAAAATATATATAAAAATATATTTTGAAATATTATCCATACATACTCAAATGTATGAATTGGGTTTCAAACATGTTTTTATTAGGAAAGCTATGCATGGAAACAAATATAACTATTAACGATTTACAAATACAAGAATTTAACGAGGTCCGATTTAATTTCAAAACCCTACGTCCATAAATAACATCAATTTTTTATTATGACAGAAAAATCATACAAAACCATAGACTTCCTCTTGCAACCTCAAAAACTACATCTCATCTTGATGTGTAATATTTCTTATATTTTTTTTTGTATAAGACCAATCCTTTATTTATGACAATAAATGTTATTTGATTTCTAATCAAATAATGAAACTAATAGGAAACAATTTGTCTCTATTCCAAATCAATATCATATTTGAAAACTACCACATAAAATATAATTCTACACAAAAAGGTAATTTCTTTTTCATAAAAGAAAATACGTCAATTTTCTAATAGTTTTTGTGCCTTTTAAAATAGTGGTTCTAAAAAAAAAAGATATAGTGAAATGTGTAAAAGTATATATAAAAAACACAAAAATGCGATTTGAAATCACTAACCATACATACCCAATGTTTGTAAACAGTGATAATGTGAGATTTTGTTTTCTAAAAATTCCTTTTATATATATAGATACTCACATATGTATAATGTATGCAACAAAATAATTTTTTTTTGGTGGGGGGGGGGGGGGGGGAGGGGGAGGTTATTATCTTGTTTCTGCCATAACTTGAAAATTAACAAATGAGAAGCAATTGAGGGCTCCTAGGCATTAGGCAATGCCAACAACCAACACAACAATAAATGAATTTTACTTGGTCCCCAAATAATGTCAAAGTCTTCCTTGGTGCCTAAATAATGTCCAAGTCTTGTTTCCGCATTGAGCCCCCTTTTGTCCCACTCACCTTTCTTTTACTCGGAGAAGGATCTAAATTTCATGTATAATAGATTTAGGCTAGTAGGATTTGATCAATAGAATGGGATTTAGGATTATAATATCTTTAAGAAAATAAAAAAAATAAAATTTATAAATTATTTTTAAAATAATTATTAGCTAATATACCAATAAATATGTAAAAAAATTTATGTATAGTTTATAATTAAATATTTTCCTTTGAATTTTATTTTTTATAATATTTTATATAGTATTTTTATAATATTTTAGTTTTTGTCACAATCAAAAAAATATTTATATTTAATTTATTTGTTTATTGTTAAAAGTTAATAAAAATATGATTAATTAAATTATTTATATAATGGTAAATTTTAATTCTGTTTAGATATTAAATTTTTTAAAAATAAATTTAACTATATTTGATTCACATAATAAAAGATGGGATCATCATTTGCATTGAAATCGTTTTAGTAAAATTTATATTATAAAATTGTAAAATTTATGTGATCGAGATTGGGATTTTGAACTATGACTAGGATTGTAAATTTGCAATGGTAAAGTCGGAAATCAAAATAACACTGTTTTTAGTAGTAATAGGTAAAATTTTGGAACTGCCTTCACTTACAAGATATATTTTTGACAATTAATTTAAAAAAAAAAAATCTTTGTTTCAAATAACCAAGTCAACCAGACGTGCAGTGGTGATCATTCCATTAATTAATTATAAGCGTCAATTTTCTTTTCCAATTTTCTAGCTTTAATGATACTATTATTAAAGCAAAAGGAAATATTTATGTTAAAAATGTAATAATAATCAGGATAATTCTGTGGATATCATTGCCCAAAATTTAAAGAAATACACCCACAAAAAAAAAAAGGGTAATGCTTTGAATTGTCTAAACACCCACAAAACAAAAACAAAAACAAAAGTTTAATACAACCAAAAGTATACTGTTTGTACACATGCTCAACCCAAGCATCCATCATTTTCATTTTGGGCTACTTTCTTTGACTTTGAGCATTTATTATTCTTCTTTTGTCTTACTTGTCCAAATTTTCTATGAATAGGAGTTAACAAGTTGCTGTAAAATTTAGAAGTTAGATTTTACTTTAAATTTAGCCATATAATCATTTTCCAATAATGTTCTACACCATGTTGGGACAGACGGTCACATGATTTTTCAAAGTAAAAGCGCTTTTGAGTTTTGACCAATTTAAAAGGAAAACAAATAGAAACATAATTACTCTCTTTGTGCATACATATAGAATGTATGAATTACACATGTAAAATATGTTTTTTATAATTTTTAATATATTTTTTTATTTTATAACTACTATTTTAAAAATTATAAAAAATATATTTTGAAATAAAGCTATTTTAGACACTTTGGGACACTTGTGTTTTATGAAATGCCTCTTGCAAATATTCTTTCTTACCCAAACGAAAAGCCTATTTTCAAAACTTTTTTTTGTTCAAAAAGTTTAATTTTAAATTAAATTATTAAAATATGTTTACTAATAATAATTATGTATACTCAATTAAAAAGTAGAGATAAAAATATAAAATTATATATTTAATTAATATATTAAATATTATATTTAATAACTAATAAAAAGTTATAACTAAATTAACGTAATTTTTTTTTTTTAAATAGAGGGCGTATGACTTAAAAATAAATGGGGCAAACTATATAGAGTGTACGCGGAAGGGAAGGAATAGTTTTTTTTTTACTTGTTAGTGGGCAATCTATATATGTGAAAAGTCTCAGCTTTACTTGAAAGTTGACAAGCACGCTGCTTTCTTTACTAGCTTTTGTTTTGGTCTTCTTCTTCTTTCTTGTTTACTTTTTACTGCTGTGGTTTTTTGCATGAAAATGGCAAATCAGTGAGATCAATCTATAAAGCTGGTATCAATCCATATAGAAAACTCAAAAAGCTAGGCACGTACAAAAACTTCTTTGATTCTCAAATTAGGAGAAAAAGAAAAAGAAACAAATGGAGCAAATGGATTGGGTTTCGAAATATACTATTTTTGGGTTGTAATATAACTTTTTACATTATATAGATAACTTAAAGTTTATAATCTTTATTTTCAAAAACATAAAATCCTATTTTAAAAAACAATTCATATAAAGTCCCAAACTTGAAATATTCAAATTTTATTTGTTCAACTAATTTAAAATATGTTTCTACTCATTTTAAATGCTTCTCACACAAACCCGTTTCTTAAGGAAAGATTTAACTAACCAAACCATTTATTGGCATATTAGTAAAAGCAAGGAATAAGCCATAAGGGCATAGGCGAGTTGGTAAGTTTGAGGTGACGTGGGGAGAAATCCTTCGGCAAAGCAGGTTCAAATTTTGTGTGGGGTAGATTTTCCGTTGAAATATTGTGGGATATGTCTTGGGGTTTGAACTGTTGGCTCTTTCCCTCAAACCCCTGCTAACTCGTGCACATCCGTTGATTTACATTTCGCCTAGTTAAGGGGCCTTTGGTATAGGTAGGGATAGTTTTGCGAGGTGGGGTTTGGCCTGTTGGCTCCTTTCCTCAGGTCTTTGTTAACTCGTGCACATCCCTTGATTTACATATCGCATAGGAAGAGATTTGATAAATACTGATAACTCTCGGATAGAGTATTAGAATGGAAAGATCCATTAGATAATGAACTATTGGTTCCAAGTCATCTTTAACGATTAATCAACAATTCAAAGTGCTTTTCTTGCGTATTTTTGATAAACCAGCGTTTATATATAGATGTAGGGAGCCTCTGGTACAGGTGGGAGAAGTTTAGCCTTCGCAATGGGAACTTTCTTTTAAAAACAAAAGTAAAAGCAACAAATAAAAGTCGGAAGGCTGATTCTTTCCCCATATTATTGTAGCTAGGGGCGAAAAAAGGGGAGAAAAATGTGCGATTTTTTTATTATATATATATTTTGCGGTGTTTTGCTACGACTTTAGTTGCAGGCTCTTCAATGTATGCGGTAGTAGTTTGGTTGTCAGACTATTCCACATATACAATTTGAGGAATCACCACAAAAGACATGGGACCAAAGCTAAGGATTCTGAGTTTAATTTCTTTTATCGTATGCAATTTGCAGTGTGTCAGTCAAACCAATCACCTTAGTTAATAGTAATAGTATTTTGTCACCTACGTGTGAGTGTATGTCCATATTTATTAGGATTTTTTCCTCTTCAGAGGTGTTTATTAGCCTTTCACGGCCGTTTACATTGTGGTAATGCTGTATCCCGAAATTTAATTAGCCTTTTCGGTTATCTCTATACATTTGTATATTTTTGTTAATACAATATATTTATTGTTAAAAAAAAAAGCAAGGAATAAATAAAGGCAATACTTTTCCTCCCACAATAATTACATATAGATTCGCCGGAATAAAATTGTATTGCATCCTGAAGAAGGGAAAGTAAAGTGTAAAGAGTGCAGAGTCTCCAGACAGCAAATCTATTCTACGTCCATAACAGCATGACCATATCTAGCCATCCAATCAGTTCAGGAAGCACATCCCCAATATTTAGTTGTCATTTAGGGCATCCAGTCAAACACCCTTTCAAACCACGGGATCATAAAATATACGTGCCTCACCAAATACCACTTTTTTGAAAGAATCCTGAAGTACATTATACACCCCATCCCACATCCCCAAAAATTGCTCATCAAAACAAAATCAGCATCGCCAGTACTACTTTGATCTTCATCTGATCATTGTTTTTATCTATTCATTCATTTTATCACAATTGATGTGTATTTCCGAGCTGATAAAAGGGCATTTATAACATTTAAGTGCAAATTACTACGGAATCTCTATTTTCTATGTTCATTTTTGTAAGTCTCACTTGCTTTTATATCTATTGTGAACGTCAGTAATTTCTTTTGTGATGAAAATTGTTCATTATGTTATTAAAAAATTCATTACATTGTTCAAACAATGATGTATGACTGTGGACTCATTTTCACTATCAACTTTTTCAACTACTCAAGGTTTGAATGGATTAAAAGTTGTAAATATCCCTTATGAAATTGTACCTTATTTCTTCTCTAAGTGCCCTTAGTAACACTGTCTGTTTAACCAACCAAAATAAATAAATAAACCATTCAAGTAAGAGCTAAATTACTCCTATTTCTACTGTGGACAATGTCACACAGCCAAGCCTAAGCAAGAATTTACCCAAATCTTCTTTCCCTCGTATACCCAATTTGACAGACAGAGCCTTAGACTGTTAGACAGCAGCAAGCGACAACACGAAGCAGTTGTCTCAATCTCTGCTGCCTCCATCATCGCACAGTACGCAGGAAAGAACCACTATCCACCTATCTATCCCTCTTTCTGCATCCCCCTGCGCCATTTTCAGCCTTTTCATTCCAACCCTTTTCGACTTTTACCTCTCTTTCCTCCACAATTCACCCAAACCAATGCTTCGCCCTTTTTAAAAACCAACCCTCTTCTCTAAATCACTATATTCTCAAGCCCTTCTCATTACTTTTTGCTGTTTATTTGATCAGTGCACTTTCTTTGAAACTTGACTATGGGCCATGTAATGGTGGTTGAGGTGTATTGTGATCGAAATGTGGTGTTTTTGTTTGGGAAAAAGAAGTTTAGGAGCTTGTTCTGGAAAGTGAGAGCTGAGGTCCGAAGGCAATTGCTCAACAACATTATCAGCAACAGCAGCAGCAACCACAAGAAGCATCATAACTTCAGCTTTCACTACGACCCTTTGAGCTATGCTCTCAACTTTGATGATGGCTACTGTGGTTTCTTGTGCTTGTAGTTAATTTGATGATCAGTACGATGATCACATGACTCTGTCAACTCTTATTATCTCCTCTTCTAAGCTACTAGAGAGATGTGTAGCTTGCACCGCATCAACTCTAATCCAATTGAAGAGGAGAATTGAAAATGCTTCTCTCTTTGCATTTTCTCCACTTAGTACTAGCCTTTCTGGGCTTATGTTGATGTTTAATATAACTAATTAGGAAGGACTATTTAATGGAAGTAGAGTGCTATTTCTATGCTCAGTTTTTGTGGTTGATTGCATGTTCAAGAAGAGCTTGAAAAGGTTCAGGGGGACTACTTTAGCTTTTACGTTTTTCCATTAATTTGATCCAATCCGATTTAAACTCTGAAGGGAGTGACTAAATCTTTCCTAGGAATTAAGGGTATTTAAAATTTGCAGGAACTGATGGTGATCTTTCTCAGATGTGGAGAAGTTTTGAGAGAAGCAGCTCTTAATTAATGTGTCTGTTAGTACACCGACCTCAGTAACAGAGGTAAGAGTAAAAAATTTGGGTGCTTTTTTGTTTTTTCGGCAGTTTTTGTTTTTGTTGTCGTGTGCTGGAAACCAAAGCAAACTTTACCTAAACTCATAATTGAACACATTTTTTAACCAAATCCACCTAATGCATTTGCAGGATGCAGCCTGAAGAACTAATTCCCTTATCAAGTACTACTTGTTTGAGTAAATAAGACTTCACAACACATTCATTCTTTTGACACAACAGTGAAAAGTGTTAGGTTTTGACACAACAGTGAAAAGTGTTAGGTTTCGTTTTATATACCCAACATTTACATACTGATTGGACATGCTTGTCCCAAAAACACACTGATAAAAGACATTCTATAAGTCAAACAAGCACGATTCAACTGGAGTTTAGAGACAAGTTTTTGCAATTCAAACATTTTCGTTTCAGTTTTCCTTAATTTTTCCCCTAGGGTTGTGGGCAAGAAAAAAATATGCATACGATGAAAGTAAAATATTCCACAAAGGAAAAGGTCTCAAAAAGGATCTCTTAAATGTTTGAGTGCGCTAGAGAATGCCTGATTATGAACACGTTCAAAACAAACAGAAGATACCAATGAATACCATGTAGAAAGTTCCGGAATTTTTGCTTCGCTGATCATCTCATCCAACCACATAATGGCTTTGTATGACCTTCCTGTTAAGCAAAGTCCCTGGATGAGTTTATTGTAGGTTGCACTTCTAGGCCGAAAAGATTTGGTTAACATTTCCTCCAGTGTCTCGCTTGCTTCATTGTATTTGCTTTCATTACAAAGTCCATCTGCTAAAATATTGTAAGTGTCATGGTCAGGTACACAACCAATCTGTCTGGACATCTTCTTCAAATACCTGCCAGCCAAATTAGACTTTTGATAATCACAAAGGCCTTTTATTACAAAATTGTATAACCTAATTGTTGGAACGCAATTCTTTTCCACCATTTCTTCTTCTATCACAGCTACTGCATCATCAACTCTTCCGTTTCTCAATAACGCAGCCACCTTAGATTCATAGACCAATTGTGATGGTCTGAAGCCTTTGTCCTGCATTTCGTTGAGCACTTTATCACCTCCATCAATCTTTCCTTCAGAATATAGATCAACTGCCATTGTTTTGTACCTATCTGTACTTGGAACTCCACCTCGAGTCAAAGCTTCATTTATCAAGAGCTTCACAGTTGGAATATCTACTCTGCCTCCAGAATAACATTGGCTAAGATCAAAGTGCTTGCGGGCTCGATTTGGAGCCTTAAGTCCCTTTCTCAGGACTTTACCAAGAAGGTTCACAGCCTCCTCAACATCTCCGTTATCACACAAAGCATCCAAGAGGATTCTATAAACAGCAACATCCCCACCACTACCTTTCTGTGAAATCCTCCAAAACATTGAGTACATTAAATGTGTTGCTTCATTGAACCTCCCATCTTCACAGAGACCCCTCATGAGAATCCTATATGAGTCCCGATTAGGATAGCAGCATTGGTGATGCATTTCTTGGAAAACATTTAATGCAAGATCAGCACGATTTAACCCACAGAAAGCATCCATAAGCAAGTTCAGAGATTTGGTCCGAGATTTCACTTCCCAGCTAGAAAAGTTCTCTATGAAGAGCAAATGAGCAGTTTCCAACTTTGATTCTTTCACCATTATCTCCAAAAGAGTATTAAAAGATTCTGTCCAGTTCACACAGTTGAACTGAGGAAGGCTTCTGAAAAGAGAAATTGCTTCATCTAAGAGTCCAGCTCTTGCATAAGTTTTGATAGCACCAACAAAAACTGAATCTCGACATTCACAAGAATCATCTTTCATTTGACAAATCACTTCTTTCATCTCAGATATCCTACCAGAGTTGCCAAGGATGCTAATCATCGTGGAATACACAGGGCCATTGTGATGGTAATTAGGGTATCGGCATTTTGCTTCCCAAAAGATTTCAAGAGCTTTCAAAGGGTTTCTCTGGCTCCTTATAATCTGTGAGAGCTGTGAGGGAGTTAGAATCCTCGGCCACCTTATGCTCATGATAGTTAAAATGTTAGACCTGAATCAGGAACAAGGCATAATTATAATTGTAAATAAAAGAAGCATTTTTGAAGAAATAATATGTCAAAACTGATGTAGAAACTAGTATATGCATCCTCAAACTAGAGGGGGTTGAGATACATAATACATGAGGTCAATTATGCACAGTTAGACAAATTCAAAGATGCAACATGTAAAATTTCTATAATATGGAGCATGTTCATAATGGTACAAAGCCACAAGCTTTTATAATCTGCTGTATCATTGCTAGTTTTTAGAATTTCACCTCATCTCAAACTTAGGAAGAAAAATGAAGACATCACTTTTGAAGTGTTATTCAATATTTTGAAAAGGACATAAATGACTTCTCATTCACAGGTTGAAAGGGCTCTATTTATTTTATTTATTGCAATTGCTAAATACAAAATGTCATGTTATTCTATAAAAGCAGATAATCATCATCATACTTTGATTCGACCATAAACAATTCTCACCTCGACCATCACCATTCTCTCCAGAACTGATGTTAAAATGCTATCATATACACAGAGCAAGTACTGAAAACAATTTTCAGTTACATTCGAGCAATCATCTTTTCCATGACAATAAGTTCTCATCCACAAAATGGAAAAGAAAGAGACCAGAACTCTACAATTGCATGTATATCACCAGCAGGCTAAACATGACCACAACCTATCATCATCTTATCCCAGCATGAATAGGAACACGAATGTGCGGGAAAAGGGATAAACCCAGAAATCAATTGTGAATAAGTTGGAGTTTATGAATTAAATTTCATTTGGGTATTTCCTCAAACACTTGACCAACAACAGCCGAGTTGACTGTTGGAATTTTCACAAGAGATTTCAAAGAAACACTTGAATGGTTGGTTGAGAATGGGAAATAAAATTTCACCTGCTGAACGCATGACCTTCAAGAACTAATTCGCAGTGCGTACAGAATGAGGAAGCTAGCTCGGAAGGAATCCGCCAGTGGTGGGTGCTGCTTCAATACTCCAGTGGTGGGCGCTGCTTCAATAGTTGTAGAATGAATAGCTTTCCTATTGCTTTGTGAGATTCATAATATTATCATTATTTCTTTTTTTCATGCTTGTAGGTGGGCTCATTAAAATATAATGGTTAAAAAACCCACTTCGACATCTTCCCCCATAATTTGGAACCGAATATATATAGCTTTAATTGTTAGTTTTAGGTTGATGATATTGAGGCAAACATAAGCATTTAATTTGTGAGGCAAACGTGATTGTATCATATAAAATCCTTTGCGCGCATGCCAGTTATGTTTTAGGAGCCGTTTGGTTAGAAGGTTTCGGTCCATCTTCTTCTTCCTCTTGCAAAGGTTTCAACTCTTGTGGATCATAAGACATGTTCTTCCTAATCAAATTGTGGAAGAGACAAGAAGCCAAAATGATTCTCACTTGAGTTTCAATTGCAAAGGTGTAGACAGAAAATGATTGTTTAGTATGTTAGTTTGGGTTTAATGAAAGTGTTGGGGGTGGGTTTTGTTTCAACCACCCCTCCCCTTGGGTTTCAAAGGAATGGAATTAAAATGGGTTTAAAACAATATCGTTTTGAGTTAAAATGAGACTTTGTTTTGAGCTAAGTTATAAAAAAAAAAAAAAATTTCAATGCTGAGTGCCTGTCAGTGTTGATACATGCCTGGGGGTTGCAAACTCACCAATGATTTACAACTCCTATTTTATCTTTTTTAAAAAAATAAATTTCACTAACTTGTAAAAAATATTTTTCTTTACAAATTGACATGCACTTTGATTATTTTTTAAACAAGATATGATTTTCTTAAATATCATATAATGTAAAATAATAAAATCTTTATTATAATATTAATATTAAATTTTAATATAAAATATATTAATAAATATATTAATATTAATATTAAATTTTAATTTTAATATAAAATTTATTCTATTCCATTACAAAATAATATCAAACAACATAATTCCTATCATTCCATTTCATTACAAATCTTTCCTTCTATTAAATCCATTTCATTTCTAAATCCACCGTTTATATCAAGCGCCACCCTACACACATCTTCAAATTATTAATTAATAGAGTCAGTTAATATTTCATTGGTTGATGTGAAGTGAAAACAATTGTTGGGCTTTTTTTTTTTCTTTCTGACATGGACAATTTATCCCCTATATGAAAATAATATTTATAATAATTATCAATGTATACTAATTATATTTTAGAATGCAAATTTATTAGAATTAATACTCCTCTATCACATAATTGTAACATATTTCAGAAAACTAATCAAGAGAGTAATAAGATTCAAAATCATTAAAGAGGGCATAAAATTTTCAAATTCTTTTTAAGAGCATAAAAAGAATTTTCAAGTCGCAAAAAAGTTTTCAATTACAAGTTTACAACCTTGCCAAATTCTCTTTTAAGGGTGATAGTTTTTTGCAATTGTGAATTTGGAATTGATTTTGCCATCACCAAATACCTCATCTCAACCTCAATCTCAATTATATAAAAGGGAAAAGTTTATTAGTTGGTTTTAATATAATTATAATCATTAATGTGACTTAAATTGTCCATTTAGTAATTCACTAAATTTTTTTTCTAGTAGTTTAGTAATTTTATAACTCTTAGGAAATCCTAAACTCCATTAAAACCAAATTAGATGAGTGACTATATTATTAGAGTTCTAATTGATTTTAGTAAAAATTTGATTTTATTTTGAATGATACTCTTATCTTACAAGAATCAAATTTTCTCACATCACAATTTCATTTTCTAAATTGCGTCATCTTAGTAAATTGAATGATATGGTGTCAAATATTAGAGTTTAACCTCGATGTAACTTTTTTTTTTGTGTGTACTTAATTAAGTGGAGAAAACTAATAATTTATTGTCATAAAATATTAATTACTTTATTAGATTACGTTTTAGGTACTCTCAAATTTGATTTGATATTTTGTTGTGTTCATGAATATTGTCCCACATTGAAAAATTAAAAAGAACTAGAACACCTAATAAGTGGCAAGGACCCAAGACCCACTAGCTTAAGATTTTGGATTCAGGTGTGCTCCCACTGCTTATTGGCCTGCTCCCATCTTTTTTCAAGAAACAAGTGGGCTATTTCTTTGTAAAATTGTGCTCAATATCATATGTGGCAATTCTGCCAAGATCTCTTCATTAGTTGAAACAAGTGGGCTATTTCTTTGTAAAATTGTGCTCAATATCATATGTGGCAATTCTGCCAAGATCTCTTCATTAGTTGGGGGAAGAATCTGTACGAATCGGATTTTTTGAGGAACGTATCAAGAGATAATTTGATTTGGTTAGACAATGTGACGTATCGAGAGAGAATTTGATTTGGTTAGACAATATGTGGTTGGTAAATAAGGATTGATTTTTTAACAAGGTACGGAATGTATCATCAAATATTTAATATGATTATGATTCCACAAAAGCTAGTTTTGGTCAAGTAACGGTAGTTAGGCTCCCTATCTAAAAACCTCCATAACATATTTAATGTTATAGATGTTTTAATATATTCCAATGATTAAATTGACTTAACTTTTAGAATTAATTTTTATTTTAATTTATATATTTTAACAATTTCACTTTTAATTTTAACTTTTAATTTTCAATAATTATATAACCAAAAAAGGACACAATTTAAAAAGTTTGAAAGCAAAAAACTTTACATAATAAAAAAAATTCACAAGATAGGTATGACTTTTAGTGCATACGTTTTTTATCTATTAAGATTTTTTTTTCTCGAACTATCACCCAAAATCTTTATTAATAACGAAAAGAAATTTGATTAGCAGCAAATATGGGAAAACAAATGTGGCAATAAGAAATTGTTAGGTACTTCCAACAATTATTTTTTCAATAGTGTTATATTTTTAAAAATTTTATTAGGATTCAATTTATTTAGAAATCTTCAATTTTGTAACTTTTAAGGTAACAGTCAACACACATTTTATAACATTCAAAATGGAATAAAGATGTATGATATGTGTATAGGTTACACTCAATGTATTTTAATCTGCTTGACCCATTTATTAGAAATGATATAACACCTAATTAGCAAAATTATTTATACAGGCCTTCCAACCCATTTTAGTGAAAGGGAAACATTAATTATTTTATCAAATTTTACTCTAAGTTCCAAAATTAATCAATAAGTTTGATTGTTAGAAATATTAATTGTGCAAAAGTCTTTAATGGGTCTCGATAATAAAATCAACTTTTGATTTGAGAAAGGAACCCTAATACCGTACTATAATTTTTGATAAATTTTCTTATTTTTTTAATATTTAAAATAAACTATAATTTTGTTTTACTTGTTGATACGAACTTTACCCCAATAGGAGTAAAACCCAAATCTTACCAGAGTTGTAGGTTCCCGAACCGTCCTTCTTGTTGGACTGCTTTCTTTGAGGCAACACCCAACCCTAACCTGTGGGTTGAACCCTGCCTATAGCCCTCTATAACCCCGCGAGCAATACCCCAAAACCCCAACGATTTGAAGCTACCCAACGGAACCAAGAAGTACGCACAAAACCTTGAGAGAAAGAAACTCAAGGATTCAGCCTTTGAATTGAATCTAATCGACTTTCCCGAATAGACCCAAACAAGTTCTTTCTTAGAACTGGAAGAAAAAGCACGTAAGCCTCTCAGGTTTGTAATTTTCTTAAGTTGTTTTCAAAGTGGCGGCTGAATAGCCTTTAAATAAGATACAAGTGTGGCCAAGCTAATTCAAAGACCACTAGGGTTTGGATTGCTTGCCTTTAATTGACAAATTCAGCCCTCTCACTAAATAAATAATTAAATCCTAACCCAACTAGGACTGACTTAATAAATAAATCCTATTCCAACACATAAAAAGAAATAACTACTAGACCAAAATAAAATGAAATAAAATAAATGATTACATGACCGAAATTATGGATTGTCCACAACACTTAGTACATTAACGACTCGGTCATGTTGAAGAAGCTTCTCATCCTTGGCATGTACTTCACATATGAGTTGAGCCAAAGCTCCTTGCATTTTCCTTGTACGTGACCTCGTCATTGGACCACTCATGTCACGTAAAAGGTCGTGAGAGCGACTTGTGGGTATAGGCACTTGATCATGCACAGCTTGTACGTCATTCTCTCCATTATGGCCGTTGGCGATCCCCTTATTTTCATCACTTGTAGCTTCCATTTACTCCTGTGAATAGTTTGAACAGACTCAATTTTTTTTATCTGTTTTATTTTAAAAAATAAATTGAAGACAATTGATTTAAATTTAGACTAAAAAGTTAATAAATTTTTAATATAGTATTCATTCCTTCTATTTTGATTTTTGCAATTTCAATATAGTTTTCACTTTTCAATTTTTGTTTTCTTACTCCCACTCCAGTTGTATAAGTTTTTATGTATTTATTCTCAATTGGGTCGACTATGTAATTTTTTAATCTAGACTTCATTCACAGTTTTCACACATCTTTTCACACATTTTTTCACAAAATAAGTCAATATTTTGAAAGATATTATTACAATAACATATTATTATAATCAATATATATTATTACTTGTTATTATTTCATATAAATCATTTCACACCAAAATTCGAAACACCACAGCATATTAAAAGATCCATCAAAAAACAACTTTAATTAATATTTTTAAAGTTATAGTTGTATATTTAATAGTGTATCTTAAATTATTGATGGGTGTCGAAACCACCAAAAATAATCCTTCTCTGGCTAAGCTTTGTAGATAGCAGTGAGAGGGTCGAATCCACAGAGATTGGTTAGATTTATTCCTTGAACAAAATAAAATAAAGAGGGGGGGTTTTTGTATTATGAAACTAAGCAAGAATTAATTAAGACAACTAAACAAATTAAATAACCAACTAAAAATATGAGGAAAAATTAATAAAAAGAAGCTTCCAATCAAGAATTAATTTTGGTATTGATTCCTCAAATTGATCATTGATTCAAAAGATAGGTTCTTTTATTTTGAATAAATTGGTTATAGTTGTTGAAGATCCGTCCTCTAACAACCAATCTTTTCTTACTTTTTCGATAACCTTCGGATCCGTCCTATGAGTTATTTCTCTAATTAACAAACACAACCTTGGATCTGTCCTATGAGTTATGTCTATTAATTGCATTAAGATTCAAAAGACCCAATTACTAACCAAGAAACCCTAAACGCCTTGTTTATTTAAGCTAGATTATATATTTTCATAACATACAATCTAAGGCGTTGATTACCTTTCGATGTTGTTATTTGTCACTTGAATTAGAACAATCAACAAAAGATTAATTATTCTAAATGACTATATATTGAATTCAATTATCAAACAATAGGCCTCTTGTCTAACAATTCAATTCAATAATATAATGAAGCATAGAAAATATATAAATACTCAAGAATAAAAGAAATAATAAAATTACCGGAACCTCACAATCGTTGGAATCAAACCTTAATTAAACTTGATTGGAAAGTAAAAATTTAGCTAAACATAATTAAAAGAAAATACAAAGAAAATCAAATGATCGCCCTTTTGTCGATCCCGTGCGCTCTCGCCTTCTTCTACGTAGCTCACTCCATGAAAGGATGAATTGTGGCTTGAGAATTCCAAACCTTGTTTTTCTCTCTATTGAACTAGGAAAGCCTAAAAATGGGATGCCTTGATTGTCTTCAAGCCTTGCCTATTTATAGGCAAGGATTCAAGACATTTGGTTGTGCTTTTCCTTAATTCAAGGCTTTGCTTTTCCTTAATTCAAGGCTTTTCTTTTCCTTAATTCAAGGCTTTTCTTTTCCTTAATTCAAGGCTTTGCTTTTCCTTAATTCAAGGCTTTTCTTTTCCTTAATTCAAGGCTTTGCTTTTCCTTAATGGCCAACATTTTGTTGTGGAATTTGGTGGCCTCAATTGTGTCTTTCTTGTGCCACTTGTCTTGTGAGGCTACATTCTTTAGGAAAAATGCTTCATCTAACCATTAATCACAAAAATAATTAATACCCTTATAAACAAGCATTTTAATCAATTAAAACACAAGAGAATTGATCCAATAAATATGCAATTATACACTCTATCAAATTCCCCCACACTTAAATCAAAGCTTGTCCTCAAGCTTGTATTTGATCAATATCTTCCTCTCAATTCCATACCTTTTTTCAACCCATCCACAAATAACTCAAAGTCATTACACATTAAAGATCTAAATTGGAATAACAAATCAAAGAATAAGTATTTATAGCCTGATTTTTCAAAACAAAACATATGCATCTCATCAACCCTAATAATTTCATCGAAATCAAATGCATCAAAATTTGATAACCTCTCACAGGTTGCACTCTAATCACTCAAAGTGTTTAGGGTTCATTCAACACTCAAATCAAATATAGCATGTCATTACCATAAGCTTGCTTATATATCACATCTCCACCACTAATAATATAAATCCATGCAGAAATCAAAGGGTCTTGAAAATGGTTGTAATGGGGCTTAGGTAAAGGTAGGTAAAAAGAAAGAAAAATATAGGCTACAGATATCAAGATATATAGGAATTTCCTTACATGACTCAAAAGTAAAAAATAGCATAGTAGAACCACTTTCTTTATTCCACATAACATGCATTCCTTTTTCTTTTTTTTTTTTACAACTTCACCATACAATTGGACCAATTTCTACGCAATGAATTTACTTGTCCAATACTTGTAGGGAATACTTTTCACTTCTTCTCTTTTTTTTCTTTTTTTCTTTTTTCTCAGTGGTTCTTTCCTTCGGAATCAACAGAAATTTTATCATGCAATTCATTCCCACATACTCTTGATCAATGGTTCAACGATGGTAAACAAAGACAAGGATTTAAGGCTAAACAATGTGGTGGTATAACAAAGAAAGGCTAAGGCTCAAAATTGGGTAACTAGGGGTATATGTAATATAAGGTTAAACTCTTTTTTTTTTTTTTTTTTAGAAAGTTTAAGATTGGTAATCCTAAATGCCCTTATCATTTTTCAACATGAATTCACAATGTGATCTCAACATGCATAACAAAGCAAGTTCTAGAATGATTATACCATATTTGTCAATCTCAACAAAGAAATATGTGAGCATGAAAAAGAAAATGCTCTTAGGCTCAAATACTCACAATGGTTTCAATGTATCAAATATTGCACATTCTCATTCAATCAATCATTAAAATTAACAAGATGCTTTAAAAATTTCCAAACAAAGCTAATCATACTCATCTCATTCATACATTCCAATCCAAATCACTAATGCATATAACTCAAAATTATTCTAAATGAGCATTAAAAGAGTGAGAAATTTCAAAGAAGATATCAGAATGTCAAACCTACTTGAAAAATTTAGAAATAATCAATGAAGCACAAGACACCCCCCCACACCTAAATCATACGTTGTCCTCAATGTATAGAAAATATGCACACGCGGACAAGAAAGAAAATAAAACAAACACAAGGGAACAAGATACTTCCCTGAACCGTGGTAGACAACTGGAGCTGTGATGAAGGTGAGGGACATCCTATATGGGTGAAGAAGGCATGAAAGATCAGACGATGTTATGGCCATGGCTGAGCATTGGTTGGTAGAAGAAACTGCAAAAAGAAAATGAAAATAAAAAGGAAAAACCAAAATAGAATTTCAAATCTTTTTTTTTTTTTTTTACACAAAGCAAAAAACATAATAAGATAACTAATCAAATTAAACTTAAATGACAAGAAAATAAATAAAAATTTTGGGTTGCCTCCCAAAAGCGCCTTCATTTAACGTCTTTGGCTAGACGTCTTCACTTCTCTTTAAGTTATTAAATTTTCACTAATTGTTTGGACCACACTTGCATTTTCTCACAAGCTACCATTGCCTTCTCATTCACTTCTAATTGTGCATTCAATTCAACTTGACTTATACTTGTTTTTTCTTCAAAAACATCATGCACACTAAAATTAGTAATGTTAATAGAATTATGTGCAACGGGTTTGTTATAGTCATAAACCATATCTTGAAGATCATTATCTATCACAAATTCTTGTTCAAAAATCTGCACTTCTTCAGAAGTCAAATTATTATCAAGTGCAATTTTTACTTTATCCTTATCACAAAAATCAAATGTTTTCTGAGCTAGAGTATCAATAGCATCAAAAGCATAAACAGCACATACATCATTAGGATATTTCATGGCAGCATAAATGTTAAACTTAATAATCTCACCATCAAATTCCATAGTTAATGTTCCTTCATGCACATCAATTTTTGCTCTAGATGTTTTCAAGAAAGGTCTCCCAAATAAAATTAACTTTGAGTTAGGAGAGTGATCTTCCTCCATATCAAGTACATAAAAATCTGCAGGAAACACTAATCCATTTACTTGCACCAAAACATCTTCTAATACTCCCTCAGGATAAACATTAGATCTATCAGCAAGTTGAATTATCACGCCCGTTTCTTTCAAAGGTCCCAAATTCAAAGAATTATAAATAGATAACGGCATGACATTTATGGAAGCACCTAAATCACACATGGCTTTTTCAACTTTCATATTGCCTATTTTACAAGGGATGATAAACATACCTGGATCCTTGCATTTTGAAGGCAACTTCTTTTGTAGCACAGCCGAGACATTCTCCCCCACACTTAAAATTTCATTGCCTTTCAATTTTCTTTTGTTGGTGCATAATTCTTTGAGAAATTTAGCATAGCGAGGTATTTGTTTAATTGCATCAATTAAAGGAATATTTACCTCTACCTTGCGAAAAGTCTCAAGAATCTCCTTTTCTTCCTCATCTTTTTTTGAATTGGCAAATCTTGTAGGGAAAGGAGGGGTTGTCTCGATTACCTTAGGCTGCTGTGGAGTTGTTACTTCTTTTTCCACCTCTTCATGATCACGTGTTTTGGCCTCTTCCAACACCTTTCCGCTTCTCAAGGTCATTGCACTAACATTCTGCCTTGGGTTAACAACCGTTTGAGAAGGTAACTTACCTTGAGATTCCAATTTGCTCACGGAAGATGCTAATTGGCTCACTTGATTCTCCAAATTTTGAATGCTAGCTCGAGTTTCCTGTTGAAAACGTTGGGAACTATTAGCAAGTGATTCAACTAACTCTTCAAGGGACTTACCTGGTTTGGAAGGCGGTGGATATGGTGGGTTTTGCTGCCAAGCTTGAAATCCACTAGGTCGTGGCCCATAACTGAAGTTGGGATGATCCCTCCATGCCGGATTGTAGGTATTTGAGTAAGGGTCATACTTCATTTGTGGTAGCCCTGGGAATCCACCAACGGCATTAGCATGTTCAAATTGACCTTCTTGCAATGTCGGACACATGTCAGTGGGATGATTTGAATTGGAGCAAATACCACAAGCCTTTACCTGTTGAATATTGCCTACAACCAACTTTTCCACTAAAGTAGTCAAATTGTCTAAACGTTGATCAATAAAGGAAATACTTACCTCACTTACCTTCCTAGATGTATCCTCACGTCTGATGCCAAATTGTTGTGTATTGGCAGCCATGTTGGAGATTAAAGTCCTTGCCTCCGTTGGAGTTTTGTGCACTAATGCACCTCCACTAGCAGCATCAATCATATTCCTATCCATCACTGTTAGTCCCTCATAAAAATATTGGATAAGAAGTTGATCAGGAATTTGATGTTGAGGACAACTAGCACATAATTGCTTAAACCTTTCCCAATATTCATGCATGGTTTCTCCATGTTGTCAGATACCACATATATCTTTTCTAATTGTGGCACTCGTGAGGCAGAAAGAATTTTTCCAAAATTGCCTCTTCATCTCGATCCATGTGTTTATTGAACCAGAGGGCAAGTAGTATAGCCAATCTTTAGCAATTCCGTCTAAAGAAAAGGAAAAGCTCGCAACTTAATTTGTTCCTCGATCACTCCTTGGTTTCATCGTGGAACACACCATATGGAATCCCTTTAAGTGCTTATGAGGATCTTCACCGCAAGGCCATGAAAAGTGGGGAGTAAGTGAATCAATCCTGATTTTAATTCAAAAGGCACTTCTAAAGTAGGATAATCAATGCACAACGGTTGTTGGTTTAAATCAGGCATAGCTAATTCCTTTAAAGTTCGTTCATTATTTCTAGCCATGTTTTCTTCTTCACTATTAAATAATTCAGACAAATTATATTCAAAAGATGAAGAAGATGATACTCCCTGAGATCGTTGTTTGGTTTCTTTTCTAAGCCTACGTGCTGTCTTCTCTATCTCCGGATCGTATGTGAGTTGACCTGTGCGAGAAGAACGTGGCATAAAAGAACCAAACAATTATAAAAAATAAAAATAAAAATAAAAATGTAAATAAATAAAAGGAATAAATTCTAAAAAAAAACAATCCCCGGCAGCGGCGCCAAAATTTGATGGGTGTCGAAACCACCAAAAATAATCCTTCTCTGGCTAAGCTTTGTAGATAGCAGTGAGAGGGTCGAATCCACAGAGATTGGTTAGATTTATTCCTTGAACAAAATAAAATAAAGAGGGGGGTTTTTGTATTATGAAACTAAGCAAGAATTAATTAAGACAACTAAACAAATTAAATAACCAACTAAAAATATGAGGAAAAATTAATAAAAAGAAGCTTCCAATCAAGAATTAATTTTGGTATTGATTCCTCAAATTGATCATTGATTCAAAAGATAGGTTCTTTTATTTTGAATAAATTGGTTATAGTTGTTGAAGATCCGTCCTCTAACAACCAATCTTTTCTTACTTTTTCGATAACCTTCGGATCCGTCCTATGAGTTATTTCTCTAATTAATAAACACAACCTTCGAATCTGTTCTATGAGTTATTTACCTAATTAATTGCATTAAGATTCAAAAAGACCCAATTACTAACCAGTAAACCCGGAAACGCCTTGTTTATTTAAGCTAGATTATATATTTTCATAACATACAATCTAAGGCGTTGATTACCTTTCGATGTTGTTATTTGTCACTTGAATTAGAACAATCAACAAAAGATTAATTATTCTAAATGACTATATATTGAATTCAATTATCAAACAATAGGCCTCTTGTCTAACAATTCAATTCAATAATATAATGAAGCATAGAAAATATATAAATACTCAAGAATAAAAGAAATAATAAAATTACCGGAACCTCACAATCGTTGGAATCAAACCTTAATTAAACTTGATTGGAAAGTAAAAATTTAGCTAAACATAATTAAAAGAAAATACAAAGAAAATCAAATGACTGCCCTTTTTGTCGATCCCGTGCGGCTCTCGTCTTCTTCGGCCGTAGCTCACTCCATGAAAGGATGAATTGTGGCTTGAGAATTCCAAACCTTGTTTTTCTCTCTATTGAACTAGGAAAGCCTAAAAATGGGATGCCTTGATTGTCTTCAAGCCTTGCCTATTTATAGGCAAGGATTCAAGACATTTGGTTGTGCTTTTCCTTAATTCAAGGCTTTGCTTTTCCTTAATTCAAGGCTTTTCTTTTCCTTAATTCAAGGCTTTTCTTTTCCTTAATTCAAGGCTTTGCTTTTCCTTAATTCAAGGCTTTTCTTTTCCTTAATTCAAGGCTTTGCTTTTCCTTAATGGCCAACATTTTGTTGTGGAATTTGGTGGCCTCAATTGTGTCTTTCTTGTGCCACTTGTCTTGTGAGGCTACATTCTTTAGGAAAAATGCTTCATCTAACCATTAATCACAAAAATAATTAATACCCTTATAAACAAGCATTTTAATCAATTAAAACACAAGAGAATTGATCCAATAAATATGCAATTATACACTCTATCAATTATATTAAATCATAATTTATTTTTTCAAAAGGATGAAACTTATTATTTTCGTGATTTAATTTTTTTCTTTATTTATATATAAAATTTTAAATAAAAAATAATACATTACATTTTATATATACTAGGGCACCCATGCATTGTGTGGGTCACAAAAAACTAGTTTATCCTCTTATTCGATCATCTCTATCACTTTTTATAAGTCTTTATAATAATTATTAATATGTATTAATCATATTTCAGAAAACTAATCTATTAGATTTAATACTTCTCTATCACATAAATACAGCCATATTTCAGAAAACTAATTTATTATTGGGAGAATTCCTATTAAGAGTGTAATAAGAGTCAAAATCATTAAAGAGGGCATAAAATTTTCAAAATTCTTTTTAAGAGCATAAAAATAATTTTAAGTGCCAAAAAATTTTCAACGACAAATTCAAAAACAATCTCATCAGAACCTTTTTAAGGGTGATAATTTTTTGCAATTCAGAATTCGGAATTGATTTGTCTATCACTAAATATTTATCCTCTTATTCAATTATCTTTATCTCTTTTTATAAGTTTTTATTCGTAACTATGGAGGTAGTTTTTAATAGAATTAAGTTTTGTTTATTGGTATTTTCTTAATAGAAATTTGTAATGATGATAATGGAGGAAAATAATTTTTATTTGCAATAAATTCACCCGTGTGCCACTATTCTTCATCTTTATTATTGGAGTCCAATCGTCTTTTGTACAATAATATTTCTCACCTTACAAGTAAAACTGTAACTAAACTTCATAACAGGATTCGTGGAGAGGAGAATTGATTTGTGGCTTTGTCATTTAAAAGTAGAGGAGGAAATGTATGTACTTAAGGTCGTCAAAAGAATTGGTGGTGTTGATAGATTTGGGGTGGGTGAAGAAAATATTGATGGTGGATAAATTTGTAATTAAATTTTTTTTGACCATGACAGTATTTATACCCTTGAGAGGGATTTTGAAAGTTTTGTGTCCTTTTTAAGAATTTCTAATCTTTTTATACCCTCAATAGGAATTTTGCTATCATTATTAAAAAAAAAAAAATGTAATGAATGTGTTTGAATAGGGTGGATATGTATAGAATTTTGAATTTAAAAAATATATTGGTATTGGTAAGGAGTTACCTTTTTTTTAAAAAATAAAAAGGTGACAATAAAAAAGTGATATGGGAAAGTATATTTTGGCACAACAAAAAAAGGGATAAAATGACAATAACAATGGGACGGAAGAAATAATATTTTATTCTAAATCACTTTTACATAAATTATAACTAAATGATAAGTTTTGAAGCGTAGATCTTAACATGTATCATTTTGTTTGTGCGAATATTTGTAGTCATGCAATGGTTGAGTTAGGAGTTGTGTAGTTAAACTTAGAAGTTGTTTTTTTTTTTTAGCTAAAAATAGATATATTGCATTGTAATGGCAAAATGTACATAGCTAAAAAGGTTAAATAATCTTTGGGGTATTTGATATGAACCACGAAAGAAAAACGACTGTAAAAAGGATCTACAAAAAAGGCTACAAGGACTTACAATAGCAATCATAAGGGCCGACAAAAGTGACCACTAGCCTAATTAGGGTCTACTAACTTACAACGAACTATCAACTAAGGAGCTGTCTCAAATGGGTACCACAAAATACATACGTTGAAAAGAGATTGAATTTAGCGTTTATAACTCTCGCCCCATGCCTTTCATGATAATCTCGCAAAACTACATACGTTAAATAGCTAGGTAACCAAACTACTATCACATGAATTGAAGAGTTGCAACCAAAGTCATAGCAAAACACACATAAAAAAAAAAAAGAAAAGAAAAAAAAGGTGTGAAAATCGTACCTAAATCGCACTTCAATTGCCCCTAGTAAAAAGATTTTGGCAGCTTGGTGGACCAGACCAGACTTGAAAAACTTAGAAGTTGTAAAAATATATAATTTAGATTTAAAAAAATAGAAATCAAACCTGCAATTAAAAATGAAAGTAAAAAATAAGTATATTTTGTGAAATATAAAGTTTTTTTTATTTGATTTAATAGTATTTTGTAAACTATATTTCCACTTAAATTATAATTATGTTTTTAAAAAAATCTTATAAAACGGCATATTAAAATTTATTTATTATGTGTTATTTTAAAATTGAAGCATATTACGATTTTAGATATAAATGATCATTTATTTATTATTACTATGAAATTAATTTATATAAAAGTATATTTAGTTTATTAAATCTAAATAATTGAATGTAATAGGTATAAAATATTGAAATAAATATATATAAATGTAGGGTATTTTTTTTATGGATAAATTTGCCCATTATTTATGATCATAGCATTCTTAATATACTTGAATAATTATGCATCATATTATTTTTAAATAATGTTTTGAATTGCTATTGATATTTTTTTAGTCAAAATATTTAAATTAATAAATGGCTATCAAGTTAAGTTGGCTTAAATATTTATTTCCATAATTTTTAATACATATCACTAAGAAAATTTTTTTAATATGAAAAATAAAAATTTTAAAGAAAATATAAAGAAATATATAAATATATATGAGTTACAAATTTTATGTGGTACTCAATATTTTAAAAAATCCCATGTATGATAAAATTTTTGATTAGTTTTAGTTTTTTATAATTGAGTAAAATTTATATAATTAATAATAATTTTTTAACTTAATAATAAAGAAAATACAACAAAAGGTGCAACCTGCAATAATTTGTATCAAAATGCAATTTGCAATCTAAAGAAAATTAGATGACAAGAGGTCACCATCAACTCTCCCTTTTAGTATAATAGATAGATATTAGAAAAATATTTGTAGTATTCAAAATTTTGAGGCTACATCATTTTTAGTAGCTAAAATTTTGTGTGGCCCTTAATGATTCAATTTTTGCCACTAAAATTACTACATTTAATGAAATTACTAGATTTGACCATTTGATAGTTAGTTGTGCTAGACCGAGTGATAATGTGTATTTGTTTGGTATGTTTGAGAATTTGAAGTGGCACAATACCTTCGCACGTTATAATAATTATATGTGTATGGTTCCTAGTTTATCGACTCTTTTGGGTCATTTATATATGATTTTTAGTTTATTTATATATGCTTTTGGGTTTTCAATTGAGATGATTAAACTACAATCATAGATTTCAATTATTGATAAAAAAAAAAATAGTTTACATAAGCATCATATTATTAATACATTTTTAATTGAACTTACTAAGGAACTTAGAAATCTTTACTGTAAAAGCCACCCAAACTCTGTCATTTATGTTCTCCACGACCCCAAAGTATGCCTCGCGCCATGACTTCTTGAAATAGAGAATGCAGAAAACTCCCAACAAACCAACTGCAAAACCAGGTGCTATGCCGGTAAAAAACCATGACACCTCAAACTCATCATCAATATTTTGGGGAAAAGTATGTCCCTTTCCTTCATATTTTGATGTGTCATTAGAACAGCTCTTTTCTAGTGGCTTACCACAGAGTCCACTATTTCCTTCATAAATGGATTGATCATTTAAGGTATCAAAATGATTCCCTGACGGTATTCGTCCTACCAAATTGTTGAATGACAAGTTCAGGTAGCCTAGATTGTCTATACTGGCTAAACTTTGAGGAATAGGTCCAAAAAGTTGGTTCATTGACAAATCTAGAGATTCCAGATTCCCCAAATTGCCAATATTCTCCGGGATTCTTCCACTTAATTTATTTTTTGACAGATTCAAACTTTGCAGCCCTTCAAGATCCAATAGCTCACTGGGGATCTCTCCACTTAAGTTGTTTGTAGAGAGTGATATCAATCTGAAATATTGAAGGTTCGAGGTATACTCAAGTTCTACTCCTTTTAGAATGTTCCAAAGTGTATTAGGGAAAACACCAAAACTATCACTTGACTGCATGCTGATCCAGTTGCGAACACAATGAGGAATGCGACCAATCAAGTTGTTCTGTGCCAGATTTAGAACTTGAAGGCTTGACAATTGGCACAGATGTATGGGAATATTGCCATAAAAATTGTTGGATTGAAGTATAAGAAACTGCAAATTGGACAACTCTTTTCCAATCCACTCCGGTATAGCGTCCGTCAATTGATTTTCTCCGAGATCAAGAGTTTTTAAAAATTTCAAGTGTTTCAATGTTGACGGAAGCACCCCATAAAACTTGTTTCTATCCAAATGCAAAACATAGAGTTGCTCAAGGTTACCCAATGTAAATGGAAGATGACCAGAAAGACTATTATTGGCTAGATCTAGTACATTTAAATGCCGTAAGTTCCCAAAGCATGGAGGAATTCTTCCTGTCAGCTGGTTGTTGGCAAGTGATAGAATTTCTAGAGATGACAAGTTGCACAAATCATCGGGAATATTACCAGTTAAATTGTTGTTGCGAAGATTAAGATATACAAGTGACATATTTGTCACATAATTGGCATTGAATAAAAGACTAGGCCATGTCAAGAAATTGTTTGATAGATCTAAGGACTGTGTATTGGGTGGAAAAGCTATGAAGGATCCATGGATATTGTTGTTTGAGAGATCCAAGTTGTAGATCGAAGAACAAAAAGTTGTAAACCACACAGGGATGACACAGGAGATACTGACATTATTCATGGATAATTCTATGACATCTATTTGGGTTTGAAGCCAGGGTGGTAATCGGGATCCTAAAAGGATAGAATCCATGTGAATAACTTGAATTTGAAATGGAGGAACCCATTGAGAGCTCACAATAAAAGAAAGAAAGTAGTTGTTAGATATGAACAAGAATTTTAAACTTTTGAGTTTGGCAAAGTGGGATTCTGTTAATTGGCCAGTCAATGAATTGTAAGAAATATCTAATGTTGTTAGTTTCATGAGTTGCCCTACACTTGAAGGAACTGTACCATACAAATTATTACTACCAAGATCTAAAACTTCCAAATTTGTTAGGAGTCCAAAATTTGAGGGAATAGAATCATTGAAATAATTAGAAAAAAGGTGGAGAGTAGTTAGTTGTTTCAGATAACCAAGCTCATGTGGTATCTTTCCACTAAATTTGTTACTTCCTAGATTAAGCTCCCTAAGAGAAGTCAAGTTTCCAAGGAAAAGGGGAAGTGATCCATGAAATTGATTGCCCCCAAGATTAAGAGAAATCAAATTAGTCAGATTGCACAATGAATGTAGTAGCATTGATGAAGAATTAAAATAGTTTAAAGAAAGGTCAAGCACAGTTAGAGTGGTCAATTTTTCCCACATGATAGGGATTGGGTCTTGTAACTGATTAAGGTCAAGCCTAAAAGCGTGAGGTGGCTGCTAAGATTGAGCAAGGAGGAGTACGCTAGAATTCAGATAATTACTACCAAGGTCAAGAGAAACAAGAGATGTGAGATTAACAATGGAAAGAGGGGGAGAAACTATACCAACTAGTCCACAACTGCGTAAGTTCAATGATGACAAGGAAGGAAGCATGTTAAGCGAATACAGCCAATCAAGAGACTCGATTAGATCGGTCCATGAGAGGTCCAAAGTTTTCAAAGAAGGAAGCCCGTAATCCACTTGAGACTCTTGGCAGTTAAGGAATTATAAGTGTTTCCATCGGCCGATTCACCTAGAGACAGATATTGTAATTTAGATAAATTTCCAAGATGAGGAGGAATTGCCCCAACAAATTCTGCGCCGAGAGGTTGAGGTATCTCAAATTTTTCAAGGATCCAAGGAATGTTGGAATTTGAATTCTGAAAAATTATTGCAGTGAGATCCAAATAATTCAAGTGCTCCAAATTAAGTATGGAAGGATTTATCTCACCTCCCAAGCGATTATGAAAGTAAGAATTAGAAATGGAATACCTTTGTAATGTATGGATTAAGATGAACTTGGATGGGGTTACGGAGATCAAGCTTCTCCACACGACCAGTGCGGTGGTTGCAGGTAATTCCATACCAAGAGCAGCAGTCTTGATCTATAGTAGTCCATGATGCCAAACGATTTGCATTATCAACCAAGCTTCCTCTGAATTCCAGAAGAGCTCGCCTTTCACTTTCAATGCATGTGACATTGGAATAGGCAGCATCTTCGGTATGAAATTGGCAGATGAGAACAATGCATAACAACAGCAGAATGAGAATACCATTAGGCATGTTTCCCATGATTGATTTATTGAAAATACAAAAGCTTTTGATTCACACTTTTAAATAAGCGTTGCTCACTAATTTATAGGAGTATGCAAGTTGATTCCCCCGCTAGTTGGGATTGATTTTTCAAAGTCCTTGTGGAAGTAAAGAGCAAAAGTGGGCCAATCATTCATGCATAATAATTAGAATGGGAAAATGCCTTCACAAAAAATAAATAAATAAAAAAGGAGAAGAAAAAAATTAGTTTCAAAGTTGGATGGCCATATAGGGATAAGATTATGTGAATTGTGGGGGTAGTAATTGATTATGTCAATTAATGAATGTTGTTGTGGAAATAAAGAGTAGCTTACTCCGATTGCCTGTAGCTTTTCCAATTGTCCATGTTGAAGAGTGGACACATGATTGTAATTTGTAGCAGGTGTGGGTATCCCCACTCCGGCCTCCTCGGACCCAAATGTTCCTTTGAAAACTTCAAATCATTCATATCATCCAATTAATATTCCATGTGCTGAAGTTGTAGTATTCCTTCACGGTTCATTTCTACGCTGTACATCCATAAAGATCCTTTAGCCTTTTTGACTAAATCTTGTAAATCTTTTGCTATTGACAATTAACAAAAATCTATCATTTAAAAAAAAAAAAGTAACTCAATGTGTATTGTACATTCGTTCTCTTATAATTATTAATTAAAAACATATATTTAATCAATCATTAAATGTATTATAACTCTTAACCCAAAAAGTAAAGTTATATCTATAAAAAAATGCTTAGTGTGCTTTTAGATTGCATTTTAATTACCGAAAACAATAGTTAGTCGGTCCATGATGCAACAATGAAACTGAGAAATGGATCACATAACCAATGATTTGTTCAACAATTGCTTAAACAATAGATAATCCGTCCATGATTCAACAATGGTTCAACACGAGTCGTCAATGGCGTTGGGTTTGGTCAGCAATTTTGTCAAACACTGGAGTAAATGAGAAGAATGGGATTGATGAGTGTCATTGATCAATTCAGCATTAATTAGGTATCAACATGGGAAAAATAGTATTAGACTCCAATCGCGGTGTCCGTTCAAACGATCATATTACGTTTTCCTCTTTCTTTTCTTCAGGATCTTAGATATAATTCTCCTCTATCGCATAAATAGAGTCGTATTTTGGAAAATTAATTTATTGAAAAAACATGTAATGATTGTGTTTAAATAAGGTGGATATGTATAAATTCACAATATAACTCTAACTTTGAATTTAAAAGATATATTGGTATTGGTAAAAAGTTACTCTTTTAAAAAAGTAAAAAGGTGATAATAACAATGGGAAGGAATAAACAATATTTTGCTCTAAATCACTTTTGCATAAATTATCAAGTATTCTAACTAAATGATTAGCTTTTGAGCGAACACCATAGATCTTAGCCCACTTAACATTTTGATTGCACGAATATTTGTAGTCATGTAGTGGTAGAGTTAGAAGTTATACAACTTAAACTTAAAAGTTTTTAAAGAAATATAATTTACATTTAGAAAAAATAGAAATGAAACATAGAATTAAAAATGAAAATAAAAAATTATATTTTATTTGTAGGGCTGTTCAAAATACAAAATCCGATCCGGTCCGATCCGATCCGATCCGATCCGAAAAATTTCGGATCGGATCGGATCGGATCGGATTTTGATCCGAATTGATCCGTTTTACTTTTTAAAACATTTTTTGTTTTTTGTTTTACTTTTTTCTTCTTCCTTTTTTTAATTTTTTTTGCTTTTTGCTTTTTGTTGTTTTTTTTTTAACTTTTTTTTGTTTTCCTTTTTTTTACTTTTTTTTTACATTTTCATTTTCATATATAAACTCTTTTGCTTTTTGCTTTTTTTACTATTACTTTCATTTTTTTACTTTTTTTTCTTCCTTTTTAAATTTTTTTTCTTTTTGTTTTTTTTGTTTTACTCTTTTCTTCTTCCTTTTTAAATTTTTTTTTTGCTTTTTGTTTTTCTTTTTTTTTTTACTATTACTTTCATTTTCATATATAATGTTAAGTGATTTAATTTAGATTTAAAAATTTCATGCTAAAAAATTATCTATTTTTATATAAACATAATAAATAATTTTTATTTAAATTTTTTGTTTTTTTATTTTTTATGTAAATTAATTAGTATATTTTCATATAAATATTTTAATTTTTTTATCACAAATTGACTAATTTTAATGAAAGAATTATTTAAATAATAAAAAATATCAATTTATATTTTACAATTAATATTAATTATTTTCAAAAATATTTTTTTGCATTTAAATAAAAACGGATTGGATTGGATTGGATCAATCCGCTAATCCAATTCGATCCGATCCGAAATTTTCGGATAGGATCGGATCAGCGGATCGATCCGATCTGCTAATCCAATTGAACACCTCTATTTATTTGTATTATATATATATGTATGTATATATATTTTAAAAAGTCCACTATTCCAAATTCAAATCAAACTGTCAATTCTAATTCAATTCCTCAAAATATATATTTGGTTTTAGTTCTAGGAACCACTATTCATGGTTTCAATTTACGAACTAGAATCACCAATTCAATTCTAGTTTAAACCATATCCATGGACATCTCTAACTTTTAGTATATTATAGATATTTATCATTCTCTCAGCATCTCCAATTCAAGTTGCTTAAAAACATGATGAGAAGTTTACATCCATGTCATCCAATTAATATTTCATTGGGATGTTGTTAAGGAGATAAAACATGAGGAGTCCAATTAAAATGGCCTAATATATAGTTGGAGCTCAATCTAAGCTTATAAATTTAAACTAATAAGTTTTAAGTCCTTCCAACTTATTAGATTTTTTAATTCTTCTTATTTTTTTTTGAAATAGGACAATACACATGAACTCAACAAATCCTCACTTTTATGAATACACTATCATATTAAAACTTACTTCTCCACAAGTTTAGTCCTTGTTATAACAAATCCATCTCTTCATATGAATTTATTTAATGATAATAACTAATACCAAAACCTATTTGTCTATGAATTCCCACTATATCCCTGTCTAGTTGGATGAGCAATAGTTGCTTATCTATATCTCTATTATATAAAAAGGAAAAGTTTGTCAGTTGGTTTCAATGTAATTATAATGATTAATGTAATTTAAATTGTCCTTTTAGTAATTTACTTAAATTGCTTTTCAGTAGTTCAATAATTTTATTACTCTTAAGAAATCCTAAAAACCATTAAAACCAAATTAGAAAAGTGATTATAATATTGGAGTTCTATAAGAGTTTAATATTTCATTTTAGTAAAAATTTGATTTTATTTTGAATGATATACGCTCATCTTAAAAGAATCAAATTTTCTCTCATCACAATTTCATTTTCTAAATTGTCTCATCTTAGTAAATTAATGATACTGTTTCAAATATTAGTGTTTAACCTCTATGTAACTATCTTTTTTTTTGTTTTTTACTTAGTTAAGTAGAGAAATTTAATGAGTAATTACTATTAACTTAGAATCTTATAATGATTCTGGTACTTTATTGTCATAAAATATTAATTACTTTATCAGATTGTGTTTTTAGGTACTATCAAATTTGATCTGATTTTTCATGTTATATATATTTTAACATATTCCAATGATTAAATTGACTTAACTTTTAAGAATTAATTTTTATTTTAATTTATGTATTTTAACAATTGCACTTTTAGTTTTAATTTTTTTTTCAATAATTATATAACCAAAAAAGTGTGCAATTAAAAAGTTTGAAAACAAAAAACTTTATATGATAAAAAATTCGCATGATAGGTATGACTTTTAGTGCATACTTTTTTTTTTATCTATTAAGATTATTTTTTTGTTCTCTGACTATCACCCAAAATCTTTATTAATGACAAAAAGAAATTTGATTAGTAACAAATATAGGAAAACAAATGTGGCAATAAGAAATTGTTAGGTACTTCAAACAATTATTTTTTTAATTGTGTTATATTTTTTTAAAATTTTATGAGGATTCTATTTATTTAGAAATCTTTAATTTTTTTTAATTTTTAAAGTAACAGTCAATATACATTTTATGACATTCAAAATGGATATATCCAATATCACATTCAATAAGAATTTATGATACGTGTCTAAGTTGTACTCAATGTATCCGAACCTATCTAATCGAGATATTAAAAATGCTACAACACCCAATTTACATAAATTAGGCATACAACGGGCCTTCCAACCTGTTTTAGTGAAAGGGAATTATTAATTATTTTATCAAATTTTACTCTAAGTTCCAAAATTAATTAGTAAATTTGATTGTTAGGAATATTAATTGTGCAAAATTTTTTAATAGGTTTAGGTAATAAAATCAACTTTCGATTTGATAAAGGAATCCTAATACCGTACTATAATTTTTGATAAATTTTCTTATGCTTTTAATATTTAAAATAAACTATAATCGTGTTTTATTTGTAACTTCCATTTGGTCTTGTGAATATTTTGAATGAACTCGAATTTTTTTTACCTATTTTATTTTAAAAAATAAATTGAAGACAATTGATTTAAATTAAGACAAAAAAATTAATAATTTTTCAATATAGTATTCATTCTTTCTATTTTGATTTCTGCAATTTCAATATAGTTTTCACTTTTTCATTTTTGTTTTCTTACTTCCATTTCAGTTGTGTAATTTCTTATTTATTTATGTTCAATTGGATCAACTATGTAATTTTTTAATCCAATCATTGATTTAATGCTATCATTAATTGATTGAGCATGACATGTTTATTTGATATGGAACGCTATCATGAAAAATCAATTAATTATAAGTTTTGATTTGGGCACTATGTTCGGTCAATTATTTTAGAAAAACATAAAATTTATTATGGCTATTCTAATAAGATTTGGAGTGAAATATTTTAATTGCAAAATGATTGCTCCTAACTAGTGATCAGTGATGCGATTGAATGAAATCACCCATTGGATCAGAAGCATTGGTAAACTTGACTTTATTTTCTATTATTTATGTTTGATTATCTTTACTTGGTTTTCTTCTCAAATTTTCTGTTCAGTTATTTATTTTAATTTAGTAGTCACTTACCCCAAAACCCTAGTTTTATTTTATTTTTATTTGCTTCAAAACTTAAAAACTATACTTTTGGTTCCATTGGGATTTGACCTAGACCTCTATCGCTGCAAATTAAATTTGTAATCACTAAAAGTCATTAATTAATTTTGAGTGTTTTGACAAACTGGTCAAATGTACTACTTTTTTTTCCTTATTCCTTTAAAATAATAACTTCACAAATAATACTTGAAAATGTCCCTCGAAGTTCAATTCAATAGGACTAGAGATAAACCAATTTTTTGTCACATTTTCCTCCAAATTATAGAAATTTTACTCATAAATTAACAATTCCACAATAGAAACTAAGCAAATCATAATATAAATATATGCAAATAATGAATTTATCATCAATCAAGTTAGAAAATCCTACTTGTTCAAAATTGGTTATCATGATCTTCTACCAATAGTATATTTTGTTATGTAAACATAAAAAATTATTATCTTAGGTAATTCTATAATTTTCTAATCCTCTCATTTTGTAGCAAAGTTGATCTTAAGAATTAAAATATTTTTATTAACCAATTGAAATAAAGAAAACCAAAATTTACAACACCAAAAATACAGGATAAGAAGTATGCAATTTTGGTAGGAAAAGGGAAAAATAAAAAAAAGAGATTTGACAAAATATTAAGAACACTACTATAAAAGCTTGTGTCCTGTCTAAATATTTATCAATAAATGTTTTTATTTATAAATATAGCAAAGGTTACTAACTAACACTTTGGAAAATATTGAATTTATAGATAAGATACACTATTGAATTTATGGATTTATATTTCATTGGCTGTACATTTTGTTTCCAAAAAAAATATTTAAAGGGAGTTTTTTTTTTGTTATATAAGCACAAAGCACCAAAAAAAGATGTAAATTGGATTTATTAAGAATTTTAACCATTTTAAAATTACTAAAAATTAATGGACAATAAGTAGATATTCTTTTTAAGAGTTTGTAAGTCTTAAAAATTTAACCATATTCTAATTACTTCAAATTACTGAAATTAATCAACAATAAGTAAATGATCTTTTTAAGGGTTTGTAGCACTTAGAACTTTAACTATCTTTTAATTACTAAATATTAATATTAATATTAAAGAACAATAAAAAGATAATATAATAATTAATAGTTGTAATAATTGTATTGAAACTAATACATATATATATGTATTATCAATAAAATGTTAATTGATTGAATTTTAATTCTAAACTTGATTATAAAATAGGAAATATTAATTTATTGAACTGAATTTATTTTCTAAAGATATTGCACGCAATATTCAAAATTACTCTCTTTCATCGCATTCTTTCGCGAATTAATTAGTTTTTTGGGAGTGATAAATAACCCTAGTTATACTTACAATACTCTAATTGTCTTTATTCCTCTCATAGCATATATTTTTTCAAAAGTGAGAGAGAGTCTTTTGGTCTTTGTTCTTTTCTCTTAAAAAATGACACCGTGTTTTACTATTTAAATTCATTCTATTTGTTTTTCTTTTGCTTTTAAGAACACGCTTCCTTCCTTTTGATTTGTTTTTTTTTTCAAGCATATTCATATGTATTCATATTTTATCACTTATGTTTTTCATGAAAAATATTTAATGTATTATTGTAAAAATTAATACTTTGCATGTGTAATTATAAAAAAAATCAATAAAGAGACAAAATGGTACAATTTGAGTCATTCAACAATCAGATGAATACATTTATCAAAAAAAATATTTATTAATTTGTTATATTGAAACTTTCACAGTAAATCTTTTAACATTTATATTTTAGTTACTTAATTATTTCAGCATTCATTTTTATTAAACAGATCCTAATAAAACATAGAAATTAAAATTCAATGGAGTTTGTCTCAAATGAACACCATATTCAATTGCTGATTCTATTAGATGGCTGCCTGGCAAATGTGGTTCCTACTTCATTATATCTATAGTCAACTCTCTAGGAACACAGGAGCCAAAGGTTTTTTGGGAAGAACTAATTTGACATAAGAGAACATTCTCTTGTTTTGCTTTTATTGAATGGCTACTTTGTGCAAGCAACTACCAACAAAGGATAGATTACACAAATGGGGATTAAAGGTACCGGCTGAGTGCATGATATGTAACACTGACATTAAAATTGGGCTAGAGACTCAATTTGGTTGGCAGACATTTATAAAGGAAACATATTTGTGAAGTGAGAAAATTGGTAAGTGGCATATAACCAATAACCAATAGAAGGCTAGGGATGCAGCAGTTTTCATAGATAAAGTAGTTAAACCTGTTGAAATTACTACTCGAATAGTAGAGAATGTAGACATGATTATAGATTCATGGGAACATATTCCTCTTACAAAACAAAATTGGGATGAATGGGGGAGTAGTCATGATATATTTGTATAGTTTGGGCTATGTTCAGTCACTACAGCCTTGCTAATTGCATTATGTAAACTATATATATATATTAATTCTAACAAAATGCTCTTTTACCTTATATAAAAAAATGTTCACACTATCTATTTGTTAAAATTTCATACTGGAAGTGAATCAAAAATCTAAAAATTGATAACTCATTAGATTACGTAGAGAGATTTTGTCACATATCAACACAAGGATATTATAACCAACTTCGTGCTAAACTCTACATGCTGAAATAATTAAGTTACTAAAATCTTAATGCTTAAAATTTTACTTTGAATGTTTGCATCATAATGCTGAACCAATTAATAATATTTGATAAACATTTAATCAGAATGCTAAATTATTCAAATTATATCATTTTGTTCTTTTATTAATTTTTATTTTTATGTACAAATATTAATTTTTTTAAAATTAAGCACCAAATATTATTCATGAAAATATGTAAAAGATACAGTCTCTCAAAATTAATATTTAATACAAAAAATAAAATAAAATAAATCAATTGAAATTTATTTAACCTTTTTATAAAAAAAAATTAGAAGAAAAAATACTTTTGAAAATATGTGCTATGAGAACAAAAGGAAAAAAGAAAAAGAAAAGGAAGAGAGTCATATAAAAGGTTTGTTCATAGTTAAAAGAAAAAAAAATTAGTTTGTTGAATGATTTAATAAGAGAGGGAAATTTTGAAAAATTTGTTAATTTTTTGTTGATAAGATTAAGTGATAGGTATTAACTTAACTTTTAGTATTTAATTTTTCTATAGAAATTAAACAATGTTTAAGCAATTACGTATGGTGAAATTTTTTTTACCAAACAATCTAAAAATTAAAACTTTTTATTCATTAATTTTAAACAATAATTAATATTATTTTAAACGGACCCTTAATACACAATCTTTATTGACTTGATTGCACACCGTATTCGATAAATTAATTTTATAAGGCAGCGAAAAATGATCTATAGAGGTTGAAAACAAATAGCACTATAAAAGATATGTGATAGTGATACAAGAGGATTACCGACGTAGATTCTCAAACGAGAAACTTCTTGGCAGCACAAAAAATGGCAAGCAGGAGTGACTGGCATTCAAGGAAGTGCCTTTTTCCTTCAAAAAAAAAAAAAAGAATCTTTTTTTTTTTTTTGGTTTGGTGGTAATAGATTTGATTTGAATCAGTGCCAGTGTTTGATATTTGTAACATTCTACGTAAGTAAAATGATTGTATAGGTAGAAGAATTTGGTAAGGAAAGAAAGTCACTGACAATTGATTAAAACATCAAATAGGTAATTTTGCATCGTTGATAGAAATTTGGAACCTTTTGCATTATTTTTAGAAATATGAAATCTTAACATGCCCTTATAAAAATTTTCCAATTTTATATTATACAAATTATACTATCAAACAACAGTTCAACTTATCCATATAAAACCATCAAAATTTAAAATATTTTCTATAGTTGCAAATGTTGTCCTAAAAGTTAAAAGGTACGAATTTCTAATGGCTCATTTGCTTTCTTCATCAAATGATTGGCAAAAATTTGTCAGACCTTTGCCCCTTCCAAAAAGCTAGATTCACCAGGTCATCATCTATTTTGCAGTAGTTAAGAAATATGAATATGTTCTATGACATCTATCATAAATTTTGATAGAAATAAATAAACATTTTGAATTGCAATCAACGTTACAAAGGACTTTATTATTATTATTGCCTCGCGCTCTCATTTTGTTAGTATTTCGGTATTTCTAATTGTTTTAGTAAAACTAATATCATAAATTGCATCTTGAAGAACATTTATTAGTAATTATAAGAATATACCTAATTCTATTCTACATTATTTATTAGTAATTAGAAAAATATAACTTCCATTTCACGAATGTAGACTGAAGTTATACAAAGTATACATGACCATGTGAAAAAAAAAAAAAAATCAATTTGATGATCTAAGTATCTTTTTTGGGCAATTTTTATAATTAAAGGTTGAAACCCAATGCCAAATGTCTCTTCTGTTTCATTCATGAATATTTATAATTTTAAAAAATCAAAAGTTAGATTTATTATTCTCCCAAACTAGTATAATCTAGGTCAATTATCTTATGCGGAGTGCAGATGCTAATGTCGGCAGATCGTTTCAATTCACAAAATTGTTGGGCAGCAACATAATAACCATAAACAGAAAGATTGAAAAACCCAATTCAAGGCAAAGGAGGTTGGTCCTTTATGTTTTGGATATCACTACAAAATTTTTGATAAACACCTTGTACATGCCATTATAAGTTCAATTATGCTATCTCTTACTATCAAGGGAGGTTGGTCTTTAATGTGTTTAATATTAGTAATACAAACAATAATAAACTCGTCTTAAATTTATCAATGCAACTTAATTCAACATAATTGAATGTGATTAGAATAAAGCTTGTAGTACATCTAACAAATCAATTCATTACAATATTGAGTAACAAATAATGAAACCAAAAAATTATAAGATTAATTTTTTTTTTGAGTGACTAGTTATACTTAATTGCAATAATAATAGTTAACATTTAACACATTAAATGTGATTGTTAATTGACCTTTTTTTTTTTCTTATTCCAAATGATATGTGTGTATTAAACAATCTTGTTTAGCTATAAATACTTTACTTAGTATCCTGGTCAAAATTTTTACTAATTTTCCTATGCATGTAATTTTTTCTTTCGGTTTAATAATAGTTATTAGTCATGAATTCTACTAATGCCTATTAATTTTTACTGTTATTGATTTTATTTGTATTAAATAGAACTAACCGTTATTAATAGTATACTTAGAAATTTAAATCTAAATAAACGTACATACTAATAGCTAATTTTTGTCCTAATTCCGATTTTGTTTTGGTCTCATTCTTCTTTCTTGTTTACTTTTTACTGCTGTGGTTTTTTGCATGAAAATGGCAAATCAGTGAGATCAATCTATAAAGCTGGTATCAATCCTTATAGAAAGCTCAAAAAGCTAGGCACGTACAAAAACTTCTTAGATTCTCAAATTAGGAAAGTCCTTTAGTGTCTTGTATTTTTACACACACTAGAGGGGTAGTGTCCCCAAAGAGAGGGAGGGTCCTTTAGTGGGATAGAGTGTACCACTAGAGGGGAGGTGTCCTAGTTACTGCTTGGTTAAGGTTGGTTAGGCCAAATAGTTACTATGTGGGTTAAAGTTAGTTAGCTACATAACTAAATATAGTAAGGTTCAAACTTGGTTTTTCCTGGAATGGCAACAAACCAGACGTATGTTTATCATTCGGCAGCTAAGCTTTTCCTTTAATCTTCTTGGGTCTTCTCTTCAACCCGAACTGCTAATGCCTGGTGATTGAATCTACCGAACTTGAGCTGTATTACCCGGCCGAGAAGCTCCCGAAAGTTCCATTCTTTATTTCTGCCTCGGTTCGTTTTTCTGCTTCTGTTGGGTCTAAGCTCTTCCATCTTTTTTATGTTGATTCATTTCTAAATGAGATGCTGCGATTTAGCAAGATTTGCAGCTGCTTGGGTTTGAATCTACAGGTTTTGCTGTGAGCTTTAATCTGCTGAGTTTTTTCCCACAAGCTTCAGTTTCTGCTCACTGGTTTCGGTTTATTGTTTTTCTGTTTGGGGGTAAGCTCTCCTGTTGAGCTTATGTTCATAGCGTGCGCTGTGCAGCTACTCTGTGTCTTTGGCATACTGGTTGTTTGCTTCTTTGGTCTGAACCCGCTGGAGTACTTGTGAATATTAATCCGCCGAAAAACTGTCTAAAAGCTGTATTCTTTTTTTTTCGGGTTTGTTTTCCTAGTTGTCTTGCAAGTGTGAAAACTCTCCTGTTGAGCTTCTGTACACATCTCTTGTTTGTGTTTTTTCTCTTCTTTTGCAGGCTAAGTCAGTGTTTGGTTCAATGGTTGTGGTTATAGATAATAGTGATACTGAGGGTGCCCTTGAGGTTACGGGTCTACTACAAAAAATCTCTCTGTCCAGGGAAGAAGGAGTAGGAGTTAGCGTTGGGGAGGAGGGGGTTCGAACCAGCTCAGTCGAAGGGACTAGAAGTCTTGTTGGCCACCTGTTTGGAGACAAGAAAGGGAGTTTTACCGGACTGAAATACACTTTGGAGGGGATTTGGCCTTCATTTGTGATGAGAGAAATAGGGGAGAATTATTTTCAGTTTGTGTTCAAGAACGTAGAGGATAAACTCAGTCCTCTATGGCAAAGGTTGGACTTATGAGAATCAATATATTATTCTAAAGGAGTGATCCGAACAGTTGAGGCTTAATCCAAGTAACTTCCAGGAGGTTGAAATGTGGATTCAAGTTTGGGACCTTCCTTTCCAATGGGTTACTAGGGAGACGGGGATCAAAGTTGGCAGCTTATTCAAGCAAGTCTTGGATGTATGGGTATCAGAAGTGGGAAGCAAAAATGGGAGACATATTCGGATTGTGTTAAAAACTTCTGGGACAAACCTGTTGGATCACTTTCAAGTATGAGAACCTAGCCTTGTTTTGTAAATGTTGTGGGAGGGTTGGTCATTCAGAGCATGCTTGTTCAGTGAGAAGGGAGGATAGCAGCCATAACACTCTAAAGGAAGGACAGTTCGGGGATTGGATTAGAGCAGCTGGGATTAAGTCCCAATTCTCAGGGAGGTTTAGGAATAGAGAGGAAAGGGGGAAGATGAGGGAGTTAGGCCGAGCAGAACTCAATGAGGAAGGGGGGGGGGGGGGGGGGAATGGTTTGGGAATTAGGATGAGGGAGTATGAAAAAGTAAGGAAGGGTTTGAGGAAGATAGGTCCAAAGTTGAGGAGAGATTACATGTAGTGTAAGAGGGAGAGTCGGGTGTGTGCTTGAAGGATGGGGGTAGAAGCATTGAGCTGGGGGTTCAAGCTAGCAATCCCGATTCTGGAGGCTTGATCCTCAGGAAGAAAGAAGGAAAACCAGAGGAAGGAAGAAGGCTGTATTCTAGCGATAAAGAAGCTTCTTGCAGCGGTCTAAATGAGGGAGAAATACAGCAACCGAATGAAGGAATTCAGGACATGGTCATGGTTGAATCTTGCCCTGGCATCGAGGCTGTGTTGAACGCGGCTGAACAAGCTGTTTATTGCAAGCCTTTCCAAGTGAACCAAGATCAAGCTATGATGCCAAAACAGTGTGAGCAAGACAAGAATTCTGGTGGGGAAAATTCAGAATGTAGCATGGAGATAGTCTTTGAGATTGGTGATGCTTACTGATCAAAGGCCTCGTAATTAGTATATCATCAACATATATAAGCAAAGCAACAAATGCGACTGAGTTTTGGTGAATAAGGAGAAGTCATGGTGAGATTGATGGAAACCATGCCGCAGGAGAGCACTAGTGAATTTGGCATTCCATTGACGGATGCTTGCTTTAACCTGCATAAGGATTTCCGCAACGATGCACTCATGGGACTTCCGAGTGGGGAAATCCAGTGGTAGTCCATATAAACCTCTTGGAAGATCACCATGGAGAAAAGCATTTTGAACATCCATCTCAAAAAGAGGCCAATGCGGATACTGGCAATGGCAAGAAGGAAAGGAGACGACATGCGATATGTTTGGCAAGGCGTAAAAGTGTCTTGATAATCAACACCTTCGCTGACAAAACCTTTGGCCACAAGTGCGGCTTTATATCGTTCTAGAGAACCATCAAAGATGATATTTTACCTTATAAACCCATTTACATCCAATTGGACGACCCATCGACCGGGAGGCAAAGGTACCACATCCCAAGTGTGATTTGCTTGGAGGCTTGGAGTTCGCCCATAGTAGAATCCAATGAGGGATTGGTTATGGCGTCTTGAAAGGTAGTTGATCTTGTGAATCGCGAGATGGAAGCAATAAAATGTTGATGGAAGGATGACAATTAGCCAAGGAAATATAATTGGAAATGGGATAAAAAGAGATTTGACGAGGGTAAGGTGGCAGATGTAATCAAGATCCAAATTGGAGCGAGAAGTTCCTGAGAATCGCGCTAGATATGACAAGATCGGGTTGTGGCGGCTCTGAGGTTTCAACGTGATTCAAAGATCAAGATAAAATAGGAGAGGTGCGACACAGTGTGAGAGAGCCTGGGAAAGGATGGTGTTGCCGTGAGTGAAGAAGATGTATACTCGAACCATATCACTGGAGACAGGATCGGGACGGCAATGTGACGTTTACATGAAGTAGAGTGTGAAAATGGAAAACATTTTCTTGAAAATGACATCCCTACTAACAAAAAATTTTCCCAAGCATGATCATAGAGGCGATAGCCTGACAGAGGATAACCCATGAAAATATATGGGTAGCACGGGGACTAAATTTGTCACAACTCAAGGTTGTGGCATAACACCGATAACCAAAACACTTAAGATGATCAATGATTGGTGGTTTGTGAAATAATAACTCAAACGGTGAGGCCATTTATCGAGGCGTAATGCGTTAATAATATAAGTAGCAGTGAGAATGCAACACCCTAAAAGTGAGATTGATATGTGCTTGAAACATTAAAGCACGCAACATCTAATAAGTGACGATGTTATGCTCAACCACCCATCTCAAGCAGTGGAGTATGACGCAAGAGCTTTCATGAAGAATTCCTGACTAGCAAGGAAAGAGCGACACTCATTGAAAATTCAGCCCATTATCGTAACGAATGCGCTTCGACAAGTGGAACCAAATTGTGTAAATACCATAGAAATAAAAATTTAATTTTGGAAAAACTTGAGATTTTGAAAATAAAAGAAAAGTCCATGGTACGGAAAATCATTATTAAAAATAGCGGGAACGATCACGAAGTAGGGTCCATGAGGACCCCAAACGACAAAATTGAGAAATAGCTGAACTATCATGATTGGTCCCATGAGGACCTCCCAAATCATTCATGGACGGTCATTCAAAAGTGGAAGTGGTTAGAGTGGTCCGTGGTAGGGAAAGTGGTGCGAGTTTGTTTGGCCAAATGACAAATGGAACAAGAAAAGATGGAGGACACGACACGGTTTGACCATGAGCATTGTGTTTTAAAGAAGAATGACCAAGACGACGATGCCAAATATCATAACTAATATTATTGCAATTAATAAAATTACAAAAAATGGTTTTGGAATACATGCAGATTCGTTATTGAGAGTAAAAATTTTAAAGACTAATTGAAAAGATTCAGGAACGGAGGAACACAGAAAGTATAATCCCGACTAGCCCCCGCGAGCCCGATCGGGATCCTCAACGACGCCCCGAAATACACAAAATTCATCGAAAAAATGGCCACACAATTATTATCTTTAGTGAGCTTATGGATGGATAATAAATTATGTTTAAAATTTGGTGCATATAGGACATGTGTGAGATGTAGTCGAGATAAGGTCGACATCGCAATGTGTGTCACAAAATGTGGATTGACGGGGCAGGTAATGAAAATAGGTGTTGCACAAGGGAAATAAGAGTCCAATAAAGATATATTACAAGTGATGTGGTCACTTGCACTGAGTCGAGAATCCAAGCGTAAGAAAGAGTATCAAAAGGAAAAGTGATACCAAAAATTGGCGTGGTGTCAAGTCCCCATTTGATTCGGCGGTGACCAATTTTCTTGGTTGATCCGGTAGTAAGATGAAGCCTGCAGGAGCCGCCATACACATTACTGGGTAGGAGCGGATCCCATAATACCTATACCGAGTAATGAGATGGATTAGTACCATAATTATTAAGGGCCAAATCCAGATGGAGGAGATGGTCCATTAGTAGCAACATTGTGGCTAAGGGCCCAGTTGGAATTCCTTTTAGAGCTATTGCGCTGTTTGGGCTTCCAATTTGGTGATAGCCCACTGTGAGAAAGCAGCCTCATAACATGGCCCAATTTTTGACAATAAGTACAAATGGCGCCATGCCCATTAGACCCCAATTGCCCATTAGGCCCAATTGAATTAGGCATGGAATGGACCATTCTCGCCCGTAAGAAACGGGCGCTGCTTTGGCCTAAAACCCTAAATGAAGACCTTGCCTGGTGCCAATTATTTGATTCGACCAATGCTACAATAGACCGGGTTGTTGAAGTTCTTCCTTTGAGTTGCGCAGAAGCCGTAGCTTTCCACAGCGGCGACGGAGGGCCTTCAACGGCGTTCTTGATGTAAATCCTCCTTGGCGAAGGCATGAAGTCGCTCAAGAGACAGGAATCGCCTCTGCAAGCCTGCGCGAGATGCAAGATTGTCAAATCCATCCGGAAGAGCTAACAAATATTTCATTGCCCGATCCAGATTTTCATGCAATCAGAATGGTCATTCACTCGACACTCACAGCGCCACAAACGTGATCGGTCAGGAGGTCATGAACATCCAACCGGCCCATAAGTCTTGGAGCCAAGATAAAAGTCGTAAGTTGAGTATCTAGGGGCTCGTTGAAAGCTTAGCCTCACCGATGGCCCGCTTGATGGAGAAAATTTGGGAACCTGAGACACGGCCAAACTTTCTTGGAGGGTATGCCATATAGCGTAAACCGTAGGAGCTGCAGAAACCATAGCCGAATGAAGGATCGACCAATGTGTGAGCCAAGTCTTGCGGCCAAGTGTGACATTGATCCCATTTCTCGCAGCAGTCGCCTTGCAGCAGGCGACGAGAGTGCCGTGAGAAATCTGAGCTTATTTCCAGCCAGAAAATACTACTTGGTTGCTCCATATTTGCCAATTGCCTTCACCCGTAAGTTTTGTGAGACAATGCTTCCGGCTTGTAGATCAAAGGGGCATGATAAGTAATACGGCCCTTGGTGGTGCGGAAGGACACGCAAGATTGGAAGTGGTTATCGTAGCTGCCATGAAGTGCATTTAGGTTGCAGCTGGGAGAATTTTCTGGAGAAGTTGCTTGCAGATTTGGTAGTTTCCAAAGCAAGTGTGGGTATTTTAGGAATGCTAAGGCTAAATAGGATATTAGGTTCGATATTCTAAAAATAAAAAAACAAGTTTCGATATTTGAAAAAATAAATAATAAAAATAAAGACCAAACTTGCAAATGAAGGTTTTGTGGGTTTGAAAAAATTTTAGGTTAATTTATCGCCCGCTCCGATACCATGTAAAAACCTAAAGTTTGGAAAAAGATTGTCAGATATTGATATATTTAATAAACAACGCCTTGTGACTATTTATAAGCTACAACCTACCCTAATTAAGGTATGTAGATAAACAGATTACAAGTGATATATACAAATATCCTATCTGATATACAAAATATCCTATCCGATATACTAAAGATTTTATCCGATATATTTTGATAGGAATTGATTTATCCTCAACAAAGATAATCTATCAAGTAATTTACAAAATGATCATTTACACAAACCAATAGCAACATATTAAACAAAAGTGACCATAATTTCGAGAACTGATGATGGATAATAACCACTTCACAAATCAAATCACCTCATAATAAAATAGAAAATTAACACTATCAACTTGTTGGGGAGGTTTTCACACTGGAGAGCTCCAACCAGAGCGGCCCAATAAGTTAAAGAGCCCACCGAACCCAAAAGATTAAGCTAGTGGGTTCTGGTCCTGCCACTTATTAAGTGCTCTAGTTTCTCTTATTTTCCAATGGAGCAAGTATCCATGAACACAACAAATCTTCCTTCACATACACTACTACATTAAAGCTTTACTCCCACAAGCCCATTCCCTACTCCAGCAAACCCATCTCTTCACTATGGACCCATTTAGTGCCTGCGCAAGTAGTAAAGCAACAAACCTATCTTGTCCACGAGTTACCCACCAAGGCCCGATCCAACCAAAAGAGGAACCACCGCCTCTCGAGTAGGCCAACATTCCTCCGACACTTTGTGGGGAGGGTTTTACACTGGGAGCCTAACTAGAGCGGCCCAATAAGTAGGAGCTCCACCAACCCAAAAGCTTAAGCTCTAGTGGGTGGTCCTCGTCACTTATTAGGTGCTCTAGTTTCACTTACTTTTCAATGTGAGATAGTATCCATGAATACAACAAAATCAATTCTAAACCTGAGTACCAATGAGCTGAGCTACCTCTTTAAATTCGAACCATTCTACATGGGCCCGCTCTGCAACAATTGAATCGTCCATCCATTCATGTTGAAAGATTCATAAGTTTCTTGCTTTCCAAATCATCCATAGAATATATACAGACAATTCAGCTCTATCTTACCACAACGAGTCCTTTTTCCCATTACAAATGAAACGCCACCAATCTTTAAAACTCAGCTCCGCACTATCCTTCACAAGCCACATAATCCAAGCAATTTTCCACACCCTTTTCGCTCTTTGGCAATGAAGAAGAACATGATCAAGGTTTTCTTCAGAATCACCACATGACCATATCTAGCCATCCAATCAGTTCAGGAAGCACATCCCCAATATTTAGTTGTTATTTAGGGCATCCAGTCAAACATCCTTTCAAACCACAGGAACATATAATATATGTACCTCACAAAATACTACTTTTTGAAAGAATCCTGAAGTACATTATAGTATTATACACTCCCCATCCCTCATCAGCCCCTGGCCATGAAACACCTATGGTCATGCCACATCAGCGTCACATCAGCTCATGACCTAGTCTTTACTATTCATGCAACTATTATTACTTTTTTTATATCAAAATAATGAAATTTATAATTTTAATTAGTATACATTAAATATTTAAAAACAATTAATGTAAAATAATTTTTCATTACATTAAAATTAAAATTTAATAATAAACTTAAAACATGAAAATAAATACTCTAAATTAAACATAAAATACTTAAAACAATTAATGAAAATAAATTTACATTACATTAAAATTAAAATTTAATAATATACTTAAAATATTCGGATAAATACGATAAATTAAATATAAAATTTTTAATAGTGTAAGTAAGTTTTTGATGATGGTTATGTGAATAGTGAAAGCCAGGCCTTTACTATTCACACAACCATTATCAAATTTTTTTATATTAATAATACAATTTATAATTTTAATTATCATATATTTAATACTTAAAAACAATTAATGGAAAATAATTTTTCATTAGATTAAAATTAAAATTTAATAATAAACTTAAAACATGAAAATAAATACTCTAAATTAAACATAAAATACTTAAAAATTAAACGTTTAACACTAAAACATAATAAATAAAATATCGCTACATCCCTAAAAATTCGCTAAGATTATGAAACATTTTTTTTTCAACATCTGATAAGTTTTCTTTTCCACGATTTGCAAAAGCAAGTGATAGCATGTATAAATTGTATATTTATTTGGTCAATTCTTTTGTGTTTTAGGTAATTAAAATACTTATATATATGAATATTAATTGTTTTTATGATTGATGGTTAGGGTGGAGCATTTTTAAGAAAAAGTGAACAAAAGAGAAACTTTATCTCCTTTTTATTTTTCTGGAAAGAAACAGGTTGCAAAAAGGAAAGAAAATTGGAAAAGGCAAGTAGGTAGCTAAACAAGGAAACAAAAGGGCGGCTGTAATTTGGTAACAAGGAACAAGAGGCAACTGTCCAACAGGAAAAAAAAAGGGACAAAAGCTGCAGCAGGCTGCAAATTGGAGAAGAGAAAAAGGAAAACAAAAAGACAAAATGCTGAATTTGGAAACAAAGAGAACGGGTAGTTGAATTTGGAAAAAGACAAAAGGAAACAAGAAGAAGCGGTCAAAGAAAGAAGAAGAAAACAAAGAAAGAAAAAGACAAAAGGAAACAAAGAAAATTTGGTAGCAAAGAAAGCCGAGCGGCCAAGGGAAACAAAGAAAGGAAACAGCCGCACCTATATATTCTTCATGAGGGAGCAGCAACCATTTATTCATTCTTTCCTGGAGAAAAAGAAGAAAGCAGCTGCACTTCATTCTTGGCTGGAGTGAGCAACAACCGAAGAAAAAGAAAACAAAACAGCAGCCACTCCTTTGATTTTCTTGGTGCTTTTTTCTATTATGTCTAGCTAAATTCTTATTTTCCAATCAAGATTAATTGAGGTTTGATTCCAACAATTGTGAGATTCTAGTAATTCTATTATTTCTTTTATTCTTGAGTATTTATATATTTTCTATGTTTCATTATATTGTTGGATTGAATTATTAGACAAGAGGCCTATTGTTTAATAGTTGAATTCGATAGATAGTCATTTAGAATAATTACATTGGTTGATTGTTCTAATTCAAGTGACAAATAATAACGTTGAAAGGTAATCAACGCCTTAGATTGTATGTTATGAAAATATATATTCTAACTTAAATAAATAAGGTGTTTTCGGGTTTACTGGTTAGTAATTGGGTCTTTTTGAATTTTAATGCAATTAATAGACATAACTCATAGGACAGATCCGAAGGTTGTGTTTGTTAATTAGAGAAATAACTCATAGGACAGATCCGAAGGTTATCGAAAAAGTAAGAAAAGATTGGTTGTTAGAGGATGAATTTTCAACAACTATAACCAATTTATTCAAGATAAAAGAACCTATCTTTTGAATCAATGATCAATTCAAGGAATCAATACCAAAATTAATTCTTGATTGGAAGCTTCTCCATATTAATTTTTCCTCATATTTTTAGTTGGTTATTTAATTTGTTTTGTTGTCTTAATTAATTTTTGCTTAGTTTCATAATACAAAACCCCCCCTCTTTTATTTTATTTTGTTTAAGGAGTAAATCTAACCAATCTTTGTGGATTTGAGCCTCTCACTGCTATCTACAGAACTTAGCCCAGAGAAGAATTATTTTTGGTGGTTTCGACACCCATCAGTAAGCCAAGCTTGAAACTTTTGATCATGTTTCTTCTCTTCTCGAGCAATTCTTTCTAATTCCAATTTTTGTTTATGAGCAATTTGTCGAGCAATTCTATCCAACTCCATTTTATCCCTCTTCAAAACAATCTTCTCCCTTTCCACATTCATCTTCTCTTGCATGGCCATGCTCATCATGTCAACTTGAGGATTTTGCGAAAATGATTGTTGGCTGACCTTCTGTTTCCCCTTATTTTTAGCCCTTTTTACACATATTGGGTGTTTTATAGGACTAGTAGCAATATCTTCTAAATTAATGTGAACATCTTTGCCAATTGGAGACGATAGGTTGACAAAATCATCATTTGTGCGTGATCTCTTCCTGCTACTAACGGTGTTTGGTGTTTCGGGGGTGTTTAAATCATCACATGGCACATTCGAAGTAGGAACATGAACTCCAAGGATGGATTCCCACTTGGGATAAACCCTCAACAACTTCCAATGCTCCACAAATTGAAACTTTGAACCCTTACTTGAATGCTCCCATATGGTCAGTGCGTTTCGGATCACATCTTGATCGTTCATTCCACTTCTTTTTCCCTTTTGTGCCCCCAAGAAAATTTCAACCCACTTTGACATGGCTGTAGCAACTCTTCTTCACCAAGATCTAATCTAAGCCAAATTTCTGGGATTGATGTTGGCATTGTTATCCCGAGCGGCTCTATATTGTGATAGTACATTGTTCCATATCGTAGAACTCTTTTGAAATGTACCTATTTGCGGATTGGTCATGGTGTTAATGTATGCAGAAATCAGAGTGGTGTCTTCAATAATTGACCAAAACATTTTCCCGTTTTGCAAGTGCAAGATCGATAGGTCGACATTTGTTTCCGCAAAATCAGCATTGTCTCCAGAGGCATCTTCATTTTCAGCTTGACCTTGATAATAGAGTTGTTGAGGCATGAAATTGGACATCATGTGGTGTTGAAATCCTGGATATTGAAACATTGCAGAATCAGTGGGAAAATTAGGTGAAAATTGAGTTGCATTTTGGTGAAATTGGGTAAAATTTTGAGTATTAGGATCAAATAGACCTAGATTATACGGTGGTTGATATGAACCTTGAGAAAACTGGGTTCCAAATGTTGGATAATCACACGAATTTGGAGGGTTATTGGGATGGAATGGATTGTTTCCAACATTTCTTGAAGGATTCATTTTTTGGAAGAAATGAGAGATTTTGAGGGAGTTTGAGAGATATGGATATCAGATTTTGCACCCAAAATAGGCAAACAATTTATAGAAAAATATTTTCGTAATTTTTTTTTAAAAAAGGCCTTGACCTATTTTTTTGAAAAATAAAAATAAAAAAAAAAAAAATTTCATGGCCAGGCCATGGGGAGTGATTTGCAGACGATCACTCCCTATGGCCACCATTGTACGACGGTCACGCCACATTAGCTACTATGTTGATGTGGTGTGGCTGTGGACACCCATGGCCAGCCCAAAAAGGGCTATTGTGAGTGTTCTTTGTTGTTATTTAGGGCATCTAGTCAAACACCCTTTCAAACCACGGGACTATATAATATATGTACCTCACCAAATACTACTTTTTGAAAGAATCCTGAAGTACATTATACACTCCCCATCCCTCATCCCCAAAAATTGCTCATCAAAACAAAATCAGCATCCCCAGTACTATTTTGATCTTCATTTGATCATTGTTTTTATCTATTTATTCATTTTATCACAATTGATGTGTATTTCCGAGCTGATAAAAGGGCATTTATAACATTTAAGTGCAATTTCCTAAGGAATCTCTATTTTCCATGTTCATTTTTGTAAGTCTCACTTGCTTTTATATCTATTGTGAACGTCAGTAATTTCTTTTGTGATGAAAATTGTTTGTTATGTTGTTCAAAAATTCACTATATTGTTCAAACAGGGAATGGTGGATTTATTTCTCAACAAAATAATTGGGAGTTGTTTTAGGACAATACTAAAAATGCAAAAATGCAAAATAAAAAATTAAAATTAAATACAATAATTAATGTAGAATTTAAAATAGTAAAATTAAATAATTAACAAGTTCTAGTTAAAGGAATAATTTCAGGACTAGTTCATTCAATTGGTTATTGACACAAGGTAAATCTCATAATTGTTGTAGAACCATCCTTCAATTATCCTTCAACTAGAAGATGAATTTAGTTCATTGACAAAATTGATGAAAAACAAAGAGGAGAAAAAAAAGAATGAAATAAAAAAAAGGTGTGTGCGGGCGGCGGCGGCTATGTAATGAGCAGCGGTCAATGGGTGAAGCTGCAAAAAGAAAAAGAAAGTGAAAGGGAAAGGGAACGGTTAAAGGGCAGTGGGCAAAAAAAACCCAAATAGAATTTCAAAATCTTTTTTTTTAAGTTACCACATATCTATAAAAATAAAGAAGGAAGAAAATAAAATGAATTGGGTTTCCTCACAATAAGCGCAATTGTTTAATGTCGTTATGCTCGACGTCATCTATTCTGCCAAGTTATTAAATTTTTACTACTTGCTTGGACTACACCCGCATTTCCTTTATAGGCTTGGCATCAGGCTCTAACAAAATTCGATGCATGCAAATTGAAGGACTAATTCCTTTTATATCCGGCACAGTCTATCTAATGGCTGATGTAACAGAAGGGAGAATTCTCTCATTAGAAACTAGTAATAGTGAAAATGAATTTTCAAAACTGCTAGAGACTTCTGATAGTGAGTGCAATGACACGATTGCTTCTTGAATCTCCTCATTACTCTCCAGTGTCGCATCACTATCCATTTTCCCATTTTGCAACACAAAGTCTAATTCATCTTCCACAAAATTCTGCTCAAAATCAGCTTGTATAATAGAGTCAACAATTCCAACATAACAAATAGATTCAGTATCCATTGGATATTTCATGGCTTCCATAATGTTAAATGTAGCTATTTCACCATCAAACTCAAGAGACAATGTACCCTTATGCACATCTATTTTGGTTCGTACAGTGCTAATGAATAGTCAACCAAATAAAACAATACCAGAATTTGTAGAATGATCATCATCCATGTGAATAATGTAAAAATCAGCAGGGAAAATAAATTCATTTACTTGATTAATACATCTTAAACAAGACTTTCAGTTTAAATATTGGACCTATCAACTAATTGAATTATCACACTTGTTTCTTTTAAAGGTCCTAAATAAAGAGATCTAAAACTGACAAAGGCATAAAATTTATGGATGCACCTAGATCAAGCATACCTTTTTTATCATATGATTGCCAATTATGCAAGGTATAGTGAACATACCCGAATCTATGCACTTTTGAGGTAATTTTCTTTGAAGAACTGCCGAAACATTCTCACCAACTCTTATTTTCTCATCAGTCTTGAATTTATTTCGGTTGGTGCATAATCCTTTCAGAAATTTGGCATACTTTGGTATTTGCTTAATTGCATCAATCAGTGGGATATTGATCTCTACCCTTCGAAAAGTATCCAGGATCTCTTCCTCAGTGTCTTTTTTCTTCGACCTTGTTAACCTGCCAGGAAAAAGAGGAGCAATTTCAATTTTGGATTCAGGTTCATGAATTTTACTATTTACCTTTTTGATTGGTGGTTGGAGCCTTTTTAATGTTCTCATTTTTCTTTCTCTTCAACTTCATCATCCATTTGTGGTGATGTATTTTGCACTTCTTTTCCACTTCTAAGAGTCATGGCACTAACATTCTCCAGTGGGTTGATTACAACATGTGCTGGGAGCTTCCCTTTATTTCCTTCAACATTATTTGAGGAAGCTGCAATTTGAGATATTTGAGATTCCAAATTCCGAATACTCGCCCTCATTTCTTGTTGGGATCTTTGAAATTCTCGTTGAAGATATATCATTGAATTAGATAGGGTTTTCAGATTATCCTCAAGAAACGCACCTTGATTAGATGTGGATGGTTGTGGTTGTGATGGTTGTCTTGCTTGATATGGTTGTTGAAACCCAGATGGCTTGGATGAATAACTCATGTTTGGGTGATCCCTCCACCCTGGATTGTACGTGTTCGAGTAAGGATCATATCTCTTTTGGGGTGGTCCTAGAAATCCCCCCGCAGCATTCACAAATTCACTTGTGTCTTCTTGAAGAGTTGGGCATGAATCAATTGAATGCCTAGGAAAAGCACATATTCCACAAGTTTTGACTTGTTTATTTTGGCCTAAAACCAACTTTTCAAGAAGAGAGGTTGTAACCTCAAGTTTTCTATTAGAATAAGAAGTGCTCACCTTGTTTACTTTCATTGGAAGATTATCTAGCCGATTCCCAAATTGTTGTGCATTTGCTGCCATATTTGATATCAGATTTCTTGCTTCAGCAGGAGTCTTGTTCACTAGAGCACCTCCACTTGCAGCATCAATCATATTCCGGTCCATGATAGAAAGACCTTCGTAGAAATATTGTATAAGCAACTGCTCAGGAATTTGGTGCTGAGGACAACTCGCACACAATTGTTTAAACCTCTCCCAGTACACATAAAGAGTTTCGCCATGAGTTTGACGAATTCCACAAATATCATTTCTAATATTCGCGGCCCTCGAAGCAGGGAAAAATGTCTCTAAAACTTGCCGCTTCATTTCATCCCATGTGGTGATTGAGCTAGATGGTAGATAGTATAACCAATCTTTGGCCTTGTCCGCCAAAGAAAATGGAAAAGCCCTTAACTTAATCTGCTCTTCGGATACCCCTTGTGTTTTCATGGTGGAGCATATCCCATGAAATTTCTTCATATGTTTGTGAGGGTCCTCACCTACAAGGCCACGAAAAATTGGAAGTAAATGTATCAATCTAGATTTTAGTTCAAATACTACCTCAAGGTTAGGATATTGCATAGCTAGTGGTTGTTGTGTCATGTCGGGAGCTGCTAACTCCCACAAAGTCCTTTGCGCAGCCATTGGTTCTTCTTCTTCACTATTCTCTTCCTCAGAATCTCTTGAGGTCTCAGTCAAATCAGTTGTTAAATTGAAACTTGGAAAAGAAGCTTGACGAGCTTGTTCTCTCACTTCCTCTTGTAATTTTTTGGCAATCTTCTCGATCTCAGGGTTATACAAAAGTTGGCCTGTACGAGAAAAACGAGGCATAAACCAATACAAATGAAAGAAGATAAAAATTAAAGAGAAAATAAAAAGAAAAAAATTTAGAGAAATAAATCACAAATGACACCACTCCCCGACAGTGGCACCAAGATTTGGTGTGTCGTTAAACCATTAAAAATAAATTCCAACTCTCAAACCTTCCTAAGTATAGCGGGAGTCAGGTCGTCTCCTCAGGGAATGGTGGATTTATTTCTCAACAAAATAATTGGGGGTTGTTTTAGGACAATATTAAAAATGTAAAAATGCAAAATAACAAATTAAGATTAAATATAATAATTAACACAAAATTTAAAATAGTAAAATTTAATAACTAACAAGCTCTAGTTAAAGGAATAATTTCAGAACTAGTTCATTCAATTGGTCATTGACACAAGGTTAATCTCATAATTGTTATAGAACCATCCTTCAATTATGCTTCAACTAGAAGATGAATTTAGTTCCTTGACATAATTGATGAAAAACAAAGAGGAGAAAAAAAAGAATGAAAGAAGAATGGAATAAAAACGAGGAGTGTGTGGGTGGTGGTTGTTCTTGTGTTGTTCTTGTATCCTTTTCTTGGGCCTCGTAGGGTTTGCTTTTTCAATCCAAGTTATAGTCGAAAATTCGCTTAGATTCAGTGCCTTAGGAGTGCCCACGCCTAAGCACTGATAGTCTTCTGGTTTTTGCTGAAATTTGCTCTAGTGCTTTAAGCGTGCCCACGCCTAAGTATTGATGGTCTTCTGGTTTTTGCTCCCACCAAATTCAGCTTTTAAACTCATTTTTCTTTCAACACCTACTTTCAACATCTACAACATATAAAGTAACCAAATCCATTAAATTCATCGTAAAATTAACCAAATATCATGGAAATTATTAATAAAAGATCTATATAAATTAAGCTCTATCAATATCACTTATGAAATTGTACCTCATTTCTTCTCTAAGTTCCCTTAGTGTGTCTGTTTAACCAACCAAAATAAATAAATAAATAAACCATTCAAGTAAGAGCCAAATTACTCCTATTTCTACTGTGGACAATGTCACACAGCCAAGCCTAAGCAAGAATTTACCCAAATCTTCTTTCCCTCGTATGCCCAATTTGACAGACAGAGCCTTAGACTGTTAGACAGCAGCAAGCAACAAACACGAAGCAGTTGTCTCAATCTCTGCTGCCTCCATCATCGCACAGTGCGCAGGAAAGAACCACTATCCACCTATCTATCTCTCTTTCTGCATCCCCCTGCGCCATTTTCAGCCTTTTCATTCCAACCCTTTTCGACTTTTACCTCTCTTTCCTCCACAATTCACCCAAACCAATGCTTCTCCCTCTTTAAAAACCAACCCTTTTCTCTAAATCACTATATTCTCAAGCCCTTCTCATTACTTTTTGCTGTTTATTTGATCAGTGCACTTTCTTTGAAACTTGACTATGGGCCATGTAATGGTGGTTGAGGTGCATTGTGATCGAAATGTGGTGTTTTTGTTTGGGAGAAAGAAGTTTAGGAGCTTGTTATGGAAAGTGAGAGCTGAGGTCCGAAGGCAATTGCTCAACAACATCAGCAACAGCAGCAGCAACTACAAGAAGCATCATAACTTCAGCTTTCACTACGACCCTTTGCGCTATGCTTGTAGTTAATTTGATGATGGCTACTGTGGTTTCTTCTGCTTGTAGTTAATTTGATGATCAGTACGATGTTCACATGACTCTGTCAACTCTTATTATCTCCTTTTCTAACCTACTAGAGAGATGTGTAGCTTGCACCGCATCAACTCTAATCCAATTGAAGAGGAGAATTGAAAATGCTTCTCTCTTTGCATTTTCTCCACTTAGTACTAGCCTTTCTGGGCTTATTTTGATGTTTAATATAACTAATTAGGAAGGACTATTTAATGGAAGTAGAGTGCTATTTCTATGCTCAGTTTTTGTGGTTGATTGCATGTTCAAGAGGAGCTTGAAAAGGTTCAGGGCGACTACTTTAGCTTTTACGTTTTTCCATTAATTTGATCCAATACCATTTAAACTCTGGAGGGAGTGACTAAATCTTTCCAAGGAATTAAGGGTATTTAAAATTTGCAGGAACTGATGGTGATCTTTCTCAGATATTGACATGTTTTGAGAGAAGCATCTCTTACTTAATGTCTGTTAGTACACCGACCTCAGTAACAGAGGAAAGAGTAAAAAAATTGGGTTCTTTTTTGTTTCTTCGGCATTTTTCGTTTTTGTTGTCGTGTGCTGGAAACCAATGCAAACTTTACTTAAACTCATAATTGAACACATTTTTTAACCAACTCCACCTAATGCATTTGCAGGTTGCAGCCTGAAGAACTAATTCCCTTATCAAGTACTACTTGTTTGTGTGAATAAGGCTTCACTACACATTCATTCTTTTGACACAACAGTCAAAATAATTAGAAAACTAGAACAGATATCACGTTGAATATTTTTATTCTTTCATAATGAGCGTTTTATATACCCAGCATTTACATACTGATTGGACGTGCTTGTCCCAAAAAAACACTGATAAAAGACATTCTATAAGTCAAACAAGCACGATCCAACTGGAGTTTAGAGACAAGTTTTTGCAATTCAAACATTTTCGTTTCAGTTTTCCTTAATTTTCCCCCTTGGGTTGTGGGCAAGAAAAAAATATGCATACGATGAAAGTAAAATATTCCACAAAGGAAAAGGTCTCAAAAAGGATCTCTTAAATGTTTGAGTGCGCTAGAGAATACCTGATTATGAACACGTTCAAAACAAACAGAAGATACCAATGAATACCAAGTAGAAAATTCCGGAATTTTCGCTTCGTTGATCATCTCATCCAACCACATAATGGCTTTGTATGACCTTCCTGTCAAGCAAAGTCCCTGGATGAGTTTATTGTAGGTTGCACTTCTAGGCCAAAAAATTTGGTTAACATTTCCTCCAGTGTCTCGCTTGCTTCGTTGTATTTGCTTTCATAAGATTTGGAATTTTCACAAGAGATTTCAGAGAAACACTTGAATGGTTGGTTGAGAATGGGAAATAAAATTTCACCTGCTGAATGCATGACCTTCAAGAACTAATTCGCATTGCCTACAGAATGAGGAAGCTAGCTCGGAAGGAGTCCGCCGGTGGTGGGTGCTGCTTCAGTATTCGAGTGGTGGGTGGGTGCTGCTCCAATAGTTGTAGAATGAATAGCTTTCCTATTGCATTTTGTTTACTTATAGTATGATACTTATAAAGAAATATTGCATTTAATTTTTGTGAGATTCATAATATTATCATTATTTATTTTTATTTTTATTTTTATTTTTATTTTTATTTTTATTTTTTATACTTGTAGGTGGGCTCATTAAAATATAATGGTAAAAACCCACTTCTACATTTTCCAACATAATTTGGAACCGAATATATATAGCTTTAATTAATTAATTAATCGTGTTACTTTTAGGTTGATGATATTGACTTTTTCTACTGTAGAATATTACTCATCAATGCAGCACCCCAAATATAAGCATTTAATTTATGAGGCAAACGTGATTGTATCATAGTGCATCATTTATTTAACCATTCAGATGCCGAAGTTATAGTGCATATACCCCGTCCAAGTGAAAGTCATAGATATGCTAAAGATATACTTGTATGGCAATTGACAAAGAATGCCAACTACACGGAACAGTCAACCTATCAAGATGCACTTAAGGAATATAAGGAATTGTTTCAACAAGCTGAGAATAGTTCAACAAGGGGAGCAATGAAAATGGTTTAGAACCAGAGTTGAAAGCTTGGTATCAAAGAGAAGCTCAAGCACTTCATATGGAGATGTTTTTATGGTATTCTCCCAATGAAAGATCCGTTATTGAAGCGAGGCATTCAAGAGGATCCAATATGCAACATGTGTGGAGAATTTGAGGAGAATTTGAGGAGAATTTAGAGCATGTCCTGTTATATTGCCCAAGGGTGAAAATGGTGTGGAAGCTGGCTCCAGTAAGGTGGGAAGTTCAAGAAGGACATGAGCTAAACTTTAAGCAATGGTGGCTTAATATATGTAGTGAAAAGAAGAATAATCAGTAGCAAGATAGAGCATAACTCACAGTATATATCTTATGGATGCTCTGGAAATGAGAAATTTGTGAATTTTTCAAAAAGAATGAAGGGAAGAAAAGGAAGTTGTTGATCTTGCTTAAGTGGAATGGATGGAATTACAAGAAGTGAGTAAGATAGTCAGCTGACAAAATTAGAAGAAGCGACTAGGAACTAATAATACAATTCATTGGTCACTTTTATCATAAATGTATCAAGCAAGTAAAGTGAGTTTTATTTAGGTTTGATAGTGATGCTCGTATTTCATATTCTTTATGTTTTGCCTCATACGTTTAAGATATAGACATATATCTATCTCACTTAAACTCATTGCGAGTTCTAAAATTTTCATTGCTAGTGGACGATGGTGTATATGTAAAATTGTTATCTATCAATATAATAATTGTTTCTTTGGTAAAAAAAAAAAACAGAAGAAATCCTTTGCATGCTTGCCAGTTATGTTATGACTTATGTGGTTGAAATATGCACAGTTTTACATACATCTTCAAATTATTAATTAATGGAGTTTAAAAACGAACCTCAATTAATATTTCATTGGTTAATGTGACGTGGAAATAATTGTTGGGCTTTTTCTGACTTGGACAATTTATCCCCTCTATGACAATTAATTAAGAAATAATATTGACTAATTTATTAGAATTAATACTCCTCTATCACAAAATTGCAACATATTTCAGAAAACTAATTTATTATTGGGAGAATCCTATCAAGAGTGTAATAGGATTCAAAATCATTCACGAGGGCATAAAATGAATTTTCAAGTCTCAAAAAGTTTTCAATTACAAATTTACAACCTTCCCAAATTCTCTTTTAAGGGTGATAGTTTTTTGCAATTGGGAATTCGGATTTGATTTGGCCATCACCAAATATCTTGTCTCAATCTCAATTATATAAAAGGAAAAATTTTGTCAGTTGATTTCAATATAATTATAATAATTAATGTGAGTTAAATTGTCCATTTAGCAATTTACTTAAATTGTTTTCTAATAATTTTATAACTCTTAGGAAATTTTAAAATCCATTAAAATCAAATTAGATGAGTGACTATATTATTGCATGTGCACGTGAGTCTGCTTCTAACTATGGGCGATACAGTGTGACTTTGGTGTGACTTTACGCACTAAAGGCGACTTGCTTGTTTTTCTTTATTTGTGTGGCTCTTGTTTGTTTGCTTCATCGTGAAGTTTTCTTTCTTTGTGAGGCGGTGCAGCTGTGTGTCAGAGTGGGTGTCTGGGGTCGTTGTTGTTGGTGGTTGTGGGTGGTTAGGGATGATGGCTGGGGTTGACTCTGCAACTTGGGAGTCAGAGGTTGCTGGTTTCGTGCGGCTGTTGCAACTCTCTTCGGTGGAGGGAGGTGGCGGTGGAGGCATGGTGTTGGAGACAGAAGATATCTCGGCTGGCTGGGATGAGAGGCAAAGGAGCCTTCTTGGCCGTTTCTTTGGTTGTAAAAGGGCGAATTTTCAGGGACTAAGAAGCACTATGACGGCTGTTTGGCCTATTACTAATCCATTTATGGTAAGGGAGCTGTGCAGTAACTATTTTCAATTTGTGTTTCGAGCACTGGAGGATCGACAGAAGGTCTTAGCGGGCCGAGGATGGATGTATGATCAGCAATACTTGGTGTTAAGGGAGTGGTCGCAACTGTTTCTTGTTTGGATGTGGAATTCCAGCGAATGTGTATATGGGTGCAGGTGTGGAATTTACCTCTTCACTGGATTACGAAGGAAACTGGGCTCCGAATTGGGAGGTTATTTCCAGAGTTGCACAAAGTTTTTCTCCGGGAAGGCGTCAGTGTGCCCAGTAGACACTTGAAGCTTTTGGTCACAGTGGATTTAGCGCAGCCCCTAATCCGTGGAACTCAGGTTTGTTTTCAGGATGTTGGTCAATGGATTTTGTTCCAATATGAGTTTCTTGCTGCTTTCTGTAGTTATTGTGGTTGTGTTGGTCATGTGCAACTTCTGTGTCTCAAGCGCGGTGAGAAAAAAGCGCTGGGGTAAGGGGACTCATTCGGGGAGAGGGCGATAGTGCTTTAGCCGGGCTGGATGGTGGCCTAGTAACTTCTCAACATGGTTATTCAATCCGGGCAGCATATTGTAAACAGCAGTGGGATGGTCAGCTGGCGGAGCAACAGCCTGAATGTAGTAATGCTACAGAGCGACGACATCGCATGTGGGCAGCCACTTGGAAACTCAAGGTCATTGGTAAGGTCAAGCATTTTGTATAGCGTTGTTATCATAATATCTTGCCAGTCAATGCTACGCTGAGTCGGCGAAAGATGCAGGTGGAGTCAATATGTCCAGTGTGTAATTAGGGAGATGAAACTATTGAACATTTACTGTTTCATTGCGCTCGGGCTTGATCCATTTGGAAGCTAGCTCAGGTGGGTTGGGCTAAGCTGGGACAGCAGTAAGCGACATTTCAGCATTGGTGGCAGGATCTGTGTTCTAGGCAACAGGAGGAGTTTTGGAAGGATGGATCACAGTTCACAACCTATATTCTGTGGATGATCTGGAAGGCTCGCAATCGTTAGGTGTTTCAGAGAGAATGGTTGAGTGAGAAGGATATTGTGGAATTGGCAAGGCATGAGTGGTTAGAGTTTAAGGAAGTAAGTAGGAGTTAGCTAGGGTCATGAGGGAGATTAGTGGTTGACTCGGGATTGACTAGTGGCACAGGACATTGTTGTATATCTTTTGTTTATACATTTTGGTTGTCCTGTATTTTGTGGGTTAGAGGCTAGAGTTTGGGGTGATGACATGTGGTCATGGAGTCTTAGCCATACGTAGTGCTAAGAAGAGTCTAATTTTGAGAGACATTGTTTGTACAGGTTAACTTTCAAAAGTTAATGCAATTACCGACGTTTTGGAAAAAAAAAGAGTGACTATATTATTAGATTGCTAATTCATTTTAGTAAAAATTTGATTTTATTTTGAATGATACTATTATCTTACAAGAATCAAATTTTCTCACATCACAATTTCATTTTCTAATTTGTGTCATCTTGGTAAATTGCATGATACAGTGTCAAATATTAGAGTTTAACCTCGATGTAACTATCTTTTTTTTTTTTTGTGTTTACTTAATTAAGTGGAGAAATATAATAATTTATTGTCATAAAATATTAATTACTTTATCAGATTATGTTTTAGGTACTATCAAATTTGATTTTATTTTTCATGTTATATATATGTTTTAATATATTCCAATGATTAAATTGACTTAACTTTTAGAATTAAATTTTATTTTTATTTGTATATTTTAACAATTTAACTTTTAATTTTAATTTTAATTTTCAATAATTATATAACCAAAAAAGTATACAATTTAAAAAGTTTGAAAACAAAAAACTTTACGTAATAAAAAATTCACAAGATAGGTATGACTTTTAGTGTGTACGTTTTTTATCTATTAAGATTTTTTTTTCAGACTTTCACCCAAAATCTTTATTAATGACGAAAAGAAATTTAATTAGCAGCAAATATGGGAAAACAAATGTGGCAATAAGAAATTTTAGGTACTTCCAACAATTATTTTTTCAATAGTGTTATAGTTTTAAAAATTTTATTAGGATTCTGTTTATTTAGAAATCTTCAATTTTGTAATTTTTAAGGTAATAGTCAACACACATTTTATGACATTCAAAATTGATACATTCAATGTCACATTTAATAAAGATTTATGATATGTGTATAGATTGTACTCAATGTGTTTGAACCTACTTGACTGATGTATTAGAAATGATATAACACCCAATTTGCATAAATTATTTATACAGGCCTTCCAACCCATTTTAGTGAAAGGGAAACATTAATTATTTTATTAAATTTTACTCTATGTTCCAAAATTAATCAATAAATTTGATTGTTAAGAATATTAATTGTGCAAAAGTCTTTAATAGTTCTAGATAATAAAATAAACTTTTGATTTGAGAAAGGAAACCTAATACCATACTATAATTTTTGATAATTTTTCTTATGGTTTTCAATATTTAAAATAAACTATAATTGTTTTTTACTTGTAGCTTCCATTTAGTCTTGTGAATAGTTTAAACGGACTTGAATTTTTTTTATCTCTTTTATTTTAAAAAATAAATGGAAGATAATTGATTTAAATTTAGACTAAAAAGTTAACAAATTTTTAATATTGTATTCATTCTTTCTATTTTGATTTCTACAATTTCAATATAGTTTTCACTTTTCCATTGTTGTTTTCTTACTCCCACTTTAGTTGTGTAAGTTTTTATTTATTTATGCTCAATTGGATAGACTATGTAATTTTTTAAGCCAAATTTTATTCACAATTTTCACAAATAAAAAAGACCCCAAAATTTTAATATAGAATCCACACATCTTTTCACAAAATAAGTTAATATTCTGAAAGATATTATTACAATAACATATTATTATAATCAATATATTATTACTTTTTATTATTTCATATAAATCATTTCACACCAAAATTCGAAACACCACAACATATTAATAGATCAACCAAAAAAAAACTTTAATTAATATTTTTGAAGTTGTAGTTGTATATTGAATAGTGTATCTTAAATTATAATAAATCATAATTTAATTTTTCAAAAGGATGAAACTTATCATTTTAGTGATTAATTTTTTTCTTTATTTATATATAAAATTTTAAATAAAAAATAATACATTACGTTTTATATATACAAGGGCATCCATGTATCGCGTGGGTCACAAAAAACTAGTTTATCCTCTTATTTGGTCATCTTTATCTCTTTTTATAAGTCTTTATTCGTAACTATGAAGGTAGTTTATAATAGAATTAAGTTTTTGTTTATGGGTATTTTCTTAATAGAAATTTGTAATGATGATAATGAAAGAAAATAATTTTTATTTGGAATAAATTCACCCGTGTGCCACTACTCTTCATCTTTATTATTGGAGTCCAATCGTCTTTTGTACAATAATATTTCTCACCTTACAAATAAAACTGTAACTAAACTTCATAACGGTATTCGTGGAGAGGAGAATTGATTTATGGCTTTGTCATTGAAAAGTAGTGGAGGAAATGTACATACTTTAGGTGGTAAAAATAATTGGTGGTGTTAATAGATTTGAGGTGGGTGAAGAAAATATTGATGGTGGATAAATTTGCAATTAAATTTTTTGGAGACCATTCCGGTATTTATACCCTGAGAGGGATTTAGAAAGTTTTGTGTCCTTTTTAAGAATTTCTAATCTTGATACACCCTTAATAGGAATTTTGCTATCATTATTAAAAAAATGTATAGAATTTTAAATTTAAGAAATATATTGGTATTGGTAAGAAGATACCTTTTTAAAAAAGTAAAAAGGTGACAATAAAAGAGTGATATGGGAAAGTGTATTTTGGCACAACAAAAAAGTGAGAAAATGACAATAACAATGGGACGGAAGAAATAATATTTTGTTCTAAATCACTTTTACATAAATTATAACTTTTTTTTTTGTCCAAAACAAAGTGATTATATTAGCACATTACAGAGAAGGTCCAAAAAAGGACTAACGTTTAATGGATGAGCCCTAACACAACTAATCTAAACCCAGTAGGGGTTGGTTAAAGCAAAACTCCGATCAAACGGGACTGGCACAACCCAGTACAATAGGCCTGGTAACTCCTAGGTAACCTAACTAAGAGGAACAAAATCCCTAACTTGTTGGCCTCTACTTGCACAGTCCCCATAAACATCCACAAAAGAAACGGACCGCAGCTTTACCCCTGTAGTATGGAATTGAACAAACCTAACTCCTGTCTCTACGCAGACTTACGTTGCGTGTCATCATGCGTGGCCCTCTACTCAAACTAGGACCCCAAAACCACTCAGTAGGGAAGGTTTGCCGATACCATCATGAAATAACCACTGGCCTTCTATGAAATTGCACAGTTCTTTATCCCAAACTAGGGCCACATTACTTAGGGCCAAAAGCCCTAAGAACCAGGAACCACCAAAAAATAAAAAATAACAAAATAAGAAAAATATTTACATAAATTATATCTAAATGATTAGTTTTGAAGCAGACACCGTAAATCTTAACAAACATCTCATTTTGATTGCGCGAATATTTGTAGTCATGCAGTGGTAGAGTTAGAAGTTGTGCAGTTAAACTTAGAAGTTGTAAAAAAAATATAATTTAAATTTAAAAAAATAGAAATCAATCCTACAATTAAAAATGAAAGTAAAACATAAGTATATTTTATTTATATTTTATTTGTATTATATATGATTTTAAAAAAATTCCACAACTCAGAATTCAAACTGAATCATCAATTTCAATTTAATTCCTCAAAATATAGATTCGGTTTTAGTTATGGGAATTACTATTCATAGTTTCAGTTCACGAACTAAAATCACCAATTCAATTCTAGTTCAAGCTGTATTCATGGCCAACTTTGACTTTTAGTATATTATAGATATTTACCATTCTCTCAACATCTCCAATTCAAGTTGTTTAAGAACGTGGTAGGAAGTTCAACATCTATGTCTTCAAATTAATATTTTATTGGTATGTTGTTGAGGAAATAATATATGGAGAGTCTAGTTGACCCCAATTAGAGCAGACTAATAAGTAATTGGAGCTTAATCGAAACCAGTAAATTTAAATTAATTTGACATTTATATTTATTATCATATTTTTCTCCTTATTTCCGATCGCATTATAAAGTCAACTTTTTTTAGCATTTTAATCAAAGGAAAAGTTCTTAATGTTGTTAATTGCAATGTCAAATAGTATTTAAACTCAAAAGAGTAGATATTAATTTTATAATAATGCTAGGTATCAACCTATCTTTGTAGTTAATAAAAGATTTATTTATTAATATCACGATAGCAAGTGTCTACACCAATAAACAAAACTTTAAACAGATAAATAAATTTAAAGAAATCTAAATATAAAGAAAATATGGAGAAGATTGTTCCACTAACAAAAGTACAAATAGATTCCAATTTTCCTTAAAAATAAAAAAAGTACAATAATGATGATGTTAATAATGTTGTAGTAAAATTGAAGCCAAAAGAAAGAATATGTCCCTATTTAAGCTGAAATCAAGCCACATTTTAAAAATCTAATGAGAAAAAAAATCAAAATTATGTAATTCTTAATTTTAATACATTATGAATCTAAACAAAAATATTATGAAATTAAAAGATTTTGTAAATCAAAAAAACTTAAAACTAATTATAGTTAAAATAGAATACAATAGGAGCAGCACTTAAGAGTTGAGAAGCATAAGACACAAAAAGAGAAAGAACAGAGGAGACAAATTTAAAAGTTACAAATATGTTTATTTACATTAAAATTTTAGGAAAAGTAATTAGAATAGTAATAATTTTTGGTAAGGATGCAAAATCCTACAATATTGTACTTAATTTTTTGGTTTTTAAAATTTGGATTACTTTATTAGAAAGTTTAAAAGTGAAATAAACCTAGGAATTTGATAAACAAGAAAGATATTACTTTTCAAAACTAAACAAATATCGAAAGTTAAAAATAAGAAAATAAATTAATTAGTTTATTAGTTAAGATTCCTTGTTAACTGAACAAACGCTTAAAATTAATAGATTCTCTTGAAGGTCCCTCTTCTATGAACGTTTTGAGATCAATTGGATCCTTTCACTTTCTTTTGCTCTTTCACAAAGGCATGATTAAACTATTTAATGTTTAGTCAAGCACTTCACAACTTTATGACAGTATTCCAATCAGCCCTTCTATTCCTTTTGCTTCACAACTTTAAACTGGATTTTTCCACTTTGCTCCTTCATAATAACATGATTAAACTATTTAATGTTTCGTCAGGCATCTTACAACTTTATGACAGTATTCAAATCAGGCTTTCTATTACCAACTAAACATGAAAGGAAAATCCAAACAAAAACCTTAAGGCATACATGACGCAACAAATGTACTTGGTAGAGGTTTAATACTTTGACCAAATAAAACCCTTGGACAATTGCATTAAATTAATTAAGGTCCTCAGACAATCACATTAAATTAATGGCATTTTGTGAGCTTTGACCATAAAATCATGATAATCCTTTGCAATCACAAATCACCTAACTTAGTTTACCAATTTTCAATATAGACAAATTATATGAAGCAAAAGAGAGTTGTTGTAATTTCACATATCTCATCTCCTTCAAGTGAGCTGATCAAAAGTTAATGATTCCTACCCATCATGAAATGTTCATCTATCTAATGCATACAACAGCCAACACAATCGATACGGAAAGTATATGAATAACTTTTTTCTTCCACCTTTTGAGTTGGCTGCTCTATTCCCTCTTGACACATATCTAGTAACAGCGTTTACTGAATCAAAACTCACCAATTGATACATGAATACCAAATTTCATTTAACGGAAAAAGAAACGCTAGTCCCAATCCCAATGAAAACACAAAATCCCAAAGGCTTCCACTAATGGGTATTAGGGAATTCAGGATTACCACTTATTTGTCGAACAGCTATTGCATGCAAAGGTACATATACTAAAAGTCACGGGCCCGGATTAGGCTTATGACATTTATTACTTCAAATTCTACAAGAAGCAGGATAAAACAAAATCAGGATTCTACCAAAATAGGATATAAACTCGTTGACGTGAGCTATGTTTGTGGAGTTGTATTTGTATAGGGTTGGTTAGTCAGCTTAAGTTGTAGAGGATATTGTATATATATACACTTCTCTTGTAAAAGTAAATTATTAGAAAAAATAAAAAATCGAAGATGGGAGGAATTCTCTCTCTTGAAAACTTCCTATTTTAACATGGTATTAGAGCAGGAACCCTAACCTTACCTTGATAAACCATAAACGCCGCCATCAATTTTGCCATCTTGTTTGCTTCGTTGGTCGAAGTGAACCAATTCCTTGTTTTCGTTTGGTTGTTCTTGTTTTTCTTTGAATTGATTTGTGGCGTTCGTCCAGTAAGTACGTTCTTGGCTTTGCTATTTTTGTCTGTTGGTGAACCGTTCTTATCAAATCAATTTCTTGAATTGATTTGCTTGGCTTTGCTATTTTTGTTTGTTTGTGAACAGTACGTCCTCATCAAAAAATTGATTTGCTTGGCTTTGCTATTCTTATTTGTTTGTGAACCATCCTCATCAAATCAATTTCTAGAATTGATTTTCTTGGCTTTGCTATTTTTGTTTGTTTGTGAACCGTATGTCCTCCTCAAATCAATTTCTTGAATTGTTTGTGTTCATCCAGTACGTTCTTGAATTGATTTGCGTTCGTCCAGTATGTTTGTCCAGTACGGTTTTTGGCTTTGATTGTTTCATCATTTTTTATCATCATTATCAACGATGATAGACCCAACTGCTATGATTTCACACCGAGAACAGGGGGAGAGTTCGATTATAGCCTCTCTTCTTGAGAACCTCACCACAAAACTTACAGAAATCTTGACCCAACCACCCACTCACAATTCAGTTTCTACATCTGAGTCTTCTATGGGTTAGATTGCTATCAAATTAGATGGCTCCAATTATGGACTATGGTCACAGGTAGCTAAAATGTTTATCTTAGGGAAGGACAATGCAGGATATATCGATGGTGAATTATCTCAACCCCCAACAATTGAACCCCAATACCACAAGTGGAAGACGGAGGATTCCATGGTTAAGGGGTGGTTGATTAACTCTATGAACCCTGAGTTAATTGGTAATTTTAATCAATATCCATCAGCCAAGATGGTGTGGGATGCCGTGGCCACAACATATTTTGGTGGCTCAGACACCTCCCAAGTCTACAACTTAAAAAAATAGGTGACCCGAATGAAGCAGGGTGGAGGAACTCTTGTGACCTATTACAATAATCTCCAAGGATTATGGAGGGAGATAGATTTTCGGAGACCCAACCCAATGACATGCCTTGTCGATATTGCGAAGTACAACCAAGCCCTTCAGGAGGACAAGGTATACATATTTCTGGATGGATTGGATGATCACCTCGATCACGTTTGCGCAGAAGTGTTTTCTATGCAGCCTTTTCCCACGGTGGAACAAGCCTATGCACGGGTTCGACGTGAAGCCACCCAGCAAGCTGTGATGCTCAATCTATCCGAGCTTTCCCAAGGTTCAGGTGTGATGATGGTTCAAGGACGTAAACAAGGTCGATCACAATCCGTTTTGCAAATAACAAAGCAGGGTGGAGGTCGATCCAATGCTCCCTCTCAACCTAAAAAAGTCTCCGGGGGCTGTTCACATTGTGGGAATACCCAGCACACCAAAGAGACATGGTTTAAGCTACATGGTTATTTGGATTGGTGGAAGGACTTCCAAGCACGGAAAAAGGCTAGTGGCGACAGTAATGAGGGTGGACGGGGCACGGCAGCGCTTGCTAGTACTGATTCCACCGACCTTACTTTATCCTTAATACCTAAGAGTGATATTCCTATTTAGCCTGAGACTCCTGGTACAGGTAATCCCCACGGTACTTCTGGTTATGCATTGGCTGTTCCGAGGGATAATACATGCGATAGATGGGTGATTGATTCTGGGGCAACCGAGCACATGACGTATGACTCGGATGATATTGTTTGTGCCACTAAACCGCGGCAAGATAGTATCGCTAATGCCAATGGGGTGTCATCCTGTGACGGGTTGGTATTGTCGCGGTGTCACCAACATTGACTTTGCCGAATACACATCTTGTTCCTTCACTATCCACAAAATTGATTTCTGTTGAGTAATTAGTTGAAGAATTGAATTGTGTCGCACTAATGTATCCCCATTTTTGTTTGTTTCAGATATCCTAACCAAGATGGTAATTGGACGTGGTACTAAGAAGAGGGACTGTATTACCTTGACGACTTCACTTTGGGTAGAGTTCACTAGGTTTGCAGCACTATTAGTCATAAAGAAAAGGAAATTTGGCTTTAGCGTATACGTTTAGGAAATCCGTCCTTTGTGTATTTGTGGAAATTACTTCCGAATTTATTTGTTGGATTGAAAGATTCTGATTTTAGTTGTAAGACTTGCATCTTGGCCAAGAGCCATAGGGTGCTTTTTCCTATTAGTTTTAATAAAACTGCCTTACCTTTTCCTTAACTCACTCTAATGTCCGGTGCTTCATCTATTACTGGTATTTCTGGAAGTTGATAGTTTGTGCTTTTTGTGGATGATTGCACTAGGATGACATGGTTATATTTGCTGAAAAACAAGAGTGAAGTGGATAATGTGTACAAGGGATTTCACAAAATGATTCAGACTCAATTTAATGCTAAGCTTTAGGTTCACCACAGTGATAACGGTGGTGAATATATGAATCAATATCTTTCTGAATATTTTTACCAGCATGGTCTTATTCATGAGTCTTCATGTACGCAAACATCCCGCGTAATGGAGTCACGAGCGGAAGAACCGGCACATTGGATGTGTCACATTCGTGCATATTCCCAAACACTCAACATTCTAAATCGGACCCATGCGCTCTTTGGTGCATGTTCGGTATGGCATGCACCAAAGGGCTATCGGTGTTATGATCCTACCAATGGTGTACTTACGTGACTATGGATGTCGCTTTATTGATGGAGAAAGCTTCTACCCATCTACCAATTCTACCTTTCAGGAGAGATGAATAGTGAAAGGGTAAATTGGTGGAATAGAGTTAGTTCTAATGGTGCCGATCAAGTGGCTATGAGAGTCAATTGTTGAGTGGAGATGGAGGTGGTTCGGTGCCGGATGATCATGATGTTGGAAAAAGTTGTGGTAATGGTTTAGACGGTGGAAAAATACGAATGAGCATGATGTTGGTGATAATGGACATGATGGGTGTGATGTTGCTAAAAGAAGGGATGCCGAGATTTCGGTTGGTGCCGTAAGCTTTGATCCAATCATGACTCTAATTGGTAACATAGGACCTAATTCAGTTGGTGCCATACGTCTATCTCTTCCCAAGTACCTAACCCAATGTCTAAGGATATTCTGAGATAAGCAATTATGACTCACATGATTCTAATATGTCTACATGTTATAAATTGCCCGACAGGATTAATCGGAAAGCCACCCAATGAGATATTCCCCAGTGTGAAGGAAAAAATCAAAATACCCTATCACAAATTATGTATGTACCAAGCAGTTGTCGAATCCTTGAAGAGTTTTGTGATGAATGTGTCTTCTATTCATATTCCAAATGGAGTACAAGAGGTAATGAATGATCCTAGGTGGGTGGAAGCGATGAAGGAAGAGATGAAGGCCTTGCAGAAAAATAAAACATGAAGGTTGGTGCCATTGCTTGATGGAAAGAAGATGGTGGGCTGCAAATGGGTTGATGAGAATCAAATATTCATAAACTTAACTATGTGTTTTTCAAGCTTTTGCATGATTTCATTGAGATATGCTATGTTTATGAGAAAAATCAGCCATCTTTGGAATTCATAACTCTTGATTCAAGCGTCCAAATGAGATGCTTGAAGATGCTATGGAAAGCTGAAAAAGAGAGAAACAACTTTAATGAAGAACGTTTTCTCAAATTCTGGAAGCAAAGGGACCAAAACTGGACAAAAGTAGAACAAGGCGTGAACCAAAGGGAGGAAAAAGGGGAGAAAAATCAGCCATCTTCCGGAGTTCATAACTCTTGATGAAAATGTCCAAATGAGATGATTTAAAAATATATGGAAATATGAAAGAGAGAGGAAAAACTTTCATGAAGAAAGTTTTCTCAAATTCCGGACGCAAAGAGACCAAAACTGGACAAAAGCAGAACAAGGCGCGAACCAAAGGGAGGTGGACAGAAACTTCTGACCACCGCAGCGGTTAGGGAGACCGCTGCGGTGGTCAGCCTTCGGCTGCAAATGTGGGTTTTGCATTTTGAATCCTGCATGTTTTGGAAGCTTCACAATTGTTCCCCAATTTCCCCTGACCACCGCAGTGGTCAGCCTTCGGCTGTAAATGTGGGTTTTGCATTTTGCGTCCTGTATGTTTTGGAAGCTTCACAATTGTTCCCCAATTTCCCTACTTGTATAAATACCCCATTTTGGGTAGAAAACCAGAACAATTAGATAGTTAGGGTTAGTTTTAGATAATTTGCATTTTGTCCCCAACTCAAAAACGGGATTTAGGGTTTGGCTCTTGTGGCTGAGAAGACTTCAATCTTTGGAGCTAAACTTGCTTTTTAAGGTGTAGGAATTGGTTGGAATCATCACTCTTTTGATTAAGGGAAGTATTTCTTTCAATTTCTTGTGCTTTCAATGGTTATATCTCCTTGTGGTTGTTGTTTGCTTGAAGCCATGAGTGGCTAAATTGTCTTGGGTGATTCTTGGTGTTTGATGTATGGGTTAGGTTTATTTTGATTCCTTGTGGGTTGTAGAGTGATGGGCTTGGATTAATTAAAGTCTTCCTACTTGAATTAAATGAATGACATGCATTGAATGTGGCCACATTTAGTGTGTGTGTTCTTCGTGTTTGTGTGTGTTTTAGGACATGCATGAATTTAGGCCAAAAGTAGGAAGAACTACCTAGCATTCACTAAATTTAGGTGTTTGAGACAAGAAATAACCACCGCATGAGCTTAATTGTGCATTAAAATTGTGTGGAAGCCATAGGTTTTAGTGTGCACAAGGTAGAAGTGAGATCGAAAGGAGATCTTCTATCCTTTAATTCTATTGAGATCGAAAGAAGATATGGAATGAAAAATAGGTGGCTTTCTTAGATTAAATACTTAAACTAGGGAATGTGAAGTAGTTGGCTAAAACATCTAGGGCTAAAATTGTGCATTAGAGTTGTGTGGAAGCCATAGGCGCTAATGTGCACTAGGTGAGGATGAGACCGAAAGGAGATTCCCCATTCTACAATTCCGATGAGATCGAAAGGAGATTCGGAGCAAACGGATGTAGTCACTTAGTTATGTTGCCCTAAACTCGGTTGCCCTTGGGAGTCGAAGTAGCCTACTCTTGCATTGAGCCCAAGGATCACCCTCTTTCCTCAAGTGTGTGTTTCTCTCCTTGTTTTAGTTGATTTGTTTAACTTAGCATTTAGATTTTAGTATTCTCATTTATTTGTATACTTTTCTTCATGCTTCTTAGTTAAATCTCACTCTTTATATCATTGCATTAGGTAACATAGATAGCAAATAATTAATTGCACTTAAATTCTTATTTTGTCCCCTTCCCTGTGGAAAATGATCCCTAAAACTTTACTACAATTGATTAAGTGAGGTTTAGGTGTAAATTTGTGTGAATTTGAGCTATATTTGACACACTTTAGCACGCACCAAACTGCTCACCATGGGTATTCTCTGTCAAATACAAATCGGATGGATCCGTTGAGAGATACAAGGTGAGGCTGGTGGCGAAAGGATATACCCAGACATATGGGATAGACTATTAGAAGACCGTCTCCCCAATGTTGTTAAACTCTCGATTTTACTAGTACGTTTTTACGATTTTACAATCCAAAACAAAGTATCCGATTCAGTTTATAGGTAAAAACAAAAATGGGTGAATTCGGGTAAACTTGCGAGTTTGACACTTAGAATCATAAAATCGCTTCCGTTTCTACAAAAATGCAAGACAAATAGCATTTTGACTGAACTTCTAAATTCTATTTTACTTAGGGCTTTTTCCGTCTTCTTCAATTTCTTTCCACCGCAACTCTGCCTCCCTAGTCCCCACCGCCCGTAGCTCTCCTTCTCCGCCGAACGGCCGAAGTCTCTTCTCCTTCTCCTTTTTCCCTTTTCCTTCCTTCCTTTCTTCCTTCATTGCCCTCATTTTCTCCAGGTATTTTCTGTTCTCATCCCCTGCCAAAAGCATTATCAACTTCCTCCTCACTCCGCCTTTCACCAATCCTCTTCATTGCCATTAGCTTAAACTTCGATGATTAAGGACTTATGCTTTGTTTCCCTTTTTTTTGTTGATCTTTCTCCCTTAATTTTTATTTTAAAAAATTTGTTTCTGTTTTGTAGGTTCAATTTCTGGTTTTGGAGCTGTAGATTTTGGGGCTACTTACCCAGTTCAAGGTCAGGGTTTTAATTTTTTGCTTCTGTTTTCTTGAATTTAGACAATTTTACAGTTTTTGTGAATTTATTTTTTCCGGGAAGTAATGTGAATTATTTGAACTGGTGTTTGATTGGTAGATATGGTTGTGGTATTTAGTGTTTGAATTTTTTGATTGGTGTTTGACTGGTGTTTGAATGCGATTTGAATTCTTAGATCGCTATTTGAATGCAACGAATTAGAATCGATTCTAAATTGAAGAATTGAATGAATTCTTCCAATTCGTAACTAGTTGGAACTTGATTACTTGAAACTTTGTTTTTTGGATATTCTGAACTCTATTAAACATGTTAGATATTGGTGGGTGTCGAATCCAACCAAAAATAAACCTCCTCTAAAGGAACTTGTAGTAGCAAGTAGGTCGAATCCACAGAGATTGGTTAAAACTTTCTTAGTAACAAACGGGGTTTGGAGATTTTTAACTAATTAAACTAATAATTCTAGGGCAATAAACAGAAAATAAATAAAAGATAAATTCAATTCAAGAAAAGCTTTCAACGAGTGATTTATTTGGTGTTGATTCTCTTAATTGATCATCGATTTAAATGATAATTCTTTGTATTTCAAATAGATTAGTTATAGTCATTAAGGATCCGTCCTATAACAACTAATCTCTAAAATTGTCGATAACTTTGAATACGACATATAGGTTATTTCCTAATTAATGCATATAATCTTCGATAACGATTTATGAATTATATCCGTTAATTGCATTAAGAATCAGAGACCCAATCTCTAAACTTGGAAGTCGACCTAGTTTATTTAAGCTAGAATATATATTCCTATAGCATAAATCTTAGGGGTTGATTACCTTCAGATTTGTTATTTGTCACTAATAAAAATTACATGAATTTATTCTAATTGATTATTGTATTTAACTATTAAACAATGTGCCCGAATTGTTTAACATTCAAAACAATAATAAATTTATTTGCAAAGAATATATAATATGCAAAATGAAAGAAACCGATGAAAAACATGAAATCTCACAATAAAATGAAATCAAACCTTATAATCCTTGGTTGAAAAGAAAAATTTAGCTAGACATAAGAAAAGAAAATACAAGAAAGGATGCAAGTTGTTTTGTTCATCGCCTTCATCGTTGTTTTTCTTTTTTTTGAAGCTAGTCTCCTTTGTTTATACTTGTTACGGTCCCTAAAGACTAGGAGTTAATAACGTGTAAAACTCTTTTGTGGATCTTGAATGATCCGATTTGATTCCGTAATTGGATAATCTTTTCCTTTCTCGTAAGTCCGCCAACTTACTCCCATGCGTGGCATGAAAATTTACACGCCATGGCATTAGCATCCAAGTCTTTCTTTTCTCCAATAAAATCGTGACTTTTCTTTTGGAAACAATCTTTTCTTGATCCTTATCTTCCTCCAGCAGCTTTCCTTCTTACAAAATTGCAAAATACTTAAATTTAGTAGAAATCAATTTAAAGCTTTCTAAAACTTGAAATAATCAAAACTTTCCCAATTCTTTCCAATTAAACTCAAATAAAATCAAAATATAAGCGAATTAGTAACTAAAAATATGACGAATTAACGACTAATCGATATTCTGAACTCTGTGTTTTGCTGGATTTCTGTTTGCTGGATTTATTTTTGTAATTCTTCTTCTGTTTTTATTTCATGTAACTAGTTGGTTCAAAGTGAATATGTCCACTTCCGGTTCTAAGCCTCAAAGGAAAAATCAGACAGGGAGTAGGCTTGACATATGATGGAAATATGGCCTTGATGTGGATAAATCCGCAAGAAAAATGCAATGTAAATTTTGCAATAAAGTTATTGTCGGAGGGATTTATCATTTTAAGCATCATTTGGCCAGTACTAGAAAAGATTCAGAGCCATGTATAAGTTATTGCAATATTTTTTTTTTTGAAATTTGTGTATTTTTTATAAGTTTGAACAAGTTTGTAATTTATCAATTTAACATATATTATATATATTATATATAATATATTATTATATTATTTTTCATAATTTGTAAACTCTTACAATTTTACGATCTAATTTTGTGGACCCTTTACTGATTTTACATAAAAACTTGAGTTTAACAACTTTGCTTCTCCCCAGTTGCAAAACTAAACACGATTCGTGTCCTCTTATCACTTGCAGCTAACTTAGGTTGGCCATTACAACAATTTGATGTGAAGAATGCTTTCTTACATGGCGATCTGGAGGTGGAAATATATATGGATGTTCCACCTGGGTACAGTTCTCTGTCCAAACCCGGTATGGTATGTAGACTTGAGTGTTCTCTTTATGGATTAAAACAATCACCAAGGGCATGGTTTGGCCGGTTCACTGCGGCATTGAAGAAGTATGGCTATTTGCAAAGCGAGTCCGACTACACCTTGTTCCTTCATCGATAGGAGGGGAAGGTAACGGCCTTAATTATTTATGTTGATGATATGATTATTACTAGGAATGATTTAGAGGAGATTGCTTTACTTCAAGAAAAATTGTCTGCAACGTTTGAGATGAAAAATCTGGGGAACTTGAAATATTTCTTGGGAATAGAAGTTGCAAGATCAAATAAAGGGATTTTTCTGTCCCAAAGAAAGTATGTTACGACTCAGCAGATACTCATATTGTTCAAAATCACAGGTTGGCCAAATATCTTGATCAAATACCAACGAACAAAGAGCAGTATCAAAGGGTGGTGGGAAAGCTAATTTATTTATCGCATACACGACCTGATCTTGCATACACAGTTAGCGTTGTTAATAAGTTTATGCACGCACCTAGTGAAGATCATATGAGTGCAGTTGAGAGGATTCTTCATTATCTAAAAGGTGCACCTAGGTGAGGACTTTGGTTTCGAAAAGGATTGAATTTGGAAATTGCATGATATATTGATGCGGATTGGGCTGGTAATTTGCACGACAGAAGGTCAACCTTAGGATATTTTACATTTGTGGGGGGAAATTTGGTAACATGGAGGAGTAAAAAGCAAAAAGTAGTTGCATTATCTAGTGCTGAGGCCGAATTTAGGAGAATGGTAAAGGGTCTTTGTGAACTGTTATGGTTGAAAAAACTAATGTGTGAGTTGGGGTATTCTCCAAGGCCCGAAATACAACTCTTTTGTGACAACAAAGCAGCGATTGACATATCACATAATCCGATACAGCATGACAGAACTAAACACATCGAGGTTGATCGACACTTTATCAAACAGAATCTGGATACGAAGGTTGTTAAATTTCCTTTTGTAAAGTCTGAGGATCAATTAGCTGATATACTAACGAAGGTAGTCTCAAGTAGAGTGTTCCATAGCTCACTTGACAAGTTGGCCATTAGTGACATCTATGCACGAACTTGAGGGGGAGTGTTGACGTGAGCTATATTCGTGGAGTTGTATTTGTATAGGGTTGGTTAGTCAGCCTAAGTTATAGAGAATATTGTATATATGCACACTTCTCTTGTAAAAGTAAATTATGAGAAAAAATAAAAAACCGAAGATGGGAGGATCTCTCTTGAAGACTTCCTATTTTAACACTCTAGATATTCAACAAATCGTTGAAAAGGATTCCAAAATTTAAGATATTCTTCAAAACCCATAAAAATTTCACAAAATACATAACCTGGCCACGGTTAGATCAACCTGCCGAAAGAAAGTCAGTACTGGTTACTAAAATTAAACGGCTAAAGCATGACAAACACAAGGTGCACGGTCCGGGTTGTTACCAATTCAATGAAAAAGTTTAAAAAAAAAAAAAACAGAAAGATTGCGGGTAACCTGAAAGATGTCCAAAGTGTCAGCTGACAAAGGAGGAGGAGGAAGCGGCTGAGGAACTCGACGTCTTGGGTAGGATCAGAGTCGGAGAAGAAGTAAGAGAAGTGAGAAAGGAGAAGAGTGGGAGGAGCGAGTTGCCAGCGACCCCAATAAATTTGAAAGGAGAAATTTTCGAAAAAATATTCCTTTCGGGTGGGATGGTGTATTTAGGCATAGCCAGTTCTTTAGCACATGGGGTGGACTAATGCTAATTTGAAATTTAATAAGCACTAATTTTTTAAGAAAAATTTTTGGTGATTTTTAAAATACGTAATTGATACTTTTATTTTATTATAGTATATTTTGTGAAATATAAAGCTTTTTAATTGATTTAATAGTATTTTATATAACTATATTCCCACTTAAATTATAAATATTTTTTTTAAAAAAAATCCGGCAATTAAAATTTATTTATTATGTGTAATTTTAAAATTGAAACATATTACGATTCTAGATATAGATGACTATTTATTTATTATTACTATGAAAATTAATTTCTTTAAAAGTATATTTAGTTTAATAAATCTAAATAATTGACTGTAAAAGGTATAAAATATTTAAATATTTAAATATATATATATATATATGTATATGTAGAGTTTTTTTTTCTTTAATGGATAGATATGCCCATTATTTATGATTACAGTATTCTTAATATACTTAAATAATTATGCATCGTATTATTTTTAAATAATGTTTTGAATTGTTTTTGATATTTTTTTGGTCAAAATATTTAAATTAATAAATGGCTATCAAGTTAAGTTATTTTAAATATTTATTTTCATAATTTTTAATGTATATCACTAAGAAAAAAATTAATATGAAAAATAAAAATTTTAAAAATATACATAAAGAAATATGTAAATGTATATGAGTTACAAAATTTATGTGGTAATCAATATTTTAAAAAATACCATGTATGATAATTTTTTTGATTAGTTTCAGATTTTTATAATTGAGTAAAATTTATATAATTAATAATAATTTTTTAACTTAATAATAAAGAAAATACGACGAAAGGTGCAACCTGCAATAATTTGTATCAAAATGCAACCTGCAAGCTAAAGGAAATCAGAAGACAAGGGGTCGCCATCAAATCTCCCTTTTATTATAATAGAGAGATATTAGAAAAATATTTGTAGTTTTCAAAATTTTAGTCATCAAAATTTTGAGGCTATATCATTTTTAGTGGCTAAAATTTTGTGTAGTCCTTAATGATTCAATTTTTGCCACAAAAATTACGACATTTAATGAAACTACTAGATTTGACCATTTGATAGTTAGTTGTGGTAGACCGAGTGATAATGTGTATTTATTTGGTACGTTTGAGAATTTGAAGTGGCACAATACCTTGCTCTTCTTCGCACGTTATAATAATTATATGTGTATGGTTCCGAGTTTATCAACTCTTTTGGGTCATTTATATATGATTTTAGTTTATTTATATATGCTTTTAGGTTTTCAATTGAGATGATTAAACTCCAATCATAGATTCCATTTATTGATGAAAAGAAATAGTTTACATAAGCATCATATTATTTTCTTATTTATTAATACATTCTTAATTGAACTTCCTAAGGAATTGAGAAATCTTCACTGCAAAAGCCATCGAGACTATGTTGTAGATGTTCTCCATGAATCCAAAGTATGCCTCGCGCCATGACTTCTTGAAATAGAGAATGCATAAAACTCCCAACAAACCAACTGCAAAACCAGGTGGTATGCCGGCAAAAAACCATGACACCTCAAACTCATCATCAATATTTTGGGGAAAAGTGTGTCCCTTTCCTTCATATTCTGATGTATCATTAGGACAGCTCTTTTCTAGCGGCTTACCACAAAGTCCACTGTTTCCTTCATAAATTGATTGATTAGTGAAAGTATCAAAATGATTCCCTGATGGTATTCGTCCTACCAAATTGTTGAACGACAAGTTCAGGTAGCATAGATTGTCTATACAAGCTAAACTTTGGGGAATCAGTCCAGAAAGTTGGTTCATTGACAAATCTAGAGATTCCAAATTCCTCAAATTGCCAATATTCTCCGGGATTCTTCCACTTAATTTATTGTTTGACAGATTCAAACTGTGCAGCCCTTCAAGATCCAACAGCTCATTGGGGATCTCACCACTTAAGTTGTTTCCAGAGAGTGATATCAATTTTACATATTGGAGGTTCCTGGAATATTGAAGTTCTACTCCTTTCAAAATGTTCCAAAGTGTTTCAGAGTATGCAGTAAAATAGTAATATCCACCAATGTCATTTGCCCGCATCATACTCAAGTTGGCAAAACAATGAGGAATGTGACCAACCAATTTGTTCTGTGCCAGATTTAGAACTTGAAGGAGTGACAATTGACATAGATGCATGCAAATATTACCATTAAAATTGTTGGATTGAAGTCTAAGGAATTTCAAATTTGACAATTCTTTTCCAATCCACTCCGGTATAATGTCCATCAATTGATTTTCTCCGAGATCAAGAGTATCTAAAAGTTTCAAGTTTTTCAATGATGATGGAAGCCTCCCATAAAACTTGTTGCTATCCAAATGCAGAATTTGTAGATACTCCAAGTTACCCAATGTACTTGGAATATGACCAGATAGGCTATTATTCGCTAGATCTAGTACATATAAATGCTGTAAGTTCCCAAAGCATGGAGGAATTCTTCCTGTCAGCTGGTTGTTGGCAAGTGATAGAATTTCTAGAGATGACAAGTTGCATAAATCATCGGGAATATTACCAATTAAATGGTTATTATCAAGATTAAGAGCTAGAAGTGACATATTTTTCAAATAATTGTCATTGAATAAAAGAATAGGCCATGTCAAAAAATTGTTTGATAGATCTAAGTTGTGTATATTTGGTGGAAAAGATATCAAGGATCCATGGATATTGTTGTTTGAGAGATCCAAGGATTTGAGAGAAGAACAAAAAGTCGGAAGCCAAATGGGGATAACACTGGAGATGTTAGCATTACTCATGGATAATTCTAAAATATCCGTTTGGGTTTGAAGCCAGGGAGGAAATTGGGTTCCTAAATGGACAGAATCCATGCGAATAACTTGAAGTTGAAATGGAGGAACCCATTGAGTGCTCACAGTGAAAGAAAGAAAGTAGTTGTAAGATATGATAAAAAATTTTAAACTTTTGAGTTTGGCAAAGTGGGACTCTGTTAACTGACCAGTCAATGAATTATAAGAAATATTTAAATATTGTAGTTTCGTGAGTTGCCCTAGACTTAAAGGAACTGTACCATACAAATTATTATCACCAAGCTCGAGAATATTTAGTTGCTTGAGATGACCTAACTCACTTGGTATCTTTCCACTAAGTTTGTTGCCTCCTAGCACAACCTCCCTAAGAGAAGTCAAGTTCCCAAGACAAAGAGGAATTGATCCTTGAAATTGATCGGACAGAAGATTAAGAGAAATCAAATTAGTCAGATTACACAATGAATGTGGTAGCATTGATTTAGAATTAAAAAAGCTAGAAGAAAGGTCAAGCACAGTTAAAGTGGTCAATTTTTCCAACATGATAGGGATTGGGTCTTGTAACAAATTACCATTGAGCCTAAGAACTGTGAGGTGGCTACTAAGATTGAGCAAGGGGAGGAGTACGCTAGAAGTCAAAGGATTATCACCAAGGTCAAGAGAAACAATAGATGTGAGATTAACAAGGGAAAGGGGGAGAGAAACTGTATCAACTAGTTGACACCCGTGTAAGTTCAATGATGACAAGGAAGGAAGCATGCTAACCGAATACAACCAATCAAGAGACTCAGTTAGATTGGTGGTAGAGAGTTCCAAAGCTTTCAAAGAAGGAAGCCTAGTAATCCACTTGAGACTCTTGGCACTTAAGAGATTATAGAAGAATCCATAATTTGATTCACCTAGAGACAGATATCGTAAGTTTGACAAATTTCCAAGATGAGGAGGAATCTCCCCAAAAAATCCTGCACCCGAGAGGTTGAGGTATCTCAAATTTTTCAAGGATCCAAGGAATGTTGGAATTTGGATTCCTGAAAAATCATTGCAGCTGAGATCCAAATAATTCAAGTGCTCCAAATTCAGTATGGAAGGATTTATCTCACCTCCCAAGCAGTTATGACGGTAATAAGCAGAATTCCAATAGTATGGATCAAGACGCATTTGGATGGGGTTATGGAGATGGAGCTTCTCCACGCGACCAGTACGGTGGTTGCAGGTAATTCCATCCCAAGAGCAACAGTCTTGTGTAGCAGTCCATGACGCCAAACGATTTGCATTATCAACCAAGCTTCCTCTGAATTCCAAAAGGGCTCGCCTTTCACTCTCAATGCAGGTAACATTGGAATAGGCAGCATCTTTAGTGGTGTACCCAAAATGAAATGGGCAGATGAGAACAATGCACAACAACAGCTGAATGAGAATACCATTAGGCATGCTTCCCATGATTGATTTACTGAAAATACAAAACCTTTTGATTGACACTTTTAAATAAGCATTGTTAACTAATTGATAGGAGTATGCAAGTTCATTCCCACGCTAGTTGGGATTGATTTTTCAAAGTCGTTGTGGAAGTCGAGCAAAAGTGGGCCAATCATTCATGCATAATATTTAGAATAGGAAAATGCCTTCATAAAAAATAAATAAATGAAAAAGGAGAAGAAAAAAATTAGTTTCAAAATTGAATGGCCATATAGGGATAAGATGATGTGAATTGTGGGGTAGTAGTTGATTATGTCAATGAATGTTGCTGTGGAAATAAAGAGTAGCTTACTCCAATTGCCAATAGCTTTCCAATTTTCCAATTACTCTTCGATGCGGCCTCCTCAAACCCAAATGTTCTTTTGAAAGCTTCTTCCATGTAATAAAGTTGTAGTATTACTTAATTGATGTAATAAATGTAACTCAATGCGTATTGTACATTCATTCTTTTATAATTATTAATTAAAATTATATACTTAATGAATCATTAAACGCATTATAACTCTTAACCCAAAACATAAAGTTATATCTATGAAAAGAGGTAGTCTTTTTATTTTTATGTTTTGGGACCAAGGAAATAATAGTTATCAGTCATGAATTCTACTGAGGACTATTAAGTTTCACTGTTATTAATTTTATTTGCACACTACTGTAAATAGTGCATTTAGAAATTTAAATCTATATAGGTCTAACAAATATAGATACTCTTAGCTAATTTTCATTCTAATTCAGTTTTTCTGCCTATATATTCTTGGAATCTTTAACCTTTACTTGGTAATATCCAATTGTATTTAAATTATTTTTAGCTTAATTTTATTTCCTCCATTTACTCCGTAGAATAGAAACAACAACTTTGAGTGGGTGATAAAAAAGTTTAGATTGCTAAAACATGCGTTGGCAACTACTCATTTATGTATAGTTTAACAATGAATCGAAATTAAAGACAAATTTTAAATTAGTTTAATTGATCAAAATATATTTGAACAATATTTCAATTAGTTTGGGTAGCCTTACCTGCACGATAAGCCTAGGAGAAGACTTGACTTAAAAATAAATCTTGCACCCATATTACACTGATTCTTGAGAACACAAACTTGTTTGGACAGCCTTTATGGAGCTTTCCAAGACACTTTTTCAATTTTTAATATATCTTTTATCTTCTTCTCAGAAAGGAGATCATGCGATTGATTGCATGACCAAACATCAATCTCCTTCTCAGAAAAATAAAAGTATTTTGAACTTAGTTGGCCTTACACAATCTCAAAATCAAAATTAAATCAATTTAGACGTGTATAGAAACAAAAACAATAATGGATAAAATAAAATTCTAACGAGGTTATTAAAGATTTATATAATCTTTTAAACCAATTTATTAAAGCTTAAAATTTACGTATATATATTTTCCTTACAGACGTGTGCACTATTCTGTCAACCGACTCCGCCTCAGAATCCTGACAAGTTGAAATGAAGCGTGGCATTTTACGCGTCATGCAACAGCTGAAGTCCTTCGTATACGTGCCCTGTACGTCATGTCATTCATATTATTACTAAAAATTAATAAAGTTGAGAATCCAAATTTACTGAAAACTAAAGTGAAGCATTCATGTACTGAATCTGATGCAGTACTGAATTTGAATGGCCATATCGGGATAAGATGATGTGAATTGTGTGGTAGTAATTTATTACTCCAATTGCCTGTAGCTTTTCCGATTTTCCATTTTGAAGAGTAGCCACATGATTGTAAATCGTAACGGCTAGGGTATCTCCCCGATCTTCACGCCTCCCTCAATGCGGCCTCCTTTGAAAACCCAAATGTTCCTTTGAAAACTTCAAATCATTCTTATCATCCGATTAATATTCCATGTGCTAAAGTTGCAGTGTAACTTAATTGACATAATAAAAGTAACTCAATGCTTGATTACAAATCTCTTTTATTCTGTTATACATTCATTCTTTTATAAGTATTAATTAAAATCATATACTTAATGAATCATTAAGCGTATTATAACTCTTGACCAAAAGATAAAGTTGTACTTATGGAAAAATGCACTTTTCTTTATTTTCTGGACCAAGGAAATAATAGTTGCTAGTCCTGAATTCCACCAATGACTATTAATTTTTATTGCTATTAATTTTCTTTTTACTAAATAGAAGTAACTATTATTAATAGCATAGTTAGCAATTTAATTCTAAATAAGTCTAATAAATGTAGATACGCTTAGCTAATTTTCGTTCTAATTCAATTTTTGTGCCTATATGTTCTTGGACTCTTTAATCTTTAGTTGGTAATATTTTTGTATACAATTCTATTTAAATCATTTTTTAACTTAATTTATTCCCCTCCATTTCCTCCATAGCATGGCAACGATAGCTTTAAATTTAGCTAACTAAGGTCTGTATGTATAGTATCTCAAAACATGTCTTTTTATTTTTTAAAAAATATATTGAAAAAAAAAAGTGATTCAGAAAGCGTTTTAAAATGCAGTCTAAACATGCCTTAAAACTTGTGTTGGTAACCACTCATTTATGTGTGGTTTAATAATGAATCAAAATTAAAGACAAATTTTAAATGAGTTTAAATTATCAAAATAGATTTTAACAATATTTCGATTAATTTGGGTAGCCCTACATTCACGACAAGCCTGGGCGAAGGCGTGAATTAAAAATAAATCTTCCACCCATATTACACGGATTCTTTTGGCTTTGTTTTTCTCCCAATCAATCGATCAATCAATCAAAATCTTTTTATTTGTGTGGATAATAAAGTATTGATAAATGGACCACAAAGGAAATTAAACACTCCACACATACCCAAACACAGACTTGGGAGTTGGGATGCCAAGCAAACTTTTCTTCATTTTATTTCTATTAGCCAAATCCATTATTCATCTTAGAGTATTCCAGCAACAAAAATCACATATGACAATACTGTCGTATGTAAATAAAAATAAAATAAAATAAAATAAAACAAAATAAAATCTCAACTAAATTAAGTTTATTAACAAGTTAATAAATTTTTACTCCATATGCTCATCGTCAAATTATGTGATGTTTAGTATCAAGTTTGACGGGCGGTGACTGAATGGTGAAAAATAAAGCAGTAATAAAATGTAAAAATTTTGGTCTTCTAAATATATAAGAAAGGCTAACAAAATTATCACCCTAAATTTGTGCTGATGTGGTAATAATGGCAGTAACTGTCAATTTGTGAAATTCATTCCAACTTACAATCCCAAAAATCAAGAAGATATATAGAATAACCACCACGGCAATGGTTAAATTGGCGCTAAATGTTGTGAAAGATAAAACTTTTTATTTTTTTTCTTGTAGGAATATTTGACATATGTATTTGTTAGTGTATATGTGTGTGTATATATATATAAAATAAGAAATTTGCTCAAAATTTTGTGTAATCGAGATAAAGAAAATATATATATATATATATATATATAATAAGAAATTTTTACATGTATAAAACGTGTCAAAATTTGCTCAAATTTCATTGTCTATTGTAATCGAGATAAAGGTGTCAAAAAACCAAAGAGTTTACTGAATAATTGCTGTATATTGAATAATTCTTTGTACAATGTCTAATGTGTATATATAAGCTACAAACCCTAGTCTAAATAAAGTAATTAGATAATTACAAGATTAGATAATTACAAATCATAAGGAATATATATGAATATGGGATATACACAAATCATGGGATATGCATAGATATTTTTGGCAATGTTAATCAATCTTCAACACTCCCCCTCAAGTTGGAGATTTATATAAGTCAAAAACTCCAAACTTGGAAAGAAGATACCAATGCTGCCCACTACTTAACGCCTTAGTCAAGATATCGGCTGGCTGCTCTTTGGTAGATATATGGCATGTCGCTATGGTTCCTTGCTGAATCTTCTCTCTGACATAATGACACTCCACCTCAATATGCTTGGTGCGTTCATGGAAAATCGGATTGGCCGCTATTTTCTTTGCAGCTTCATTTTCACAATAGAGTAATGCAGGTTCGTTTATATGAATACCAAAATCTCGTAGTAGCCCCATGACCCATACTACTTCACTGGTTGTAACCTGCATGGCTCGATATTCTGCCTCAGCTGAAGATAGTGATACAGTGGGTTGCTTCTTTGTACGCCAAGATATCAATGAGTTGTCAAGCATGATGTAGAAACCGGTGGTGGATCTTCTTGTCATTGGACATGTGCCATAATCTGAATCACAAAAGACTCGCAACTCAAATTTTGATGTTGACGGGAATAGAAGACCAAGACCTGGGCAACTCTTTAGATATTTAACGACTTTCAAGGCGGCTTCCATGTGAGATTGCTTCGGCTTGTGCATGAATTGACTAAGAAGTTGAGCCGAAAAAGTAATGTCAGGCCTGGTGAGATTCAAATATATAAGTCGACCAACTAATCTCTGATATACTGAAGGATCTTCGAGAAGCGGATCATTGACTTGCTCATTTGAGCCAGCGGCATATTCAATGGATGTGAACTTCTTGTTTTGCTCCATAGGGATAGCTGAAGGTTTTGAACCTGCTAATCCTACCTCAGATATCAGCTCCAGTGTTTATTTGCGTTGACTGATTGATATACCAGCTGGAGAGCGAGCAATCTCAAGACCAAGAAAGAACTTTGATTGATCGAGATCTTTCATAAAAAATGTGGCATTGAGATACTGCTTGAGATCAGTGATACCATCTTGACTGTTGCCTGTAATAAGTATATCATCAACATAGATAAGTAATGCCACAAAAGAAGTACCCTGAAGTTTTGTGAACAAAGAATAATCATGTTGAGACTGATGAAAACCATGCTGGAGAAGAGCATCAGTGAATTTGGCGTTCCATTGACGAGACGCTTGCTTTAACCCATATAAGGATTTCCGCAGTCGACATACCAAATTCTCCCCCTGAGTGCGAAATCCGGGAGGCAGGTTCATGTATACTTCTTCGGAAAGATCATCATGGAGAAAAGCATTTTGCACATCCATCTGATAAAGAGGCCAAGCATGAATAGCAGCAAGTGTGAGAAGAAGACGGACAGTGACATGCTTAGCGGTTGGAGAAAATGTATCTTAGTAATTGATCCCTTCTCGCTGGTTAAAACCTTTAGCCACGAGACAAGCCTTATACCGCTCAATAGAACCATCAGCATGATACTTAACCTTGTAAACCCATTTGCAACCGATTGGATGACGATTAGGAGGCAATGGAACCACATCCCAAGTATGATTGGCTTGAAGAGCATGAAGTTCAGTTTCCATGGCAGTAACCCAATGAGGATTTGTAATGGCTTCTTGAAAGGTGGTTGGTTCTTGAATGGCCGAGATGGAAGCAATAAAATGATGATAGGAGGGGTTACAATTGGACATGGAAAGGAAGGTGGAGATGGGATAAAGGGAAGTACAAGATGCAGAAGGCAAGGTAGAACAGATGTAATCAGTACTCCAGATAAGAGGTCGGGATGGACGGCTGGATCGGTGAAGAGAGATGGCTAAGTTGAGATCATGTGTGGTTAAGGCGGGCGAGGATGGAGTATCATCATCTGAAGATGAAACTGGATCAGATGAAGATGCAAGAGGGGTAGGATCAGCTGGAGAAGCTGGGTTGGCGACAGGGTCAGTATACAGAGGAGGCGCCTCGTCAGACCATACAGTTGGAGATGTCAGATCAGACGGAACTGCAGGGGATAATACTAAAGCAGAAGTGGAAAATGGAAAAACATTTTCTTGGAAAACGACATCTCGACTAACAAAGAATTTCCCTGAAGCGGGGTCATATAGTCGATAACCCTTCTGATTAGGAGGGTAACCCATAAAAATGCAAGGAGTTGCACGTGGACTAAATTTGTCACGTGCGCCTAAGGTGGTGGCATAACAAAGACACCCAAAAACAAGAAGATGGTTGAGTATGGGTGGTTTGTGAAATAAGAGTTCAAATGGGCTGAGGCCGTGTATGGAAGAGGAAGGCAACCGGTTAATAAGATAGGTGGCAGTGAGGATGCATTCACCCCAAAAGTGAGATGGAATTTGAGCCTGAAACATTAAGGCTCGTGAAACATCCAATAAATGACGATGTTTGCGTTCAACAACTTCATTTTGTTGAGGAGTATAAACGCAAGAGCTTTCATGAAGAATTCCTTGTTTAGCAAGGAATGATTTACACTCAATGGAAAAAAATTCAGTCCCATTGTCAGAGCGGATGCGGCGGACAATGGAACCAAATCGTGTAAACACCATAGACACAAAATGTTGAATTTTGGAAAAAACTTGGGATTTTGAATGCAAAAGAAAAGTCCATGTGGCACGGGAAAAGTCATCCACAATGGTGAGAAAATATCGTGAACCATCATGATTAGTGGTCCGGTGAGGACCCCAAACGTCCATGTGGACTAATTCAAATGTGGAGGTGGTGGCATTAGTGCGTGTAGGAAAAGCCTGGCGAGTTTGTTTGGCTAGAGGACAAATTGGACACGAAAAAGATGGAGGGCACGAAATTGATTGACCAAGTGTATGATAAGATTTTAAAGAAGAATGACCAAGACGACGATGCCAAATGTCATAACTAATATTATTGCAAAAAATTGAATTACAACTAGGAAAAGTTTTTGGAATACACAAAGCATTCTTTAGGGAATTTAAATATTCTTGAAAAACTAAATGAAATGAAGGCGGAATGGAAGAACATAAAAAGTATAACCCCCGATCAGCTTTGCCGAGCCCGATCAGAGCCCCAGTCGTACGAACCTGAAAAACACAAAATTCATCGAAAAAAATTGCCATACAATGATTATCTCGAATAAGCTTTCGAACAGATAGCAAATTATGTTTAAAGTGTGGAGCATATAGGACATGTGTGAGGTGTAAAGTAGGATAGGTTCGGTAATGACCAATATGGGTGACAGGACTAGTGGATTGATCGGGCAGTGTAATGGAAATGGGTGTGTGACAGGGTGTAAAGGAATCTAAAATAGATAAATTGCAAGTGATGTGGTCACTAGCACCTGAATCGATAACCCAAACGGATGAAATGGATTGAGAAGGTGAAGTATTACCTGAAAAATTGGCGGTGGAGTCCGAGGTCCCCATCTGATTTAAAAGCGTGACTAGTCGTTGTTGCTGATCTGTGGTGAGGTGAAGCCCAGAGGGACTGCCAAAAACATTGCCCGAGCAAGGAGTCGCTGAACCCAAGATACCTGCACTAGAATATGGATTAGTGCCATAGTGAGAATTGGGTTTTGGAAAATTGAAAAATAATAAATAAAAAGGAATAAAAAACAGCAATAAACTCGTGAATGATGGTTAAAAATTGGAGCAGAAGCAGTGATAGATCGCTTGCTCTGATACCATGCCAAAAAACCAAAGAGTTTATTGAATAATTGCTGTATATTGAATAATTCTTTGTACAATGTCTAATGTGTATATATAAGCTACAAACCCTAGTCTAAATAAAGTAATTAGATAATTACAAGATTAGATAATTACAAATCATAAGGAATATACATGAATATGGGATATACACAAATCATGGGATATGCATAGATATTTTTGGCAGTGTTAATCAATCTTCAACAAAAGTAAAAAAAACACATGGCATTTAGTTTGGAAAAAAGAAAAAAAATGTTGTACTATTATTCTTCCTAAAAAAATTAAGTAAAACACACACGTGCACGCACAACACTAATGAGAGCCGGATGATTATACGTTCTCATGCATAAAGAGAAAATCAATGGAGGACTTATGAGGATTTTTAGTTGTTTTGTTTATGGTAGAAAATAAGTGGTGCTTATGAAAAAGCAAGAAAATAAAATGAGGAGTGAAAAATAAAGTATTTGAGGAACAAAGATCCGCATAGGATTTAAAAGTCATTTCGTTTATGTAGGCATAATAGTTGCTAACAGGGGGAAAAACACTTAAAAAGCACACCAAAGAAATTAATAAATATGTTTGAACTTAATTAATCAGATTTAAATATGTTTAAATTAATTTTTTTTAAGTCCATTTTATTTATTAACCCCTTTATAAAAAATAATTATGAGTTTGATAAATTTCCTTACCCCTTTTATCTCTTAGACATAGTTTATGAGATCGGGATCTTAAATAAAAATCGATTTAGAGTAAGAAGATCAGATCGGTGGAATCATATCATAGGATCGTAAGATTTTAGAAAAAATAAGAAGATATAAATTATATTTATAGAAATTATTAATTAATACATGGATATGCAGAAAATTCATACATAATTTATAATTAAATAATCTTACTTCAATTTCTATTTGTCATAATATTTTATATAATTTTGTCAATATTTCAGTTGTTATTAATTGAAAAGTATTTATGTCAAATTTATTCATTTATTGCTATAGAAACTATTATTTATGGTTTCAATTCACAAACTAAAGTTACTAATTCAATTCTAGTTCAAACTATATCCATGGCCACCTCTTGCTTTTAATATATTATAGATATTTACCATGCTCTCAACGTCTCCAATTCAAGTTGCTTAAGAACATGGTAGGAATTCAACATCCATGTCATCAAATTAAATCGGGATGTTGTTGAGGAAATAATGTATGGAGAGCCCAATTGAGCCCAATAAGAGCAGGGCCATTGGGCTAATATGTAATTGGAGCTTAATCTAAACCCATAAATTTAAACCAATACAATTTAAACTTAATCTAAATATGATTAATTTGACGTGTATATTTATCATCATATTTTTCTCTTTATTTCCAATAACATTATAAAATCAACATTTTTTTAGCCTTTTAATCAAAGGAAAAGTTTTTAATTTTGTTAATTGAAATCTAAAATAGCATTTAAACTCAAAAAAGGAGACATTAATTTATAATAATGCTAAGTACCAAACATACCTTTGTAGTTAATAAAAAATATATTTATTAATATCACCATTGCAACTGTCTGCACCAATAAACAAAAACTTAAAAGGATAAATAAAAATTAAAGAAATCTAAATATAAAGAAAATATGGAGAAGATTGTTCGAATAGCAAAAGTACAAATAGATTCCAATTGTCCGTGAAAAAAAAACGAAACAATGATGATGCTAATATTTTAGCAGTAAAATTGGAGCCAAAAGAAAGAATATGTCACTATTTAAGCTGAAATCAAGCCACATTTTAAAAATCTAATGAGAAAAAAAATCAAAATTAAAGAATTTTTTATTTTAATAAATTATGAATTTAAACAAAAAATTCTGAAATTAAAAAATTAAAACTAATAATAGTTAAACAGAATACAACAGGAGTAACACTTAAGAGATGAGAAGTGTAAGAGACAAAAAGAAAAACAATAGATGAGATAAGTTGAAAAGTTAGAAATATGTTTATTTATGTTAAAATTTTAGGAAAAGTAAACTCCTAAAATATTGTACTCAACCAAAAAATAAAATTTCATTTAACCAAAAAAAGAAACATTAGTACCCCAATGAAAACACAAAATGATGGCACTAGTGCGTATTAGGGAATTCAGGATTACCCTTATTTGTCAAACGGCTATTGCATGCATGGGTATATATACTAAAACTCACGGCCTGGATTCAGAATTAGGCTTATGACATTTATTACTTCAAATTCTGCAAGAAGTAGGATAAAACAAAATATGCGATTCTACCAAAATAGGATATAAACTCCAGATATTCAACAAATCATTGAAAAGGATTCCAAAATTAAGACATTCTTCAAAACCCATAAAAATTTCACAAGAATATATAGAAAAGCCTAGCCGCCTATTAGATCAACCCGCCGAACGAAAGTCAGTACTGATTACTAAAATTAAACGCCTAAAGCATGACAAACACAAGGAGTACGGTGAACAAAAATGTGACACAAATTGTGCTGAAAAAAGTGGGAAAATGAACTCAAAGAACCATTATTCACACAAGGAGTATGGTCCGAGTTACCAATTCAATGAAAATTTTTAAAAAATAAGATTGCAAGTAACCTGAAAGATGTCCGAGTGTCAGCTAGGTAGAGGAGAACAAAGAAGGACGAGGATTATACACATGGGTGACTGAGGAACTCGAAGTCTCGGGTAGATACGAATTTGGAGAAGTAAGAGAAGTGAGAAAGGAGAAGGAGGAGCGAGTAACGACCTAGATAATTTTTTTTTTTGGTCAAAATGTCAATAATTCCAACAACTGTGCAACAGTTAACTCATACAAGTAATGTCCGAACATTGGACTCTTCTCAGCCTACATAGAGGCTAAGACAAACGGAACCTCTTACAACCCAGCATTTTCTACAAAAAGCACACTAAGAATCTAAAAGCTAGAAAACTATATCACACAAGGACACCGATCAACCTACCTGAAGATTCCCAGTAGTGCACACCCAAAATACTGACCCAAAAAGCAACGCCTAGACACTAAGTCCACCATATACTTGTCGCACTTCCATCCATTCCTAGATTGCCCTCTGAACCACCACCATCTCGTCCCACCAATCTCCTTTAAACACCCACGCATTCCTCCGTTTCCATATCATCCACATAAGATAGACTGTAATATGAGTCCTCTTCAGCCAACACTCAGTCGTCTGATGATCATAAACAAAATACTACCAGTCCTTAAAATCATTACCCTGCTGTCCTAAAGGATCCCATTGAACTGGAGCCAACTTCCAGAGTAGTTGAACCCTGGAACAATGGAACAGAAGATGCTTGAGATCTTTCTCCATAACTCCACACAATGAACAAATCGGATCCACATCCATTTTCCTTTGTAGCAACCGGCTCTGAAGAGGCAAAATATCATGCTAGCAGCGCCAGACAAAGTGACGCAATTGACTTTTAACTTGCAACTGCCAAGTTGTATTCCACATTCATCGCTACCTAGTCGTAGAACTAGCAGAAGCAGCTCCTTGATCCTCTGTTTGGTGGCTTTTCTGCAACTACTTATACCTTGACTTGACAGTATAATCCTCATGAGGACCGAACTGCCAACTCAGCCTATCTCCGATAACACGCTGCCCAAGCCTAAGAACACTCTTTGCCCTCATCCATCCCTTCCACAGCCAAGAAGCATTGCCCTTATGATCTAATAGCAGCACACCATCATTAGGGAAATATTTAGCTTTCAGCAGCTAGCTCAACAGCAATTGCGGTTTGGTAATAACATGTCAAAGTTGCTTAGCTAGCATAGCATCATTGAATTGCTGAATATCATGAAACCCCATTCCACCCTCTCCCTTCCCTTTCGTCAACTGACGCTAAGATTTCCAGTGTATTTTCTGTCCATCACTCTCATTCGCTCCTCACCAAAATTTCACCGAAAGTCGACAAATCTCCTTACAAATCCCCACGGGTTGCTTAAAACATCCCATCACATACATCGGAAGAGCATTCACAACTACTTTGAGAAGAACTTCTTTGCTCGCCAGACTAAGAAACCCATTCTTCCAATTTTGAATCCTATGCCTAACTTTTTCAATCACAAAATGAAAGACCTCCCTTTTAGATCTCCCAATTTGCATAAGCAGGCCCAAATATCTAGCATTTTGTTGCTCTTGCACCCACTCCAACAGCTGACAAATCTGACCTCCCCGAGCCCTTTCCACATTCCGGCCAAAAAACAAAGAAGATTTATCCACATTAATAAGCTGGCCAGAACTATGACCCCCATAGCCCCCTATGACCCAGATAAATTTGGAAGGAGAATTTTTTGGGAAAATATTCTATTTGGGTGCGATGGTGTATTTAGGAATAACCCGTTCTTTAGCCTATGGGGTTGACTAATGCTAATTTAAAATTTAATAAACACTAATTTTTTAAAAAAGATTTAAATATGTAATTGATATTTTTAATTGATTTTAGTATATTTTGTGAACCATAAAGTTTTTTCATTGATTTAATAGTATTTTATATAATTATATTCCTAATTAAAGTATAATCATTTTCCATTTAAAAAATCTTATTATGGGCATATTAAAATCTATTTATTGTGTGTATTTTTAAATAGTAAATAGAAAGTTAATTTGAATTAATTGTTTAATTAACACTCACATATTAAAATTAAAACATATTATAAGTCTCTCTCTATATATACATATATATATGACTATTTTTTATTATTTTTATGAAAATCAATTTATATAAATGTATATTTAGTTAAATAAATTTAAATAATTTAATGTAATAGTTATAAAATATTTAAATAAATATATATTAATGTAGAGTGTCATTTTTTTTTCTGGATAAATATGTCAATTGTTTATGATGATAGAAATCCTGATTCACTTAAACAATTATACATCATACTATTTTTAAATAATGTTTTGAATTGTTATTGATATTTTTTAGTCAAAATATTTAAATTAATAAATGGTGATTATTAAGGAGATGGACCCAACTTGTCGCAGTCTTCTTAATTTTTAATCAGGCTCAATCTCCACCCAAATCCAAATAATACAATCCCACTTTTAGTCGGCCCGGCCGAACAATAACAATGTTATTTCTTATTCTTTAGCCCTATAAATAATGTCTTTTGAATTAAAAGGGAAGTTTGGTTATTCTACATCAGTATAGTCAATGTTCGGGCCAAGCAATCAATTTGGACAAGTCGTCGGTGTTTTTTAGTCCTAATGTTTCCAAGGCAGTACGGGCTGAGATTTGTCACATGATGGGGGATGTGAAGGAACAATCTAATGCTCGCTATCTAGGGTTGTCGATGAGGATTGGCCGCTCAAAAAGGAACGTGTTTAATTTTCTCACTCCGAAAGTGTAGCACCAAATCCAGAATTGGAAAACTCAGTTCTTGAGCTTGGCGGGCAAGGAAATACTCATTAAATCGGAGCTCAATGCTTTACCAACATATGTGATGGGCTATTTTAAGCTTCCAGTGGGAGTCTGTAGGGAGATTTGTCATCTTACGGCAAATTTTTGGTGAGGTATGCATAAGGATACAAGACACAAAATCCATTCGAAACGGTGGCAAGAGCTTACTAAGGCAAAGGAAGAGGGAGGATTGGGGTTTCAGGATCTTCAACTGTTCAATGATGCTTTGTTGGCTAAACAACTCTTGCGAGTCAAGTCACAACCAAATTTATTGATGAGTAGAGTGATGAAAGCCAAATATTTCCCTAATGATTAGTTGTAGTCAGCAGTAGCGAGGAAAAATGCATCGTGGTTGTGGAAGGGGTGGATGGGAGCAAGGCTAATTTTGCAAGGCATGGAGCCGCATACTCGTGATGGTGTGTATTCAGTTAGGTCAGCATACCATACTTTGCGGCAGGAGAGACAACCTGCAAATCAACAACTTGAATGTAGTAATGCACACGAACGCAAGCATGGTATGTGGAATGCAACCTAAATGTAGTAATGCTCAATGCTTTACCAACATATGTGATGGGCTATTTTAAACTACCAGCCGGAGTCTGTAGGGAGATTTGTCGTCTTACGATGAATTTTTGGTGGGGTATGCATAAGGATGCAAGACACAAAATCCATTGGAAATGGTGGCAAGAGCTTACTAAGGCAAAGGAAGAGGGAGGATTGGGGTTTTAGGATCTTCAACTGTTCAATGATGCTTTGCTGGCTAAACAACTCTTGCGAGTCATGTCACAACCGAATTTATTGATGAGTAGAGTGATGAAAGCCAAATATTTCCCTAAAGATTAGTTGTAGTCAGCAGTAGCGAGGACAAATGCATCGTGGTTATGGAAGGGGTGGATGGGAGCAAGGCTAATTTTGCAAGGCATGGAGCCGTATACTCGTGATGGTGTGTATTCAGTCAGGTCAACATACCATACTTTGTGGCAAGAGAGACAATCTGCTGATCAGCAACCTGAATGTAGTAATGCGCGCGAACTTAGGCATGGTATGTGGAATGCAACCTGGAAGATGAAGGTGACAGGTAAAGTTAAGCATTTTGTCTGGCGGTGTTGTCATAATATTTTGCCATTGAATGCCAAACTGTACCAACGGAAAGTGCAGGTTGAGCCTTCATGCCCTTTGTGCGGGGAAAATGGTGAAACGATTGAGCATTTGTTGTTCAATTGTTCTTGGGCTAAAACCATTTAGAGGTTGGCTCATATAGACTGGGCTAAGTTGGGACAGCACCAGGATAATTTTCAGCAATAGTGGCAATATTTATGCTCTAGGCTAAAAGAGGATATTTGGAAGGAACGAGCTCAGTTTACAGCCTACATTCTGTGGATGATATGGAAGAGCAGGAATGTGTGGGTTTTCCAGCGACAATGGTTGGAGGCGAGGGAAATAGTGGAGATGGCGAGGCACGCTTGGTTGGAGTTTTCAGCAGCAAATCGAAGTTAGCTAGGATCAGCTAGTTGATCAGTGGCTGAAGTGTATAGAGGTTGATGTATAGAAGGTGGAACATGATAGTTTTGCCAGTCTTGTATTTTTGTAGGATGGAGGATAGTATCTTGACTTGTGGTCATTTCGTCTTAGCCGTCCTTAGTGCTAAGAAAAGTCCAATTATGGTGGACATTACTTGTAAATGTTAACTTTCAAGGGTTAATAACATTATCGATCTTTGGAAAAAAAAGTTATTTTAAATATTTATTTCTATAATTTTTAATATATCTCACTAAGAATTTTTTTAATATGAAAAATAAAGGTTTTAAAAATATATATAAAGAAATATGTAAATGTATATGAGTTACAAAATTTATGTGGTAGTAAAAATTTTAAACAATCCCATGTGTGATAAAAGTTTTGATTAACTCTAGATTTTTATAATTGATTGTATGTAAAAGTAAAATTTAAATAATTAATAATAGTTTTTTTTAACTTAATAATAAATAAAATACAATAATTTTTTTTAAAAGTGAATTAATATGTTAAAAGTATACCAAAATAATCTCAAAAATTTTGCAAAATTACATTTATACCATAGTGGAACTTGCAACTTAAGAGAAACTAGATGACAAAAGGTCATTATCATGGGTCACTTTTAGTATAATAGATAGATATTGGAAAAATTATATTTTTAGTCTTCAAAATTTAGAGGCTATATTATTTTTATGCCCAAAATTTTGTGTAGTTCTTAATGATTCAATTTTTGCCAAAAAATGACAACATTTAATGAAAATACTAGATTTGACCATTTGATTGTTGAGTTGTGGTAGACCTAGTGATAATGTGTTTTTATTTGGTATGATTAAGAATTTGAAGTGGTACAATACCTTGCCTTCACATGATATAATATTTATGTGCATGGTTCCCAATTTATCAACTCTTTTGGGTCATTGCACGAAGTGAGAAAGATTTTTAGTTAATTTATGTATGCTTTTGGGTTTTCAATTGAGATGATTAAAGACTCCAATCACACATTCCATTTATTTATTTGAAAAAAATTAGTTTACATAGGCATCATATTATTTTATTATTTATTAGTACATTCTTAATTGAACTTACTAAGGAATAGAGAAATCTTCACTGCAAAAGCCACTGAAACTCTGTCATAGACGTTCTCCACGAACCCAAAGTATGCCTCGTGCCATGACTTCTTGAAATAGAGAATGCAGAAAACTCCCAACAACCAATTGCAAAACCCGGTGTTATGCTGACAAAAAACAATGACACCTTAAACTCATCATCAATATTCTGGTCAGAAGTATGTCCCTTTCCTTTATGTTCTGGTGGATCATTAGGACAGCTCTTTTCTAGCGGCTTACCACAGAGTCCACTATTTCCTTCATAAATGGATTGATTATTGAAGGTATCAAAATGATTCCCTGATGGTATACGTCCTACTAAATTGTCGAACAAGAAGTTCAAGTAGCCTAGATTGTCTATACTGATTAAACTTTGATGAATAGGTCTAGAAAGTTGGTTTATTGACAAATCTAGAGGTTCTAGATTCCTCAAAGTGCCCATATTCTATGGGTTTCTTCCACTTAATTTATTGTTTGACAGATTCAAACTTTGTAGCCCTTCAAGATCCAATGGCTCACTGTGGATCTCACCATTTAAGTTGTTTCCAGAGAGTGATATCAATTTTACATATTGAAGGTTACTGGAGTACTCAAGTTCTACTTCTTCCTCGGTGTTCCAAAGTGTTTTAGTGTATGTAATAGAATCTAGAAGGATACCGGAATCATATGACAACATCATACTCAAGTTGCCAAAACAATGAGGGATGTGACCACCTAAGTCGTTCTGTGACAGATTTACAACTTGAAGGAATGACTGTTGGCATAGACGAATGCAAATATCACCATTAAAATTGTTGGATTGAAGTCTAAGAAATTTCAATGTTTTTCTTTTTACCAAAAGCAATAGTTATATTGATATAAACAAATAATACATGTACAAGGTTGCCCATAGGCAAAACAAAACCATAGTTCACAAAGTGAAATTAAGAAACACGAACCGATTCATAGATCAGTGAAAGCAAATACGCTAGCTAAGCGACGAAAGACTTAACTTGTTGACCTTTATGAGAGCATCGCAACCAACATGTAAAGCTGTCGAGTAAAAAATAGACCACATCCGTCGCTATTCTTTACTTTGCTTTTGACATCGAATATTCCACCGTCCAAGCTCGGTCCGCAAAAAAACCTCCAATAAAGTGTAACAAAACCTCCCATAAGAAGGACAAAATCCTAAAAAAAGAGGTATGACAACCCCTCTTAATATGAACATAAGACTAAAAAAAAATCGCACCTTAATCGCACGTTTTTTTCCCTAACTACAGTATTTTTTCCTCAAAATCAGCCTTCCAGCTCAACAAAGGATCTAAGAAATTTTTTCCTCAAAATTTCAATGTTGACAACTCTTTTCCAATCCACTATGGTATAGTGTTTGTGAATTGATTTTCTCGAAGACCAAGAGTTTGTAAAAATTTCAAATTTTAATGATAATGAAAGCCCCCCATTCAACTTGTATCTATCCAAATGCAGAATTTGTAGATACTCCAATTTACCCAACGTACTTGGAATATGACCAGAAAGACTATCATTCGCTAGATCTAGTACATATTATTGCTGTAAGTTCCCGAAGCATGGAGGAATTCTTCCTCTCAGCTGGTTGTTGGCAAGTGATACGATATTTAGAGATGATAAATTGCATAAATCATCCGGAATAGTGCTAGCAAATGGTTATTATTAAGATTAAGAGCTTCAAGTGACATATTTGTCACATAGTTGGCATTGAGTAAAAGACTAGGCCATGTCAAAAAATTGTTTGATAGATCTAAGAACCGTAAATTTGGTGGAAAAGATATAAAGGATCCATGGATATTGCTGTTTGAGAGATACAAGGTTTCGATAGAAGAACAAGAATTCGGAAACCAAAAGGGGATAACGCTGAATATACTAGCATTACTCATGGATAATTCAAAAACATCAATTTCGGTTTGAAGCCAGGAAGGAAACTGGATCCCTAAATGGAAAAAATCCATGAGAATATATCAAAGTTGAAATGGAAGAACCCATTGATAGCTCACAATAAAAGAAAGAAAGTAGTTGTAAGATATGGATAAGAATTTTAAACTTTTGAGTTTGGCCAGATTTTGCTAACTGACCAGTTAATGAATTGTGATAAATATCTAGTTCTTGTAGTTTCATGAGTTGCCCTTGACTTAAAGGAACTATACCATACAAATTATTACTAATTTCAAATTTGTTAGGGATCCAAAAATTGAGGAAATAGAACTATTGAAATAATTCGAAGAAAATTGGAGAGTAGTTAGTTGTTTGAGATCACCTAGCTCAGGCGGTATTTTTCCACTACATTTGTTGAATCCTAAACCAAGTTCCCTAAGAGAAGTCAGGTTCCCAAGGCAAAGAGGAAGTGATTCTTGAAATTGATTATCCCGAACATCAAGAGAAATTAGATTAGTGTGATTACACAATGAATGTAGTAGCATTGATGAAGAATTAAAAGAGTTGCTAGAAAGGTCAAGCACAGTTAAGAGTCGTCAAGTGCTCCAAATTAAGTATGAAAGGATTTATCTCATCTTCTAAGCTATTATTGACGAAAAAATCAAAATTGATCATTTCGTAGGTGTACTCATCAATATAAGTTTGGATGGGGTTACGGTGAATCACAAATCTTCTTTATTCTGTTGTAGATTATTAGATCATTTGGCACCTTCATATAAGAAGAGTATACGAATAAAAAAAAAATTGGAAACGTATAATTTTAGCGTTTGCTAAAATTATGATCATATTATAATGTCTGAAAATTATTGAGACTTGTGAAAATTATTTTTCAAACGTAAACCCTTTTTTCCTACTCAATGTGTGATTCTTTTTCTAATTATTAATTAGAGACATTTACATAAATTTTAGTGTCATTCTTTTTTCAGTTTGTGTACTTTGTAATTGTGTATGATTTACCTGGATTGTGTTTTTGTCAACTTAATAGTCCATCTCTAACTTAGTAACTTTCGTTCGGTTCCAAAAATAGACGTAAGTTTTGAAACTTTTATTTGTCTAAAAAAAGTTTATTTTTTTGAATGAAAATTTTAAACTAAATAACTATACATTGTTCAAATTTAAAAATAAAAATAGAAATGAGAATCATACACTTCATGAATCATTAAGTATATTACAACTCTTAGCCCAAAAGGAGGGAAAAAAAAATAGTTGACCTATGAAAAAGTGCACTCTTTTTTCTTTTGAACAAAGGAAACAATAGTTATTAATTAGACTTGGATGCTACTCACGACTATTAATTTTCACAGTTATTAATTTTATTTCTACTAAATAGAATTAACTATTATTATTTTCAATACTGAATTAAAATTTAGGAAAATTTTTAAATGAGTTTGAATTATCAAAATAAATTTGAACAATATTTATTTTATTTCAATCAATTTTAATAATGGTAATAATATTCATAATGACTTTTCATAATAAAAAGTCATATATAATGACTAATGTGACAATTTTGAAAAGATAAAACCATCTTTTATTATTTTACATTTTTAATTAGTGTGATAATTGAAATTTAGTCATTCATCCGTTAAATTTGAAAATTTTAAGTCTCCCCTGATCATTGTCAAATTATGATGACGAATATTAACAAGTTTGACGACAGTGACAGAAGGATGAAAAATGAAACATTGATAAGATGTAAAAATTTTGGCTTTCTATATATATATATATATATTAGCCATGTGTATTTCATGCTTTAATACTATTATGGTTTTCGATTAATTTTCTACTTTAATCCAAAACAAAAGAGATTAAAGTAAGATTTTATAAATCATAGAGAAATTTAGTATGTATCCTCTCTTCAAATAACAAGGGGTGCAAAATGACATTTACTGAATCATAATTTAACACTATTGTAATTACCCACTCTGCAACATAAAACAATAAAACAGTAAAAAAAAAAAAACTGCAAAATTTTTATCAACAAACACGGTTAGCAAAGTTTTAATATATTAAAAGTATAAATGTGGCATATGATAAAAAAAAAATTTCTCTCTTTTTTTCTTTGTTTCGTTATTATATATATACACTAACAAATACAAATGTCAGATGTTCCTACAAGAAAAAACAAATCATCTTTCATATAATTTACAACCATTTTAAAAAATGTCTCCAAATTTGATCAAAATTCATTATCCATTTTAATTGTCATAAAGAAAATGAAAAAAAAAAACATGGCATTCAGTTTACCAAAATGGCATTTACAAGCAAACCATAATGTGCTATGGATATTGGAAAATTCTTAACTCCAAAGTTTGATTAGTGTTTTTTTTTCTTGTGAAATAATTGCATTTTTAGTGTCTTAAATTTTGGGGTCAAGCAAATTGATCCCTAATTTAGTTATGAAGTTAACATTTCTAATTCACAATGTCGAGTAAATATGAAAATATTAGTGAGTTTGACAACAAAAACTTCTAGCATGTTTGACTTTTGACTGTCGATCAAAATCAATAATTGACAAATTTTTGAGATTAAAAATATTTTTCATGCTGAATTACCTTTTTCCCCTTTCTTTTTAATTTTTTTCCTATTCTCGCTTGTCTTAAAATTTCTTTTTTGTTGTGTTCATGGATACTATCCCACATTGGAAAAGTAAGAGAAATTAGAGCACCTAATAAGTGGCAAGGACCCAGAATCCACTAGCTTAAACTTTTGGGTTCAGCTGGGCTCCTACTACTTATTGAGCCGCTCTAGTTGGGCTCCCCATGGTTAAAACCTCCCCAACAAGAGAGCTTTTGGGTTCAGGTAGGCTGCTACTACTTATTGGGCCGCTCTAGTTGGGCTCCCCATGGTTAAAACCTCCCCAACAAGTGGTATCAGAGCCGGAATGTTGGTCTACTCGGGGAAGCAGGTGGTTCCTCTTCTGGTTGGACCGGGCCTTAGTGGGTAACTCGTGGACAAGTAGGTTTGACACCCTTTACTACTTGCACAGGCACTAAATGGGTCCATGGTGAAGAGATGGACTTGCTGGAGTAGGGAATGGGCTTGTGGGGGAGTGGACTTTAATGTGGTATTGTATCCATGAAGGGGGAGGTTTGTTGTGTTCATGGATACTATCCCATATTGGAAAAGTAAGAGAAACTAGAGCACCTAATAAGTGGCGAGGACCCAGAATCCACTAGCTTAAGCTTTTGGGTTCAGGTGGGCTCCTACTACTTATTGGGCCGCTCTAGTTGGGCTCCCCATGGTTAAAACCTCCCCAACATTTTCTTCATTCTTTCTCTACGCGAATCCCAAAACCATTTTTTTACTAAATTATTCTTGATTTTGACTCCCTCCCTTTTCATTTCCTTTCCTCGGTACAATGGAAACCAAGAAGAATAAATAAAAATTAAAGAAATCTAAATACAAAGAAAATATGGAGAAGATTGTTCCAGTAACAAAAGTACAAATAGATTCCAATTTTCCTTTAAAAAAGGAACAATCACATAGAGTAACAGCAAAATTGAATCCAAAAGAATTAATATATTTGTATTTAGGCTAAAATCAAACGGCTAAAAATCATGTAATTTTTAATTTTTAATAAATTTGAATTTGCACAAAAATTTCTAAAACTTAAAAAAAAAAAATTGTTAATAAAAAAGTTAAAAATAAGAATAATTAGAACAAAAGATAGTAAGATTTGCACTTAAGAGACGAGGAAATTATAAGAGTGAAAAAAAAGAAAGAAAGAACAAATGATACAATTTTAAAATTTAGAAATATATTTATTTATGCTAAAATTTTAAGGAAAGTAAGTAATAACTTTGGTAAGGGTGCAAAATCCTAGAATATTATACATAATTTTCTTGTTTTTAAATTTTTAACCACTTTGTTAGAAAATTTAAAACTAAACCGAACATAGGAATTTAATGAATGGGAAAGAGATTACTTTTCAAAATGAAATAAATACTGAAATTTAAAAATAAGTAAATATATTAATTACTTTATAATTTTAAAATTCAGCTGGAACCATCCAGAACAGAAACCTTCTCCTCCCTCACAATCTGTAACCCCTGAACGGGTTGAGGCATAGCAGTAGCCTTCGCACGTTCAGACCAAGCAAAACGACCAGTACCAGCCCTCAACCATAACCCAAACTGTCCCTCAACCAACCTATTACACCGCTAATCCTCCGCTCGCATCGGACACACCAACACCCCATGTCCCACTCGTCCACAATAAACACAAAAGGTGGGCAGGAATTCATATTTAAACCATACCCAATAAGAGATATCATGAAACCGTACCTGAACTCCCCGCAAAAGAGGTTGCTCCAAGTCCAAAGGAACCAGAATTTTGAGATGTCTACCAGCTGGATTACCCTCTTCAGGAATAAACACATCCTGTACTGCCTGAAAAATACTGCCAATTCAGAAACCCACTTCCCTTGTAAGCCAATGATTAGGCAAACCCCAAAGCTGCACCTAAGCCAGCTCGCGATTAAAATCTTTATCTTCTCTGGTCACTCTCTCAGCCCATTCCTTTAACACTAAAAATTGATTATCAAATTTCCACCCTCGACTAGCTTTCACCTTAAGTTTATCCTCCTTCGAATGAAAAACAAACTGATAATAATTGATTCCTAGCCCCTGAATAAGAAAAGGCTGAGCAACAGGCCAAATAGCTTGTAGCGTATGTTTCAGTTGCAGGAAATTGGCTCTCCGGACCCCAAATAACTTCCCAAGCAAACTTCGGTCACCCTTCTACAAACCAGCCTGTAAATCAGCCTCCCTCAACTCATGCGACTGTGCTTCAATTGAAGCTAAGTGGAGCTTCTGTACAAGGCTAGCCACCTCAACCTCCCAGCCCACGACTCTATCCTTCGTCATCTCCCACACCGTAACCCCCCTGAGAACCAACTAGTGTTCAACAACCAAACAAATACACAGATGAAAACCCACACCTTTTCGCCAGAAAAAGGAAACTTCACACTAAAGTAAAGCTGCAGGACCTCACGCTAGTCCCACCTTCTTTCTCACCTAGAGATATTAAGTCTTAGGAGAAAAACAAACCGTTCATTCAGAATCCAAACAAATCCAGAATTGGAAGACTCAGTTTTTGAGTTTGGCAGGCAAGGAAATTCTCATCAAATCGGTAGTGAATGCGTTACCAACATATGTGATGGGATATTTTAAGCTTCCCGTGGGAGTCTGTAAGGAAATTTGTACTATTACGGCAAATTTTTGGTGGGGTGCGCGGAAGGATGCAAGGTAGAAAATTCATTGGAAAAGGCGGCAAGAGCTTACAAAGGCAAAGGAGGAGGGAGGCTTGGGCTTTCAAGATCTTCAATTGTTCAATGATGCTTTGCTTGCTAAACAACTCTCGCAAGTCATGTGACAACTGGCTTTATTGATGAGTAGAGTCATGAAAACTAAATATTTTTCTAATGACCAGTTGCTGTCAGCAGTGGAGAGGACAAATGCTTCTTGGTTGTGGAAGGGATGGATGAGGGCAAGAAGACTTTTGCAAGGTATGGAGCCAGGCTCTTGTGATAATGAGTATTCAGTTCGATTAGCATATCATACACTACAGCAGGAGGAACAATGTGCAGCTCAACAACTTGAATGCAGTAATGCAAGAGGGCGAAGGCACTGTATGTGGACAGCCACTTCGAAGCTGAAAGTGACGGGTAAGGTCAAGCATTTGCTATGGCGATGTTGCCATAATATTTTTCCATTAAATGCCAACTTGTACCAAAGGAAAATGTAGGTGGAGCCTGTATGCCCACTGTGTGGTGAAGAGGATGAAACGATGGAGCATATGGTGTTTAATTGTTCGCGAGCCAAAACCGTTTGGCAGTTGGCTTGTATAGACTAGGCTAAGCTTACTCGGCATCAGGATACCTTTTAGAAATGGTAGCAAGATTTATGCTCTAGGCAAAGAGAGGGTGCTTGGAAGGTGCAAGCACAATTTACAGCTTACATTTTGTGGATGATATGGAAGAGCCGAAATGTTTGGGCGTTTCAGAATCAATGGATGGCTGCGAAGGATATAGTGGAGATGGCGAGGCATGCGTGGTTGGAGTTTTTGGAAGTAGATATGAGTTAGCTAAGATCAGTTGGTAGATCAGTGGCTAACGTGTAAATAGTGGGGGCTAGTGTATAGAAGGTGGGACATGACAGTGATGTAGTCGATAGTTTTGATTGGGGGATTTCTTCTTTTGCGGACTGTCGCTCATATTTTGCCTGTTATGTATTTTTGTGGGATGGAGAGTAGTAGGTTGACCTGTGGTCAATTAGTCTTAGCCTATCTGAGAGCTGAGAAGAGTCTACTTTTGGAGGACATTGCTTGTATAGGTTAACTTTTAAGAGTTAATGCAATTATCGATCTTGAAAAAAAAAAAAATTTTAAACTTTTGCCAACTAAATGATCCCTTAAAGATTTTATGTTAACTTTTCACCTTATCCCAACTAGAAGGGTTTAAAGTGAGATTTTATAAATCATAGAGAAAAGTGTCTATGTACTCCTCAAATAACGAGGTGCGCAATTGAACACTATTCTAGTTACATGGAAATATTCAACAGAATAAACATTAGGGTAAATTACATAAAATTGATAAAATATTCTAGTTTCTCTCTTTTATCATCATATTTTTTCTGCATCATTTATTATTGTGTTACTATGTATTACTCCTTCCATCCTAAAAAAAAAATTGACTTTTGATTAAGTATAATTTTTTTATTAGTTATAAGTTAGAATATAGTAAATAAAATCATTAAATGTATAGTTTTATGTTTTTATTTTTACTTTTTAATGATGGCTATAGATATTACTATCTCTGTCTTAGATAAAAAAAAAAAAAGAAAAAAAGAGTACAATTCTAAAATTTTCTTTATCCCAAAAAAGAATTCACTTTAGATATGAAATTCTTATATTGCCCTTACTAATAATGTTAATGTATATAAATTTACACTAACATTATTTTAAAATGAAAACTTGTTTTCTTAACATATTGATAACTTGGATGCACACCTCAAATCATATTTCAGCTAATTATTTTGTTTAGTAAATCAAAATTTGGATAGACAGAATCTTGGTTTACTTTTAATTTTGAAAGTTATATTTGTCATTCTGGACTAATTTCATTTGTTACAGGTATACAAAATGTGGCCACATAAAAGTCTGCATAACTGTATCTTTTATTATCTTTTAGCCTCTTCTATGGTTCTGTCACCAAATTCAGTTTGATATAAAGAAAATGACACCATTAACTACATAACCAAACATCGCCCGCCTTGGAGACTTGTTTAAAATTAACTATATTTTAGAATAAATATTATATTTGGTACATTGTTAGAATTGGAATTAGTTTAAAATTAACTATATTTTGAATGGATTTTAATTTAATAATTTATTTACATAATTTGAATATATTTTAGAATAAATATTATACATGAGTTGAAATAAGAAAAAAGTTATAAAACTCAACCAAATATAATAAAGAAAGTTTCTAATTCTAAGAGAAATCTAATGGACCCTAAATAAATTTAGTTATGTACATAGACAAAGAGCTAAATTGATAAAGTAAAATCGAATGAGATTATTTAAAGATTTATGTAAACATTTTGTTCCACTTTCTGGTGTAAAAAAAGAGTTTATTTTGAATTGAAGATAATTTTTTTAGTTATTACATACAACAGTTTTTATTATAATTAAGTACACAATTTTACATTTTTATTTTTATCTTCTAGATAAAATCATACATAATTATTTTTGTAAAAGTATTAGAGAAATTTTATTTAAAAAGTAGACTTTGGATAGCCTTGCCAGCAAGACTAGTGTGCACGAAGACTTATACGCGTATGGTTCCTAGTTTATCAACTCTTTTGGGTCATTTACATATAATTTTTAGTTTATTTATATATGCTTTGGGTTTTCGATTGAGATGATTAAACTCCAATCATAGATTCCATTTATTGATAAAAAGAAATAGTTTACATAAACATCATATTATTTTATTATTTATTAATACATTCTTAATTGAACTTCCTAAGGAACTGAGAAATCTTCACTGCAAAAGCCATCGAGACTATGCTGCAGATGTTCTCCACGAACCCAAAGTATGCCTTGCGCCATGACTTCTTGAAATAGAGAATGCAGAAAACTCCCAACAAACCAACTGCAAAACCAGGTGCTATGCCAGCAAAAAACCATGACACCTCAAACTCATCATCAATATTTTGGGGAAAAGTATGTCCCTTTCCTTCATATTCTGATGTATTATTAGGACAGCTCTTTTCTAGCGGCTTACCACAGAGTCCACTATTTCCTTCATAAATCGATTGATTATTGAAGGTATCAAAATGATTCCCTGATGGTATTGGTCCCACCAAATTGTTGAATGACAAGTTCAGGTAGCATAGATTGTCTATACTGGCTAAACTTTGAGGAATAGATCCAGAAAGTTGGTTCATTGACAAATCTAGAGATTCCAGATTCCTCAAATTGCCAATATTCTGCAGAATTCTTCCACTTAATTTATTGTTTGACAGATTCAAACTTTGTAGCCCTTCAAGATCCAATAGCTCACTGGGGATCTCTCCACTTAAGTTGTTTGTAGAGAGTGATATCAATCTCAAATATGGAAGGTTCGAGGAATACTCGAGTTCTACTCCTTTGATATTTAGCCAAAGTGTTTCAAAGTAAAAACCAAGACTAAAATTTCGAGCCAAGCCATTTGACCGCATGTTGCTCCAATTGTGAACACATTGTGGAATGTGACCAATCAAGTTGTTCTGTGCCAGATTTAGAACTTGAAGGGCTGACAATTGGCACAAATGTATGGGAATGTTGCCATAAAAATTGTTGGATTGAAGTCTAAGAAGATGCAAATTTGACAACTCTTTTCCAATCCACTCTGGTATAGTGTCCGTCAATTGATTTTCTCCGAGATCAAGAGTTGTTAAAGATTTCAAGTGTTTCAATGATGACGGAAGCACCCCATAAAACTTGTTTCTAGCCAAATGCAAAGTTTTTAGAACGTCCAAGTTACCCAATGTACTTGGAATATGACCAGAAAGACTATTATTGGCTAGATCTAGTACATTTAAGTTCCGTAAGTTCCCAAAGCACAGAGGAATTCTTCCTGTCAGCTGGTTGTTGGCAAGTAATAGGACTTGTAGAGATGACAAGTTGCACAAATCGTCGGGAATATTACCGGTTAAATGGTTATTACAAAGATTGAGAGTTTCAAGTGACATATTTGTGACATAATTGGCATTGAATAAAAGACTAGGCCATGTCAAAAAATTGTTTGATAGATCGAAGAACAGTGTATTTGGTGAAAAAGCTATGAAGGATCCATGGATATTGTTGTTTGAGAGATACAACAGTTTGACAGAAGAACAAAAAGTCGGAAACCACACGGGGATAACACCAAAGATACTAGCATTACTCATGGTTAATCCAAAAACATCCGTTTGGGTTTGAAGCCAGGGAGGTAATTGGGTCCCTAAATGGATAGAATCCATGCAAATAGTTTGAAGTTGAAATGGAGGAACCCATTGAGAGCTCACAAGAAAAGAAAGAAAGTAGTTGTAACATATGGACAAGAATTTTAAACTTTTGAGTTTGGCAAAGTGGAATTCTGTTAACTGACCAGTCAATGAATTGTGAGAAATATCTAATTTTATGAGTTTCGTGAGTTGCCCTAGACTTGAAGGAACTGGACCACACAAATTATTATAACCAAGACCTAAAATTTCCAAATTTGTTAGGTGTCCAAAATTTGAGGGAATAGAACCGTTGAAATAATTAGAAGCAAGGTCGAGAGTAGTTAGTTGTTTCAGATAACCAAGTTCACGTGGTATCTTTCCACTTAATTTGTTACCTCTTAGATTAAGCTCCCTAAGAGAAATCAAGTTCCCAAGGCAAAGAGGAAGTGATCCATGAAATTGATTGCTCACAAGATCAAGAAAAATCAGATTAGTCAGATTACACAATGAATGTAGTGGCATTGATGAAGAATTAAAATAGTTAAAAGAAAGGTCAAGCACAGTTAGAGTGGTTAATTTTTCCCAGATGATAGGGATTGGGACTTGTAACAAATTAAAGTCAAGCCTAAGAACTGTGAGGTGGCTGCTAAAATTGAGCAAGGGGAGGAGTACGCTAGAACTCAGATAATTATGACCAAGGTCAAGAAAAACAAGAGATGTGAGATTAACAAGGGAAAGAGGGGGAGAAGCTATACCAACTACTTCACAACCGCGTAAGTTCAATGATGACAAGGAAGGAAGCATGTTAACCGAATACAGCCAATCAAGAGACTCAGTTAGATTGGCCCATGAGAGGTCCAAAGCTTTTAAAGAAGGAAGCCCAGTAATCCACTTGAGACTCTTGGCACTTAAAAAGTAAGCTGATTCACCCAGAGACAGATACTGTAAGTTTGACAAATTTCCAAGATGTGGAGGAATCTCCCCAACAAATCCTGCAGCCATGAGGTTGAGGTATCTCAAATTTTTCAAGGATCCAAGGAATGTTGGAATTTGAATTCCGGGAAAATTATTGGAGCTGAGATCCAAATAATTCAAGTGCTCCAAATTAAGTATGGAAGGATTTATCTCACCTCCCAAGCTGTTATGAAGGTAATGAGGAGTAGCCCCAGTGAATGGCTCAACATAAATTTGGATGGGGTTGCGGAGATCAAGCTTCTCCACGCTACCAGTGCGGTGGTTGCAGGTAATTCCATACCAAGAGCAGCAGTCTTGATCTATAGTAGTCCATGATGCCAAACGATCTGAATTATCAACCAAGCTTCCTCTAAATTCCAAAAGAGCTCGCCTTTCACTTTCAATGCAGGTGACATTGGAATAGGTAGCATCTTCGGAATGAAATTGGCAGATGAGAACAATGCACAACAACAGCAGAGTGAGAATACCATTACGCATGTTTCCCATGATTGATTTACTGAAAATACAAAAGCTTTTGATTGACACTTTTAAATAAACGTTGCTTACTAATTTATAGGAGTATGTAAGTTGATTCCCCCGCTTGTGGGGACTGATTTTTCAAAGTCCTTGTGGAAATCAAAAGTGTTGGGCAATCACTTGTGCATAATATTTAGAATAGGAAAATGAATTCATAAAAAATAAATAAATAAAAAAGGAGAAGAGAAAAATTAGTTTCAAAATTGAATGGCCATATATATAGGGATAAGATGATGTGAATTGTGAGGTGGTAATTGATTATGTCAATGAATGTTGTTGTGGAAATAAAGAGTAGCTTACTCCAATTGCCTGTAGCTTTTCCAATTTTCCAATTACTCTTCCCTCAATGCGGCCTCCTCAAATCCAAATGTTCTTTTGAAAACTTCCAATCATTCGTATCATCCAATTAATATGCCATGTACTAAAGTTGTAGTGTTACTTAATTGACATAATAAATGTAACTCAATGCGTATTGTACATTCAATCTTTTATAATTATTAATTAAAATTATATATTTAATGAATCATTAAACGTATTATAACTCTTAACCCAAAATATAAAGTTATATCTATGAAAAAATGCACTTTTTTTAAAAAAAAATTTCTTGGGGTCAAGGAAAATAATAGTTATCAGTCATGAATTCTACTAATGACTATTAATTTTTACTGTTATTAATTTTATTTGTGCACTCTTATAAATAGTATATTTAGAAATTTAAATCTATATAAGTCTAATAAATGTAGATAATCTTAGCTAATTTTCGTTCTAATTCAGTTTTTGTGCCAATATATTCTTGGGATCTTGAACCTTTACTTGGTAATATCCAATTGTATTTAAATTAATTTTTAGCTTAATTTTATGCCCCTCCATTTACTCCATAGCATAGAAACAGCAACTTTGAGTGAGGGATAAAAAAAATTTAGATTGTTAAAACATGTGTTGGTAAGTACTCATTTATGTATAATTTAACAATGAATCAAAATTAAAGACAAATTTTAAATTAGTTTAACTGATCTAAATATATTTCAACAATATATCAATTAATTTGGATAGCCTTACGTGCACGACAAGCCTGGTCGAAGACCTAAGTTAAAAATAAATCTTGCACCCATATTAATTACACCGATTCTTGAAAATACAAATTTGTTTGAACAGTATTTTATAATGTTTTTTAAAATATTTATTCAATTTTCAATACATATCTTACCTCACAAATACTATATCCAAAAATGTGAAAACCCATTTTGAAACACTATCCATATAGCTCTAAAAAGCTTTTGATTAACAATTTAATTTTAGGTGTCAATTGGTTACTAAGTTTTGGAGGAGTAAAACATACGATATATTGGCATATTACTGATTCCTCCTCCAATCACGGGGGAATGGGATAGATTTTTCAGAAGAATTCTTCGTGGAATTCATCAAAAAGCCAAAGTGGTAATGACTTCTTGTGGAATATGGCTGGCACTAACGCAGAGATTTCTATGACAGACATTAAAAATGGAAAACGAGAAGAAATATTAATTGCGAAAGTGAATATTTTCTCTTTTGTCATATTTTTGCTACATTGTCACAATGTGTTACACAGAAGAACTACACTAACGTTACGTGTGTGTGCGTTTTTTTAATGGAAAAAAAACCTTGTTTTCTTACACACATATATTGCTAAATTGGTCTACATGCCACGTGGTATCCATAATTTTGTTTCAATTGATGAAACTAAATTAATCATATTTCAACTATTATTTTCTTCCAATGAATTGAAAATTTGGATGGTCAGAACCTTGCAGGTTTACTATTAATTTTTGAAGTTACAAATTATCATTTTTAAACTTTTTTTTTAAAAAACAAGGAACGAAATTGGTTAGTTACTAGTCTTCACCTTTGTCTTTCATTCTCATTTCCATCCTCTCATCCTCCCACTAAATTCAGTTGGTAAGAGAGGAGATCATGCCATTAATTGTATGACCAAACATCAATCTCTTTCTCAGAAAAATAAAAGTATTCTGTCAATGAAAGTTGTGTATACTCACAATTAAAAAGTAAATATAAAAATATAAAATTATACATTTAGTTGTACATTAACTGAGTTATACCATGTAATTTAAGAAAAAGTTATGCGAAATAAAAAATGAACCTTTTTTTTTCTTGGCTGAGGGAGTATATTTTATTTATATTTTTTGAAGGTTGTAAACTTTGTTATAAAAAGAATATACATCAGAGTTAAAAGTTATAAATAAAATATAACTTAAATTTAGGGGAAAAAATATAACTCACACTTATAATAAAAAATTAAAGTGAGAAAATAGTATATTTTATTTATATTTTGAAAATTATTATTTGTTTCTAAAAACTATATAACTTGAACTTAGAAGTTGTAAAAGAAATACTCCCTCTATCTAAAAAAAAAAAATCTAGTTTCAAAATTTTTTTTATCCCAAAAAAAGAGTCAATTTTTATACCAAATCCTAAAACATCTTTACTAATAATAAATGTGTATACTCACAATTAAAAAGTAAGGATAAAAATGTAAAATTATATATTTAATTGAGGCATTAAGTGTGTTGTACACTTGTACATAAATTAAAGTGGACTCTTTTTTTTGTAACGGATGAAGTATAATTTTGATTTAAGAAAAAATAGAACTTTTACTTAAAATTAAAAATGAAAATGAGAAAATAGTATATTTTATCTATATTTATATTTTATTTTTATATATATATTTTTAAAAATTATATGATTCTCTGGTTTGATAATTCAAAATGTGAAAACAGATTTGAAATGACAATTAGGGTTCAATTTTTCAACATATAGAATCAGAAACACAATTATAAATTCAGTTGGCCTTACACAATCTCAAAATCAAAATTAAATAAATTTAGACGTGTATAGAAAGAAAAACTTTAATGGATAAATAAAATTCTAACGAGGTTATTAAGATTTAAATAATCTTTTTAAACCAATTTTATTAAAGCTTAAAGTTTACATATATATTTTCCTTAGAGACGCGTGCAGTATTCTGTCAATGAAATGAAGCGTAGCATTTTTACGCGTCATGCAACAGCTGAAATCCTTCGTATACGTGCCCTTTACGTCATGTCATTCATATTATTACCAAAAATTAATAAAGTTGAGAATCCAAATTTACTGAAAACTAAAGTGAAGCATTCATGTACTGAATCTGATGCAGTTTTCAAAATGCATTAGATTTTGATCAGAGAAATTCCAGTTTTCAAAATTTTAAGAGTTAATTACGTTTACTTTCCCTAAAGTTTGGATTTATTACCAATAAATCTCTTAAATTTCGCAATTCTACCATCAAACTCCTAAAATCTCTCAAGTTTCGCAATTTTACCATCAAACTTCCAAACCAGCCAAACGCTAGTGTTACCGAAACATGGGAAATTCCTAAAAATTCCACATTGCAGTTAAAGTCAAAAGAATTTGAAATTAAAAAATTTTAGTTTGTTACGAAATTACGAAAATATACATTTCTAACCCAATTAAAATTGGAACATTCCTTCAGTAGGACTGTTCAAATTTAACCCGCAGATCGGATCGGATTATCTAGAACGGGTTTTTAAAATTAATTGGATCGGATCGACGGATCGATCCTATCTGATCCGAAATGATCCGAAATGATCCGAAATTAAACCCTTCACTATTTTCAGATTTTGAGACTTCCTTCGTTTCCAGCCGCCGTCCCTCTCCCTCCCATACCTCAGCAAAATTTCTTTTCATCTGTCCTATTTCCAACAACAATCTTGAAGAAATCTTGAAACCCTTTCACCAACGAGCTTCCGAGGCTGAGGTTTGAAATCCCTTTTGACTTTTATCCTTTGATCTTTACGCAGATTCACACACACTGCCACCTAAGGGCATACAGTTGTTTTTCTTGATTTTTTTACTTGTTTCAATATAATCTCCTTTTACGATCGAGTTGAATTAACTATTTTGTTGGTTATGAGTATAAATCTTGGTGCTTTTCGTCCTTGTCCTTGATAATTTAAGCTTTAATATTTTGGTGACTGTTTTAATGCTTAAATGTGATTCTCTGTGATACTTGGGGCTTCATCACGAGGCTAGTTTTGCAATGACTACTTCTGGATATTGGTGAACTTGTTGGTTTTGCCTTTGCTCATTCTTTGTTCTCTGAGTATTGTTTTTTACGTTATACTCTATTTAGTATATTCTGTGACCACAGGAACCATTTAATATGCTGTAAGATGTAATGAAATACTAATTTCAAGTTAGTGAAGTTACTACTCGGCCAGGAATGACTTGGGTTCTAGGGATTATCAGTTTTCAGTTTGTGTATTTTTATCTGTTTATTTTATTTTTTATTTTTTTCTTGTTTTCAACTTCTAATTTTTTGTCCCAGTGGTTGTGGAGTAATGGGAAAATGTTTCTCTATGCTTGCTACTGGTTGCTGGCTCTGTTTCTCAGGTGGCTTTAGATCTGGTGCTGGTGTGATTGTCTTTGTTTTCTCCTGTTGGTTACTTGGTGATTCTTTTTGGCATTGACAGCAGGACATGTATTTTGTCGCGTGGCATTGTCAAAGTGATGTCTGTCTGTTGTGTGGTTATCGGGAACTTTTTGGTGTACTTTCCTGCAATTGTTTGAGAAGAACAGAATGACTAAAAATTTGACGTCTGTTCTCTTGGTGTCCATTTTGTTGTTGTCTGACAGACTGGCAAAATTAAAATCATCTTCACTTCTGAAGTTGTTTTCGACTAATGGCTTAAAAATAAAACTGTTGTCAAAACTTGTAAGCTGTTGACTATAGCTTGTTCTTTGTGTTATTTTTGTAGAATTGTGCTATTAGGTTGTGTTTTGATTTACAATTGTGCTTTTGATAGTTTGGAGCAATTTGGAGCTGAAAGTTTGACTATGGTGTGTTGTGCCTATTTTGTTTTAGATGTCAAGCATTGGAGATGATATTCGTACGACAGCTGAGAGCAGTGAGCAATTTGGTTGGTAGTTGCTTTCCTCTCGATTCCTCTCATTTGATTGAAACCTTACATTTCTATTAGTGGGTGTTATTGATTTCCTATCTTCTTCTTCCTTTATAATTTTCCTTATTGCTTCCTTTCCCATCATATTCATTCGTTGTTTTATATTTGTATCAGTTATAGATTTTCTGTGAATTTCGGTTTTCTTGCTTTGGTTTCCCAGTGTTTTTTAGGGCGGAATAAATTACAGCCACGCTCATACTTTCTTCTGTATTCTCAGGTTCAGTGGTGCCTAATAACCCTGAATTATTTTTATATTCCGGTTGCTACAACATTCATTTCTTTTTTTATCTTGTACCAAACTATTGTATGGAATTATATCCGGATGAAATATGTAACCAAGTTTAGGGTTTAGAAGCCTGGATTGATAGTTTTCAATTTACCCTCTGTTTTTAAACCCACAGTTACCTGACTTTTTGCAGGGAAACCGCAACAATAAATTTTAGTCACTGAAGAATTTTGTTTAATAGATATTACTTGAAAGCACCTGCCTTGCCTGTGTTTCCTTATATTTTCTCCTCCTCTGGTTATTGGAGTTTTGGAGGTGTAATATTGGTGAATGATTATTAAATTTCTTAGTCTTTGAGGGTAGCGGTTTCAAGCAACGGGGATGGACAGGATGCACAGGCTTCTAATGCAGGTTCTTATGGAACCCCACCATGGAGGAGAGTCTCTGCTCGGGACCATTAGGACAGCTGTTTTACCCATAGCAAAGGTTTTTACCATGTGCTTCATGGGGTTTCTAATGGCTTCCAAGTACGTTAACATCTTAACTGCTAATGGAAGGAAGCTCTTGAACGGGGTAAGTATAATTGCTCCACCTCCCTCTTGGATCATATTGTTTTATTCTCTCACCTTCTTGTTCTACCATTAACAATACTAAAATGCAGGTGTCAACACAAGCTTATTCGGCTGCTCAGAAGGCACCTGCTGCTGCTCGTTCTGTTGCATCAGAGGTGAAGAGTGCTGGTGTTGTTGAAACTGCTTCAGAACTCGCCAAGACTGTATACACTAAGTATGAGCCAGCACAGGCATAAAAGACCAGCTTTACAAGGATGTATACAGTTTTGGCGAACTAATTTTGGAAATATTAACGAACGGAGGACTGACAAATGCAGAAGTGAGAGTAAAGAGCACCTCAAAAGAGGATCTTGTGAAAGAGATCTTAGATCAGAATGAGATTAGTCCCTCTAATTCCATTGAAGCAGTGATAAGATCAGTTCTTGATGTGGCTTTGCTTTGCACAACTAGTAGACCATCAGACAGACCCTCAATGGAGGATGCACTTAAGCTTTTATCGGGGCTGAAAACCCAATGGAAATAAACAAGTTTTTGGAGAAGATGTCCAAAATCAGCAGTCCATAACTAGGACTGGATATCTGTAAGTATGGACCATAATGAGCCTATAAAATTTTGCAGTTATATGTTTGATTTGGTTGATGGCTAGTGCTTGATCAAGCTGTAGTACTAATTACAATATCTCCCTGTAAAATGATCAGTGTATGTATGTTTATTTGTAACATATCAATGTATCATTTAGTGGTGTATGCAGCATAAGAAAGTGTGAATCTTTTCAATCTTCCCATTTTCTGTTTGTTTCTATTGCATAAGGATGTAATGGATTGGACTTGTAATACGTATCTGTATGAATGAAATGCCAGTATTTGTCTAAAGAAGCATTCGTTAAGATCATTTACCAAACGGACACTACCAGCAGGCAGAGCTCATCAATATGTTTCGTGTCAAAAAAAGACTTACCAAACTTTGGAAAAGGGATGGTGGCAATGCAGAATTTAGTTCCCTTTCCGTTTTCGATAAAGATGTGAACAAGAGCTCGAGTGGAAGTAATGGCGTGAATCCGTGAGTTGTTTTATCCCGCGCCTTTTTAGTTGATGTGAGAGGCAGGTAAAGGATTTACCAAGCTGGTCTTTTATGCCTGAAATCTGCAGTAGATTTTTAACTAACCATTTTCATATTCATTTTAAACTTCTTATGAACGGATATTCTCTTTAGTTAGCTTTCCTAGTTGAATATATTTTTGTTCTGTATCTTCTGCACCATCATTGTTTTCACCATTTCTAGCAGCAGTATCATTTTTTTTGCTGTTGCATTCTTTTTTCAGCATTACCAGTAGGCACTTCATCGTTAATTGCCCAACTCAATTTGTGTTCTTATTGTTATTGCACACTCTCGTTGCCTGACCTTAAAACTCATTTTTACATGCATACGTTCTACCACTTTGAAGTGGGTTTTTTTCCAGCTTCAGTAATGATTTCTTTTTAGCCAAACACTTCTTCTTTTTAGCCACTTTGAAGTGTTTGGATTGTGTTATATTGAAATTTTTGTATTGAAATGTATAAAAGTTTTGGTAGGAATTTTTTTATGAGAAAAGTAACATGAAAAGTAGATTGGAAGGAAATTTTTTTTGAAATAATGTGAAAAGAATTGTCTCTTGCTTAAAAAAAAAAAAAAAAACTCGGATCAAACGGATCGATCCGATCCGATCCGATCCGATCCGAACTTTATTTCGATCCAATCCGATCCGATCCGAAAATTTTCGGACCGGACCGGATCGGGTCGGATCGGGGGTTTTGAACACTCCTATCCTTCAGTCTCTATTCCAAAGATAAACAACTATCTATGGCGAAGACGACATTTTCATCCTTAAATCACTTTTTTTGGATAAATTTTTTTATCAACCAATGAAGATCTAGCAATGTGGAGATCTAGGGTTGACATCAATCTAAAATGTGGCAACGACTAAAGTCTGTTTTCTTATTATTAGATGCAGAGGTTTTGCGGGAGCATTCTTTGAGTAGTTGGTTTGTTTTGGATGTGATCTGTTTTTATTAAGTTCTTGGGCTAATAGTAGCACAAAATGCTATGGTTTTTTAAGTTAAATTAATCAATATTAATTAATATAAGCGTCGTTGAGTAACAGATTAATTATGTGACTTTGATAGCTGCAGTTCATTGTAGAACAAATAAGAAGGGCTTAGAAAGAGAAGACTTTCAGCTTTCAGGACCGCTGCGTCTAACTAATATGGACTGGTATGACTTTTGCTGTAATGGTGGTCTATGTCTCTAGGAGATATTCCATACAGAACATTAAAAGCTGCAATACATTACCAATTGAAATTCCTATATCCAATTAATGATTTTGTTTTTTGATTTCTGTTAAAGCATGCAAAAGCATATTCCTAAACTTTTTGGGTAACAGTAGCGCTGTATATATGTGTAACAAAGTAGGAGAAACAGAGATTTTATGGAATAACTGCTGTATATTGTTATATTATTTCTGTACAATAATACAAAGCATATATTTATAAGCTAAAGCCCTAATCTAAATAAGGTAACTCAATAATTACAAATTATACAACGAGATAATCTACAAAAGATATACAAGAAATATTCTAGGCAATATTCTAGGCAGATTGCTTAATCCTCAACACTCCCCCTCAAGCTGGAGATTTGTATAGATCAAAAACTCCAAACTTGGAAAGAAGATGCCAATGTTGCCTGTTGTTTAATGCTTTAGTTAACAAGTCTGCTGGTTGTTCCTTGGTAGATATGTGACGTGTTGCAATGATATCTTGCTGGAGCTTTTCTCTTACATAGTGGCATTCGACCTCAATGTGTTTGGTACGCTCATGAAAGATCTGATTTGTCGCTATTTTCTCTACAGCTTCATTGTCACAATAAAGTAAAGCAGGTTGTCTCATATGAATTCCAAAATCTTGGAGAAGTCCCATGATCCACACTATTTCACTGTTTGTAACTTGCATAGCTCGATATTCTGCTTCGGCTGATGATAATGAGACAGTAGGCTGTTTCTTTGAACACCAAGATATTAAAGAATTGCCAAGCATGATGTAGAATCCAGTGGTAGATCTCCTTGTCATTGGGCATGTGCTATAATCAGAATCACAATAAGCCCGTAGGTCAAACTTTGAGGATGATGGGAACAAAAGACCTAGGCCTAGGCAACCTTTTAGGTATTTGATCACCTTCAAAACAGCTTCCATGTGAGATTGTTTTGGATTGTGCATAAACTGACTAAGAAGTTGAACTGAAAATGTAATGTCAGGCCTAGTGAGAGTCAAGTAGATGAGTCTGGCAACTAATCTTTGATACACGACAGGGTCTTCAAGAAGTGGGTCATTGATCTCCTCATTTGAATGAATGTCATATTCCACACTTGTGAATTTCTTGTTTTGTTCCATAGGAATAATTGATGGCTTAGAACCTGCCAATCCAGCCTCAGATATCAATTCCAATGTATACTTACACTGATTTAGTGAGATGCCATTTGAGGATCGAGCAATTTCGAGGCCAAGGAAGAATTTCGACTGGCCGAGATCTTTCATAAAAAATGTGGCATGGAGATATTATTTAAGGTCAACGATTCCAGCTGGACTGTTGCCTGTAATCAGGATGTCATCAACATAAATAAGTAAAGCAACAAAGGAAGTACCCTGAAATTTTGTGAACAAGGAATAGTCGTAGCGAGATTGATGAAAACCATGCTGAAGTAAAGCATTAGTGAATTTTGCATTCCATTGACGGGATGATTGCTTCAACCCATATAGGGATTTCCGAAGTCAACATACTGAACGCTCCCCCTGACTGCAAAATTCGGGAAGAAGCTCCATATATACCTCCTCAGAAAGATCACCATGCAGAAAAGCATTTTGAACATCCATTTGAAAAAGAGGCCAATCATGGACAGCGGCAAGGGAGATGAGAAGGCGAATAGTGACATGCTTAGCCGTAGGAGAAAAAGTATCCTGATAATCAATGCCTTCACGCTGATTAAAACCCTTGGCCACGAGGCAGGCTTTATACCACTCAATAGAGCCATCGGCATGATATTTAACCTTGTAAACCTATTTGCAACCGATTGGACGACGACCAGGAGGCAAGGGGACCACATCCTAAGTATGATTTGCCTGAAGTGCATTAAGTTCATTTTCCATGGCAGTAATCCAATGGGAATTAGTGACCGCTTCTTGAAAGTTGGCAGGCTCTTGGATGGCTGAGATGGAAGCAATGAAATGTTGGTGGTGTGGGTGGCAGCGGGCCATGGAGAGGTAATTGGATGTAGGATAGAGTGAGGCACAAGAGGCAGAGGATAAAGTAGGACAAATATAATCAGAACTCCATATGGGAGGTTGAGAGGTATGGCTGGACCGTCGGAGGGTGATGCCTGAGGGTTGGTCAGGTGGAACATCGGGAGACGGAGTAGGATCAGTAGGTTGTGGAGGACATGCCGGTTGGGAGACAGGGAGAGAGGATGAAGTATAAGGCTCGTCGGACCAGTCAAATGGGGATGGCGAAGCGAGCTGATCGGAGGTCTCCATAGAAGAAGAAAAGGAAAAAGGGAAAACATTTTCCTGAAAAACAACATCCTAACTAACAAAAAATTTGTCAGAAGTGGGGTCATATAGGCGGTAGCCTTTTTGGAAAGGAGAGTAACCCATGAAGATGAACGGAGTAGAACGTGGTCTAAATTTGTCACGTGGACCCAAGGTGGTGGCATAACGGCGACAGCCGAAAACCCAAAGGTGGTCAAGAAGGGGTGGTTTGCCAAAAAGTTGTTCAAATGGATTAAGACTATGAATAGATGAGGAAGGTAAACGGTTAATGATGTATGTGGCAGTGAGGATGCATTCACCTCAAAAGTGAGGTGGGATGTGGGCCTGAAACATTAAGGCACAGGCAACATCTAATAAATGACGGTGTTTGCGTTCAACAACCCTATTTTGTTGAGGGGTATGAACGCAAGAGCTCTCATGAAGAATGCCTTGATTGGCAAGGAATGAGCGACATTCTACAGAAAAGAATTTGGTCTCATTATCAGAGTGGATGCAGAGGACAAAGGAACCGAATTGAGTGGATACCATAGAGAGAAAGTGTCGAATTTTAGAGAAGACTTGAGATTTAGAGTGTAAAAGGAAAGTCCAGGTAGCATGAGAAAAGTCATCAACAATGGTGAGGAAATATTTTGCACCATAATGAGTGGGAGTCCGATGTGGACCCCAGACATCCATATGGACTAATTCGAAAGTGGCACTCGTAGCAGTGGTTCGAGTAGGAAAAACATTGCGAGTTTGTTTGGCTAAAGGGCAAATGGAACATGAAAATGAGGTAGGACATAAAATGGATTGACGATGAGCATGATAAATCTTTAAAGAAGAATGACCAAGACGGCGATGCCAAACATCGTAAGTGATATTATTGATAACTTGGAAATTTAGAGGGAATACAAATAGTATTCTTTATTGAATGTAAATAACTCTGGAAAACACAAGAAAAAGATGGAAAAATGAAAGAGCATGAAAAATATAACCCCCGATTAGCCTTGCCGAGCCCTATCAGAACTCCAGTCGTACGTTCCTGAAAGACACAAAAATCATCGAAAAAAATTGCCACACAATTATTATCGCGGGTGAACTTACGGATGGATAACAAATTGTGTTTAAAATGTGGAGCATAGAGAACATGTGAGAGATGTAGGGAAGGGTAGGGTCGGTAATGGCCAATATGTGTCACAGGACTAGTAGAGTGATCTAGCAAAGTAATAGAGATAAGAGCGTCACAGGGAAAACATGAATCTAAAAAGGGTAAATTACATGTGATGTGGTCACTTGCACCTGAATCAATAATCCAAACAGATGAAAAAAGTTTAGAAGGTGTAGTGGTACCTAAGAAAGGGCCGGTGGAATCAAAAGATCCTATCTGATTCAAGAAAGTGACAAGTTTTTGCTGCTGATCCATGGTGAGATGAAGTCCAGAGGAACCGTCATAAACATTGCTCGAGCTAGGGTGTGCAAAGCCCAAGATACCTACATTGGAATAAGAAGGTAGATTAGCAAAAGAATGAGGGCTACCATATGAATCGATGGGCTGGGGGCTATAACCAAAAGTAGTGGGCAAAGGCCCAAATCTAGGAGGAGGCTACCCATAGGCTTTAGCATTATGGGCTAGAGGCCCAGAACCATTGTTTCTTTTGCGTGAGCCACGTTGTTTGGGCTTCGAGTTGAGGGGATAGCCCACAAGGAGAAATCAGGCTTCACGAACATGGCTTCATTTTTTACAATGAGTGCAAAAAGGACGTGGCCCAGAAAGCCCGCTCGGCCCAGAAGAGCCAAAACTGCCATTAGCCCCGCTGGCCCAGAAGAAATAAATTGGCCATTAAGTCTGCCTGGCCCAAAAGGCCCAATAGAGGAGCCTGGTCCAGAAGCCCCAAAATTGCTGGTTTGTAGCCAAGAAATTGGGTCTGTCTTCATCGTCCCTATTCCAGAAGCTTCAGTCTGAACTTTATGAGCAGCGAAGGCAACACCATCATTGGGAAGCTACTGGACATCGATGGAGTGCTGATGGAGGTCTTGCTTGGCTAGCGCATGAAGCCGCTCGAGGGAGAGGAAGTCGTCACGGGCAAGAATGTGAGAGCGTAGTGTCCGAAACTCCTTCGGAATAGCAAGCAAGAAGGTCATGGCGCGTTCTTTATTTTCGTGCAAGCGGAGGCGATCATTTACTTGGCAAGTGTAGTGGCCACAGGTGTAACGGATGGGAGGTTGCTGGACATCCAAATCGGTCCAGAGGTCCTTTAGACGGAGATAAAAGGTTGTGAGGTTTGGGCCAGAGGCACCGGCGGCGAGCTTCAATTCTCCAATTGCTTGTTTGATTGAAAAAATCTGAGAGCCACTGACGCGATCGAAGCTGTCCTTTAGTGTATGCCAAATGGATACTACCGTGGGAAGCCGAGATACCATCGATTCAAGGGATGGGTCGACTGAATGAGTGAGCCATGTCTTCACGGCGGCTTGACATTGATCCCATTTCTCAGCATCGGCGCCATTTCCAGAAGTTCGCGTGAGTTCGCTGGTGAGAAATCCTTACTTATTTCTTGTTAAAAAGACTATACAAACTTGGTCACTCCAGACTTGCCAGTTTTCTTCTCCAGTGAGTTTGGTGTAGATGATGCTACCAGTCTGAAGATCGGCGGTAGAAAGATGGTAAGGGTCGCGTGGTGCAGCCTGAGTGAGAGCTGTACTGCCGGAGGCAATGGTGGTTGATTCAGCCATGGCGGTGGACGGTGGCAATGTGGCAGTTGAAGACGGGTAAGTTGGGTAGAATAGCAGTCAGCGGCCAAAGTTTGTGGAGAAGAAAAAATTAAAAAAAGGCATAATATACAAAAATAGCCTAAACTTTGACTCTTGTAACAATTTTAGCCCGACCTTTCAATTTTAACAATACAGTACCTGAACTTTTCAATTTGTAACAATTATAGCCTTGGTCAAAATTGATGACGTGGTCAACCCAGTCAACCATTAAAGTTGGGAAAAAGACAAAAAAGCCCTCCAATATAAAGCATATAGTTTAAAATTCTAAAATAAATTTTTAAAAAGACAAAAAAAGACAAAATTTAAAGACAAAAATTTAATAAAATTATTTACACTATACAATAAATTTTTTTTAAACAAAAAAATAAAATTTGAAAATGAAATTTTAATAAAATTTAGAGACAAAAATGACAAAAAAATTTGAGGTTAAAAAACAAAGTATCTATAAAAAAAAAATTGAAGTTAAAAATCAAAGTATCATATAATAATTTTTTGTCTGTTTGCATTAAAATTTTTAACAAAATTTTACATAATTTTATTAAATTTTTTATTTTAAAAAGTTAATAAAAAAATTTTAACTATATCAATTTTGTGTCATTTTTATCTTTAAATTTTACTAAATTTTCATCTTTAAATTTTTTTTTTTAGTTTAAAATTTTTTATTATATAGTGTAAATAATTTTATTAAAATTTTGTTTTTAAATTTTGTCTTTTTTGTCTTTTTAAAAATTTATTTTAGAATTTTAAACTATATGCTTTATATTGGAGGGCTTTTTTGTCTTTTTTCCAACTTTAATGGTTGACTGGGTTGACCCACATCATCAATTTTGACCGAGGGTATAATTGTTACAAATTGAAAAGTTCAGGTACTGTATTGTTAAAATTGAAAGGTCGGGCTAAAATTGTTACAAGAGTCAAAGTTCAGGCCATTTTTGTATATTATCCCTTAAAAAAATTAAAAAAAAGCAACAAAAACTCGTCACTGAAGTTTCTCAAAAGTTGATGGCAGAAGCAATTTCAGGATGCAAGAAAACTTCCTGAAGCTCTGATACCATGTAACAAAGTAGGAAAAACAAAGATTTTGTGGAATAACTATTGTATATTGTTATATTATTTCTGTACAATACAAAACATATATTTATAAGCTAAAACCCTAATCTAAATAAGGTAACTCAGTGCCCCCAGGGGCTAGCTCAGATGGTAACGCGGAAGGCTTGCCTTGCGTGGGATCCTGGGTTCGAACCTGACTATCGTCGCTGGGTGGAGTTTGGGGCGAATTCCTCTTGGTCTTAGAGGATTTAGTCCCACGCCTGACTTGTGGGTTCCGTAGACCCCATGATCTCTGGGTCCGCAACAATCGCGCCAAGGGACACTGAGGAAGGGTAGTTCGGGTCACGCTTGTCGGTGAATGTGGGGATACCTCCAAGTGAAAAAAAAAAAAAATTAGGTAACTCAGTAATTACAAATTATACAACGAGATAATCTACAGAAGATATACAAGAAATATTCTAGGCAGATTGCTTAATCCTCAACAATATGCCCTTTGTTATCCCATTCCTCTAGTTTCTTTATCCAAAAATATTTGCTTTGTTCACATGAAGAGTTGGTAAATTCAAAACTGGTGCCGGAATATATGGTTGCATGATTTTCATCAAGAACAAAAGGGGAGAGATCAGTCAAAGGATAATGTTAATTTGCTGAGTTTTTTTATTAAGTCTCTGTTAGATAATGTGACCCATCTTCCCTTCAAGCAGGAGTAATGCAGATTACAGAAGATCTTGTTTGGTTCAAGGGGTTTACATTTTGGAACGTGATAGGCAGGGAGATGAAGCCTTGCTCCTCCTTGATGGAAGTTCTTCCATTTTTCAATTACTGGTTCCACTTATTAACAATGCTGATTCTTCTACTTTTGGTGCCATTTATGAATTCAATGACAAAAATTCAGCTGATGACAGCCCAAGATATGTTATTGCTTTTCGAGGTACACTAACAAAAGGTGACGCCTTTCAAGGGACCTCCAATTGGATGTCCACTTAATCCGCAATGAACTTCATCAGACATCTAGAGTTGAAGTAGCCATTCAAGCTGTTCGGAGCATTGTTGCTGCATATGGAAGTTCAAATATTTGGTTAGCTGGTTACTCTCCTGGATCTGCCTTGGCAATGCTTGACGGGAAAAGTATGGCCAAAACTGGTGTCTTACTTGAAACTTTTCTTTTCAATCCTCCATTTATTTCAGCACCCATTGATAGAATTAAGGATCAAAAAGTAAAACATGGGATTCGAGTTGCAGTAGCGTCATCACTGCCGGACTTGCTTTTGCCATTTCTGTTTGTGAATCCTGCTGATCACGTCTGCTCCAAGTACACTGGGTACTTCGAACACAGGAAAAATATGGAGCAAATGGGAATTGGAGTTATTGAAAAATTGGCAACCCGGTGCTCAATTGGTGGCCATGTTACGTCTGCAATGGGTAAGGAGTCAGAAAAGCCTTTACATCTCATTCCTTCTGCTGTTGTGATAGTTAATTTATCTCATTCACAAGTATTCAAGCCAAATTCCTAAATCTTTACTAATAATAATTATATATATTTATAATTAAAAAGTGATGATAGAAATGTAAAATTATACATTTAATTAGTGTATTAAATGTAGTGTTTCTAATAATTATTAAAAAGTTACATTTAAATCAAATTGAATTTTTTAAATTTGAACAGAGCGAGTAAATAAATAAAAAAGGAGAAGAAAAAAATTAGTTTCAAAATTGAATGGCCATATAGGGATAAGATGGTGAGAACTGTGAGGTAGTAATTGCTTACTTCAATTGCCTGTAGCTTTTCCGATTTTCCATTTTGAAGAGTAGCCACATGGGTGTCTCCACGCTCTTCACGCCTCCCTCAATGCGGCCTCCGTTGAAAACCCAAATGTTGCTTCTTCTTTTTTTTTTTTTTTCCAATCGATAAGTAATATTATTAAGCACAAATCAATAGGTACAATAGTTCCAACTGACAAAGATTGCCTTAGTGCTCTATTATAGCCTAAGGCACACAGTGATGAGTGGAAAAGGTACCAACAAAACTAAATGCACTTAAACTAAGGGATTAAGATTTTGAAACTGATGTGACTTTTTCTCGTCTTACTACCTTCAAATTAAAGGATCGTAGCTCGTAGCATAGAACTAGTCTATAATCGTCCCACAGGGAGGATGTCAAGTACCAAATGGAAAAGAAACTTTCAAACTATTTGAATCTCTCTTAAATTTGTTCAGTGATGCAATCAAAACAGAATATTTAATAAAATATGGAAAATTCAAATGATTAAAGACCTGTAGGAACTTGTATTTCACCAAATAAAGACTCAATAAATTCAATCTATACTAGATTGATTCCTTTTTGCTTTCACTTTTCTCACAACCATTCACTCAATTAAGAGTACCCTCTTAGCCTCTCTCGAGGCGTATCTCTCTTATTCATGCAATTTTGTGATCACTCTCATGTCTACAAAATTTAACACAAATACATTAAGGACTCAATAATTTAAGGTTGCTATTTTGTGTTCTACTCTCATAGCTCCACATTCATAGCCAAAGTTCCTACCAACTAATGTTGAATTTCAACTCTCGTTCCATCATCCAACACCTTAAATCATACAAGAATTGATCAAGTTCTTACAAGCCATGTAAAACAAGAATAATGGATTTTGAAAAGTGAAAAAGAACCAAATAGATTTGATTAAATTAAAGAAAACTTCAAAGGTTACATCCTAGTTCCTAGAGTTAAAGAACTCTAGCTAGACATAATGCTTAAACAAATAATTTCATGAAAATTAAACATTCCACAAAATGAACTAAGAAAAAGATGACCGAAGGAAACAAATGCTAAAATCTACTCTAATGCTGAAAAACTACTCTAATGTTGTAAAACTAATCCCTAATTAATGTTCTGCTTCCAAAGCTCTCAAGAATTTATAGACTTCTTGCCCTTGCTTTGCTCCAAGATTTTCTCCAACCGTTCCCCAAGATTTGCTTCAAGATTTGCTCCCTTTATCTTCTAGTTGGAAGATAAAATCCAGCTATAAGATTTAGTTAAAATCTTATCTCTTTCTTTGATGGTTTCAACGATTTCAATTTTGACTAAGTCTTCTTAAATATTTAGTTTAGCCAGCTATGTCTTGAAATTTCAAACCGTGGCATAGTTTTGTAAGAATTTGAATGACAGCAAAACTCAAACGGTAGCAACCTACAACAACCAAATCTTATCTTATTAGTAAATCTTGCAAAATCTTCCTAATCGGTTATCTTTACTAACAAATTATTTTACCACTAAAAATCCTATAAAACACAAAAACTACCATGACTTAATAGTAAAATTTACTAATTAAACTTAAAATCTCTAAGTTTTAAGGATAAAAATTAATAAAAAATATCAAGCTATCAGAAACTCCAACCATTCAAACAAGGCTAAATCAAGAATCACCTTTTCCACCCACAACTCCTGCTGAAATAGCCAAAGATTTCCGGATTTCCACACATGCCAAAAGATAAAAATCGTCACGTGCACTTTTTTCTGCCAATGATTATTCTTAGGTCCCTTGTATATATGTCTCCACCAATCTTGAAATGTGCAATGAGACGAACTCAACACCTCCCACTGTACCGGAGCGAATTTCGACACTAACTTGGCTCTTTGATAGTAGAATAATATATGTTCTAAAGAGTTGGCATGCTCACCACACATATGACAAATCGGATCAATCCTTAGACCACGTTTAATAAGCTAATCCGATGTAGAAAGAAGAGCATACCAACATTTCCAAAGAAAATGCTTCATTTTGCCTTTGATACATAGCCTCCAGAGTGCCCGCCAAATGCCTTTTGTTGACCGCCTGGCACCATAGTTTATAGAATAGGAATTCTACACAGAATCGATTTAGGATAACAGAATCAGATCGGTGGGATTGAATCATAGAATCGTAAAATTCTACAAAAAATGAGAAAATATAATTTATAAATTATTTTAAAAAGAATTATTAACCAATATATGAATGAATATGTAAAAAATTCATGTATAGTTTATAATTAAATGATTTTATTTCAATTTTATTTCTGATAACATTTTATATGATTTTTTCAATATTTTAGTAGTTATCGCAGCCAAAGGATATTTGAGTCTAATTTATTTATTTATTGTTAAAATCTAATAAAAGTATGATTAAACCAATTAAATTATTTATATAATTATACATCTTAATTTTACTTAGATATATAAAGTTTTTTTTGAGTAAATTTAATTATATTTTATTTACATAATAAGGTAGAATCGTAATCCGAATCAGGATCGTTTTAGTGAATTAGGATCATAAAATCGTAGGATCGGTGGCATCGGATCGGAATTCTAACAACTATGCCTGGCACTACTGGTCTCTACTACTAGTGGATTGTTCCTTTGCTCCCTTACTAACTTTTGATATGTGGACTTAACCGTATATCTTCCAGTTTGAGCTGGCTGCCAAAGGAGGTTATCGCGAATCCCACTTGGATCAATAGGGATAGATTGGCCTTATCCGAAGTGAGAAAGTGCCCCAAGTTGTAAAACATACCTCGGCCCAAGCCAACTCTTCCACAGCCAAGACGAATTACCTTTTTGATGTACACACATTAAGTTCTCATGCAGAAAATACTTGGCTTTCATAGCCTAACTCATTAAAAGGTTTGGTTGAGTAAGAAGTCATCACAATTGTTTCACTATAAGAGCATCATTGAACAAGGCAAGATTCTTGAAACCCAGTCCTCCTTCCTCTTTGGGGACAGCTAAATCCGTCCAGGCTTTCCAATAAATACCTCTATGCCCATCTAATTGTGCACCCCACCAAAACGCTTTTGTAGTCCGAACAAGATCTGCACAAACACACTTCAGAAGTTTAAAACAAGGCATAACATAAGTTGGAAGTGCATCAATCACTACTTTGATTAACACTTCTTTGCCCCACAAACTGAGAAATCTATTTTTCCACTCTGCCATTTGTTTTCACACTCGATTAGTAATAAATGAAAAAATCTCTCATGTGGATCAGCCAATATGCATAGGGAGCCCTAAATATTTAGCATTCTGCTTTTCTTTGACTCCCTCTAACATATGACATACAATTTCTCACTGCTCTGGGGACATATTCTTACTAAAAAATACTAAAAACTTCTCAAAATTAATCAATTGCCCCGATAGCAAACAATAGGTTAGTAACAAATCCTTGAGCTTCCTTAGTTGTGGGACATCTGCTTCACAAAAGAGTAGAGAGTCATATGCAAACAAGAGATGAGTATGGTATGGCCGTTTCTACACACTTTCAAGCCACAATAAAAGCCCTTGGCGACTAGCTTGTTGAATCATGTTCAAAAAGGCTTCTGACAGAATAACAAACAAGTAAAGTGAAAGAGGATCTCCTTGCTTGATACCCCTTATAAGCTTAATATAACCACTTGGTTCTCCATTAAAATTAATTTCAAACATAGTAGAAAGCATACATTGCCTAATCCAATCAATAAAAATAGGGGATATTCCCATTTTCATAAGCACTGCACATAGGAAACCCTATTCTGCTCGATCATAAGCTTTGGCCATATCAAGCTTGAGTGCCATATAACTTTTGTGCCCCTTCCGTTTAAAATAAAGAGTATGAATGCACTCATGAGCAACCATAAAATTATCCAAAATATGTTGCCCAGGAATGAAAACTGCTTGATTAGAACTAATGCAACTATGGAGACAACTCTTTAACCATTCAACGACAATTTTAGAAATGATTTTATACACTACATTGCACAAACTAATTGGTCTATATTGTATAATCAACCTAGGATCCTTGACCTTTGGGATTAACGTAAGCAATGTATGATTCATTTGAATAAACATATGCCTTGTATTGAAAAAAGTACGAACAACATTACAAACATCCACTTTAACTGCATCCCAATAATGATGAAAGAATAGAGAAGTCATACCATTCGGCCCAAGAGCTTTCTCAGGATGCATTTGAAAGAGTGCCTTTTTAATTTCTGCATCATCTACTGGCCTAGTCAATCTCTTGTTCATATTTGCATCGATGGATACCCGGATACCTCACAGTGCCTCAGATGGGGGTATCAGATTGGAGGTGGTAAACAAATGCCGATAGAACCCAAGAATCTCCTCTTTAATCTCATCTCCACTCTCACAACAACTACCATCTCCTCTCCATAATCTATCAATAGTATTCTCTCATTGGCAGCTTACCGTGCTTGCATGAAAGAATTTGGTATTCTTATCTTCTTCTTGTAACCATTGGACTCTAGATTTCTGTCGCCAATATTGCTCCTCTGCCTGGTAAGCTAGATGCAACTCCGCTTTTAATGAACTCCATTCACTCCAATTACGTTCACCATCTTGCTCTTGTATCTCATCCATCCTGCCCTTAATTTGCGAAATTCGTTTCGTTGAATTAAAATTGTTCTGCTTACTCCATTGTACTGGTGCCCACCTGCATTGCTTAATCTTTGAACAAACTTGATACATTGGAGAACTGACCTGCGATCGACCCCAATCTTGCATAATAAGCTCCCAGATCTCTTGCTTCCCAATCCATTTTTTTATCAAAGATAATTCTCCTCTTTGCTTGTGTTCTTTTAGGCATAGTGTCCAGAAGTAACAGTGAATGGTCTGAAGCTTGTCTCAAAATATGAAACACCATATCTTTGGGATTCACTAACATCCACTCAGGAGAGTCGAAGAACCTGTCCAACCTTTCCTCCACAAACCCTTCGCCTTCTCTATTATTGGCCCAAGTATACCTACATCCCACAAAATCCTTATCTTTCATTCCCATTCCATAGACAAAACTCTTAAATGGCTCAAAACTTCTGTCAGTTCTCCGCCGTCCTCCTCTTCAAATCATTCGTATCATCTGAGTAAGATTCCATGTGCTAAAGTTGTAGTGTTACTTAATTGACATAATAAAAGTAACTCAATGCTTGATTACAAATCTCTTTTATTCAATTATACATTCATTCTTTTATAATTATTAATTAAAATCATATACTTAATGAATCATTAAACGTATTATATCTCTTAACCAAAAATAAAGTTGTACCTATGGTAAAATGCACTCTTCTTTTTTTTTTTTTTCTTTAGGACCAAGGGAATAATAGTTACTAGTCCTGAATTCCACCAATGACCATTAATTTTTATTGCTATTAATTTTATTTGCAATAAATAGAACTAACTATTGTTGATAGTATACTTAGAAATTTAAGTCTAAATAAGTCTAATAAATGTAGGTACTCTTAGCTAACTTTCGTCCTAATTTGATTTTCGTGCCTATATATTCTTGGAATCTTTAATCTTTAGCTCATAATATTTTTGTATACAATTCTATTTAAATCATTTTTTAGCTTAATTTATTTCCCTCCATTTACTACATAGCGTGGCAACAATAGTTTTAAATTTAGCTATGGTCTATATGTATAATATTTCAAAACATGTTTTTTTATTTTTTAAAATATATCAAAAAATAAAAAAGTGATTTGGAAAGTGTTTTAAAACGCGTTCCCAACATGCCTTAAACTTTGTGTTGGTAACCACTCATTTATGTATGGTTTAACAATGAATCAAAACTAAAGACAAATTTTAAATGAGTTTAAATTAACAAAATAGATTTGAACAATATTTCGATTAATTTGGGTAGCCCTACATTCACGACAAGCCTGGGCAAAGGCTGGACTTAAAAATAAATCTTCCACCCATATGACACAGATTCTTTTGCCTTTGTTTTTGTCGCAATCAATCAAAATCTTTTTATTTGTGTGGATGATAAGGGAATGATAAATGGACCACAATGGAAATTAAACACTCCACACATACCCAAACACTGACTTGGGATGCCAAGCAAACTTTTCTTCATTTTATTTCTACTGGCCAAATACATTATTCATCTTAGAGTATTCCAGCAACAGAAATCACATATGACAATACTGTTGTATGTAAATAAAAATAAAATAAAATAAAATCTCAACTAAATTAAGTTTATTTACAAGTTAATAAATTTTTACTCCATATGATCATCATCAAATTATGCGATGTTTAGTAACAAGTTTGACGGGCAGTGACCGAATAGTGAAAAATAAAGCAGTAATAAAATGTAAAAAAATTGGCCTTCTAAATATATAAGAAAGGCTAACAAAAGTATCACCCTAAATTTGTGCTGATGTGGTAATAAATAGCAGTAACTGTCAATTTGTGAAATTCATCACAAGTTAAGATCCCAAATAGCAAAAAGATATATAGGATAACCAGCACAACAATGGTTAAATAGGCGCTAAATTTTGCAAAAGATGAAGTTTTTTTTTTTTTTCTTGTAGAAATATTTGACGTATGTATTTTTTAGTGTGTGTGTGTCTATATATATATATATATATGAAATAAGAAATTTGCTCAATATTTTGTGTAATCAAGATAAAGAAAAAAGAAAAAAATATATATATAATAAGAAATTTCTACATATATAAAAGGTGTCAAAATTTGCTCAAAACTCATTATCTATTGTAATCGAGATAAAGGGAAAAAAAATCATGGCGTTTAGTTTGAAAACAGAACAAAAATGTTGTACTATTATTCTTCCAAAAAACAAAATAAATTAAACACTACGTGCACGCACAACACTAATGAGAGCCGGATGATTATCATGCTCTTATGCATAAAGAGAAAATCAATGGAGGGCTTATGAGGATTTTTACTTGTTTTGTTTATTGTAGAAGATAAGTGGTGCTCAGGAAAATGTGAGAAAATAAAATGTGGAGTGAAAAATAAAGTATTTGAGCAACAAAGAGCCGCATAGGATTTCAAAGTCCTTTCGTTGATGTAGGCATAATAGTTGTCAAGAGGGGGCAAAACACTTAAAAAGCACACCAAAGAAATTAATAAATATGTTTGAACTTAGTTAATCAGATTTAAAGTTTAAATTAATATTTTCTAAATCCATTTTATTTATTAAAGACTTTATAAAAAATAATTATGCGTTTGATAAATTTCCTTACCCCTCTTATCTCTTAGATATAGTTTCTAGGATCGGAATCTTACACATAATCGATTTAGAGTAGCAAGATTAGATCGGTGGGATTGTATAATCATAAGATTTTAGAAAAAAAAAAGAGAAAATATAATTTATAAAATATTTTTAAAAAAATTATTAATCAATACATACATGAATGGATATGCAAAAAATTCATGTATAATTTATAATTAAATGATCTTACTTCAATTTCTATTTATTATAATATTTTATATAATTTTCAATTCCTGTTGTAGTGAAGGGTATTTATGTAAAATTTATTTATTTATTGTTAAAAGCTAATTAAAATATGATTACTAATTAAATTATTTATATAATAATAAATCTTAATTTTTCTTGGATATAAAAAGTTTTTTTTGAGTAAATTTAACTATATTTTATTCACATAATAAGGTAAGATCATAATTAGGATGGGGATCATTTTACTAAATTTAGATCGTAGAATCGTAAGATTGATGGGATCATATTAGAATTTTGAAAAATATTATCTTAGATTAGAGATGCATAGCACATATACCTTATGTTAAAAGTTACCAAAGTATGTGGCGTGTTACCAAAAATAAATTCCAAATCTCAAACCTTCCGAAGTCTAGCAGAAGTCGGGTCTCTCCTCAGGGAATGATGGATTCACTTCTCAAAACTGGGGATTGTTTCAATATAAAAAATGCAAAAATGCAAAATAACAAATTAAGACTAAATTTAATAATTAATGCAAAATTTAAAATGAAAAAATTCAATAACTAACAAGCTCTAGTCAAAGGAATAATTTTAGAACTAGTTCATTTAATTGATCATTGACACACGATTAATCTCATAATTTCACAAATAAATTGGTTATAGTCACTTAGTACCACCAAGCAACTAATTTCTCCTTATTTTGTTGGCAATTAAGAGACCCTCGTTAATTACTTCTTTTGTAGGTAAATAATCTAGGTACCACCCTAAAATTCAATTTACCTACAGCATTAAGATTTAGAGAAACCCAATTCTAACAAACAAACTCATACCATGGTTGTTTTAATTAGATTATTTATCACTTGACATAATTGAATCACTTACCAAGTAATAATCATGCCAATTACTACTTCACTAAAACAATCAAACCTTGATGTTCTAGTTAGCAATAGATTATATTGTAAATCAAATAATGATACCAATTATCCAATTATACAACACAACCATAAATAATAAATTGCAGGAAATAAAAAAAATACCATGAATTTATAAGAACATTAAAAACAATAAGTCTCACAATTGTTGTAAAACCAGCCTTCAATTATCCTTCAACTAGAATCAAGATTTAGTTTCTAGACATGATAAAAGATTAAATAGAAGAAAACAGAGAATGAAAGGAAAAGGAGAAAGCTGAAAACTAATTCCTATTTTTCTACCTTCTACTCTATTCTTTAACATTGTCTCTCTCTTAGCGAGCAGAGTGCTTCCTTTCTCCTCCAGGAGAATTCTGGTCTCATTAGAGTGCTCAGTTCAACCTAGGTTTTCTCTAAGGAAATTTATCATTGACTTCAGGTGTCCCTAATTTGTTTCCTTTCCCTTCAGTGCCATTACAGAATCTCTCTGTTTCTGAATTTTTGGAAAATTTTCTCATTTTTTTAGTTTTGTACGCTAGCAATGAATCTAGTCAACTTAACAGCCAAACACACTACCTGACTATTTTTATGGCTTCGCCTACTTAGTTGGTAGCATTGTGGTCTTTCTAGCTTCAATTACAGCAATGGTTCCCTCCAAATACAGCTTTCCAGAAGTGCAGCTCAAGGTCTTGTGACTTACCCGCAAAGAGTAGTATGGTGGAGAAGTTAGTGGAGCAATTTCGGCAATGCCAACTATCTACAAACGAGCAGCTGAGAGTTGAAATTCAAGAACAAGATGTAAAGTGTAGTAAGGAGCTGTGTGGAAGAAGCTTAGCAGGGAAAATTCATGGCGACAAAATAGTTAATTTTACAGGCTTGAAACTCACCTTGGTGAGAATTTGGCCGACCCAGAGTTCGTTCTCGATTATAGAGCATGGTCCAAACCTTTTTCAATTTGTTTTCAACGGCCAAGTAGATAGGAAGAAGGTGTTAAAAGGTAAACTCTGGTCTTTCGACCAACAATATCTGGTTTTAAAAGAATGGTCCTTGGGAATGAATATATATTCAGAGGCATTCAATCACATTGATATATAGGTTTAGATATGGAATATCCCCACTCATTGGCTGTTCAGAGAAACAGGTATGAAAATTGGGAAATTGTTTCCAAAAATTAGGGATGTGGACATTCCTAGTACGGGCAGCAAATTTGACAGATGTTTAAAGCTGTATGTTACCATAGACTTGGATCAGCCTTTGTTGCGAGGTACACAAGTTAAACTTCAAGAGCAGCAATGTTGGGTTATTTTCAGATATGAACAGTTACTCAATTTTCGTTCTTATTGTAGCCGCATTGGCCATCTAGAAAACGCACGTGGGATCCGAAAAGAGGATTGTAAGAATCACAAGCCAAAAGAGAGTCAATTTGGTGAATGGCTAAAGGCTGATTCAGTCAAGAGAGGGTACAAACCGAGTAATCAAGTAGTTTCAGGCCCTGGAAGTCAAGTTGGAAAAAATACTGTGGCCGAAAAAACTGTGGTTGCCAACCCTCTTTCTGGTGAAAACATTTCTCCCTTGATCCTTGTGGTTGACCTAAGCACAGGGTCCATGAGTAAGGCTATGAGTCTTTTTGTACAAAGGGCTTTGGATTATGAAGCAGCTGCACCAACGGAATTAGTCAGTCCACTTATGGAAGAAACAAGAATGATACTATCCACATTGGAGTTTACTTTAGTAAACAATTTGATCTTTGAGGAACACACTAAGGAACGGGTTACAATGGACTTGGATGGGGTCATACAGGAAAAAGTGAGTGATCTTGAAGAGGAGCAAGCAGAGAAGATGGTCAATCAGAACCTTGAAGCTGATTTTTCTGCCCTAGAGCAGAATCTTGTAAACGTTCCAATGATGATGGTGGCTGCCTCAAATCCTGCACAAGAAGCTCCCCAAATATTGGAGTTGAATGTAGAAGAAATGGTTGCCAAAGTTCTGGGGATTCGAATGCGAAAAAGGCATCGCAAAGTTGTTTCCAGAGTTCCGCAACCACCAGGGATTCAAACCTTAGTGCAGTCACATCATAGTGCAGGGGAAAAATGAAAAGGGATCATTCAGGAAGGCAAGGAAGAATCCGAGAGTGAGCGGGCACAGGAAGGTGGACAGAAAAGAAGGAACCAAGGCCTTATCATTCGCGATTTACAGGTGGAGGAAGCCAGCCCCAAATGGCCCGAAGCTAATCAATGAAAATTTGTGCCTGGAATTGTAGAGGTCTAGGAGGGCTCTCTACCATTTCTCATCTTAAGCAAACCATTAGGTTCCACCTCCCGGATATGGTATTTATTAGTGAGACTAAACAAAATGCGCCCTTTACCAAAACCTTTTGCCAAACTTCTTGTCTTCAAGACCGATGGAAAACTATTGATCTATCGGAAACAAGAGGTGGCCTTTCTTTTTTTGGAGTGACGATATGGTAATAAATCACGTGATATCAACAAATTTTTATTTCGAAGTACAAGCCAATAAATAGGGAGATCAAGAGCATTTTTGGGCTATTTTTGTATATGCAAGTACGGATCCTAAAGTCTGCAGTCAGCAATGGGAATATCTTCAACAGGCCAAAAGCAAATGGGGGAACAAGTGGTTTATGGGTGGGGACTTCAATGATCTAGTGGATAACTCAGAGAAAAGAGGTGGTCAACCCCGTTTGGAGGCCAGTTTTCAAAGTTTTAGGGACTTTATCAAAGTCATGGGTATGGCAGATCTAGGTTTACTAGGAGACCTTTCACTTGGGCCAATAATAGGGAGCAAGAGGGTTTCATTGAAAAAAGACTTGATTGCTTCTTTGGTTCAATTGATTGGATCCTTCAGCACCCTATGGCGGCAGTCAAACATGTGGAGAAACAGGCTTCCAATCATTCTCTCCTTTTATTGGATACTTGTAGGGCCACTCCTCGACAAAAATGAAGATTCATTTTTGGACAAAAGATGGATAAAGCAAGAGGGAACAGTTGCCTTAGTAGAGAAAGCATGGAATCGGATCCAACACGGAACTCCAATATACCAAGTCACTAGCAAAATCAAACAGTGTAGAGTGGAATTTCTGAAGTCGGCCACTGCCGTGCATACTAATGCAAAACGAAGGATAAGGGAGATCAAAGTGCAAATGGAATTGCTAAGCCAAGCAGGGGGCACAAGAGACTGGCAAATTTGGAAGAAGCTGAGAGAAGATTTGCACAAAGCATATAGTGAAGAGGAAATGTACTAGCACCAAAAAGCCGCATTCAATGGCTAAAAAAGGGAGAAAAGAACACAAAGTTTTTTCACGCTTCTACAGTGCAAAGAAGAAGATTGAATGCAATTGACAGACTAGTAAAGGAAAATGGAAGGATTTGCACCAATCCAGAGGAAATCAAACAGGAAGTTTCTGATTTTTACTTTACACTTTTTACTACTTCTTCTCCAACGACTGACCCAACTTTTTTGCTAGGTATCCCAACTGCGATTACAAGTGCCATGAACCAAAGAATAACCAGGCCAATTGAGGATGCTGAGATTCGGAACGCTTTATTTGGTATGCACCCTAATAAGGCACCAGGACCGGATGGTATGGCTCTACTCTTCTTTCAAAACTATTGGCATTTAGTTCAAAAGGATATCATCTTTGCTATCAAAAGTTTTTTTGTCCATTCAAGAATGCTGAAGAGCGTAAACCATACACTTATTACTCTTATCCCCAAAATAAAGAACCCAACCCAAATAGCCCAATATAGGCCCATTAGCTTATGCAATGTTGTCTATAAAATAATATCTAAGATTCTGGCTGAAAGAATAAAATCCTGCCTCAATGTATGCATACATGAAAGCCAAGCTGCCTTTGTCCCTGGAAGACAAATCATGGACAATGTTATTATTGCGCATGAATGCATACACCATATTAAAAGCCTTAACAAATCAAGAAAAGGTTTTATGGCCTTGAAATTAGATATGGCAAAGGCTTTTGATCGAGTTGAGTGGGGTTTTTTATCTCAAGTATTACTTAAGATGGGCTTCTTTACAAAGTTCATAGATTGGGTTATAATATGCATAAGTACCTCATCTTTTTCTTTTAACATAAATGGTGAGGTTAGCGGCTATGTGCAGCCCAGAAGAGGTATTAGACAAGGAGATCCACTATCTCCTTATTTATTTATAATTATTTCGGAATTTTTTTCATTTTTAATTAGAAAGGCTGTAAATGAAGGTACCTACCGGGAAATGAGACTATGTCGTAAAGGATCGCTCCTCACTCATCTTTTTTTTTTGCAGACGACTCACTACTTTTTGGTGAAACGACAGTGGAGCAAGCTCAACACATTTGAAGGATCATCGCAGATTACTGTGAAGCATCAGGGTAGAAAGTCAATTTGGATAAATCTTTGGTCCTTTTCAGCAGGCACTTAGCAGATAGTGATAAAGCTACCATTATTCAGGTGTTAAATGGGATCAAGGAGCTAAGGAGTGCCTGATACTTAGGATTGCCCTCGGATATCGACAAATCAAAGAAAGAAGTATTTGCATATGTCATTGATGCGGTCAGAAGAAGAATAGGTAACTAGAAAACTCAATTTTTGAGTTAGGTAGGTAAAGAAATTCTCATCAAATCCATCCTTATTTCCTTACATATCTATATAATGTCATGTTTTAAACTCCCAATTGGCATATGGAAAATCTTGAGTAGTGAGCCAGCACATTTTTGGTGGGGCTTTAATGCAAATAATGGTCATAAAATTCATTGGAGAGTCTGGTCCAAATTAACACTTCTGAAGGATTTGGGAGGGCTTGGTTTTCATGATATATAAGTTTTCAATGATTTCTTATTAGCCAAGCAATTATGGAGGTTAATCCAGTTCCCTAATTTGCTTCTGAGCCGTGTAATGCAAGCTCGATATTATTCCCAAGGAACACTTATGCACGCAAAAGTTCAACAAAATGCATCTTGGCTATGGAAATGTTGGACAGGAGCAAAATATATCTTAGAAATGGGGATGAGATATAAAGTGAGAGACGGCAAAATCATTAAAATTTGGGAGTCTCCATGGCTAGCACATAGAGCAAATTTCAAGCCACTCCCCAAAAAGCATAATCAAGAGTCAACTGTTTGGTGCCACCAACTAATGGTTGAGGAGGGGGCGCAATGGGATCAAAACCTAATTGCTCAACTTTTTCACCCTGAGGATGCAGTGGAAATTTCTAAAATTCCATTAAGAATGGAGGCTGGTCCAGATAAGCTCATTTGGCAGCATGATAGAAAAGGGAATTTTACAGTTCATTCTGCATATTAGTTTGCTATGGCGCACACCGAGCTCACTTAAGTATCAACACAGCTACCAGTAGTTCTAGTTTGACAAATACTACGCGTATGTGGCGTAGAATTTGGAATCTTCCGGTCAAAGGAAGCTGAAACATTTTTTGTGGCGCTACTGTCAAGAAATTTTGCCAACCAAAATAGAGCTGTGTAAAAGGAGAATTCAGCTAGATCCCATTTGTGGTATTTGCAGAATGCATGAAGAAACCATTGAGCATGTCCTTTTTACTTGTGATAGGGCTGCGATGGTGTGAAGACTCTCTCCGGTTCACTGGGATGGTTTGCGAGATAAGCAATCCTGTTTCCGACATTGGTGGGAAGCTTTAAGTTCCATAGGCAAAGATTCCATCAACAATAACCAGATCAATCCTTCTGTATACATCCTTTGGATGTTATGGAAAACAAAAAATCTTTGGCTCTTTGAGGGGATTACTAAATCAGCCAAGGAAGTGGTGGATTCAGCAATTTTGGAATGGCAAGAATATCAAAAGATCTTAGAAGGGATTCTTTTTAATTACTAAAACTGAATCTGTTTTATCTCTATCTTCTTACGTGTTTTGCCGCATTTTGTATATCTATATTTTTAATTGTTTTTGCTGCTTTCTGTATAGTTTCCTAAGCCTCCTATTGTTCTACAAGTTAGTGTTTATAGCCCTCTTTTTAATTTTCCTTTAAGTTCTCATTTGCTTTGGTTATCGTTTTTGCAAGTTTCAACTGTTTTTTGTCTTTCCTCTTATTAGGAGACGGTGCTGCTAAGAGGAGCCTTCGCTTTTGAGCACCCTAGGGTAGGAAGGTTTTTTGAAGGAAAGATCCAAGTATCAAGCCAGGAAAAGGGTACTGCAATCCTTTGGGGCAAGGTAAACAGAACAGTGACATTGCAGTGAAGCTGAGAGAAGTCCAACTAATTTCTCGAGTCACAGCACACAATGTAGGTAAGCAAAATAGACGCTTGTGCAGTACAGAGGGGAGTTCGACTTGGAGCAACATATGTCAGGCAGCTTGAAGCTCAATTTCTAGTACCAAGAAGAGTCTTATCCCACTGATGGACCCTCGACTCCTGTTCATTCCTGATCACTCTTTCTAACGTAACCTCTAGATGGCATTTTGCTTTTCATTTCTCCCCAGATCAGTATTCGACAGTCGGCTTTATAGCTATCTTTTTTCTTCATATATTCTCTGGTCTTGGTTTTCTAAGGGGTACAAACTCATGAGGAAAGACAAGAAATGCAGTCGGGCTGCCTACTTATTCTTTCTTTCGGGTCATATGATAAGTCCAGGGTGCTTTCTAAATGGATCCAGAGAGTAATTATAATTACCTACTACTCTAATTTTGTAGCCCTCCTCTCCTTTTCTTTTTTGGTAGAGGAGCAACAAGCACCACTCTACTTCGGGGCAAGGAGGCTCCTCATCACGGCTAAAGGAGGAATAAAATCAGCCCAACTACTGAAGAAGGAATCAAATCACATTGGGTTTCTTGGTAGGTACGCTCTTGGAACCTTTTTAGTGTTTTTTTGTTTCTTGGGGGCGAGATCGATATTTTGTGTGGTGAAATGTTCTTGACTAAATTGATTGGCAAATGTGGATTATTGTGTCTGTGTTTTGGAAGTTTCTTGACTGAATTGATTTGGCAAATGTTGACTGAACTGATAGTATGAGTCTTAAAGTTTGTACTGAGGGCCAACAACCTGTTTGTTAGAATGCCTCAAAGGAAATTGTTTTGCCATACTGCATGGTTGTGGCCGTTCAATGGTTTGCATTGTGGAGTGTTGTGTTTGGCTGTCTCGGTTTTTGCTTGGTTGTTTTGACAGTATTGCAAAATGTTGGCTGCCCATATCACATTGATTTATGAGTTCTAGGTTTGCATTGAGGGCAAATATTTTGCTTGTTAAAATGCCTCAAAGGAGATTGGTAGACCACTCTGCATGCCATGGCCATTATATTTCTAGCCGGGCAAATCTATTTTTTCAGCTTTGCCTGTATCATTTATTTCTACGGCTACTACGAGAGATGGCCAGCATTGGCCATTTTCATGTGATGTTCATTGCTGGCCAACAAGTGGAAATGGTCCGCGGAATTAAGGTGGTTTTTTCCACCATAGCTCATCATCTTTTTTACCTTTCTGAAAGAAGATGCAATGTTGAAGAAAAAACAAAAGAACAACAAAAACAAAAACAGAACGGAAAAAACAAACAAAACAGAAGCAAAAACAAAAACAACAAAAAGCAAGGGAAAAAAGAAGAAAAGGTAGATGGAAAAAAAGAAACAAAAAAGATGGAAGAAAGACAAAAGAGGCAGGAAAAAGAACTTAGATAGGGGGCAATAGAATGATAGGCAAAATGAAGATGTGGTATGCATGCATTGTACTATCCAAATTAAGTATGTATGCATTGTACTCTCTATGCAACTATGTATGCTTTGCACTCTTCATACTTAGTGCTTCTGTTTTTGCCCAATGTTTAAGTGGAAGACAAATTGGGTACTACAATATTTTATCTCATTTCCCACCATGGCCTCCAACTTTGCCAAGATAGGAGACTTTGTACCATTATTCATGCACCTCTTAGGTAGTTTTGTTTTCGGTCATTGGTTCTTTTGCTTCCTCTTATGTAGCTTTGTTTTTACAAACTTAGAAAATAGGAAGAAGAAGAACAAAAGGAAAAAAGATGCACACAAAGAATAAAATTGCAAATGAAAAGAAAAAACACAAAACACAAAAAAAAATTGTAAAAAAAGGAAAAAAAAAAGAGAAGGAAAGAGAAAAAAAAAGGGCAAAAACACAAAAACAAGGAAAAAAAAAAGAAAAATAGAAAAATGGAAAAAAGCATAAACATTATGTACAATGAAGCTTGGTGTCTTAGCTCTCACTCAAAGAACTTTCTTTTTCTTTCTCTCTATTCCCAATTTCTTTTCTTTTATTTTTTCTCTAATCTATTTTAGCCCTACATTTTGATACCCATTTTCTGGTTTCTTTCTCTGCCCGTTGGTATTCTCTTCATAGACGGAATATGATTCCTCGGTTGGTTGGGGCAATTTGAATGTTTCTTTTCTGTTTGAAAGCAGGAGCAGTTTCATTTTTTCTTTTTGTTTCTTTTCTGTTTTGGATTCCTCTTGTTTGAACTGCAATCTGCTCTCTATTATCATTAAATTCTAGCTGGAAAGTTTTTGTTTCAATGTTTTGTTCTCTGTTTCCAGTTGCTCACCCCCAAAATGAAGGCCATCTTTATGCCAAGGATCTCCTTTATACCCCTCTCTAATCCAAGGATATTTTCTTTTCTCCTAATCTCTTTTTCTCCACATTCTGGTTTCATATTGCTGATTGAATTTTTCTTCCAATCAATATTCTGGCTTCACTCTCTGTTGGGCTAATTTCTCTCCGTGGACTGCATTATTTTCTATGGTTGGCTGGGACAATTTATTAAGTTATTATATGATCTGACTTGAAAGAAGACGTGGTCACTTGTTGCTCTTTTCTGTTTGGACCCTTTTTGATTGGACTACTCGTGCTCTCTGTTGTTGCTTCATCCATGATGGGCTGTTATTGATTAGACTGATTTTTTGAAAGTTTGATTTCCATTTCAAGACTAGACATAGGCCATTGTTTCCTGTTGAAGAATGGCACCATGAAGATTTTGGTATTTCTATTTTGGTCTTTTAAAATATGCCTTTTAGAATGCTTATATGTAATTACTACAAATCATGTATCCCAAGATTGCAATTGATGTTTCAAGATATAGTGGCCAAGCTTAGTCATTTAGTTGAAGTTAGCTATTTCCACTATATCTCACAACATCAATCTTTTGGCAATCTTTTTTGTTATATTTGTTTTCTTCCCTTGTATAGACTAAGATTCATGTTCACTAGTCTAAGACTAATTTTATTGTTGTAAAAAATGAGATAGTGGTCACCCAACCACTATTCCATTCTCCTCCTTGGCTATTACTTTAGACTAAGGAGATCATATAGCTTTCATTGGCTAACAATTTGTACAGTCCCATTATTCAATTCAATGGAATTACTATTGTTTCAGTAAAAAAAAAAAAAAAACTCTATTCTTTAACCCCCTTTATATAGAGTAGTTGGTAGGGTTTAGATAAGATGAGATAGGAGAACAAAAGATATTTAACTTCAATTTCACACTTAAAGTAAAGATAACATAATCTATCTAAAACTAACTACCTAATCTCTTAGATTTTTGAAACAAAGATTGTTTTGATCCATATTGTAACAACCTTCTCTTTGAAATTCAAGTTCGTCCAACTCAGCAATTGACAAGACTTGGCCACGCTTTACTCAAGGAGGTCTTCTGATCTTGGTTCTACTTTGATAGACGCGCTCACGCATAGCCACTTGAAGTTTTCATTTTTGCATTTCATACAAAAAATCTTGCTTTCAATCCAATTCTCCATTTTCCACACCTTATACAAAAAGTATGTCATAATCAAACAATTTCACCCTATAATAAATTTAATATTGGGAAAATATGAACAAGAAAGATGTACATTTTAAGTTCTATTAGTATGACAATAATTACTCATTCCTTTCCTATAGCTTTCCTATTCCTGCAGTTTGTTTACTTATAGTATGATGCTAAACAATTTTGCAATTAAGGTTACGTTTTGTGTTTGAAATATGTACCGTTTTACACACATTTTCAAATTAATGGAGTTTAGAACCAAAACTCAACTAGTATTTCATTGCCTGATGCAATGTGGAAACAATTGATCGGCTTTCTTTGCAATTTATCCTCAATATGAAAATTTATTAGGAAATAATATTTATAATAATTATTAATATGTATTAATCATATTTCAGAATACTAATCTATTAGATTTAATACTCCTCTATCACATAAATACAGCCATATTTCAGAAAACTAATTTATTATTGGGCGAATTCCTATTACGAGCATAATAAGATTCAAAATCATTAAAGAGGGTATAAAATTGTCAAAATTATTTTTAAGAGTATAAAAATAATTTTAAAGTGTGAAAATATTTTCAATTACAAATTCAAAAACAATCTTATCAGAACCTTTTTAAGGGTGATAATTTTTTTGCAATTCGGAATTCGGAATTGATTTGGCCATCACTAAATATTTATCCTCTTATTCAGTTATCTCTATCTCTTTTTATAAGTCTTTATTCATAACTATGAAGGTAGTTTTTAATAGAATGAAGTTTTTTTTTATTGGTATTTTCTTAATAGAAATTTGTAATGATGATAATGGAAGAAAATAATTTTTATTTGGAATAAATTCCACCTGTGATCCACTACTCTTCATCTTTATTATTGGAGTCCAATTGTCTTTCTCACTTTACAAATAAAACTATAACTATACTTCATAACAGGATTCACGGAGAGAAGAATTGATTTATGGCTTTATCATTGAAAAGTAGAGGAGGAAATGTATGTACTTTAGGTGGTAAGAATAATTGGTGGTGTTTGTAAAGAATATCTGTTGAATTCAACTTATTGTATTCATGATATGTAATCACCTCTTAAAGGGAAAGAAAGATACAAGATCTATCTGTTATCTGTATAATTTGTAATTTAAAGTAAGATAAATTGAGATGCAAATAAGATAAACTAGAATAAGATTGTATTTGAAATCTTTATCCTTAACAGCCCCCCTCAAACTGAAGTCGGATGATAGCAGACCTTCAGATTGTCCTTCAAAAAACAGAATTGCACCGAAGAGAGTGGCTTAGTCAGGATATCGGCAAGTTGATCTTTGGAGGAGACGAAACGAAAGTCCAGGAGCTTCTTAGCCACTAAATCATGAACAAAGTGATAGTCTATCTCAATGTGTTTGGTACGGGCATGAAATAGAGGATTAACAATCAGATATGTGGCACCTAAGTTGTCACACCACAATATGGGTGGATGTGAAACTGAGACTTCAAGTTCAAAGAGCAAAGACTGAATCCAAGTGAGTTCAGAAGCGGCATTGGCAAGAGCCTTATACTTAGACTCAATGGAGGAATGGGCAGGTGTGTCTTGCTTTTTGGCAGACTAGGAAATGAGATTAGAGCCAAAAAAGATTGCATAACCCCCTGTTGATTTTCTGTCATCAACGTCCCCAGCCCAATCCGCATCAGTAAATGCAGTAAGAAGTTGGGAAGGATCATTAGATAGAACAAGACCATGGGAAACGGTGGCCTTCAAGTACTAAAGAATTCTCTTGACAGCCTCCTAGTGATCTTCAGTTGGTTCCTGGAGAAATTGACACACTTTGTTTACAGAGAAGGCTATGTTTGGTCTGGTAAGTGTATCATATTGTAGTGCCCCAACAGTGCTACGATATAGTTTAGGATTCAGCAAAGGGGTGCCTGAGAACTTAGAAAGGTGTGAGGAGGTTGTCATAGGAGTAGAGACAGGCTTTGCACCATCCATGCCTGTGCGTTTGAGAAGATCAACAATATATTTTTGTTGAGAAAGAATAATACCCCGAGAGTGAGGCTTTACCTCCACACCCAAGAAGTAATGAAGATCCTCTAAATCTTTAATAGCAAATTCCTTGCTTAAATCATCAACTAAAGACTGAATGCAAAAGGAGTTGGATCCAGTGACCAAAATATCATCAACATAAACAAGGACATAGATACGATCGTTACCTTGTTTAGAGATAAATAGAGAAGTATCAGTTTTGGAACCTCCAAAACCCAATGTGAGTAGATGTGAGCTCAGCCGGTTGAACCATGCCCAAGGCGCTTGCTTGAGACCATAGAGGGACTTGTGGAGTTTGCACACATGTAGGGGTTTGGTGGGGTCAACAAAACCAAAAGGTTGAGCCATGTAGACATCTTCATGAAACACCCCATGCAGGAAAGCATTGCTCACATAGAGCTGGTGAACTTTCCACTTGTGGATAGTGGATAAAAAAAAGCACAGTTCGAATAGTTGTTGGCTTGATAACTAGGCTGAAAGTTTTAGTGTAATCAACCCATTCTTGTTGGTTATAACCCTTTGTGACAAGCCTAGCCTTGTGTCTATCAAGAGTACCATCGGCTTTGCATTTGACTTGGAAAAACCATTTGGAACCCACCACATTTAATCTTAGACTAGGAGGGACTAGGGACCACGTGCCATTTTTCATCAAGGCATTGATTTCATCTACCATTGCTTGTCTCCAATAAGGAAACTTGTTGGCAGCAATGAAGCAAGTGGGTTCAATATCCTCGAGAACCTGAGATAAATGCGCCGAAGAGAGGGGGTATCGTGTTGATGGTTTGGAATCTTTTCTTAGAGTCATGGGGTGAGTCCGTTGGGTGGGAATTGAAACATGAGGAGCCACACCTAGTCCAGCCATAACATAGGGATCTTTCGATGCTGGGGGTAGTGAAACTGCTACATCTTCCCTGTTAAAGACATCAGTAATATGCTGGTCTGCAGAAAAGGTGTTAGGAATAGACGTAGGATCAATATGAGCAATATAGACAAGGTGTACCGAAGAGATGTGAGAGATGTTTTGGGATGGCAAAGTGGTGTTAGGAATGGAATTGGAAGTACCTTGGGGAAGACCACGTGAGTCAAGGGATGATGACGATAGACTGCCTGTAGAAGTAATGCTTAACCACGTCAATAGAGAAGAAGGAAGTGGAGCTGCACAATTACTGGTTAGAGTAGAAAAAGAAAAATCATTTTTGATGAAATTGACATGTCTACAAATGTATATTCGACCTGTTTTAACATCAAGACAACGATATCCCAAGTGAAGAGGACTATAGCCTAGAAAAACACATTTTTGAGAACGAAATGAGAACTTATGTTATAGGGACGCAATAATGGAAAAGTAGTACAACCAAAGACTTGAAGAAAGGTAAATCAGGTTTATAAAGAAAAAGAGATTCAAAAGGACATTTGTTATGCAAAACAAGTGTCGGCATTCGATTAATTAGAAAGACAGTTGTCTCAAAAGCATAATGCCAAAACTTCAAAGGAAAAGATGCATGAGCAAGTAATGTTAAACCTGTATTAACATTATGACGAATTTTACGTTCAGTAGCCTCATTTTGTTCATGAGTGTGAGGACAAGCACCGCAATGAATGATGCCATTTTGAGTGAGAAAAAGATTTAATTTTTGATACTCCCCACCTCAATCCGATTGAAATGCCTTAATGGGAGTGGAAAATTGTTTTCCACCATAGTTTTGAAATTGACAAAAGTGGAGGAGAGTTTAGATCTGTTAGTTAGTGGAAAATACCAAGTGTATTTGGTAAAATCATCAATGAAAATAAAAAATACTTGTGACCTTGAGTTGAAGGGAATGGAGCAGGACCCATATATCACTAAATATTAAATCCAAAGGACCATTATTGACACTCCTAGTGATAGGTAAAGAAAATTTATGAGATTTTCCAAGAAAGCAAGAAGATCATTTTATTTCATTCAAAGTGTTTGAGGAACAAGGTAAAGAATTAGAAGAAATAATTTTTCTAACAATCCTATGCTGTGAATGACCAAAGCGAGCATGCCATATATCAGTAGAGATGCATTCACCAACATTAGCCTCCATTGCATGGTTTTTATTGAAAGCATTAAGTCCCTTCAACTTGTAGAGTCCATCATCAAAACGGCCTTGAAGCAGTGGTCTCGTTGTCGTGGAGTCCTTAACAGAAAAATGATAAGGATGAAACTCAAAGAAACAAGAATTATCTTTTGTAAAGTGATGAATGGAAAGAAGGTTTTTGGTAATTTGTGGAACATGCAACAAATTAGAAAAATGAAACAAATTATGAGATGGAGAAAGAAGACGAGAGGAGCCAACATTGCTTATATTTAGTCTAGTGTCATTACCTACACGAAACTTTTCAATACCCTTGACTAGAGGGAGCATGGGGTATTACCAATTGGAGGAGAGGTAGAGAGACCACTAGACTGAGTAAGATTTGCCTCAAATTTGGGAGCCTCGAGCGCCAATCGAGTTTCATGGCTAATGAGAAGCCGACACAGATCATGGAAGGAGAGTGACTCGGCTTTGGTAGTCAAGGTAGCAACAAGATCATCAAACGCAGGAATAAGATTTTTGAAGATGATGGCGTTGAGTTCCTCAAGGCCAAGAGGTTTGTTTGCGGCCACCAATTGATCAGTAATATATTTGACTTCACGAAGGTAAGTCGAGATGCTTTTGCCATCTTTTTGGTCAGTGTTTTGGAGTTGCGTGTGGAGTTGTAAGATACTTGTGTGTGATAGTGTGCCAAACGCAGTTTGCAAAGCCTCCCATACAGATTTGGTAGCGATGAGAACCACAATATAGGGAATCACATCATGAAACAGAGAGTTCGAAAGCCAACTCAAAACTAGTTGATCTTTGCAAAACCATTCATTGTAGGCAGGGTTTGGAATGGAAGATCCATCCTTGGTGAGTGTTTTGGGAGGACAAACAGAGGAACCATCCACGAAACCAAGAACATTTTGGCTTTTGAGAAGAGGGATGAGTTGAGTGTGCCACAGCAAGTAGTTGCTATCATCAAGTTTGATGCTAAGAGTGTGGTGTAAATGAGGGGAGTTGTTGATAGAGGTAGAGGAGTTGGTAGAGGAATGAGGGATGATGTTTGTGGTGGTGGCGGAAGATGAGGATGTGGAAGAAGAGAAAGACGAAGAAGAAGACATATTTAGGTTGAAAAATATTCTAGGAATGATGGTTGCTCTAATACCAAGTAAAGAATATCTGTTGAATTCAACTTATTGTATTCATGATATGTAATCACCTCTTATAGGGAAAGAAAGATACAAGATCTATCTGCTATCTGTATAATTTGTAATTTAAAGTAAGATAAATTGAGATACAAATAAGATAAACTAGGATAAGATTGTATTTGAAATCTTTATCCTTAACAGTGTTAAAAGATTTGAGATGACTGAAGAAAATATTGATGGTGGATAAATTTGTTACTAAATTTTTTTGAGACCATGACAGTATTTTTATATCCTTAAGAGGGATTTTGAAAGTTTTGTGTCCTTTTCAAGAATTTTTAATTTTGCTACACCCTTAATAGTAATTTGCCATTATTATTAAAAAGACGTGATGCTTGAGTTTGAATAGGGTGGATATGTATAAAACTTTGAATTTAAAAAATAAATTGGTATTGGTAAGAAGTTACCTTTTTAAAAAAAAATAAAAGGGTGACAATAAAAAAGTGATATGGGAAAGTGTATTTTGGCACAAAAAAAAAGTGAAAAAATGACAATAACAATGGGATAGAGGAAATAGTATTTTATTTTAAATCACTTTTACATAAATTTTCAAGCATTCAAACTCAATAATTATTTTTTGGGCAGACACAGTAAATCTTAACCCACTTATCATTTGATTGTGCGAATATTTGTAGTAATGTAGTGGTAGAGTTAGAAGTTGTACAATTAAACTCAGAAGTTGGAAAAAAACATATAATTTAGATTTGAAAAAAAAATAGAAATCAAACCTATAATTAAAAAGGAAAATAAAAAATAAGTATATTTATTTGTATTAAATATAATTTTTAAAAAAAATTCTACAGCTCCAAACTCAAACTGAATTGTCAATTTGAATTCAATTCTTCAAAATATAGATTTGGTTTTAGTTATAGGAACTACTATTTATGGTTTCGGCTCATGAACTAAAATTATTAATTCAATTCTAGTTCAAACTATATCCATAGCCACCTCTTGCTTTTAGTATATTATGGATATTTACCATTCCCTCAACATCTCCAATTCACGTTGCTTAAGAACATGGTAGGAATTCAACATCCATGTCATCAAATTAATATTTCATCGTGATGTTGTTGAGGAAATAATGTATGGAGAACCCAATTGAGGCCAATAAGAGCAGGCTAATATGTAATAGGAACTTAATCTAAATCCATAAATTTAAACCAATAGATTTTGAAGTTAATCTAAATATAATTAATTTAGCATGTATATTATCATCATATTTTTCTCTTTATTTTCGATAACATTATAAAATCAACATTTTTTTAGCCTTTTAATCAAAGGAAAAGTTCTTAATTTTGTTAATTGCAATCTAAAATAGTATTTGAACTCAAAAAATGAGACATTAATTTATAATAATGCTAAGTAACAAACACACTTTCGTAGTTAATAAAAAAATTATTTATTAATATCATGACTGCAACTATCTGCACCAATAAACAAAAATTTAAAAGGATAAATAAAAATTAAAGAAATCTAAATATAAAGAAAATGTGGAGAAGATTGTTGGAATAACAAAAGTACAAATAGATTCCAATTGTCCTTGAAAAAGAAAACAACAATGATGATGTTCATATTGTAGCATTAAAATTGAAGCCAAAAGAGAGAATATGTCACTATTTAAGCTGAAATCAAGCCAGTAAAATCTTCTAGCAGTAAAATCTGCTTTCCATGAAGGAGGGAAGGCATTCTTTGCCTTGCTGCTTGCTATTGTTTTGGCCCTTTGTTTGGGTATAGCTCCAGGAATGCGATATGTCTGGACAGTTTGTTGGAATGTTCCTACTGGTTTTTCTTCTTTTTGACTTGGATTCTGCTTTCTATGAAGGAGGGAACAATGGATCATTTTTATCTTATTCTGGTTTAGTCCGTCTTCTTTTTGTTTTGTTTAAGGAATGTTTTTGTTTCTCTTTTCGAAATTGTAAAGTTGCAATTGATGTCCAAGATATAGTGGAGGTTTAGTCATTTAGTTGAAGTTAATTATTTTCCACTATATCTGAAAACATCAATCTTTTCCACAATCTTTTTTGACAGTAGAGGGTTTTTTCATTAGTGTAGCATGTTTCATCATAGCTAGTCCTAAACTAGTTGCTCTTGTATTCGATGGGGTAGCGGTTTTTTCTCAATCGTTATCACATTTTCCTCTTTGGCTATTTGTTTTAGACCAAAGAGATCAATTAGCCTTCTTTGGCTATCACTTGTATAGTCCAATTTATTCATTAAATGAAATGATATGACTACCGTTTTAGAAAAAATTTTAAAAAGTTGAAATCAAGCCACATTTTAAAAATCTAATGAAAAAAAAAATCAAAATTACATAATTTTTACTTTTAAGAAATTATGAATTTAAACAAAAAATTATGAAATTAAAAAATTTTGAAAATCAAAAAATTAAAACTAATAATAGTTAAAACAGAATACAACAAGAGTAACACTTAAGAGATGAGAAGTGTAGGAGATCAAAAGAAAAAGAATAGATGAGACAAGTTCAAAAGTTCAAAATATGTTTATTTATGTTAAAATTTTAGGAAAAATAAAATCCTAAAATATTGTACTTAACCAAAAAACGAAATTACATTTAACCAAAAGAGAAACGTTCATCCCAATCCCAAAAAAACACACGAAATGATGGCACTAGTGGGTATTAAGGAATTCAGGATCACCCCTTATATGTCGAACGGCTATTGCATGCATAGGTATATATACTAAAAGTCACGGCCTCGATTCAGAATTAGGCTTATGACATTTATTATTTCAAATTCTGCAACAAGTAGTGTGGAACCCAAAATAATATGAAAATAAAATAGAACAAAATGGCTCTAAATTTCAAAGTAATACATTAAATTTTTCAAAAGTCATAAACAAAGAACAAAGTCAATATTTGACTTGTCTAAAAAATTTGAGGCTTATTTTTCCTCTTTCTGACATATAATATAATGAACAATATGTCCTATATATAAGAATTATCAAAACCCAAACCTAACAATATTTCCTATCCAATGTAAATCTAACTCAGAATATGATTTAAGCACTAAAACCAAATCTAAATATGAATCACTACCCAAAACCTAAACCCATTTGGAAATTTAGTTTAATTATTCTAAATTGCCTCCCTTAAACTAAGTTTTCATAATTCATCATACCTGTTAGAAATTGAGAGAAACACAAACAAGAATAGTTGTATTTTCTTAATATGATGTGTTGTAATATAATTCGGTACAAGCATCTTAGAAATATAGGAATGAAATATGTAAATAAGGAAACTAAATATTGCCTAATTATGACTAAATATTGCCTAACATATTTATAAGAAATTTTCTAAGCATATTCTAACATGACATATTTAGAATAGAATATTCTGAATATATTCTACTAAATATATTCTAACATCCCCCCTCAAACTCAAGGTGGCAAAACAAACTTGAGTTTGGAAACAAGATCAAGAAAGCAACCAAAAGACGTTAGAGTTAGAAGTGGCGAACAAGACCAAGCGCAGCAACAGTAGATTGGCGATCAACATATCAGAGAAAGCGACCAAAAGACGATGAAGTCAGAAGTGATGAACAAGACCAATAGATCGGAGCACAATTGATGAAAAATACCAAACTTTGGACAGGTTGGGAAAAAATGAAAAAATTGGAACTTCCAAGTTTGGCCAAAACAAGAAAAGCGAGCCAAAATTGGTTGAGGCCGAAACGAAAAAAATTGGAACTTCCAAGTTTGGCCAAAAACAGGAAAAGAGAGCCAAAATTGGCTAAGGCCGAAACGAAAAAATTGGAACTTCCAAGTTTGGCCAAAAACAAGAAAAGAGACCCAACATTGGCAGAGGCCAAAACGAAAAAATTGGAACTTCCAAATTTGCCAACCTTCAAAACAAGTTGAATCCAAAACAATCCAAGTGCAGCCATTGCCAACCTTCAAAACAAGCACATTCCAAACAAGTGCAGTCGAAAAAAAAAAAAAAAGTATGGCCAAAATAAGGAGTGAGGCTACGGGGGTGTGAGACGCAACAGGATATATTTTTTTTTTTTGGTGATGAAATCTCTGATACCATGTTAGAAATTGAGAGAAACACACACAAGAATAATTGTATTTTCTTAATATGATGTGTTGTAATATAATTTGGTACAAGTGTCTTATAAATATAGGAATGAAATATGTAAATAAGGAAACTAAATATTGCCTAATTATGACTAAATATTGCCTAACATATTTATAAGAAATATTCTAAGCATATTCTAACATGACATATTTAGAATACAATATTTTGAATATATTCTAATAATACCAAGCATTTTCTTCATCTTTACAAATATTTCCATTTTCAGCGCCTTTGTGAAAATGTCTGACATTGGATATTCAGTTTTGCAATAATCAATGATGATTTCCTTTTCTTGAACTAACACACGAATGTGATGAAATTTGATGTCAATATGTTTATTTCACCTATGGAATACTGGATTCTCTGTTAACTCAATAGCCGACTTATTGTCACAAAAAATCTCTGTAGGACCCTCATGCTTGTGTCACAAAAAATCTTTGTAGGACCCTCATGCTTGTGTTGTAAGAAACTAAGCGTCCTTCTCAAAGTAGCACTATTCACTGCCGCTATATATTCAGCTTCAGCAGTGGGCAAAGCTATAACTGGTTATTTTTTGGATGACCATGAAAATGCATATCCAGATGTGCTCTTTCTTTCAATCATGTCACCGCCCCAGTCACTATCTATATATCCAATAAGTCTACTAATATCATGGTATGAATAAAAGATAATCTTAGATTGAGTACCTTGGATATACCTCAAAATCCTTTTTGCTACTTGCAAATGAGATTGTCATAGACATTTCATAAACCGATTAATCAACCCAACACCATATGTAATGTCAAACCTCATTGAAGTCAAGTATCTAAGACTCTCAACCAATCTTTTGAAATAGGTTGAGTTAACCAGCTCACCAGTACCTTCATTTGTCAACTTCAATCTTTCCTCTACTGGAGTCATTATTGGCATGGCTTCATCCATTTTAAATCTTTTCAAAATATTATTGGCATATTTCTTCTATGAGATAAATATACCATCTTCTTTTTGATTAACTTCAATTCCAATAAAATAAGACGTTAATCCCAAATCTGTCATATCAAAATATCCAATCTTCGCCTCCCTGAATTCAGAAATTAATTTGAGATTATTGCCCATAAAAATCAGATCATCCACGTATAAGCACACAATAAGAATATCTTCACTAGGATTGAACTAATGTATAGAGTATGCTCATACAGACATCTTTGAAAACCATTCTCCAAGAAGTATATGTCAATTCTTGTCGACCAAGCTCTAGGAGCTTGCTTCAAGCCATATAATGTCTTCTTCAATTTGTAAACTTTATTTTCTTGAAACTTCATGACATAACCTTCAGGCTGCTCAACATAAACTTCTTCTTCAAGAATACCATTCAAAAATGCAGATTTCACATCCATTTGATAAATTTTCCAACAATGTTTTGTAGCAAGTGAGATAATCATCCTCACTATGTCAAGTCTTGCAACCGGTGCAAAAATTTCAAAATAATCAATTCTGCTTTTTGTTTGTATCCTTTAATTACCAATCTTGCTTTGTAGAGGTCTACTTCTCCAGTTGACTTGTATTTGGTTTTGTATACTCACTTAATTCCAATTGGCTTCTTCCCTACTGGAAGTTTAGTCAATTCCCATGTTTTATTCTTCTCAATGGCATGAATCTTGTCATTCATTGATTTTATCTATCGATCATCTTTGATTGCTTCTTCAAAGTTAATTGGATCACAATTTGCAAATAGAGCGAAGTTTACAATATCTTCATTAGACATATCATTATCTTTACTAACAACAGAGTCTTGAAATCTAGCTGGCATATGCTTTTGCCGTTGTGGGCGACCAATTGTCTCAACTTGATTTGATTGGGACGCATTTGAAGAAGATTGTCTAACTTGCTATTCTAGCTATCTATTCAAACTTCCTTCTTCAAAATTTGAAGGAATGGACGAACACCTAACTGTTGCTTCAGGCTCCTTTGAAGACCAATCCCAAGCTACTTGCTCATTAAACATGACATCTCTACTGATGATCACCTTTTCTGTTGCTAAATTTTATAACTTATAACCCCTTGTTTCACGACTATATCCAAGAAACATACATTTTTCTGCTTTGTCATCTAACTTCTTCCTTAATTTATTTGGAACATGAGCATTAGCAATATAGCCAAATACTTTCAAATGACTAATATTTGGCTTTTTTTCCCGTCCAAAGCTCTTGCGGTGTTTTACCATAATTGCACCTTGTAGGACATCGGTTCTGTACATACACAGCGCAAGCAACAACTTCTGCCCAAAATCCCTTTAGCATTTTCTTAGCATGCATAATTGATCTAACCATATCCATGATTGTTCTATTCTTTCTTTTTGCAACTCCATTTTGTTGAGGAGTGTATCTGGCTATCAACTGATGTTTGATACCATGATCTTTCAAATAATTATCACACAAGTGAATTCTGTACCTCAATCTATTCTTAAAACTTTGATGTAATATCCACTCTTCTTTTCCACATAAACTTTGAAACTTTTGAAAACATCACAAGCATCAGATTTGTTCTTTAAGAAGTAAGCCCATGTTTTTCTATTAAAATCATCAATGAAGGTAATAAAGTACCTATTACCTCTATTTGAAGGAGATTCAATTGAACACATATCTGAATGCACCAATTTTAATGGTTCATTAGCTCTCCAAGCTTTTTCTTTTGGAAATAAATCTCGATGCTTTATGCCTAAGATACAAGATTCACACTTCTTATCCCCAAAATTGATAGAAGGCAATCCATAAACATTCTTCTTTCTTGCAAGAAATCTCAAACTATCAAAGAATAAGTGTCCATACCGCAAATGCCACAACCATGTATCATCAAATGTCATAGAACTAAAGGAAGATGAATCACTACACGTGATTGTACTGGGAAAAAGATGACTTTGAGTCATATTAACCTTGGTAATTTGACCCAATTTGTCATTGCTAATAGTGCACATGCCTTGCTAGAAATATAGATCATATCCTTCCTCAGAAAGCTATCCTAAACTCAACGAATTATGACATAAGTTAGGCAGAAAGAAAACATCTGATATATAATTGGAATACCCATCTTTTAGAGTAATGGCAATCTTCCCCTTTCCGATAGCAGGTACCTTTGCATTATTCCCAAATGTCACATACATTTTAAATAATTCATCAAGTTCAATAAATATTTCTTTACGGCTAGTATTTTTACAAGTGGAGTCTAAATACCATTCTTCCTTCTTGTTACGTTTTGAAGTAAAATTTGAAACTAGCAATGTCTTGTGTTTATCTTGAAGATTATCTTCTGCCATTTTACCATGCATTTCTTTGTTGTCATTATTTTTGAACCGACACTCCTTTTTATAATGACCAAATTTTCCACAATTATAACACTGGATTTTTTATTTGTCTCACCTTTGAAAATTATTCTCTTCATCATTGGTCATATTGTCACTAGTTTCTTTTTGTTGGTAGGTTGGGTTACCTTTTCCCACGAGCAAAAGAAAATTTTCCTTTGTTTCTACCTTTATAATTACCTTTGCCTCCATGTCCTCTATTTTGATAACCTTAACCTCTTTGACTTGTGTCACTACTTTTCAAAGTTTCTCTTTTGGGTTTATCCACTACTGCTTTTAATGCTTCTTCTACTTGTTCAATTGGTTATTGAGACATCTCATAGGTAATCAATTCACCTTTCAAATCATCAAATTGCAATGTGTTCAAATCTTTAGTTGCTTCAAGATTTGTCTTCTTTGTGTGAAATTTGGAAAATAATGAAATTAAGACTTTGGAGACCATTTGTTCTTCTTCCAACTCTTCACCACTGATTCTCATCTCTCCCACAATAACTTTAATTCTGTCCATGAAATCTTGCACTTTTTCAGTGGGTTTCATATAAGCCAATTTACATTGCCTTCTCAACTCTTGCAATTTGACTTTTCTAACATCATTGTTACCATGATTCATATTTAACAAAATTCTCCATGCTTCCTTTACTTTTTTTGTATGCAGAAATTTATTAAGTACTTTTACTTGAACTTTGGTTTGCATATAAAACTCAGCCCACTGGTCGTGCCTCCGATTTGCCTCTAATTCTTGAGGTTGCTGTTTTGTTAATTCCTGACCCTCTTGTGGTTCTTCAAACCCAGGGTCAATAACATGCCATATTCCAATGACTTTGAAAATTTTTTCCATCAATCCATGCTAGGCTTCAAAATCATTCTTGCCATCAAATACAAATACTGGGCAATCGAAAATAAATTGTGTGGATGCCATCTTTACTCTCCCTAGGATCCCTTACACAAAGTTCTTATACCAGATGTTAGACCCAAAATAATATGAAAATAAAATAGAACAAGATGGCTCTAAACTCCAAGACAATACATTAAATTTTCCAAGAGTCAAAAACAAAGAACAAAGTCAATATATGACTTGTCTAAAAAACTAGAGGCTTATTTTATGTCTTTCTTACACACAATATAATGGACAACATGTCCTATTTATAAGAATTACCAAATTCCAAACCTAACAAGATTTTCTATCTAATGTAAATCTAACTTAAACTAGGATTTAATTACTAAAACCAAATCTAAATAGGAATCACTACCCAAAACCTAAACCCATTTGGAAATTTAGTTTAATTATTCTACAAGTAGAATAAAACAAAATATGTGATTCTACCAAAATTGGATATAAGCTCCATATATTCAACAAATCATTGAAAAAGATTCCAAAATTAAGACATTCTTCAAAACCCATAAAACTTTCACAAAAATATATAGAAAAGCCTGGCCCTCTATTAAATCAACTCGCTGAACAAAAGTCTGTACTGGTTACTAAAATTAAATGCCTAAAGCATGACAAACACAAGGGGTATGGTTAACAAAAATTTCACACAAATTATAATGAAAAAAATGGGAAAATGAACTCAAAGAACCATTATTCACACTAGGAGTATGGTTTGAGTTACCAATTCATTGAAAAAGTTAAAAAAATAAGATTGCAAGTAACCTAAAAGATGTCCAAGTGTTAGCTAGGTATAGGAGAAAAAAGAAAGAGGATGAGTATACACAGGGGCGACTAAGGAACTCGAAGTCTTGGGTAGATACGAATTTGGAGAAGTAAGAGAAGTGAGAAAGGAGAAGAGAGGGAGGAGGAGAAGGGAGGAGCGAGTAATGACCTAGATAAATTTGGAAGGAGAAATTTTTGAAATAATATTCTTTGTTTAGGAGAAAGTCCTTTTGCGAAGGCAAAACTCCCCCACCTGTACCAGAGGCCCCTTAGCCAGGCAGGATGTAAATCGAGGGATGTGCACAAGTTGGCAGAGGCCTGAGGGAGGAGCCAACAGGCCAAATCCCATGACAGACCCTCACAATATTTTAGTGAAAATCTGCCCTACACGAGATTTGAACTTGCGTTGCCGGAAGATTTCTCCTCACGTCACCTCAAACTTACCAACTCGCCTATGCCCTTGGGGGCTTTTCAAATAATATTCTACTTGGGTGGGATGGTGTATTTAGGAATAACCAATTCTTAGCCTATGGGGCAGACTAATGCTAATTTAAAATTTAATAAACACTAATTTTTAAAAAAAAGATTAAATATGTAAATGATATTTTTAATTGATTTTAGTATATTTGGTGAACCATAAAGTGTTTTTAATTGATCTAATAGTATTTTATATAATTATATTCCTAGTTAAAGTATAATATTTTCTATTTAAGAAAATCTTATTATGGGCATATTAAAATCTATTTATTGTGTGTAATTTTAAAAAGTAAATATAAAGTTAATTTGAATTAATTTTTTAATTAACACTCACATATTAAAACTGAAACATATTATAATTCTAGATATATATATCTATCTATATTTGACCATTTGTTATTACTGTTATGAAAATTAATTTGTATAAATGTATATTTAGTTTAATAAATATAAATAATTTCATGTAATAGTTATAAAATATTTAAATAAATATATATTAATGTAGAGTATGATTTTTTTATGGTTAAATATGTCAATTATTTATGATCATAGGAATCCTAATTTACTTAAACAATGATACATCATACTATTTTTAAATAATGTTTTGAACTGTTATTAATATTTTTTTAGTGAAAATATTTAAATTAATAAATGTTGATCAAGTGAAGTTCTTTTAAATATTTATTTCTATAATTTTTAATATATATCACTAAGAAATTTTTTTCAATATGAAAAATAAAGCTTTTAAAAATATATATAAATAAATATGTAAATGTATATGAGTTACAAAATTTATGCGGTAATAAAAATTTTAAACAAACCCATGTATGATAAAAGTTTGATTAACTCTAGATTTTTACAATTGATTGCATTTACAAGTAAAATTTAAATAACTAATAATAATTTTTTTTAACTTAATAATAAATAAAATACAATAAAATTTTTTTATAGTGAATTAATATGTTAAAAGTATACCAAAATAATCTAAAAAATTTCACAAAATAACATTTATATTATAGTAAAATTTGCAACCTATGGGAAACTAGATGACAAAAGGTCATCATCATGTCTCACTTTTAGGATAATAAATATATATTGGAAAATTTATATTTTTAGCCTTCAAAATTTTGTGGCTATATAATTTTTAGTGGCTAAAATTTTGTGTAGTTCTTAATGATTCAATTTCACCAAAAAATCACAACATTTAATGAAAATACTTGATTTGACGACTTGATTGTTTAGTTGTGGTAGACCTAGTGATGATGTGTATTTATTTGGTATGATTGAGAATTTGAAGTGGCACAATACCTTGCTTTTCGTCGCATGTTATAATTTATGTGCATGGTTCCTAGTTTATCAATTCTTTTGGGTCATTGCACGAAGTGAGTATGATTTTTAGTTTATTTATGTATGCTTTTGGGTTTTCAATTGAGATGATTAGATTCCAATCACACATTCCATTTATTGATTTAAAAAAATAGTTTACATAAACATCATATTATTTTATTTTTTTATTCATACATTCTTAATTGAACTTCCTAAGGAACTAAGAAATCTTCACTGCAAAAGTCACCCAAACTCTGTCATACTATTCTCCATAAACCCAAAGTATGCCTCACGCCATGACTTCTTGAAATAGAGAATGCAGAAAAATCCCAAGCAAAACTAGGTGTTATGCCAGCAGAAAACCATGACACCTCAAACTCATCATCAATATTCTGGTGGAAAGTATGTCCCTTTCCTTTATATTCTAATGTGTCATCAGGACATCTCTTTTCTAGCAGCTTACCACAAAGTTCACTATTTCCTTCATAAATGGATTGATTATTCAAGGTATTAAAATGATTCCCTAATGGTATACATCCTACCAAATTGTTGAATGACAAGTTCAGGTAGCCTAGAGTGTTTATACTAGCTAAACTTTGAGGAATTGGTCCAGAAAGTTGGTTCATTGACAAATCTAGAGATTCCAAATTCCTCAAATTGCCAATATTCTACAGGATTCTTCCACTTAATTTATTTTTTGATAGATTCAAACTTTGCAGCCCTTCAAGATCCCACAGCTCACTAGGGATCACACCACTTAAGTTGTTTCAAGAGAGTGACATTAATTTTACATATTGAAGGTTCGAGGTATACTCAAGTTCTACCCGTTTCATAGTGTTCCAAAGTGTTTCAGAGTTGTAAAACAAAGGACCATCAGCAAAGTCATTTGACCGCATCACACTCAATTTGCCAAAACAATGAGGGATGTGACCAACCAAGTTTTTCTATGCCAGATTTAGAACTTGAAGGAATGACAATTGGCAAAGATGTAAGCAAATATCACCATTAAAATTGTTAGATTGAAGTCTAAGAAATTTCAAATTTGACAACTCCTTTCCAATCCACTCTGGTATAGTGTCTATCAATTGATTTTCTCCGAGATCAAAAGTATATAAAAATTTTAAGTTTTTCAATGATGATGGAAGCACCCCATAAAACTTGTTTCTATCCAAATGCAAAATATAGAGTTGCTCTAGGTTACCCAATGTACTTGGAATATGACCAGAAAGATTATTATTGGCTAGATCTAATACATTTAACTGCTGTAAGTTCCCAAAGCATGGAGGAATTCTTCCTGTGAGCTGGTTGTCAAGAGATAGAATTTGTAGAGATGATAAGTGACATAAATCATAGGGAATATTACCTGTTAAATGGTTATTACCAAGATTAAGAGCTGCAAATGACATATTTGTCACATAATTGGCATTGAATAAAATAATAGGCCCTGTCAAAAAATTGTATGATAGATCTAAGGACTATATATTTGATGGAAAAGATATCATAGGATCCATTGATATTGTTGTTTGAGAGATACAGGGTTTCGATAAAAGAACAAAAAGTCAGAAACCAATAGGGGATAACGCTAAAGATACTAGCATTGCTCATGGATAGTCCATCTTCCCTTTAAGCAGGTGTAATGCCGATTACAGAAGGTCTTGTTTGGTTCAAGGGGTTTACATTTTGGTACGTGATCGGCAGGAAAAGATGCAGGGAGATGAAGCCCTTGCTCCTTCTTGGTGGAAATTCTTCAATTTTCAATTACGGGCTCCACTTATTAACAATGCTGATTCATCTACTTTTGGTGTCATTTATGAATTTATAAAGTCGAATGACTACAAACTGATGACAACCCAAGATATGTTATTTCTTTTCGAGTTACACTAACAAAAGGTGATGCTTTTTCAAGGGACCTCCAATTGGATGTCCACTTAATCCGCAATGAACTTCATCAGGCATCTCGATTTAAAATAGCCATTCAAGCTGTTCGGAGCATTACTGCTGCATATCCAAGTTCAAATATTTGGTTAGCTGGTCACTCTCTTGGATCTGCCTTGGCAATGCTTGTTGGGAAAGTATGGCCAAAACTGGTGTCTTACTTGAATCTTTTGTTTTCAATCCTCCATTTATTTCAGCTCCCATTAATAGAATTAAGGATCAAAAAGTAAAACATGGGATTCGAATTGCAGTAGCGTCATCACTGCCGGACTCGCTTTTGCTGTGAAAGATAAACACTTGAAGAATCGTTCAGTAGATACATTTGTTGCACTGTCAGAGTGGATGCCATTTCTGTTTGTGAATCCTGCTGATCAGGTCTGCTCCGAGTACATTGGGTTCTTCGAACACAGGAAAAATATGGAGCAAACGCGAATTGGAGTTATTGAAAATTTGGCAACCCGGTGCTCAATTGGTGGCCATGTTATGTCTGCAATGGATAAGGAGTCAGAAGAGCCTTTACATTTTTTTTTTAAATTTTTTTATTTATACAGGAGGTATACTTACATTCACTGATTTTAAATAAGACTTGCTTCAATGGCACAAATTTTTACACCCCTAATTTTTTTATTTATACAGGAGGTATACTCACATTCACACCCCTAATTTTTTTATTTATACAGGAGGTATAGTCACATTCACTGATTTTAAATAAGACTTGCTACAGTGGCACAAATTTTTACACCCCTCAACATTGAGCTATGAGTCATTGCTTACAAGCTTTAAATCCAGATTAGGCATGGGAATAGTTCTCATAGCCACCAACACATACCCCTAATACTGACAACCATAGCAATCACGGAGTTTCGACCTCAACTCCTACGGTGCAAGGAGATTTGTTTCCCTCCCTATGAAACCAATTAGTCTAGCCTGGGGGACTACATCTCATTCCTTCTGCTAATGTGATATTTAATTTATCTTCTTCACAAGTATTCAAGCCAAATTCTTAAATCCTTACTAATAATAATTGAATATATTTATAATTAAAAAATAAGATAACAATATAAAATTATAAATTTAGTTAGTGTATTAAATGTATTATTTTTAATAATTAATAAAAAGTTATATTTAAACCAAAGTAAATTTTTTTTATGGACGGAGCATGTAAATAAATAAAAAAGGAGAAGGAAAAAAATTAGTTTCAAAATTGAATGGCCATACAAGGATAAGATGATGTGAATTGTGAGGTAGTAATTGATTACTCCAATTGCCTGTAGCTTTTCCGATTTTCCATTTTGAAGAGTAGCCACATGATTGTAAATCGTAACGGGTAGGGTGTCTCCCCGATCTTCACGCCTCCCTCAATTCGGCCTCCTTTGAAAACCCAAATGTTCCTTTGAAAACTTCAAATCATTCGTATCATCCGATTAATATTCCATGTGCTAAAGTTGCAATGTAACTTAATTGACATAATAAAAGTAACTCAATGCTTGATTACAAATCTCTTTTATTCTGTTATACATTCATTCTTTTATAAGTATTAATTAAAATCATATACTTAATGAATCATTAAGCGTATTATAACTCTTGACCAAAAGATAAAGTTGTACTTATGGAAAAATGCACTTTTCTTTATTTTCTGGACCAAGGAAATAATAGTTGCTAGTCCTGAATTCCACCAATGACTATTAATTTTTATTGCTATTAATTTTCTTTGTACTAAATAGAAATAAGTATTATTAATAGCATACTTAGCAATTTAAATCTAAATAAGTTTAATAAATGTAGATACTCTTAGCTAATTTTCGTCCTAATTCGATTTTTGTGCCTATCTGTTCTTGGAATCTTTAATCTATAGTTGGTAATATTTTTGTATACAATTCTATTTAAATCATTTTTAACTTAATTTATTTCCCTCCATTTACTCCATAGCATGGCAACGATAGCTTTAAATTTAGCTAACTAAGGTCTGAATGTATAGAATCTCAAAACATGTATTTTTATTTTTTAAAAAATATATTGAAAAAAAAAAGTGATTCAGAGAGCATTTTAAAATGCAGTCTAAACATGCCTTAAAACTTGTGTTGGTAACCACTCATTTATGTATGGTTTAACAATGAATCAAAATTAAAGACAAATTTTAAATGAGTTTAAATTATCAAAATAGATTTGAACGATATTTCGGTTAATTTGGGTAGCCCTACATTCACGACAAGCCTAGGCGAAGGCTTGAATTAAAAATAAATCTTGAACCCATATTACACGGATTCTTTTGGCTTTGTTTTTGTCCCAATCAATCGATCAATCAATCAAAATCTTTTTATTTGTGTGGATGATAAGGTATTGAAAAATGGACCACAAAGGAAATTAAACACTCCACACATACCCAAACAAAGACTTGGGAGTTGGGATGCCAAGCAAACTTTTTTTCATTTTATTTCTATTGGCCAAATCCATTATTCATCTTAGAGTATTCCAGCAACAGAAATCACATATGACAATACTGTTGTATATAAATAAAAATAAAAATAAAATAAAATAAAATAAAACAAAATAAAATTTCAACTAAATTAAGTTTATTAACAAGTTAATAAATTATTACTCCATATGATCCTCGTCAAATTATGTGATGTTTAGTAACAAGTTTGACGGGCTGTGATTGAATGGTGAAAAATAAAGCAGTAATAAAATGTAAAAATTTTGGTCTTCTAAATATATAAGAAGGCTAACAAAATTATCACCCTACATTTTGTGCTGATGTGGTAATAAATAGCAGTAACTGTCAATTTGTGAAATTCATCCCAACTTACAATCCCAAAAATCAAAAAGATATATAGAATAACCACCACGGTTGTGAAAAATAAAACTTCTTTGTTTGTTTTCTTGTAGGAATATTTGACATATGTATTTGTTAGTGTGTATGTGTGTGTATATATATATAAAATAAGAAATTTGCTCAAAATTTTGTGTAATCAAGATAAAGAAAAAAAATAAAATATATATAAAATAAGAAATTTTTACATTTATAAAAAGTGTCAAAATTTGCTCAAATTTCATTATCTATTGTAATCGCGATAAAGGAAAAAAAAACACATGGCATTTAGTTTGGAAAAAAGAACAAAAATGTTGTACTATTATTCTTCCTAAAAACAAAAAAAATTAAACACACGTGCACGCACAACACTAATGAGAGCCGGATGATTATCATGTTCTCATGCATAAAGAGAAAATCAATGGAGAGCTTATGAGGATTTTTAGTTGTTTTGTTTATGGTAGAAAATAAGTGGTGCTTAGGAAAATGCGAGAAAATAAAATGAGGAGTGAAAAATAAAGTATTTGAGGAACAAAGAGCCGCATAGGATTTAAAAGTCATTTCGTTTATGTAGGCATAATAGTTGCTAAAGGGGGAAAAACACTTAAAAAGCACACCAAAGAAATTAATAAATATGTTTGAACTTAGTTAATCAGATTTAAATATGTGTAAATTAATATTTTTTAAGTCCATTTTATTTATTAATCCCTTTATGAAAAATAATTATGAGTTTAATAAATTTCCTTACCCCTTTTATCTCTTAGACATAGTTTATAAGATCGGAATCTTGCACAAAATCGATTTAGAGTAACAAGATCATATCGGTGGGATCGTATCATAGGATCGTAAGATTCTAGAAAAAATAAGAAGATATAAATTATATTTATAGAAATTATTAATCAATACATGGATATGCAGAAAATTCATATACAGTTTATAATTAAATAATCTTACTTCAATTTCTATTTGTCATAATATTTTATATAATTTTGTCAATATTTCAGTTGTTGTCACAATTGAAAAGTATTTATGTCAAATTTATTTATTTATTGTTATAGAAACCACTATTTATGGTTTCGGCTCACGAACTAAAGTTACTAAATCAATTCTAGTTCAAACTATATCCATGGCCTCCTCTTGCTTTTAGTATATTATAGATATTTACCATTCTCTTAACGTCTCTAATTCAAGTTGCTTAAGAACATGGTAGGAATTCAACATCCATGTCATCAAATTAAATCGGGATGTTGTTGAGGAAATAATGTATGGAGAGCCCAATTGAGCCCAATAAGAGCAGGGCCATTGGGCTAATATGTAATTGTAGCTTAATCTAAACCCATAAATTTAAATCAATAGATTTTAAACTTAATCTAAATATGATTAATTTGACATGTATATTTATCATCATATTTTTCTCTTTATTTCCGATAACATTATAAAATCAACATTTTTTTAGCCTTTTGATCAAAGGAAAAGTTTTTAATTTTGTTAATTGCAATCTAAAATAGTATTTAAACTCAAAAAAGGAGACATTAATTTATAATAATGCTAAGTACCAAACATACCTTTGTAGTTAATAAAAAAATATATTTATTAATATCACCATTGCAACTGTCTGCACCAATAAACAAAAACTTAAAAGGATAAATAAAAATTAAAGAAATCTAAATATAAAGAAAATATGGAGAAGATTGTTCGAATTGCAAAAGTACAAATAGATTCCAATTGTCCGTGAAAAAAAAAACGAAACAATGATGATGCTAATATTGTAGCAGTAAAATTGGAGCCAAAAGAAAGAATATGTCACTATTTAAGCTGAAATCAAGCCACATTTTAAAAATCTAATGAGAAAAAAATCAAAATTAAATAATTTTTTATTTTAATAAATTATGAATTTAAACAAAAAATTCTGAAATTAAAAAATTAAAACTAATAATAGTTAAAACAGAATACAACAGGAGTAACACTTAAGAGATGAGAAGTATAAGAGACAAAAAGAAAAACAATAGATGAGATAAGTTGAAAAGTTAGAAATATGTTTATTTATGTTAAAATTTTAGGAAAAGTAAACTCCTAAAATATTGTACTCAACCAAAAAAAATAAAATTTCATTTAACCAAAAGAAGAAACATTAGTACCCCAATGAAAACACAAAATGATGGCACTAGCGGGTATTAGGGAATTCAGGATTACCCTTCTTTGTCAAACGGCTATAGCATGCATAGGTATATATACTAAAAGTCACGGTCTGGATTCAGAATTAGGCTTATGACATTTATAACTTCAAATTCTGCAAGAAGTAGGATAAAACAAAATATGCGATTCTACCAAAATAGGATATAAACTCCAGATATTCAACAAATCATTGAAAAGGATTCCAAAATCAAGACATTCTTCAAAACCCACAAAAATTTCACAAGAATATATAGAAAAGCCTAGCCGCCTATTAGATCAACCCGCCGAACGAAAGTCAGTACTGATTACTAAAATTAAACGCCTAAAGCATGACAAACACAAGGAGTACGGTGAACAAAAATGTGACACAAATTGTGCTGAAAAAAGTGGGAAAATGAACTCAAAGAACCATTATTCACACAAGGAGTATGGTCCGAGTTACCAATTCAATGAAAATTTTTAAAAAATAAGATTGCAAGTAACCTGAAAGATGTCCGAGTGTCAGCTAGGTAGAGGAGAACAAAGAAGGACGAGGATTATACACATGGGTGACTGAGGAACTCGAGGTCTCGGGTAGATACGAATTTGGAGAAGTAAGAGAAGTGAGAAAGGAGAAGAGAGGGAGGAGGAGAAGGAGGAGCGAGTAACGACCTAGATAAATATTTTTTTTGGTCAAAATGTCAATAATTCAATCAACTGTGCAACTGCTAACTCATACAAGCAATGTTTGAACATTGGACTCTTCTCAGCCTATATAGAGGCTAAGACAAACGGAACCTCTTACAACCCAGCATTTCCTACAAAAAGCACACTAAGAATCTAAAAGCTAGAAAACCATATCACACAAGGACACCGAACAACCTACCTGAAGATTCCCAGCAGTGCACACCCAAAATACTGACCCAAAAAGCAACGCCTAGACACTAAATCCACCATATACTTGTCGCACTTCCATCCATTCCTAGATTGCCCTCTGAACCACCACCATCTCGTCCCACCACTCCCCTTTAAACACCCATGCATTCCTCCATTTCCATATCATCCACATAAGATAGACTGTAATATGAGTCCTCTCCAGCCAACACTCAATAGTCTGATGATCATAAACAAATACCACCAGTCCTTAAAATCATTACCCTGTTGTCCTAAATGATCCCATTGAACTAGAGCCAACTTTCAGATTAGTTGAACCCTGGAACAATGGAACAGAAGATGCTTGAGATCTTCCTCCATAACTCCACACAATGAACAAATCGGATCCACATCCATTTTCCTTTGTAGCAATCGGCTCTGAAGAGGCAAAATATCATGCTAGCAGCGCCAGACAAAGTGACGCAATTGACTTTTAACTTGCAACTGCCAAGTTGTATTCCACATTCGTCGCTACCTAGTCGTAGAATTAGCAGAAGCAGCTCCTTGATCCTCTGCTTGGTGGCATTTCTGCAACTACTTATACCTTGACTTGACAGTATAATCCTCATGAGGACCGAACTGCCAACTCAGCCTATCTCCGATAACATGCGCCCCAAGCCTAAGAACACTCTTTGGCCCCATCCAACCCTTCCACAACCAAGAAGCATTGCCCTTATGATCTAATAGCAGCACACCATCATTAGGGAAATATTTAGATTTCAGCAGCTAGCTCAACAGTAATTGCGGTTTGGTAATAACACGTCAAAGTTGCTTAGCTAGCATAGCATCATTGAATTGCTGAATATCATGAAACCCCATTCCACCCTCTCCCTTCCCTTTCGTCAACTGACACTGAGATTTCCAGTGTATTTTCTGTCCACCACTCTCATTCGCTCCTCACCAAAATTTCACCGAAAGTTGACAAATCTCCTTACAAATCCCCACGAGTTGCTTAAAACATCCCATGACATAAATCAGAAGAGCATTCACAACTGCTTTGAGAAGAACTTCTTTGCCCGCCAGACTAAGAAACCCATTCTTCCAATTTTGAATCCTATGCCTAACTTTTTCAATCACAAAATGAAAGACCTCCCTTTTAGATCTCCCAATTTGCATAAGCAGGCCCAAATATCTAGCATTTTGTTGCTTTTGCACCCCCTCCAACAGCTGACAAATCTAACCTCGCCGAGCCCATTCCACATTCCGGCCAAAAAACAAAGAAGATTTATCCACATTAATAAGCTGGCCAGAACTATGACCCCCATAGCCCCCTATGACCCAGATAAATTTGGAAGGAGAATTTTTTGGGACAATATTCTATTTGGGTGGGATGGTGTATTTAGGAATAACCCGTTCTTTAGCCTATGGGGTGGACTAATGCTAATTTAAAATTTAATAAACACTAATTTTTTAAAAAAGATTTAAATATGTAATTGATATTTTTAATTGATTTTAGTATATTTTGTGAACCATGAAGTTTTTTAATTGATTTAATAGTATTTTATATAATTATATTCCTAATTAAAGTATAATCATTTTCCATTTAAAAAATCTTATTATGGGCATATTAAAATCTATTTATTGTGTGTATTTTTAAATAGTAAATAGAAAGTTAATTTGAATTAATTGTTTAATTAACACTCACATATTAAAATTGAAACATATTATAAGTCTATATATATACATATATATATATATATGACTATTTTTTATTATTTTTATGAAAATCAATTTATATAAATGTATATTTAGTTTAATAAATTTAAATAATTTAATGTAATAGTTATAAAATATTTAAATAAATATATATTAATGTAGAGTGTTATTTTTTTTTTTGTGTGGATAAATATGTCAATTGTTTATGATGATAGAAATCATGATTTACTTAAACAATTATACATCATACTATTTTTAAATAATGTTTTGAATTGTTATTGATATTTTTTAGTCAAAATATTTAAATTAATAAATGGTGATTATTAAGGAGATGAACCCAACTTGTCGCAGTCTTCCTAATTTTTAATCAGGCTCAATCTCCACCCAAATCCAAATAATACAATCCCACTTTTAGTCTGCCCAACCGAACAATAACAATGTTATTTCTTATTCTTTAACCCTATAAATAATGTCTTTTGAATTAAAAGGGAAGCTTGGTTATTCTACATCAGTATAGTCAATGTTTGGGCCAAGCAATCAATTTGGACAAGTCGTCGGTGTTTTTTAGTCCTAATGTTTCCAAGGCAGTACGGGCTGAGATTTGTCACATGATGGGGGACGTGAAGGAACAATCTAATGCTTGCTATCTAAGGTTGTCGATGAGGATTGGCCGCTCAAAAAGGGAGGTGTTTAATTTTCTCATTCCGAAAGTGCAGCACCGAATCCAGAATTGGAAGACTCAATTCTTGAGCTTGGTGGGCAAGGAAATACTCATTAAATCGGAGCTCAATGCTTTACCAACATATGTGATGGGCTATTTTAAGCTTCCAGTGGGAGTCTGTAGGGAGATTTGTCGTCTTACGGCAAATTTTTGGTGAGGTATGCATAAGGATACAAGACACAAAATCCATTGGAAACGGTGGCAAGAGCTTACTACGGCAAAGGAAGAGGGAGGATTGGAGTTTCAGGATCTTCAACTATTCAATGATGTTTTGTTGGCTAAACAACTCTTGCGAGTCATGTCACAACTGAATTTATTGATGAGTAGAGTGATGAAAGCCAAATATTTCCCTAATGATCAGTTGCAGTCAGCAGTAGCGAGGACAAATGCATTGTGGTTGTGGAAGGGGTGGATGGGAGCAAGGCTAATTTTGCAAGGCATGGAGCCGCATACTTGTGATGGTGTGTATTCAGTCAGGTCAGCATACCATACTTTGCGGCAGGAGAGACAACCTACATATCAACAACCTGAATGTAGTAATGCGCGCGAACGCAGGCATGGTATGTGGAATGCAACCTAAATGTAATAATGCTCAATGCTTTATGATGAGAATCAAATATTCATAAACTTATATATGTGTTTTTCATGCTTTAGCATAGATTTCATTGAGATATGCCATGTTTATTAGATAAATCACATTATATTTGTGATTCTCATATTTTATGTGTTTTGTAGGAAAAAGGGATAAAAACCACTTATCTTCTAAAGTTCATAACTTTTGATGAAAATGTCCAAATGAGATGACTGAAGATGCTATGGAAAGATGAGAAAGAGATAGAAAACTTTTATGAACAAAGGTTTCTCAAATTCCGAAAGCAAATGGACCAAAACTGGGCAAAAGCAGAACAAGGCAGAACCGAAGAAGAGGAAAACAGGGAGAAAAATCAGCCATCTTCCGGAGGCCATAACTCTTGATTCAGACGTCCAAATGAGATGATTCAAGATGCTATGGAAAGCTGAAAAAGAGAGGAAAAACTTTTAGTCAGAGAGTTTTGTCAAAATCCGGACGAAAATGGACCAAAATGGGACGAAATCAGTACGACGCCTGAATCCTGAAATTTGCAAATTTCGTCCCTAATGTTTTGGAAGCTTTACATTTTCTCCCCAACGCCCCTAGCTGTATTAATATCCCATTTTCTGCAGAAAAACACAAGTAGGAAGAAGTAGGAAGTATTAGGAAAAAGTAGAGTAGGTTAGGGTTAGTTTTTACATATTTGCATTTGTTCCCCAACTCACACCCGTGAGTGTCATTTGGCCCTTGTGGCTCATGCAACTTCAATCTTTGGTGTTGTTTTGGCTTGTAAGGTGTTTGGATTTGGTTGGAATCATCACTCTTTTGATTAAGGGAAGTATTTTCTTTCAATTCCTTGTGCTTTTAATGGCTATATCTCCTTGTGGTTGTTGTTTGCTTGAAGCCATGAGTGGCTAAATTGTCTTGGGTGATTCTTGGTGTTTGATGTATGGGTTAGGTTTATTTTGATTCCTTGTGGGTTGTAGAGTGATGGGCTTGCATTAATTGAAGTTTTTCTACTTATATTTAATGATTAGCATGCATTGAATGGTGGCCACATTTAGTGTGTGTTCTTGGTGTTCGTGTGTGTTTTAGAATATACATGAATTTGGACCAAAAGTAGGAAAAACTACCTAACATTCTTTAGATTTAGGTGTTTGAGAAAAGAAACAACTACCATATATGCTTAATTGTGCACTAAAATTGTGTGGAAGCCATAGGTTTTAGTGTGCAAAGGTAGAAGTGAGACCGAAAGGAGATCTTCTATTCTTTAATTCCATTGAGACCGAAAGGAGATGTGGAGTGAAAAATAGGTGGTTTTCTTAGATTAAACACTTGAATTAGGGAATGTGAAGTAGTTGGCTAAAACATCTAGGGCTAGAATTGTGCATTAGAGTTGTGTGGAAGCCATAGGCGCTAATGTGCTCTAGGTGGGGATGAGACCGAAAGGAGATTCCTCATTCTATAATTCCGATGAGACCGAAAGGAGATTCGGAGTGAACGGATGTAGTCACTTAGTTAAGATGCCTTACACTCGGTAGCCTTTAAGAGTCAAAGTAGCCGACTTTGCATTGAACCCAAGGATCACCCTCTTTCCTCATTTGTGTGTTTCTCTCATTTATGTGGATATTTTCATTCATGCATCTTAGTTAAATATCACTCTTTACATCATTTTTTAACAAATAATTAGTTGCACTTAAATTCTTGTTTTGTCCCCTTCCCTGTGGAAAATGATCCCTATGCTTTACTACAATTGATTAAGTGAGGTTTAGGTGTATATTTGTGTGAGTTTGAGCTTTATTTTGACGCACTTTTGCACACACCGATTCCGCTCACCACTTTACCAACATATGTGATGGGCTATTTTAAATTACCAGCTGGAGTCTGTAGGGAGATTTGTCGTCTTACGGCGAATTTTTGGTGGGGTATGCATAAGGATGCAAGACACAAAATCCATTGGAAATGGTGGCAAGAGCTTACTAAGGCAAAGAAAGAGGGAGGATTGGGGTTTCAGGATCTTCAACTATTCAATGATGCTTTGCTGGCTAAACAACTCTTGCGAGTTATGTCACAACCGAATTTATTGATGAGTAGACTGATGAAAGCCAAATATTTCCCTAATGATCAGTTGTAGTCAGCAGTAGCGAGGACAAATGCATCACGGTTATGGAAGGGGTGGATGGGAGCAAGGCTAATTTTGCAAGGCATGGAGCCACATACTCGTGATGGTGTGTATTCAGTCAGGTCAGCATACCATACTTTGCGGCAGGAGAGACAATCCACTAATCAACAACCTGAATGTAGTAATGCGCGCGAACGCAGGCATGGTATGTGGAATGCAACCTGGAAGCTGAAGGTGACAGGTAAAGTTAAGCATTTTGTCTGGCGGTGTTGTCATAATATTTTGCCATTGAATGCCAAACTGTACCAATGGAAAGTGCAGGTTGAGCCTTCATGCCCTTTGTGTGGGGAAGAGGGTGAAATGATTGAGCATTTGTTGTTCAATTGTTCTTAGGCTAAAACCATTTGGAGGTTGGCTCATATAGACTGGGCTAAGCTGGGACAGCACCAGGATAATTTTTAGCAATGGTGGCAAGATTTATGCTCTAGGCGAAGAGAGGATATTTGGAAGGAACGAGCTCAGTTTACAACCTACATTCTGTGGATGATATGGAAGAGCAGGAATGTGTGGGTTTTCCAGCGACAATGGTTGGAGGCGAGGGAAATAGTGGAGATGGCGAGGCACACTTGGTTGCAGTTTTCAGCAGCAAATCGAAGTCAGCTAGGATCAGCTAGTTGATCAGTGGCTGAAGTGTATAGAGTTGATGTATAGAAGGTGGAACATGACAGTTTTGCCTGTCTTGTATTTTTGTAGGATGGAGGGTAGTATCTTGACTTGTGGTCATTTCGTCTTAGCCGTCCTTAGTGCTAAGAAAAGTCCAATTATGGTGGACATTGCTTGTAAATGTTAACTTTCAAGGGTTAATAACATTATCGATCTTTGGAAAAAAAAGTTATTTTAAATATTTATTTCTATAATTTTTAATATATATCACTAAGAATTTTTTTAATATGAAAAATAAAGCCTTTAAAAATATATATAAAGAAATATGTAAATGTATATGAGTTACAAAATTTATGTGGTAGTAAAAATTTTAAACAATCCCATGTGTGATAAAAGTTTTGATTAACTCTAGATTTTTATAGTTGATTGTATGTAAAAGTAAAATTTAAATAATTAATAATAGTTTTTTTAACTTAATAATAAATAAAATACAATAAAAGTTTTTTAAAGTGAATTAATATGTTAAAAGTATACCAAAATAATCTCAAAAATTTTGCAAAATTACATTTATACCATAGTGCAACTTGCAACTTAAGGGAAACTAGATGACAAAAGGTCATTATCATGGGTCACTTTTAGTATAATAGATAGATATTAGAAAATTATATTTTTAGTCTTCAAAATTTAGAGGCTATATTATTTTTATGCCCAAAATTTTGTGTAGTTCTTAATGATTCAGTTTTTCCCAAAAACTGACAACATTTAATGAAAATACTGGATTTGACCATTTGATTGTTGAGTTGTGGTAGACCCAGTGGTAATGTGTATTTATTTGGTATGATTGAGAATTTGAAGTGGTACAATACCTTGCCTTCACATGATATAATATTTATGTGCATGGTTCCTAGTTTATCAACTCTTTTGGGTCATTGCACGGAGTGAGTAAGATTTTTAGTTAATTTATGTATGCTTTTGGGTTTTCAATTGAGATGATTAGAGACTCCAATCACACATTCCATTTATTTATTTGAAAAAAATTAGTTTACATAGGCATCATATTATTTTATTATTTATTAATACATCCTTAATTGAACTTATTAAGGAATAGAGAAATCTTCACTGCAAAAGCCACTGAAACTCTGTCATAGACGTTCTCCACGAACCCAAAGTATGCCTCGTGCCATGACTTCTTGAAATAGAGAATGCAGAAAACTCCCAACAACCAATTGCAAAACCCGGTGCTATGCCGACAAAAAACCATGACACCTCAAACTCATCATCAATATTCTGGTCAGAAGTATGCCCCTTTCCTTTATGTTCTGGTGTATCATTAGGACAGCTCTTTTCTAGCAGCTTACCACAGAGTCCACTATTTCCTTCATAAATGGATTGATTATTGAAGGTATCAAAATGATTCCCTGATGGTATACGTCCTACTAAATTGTTGAACAAGAAGTTCAAGTAGCCTAGATTGTCTATACTGATTAAACTTTGATGAATAGGTCCAGAAAGTTGGTTTATTGACAAATCTAGAGGTTCTAGATTCCTCAAAGTGCCAATATTCTATGGGTTTCTTCCACTTAATTTATTGTGTGACAGATTCAAACTTTGTAGCCCTTCAAGATCCAATAGTCACTGTGGATCTCACCATTTAAGTTGTTTCCAGAGAGTGATATCAATTTTACATATTGAAGTTTACTGGAGTACTCAAGTTCTACTCTCAAGTTCTACTTCTTCCACGGTGTTCCAAAGTGTTTCAATGTATGTAATAGAATCTAGAAGGATACCAGAATCATATGACAACGTCATACTCAAGTTGCCAAAACAATGAGGGATGTGACCACCTAAGTTGTTCTGTGACAGATTTAGAACTTGAAGGAATGACTGTTGGCATAGATGAATGCAAATATCACCATTAAAATTATTGGATTGAAGTCTAAGAAATTTCAATGTTTTTCTTTTTACCAAAAGCGATAGTTATATTGATATAAAATAATACATGTACAAGGTTGCCCACAGGCAAAACAAAACCATAGTTCACAAAGTGAAATTAAGAAAAGCTAACCGATTCACAGATCAGTGAAAGCAAACACGCCTAACTATATTAGGTAAGTGATGAAAGACCTAACTTGTTGACCTCTATGAGAGTATCGCAACCAACATGTAGAGTTGTCGGGTAAAAAATAGACCACATCCGCCACCATTCTTTACTTTGCTTTTGACATCGAATATCCCACCGCCCAAGGTCGGTCCGCAAAAAACCTCCAATAAAGAGTAACAAAACCACCCATAAGGAGGACAAAATCCTAAAAAAAGAGGTATGACAACCCCTCTTAATAGGAACATAAGACTAAAAAAAAATTGCACCTTAATCGCATGTTTTTTGCCCTAACTACAGTATTTTTTCCTCAAAATCAGCCTTCTGGCTCAACAAAGGATCTAAGAAATTTTTTCCTCAAAATTTCAATGTTGACAACTCTTTTCCAATCCACTCTGGTATAGTGTTTGTCAATTGATTTTCTCGGAGACCAAGAGTTTGTAAAAATTTCAAATTTTAACAATAATGAAAGCCCCCCATTCAACTTGTTTATATCCAAATGCAGAATTTGTAGATACTCCAATTTACCCAACGTACTTGGAATATGATTAGAAAGACTATCATTCGCTAGATCTAGTACATATAATTGCTGTAAGTTCCCGAATCATGGAGGAATTCTTCCTCTCAGCTGGTTGTTGGCAAGTGATACGATATTTAGAGATGATAAATTGCATAAATCATCCGGAATAGTGCTAGCAAATGGTTATTATTAAGATTAAGAGCTTCAAGTGACATATTTGTCACATAGTTGGCATTGAGTAAAAGACTAGGCCATGTCAAAAAATTGTTTGATAGATCTAAGAACCGTAAATTTGGTGGAAAAGATATAAAGGATCCATGGATATTGCTGTTTGAGAGATACAAGGTTTCAACAGAAGAACAAGAATTCGGAAACCAAAAGGGGATAACGCTGAATATACTAGCATTACTCATGGATAATTCAAAAACATCCATTTGGGTTTGAAGCCAGGAAGGAAACTGGATCCCTAAATGGAAAAAATCCATGAGAATATATCAAAGTTGAAATGGAAGAACCCATTGATAGCTCACAATAAAAGAAAGAAAGTAGTTGTAAGATATGGATAAGAATTTTAAACTTCTGAGTTTGGCAAAGTAAGATTTTGCTAACTGACCAGTTAATGAATTGTGATAAATATCTAGTTCTTGTAGTTTCATGAGTTGCCCTTGACTTAAAGGAACTATACCATACAAATTATTACTAATTTCAAATTTGTTAGGGATCCAAAAATTGAGGAAATAGAACTATTGAAATAATTCGAAGAAAATTGGAGAGTAGTTAGTTGTTTGAGATCACCTAGCTCAGGCGGTATTTTTCCACTACATTTGTTGAATCCTAAACCAAGTTCCCTAAGAGAAGTCAGGTTCCCAAGGCAAAGAGGAAGTGATTCTTGAAATTGATTATCCCGAACATCAAGAGAAATTAGATTAGTGTGATTACACAATGAATGTAGTAGCATTGATGAAGAATTAAAAGAGTTGCTAGAAAGGTCAAGCACAGTTAAGAGTCGTCAAGTGCTCCAAATTAAGTATGGAAGGATTTATCTCATCTTCTAAGCTATTCTTGACGTAAAAATCAAAATTGATCATTTCGTAGGTGTACTCATCAATATAAGTTTGGATGCGGTTACGGTGAATCACAAATCTTTTTTATTTTGTTGTACATTATTAGATCATTTGGCACCTTCATATAAGAAGAGTATACGAATAAAAAAAATTTGGAAACGTATAATTTTAGCGTTTGCTAAAATTATGATCATATTATAATGTCTGAAAATTATTGAGACTTGTGAAAATTATTTTTCAAACGTAAACCCTTTTTTCCTACTCAATGTGTGATTCTTTTTCTAATTATTAATTAGAGACATTTACATAAATTTTAGTGTCATTCTTTTTTCAGTTTGTGTACTTTGTAATTGTGTATGATTTACCTCGATTGTGTTTTTGTCAACTTAATAGTCCATCTCTAACTTAGTAACTTTCATTCGGTTCCAAAAATAGACGTAAGTTTTGAAACTTTTATTTGTCTAAAAAAAGTTTATTTTTTTGAATGAAAATTTTAAACTAAATAACTATACATTGTTCAAATTTAAAAATAAAAATAGAAATGAAAATCATACACTTCATGAATCATTAAGTATATTACAACTCTTAGCACAAAAGGAGGGAAAAAAAAGTTGTACCTATGAAAAAGTGCACTCTCTTTTTCTTTTTTCTTTTTTTTTTCTTTTGAACAAAGGAAACAATAGTTATTAATTAGACTTGGATGCTACTCACGACTATTAATTTTCACAGTTATTAATTTTATTTCTACTTAATAGAATTAACTATTGTTATTTTCAATACTGAATTAAAATTTAGGAAAATTTTTAAATCAGTTTGAATTATCAAAATAAATTTGAACAATATTTATTTTATTTCAATCAATTTTAATAATAGTAATGATATTCATAATGACTTTTCATAATAAAAAGTCATAATGACTAATGTGACAATTTTAAAAAGACAAAACCATCTTTTATTATTTTACATTTTTAACTAGTGTGATAATTGAATTTTACTTTTTCATACATGCTACATTAGTTATTATGAATTGTCACTATGAAAAGTTACTGATAATGTCATTACTTTCTTGAGAGGACTACATGCATAACTGCCTGGACGAAGACTTGACTTAAAAATAAACCTTCCACTTATATTACCGGAATCCTTTTGGTCTTGTTTTTGTGGTCAAAGAATAGAATTAGTGCAATGTTAATGTCGGAATCGATCAAAATCATTTCTTCATCATAACGTAATGATGAATGGACCATAAACAAAAGTAAACACTCCACGATATAGAGACAGGCATGGGATGGAAAGACCAAGTAAACTTTTCCTCTTTATATATTGGCCAAATTCGTTATTCATCCTATAGTATTCCTCCAACAGTAGTCACATGTAACAATTTGTTTTTGTGTAAATAAAATAAAATAAAATAAAATAGAATCTCAAATAAATTATGTTTAGTCATTCATCCGTCAAATTTGAAAATTTTAAGTCTCCATGATCATTGTCAAATTATGATGACGAATATTAACAAGTTTGACGGCCGTGATAGAAGGATGAAAAATGAAACTTTGATAAAATGTAAAAATTTTGGCCTTCTAAATATATATATATATATTTTTTTTTACGGAAAACGATAGTAGATATATTGATAGAGTGGCACAAAGGCCAATGTACAAAGCCACAAGGGCTTAGAGTTTCGTGGCGTCGCAACTGAAAGCAGCGCTATAACCCACGAAAACAAAGGCCCGCAAAGGGGCAAAAAGCCCACGAGGCGCAAGAAAAAGCAAAATAAAGAAAAATAAAGAAAACCCGCACATGACGGGAAGCTAAACCCGCACTAGACGGGAAGGGAGACAACCTAGACGACCTAAGTTCAACCGCATTGAACCCTGCCCAAGACGGGAATGGTTGAGGACTTGGACAACCTAGGAACTACCTGAATACAAAAGTCCAGATATATCAGGACATTAGTACTATACAAAATTATATTACACTGAATTGGCCCACTACACATGACCTATGATGAAAGAAACTACAACTTAATGTCTATCTCTCACCACGTGCCGTTGCGTGAAAGCCAATCTGCAGACGTTGAATAACAACACCGACGAACTCATGCCGTTGTGTGGAATCCAATCTGTATACGTTGAATAGCGCCGTCATCTAATTACTACCGCAAGCGTTGAATAGTCAGACGATTTTGCTACTACCGTTGCATACGTTGAATAGCGCTGTCACCCACCTACTACCGCAAGCGTTGAATAGTCAGACGATTCTGCTACTACCGTATGAAGAGACTGCAGTACCTTAAAAACAAAAAAACAACAACAATCCAAAAAAAAAAAAAAAAAAAAGGAAAAAGCGGCAACAGTGCGAAAATCGCACCGTTGCCGCACCTTCAATCGCCCCTACTAACTTTTTTGAGAGAGAAAATGGGCAGCGTGGCCCAGCGTTCCCACATTTACGATGATGTTTATTTAAACATCACAATTCATAAAATATATATATATTTAGAAAGCTAAGTTCAACAAATTTGGAAGTTGGCTCGTGTGGATTGGGTTAGGGTTCTACCTCCTGCTAATTTTCACCACTGGTGGCAACATCTCTATTTTAGAATTAGGGAGAATGGCTGGGTTGAAAGGATACAGTTCACAGCATATCTTATGTGGTTGATATGGAAGAACCAAAACATGTGGGTTTTTCAGAGAGAATTGATGCCAGTGAAGGATGTAGTTGAGCTGGCGAGGCATGCTTGGTTGGAATTTACTCAAGCTAACATGGTAGTTTAGATACATTTTTTACTTGTGTGTAAAGTTTATAGATGTTGTTTTTGTTGTTTGGATGTAGGTTGCCTATTCTGTTATATGTTGAGCTAGTTTCTGCTGTTTCAGAACCAGGGTTTGCTCAGTGTATAGAGAGCATGCTGCCAAAATTTTTGAGAAATAGTTTAGTTAGCTAGGATCATGGTGAAGATCAGTGACTAACGAAATTATCAACGGGTGAACACGATGTTGAGGTAATAGATACCCTACTAGAAGAGCTCCTTTCAGTCTTAGTAGGGTCTTTATTTCTACTATGATGTATTTTTGTGGGAGGGTGGGTTGAAGTGTGACATGTTGTCATTTCGTCTTAGCCAAGAGTAGAGCTAAGAAGAGTCCAATTTTGGGAGACATTTGATTGTAAATGTTTATTGTTACAAAGTTAATACCATTATCGACCTTTTGATAATATAATATATATATATATATATATATATATATATATATATCTGTATATGTATATTAGCTGTGTGTAATTCATGCTTTAATACTATTATGGTTTTCCAATAATTTTCTACTTTAATCCAAAACAAAAGAGATTAAAGTAAGATTTTATAAATCATAGAGAAATTAAGTATGTATCCTCTCTTCAAATAATAAGGGGTGCAAAATGACATTTACTGAATCATAATTTAACACTATTCTAATTACCCACTCTGTTGTGATTAAAAAATAAATAAATCCCAAAAACACACCAAAAACTGATTTGGTGAGTATGGCTATAACTTCAAAATAAACAAACAAATTGATGATGATGGACCCACGCAAAACAATGGAAACGGGGAAGCAAAGAAATAAATTTGGACAAATTTGGTTTGATCTTGGGGCCCACACAAAGCAAATCAAAAGGCTTCAATTTAAGGTTGACCTCGGCAAAAACAAGCAATGATAATTTGAGGCAACTGATTAGCCAAATAAAATAGGCAGTCAAGAATTTTAAACAAAGCAAACAGCCGTGCGGCTATTCTATAAAACAAAGGCTGATCGAATTTTTTGTATTTTTTTGTATTTTAAAATCTTGAATAACATGTTCTATTTATAAAACTCAACAAAATCCTATACCTATTGGATTTGGTAATTACTAAATCTAAAACTCAATATGATTAATAATTCTAAACTTAATAGAATTATTAAATTACAAAATTACAAACCCAATAGGAAACTTAGTTTAATTCTACTACATTGCCTTCCTTAAACTAAGTTTTCATAACTTGTCATACCTAGTATTTTCTTCAGCTTCATAAACGAATCCATCTTCAATGCTTTCGTGAAAATATCAGCCACTTGATCTTTTGTCTTGCAATAATCAATCACAATTTCTTTTCGTTGAACCAAATCACGAATGAAGTGAAATTTGATGTTGATATGCTTGCTTCGACCATGAAATACTGGATTCTTTGTCATCTTTATTGCCAACGTATTATCACATAGGATAATAGTTACTCCATCTTACTTATGTTGAAAAAAATTTAGCATTCTTCTAAGCCACAATGCTTGAGTAGCACTGTTGCAGATTTTACAAGCAAGTGCACGTGATCGTAACAAGTAATATAGAGTGAATAAAAATTATTGTTCCCCCAAGGACTAATGATTTACTAATTACCAAAATTAGAATAATTCTAACTTTATTCAAACAATTAAAAGATATTTTATGAATAAACTAAATTGAAACTAAATTTAAAACTAAACAAAGCAAAGTAATGAATTAAGTTGGCTAAAGCTCTAGGGTTTTCGATTTCGCCATAACTAATCCATCTTAATATTAATCTATCTCTATAGTCTAATTTAATTTCTTGGTTGATAGTCGAGATTCCCTAACTTATTTATTAGTCCCTCCCGAGATCTAATAAAAATCCTCCTAATTGCTAATTCACTATATTCCTATGTGAATTACAACAATTATGAAGTCATTAATTTCTATGGATTCTTATGTAACGACTACACAAACCATGCAGGTATATTCCTATCCTACATGCAATTTATGGCATTTATCTCAATGAACTTGACACATAACTCCCCTTCCAGTTTGTTATGATTAACAAATCATCTAATTAGTGATTAAGTAATTAGAAGCATTAAGCACAGAGATAAACACTCAACCATAGAAAATTAAATTAAACTATATTAATAGAAAAATAAAAAGACTTCATAGTTAGGCTACATCGTAGCCCTAGAAAAATAAATTAGTTCATAATAAAATAAAAGAAAATCACCAAAATCTTAAACATAATTAAAAAGAGAAAAACAGAAAAGGAAAGCTAAGCTCAAATCCGTAGATGGCTCGTGTTGTTCTTCTTTGTTTTCCAGCCTCGGTACTCTGATTCCTCACAAAGGCGGTTGCTCCTCTCTCTTTCTATACTAAATTAAACTAAAAGAAAAGACACAAAAGAAAACAAAGGACGTGGGAAAGAAAATGGCTGCTCTCTCAATGTTCTCTCCAGGAAAGAATGAATCTCAAGGTAGCAGACTCCCTCTTCTTATAGGTGCAGTTGTTTCCTATTTCTTTTCCTTTGTTTTCCAACCGCCGCCCGGTTTTCTTTGTTTCTTTTTCTTCTTTGCTTCCTTTTCTTGTTTTCCTTGTCCGAATTCTGTTACCAAATTCAACCGCCCTTTTGTTTCCTATTTTTTTTTCCTTCTCCAGTTAGCTTTGTTTCTTCTTTCTGCCATTTCTTCTTATCATTCCCGAACCAATTTTGCTTCCTTTTTTCTTTATGCAAATTTTGTTACCAAATTTCAGCGTATGTTGTTTCCAATTTTCACCCCAGCTCGGTTCTTCTTGTTGTTTTCGGTTTCTAGTTCCTTCTTTCCCTCGGCTAATTTTGTTTCCCACTTCAACTTGGTTTTGTCTTCTTGTTGCTTAAGAAGTCTCCTTTTGTTTTCTGTTGTGCAGCTTGTGTCCTTGTTCCCAAATTCAGTTGCCCACTTTCTTTGTTTCCAAATTCAGCTTTTTGTCTTCTCTCCAATTTCAGTTGTCTTCTGTCTCTCATCTTCAGCACGGTTTCTGTTTGCTTCAAGTTGCAGCTGAAGAAATCTGGCCAAGTTTGAAGAGGTGAGGCACGGCTGAAATTCAATGTTCTCTCCAGAATTCTGCATTACTTCTCACGGGTTTCTCTTTTTTTTTTTACTGAGTGGAATTCTTTCTAATTTGAAGTCTCATCTCTGGTCTCCTTTCTTGCGGCTGTGAACCTGTTGTTGTCTTCCCATTGTGTGGCTGGATTTTTATTTGTTTCAATTTCAGCACGGCTGTTTTTTCTTCTTCAACTCGGTTTGTGGTAGTTTTGCAGCAGGAATCTTTCTTTTTTTTTCTTTCAATTGTGCAGCTAGCTGCCAGAATTGAATGTCAAAGTACAAAGATGGAATGCATGCAAATTGCTTTTCTTTTGTTTTGACCTGCACTTATTTTGTCCTTTCTTGCTTCTTTGTTTGTTTGTGGCTTTAGAAGTCTTCAGCTCCAAAATGCAGCACGGCTGCAATTGACTTTGTCTTGTGTTGTGGCCGAGCAGGGCTGAAGCAATTCAAGTGCTGCACAACGACTAAGTGCTACAGAGTTTCTTTGCTTGATCTGAAAACATTTTAAGCATCAATTAATAGCTCTATTCTTGGTGGATTGGGCAGTGATAAAAACACTAAAGCATGGGACTGAATAAATACTATGGGCACAAAGAAACCTTGAAGATTTTGCCAAAAAAGATAATATTTCTCTTTATCTATTAAATTTTTCCTACAAAACTTCAATCTAGCCATCAATAATAAAAACACTTAATATTCATATAAATAAGCATTTTAATCACTTAAACACAAGGGAATTGACCTAATAAATATGCAATTATACATTCTATCAAGCACTGTTAGCTGCTGCAATATATTCTGCCTCTGCTGTAGATAATGCTATAACTGGTTGCTTCTTCGAACTTCACGAAAATATACCAGAACCAATAAAGAAAGTAGAACCAGAAGTACTCTTTTTTTCCACAGTATCACCAGCCCAATTACTATCCGTAAATCCAAGAAGATCAATAGGATCACTTTTTGCATAAAAAATTCCATCACCTTGAGTACTTTTAATATACTTCAAAATTCTCTTAGCTGCCTGCAAGTGAGACTGACGTGGATTCTCTATAAATCTACTAATTAAGCCAAAACTAAAATTGATATCAGGTCTTGTAGCTATCAATATTTCAAACTCCCTGCCAAAATTTTAAAATAAGTAGGGTTCACACAAGTGCCAGTTCTATCTTTGGTCAAATGCAACCGTTCTTCAACTGGAGTCCAGATTGGTTTTGCATCATTCATGTTGAACTTCTTTAAAATATCTTCAGCATATTTCTTTTGGCAAATAAAAACCCCTTAATCAGTCTGCGAAACCTCAATTCCAAGGAAGTATGACATAAGACCTATGTCCGTCATCTCGAATTGTCGAATCATAGCCTCCCTGAATTCTGCAATCATCTTGGGATTATTCCCAATAAATATTAGATCATCCACATATAAGCATACGATAACAACCGCACCATGAGTAGATATCTGCACATATGAAGCATGATCAAAAGGACAGCATTGAAAACCACTGTCAACGAAAAAAGAGTCAATTCAGGTATACCACACTCTTGGAGTTTGCTTCAAGCCATAAAGGGCACTTTTCAAATGGTACACCTTATTTTCTTGACATTTCTTCACAAATCTTGCAGGTTGGTTAACGTACACTTCTTCTTCAAGTATACCATTCAAAAACATAGACTTTACATTCATTTGATGTATTTTTCAACCATTTTGGGTAGCTAACGAAATAAAAAAGCGAACAACATCAAGCCGAGCAACAGGCACAAATACCTCAAAATAGTCGATGCTAGGTTTTTGTTTATAACCTTTAGCAACTAACCGTACCTTAAATTTGTCTACTTCTCTATCGGAATGATGGGAAGACCTCTTATGAGGTTTGGTTTGGTAAAAAACCAAATATCTCTCATCTTAAAGTGTTTGGTTGCTTGGCATATGCACATGTTTTTGACGTTCTCAGGAAAAAAACATGATGATAAGGTGGAGAAGTGTATTTTTATTGGTTACAGTTCTTAAACTAAAGGGTACAAGTTATAAAACCCTATAACAAAGAAGATTACCTTTATTAGAGATGTGAATTTTGATAAGAAAGGTATTTGGGATTGGTCAGAAAAGAGATCAGATGTGGCAGTTAATCATCCTCCACAATCTTTATGTTTTGATGACAGTGATGATGAGGTCAATCAGCCTGAAGTACCTGAACAACAACAAGTTCCTACTTAACCTATTTCTGGGCAGTTTGGTCGGCCACAAAGACAAAGGCGTCTGCTAGCTCGTTTACAGGATTATGTGGTTGATGGTCACTCTCAACATTTATTTGATAAAGATGTTGTTAATTTTGCTCTTTTTGCATATTGTGACCCTGTTACTTTTGAAGAAGCTGTTCGTGAGGATCACTAGAAGAAAGCAATGGCTAATGAAATTCATGCCATTGAAAAGAATGATACTTGGGAGCTCACAAATCCTGTAGGTTGTTCAACGTATACACTTCTTCTTCAAGTATACCATTAAAAAACGCAGACTTTACATCCATTTGATGTATTTTCCAACCATTTTGGACAGCTAAGGAAATAAATAAGCGAACAGTATCAAGCTAAGCAACAAGCGCAAATACCTCAAAATAGTCAATGCCATGTTTTTGTTTATAACCTTTAGCAACTAACTGTGCCTTGAATTTGTCTACTTCTTCATCGGGCTTGTACTTTGTATTGTAAATCCACTTGATGCCAATGGGTTTCTTGCCTTGGAAGATTTGTGAGCTCCCAAGTATCATTCTTTTGAATGGCATGAATTTCATTAGCCATTGCTTTCTTCCATTGATCCTCACGAACAGCTTTTTCAAAAGTAATAGGGCCACAATCTGCAAAAAGAGTAAAATTAACATCTTCATCAGATAAATGTTGAGAGTGACCATCAACCACATAATCCTGCAAATGAGCTGGTAGACGTCTTTGTTTTTGTGGCCGACCAAACTGCACAAGAATACGTTGAGTAGGAACTTGTTGCTGTTTGGGTATTTCGGGCTGATTGGCCTCATTATCACTGTCATCAAAGTATGAAGATTGTAGAGGATGATTAACGGCCTTATCTAACCTCTTTTCTGACTAGTCCTAAACACCTTTCTCATCAAAATTCACATTTTTACTAAAGGTGATTTTCTTAGTCATAGGGCTATATAACTTGTACCTTTTAGTCTTAGAACTATAACTAATAAAAATACACTTCTCCGCCTTATTATCAAGTTTTTTCTTGAGAAAGTCATGAACATGTGCATATGCCAAGCAACCAGACACTCTAAGATGAGAGATATTTGACTTTTTACCAGGCCAAACCTCATAAGGAGTCTTCCCACCATTGCATCTAGTCGGACATCTATTTAACACATAGATAGCACATGAAAATACTTGTGGCAACAATCATTGATCGCACCATATCCATCACAGTTCTATTTTTTTTTTCTGCAACACCATTTTATTAAGGAGTGAACCTTATTGTCATCTAATGCTTGATCCCATGCTGTGCCAAAAAATCATCACAAATTGTATACTCTGTTCCCCTATCAGTTCTAAGAGTTTTGATGGAGTAACTACTTTGTTTTTCAACATACACTTTACAACTTTTAAAAGTGCCACAAGCATCAGACTTATTCTTAAAAAAAAAAACCTAGGTCTTTCTATTGAAATCATCAATGAAAGCAATAAAACACTTATTACCTCAATTAAATGGAGCATCCATTGTACATAGATCAGAGTGAATGAGCTGTAGAGGTTTTTTTGCCCTCCAAGCCTCACCTTTTGGAAATGGGTCTCGATGCTTCTTACAAAAAATACAAGACTTACACTGTCTATGGTGAAAATTGATAGAGGACAGCCCAAAAACGATGTTATTTTTAGCCAAAAACTGCAATCCACGAAAGTGAAAGTACCCAAGTCTCATGTACCACAACCAAGTATCATCAATTTCAACAGAATTAAAATAAGATGAACCACCACAATTCAAAATAATAGAAAACAATATGCTATTTGCCAGGTTCACCTTTGCAATCAAACTCGCTTGATCATTAGTGATGGTGCATATGCGTTTTTGAAAACGCAAATCATAATTCATCTCTTGAAGTTGACCCAAACTCAAAAGATTTTGATGCAAAGTAGGCACATAATACACATTAGCAATGGCACTTTTTGCGCCATTCTTCAAGGTAATAGGAATATCTCCTTTACCATATACAGGCACTTCATGGTTATTACCAAAACGAATAGTGGATTTAAATGATGCATTCAAATTTTCAAATAATTCCTTCTTTCTAGTCATGTGGTTACTACATCCGAAGTCAACATACCACGTGTTATTTTTAGGTTCCTCAGCTACACCAGCAGAAAATAATATTGTCTCATGCTTTTCACCAGAGTCTTCAACAACATTGGCATTGACATCTTTATTTGCTGATTCATTATACCAACAATTCTTTTGGATATAGTCTACTTCACAATTAAAACATTTAGGCCTTTTTTGCTAATTATTTTTGGAATTATAAAAATTGCTTGTTTGTTGGGAAGAATTGTTACCTCTATCGTGACCACGAGAGTTACATTTTCCACGTCCATGACCTTTGAAATTCTGGCCACAACTATCAGAAGCAGCACCATTGGATGAATCTTCACTATTTTTCTCCTTAGCAGTCTAAATTTGCAAAGCTTGCAACGCCCTCTCCATAGGCTCCTTTTTATGTGATTCATCCACTTTGCCATTAATTCGCTATTCATGCAACAGCAATAACTCCTGCAATTCATTAGCTGACAAGTGATAGGTGTCAAAATGTCATTTTTATTGTTAATATTTTCTCATTATTATTGTGATTTTAAGGAACATTATATGATGTTTTTTATGGCTTTTTTTTTGTAGGAATGGGAAATATTAACTTGGAGGAGAAATTGACAAAAGAAAATAAGAAAAAACCACATTGAAGAAGCAAAGAGAGAGAAAATACCAAGTCTTGGTATTAGGAGTTGACTTGGACAAATTGGAGAAGACTTCCTACGGGTGCGAGTCTGAGACAACAAAAGAAGACAAAATGACAAAAGGAAAGAAAGAAGGAAAAAGGAGTTTTACTAGGAGTAGAATTGTGAACAAGGAAAAGTCCAACCACTTTTGGACTTTGGAAGGCTAGGAAAGAAAGAAAGAAAAGAATGTGGAGAAAAAAAGAAACACAAGCAGCTGCCATCTATCCCTCTTTCGGGAGAAAAAACTCACGTCCTTTCTTAGCCTTTAGTTTTTAGAAATTGTATTAGAGAAAAGTGCATTTTAATTCTTGGATTCAAGGGAGTTTCCTTGTAACTTTATTGTTATTATTATTTATGATGTTTGGGTTTGTTTTCTTCAATTACTTATCTTTGTCTTTTATTTTTAATATGAGTGGCTAAATGTTTTTTAGGGTTCTTATTCCAATGTGACCATGTGCTTATTGTGATTAATGTAGGTTGTTAGCTTTGATTCATTGGTTATTGTTGTGCTTAATGTCATTTTAGGTTTGATCACCCTAAGATTGAATCAACACCATAGAACTTGATTGAGAGATAGGTTCTGTAGGATTAGGCAATAACCTGTTAATAGCTTAATTAGTTGAGAGACAGTTAAGTAGTTAACATTGATTAAAAGGTTGTGCATTAAAATTGGAGTTAAAAGACATTAGGTTGGTGAGAGCCGTCAAACTTAGTGTTAATTAATTATCAATTAATCATAGGTACTGTCTGAGAGGAAGATCTATGGTTCTTAAGATCCCGTCAAAATGGATTAGAGTTAACATAGGCCTTGTTGGTTAATCAATCTTAATAAATGGTCAAAATTGAGAATAAGAATCCTAGTTTTTACATTTGATAGAATTCAGTTTTTTTTATTATTTTATTTGATTAGTAATTTTAGTTGAAAACTTGATTTCGGTATCTAAACAAGCAAACATAGTGAGTATTTCAATATTCAGTTTTAAAAATTCTCTATGGGACGATATCCTAATTTACTACTTGACACGACCTTGTGCGCTTACAGAAAATAGCACGTCAACAAGGTTGACATATCCTTCGTCTCTTGCATCAGGGCAACAACATAATCAAAATTTAAAGGCAAAGTATTCAAAACCTTTTCTACAATGAGTTGATCAGTGAGATCATACATATTCAACTGCATCTCGTTCCTTATATCATTCAAATGAGAAAAATAACACTTAATGCTCTCATTCTTTTCCATAATGCACAACTCGAATTTTCTTTTTAACGTTAACAAGTTACTCTTTTGGACCTTTTCAATGCCTCGATATGTTTTGGCTAAAATATCCCATGCTTGTTTTGCGATTTTAGCGGTGGATATTTTGCCAAACATAGAAACATCAATTGCCTAGTAAATTTGAGACAATGCCAAACTGTTGTTTTGTTTAGTCTCCTTATTAACATCTTCTTCTAAATTTTGTCGAACGTGGACTAACAAATCAAACGCGTTGAGATGCGTTTCCATCTGGATCCTCCAATAATTGTAATCTTGTCTACCCTTTAAATAAGTTTTGGTAAAAAAATCAACTTTTGATTTGAGAAAGTAATTCTAATACCGTACTATAATTTTTGATAAATTTTCTTATGTTTTTTAATATTTAAAATAAACTGTAATTGTGTTTTACTTGTAAGTTCCATCTGGTCTTGTGAATATTTTGAATGGACTCAAATTGTTTTATATATTTTATTTTAAAAAATAAATTGAAGACAATTGATTTAAATTTAGACTAAAAAGTTAATAATTTTTCAATATAATATTCATTCCTTCTATTTTGATTTCTACAATTTCAGTGTAGTTTTTACTTTTTCATTTTTTTTTCTTACTTCCATTTCTATTGTGTAAGTTTTTGTTTATTTATGCTCAATTGGATCAACTATCTAATTTTTTAATCCAATCATTAGTTTAATACTATCATTAATTGATTGAGCACAATATTTTTATTTGATACGGAATACTATCGTGCCCAATCAATTAATGATAAATTTTGATTTGGACACTGGGTTTGATTGATTATTTTAGGAAAATAGAAAATTTATTACGACTATCTAATAAGTTTTCGAGTTAAATATTTGAATTGCAAGATGATTGTTCGTAACTTGTGATTAGTGATACAATTGAATGAAATCACCTCTTGGATCGGGAGCATTGGTAAACTTGACTTTATTTTCTATAATTTTTGTTTGATTATGTTTGCTTGGTTTTCTTCGCAAATTTTATGTTCAGTTATTTATTTTAATTTAGTAGTCACTTATCCCAAAACCCCTGTTTTATTTTTTTTTTATTTGTTTCAAAATTTAGAAACTACACTTTTGGTTCCATTGGGATTTGACTTGGGTCTCTATTGATGCAAATTAAATTTGTAATCACTAAAGGTCATTGATAAATTGATGTGCACCTCACGGTTATAAAGAGCTAGCAATACACAATAAGCGAAGAGGACCCAAGAATTAACTTGCGAAACTTTCAGAACCGGCAGAATTTTGGACCGAATGGATGAAGCGTCGCCACAACCTAAGGTTCTACTAGATTGATAAAACTCAAAGGTGCCATAAAATGGTCAAGTTTGATAAGCCTATTATTTTTTGAAAGAACGAAGAGATTGATTCACTCAAACTCTCAAGGATGTAATGTCAAAATTTTCTTCAAGTCATGTGTCTTAACTTCATGGCCGAATGGCCTCTTTAAATAACTTACAAGTTTGTCTTGACAAGGAAACAACTAAATCCTAATCCTAATCTAATTGTGTAGGTCGGCCAAGCTCTTTTAAGCAATTAAAGGGCAGCCTTAAAATAAAAAGGAAACAAAAACCCTAATGTCAATTGGACTTGGAGGTTTGGCCCTTTAAGGCTTTCTTCAAATTTTCAAAATTTGGCAATTAAAATTAAGACATAATTTCAGCCAGAATTACCAAAAAATAATGCTGCAAAATTCAGCCATAATTACTTAATTTTGACCCTTCAAGAATTACAATAAAGTTACAAAAGTTAATTAAATAACTTGGCCTATCATCACACTAGAATTCGGCCAAGGCAAAACTAGTGTTCTTCAAATTGAACTTGTAGTAAATTAATAATTTGTAAGTCTTGGCCGCATGCTTGGCGAGTTTGGAGGTCATGGATTAAACTACTTAGGGTTTCTTGAAGTTGTTTAGACCTAATACTTATCAACAGGCCCGTAATATGTCACGGCGGATCAAACGTTTGACGAGTAAGTTGAACGGTAACAAACCGGTCAAATGTACTGGTTTTTTTCCTTATTCCTTTAAAATAGTACCTTCACAAATATATAATACTTGAAAATGTCCCCCCAAATTCAATTTGATCCAATTCTTCTCAAACCAATTTTTTGTCATATTTTCCTACAAATTATAGAAATTCTACTCATAAATTAACAATTCCACAACAAAAAAACTAAGCAAATCATAATATAAATATATGCAAATAATGAATTTATCATCAATCAAGTTAGAAAATTCTACTTGTTCAAAATTGGTTATCAAGATCTTCTACCAATAGTATATTATGTTATGTAAACATCAAAAATTATTATCTTTGGTAATTAAATAATTTTCTAATCCTCCCATTTTGTAGCAAAATTGATCATAAGAATTAAAATATTTTTATTAACCAATTGAAATGAAGAAAACCAAATATTTTTATTAACCAATTGAAATGAAGAAAACCAAAATTTACAACACCAAAAATACAGGATAAGAAGTATGCAGTTTCGATAGAGAACAAGGAAAAAAAAAAAAAGAGAAGTGACAAAATATTAAGAACACTATTATAAAAGCTTGTGACCTGTCTAGATATTTATCAATAAATGTTTTTATTTATAAATATAGCAAAGGGTACTAACTAACACTTTGGAAAATATTGAATTTATAGATAAGATACACTATTGAATTTATGGATTTATATTTCATTGGCTGTACATTTTGTTTCAAAAAATATTTAAAGGGAATATATATATATTTTTGTTATATAAACACAAAGCACCAAAAAAAGATGTAAATTGGATTTATTAAGAGTTTTAACCACTTTAAAATTACTAAAAATTAATGGAGAATAAGTAGATATTCTTTTTAAAAGTTTGTAAGTCTTAAAAATTTAACTATCTTCTAATTACTTCAAATTACTAAAATTAACCAAAAATAAGTAAATGTTTTGTAACACTTAGAAATTTAACTATCATTTAATTACTAAATATTAATATTAATATTAAAGGATAATAAAAAGATAATTTAATAATTAATATTGTAATAATTGTATTGAAACTAATACATACATACATACATACATATATATATATATATATAATATCAATAAAATGTTAATTGATTGAATTTAAATTATAAACTTGATTATAAAATAGGAAATATTAATTTAGTGAACTGAATTTCTTTTCTAAAGAAATTGTACGCAATATTCAAAATTACTCTCTTTTATCGAATTCTTTGGCGAATTAATTAGTTTTTTGGGAGTGATAAATAACCCTAGTCATACTTACAATACTCCAATTTTCTTTGTTCCTCTCATAGCATATTTTTTCAAAAGTGGGAGAAAGTCTTTTGGTCTTTGTTCTTTTCTCTTGAAAAAATTAAACCGTCTCTTCTCTTGATTGCACAACCGTATTCAACAAATTACTTTTATAAGGTAGGGAAAAATGATCTATAGATGTTGAAAACAAATAGCACTATAAAAGATATGTGATAGTGATACAAGAGGATTACGGGCGTGGATTCTCAAACGAGAAACTTGTTGGCAACACGAAAATTGGCAAGTAGGAGTGACTTTGCATATTGTGATAGAATATATAATTGCATATTTATTGAGTCAATTCTCTTGTATTTTAGTTAATTAAAATGCTTGTTTATATGGATATTAATTGTTTTTATGATTGACAGTTAGGGTGGAGCATTTTTAGGAAAAAGTGAACAAATGAATAGAATTATTTGGATAGCTAGAATTTTTATGCTACTAGCAACTAATTTCGGGATACTGCATCACCTTAGTGGACTTTATCACATTTAAAATTTTATTTTAGGAAAGATAATTAATTAGTTTTACTTTATTTTTTTGGGATTGTTTTAGATTTTATTTCTTTGAGATAAAATTTATCTCTTTGCAAAAATCTTTTAGGGGTTTTTTTTTTAATTTCCTTGAGATCATCACCTTTTGATTTGCTTGGAGAAGGGCCGCTGTTTTAATTTCCTGGAGAACGCCGCCGAAGGAAAAAAGACCAGCCACGCAAGGAGACAAAAAGGAGGGCACAAAAGAAACACAAAAATCTAGCCGCAAGAGAAAAAAAAACAGAAAAGCAGCCGCACAACAGAGAAAAAAAAAAAGAAAGAGAAAATGGCCGCAAGGGATGGACAAAGAGAGCAGCCACCATTTGATTTTCTTTGTGCTTTTTTCTATCATGTCTGGCTAAACCTTTTTATTTTTCAATCAAAATTAATTGAGGTTTGATTTCAATAATTGTGAGGTTCCGGTAATTATATTATTTATTTTATTCTTGAGTATTTATATTTCTATGTTTCATTATATTATTGGTTTGAATTATTGGACAAGAGGTCTATTGTTTGATAGTTGGATTCAATAGATAGTCATTTAGAATAATTAACCATTGGTTGATTGTTCTAATTCAAGTGACAAATAAAAATATTGAAAGGTAATCAATGCCTCAGATTGTATGTTATGAAAATATATATTTTAGCTTAAATAAACAAGTCGTTTCATGATTTATTGGTTAGTAATTGGGTCTTTTTGAATCTTAATGTGATTAATAGACATAACTCATAGGACTAATCCAAAAGTTGTGTTTTTTAATTAGATAAATAACTCATAGGACCAATCCGATGGTTATTGAGAAAGTAAGAAAAGATTAATTGTCAGAAAATGAATCTTCAACAACTATAACCAATTTATTCAATGTAAAAGAACTTATCTTTTGAATCAATAATCAATTCAAGGAATCTATATCGAAATTAATTCTTGGTTGGAAGCTTCTCCATATTGATTTTTCTTCATATTTTTAGTTAGCTATTGAATTTGTTTGGTTTGTTTCAATTAGTTTTGCTTAGTTTCATAATACAAACCCCCCCCCCCCCTCTCTCTCTCTCTCTTTTCTTTTATTTTGTTTAAGGAGTATATCTAGCCAATCTCTATGGATTTGACCCTCTCATTGCTATCTACAAAACTTAGTTCAGAGAAGGATTATTTTTGGTGGTTTCAACACATCAAATTTTGGCACCGTTGCCGGGGATTGGTTTTTCAGAATTTATTCCTTTTATTTTTCTTTCTTTTATAATTGTTTGGTTGTTTTATGCCACGTTCTTCTCGCATAGGTCAACTCACTTACGATCTAGAGATAGAGAAGATAGCACGTAGGCTTAGAAAAGAAACCAAACAACGATCTCAGGGAGTATCATCTTTTTCATCTTTTGAATATAATTTGTCTGAATTATTTTATATTGAGGAAGAAAACATGGCTAGAAATAATGAACGAACTTTAAAAGATTTAGCTATGCCTGATTTAAACCAACAACAGTTGTGCATTGATTATCCTACTATAGATGTGCCTTTTGAATTAAAATTGGGATTGATTCACTTACTCTCCACTTTTCATGGCTTTGCAGGTAAAGATCCTCATAAGCACTTAAAGGAATTCCATATGGTGTGTTCCACGATGAAACTGCAATGAGTGACTAAGGGTCAAATTAAGTTGTGAGCTTTTCCTTTTTCCTTAGATGGAAATGCTAAAGATTGGTTATATTACTTGCCCTCTGGTCCAATAAATACATGGACCAAAATGAAGAGACAATTTTTGGATATATTCTTTCCTGCCTCACGAACTACCATAATTAGAAAAGATATATGTGGTATAGGGCAACAACATGGAGAAACTATACATGAATATTGGGAAAGGTTTAAGCAATTATGTGCTAGTTGTCATCAACATCAAATTCCTGATCAACTTCTTATCCAATATTTTTATGAGGGACTTATAGTGATGGATATGAATATGATTGATGCTGCTAGTGAAAGAGCATTAGTACACAAAACTCCAACCTAGGCAAGGACTTTAATCAACAACATGGTTGCCAATACACAGCAATTTGGCATCAGATGTGAGGATACACCTAGGAAGGCAAGTGAGGTAAGCAGGGGCGGACCCTTTCAGGGTCCAAGGGGGGCAAGTGCCCCCTCCCCCATCTGTAAAAAAAAATTTATTGTAGTGAATTTTTGTTTTTATAATGGTATTAAATTTGACCCCCCCCCCCCCCTTTTGTTTTCTTTTTTTCATTTTGTCCCCATGTCCCATGCAATCATTGATGTATACAAGCCTGAAGCCTTTCAATTTTGTCCCCATACGTAGGCTCCAGCCTCCACACAAAACCCTTTCAATTTTTTTTTTATTCTTTTTGTCCCCATGCGTCCAACACATCCAACTCTACTCCAGCATCCAACAAAAAGTAAAAACCCTTGTCATCACAATTCTCCTTTCCATCGTCCCTATTCCCCTGCGTTTCCAACACAATTCTTTTTTATTCACTTTTTTTTTGCTGGTATTACCCCTGTTCTCCAGGTGAGTTCTTTTTCATATCGCATTCTTTTTTTTCACTCTTTTATTGTTTCTTTTTTTTTTGGTTTTTTTATTCATATATATCTTGCAATTAGTTACTCATTACTTTTATATGAGTGTGTGTTTATGATAACAGTTAAGGAGTAATTATTGTTGATTTTTAGCGAATTATTGAGTATGAATCATGAAATTTTCTTGTCTCTTTGTTCTAATTATTTTTAGTAAAAAATATATTGTGAATTTTTAATAGGATGCAAAAGAATTTGGATTTTTTTGAAGAAGCCTAGTGCATCTAAACGTCCTCGATCAGAACCTTCTTCAGATGATTTCAGAAAAGAATTGTCTAATGAAAAGAAAAATGAAAGTGCTCACTCAGGACCCTCACAAAGTAAGGATGAAACAATGGGATTTGATGGTAATCTATTTATTACTGATACGGGTAAAAGGCCTTCCATTTCTAGTGCTACTAAGACTAGTAAAGAGATAGAAAACTTGCAAAGGGCATATCTGATTAACGGCCCTACTCAACCAATGCTTGATAAATTTCCTCAAAGACTGATTGGAGGAAAAATGCAAAGATTTAACCAACATTGGTATACAGAATTCAGTTGGATTGAGTATAGTGAATCTAGGGATGCAGCGTTTTGCTTATATTGCTATTTATTCACTTGTGAGTACGGTGATAGGGGTTCTGGTCATGATGCCTTTGTTAGTGAGGGGTTCACAAATTGGAAGAAAAAAGAAAAATTGCGTGAACATGTTGGAAAAGTCGGGAGTATTCATAATATGTGTTATAGTGTTGCTCAAGATTTAATGAACCGTAAGCAACACATTGATATTATAGTTTCTGCTATTTCTGAGCAAGCCAAGATTGACTATCGCATTTGTTTGAATGCATCCATTGACTGTATAAGATTTCTTTTGCGTCAAAGGTTGGCTTTTCGAGGACATGATGAGTTAGATTCCTTCGTGAACCAAGGAAATTTTCTTGAGCTATTGAAATTTCTTTGCAAGCACAATGAAGATATTAATCGAGTCTCGTTAAATAACGCTCCTAAAAATCATCAGATGATTACACCTTCAATTCAAAAAGACATTGCTAATGCTACAGCTTATTTGACCACTCAAGCCATTGTTGAAAGTATTGGAGATGATTTCTTTTCATTATTACTTGATGAAGCTCGGGATGTATCAACTAAGGAACAAATGGCTATTGCTTTGCGATATGTAGATAAAAAAGGGTGCATCATTGAGCATTTTCTTGGAATTGTTCATGTTCCAAACATTGTAGCTACAACACTCAAAGAGGCCATTGAGTTAATGCTTAGCAAACATGTTTTGAGCTTAACAAAGGTTCATGGTCAAGGTTACGATGGAGCAAGCAACATGCAAGGTGAGTTCAATGGTCTTAAGAGCTTGATTTTGGCAGAAAATAAGTGTTCTTTCTATGTTCATTGCTTCGCTCATCAACTACAATTAGCTTTAGTTGCTTGCGCAAGAAAAGCTGAGTTAGTTAACTCCTTCTTTGAACATGTTTCTTTAATATGTAATGCAATTGGAGCTTCTTGCAAAAAGAAAAAGTTATTGAGAATCAAACAGCTTGAACAAGTAGTGGAAGGTATTACAAGTGGTGAAATGCAAAGTGGTCGAGGTTTAAATCAAGAAATAGCTTTGACAAGACTAGGAGATACGCGTTGGGGGTCTCATTATCAAACTTTGTTGAGTTTAACCACTTTGTTTGGCCCCATTCTTGACGTATTAGGAATTCTAAGAGTAGAGCATCCATTACGGGAAAAGCGATCTGAAGCATTCGGCCTTTACACACTTATGCAAACTTTTGAATTTATATTGTTCTTGCACCTCATGACCAAAGTGTTGGGAATTACAGATGACTTGTCACAAGCATTGCAGAGAAAAGATCAAGATCTCCCAAATGCCATAATTTTAGTTGAGATATCAAAAGTAAGATTACAAAAGTTAAGAGAAAAGGGGTGGGATATTTTGTTTGAAAAGACTTGTGAATTTTGTGCTAAACATGATGTGGATATTCCAGATATGGAAAGCCAACTTAAGGTTCAAGGAAGAGAAAAGCGTAGAGTTGGGCATGTGACACATCTTCATCATTTTAAAGTTGAAATTTTTTATGCATTGATAGATAGTCAACTTCAAGAATTGGGGGATCGTTTCAACGATGTTAATGTAAAATTGCTTTCATCGATGGCATGTCTTGACCCGTGTCACTCTTTCTCAGCATATGATAATTTTAAATTATGTGAATTTGCAAGATTTTATCCTTTGGAGTTTGATGCCAACAAACTTATTTCTCTTCAAGAACAACTTGAGAATTATATTTATGATGTGAGGTCTAGCTCTAATTTTTCAGACTTGTAAAGTATTAGCGAGCTTGCTCAAAAAATGGTTGAAAAGGGAAAAGATGAGACATATCCTTCAGTTTATTTGCTGATAAAGTTAGCATTAGTTTTACTGGTAGCAACCACAACAGTTGAAAGAGCTTTTTCGGCAATGAAAATCTTAAAGACTACACTTCGTAACCGGATGGGAGATGATTGGATGAACGATTGCATGGTGACTTTTATAGAAAATGATGTATTTGATACAATTGATAATGATGCCATTATGAAATTATTTCAAGAGATGAAGCCTCAAAAATGATTTTATAATGTATGATTTTAATTTTTTTTTTGGATTATAATGTATGAAATTATTTTTATACTTTTCATATTTATCAAATTTATTATTTAATTTTCTTATAAGTGTGACCCCGCCCTATAATACTTCTGCGTCCGCCCCTGGAGGTAAGTACTTCTTCCATTGATCAACATTTAGACACTTTGATTATTTTAGTAGAAAAGTTGATTGTAGGAAATATTCAATAGGTGAAAGCTTGTGGTATTTGCTCCAATTCAAATCATTCCACTGACGTGCCCAGCGTTGCAAGATGGTCAATTTGAACATGCTAATGTCGTTGGTGGATTCCCAGGGCTACTACAAAGGAATTATGACCCTTACTCAAATACTTACAATCCGGGATAAAGGGATTATCATCCCAACTTCAGTTATAGGCCATGACTTAGTGGATTTCAAATTAGGTAGCAAAACCCACCAAATCTGCCACCTTCCAAACCAGGTAAGTCCCTTGAAGAATTAGTTGAATCACATGCTAATAGTTCCCAATATTTTCAACAGGAAACTTGGACCAGCATTCAAAAGTTGGAGAATCAAGTGAGTCAATTAGCATCTTCCATGAGCAAATTGGAATCTCAAGGTAAGTTATTTTCTCAAACGGTTGTCAATCCAAGGCAAAATGTTAGTGCAATGACCCTAAGAAGCGGAAAGGTGTGGGAAGAGACCATAACTTGTGATCATGAAGAGGTGGAAAAAGAAGTGAATACCCCATAGCAGCCTAAGGTAATCAAGACAACCCCTCCTTTCCCCCACGAGAATGGCTAATTCGAAGAAAAATAAGGAAGAAAATGAGATCTTGAGACTTTTCACAGGGTAGAGGTAAATATTCCTTTAATTGATGCAATTAAACAAATACCTCACTATTCTAAAGGTAATCAAGACAACCCCTCCTTTCCCCCACGAGAATGGCTAATTCGAAGAAAAATAAGGAAGAAAATGAGATCTTGAGACTTTTCACAGGGTAGAGGTAAATATTCCTTTAATTGATGCAATTAAACAAATACCTCACTATTCTAAATTTCTCAAAGAATTATGCACCAACAAAAGAAAATTGAAAGGCAATGAAATGATAAGTGTGGGGGAGAATGTCTTGAATGTGCTACAAAAGAAGTCACCTTCAAAATGCAAGGATCCAGGTATGTTTATCATCCCTTGTAAAATATGCAATATGAATGTTGAAAAAGCCATGTGTGATTTTGGTGCTTCTATAAATATCATGCCTTTATCTATTTATAATTCTTTGAAATTGGGACCCTTGAAAGAAACAGGTGTGATAATTTAACTTTCTAATAAATCTAATGTTTATCCTCAAGGAGTATTAGAAGATGTTTGGTGCAAATAAATGGACTAGTGTTTCCTGCATGTTTTTATGTACTTGATATGGAGGAAGATCACTCTCTTAACTTGAGGTTAATTTTATTAGGGAGATGATGTGGACATCAAACTCTATCGAAGAGGAAGTGCTAGAGATCCATTCTCCTATTCACTAGGCCTGATCACTCGAGTGAAACTCGAGGATTCTAAAGCTCCTCGGTACAACACGATCACTTTTGGTCAACCTGCTGAACAATACTCACTACTTTAGTAGTGATTGACGACGTTTTAGCGAGTTGGAGTCATTTAGATAGACTTTTAGGCATTTTCTATATATTTAGGTTTTTTTTTCTATTTTAGGTGAATTTTAATTAATTAGGGGTATTTTCGTCTTTTTTGCCCTTTTAGGGTTAGCACTCTATATAAGGGTGCTTATGAGTTTTTGAAGATAGACAATTATTTTTGAGATTTAATATATTGAGAGAAAATTCCTTTCTCTTCTTCGAGAGTTTCTTTGAAGCGATCGATTTGACTTATCAGGCAAGTCGGCGAATTTGCTTGTTCGTGGCGTCTATTACGGTGGTTGGTTGACATAGGTTCGTCAACAAGTCGTGTTCATACTGAAGTTATCAATCACAGATTCGATTAGGGGTCGAAGTCAACAATTCGCAACTCCTAGATCTTCATAGAGCGATTAGTTTCCACATAGATTCACATTATTTGGTATCAAAGCTGGTTCTACAAGGTCTAGTTATCCTAATTTTATTGCTTTTTATTCAGTAATTTGAGGTTTAAGACTCTAGGGTTTGAAAAAAAAAAAGAAAAAAAAACCAGCAGCCGCCATCGTTTAGAAACAAAAAAACCGAAGGCTTTGTTCTTTTACAATTTTTTCGTTCTTGTTTCGCCACGTGAAACCGCATTCGGCTTGTTCTGTCGCCACGGTCTTGTTCTGCATTCGGCTTGCTTTTTTTTTATTCTTTGCCTTGTTTGCTTCTTGGCTGAAACTCTTCTTTCTTGTTCTGTCGCCACGATCGATTTGACTTATCAGGCAAGTCGGCGAATTTGCTTGTTCGTGGCGTCTATTACGGTGGTTGGTTGACACAAGTTTGTCAACAAGTCCCGTTCATACCGAGGTTATCAATCACAGGTTCGATTGGAGCTCGAGGTCAACAATTCGCAACTCTTTGATCTTCATAGAACGATCAGTTTCCACATCGATTCACATCATTTGGTATCAGAGCTGGTTCTACAAGGTCTAGTTATCCTAACTTTATTGCTTTTTATTCAGCAATTTGAGGTTTAAGAATCTAGGGTTTGAAAAAAAAAAGAAAAAAAAACCAACAACCGCTATCGTTTAGAAACAAAAAAAACCGAAGGCTTTGTTCTCTTACAATTTTTTCATTCTTGTTCTATGAAACCGCATTCGGCTTGTTCTGTCGCCACGGTCTTGTTCTGCATTTGGCTTGCTTTTTTTTATTCTTTGCCTTGTTTGCTTCTTGGCCGAAACTCTTCTTTTTTGTCTGTTTGTGCATGTGTTGCAAACTTTCTTGTTCATGTGGCACATCAATTTCGTCTATTCTAATTTGATTAGCCAAAGTCATCCACGGCCTAGCAGTCCCGGTTTGTATTTTTTCAAGATATTCATCAATTTGTTACGGAAGCTCCACTGCTTGGATTCTTTTCTTTTTTTTTTTTCTTAAAACGATAGTTGTATTGATAATTTCAGAATAATGAACGAAAACAATATTACAAAATGGTAGTGATCGACTAAGCACTTTAGAAGTGACTCAGACTAAGAGTAAGTTGAAGTTTTCAGCTCACTCAACACATAAAAGCTAAAGCTACTTTCTATATAGTAGATAGACTAACAGTTAGAGTCAAATCAGTTACTCTATCAGCTATATATTGTACACTTTAAAAAACCATCTTACGATGAGCTGGCTATTCTACGCTCCTTTGTCTCTTGGAATTCCCTCAATTCAGCCATTGCCAGCTCCACATCCACTCTCTCCTCTCTCCATTCCTTTCTAAAGATCCATAGGTTCCTAGATTTCCAAATAATCCACAATAAGAATGCGACCAATTGCAACTTCTCCTGCCAGTCGTCCCCCTTTAGCCCTATGCACATCTGGAACCACCAATTTTGAAAAGACTGATCCTGCGATTCGAGCTCTTCCTACTATACTGAGGCAATTTTCCAAACTAGCTTCGCGTGCCCACAATAGAGTAAAACATGTGATAGAGTTTCAAAGTGTTCTTCACACATGTTACACATAGGATCCTCTATCATGCCTCTCTTAATGAGTTGGTCCTTGGTGGGTACTAATCCATACCAACATCTCTAGATGAAGTGCTTGATCTTTCCCTTAATATCCAATCTCTATGTTTTCCTCCAAATGCATCTCAAGGTGCCCCTGGAATTGCTACTCTCTTCTTTAACTGAGTTCCTCAACTTATCCCTTAAAATCTCTTGGTAGGCTGATTTGACCTTGAAGCTTCCATTCTTATTTAAGTGCCAAATAAGCTTATCTCTGCCTCCTTACTGCTCGAATTCTTGAATTGGGTAAATTGCTTCCAATTTCATTTATTGTTGTCTGTTGCAATTTTGTCTCATTCTAGTTTGATTGGCCAAAGCTATCCACGGCCAAATCAGTTTTCTTGGCTTGTTTGCAGCCAAGTCACGTGCAAGCCGTTATCTAATTCATTGATCAATTTTCAGATTTGTCTTGCACTTGATCCGTGTGTCCATATTTGTCTTGTGTTGTTTTTCTACCCGTAGCTTCCATTGGTTTTTTCTTTGTCTACTATTTGTTTGTCTTTTGTGCTTTGGTTCCAGGCCGAATTGTAATTGTCTTGGAATTGGTCAAAATTAGTTCTTTCTTGGACTATTGGCCGCCAAGTTTCTGTTCAGAATTATTTTGAGTATGTAATTTTGAGTTTTTGTACTAGAGCTTTGTAATTGTATTTTGAGTTTTTCCAAAAAAAAAGAAAAGAAAAGAAAAGAAAAGAAAAAGAAAAAAAAAGTAGGAAAAAAAGAAGAAGAAGAAGAAGAAGAAGAATTTTTTTTAAAAAAAAATCAGCAAAAAGTAAAAAAAAAAGAGAGAGAGAGAGAAAAAGAAAAAAAAAAGATATCAATCATGTCAGACAGTCAAGAAAGCGTGAATCAAAGAGAGGAAGGCACCAATCTAAGAGATGATGCGATTTTGGTAGGCATCCAACAGTTGAGCTTACAACTTGAAGCACTTAGCAATCGAGTTGTAAGGTGTGAGACTAGACTCGATGGTGATTGAGAGTATCCACGAGGGAGACAACAAAATCACCAAGGTGAGCCTCGGGGGCAACCTAGATGAAAACGGCAATTTGAAGATGAATATTTGTCCGATACAGAAGATGATCGAGATGGCATGTTTGGGAGTAGAAACAGACACCGAGGGTTTAGAAACCGAGAAGATGATGAACTTGGTAACATCAAAATGAAGATTCCATCTTTCTAAGGAAAGAATGATCCTGATGCATATTTAGAATGGGAGAAATGAATGGAGATGGTGTTTGATTGCCAACGCTATTCAGAGCTCAAGAAGGTAAAAATCGCAGCTGTTGAATTCAATGATTATGCTATAATATGGTGGGATCAACTTGTGACTAGCAGGAGACGTAATGGTGAGAGATTGATATAAACGTGGGATGAGATGAAAGCGGTGATGAGGAGGCGTTTTATACCAAGTCATTACCATCGAGACTTGCTCCACAAGTTGCAGAATCTCACACAAGGCAATAAGAGTGTGAAAGAGTATCATAAAAACATAGAGATTGCCATGATCCATGCTAATGTGGTAGAGGATCGTGAGGCTACAATGTCACGATTCTTGAGTGGTTTGAGCCGAGATATAACAAGGGTGGTAAAGTTGCAACATTATGTTGAGTTGGAAGAATTGGTGGATAAAGCTATTAAAGTTGAGAGGCAATTGAAGATGGACCGAAATTACAAGAGTGGCGGAGGTTCAAGTTCAAATTGGAAGCCTCACTGGGAGAGAGATGAGAAGCCAAATTGGAGGAAAAATGATACTAAGGCTGAATTTTCAAAGGAGGAGGATAAGGATGGCAAAATTGGTTCGAATCTGACTTCAGGTAAAATCTAGAACCTTAACACTAAGACTCGTGATATTAAATGTTTCAAGTGTTTGGGTAGGGGTCATATGGCAAATCAATGCCCTAATAGGAGGGTGATGATCATGACTGGACATGGTGATATTGAATCTGACAGTGAGAAGGAGGGAGAGGATGAGGAAATGCCACCGCCGTTGGAGAACTATAGTGATGTTGAGATGCCAGTCAAGGGTGAATTGATAGTGGTTAGGCATTCTCTAAGTGTTCAAGTTAAGGAGGAGGAGCATCGCCAACAATGAGATAATCTGTTCTATACAAGATGCTTGGTGAATGGTAAAATATGTAGTGTGATTGTTGATGGGGGTAGTTGCACGAATGTGGCAAGTTGTACCATGGTAGAAAAGCTTGGATTAAGGATTGAAAAACAACCTAGAACATATAGACTACAGTGGCTGAATGATAGTGGAGAAGTGAAGGTGATGAAGCAAGTCCGTGTTCCATTTGAGATAGGGAAATATAAAGACGAAGTGATTGTGTGATGTTATACCTATGCAAGCAAGCCATCTTTTACTTGGTAGGCCATGGCAATATGATCGGAAAGTACATCATGATAGGTACACCAATAGATATTCATTGGTAATGAATCAAAAGACTTACACTTTGGTACTTTAGTAGTGATTGACGACGTTTTAGTGAGTCGGAGTCATTTAGATAGACTTTATGCATTTTCTATATTTTTAGGGTTTTTTTCTATTCTAAAGCTCCTTGGCGCAACACGATCACTTTTGATCCAACTGCTGATCAATACTCACTACTTTAGTAGTGATTGACGACGTTTTAGTGAGTCGGATTCATTTAGATAGACTTTTAGGAATTTTCTATATTTTTAGGTTTTTTTTTCTATTTCAGGTGAATTTTAATTAATTAGGGGTATTTTCATCTTTTTTGCCCTTTTAGGGTTAGCATTCTATATAAGGGTGCTTATGAGTTTCTAAAGACAGACAATTATTTTTGAGATTTAATATATTGAGAGGAAATTCCTTTATCTTCTTCGAGAGTTCTTTAAAGCGATCGATTTGACTTATCGGGCAAGTCGACGAATTTGCTTATTCGTGGCGTCTATAACGTTGGTTGGTTGACATAGGTTCATTAACAGGTCGCATTCATACCGAGGTTACCAATCACAAGTTCGATTGGGGGTCGAGGTCAACAATTTGCAACTCCTAGATCTTTGTAGAACGATCAGTTTCCGCATCGATTCACATTAGGAGATCTTTCCTGAAAACATCTAGAGCAAAAATTGATATGCATGAGGGTACATTAACTATGGAATTTGATGGTGAGATTATTAAGTTTAACATTTATGTTGCCATGAAATATCCTAATGATGTATGTGTTGTTTATGCTTTTAATGCTATTGATACTCTAACTTAGAAAACACTTGATTTTTGTGATAAGGATAACTTAAAAATTGCACTTGATAATAGCTTGACTTCTGAAGAAGTGTAGATTTTTGAGCAAGAATTTGTGATGGATGATGATCTTCAGGATACGGTTTATGACATAGAGTTGCTTAGACCTGTGAGGTATGAAGTGTCTTATGTTGATTACCTGTGTTTAACACAAAACTCCTCTCATCTATTGTGCAGGATATTTTTGAAGAAAAAGAAAATATTAATCAAGTTGAATTGAATGCACAATTGGAAGTGAATGAGAAAGCAATGGTAGTTTCTGCAAAATCAATAAAGAAAATGTAGGTGTGGTCTAAGCAATTAGTGAAAATTTAATAACTTAAAGAGAAATGGAGACGTCGATTATAACGACATTAACCAATTGTGCTATTTGGGAGGCAATCCAAAGGATTTTTGTTTGTCTTTTATTCTTCATTCTTAATTTTATTGTTTTTTGATATTCTATTTTGGTTTTTCCTACCCTACAGCTCCTTTACTTTTCTCTTTCACTTTGTTTTTCCTTTTGTAGTTTCTCATACCGATCGTTGCTCCTCTATGGCCATAACACCATTTGATACTTCTTACGTTCTTCACTCATATAGGATTTACCCCACCTTGCCCACTTGCACCTCAGCTTCTGTTGTTTATTGCGGTTCAGGGAAGTGTCTTATTCCCTTGTCTTTATTTTCTTTTTTTTCTTGTCTGTGTGCACATATTTTCTATACATTGAGGTCAAACGTATGATTTAGGTGTGGGGTTGTCTTGTGCTTCAATAGTTATTTCTAAATTTTTCATGTAAATTTTTTTTTTTTTTTTGAAGAAAGTCCTTCCTAGTAAGTTTGACATTTTGATATCTTCTTTGAAATTCCTAACTTTTTTTATACTTGTTTAGAATAATTCTTGGTTAACATGCATTAGTAGTTGAGTTGGAAAGCATGAAATGGGGCAAGTATGATTAGCCTTTGTTGTGAAAATTGTTCAAGCATCTCATTGATTTTGATGATGGAATTGAATGAGAATGTGCAATATTTGATACATGGAACCCATTGTGTGAGTATTTGAGCCTAAGAGCATTTTCTTTTCTTTGTTCACATATTTCTTTGTTGAGTATTGACAAATATGGTATGTTCATTCTAGAACTTGCTTTGTAATGCATGTTGCGGTCACATTGTGGATTCATGCTTTGAAATGATAAGGGCATTTAGAATTAGCCAATTTAACTTTCTAAAAAGTTTAACCTTATTGCATATACCCCTAGTTAACCAAATTTTGAGCCTTAGTCTTTCTTTGTTATAATACCATATTGTTTAGCCTTAAATCTTTCTCTATGTTTACCATCGCTGAACTCTTGGTCAAGAGTATGTAGGAATGAATTTCATGATAAAATTCTATCAATTCCAAAGAAAAGAACCACAAAAAAAAAATGAAAAAAAGAAGAAGAGAAGAAGAGAGAAGTGAAAAGTATTCCCTGCAAGGATTGGACAAAGTTAATGTTGTCCATTGTGTAAAAAAAAAAAGGGGTCAAATTATATTATAAAATTGCAAAAAGAGGATGCATGTTATTTTGAAATAAAGACGTGGTTCTATCGATAGAATGTATAATTGCATATTTATTGGGTCAATTCTCTTGTGTTTTAGTTGACTAAAATGCTTGTTTATATGAATATTAATTGTTTTTATAATTGATGGGTAGGGTAAAGCATTTTTAGGAAAAATGTGAACAAATGAATAGAGTTATTTGGACAGCTGGAATTTTTATGCTGCATGTGTCTGCCAGCTAATTTTGGGATACTGCATCACCTCAATGGACTTTATCACTTTTAGAATTTTATTTTAGGAAAGATAATTAATTAATTTTACTCTTTTTTTTGGGATTGTTTTAGATTTGATTTCTTTGAGATAAAATTTATCCCTTAGCAAAAATCTTCTAGGATTTCCTTTTAATTTCCTTGAGATCAGCTGCCTTTTGATTTGCTTGGAGAAGGGCCGCCCTTTTAATTTCTTGGAGAACAGCCGCCAAAGTAAAAAAGACCAGCCACACAAGGAGACAAAAAGGAGGCACAAAAGAAACACAAAAACCTAGCCGCAAGAGACATAAAAGAAAAACAGCCGCACAACAGAAAAAAAAAAAAAGAAAAAAAAAGAAGGAGAAAACGGCCGCACGGGATGGACAAAGAGGGCAGCCGCCCTTTGATTTTCTTTATACTTTCTTCTATCATTAGATATTTTAATTTTTCTTATTTTTTTGAAATAGGACAGCACACATGAACTCAATAAATCCTCACTTTTATAGATACGCTATCATATTAAAACTTCTTTGTCAGCAAGTTTAGTCCCTATTCTAACAAACCCATCTCTTCACATGAATTTATTTAATGATAATAACTAATACCATAACCTATTTGTCTATGAATTCCCATTATATCCCCGTCCAGTTGGAATCTATATCTCTATTATATAAAAAGAAAAACTTTGTCAATCAGTTTCAATGTAATTATAATGATTAATGTGATTTATATTGTCCTTTTAGTAATTTACTTAAATTGTTTTTTTAGTAGTTAAATAATTTTATAACTTTTAAGAAATCCTAAAATCCACTAAAACCAAATTAGAACGGTGATTATAATATTAGAGTTCTAACAGAGTTTTATATCTTGTTTTAGTAAAAAATTGATTTTATTTTGAATGATACACGCTCATCTTACAAGAAACAATTTTCTCACATGACAATTTCATTTTCTAAATTGTCTCATCTTAGTAAATTGAATACAGTTTCAAATATTAGCATTTAACCTCTATGTAACTATCTTTTTTTTTTTAACTTAGTTAAATAGAGAAATGAGTAATTACTATTAACTTCGAATATTATTATGATTCTAATACTTTATTGTCGTAAAATATTAATTACATTATCGGATTGCATTTTTAGGTACTATCAAATTTGATTTGATTTTTCAAGTTATATATATTTTAATGTATTCAAATAATTAAATTGACTTAAATTTTAAGAATTAATTTTTGTTT